>JANUWF010001805.1:2742371-4113557 GCA_026120185.1 Voacanga thouarsii | reverse complement strand
CATATCATATTTTAGTTCATGGTTAAATATATTTTCATGTGATTTTTATGTGTTTTGGATTCAGGTTTTATTGTCTTGAAGTTTTGTTGGTGAGTATTGTGTGAGAGGGGCGAGATGGTAATTTTTGCCCCTAGGTGAAAATAGGGAGATAGCCTGTGAATTGAATAGAAAATAATTTTCTAGTGAAAATATCAACAAGAGTTGTTGTGGTGTAGTGGTTAGAGCTTTGGAATTAATTCTTGAGGTCTTGGGTTCAAATTCCATCATAGAAGCTTTAGCTAGATTAAATTTTATTTTTGCTTAGTGGAGGAAATTTCGGTCATAGGAGCTTAGAGTAAGGTAGGGATGATGTCCTAAGAGAGACATTCTAGGAGTATTCTCATTCCACTCTTTTGCCCTACTCGAATTTCCTAAAGGGAATTCTTGTTCCCTTGATCTTTGGTTTTCCTTATGTTTCAACTTCTTAGTTTGATCAAGATGTTCTATCCATTTTCTTTCCAAAAATTTCAGTAAAATGCTGTGATCTTGTGGGATCAAAATGCCCTAGTAAAAGGCTTCTCATGGTCTGAAAAATGTGGAAGAATTGTGGGAAATTCTAAGGGGAAAAATCCATCTAGTAAGCTTGCTGAAATTTCACTCTAGACTAGTTCATCTTCCTTCATGGCATGAGCTGAAATTTTCCAGCTTGTTGTACCTTCAAAATGTCGAAATTTTTAGCTAACATTCCCTCCCAAATGCTGCTAGAAAAATGATCTTTAGGATCAGTTTGGAATCTGAAAATTCTTGACCAATTTCGGACTGCTCAAAGCTGGAGCAAAACAGGAAAAAATTCCTGTACGAAAAACAGTTTTGAGAATCCAAAACCAAGCTGTTTTCTTCCAGATCTTGTTCAGTACCTTAGCCATGTTTTTCCTTCATGAAGAAGGCTGGAAACCAGCCTTGAATACCCCTGAAATTTCCTTCAAAACTCGCTGCAAATTAGCTGGAAGTGGTAGCCAAAAATCTGCCCAGAAAAATTCCTGTTCAGCGAAATGCTGGGCAGTCCAAATTTCCAGCATTGTTTCCTATTTTTCTTCTAGCCGAAACACCAACCTTAATCTGTCAAAACCTTCCTTAAACCTCCATTAACAGAGCTCCATTGTTTCCCTCAAGCTTCTGCACGAAATTCAGCAATGGCTGTCCGAAAATCTCTCCAACAAATCCCTGCAATTTAGCTTGATTGGTTTTCAAAATTCCAGCCATCCTTGTTTAGCAACCTTCCATAATATCTTACTCAAATGACCAGACATCTTTTTCATCATTGTGCACCTTAGGTTCGGCCACCATAAGCCACCTTGAATCAGCTTTAATTCCTCAGAAAAGCTGCTCAACCAATCGGCCATAGGAGACCTTCAAAGCTCTCCAAATTATCAAGATATCCTAGAATATTTAGTTTCCAAATTCACTTCCTAAAAATATTCTCCAAGGATTGTGACAACTAACCCTTCCTTTTCCCTTCCAAATCAAAGAAACAACTCCCTAAACCCTACAGAAATTCGGCTAGCCCTATCCCTCACAAAAATTCGGCAGCTGCACAAGAACCACCTCTCGAAATCTCTCAATCTCCAAGAACACACACACTACACCAAGAACACCTACCTCTTCCCTACACTTAATATCCCTCCAAACCATCTCAAATCCTCTCAAAAACTTCCATATTTGACCTACTCACTACTGTGAGTCCATGAATACCATTATTAACATCAAATTCCTCAAATCATCTTGCTTCTTCAGATCAAAAGCAGAAATTTCTGAGAAGGACAAGAACATCTTCAAGGTAAATTTACTCTATCAACTTCATCTTCTCCAAACATGATCTCTAGTGAGAACCTATGTGAATAAACATACTAATGATCTCTTCTTCTTCTCTCTCTCTCTCTCCCTCTCTCTCTCTCTCATGGCCGAAACTCCTCTCCCTTGGCCGGATGACTTCTTCTCCATTATCATGCTCTTGCCATCTCCTTTGGACAAAGTTAGACACCTAGGAGTTGAAATCTACTCTAAACTCCTTCAAGGTGTTCATCAACCAAGTAAGTACCATCAATCCTTCTTTTAAACTCTAGAAGCATGTCTCTAGGGTGATAATGATAATATGTGGATGGTGATAGGATTTGAGTATATATATATATATATATATATATTGTTGAGATTGAAGTATGAATATATATATGATTGTGAAGGAGATGGGATTTATGCATGGAAGGATTGTCTTGGATGATTATTTGATGATTTGAGGTTGATGCATGTCATAAGTAGTATATGTGATTTAGTATGCTAGAGATTATGTCACCTTTAGTGAATAGGGTTTATATTCATGATGGATTAATATTGAAGCCATGATCATATTTATGCTAGTAGGGGTTAGATCATGTGTAGATAAATTGAGATCTATGCTTGTATGCATGATTTGGATGATTTGATGAATTAAAGGATTGTGTATGCATTGATTGTGGCTAGCCATAGGAATTTGATCATGATCTAGTTGTCCGCAAACAAATTTTTACTTCATGAATAAAATATTCAATAAAATAATTTCTCTTAGTATTTTTGAAAATAAAAAAAACCCCTAGGAAGGATAGATTTGGACTGTCATATATATAAAGGATATTTTAGTCAAACAAATAATGATTTTTGCTAGAAAAATAATATATAAATATATATATATATATGTATATGTATATGTATATATTACTTAATATAATGAGATCAATTAAAGCCTTTATGAAAATAATTACAATTAGTAGAATATATATTACTAAAAATTTAACTATTATCTTCTAATCAAAACTCCTTAAGAATTTATTTAATATTGTTCAAGTGAGACTTATTAAATTTATTTTCAACTAATTTTAGCTACCAATTATTTTCTAACAACTAAATTATTAATAAATCAATATTTTATTTAATACTACCTAGAACCCTTGATCAAATAAACTCTAAATTTTCCCTAACAAGATTTAAGCTTTCAACTTATTAAATTTATTTCCCAAACCATTAATTATTTTAAATAATTGTGCTAGGCTCAACTCTTAAACCTATTTACTTATTGTTTAACCTTAAAGCTTGGGACACTAGGATCATGATAGTAGTAAGTTGAGTCGATTTAAAATTAAGGAAGTAGTTTGTGGCTTGAAATTGATTGTGATTTGTATTTGCCCATGTGGGGTTAGGTCTGCCGTTGGAGACCTTGTTATTGTGAGCAAGAATCAGGTAAGCTCTTGCATAAAACCTATTTGATGCAAAATGTTTATTATGGCAAGCCAAGTGTAGAGTGCATGGACATTCATTTATGTAAAGGCAATTGAGGGTTAAATCCTTTCTTATTTCAAACATTTGAATTATTTAAAAGCCAATGAGCAGATTTACTCAAACTCAAACTCTTTCTAAAACTGATTTTGTTAAAGACTTTGGAAAACCCATAAATTGCCATTTTCACGTGGAACAGTGTTTTGTTCATTTTATCCCAAGTGGGAAACGTCGTTGAGTACTCAATAAAGGTGAACTACTAAGACTAGTCTTTGAAGGGTTAGGGTAAGTCTCTCAGTAGGTGGCCACCTCCGAGGGTGAGTCCTTCCCGGATAAGATGTCGATCCGATGAGTCGTGCCGGTCCGAGCTAGCAGTTTGTTTTCACGTCAAGTGACCGTGGTTTGTCGGAATGGACACCCGGTTGTTGTTTGGGTATAGAGAAGGAGGAGTATCTTGCCCAGTAATCCGATCACCTACTTTTGTCAGTCTACACAAAGTGTCGGCATTCTGACCGGTTATGGGGCCCAACGTGTGGTAACCCATATCCCTTTCTTTCGAGTGGTTGATTTTATTATTTATGTATAGTTGGAAAAGCCAAAACGCCACTCTTGTTTTTGAGTAATGTTATTGCTTGCCAGTATTTCTCATATAAAGGTTTCACACTTTGCATCCATGAACTGTTTTCACTAAACACCCGAAGCACACACGGACTTACTGAGATTTTTGTCTCACCATCATTTTATCATGATTTCAGGTCCATCCTGCTGTGGGCATGAGTAGCTATATATTGTCCACTTTGGAAGAATTTTCTGAGGATTTATTTTGTGTAATGTTGGGAGAGCTGAGAGCGGATGAATTTTTATTATGGATTTGTTTTGAGTATTCTTGGTTTTATTATTATTTCTTTTGGGTTGTAATAAATTTTAAGTTGAAGTATCATTTTATTTTCGCTATTATATTTGTGTGTCCTAGTTATAAAGACCTCTTGTCCTTTGGACGAGGCGACATCCCTAGCCCTGGCGGGCCTAGGTAGCAGGGTGTTACACTAGCTGTACTCTGGACAACAATGCATGGAAATCAAGAAAAAATCGGAGAACGATTGAAGAAATAGAACACAACAGGCACCAGCTCCAACAGCCATGGCGGCGTCGGTTGTGCCCTAAGGATAAGACGGACTTTGATCATTTTCACGTAGTTTTTGGTAATTTGCAGAATTTTACTATCTTCCTACTTTTACTAGGCCAAGAACCTTACACCAACGAGTTTAGGCACTTCCTAAGCCTATAAATAAATGGAAAACATAAGATAAAAGGGGATAACTCATAGATCATTATAGAAAATCACTCAAAACAAAGGAGGAATTCTTCAAATCAAGGAGGGTTGTGCAAGAAGGTCTTCAAAGGTCTTGAAGTTTTGTTGGTGAGTATTGTGTGAGAGGGGCGAGATGGTAATTTTTGCCCCTAGGTGAAAATAGGGAGATAGCCTGTGAATTGAATAGAAAATAATTTTCTAGTGAAAATATCAACAAGAGTTGTTGTGGTGTAGTGGTTAGAGCTTTGGAATTAATTCTTGAGGTCTTGGGTTCAAATTCCATCATAGAAGCTTTAGCTAGATTAAATTTTATTTTTGCTTAGTGGAGGAAATTTCGGTCATAGGAGCTTAGAGTAAGGTAGGGATGATGTCCTAAGAGAGACATGCTAGGAGTATTCTCATTCCACTCTTTTGCCCTACTCGAATTTCCTAAAGGGAATTCTTGTTCCCTTGATCTTTGGTTTTCCTTATGTTTCAACTTCTTAGTTTGATCAAGATGTTCTATCCATTTTCTTTCCAAAAATTTCAGTAAAATGCTGTGATCTTGTGGGATCAAAATGCCCTAGTAAAAGGCTTCTCATGGTCTGAAAAATGTGGAAGAATTGTGGGAAATTCCAAGGGGAAAAATCCATCTAGTAAGCTTGCTGAAATTTCACTCTAGACTAGTTCATCTTCCTTCATGGCATGAGCTGAAATTTTCCAGCTTGTTGTACCTTCAAAATGTCGAAATTTTTAGCTAACATTCCCTCCCAGATGCTGCTAGAAAAATGATCTTTAGGATCAGTTTGGAATTTGAAAATTCTTGACCAATTTTGGACTGCTCAAAGCTGGAGCAAAACAGGAAAAAATTCCTATACGAAAAACAGTTTTGAGAATCCAAAACCAAGCTGTTTTCTTCCAGATCTTGTTCAGTACCTTAGCCATGTTTTTCCTTCATGAAGAAGGCTGGAAACCAGCCTTGAATACCCCTGAAATTTCCTTCAAAACTCGCTGCAAATTAGCTGGAAGTGGTAGCCAAAAATCTGCCCAGAAAAATTCCTGTTCAGCGAAATGCTGGGCAGTCCAAATTTCCAGCATTGTTTCCTATTTTTCTTCTAGCCGAAACACCAACCTTAATCTGTCAAAACCTTCCTTAAACCTCCATTAACAGAGCTCCATTGTTTCCCTCAAGCTTCTGCACGAAATTCAGCAATGGCTGTCCGAAAATCTCTCCAACAAATCCCTGCAATTTAGCTTGATTGGTTTTCAAAATTCCAGCCATCCTTGTTTAGCAACCTTCCATAATATCTTACTCAAATGACCAGACATCTTTTTCATCATTGTGCACCTTAGGTTCGGCCACCATAAGCCACCTTGAATCAGCTTTAATTCCTCAGAAAAGCTGCTCAACCAATCGGCCATAGGAGACCTTCAAAGCTCTCCAAATTATCAAGATATCCTAGAATATTTAGTTTCCAAATTCACTTCCTAAAAATATTCTCCAAGGATTGTGACAACTAACCCTTCCTTTTCCCTTCCAAATCAAAGAAACAACTCCCTAAACCCTACAGAAATTCGGCCAGCCCTATCCCTCACAAAAATTCGGCAGCTGCACAAGAACCACCTCTCGAAATCTCTCAATCTCCAAGAACACACACACTACACCAAGAACACCTACCTCTTCCCTACACTTAATATCCCTCCAAACCATCTCAAATCCTCTCAAAAACTTCCATATTTGACCTACTCACTACTGTGAGTCCATGAATACCATTATTAACATCAAATTCCTCAAATCATCTTGCTTCTTCGGATCAAAAGCAGAAATTTCTGAGAAGGACAAGAACATCTTCAAGGTAAATTTACTCTATCAACTTCATCTTCTCCAAACATGATCTCTAGTGAGAACCTATGTGAATAAACATACTAATGATCTCTTCTTCTTCTCTCTCTCTCTCTCTCTCTCTCTCTCTCTCTCATGGCCGAAACTCCTCTCCCTTGGCCGGATGACTTCTTCTCCATTATCATGCTCTTGCCATCTCCTTTGGACAAAGTTAGACACCTAGGAGTTGAAATCTACTCTAAACTCCTTCAAGGTGTTCATCAACCAAGTAAGTACCATCAATCCTTCTTTTAAACTCTAGAAGCATGTCTCTAGGGTGATAATGATAATAGGTGGATGGTGATAGGATTTGAGTATATATATATATATATATATATATATATATTGTTGAGATTGAAGTATGAATATATATATGATTGTGAAGGAGATGGGATTTATGCATGGAAGGATTATCTTGGATGATTATATGATGATTTGAGGTTGATGCATGTCATAAGTAGTATATGTGATGAAGTATGCTAGAGATTATGTCACCTTTAGTGAATAGGGTTTATATTCATGATGGATTAATATTGAAGCCATGATCATATTTATGCTAGTAGGGGTTAGATCATGTGTAGATAAATTGAGATCTATGCTTGTATGCATGATTTGGATGATTTGATGAATTAAAGGATTGTGTATGCATTGATTGTGGCTAGCCATAGGAATTTGATCATGATCTAGTTGTCCGCAAACAAATTTTTACTGCATGAATAAAATATTCAATAAAATAATTTCTCTTAGTATTTTTGAAAAAAAAAAAAACCCCTAGGAAGGATAGATTTGGACTGTCATATATATAAAGGATATTTTAGTCAAACAAATAATGATTTTTGCTAGAAAAATAATATATAAATATATATATATATGTATATGTATATGTATATATTACTTAATATAATGAGATCAATTAAAGCCTTTATGAAAATAATTACAATTAGTAGAATATATATTACTAAAAATTTAACTATTATCTTCTAATCAAAACTCCTTAAGAATTTATTTAATATTGTTCAAGTGAGACTCATTAAATTTATTTTCAACTAATTTTAGCTACCAATTTTTTTCTAACAACTAAATTATTAATAAATCAATATTTTATTTAATACTACCTAGAACCCTTGATCAAATAAACTCTAAATTTTCCCTAACAAGATTTAAGCTTTCAACTTATTAAATTTATTTCCCAAACCATTAATTATTTTAAATAATTGTGCTAGGCTCAACTCTTAAACCTATTTACTTATTGTTTAACCTTAAAGCTTGGGACACTAGGATCATGATAGTAGTAAGTTGAGTCGATTTAAAATTAAGGAAGTAGTTTGTGGCTTGAAATTGATTGTGATTTGTATTTGCCCATGTGGGGTTAGGTCTGCCGTTGGAGACCTTGTTATTGTGAGCAAGAATCAGGTAAGCTCTTGCATAAAACCTATTTGATGCAAAATGTTTATTATGGCAAGCCAAGTGTAGAGTGCATGGACATTCATTTATGTAAAGGCAATTGAGGGTTAAATCCTTTCTTATTTCAAACATTTGAATTATTTAAAAGCCAATGAGCAGATTTACTCAAACTCAAACTCTTTCTAAAACTGATTTTGTTAAAGACTTTGGAAAACCCATAAATTGCCATTTTCACGTGGAACAGTGTTTTGTTCATTTTATCCCAAGTGGGAAACGTCGTTGAGTACTCAATAAAGGTGAACTACTAAGACTAGTCTTTGAAGGGTTAGGGTAAGTCTCTCAGTAGGTGGTCACCTCTGAGGGGTGAGTCCTTCCCAGATAAGATGTCAGTCCAGTAGTCGTGCCGGTCCGAGCTAGCAGTTTGTTTTCTGTCAAGTGACCGTGGTTTGTCGGAATGGACACCCGGTTGTTGTTTGGGTATAGAGAAGGAGGAGTATCTTGCCCAGTAATCCGATCACCTACTTTTGTCAGTCTACACAAAGTGTCGGCATTCTGACCGGTTATGGGGCCCAACGTGTGGTAACCCATATCCCTTTCTTTCGAGTGGTTGATTTTATTATTTATGTATAGCTGGAAAAGCAAAAACGCCACTCTTGTTTTTGAGTAATGTTATTGCTTGCCAGTATTTCTCATATAAAGGTTTCACACTTTGCATCCATGAACTGTTTTCACTAAACACCCGAAGCACACACGGACTTACTGAGATTTTTGTCTCACCATCATTTTATCATGATTTCAGGTCCATCCTGCTGTGGGCATGAGTAGCTATATATTGTCCACTTTGGAAGAATTTTCTGAGGATTTATTTTGTGTAATGTTGGGAGAGCTGAGAGCGGATGAATTTTTATTATGGATTTGTTTTGAGTATTCTTGGTTTTATTATTATTTCTTTTGGGTTGTAATAAATTTTAAGTTGAAGTATCATTTTATTTTCGCTATTATATTTGTGTGTCCTAGTTATAAAGACCTCTTGTCCTTTGGACGAGGCGACATCCCTAGCCCCGGCGGGCCTAGGTAGCAGGGTGTTACACTAGTTGTACTCTGGACAACAATGCATGGAAATCAAGAAAAAATCGGAGAACGATTGAAGAAATAGAACACAACAGGCACCAGCTCCAACAGCCATGGCGGCGTCGGTTGTGCCCTAAGGATAAGACGGACTTTGATCATTTTCACGTAGTTTTTGGTAATTTGCAGAATTTTACTATCTTCCTACTTTTACTAGGCCAAGAACCTTACACCAACGAGTTTAGGCACTTCCTAAGCCTATAAATAAATGGAAAACATAAGATAAAAGGGGATAACTCATAGATCATTATAGAAAATCACTCAAAACAAAGGAGGAATTCTTCAAATCAAGGAGGGTTGTGCAAGAAGGTCTTCAAAGGAAGAAGAATGAGGCTTGTCTATGAGTGCTTTCTTTTACTTTATTTTCTTTTTCTTGAACAATGATGTATTAATTGTTTTATTGTAGTTTGACATTATTTTAGATATTCATGATTTTTAGAGTTATTTGATCTTTTGATTAATTGATTATTCTTCTTGGTATTTAATTACTTGTGCTAATTACGAGATTAATTGATTGTTTTTTTCCATTAACTTGCTTGGAAAAGAGGTTGATGGTGGTTTCAATTCATTGATTTCATATTTGTTATCTCTTAACTTATTTGGAAAATGGGTTAATTGCTAAGAATTAGGTAATTAAAGGTTAATTAATGTCTGTCAGGAATTGATTCATTGGTTAATTTCATGTTTTAAGTTTACCAGGATATGAAAATTTAATCAAGGATTGTGTGTAATGCATCTTTTAGGTGAATTAGTTGAGACAGGAATGTGATGCTAATTTATATAGAAGGTAGTGATTTTATGGATTGGAAAAGAAATGAGTCTATATTAATCCTTTATGATGCCAAGAGAATAATGAGTTATGATAATGGTTAAGTGCTTTAAGATCATGTTTGTCAAAATAATGGTTTAAGTTACATAATTCTCCATCCTTGCCATGTATTTATTCTTTTATTTTATTTTATTTTTCTTTTTATTTCTTTTTCACTTTATTAAGTCAGTTAAATAATGAAAGAGAAGTGATTAATGCATACTTGTTCCTTGAGGATCGACACTCGTTTGAACCCAATGCTATGTTAATGATGAGTACGCTTGCTCATGTATGTAATTTGGGATTAACATTTTAATTTAAACTTAATTGGGAATATGCTTATTTTTATATGATTTTTATACCCAAATAAATACACATCACGCATATGTATGGTTTGAAAAGCAAAACGCCACTCTTTATTTTCAATATTTATTTAATGCTTGCCAGCATTCTCTCTTGTGAAATTTTACAACTTGCATACATGAACTGTTTTATCTGAAACACTCAAAGCACACATGGGCTTACTGAGATTTTTATCTCATCACCTTTTATGTCATATTTTTAGGTCGATCCTGCTGTGGAGGTGAATAGCTAGATTTATTGCCTATGCTTTGAAGACTTTATGTTAATTTTCTTATGTGTTATTTTGAGAAATGATAGCAAACAATTTATTTTAGATCTGTTCATGTATTTTTGGGTTGTAATAAGTTCAATTTTGAAGTATTACTTTTATTTTCTTTTATGTGACCTAGTTATAAAAACTCCTTGTCCTATGGATGGGGCGACATCCCCGGCCTTGTCGGGCCTAGGTAATGGGGTGTTACAATGTTTACTAAGACAATGCAGCAGGAATTTGTAATGAGCATGATGGGAGAACTAAACTTCTTCCTTGAGCTGTAAATTAAGCAAACCAAGGATAGAATCTTCATAAATCAAGCTAAGTATACCAAGAAGTTGCTCAAAAGATTTGGTATAAATGAAGCCAAAGAAATCTGCACACCTATGAGTACTTCTAAAAAACTTAACCAAGACGAAAAGGGTAAAAAGGTAGATGAACATAAGTATAGAGGTATGATTGGAAGCTTACTCTATCTTACTTCTAGCCGACCTAATATTATGTTTTCAGTGTGTCTTTGTACCCGTTTTCAATCATGTCCAAAGAAATCGCACCTATACGCAGTAAAACGCATCATTGGATATTTAATCGGCACATATGATTATGGCTTATGGTATCCTCACACTAACACATTTGATCTTATATGATACACTAATTAAGATTATGCGGGCTGCAAAGTGGAAAGAAAAAGCACAAGTGGCCATTATCAATTTCTTGGACACTCTCTAGTATCAGAGCATGGCAAAAAGCAAGTTTATGTTAGTGTTATACCCTAGAGGCAATCATTTGTATATTGTATATGACACATTTTATTTTAATAATAGGCGTTATTTATCTTACAGTTCTTGTGATTACTTTTGTGTAAAATAACTGTTAGATAAAGTTCCTAGCATAACACTATGTTAAGGAAATCATTATATGAGATTCCTACTACACTGTATAATGTTAGTACTTAAATAGTCCCTAGTCGTAGTATTAATGAGACAGGACATCATTAATGCATTAAGACTAGCATGTGTTAGACTTCCTGATTTTGATTAGGCTGCGGTTCTCATATCCGTAAGTATTGAGATGCTCAAACTTAACACATGGATTCTTGTTAATGAAACAAGTACATTAGATTACCTAACTATGAGTAATCACATGAATAACTATTTAGTGTTAGTGATATAATCTCAATATAGCAAACGTGCAAGTATCCTTAGACTTGAGATCTCTAAGGTACTTTATTTGCTGAGCATTGTGCTTTGATTCCAATCTCCGGAGCCAGATCGAGGATCGCCTATTGGATGGATATTAGGTATATTGTGAGGTAAAAGAAAGTAGTTGAGAGGGTAAATAAAGGATTCACCACTCCTAATAGTAGAGGCGAATATTTCACGACTACTTGTAGGAATTACTACTCAAGAAGTCCTTGGCCAAGGCAACTGTGTATTGAAAACAGTTCCAATTGATACACATCTAGAGTAGTGGTTCCTGGTACAAGTACTATTATATTCAGGCCAGAATTAATATATTCTGGAGGGAGTTGGCACTAATTCTGTACTTAAAACTAAATGAGATATTGTACGGTGAAAGGAGTTAATTGCGCTGTAGTTTGTTATTAAAGGGTTCATATCAAGCCACTTGACTTCGTGGACTCTTGGGTGGTCATGATGTGTTGCTAGATACTGCTTATGATCTGGGAATGTGTGTTTATTAATTAATGAATTACTAAACCAATCCTAATTAGAATTGATATGATTAATTCTAATTAATTATGGATTATTAATCTCAAAGACGTTTGGATTAATTCATATTCGCTACCAATTGACTGAGAAACATAATAGGTCACACACAATAGAGGATTATATACTCAAGATGTTATTTAATAACATAGTAGGGTTAATTGCGAGAAAGAGAAGTTGTTGTGGATAAATTATAATTAGTTATAATTTATAGTCCAAATTATAATTGTGAGAACTTAATATTTCCAATTACAATGAGGAAATTCTAATTGTTTTAGAATCCTGAGTTGGAGTATTTTTCCAGCAGATTTTCATGTAACATATGGATGAGATACACGAAACCCTAGCGAGGGTGATTAATGAAAAACTACTCCAAACCCTAGAGGATACACGAATCTCTTCCTTCTCTCTCTCTCTCATTGATCTTGATCTAACCCTAGCCGCCACTTTGGTTTATGCTAGAACATAAATATCTTGGTGCTTGAGTGTGATTCTCCGTGTGGATTTTTGTTAGAAATAATCACACACTGTGATTAGTGGTTGGATACTCAACTCTCGTGGTGTTTAATTAATAGGATTACTGGATCGCGCTTCAAACTTGGAGAAGAGAAAATTTTTTTTTTCGGATGCTCAAAGAAAGGTAAAAAACTGTTACCTTTATTCTCTTTATATCTTACTTTTCACACATATGCGGATCCTGGGTTGGTATCTCATTCTTTTCCGCTGCTCCTTATATGATATGCGTGAGAGATATCTAACAAAGGTATCAAAGCCTTGCTATGTGTGGATTGTAGACATTGTTTTGGCGTGACTATTTCATGTATTTGTGTTTATCTTTGTTCATTATGAAAACTGTTTTCACTCGAGTTGAAATCGTTTCAAGCATTATGAGTTGGGTCCGTAGCACAATATGATTGTGTAGTAGTTACAACATATTTCGAAAAATGTTTTCTTTGTGTGCTGCAAGTTTTTTACAAAAAAAAAGTTTTCTTGAACATAGTTGTTGCCTTTTGTTACATCCTAATTTTATGTTTTGGTTTTGTTTAAACTAACAAATTGGTTGTGTTTTGAGCTTCAAAACAAAAAAATTATGCAGAGAATTGTTCTCACCAAACTATTGTAGAAGATGAAGGCTCCAGAAGATGAAGGCTCCAGAAATTGTTTTTGAAAAATTTCTGAAAATTTTTAAAACCCGCCGCCTCTTCCCGACTACAACCAGCTCCGGCCCTCTAACCGGTGCCAATTCCGTACTGTTTCGCGATGTCCAGAAATCGTTTCTGAAAATTTTTTTCCCTTAAAACCAGACCGCGGCTGGCGTTGGCTCTGGCTCTGGCATCAAAACCGGCGCCGGTTCTACTCTGTTTCGACGTTCCAGCAATTAAAATTTTTTTTTTAAATAGAGTTTGAAAGGGAAAAATCTCATTGGATGAGAAACGGGACCCAAAAGCATTTTTTCAAAAATTAGTTTTGAAACAAACAATTTTATTTTTCAAAATAATGATTTTGAAAATTTGAAATTGATGTGTTTTTCTAAAATATTAATTTTAGAATTTGTTTTATTTTTCCAAAATAGTGATTTTGGAATAATAACTCCGCCTGTGAGCTCCATGGGTTTTGTCTGCGGTGTTCATTACCGGTCTCAAGCCCGGATAAAAGAGGAGAGTTGCGGTAGGCTTGTGACAGCCAGCGTAAAACATAGTCACATCTATGACATGAACCAATCGATTGACTTCGTGGGGGCGTTCCCTATTCAGCGACGCGCTACACTTCCTAGACCCGGGTGTAGTGATAAATATGCTAGAGTTGCTAGGTCATTGCCCGGAAGCAACGCGCCGTGTCGGTCCTCGGATGCGGTGTCAAATATGCAAGGGTGTAGGGTAAAAAAGACAGTCTATAGGGATAGGATTCGTCTAGCTACATGGAATATAGGATCTTTGATCGGTAGATTGACAGAGCTAGTTGAAGTAATGCGGAGGAGAAAGATTAGCATTTTGTGTCTTCAAGAAACCAAGTGGGTAGGTGAGAAGGCGAGAGTAGTCGCTCCATGGGGTTATAAGCTTCGGTATTCAGGTAGAGTTAGAAATAGAAATAGAGTCGGGATTATTATTGATCGTAAGTTTATTGATGATGTGGTTGAAGTACAGAGGAAGAGTGATAGGATTTCGAGCATCAAGATCATGATTGGCGGTGAGATTACTACTGTTATTAGTGTGTATGCGCCGCAAGTAGGACTCGATGATTCGGTTAGGCAACAGTTCTGGGATGATTTAGATGAGATTGTCCAGAGTGTACCGTGTGTAGAAAAGATTTTCATTGGTGGTGATCTAAACGGACATGTAGGTACTGATAAGAGCGGGTTTGAGAGTGTTCATGGAGGTCAGGGTTTCGGAGCTAAAAACGAAGCAGGAACTGCTATTTTCAATTTTGCCTTGGCCTATGATTTGACCATAGCAAATACTTGGTTTAAGAAGAGAGATTCTCACTTAGTGACCTTTAGAAGCGGGTTAAATGCCAATCATATAGACTTCTTTATTATGAGGCATAGATTTCGTAGTGGGTTTACGGATTATAATGTTATTCCAGGTAAGAGTGTAGTTACGCAACACAGGCTGTTGGTCCTCGATTTTAATTTTAGGAAAAAGAGTAAGCAGCAGAATTTTCGAGTTGACCCTAGGATTAGGTAGTGGAGGCTTTAGGGGGATGAAAGAATAGCCTTTGTCAATAAGGTAGTTGAGGCGGATAATTGGTCTTCTGATATGGATTCGGATCCAGATACTATGTGGAGAAAAATAGCTCAATGTATTAGGACAGTAGCTAAGGTAGTGCTTGGGGAATCTAAAGGAAAAATACCTTTTAACAAGGATATGTCGTGGTGGAAGAACGAAGTGAAAGAAGCCGTAAGGAGTAAAAGAGAGTGCTATAGAAACTTAGGAAGGTGTAGGAGTGATGAAAATTTTGAGAAATACAAGGTCGCGAGAAGAAAAGCTAAAGAAGCTGTCAGAAACGCAAGAGCCATAGTTTATAAGGATTTATACGAAAAGTTAGATACCAAAGACGAAGAAAAGAATACATATAGACTGGCGCGTTACAAGGAGAAGAAGACGAGGGATATAGGTGTAGTGAAATGTGTAAAGGACGAAAACCACAATGTTTTAGTTAAGGATGAAGAAATAAAGGAGAGATGGAGATCATATTTTGATAAGTTATTCAATGAGAGTCAAGTCTAAGTTCCGAGTGTAGGTAGCCTGGCGCTTTCGAACGAAGAGGTTAACCGTGCATGGATTCGTCGTATTCAGAAGCATGAAGTCCGTGATGCCCTCAAAAGGATGAGTCCAAAAAAAACTGTAGGACCGGATGGTATACTGATCGAGGTTTGGAAGTGTTTAGGAGATATAGGTATTACGTGGCTGACAAGTCTGTTCAACAAGATATATAAAGTTAAAAGGATGCCTACAGAATAGAGGAAGAGTACTCTGATTCCTCTGTACAAGAATAAAGGAGATGTCCAGGATTGTGCCAATTACCGTGGGATTAAACTCATGAGTCATACTATGAAGCTTTGGGAGAGAGTAATTGAACAGAGGTTACGGGGCTTTATACAAATTTTAGATAATCAGTTTGGTTTTATGCCTGGGCGTTCCACTACGGAGGCAATTCATTTATTACGGCAGATGATTGAATATCATAGGGAAAGAAAGAAAGATTTACATATGGTATTTATTGACCTGGAAAAAGCCTATGACAGGGTTCCTAGAGAAGTAGTTTGGTGGGTGCTGGCCAAGAAAGGTGTATCAATAAAGTATATTACTCTCATTAAAAATATATATGAGGGAGCATGTACAAGTGTAAGGACTGGCGCCGGAGTGACTGCAGAATTCCCTATTAATATCGGGTGCATCAAGGATCAGCGCTTAGTCCTTTCCTCTTTGCAGCCATTATGGATGAGTTGACCTGCACTATACAGGAGGCTGTGCCATGGTGTATGTTGTTTGTGGATGATATTGTATTAATTGATGAGACTAGAGCCGGTGTAAATGCTAAATTGGAGTTATGGCGGCAGACATTGGAATCCAAGGGTTTCAGAATTAGTAGGAGTAAAACAGAGTATATGAGATGCAAGTTTAGTGGTAGCAGAAACATAGCCCAGAGTGTAACTTTGGAAGGTAGAGATATACTGCTAGCTGATTGTTTTCGCTATCTAGGATCTATTATTCAGAAAGACGGAGAGCTCGATAGCGACGTTACACATCGAGTTAAGATGGGTTGGTTGAAATGGAGGAGTGCGACTGGTATTCTTTGTGATCGTAATGTACCGTTGAATTTAAAGGGAAAGTTTTACAAGGCAGTCGTACGAGCTGCTTTGTTATATGGTACGGAATGTTGGGCAGCTAAAATGTGTCATATTCAAAAAATAAAAGTAGCTGAGATGCGTATGTTACGGTGGATGTGTGGATATACTAGGAATGATAGAGTTAGAAATAAAATCATTAGAGAAAAGGTGGGTGTGGCATCTATTGAGAAAAATATGAGAGAAAGTCGTATGCGTTAGTTTGGACACGTTCAGAGAAGACCGAGGGATGCTCCTGTTAGGGCGATGGAGAGAGTGAGGCAGGATAGGTTAGACAGAGGTAGAGGTAGAGGTAAGCCTAAAACGACATGGATAGAGGTAATTAAGAGAGATATGTCTTTGTTAGATTTGGATGAAAGTATGACGTTTGATAGAAGAAAGTGGCAAGAGAGGATTCATGTGGATGACCACACGTTGCCTGACGTTGGTTCATGTAGCCGACCTCAAGTTACTTGGGATTAAGGCTTAGTTTGTTGTTGTTGTAGTGATTTTGGAATAATAAAAATTATATGTTTATTTTGATTAAGCATAATTAATGGCATGGTGGATGGTTATGGACTAAAACCAATTACATATATTCATGCATTTTACAGTTTTGATTTTTTATGAAATAGGACTTGTGTGTCCTGTCTTCTCTAGAATTCTTGTATAATTCTCTTCTCATCTAACTCTCCTCGAATGTATAATTCTCTTCTCATCTTCTCTAGAATTCTTGAAATCACTAAAAGGAACAAATCCCTCAATTAATATTAAACCAAATTCCTTTCGTTAATATAGTAAGAACGAAAGTCCTTTTTCGAGACAAGGTTGTTAGGCAAACTCAAGCCTACTCGACATCGGGCATGTTCAAGCTATGGAATTAAATTCCTGATTAATGGGTCGGGTTTAACTAAATTCTTTATCCCGATTGGGTAAACTCAAGCATAAAGAAATTTAGAGAAAAAGTTGTGGTAGCCCAAAAGGCTTTAAGATTAAAAACTGTTAATCACCTAATGATTCGGTAGTTACATACAATGTAATTGGCATTAGATACCTACCAATGAACTCAAGGGTGGTTTGTTGGGCAAACCAAAGGTTATTCTTGAGGAATTTGGATACCAATCCACTAGGAAAGCTTCCAATGGGCTTTCCCTAACCAGTAATGGGGGCTATTGGTTTGAGTAAAATAATGGAGTAAAAATGTGTTTAATTAAAGACCTAATTATTTACATTTCATGTGCATATACAGTAGCTAATCCTCTCTATTTTTACATCTAGGACACTTGCATCATGTCAACAAACCCAAACCTACATAGCATCTTGGAAACCAATAAGTTAACCGAATCAAACTACCTCGATTGGTATAGAAACTTGAGAATCGTTCTCAAATCGGAAAAGTTGCTCTACGTACTAGATGCTCCTATTCCGCCACCACCAACTCATTCTCAAATCTTCTTCTTCTAAGAAGAAGGTTCAAAAGAAGAAGGCTCCCATGAAGCCTAAATGTGGTGTGAAGAAGGACACTGCCACCAAGGGCCCATGCCATCATTGTGGCAAAATGGGCCACTGGAGACACAACTGCAAGGCCTACTTAGAGACCATTAAGGATAAGAAGCAGAAGGAGAAGCTTGCAACCACTTCTACTTCTACTCCGGGTATGTTTATGATTGAGATAAATACTGCCTTTAGAAATGAGATATGGGTATTAGATACCGGATATGGATCTTATTTGTGCAATAACTCGTAGGGACTAAAGAACAGCAAAAGGCTAGAGAAAGGCAACGTGGACCTACGTACTGCAAATGAGGCAAAGGTTGCTGCATTTGCTGTGGAGGCATACGAGCTAAACCTGCCTTTGGGATTAGTTCTAGAATTACAAAACTGTTATTATGTATCAATTTTAATGAAAAACATTATCTCAATTACGTGTTTAGACTTAAATGAATTTCATTTGATATTTAAGAATAAATATTATTCTTTTTCATTGAATGATATTCATTATGGTTTAGCAGCTCTGGTTAATAGTTTATATGTTCTAGACTTGAATAATCCAATTATTAATATAAATAATAAGAAACCTAAAATAGATAACTCTAACACCTCTTACTTACGGCATTGTCGTTTAGGCCATGTAAACGAAAATTGTGTTTCTATGTTATGCAAGCTTGGTGACTTAAGGTCATTTGATTATGAATCATATGGCACATGTGAGTCTTGTGTACTAGGTAAAATGGCTAAAACTCCTTTTTCAAGAAAAAGAGAACGGGCCAAGGAGTTATTAGAACTCATACATTCTGATATGTGTGGCCCAATGTCAATACAAGCAAAAGGAGGTTATAACTATTTAATAACTTTTATCGATAATTTCTCACGATACGGGTATTTGTATTTAATGAAATATAAATTTGTAGCCTTTGATAAATTCAAAGACTTCAAAAATAAAGTAGAGAAATAACTTAGTGCTTTAATTTGATATTTTGCACCAGCATATTGCCTCTGAATATAGCTAAGGCTCTTTAACTCTTTCTATGAAATTTATAACAAGTTTTGGATGAACTGTTTGATATGAATATTGATCATCTGTGATCTCAGTTTGTTGATATCCAAATTGGACACCAGTTTGGTATCCTGAATTTCATCCAAAAGTACTCTTTTCGTAATAAAAGTATCTTTGAGACTAGATTGATAAGATGTTTTTAAGTTATTGACATGATTCTATGACAATTTCATTGATAAAAATTTCAGTCAAATGAATTCCTTCCTTTATGATCAAAACTCTTTGAGAAAATCAGGACATATCAAAATTATGAAAAATCCATTATCTCACGCATATGTCAGGGGGAGTTTTGGATTCATATTTCCTTGATAAAAAAATCTTGTCCAAAAAAGTTTTCTTCAAAAAATTCATACCGTTTTGGATACACACCTTTTGGACATCCAAAACTCACTTTCAAAAGGTTTCATACTCACTTTCACTAATGTTTTGGATGTATGTTTTGGACGTACAAAATTGACTTCAGTTTTTTACCTATTTACAAATATTAATATATGTAAATATTAAGGAGAAGAATCTTATCATATAACTTATCTACTATATCTCTTTTATAAAAATCATTGTATCGGTTATTGTTTTATGAAATAATCGTTTGATGGAAGGAAGGAGGATATGGAGGTAGGTTGGGCCATAGGCTCATTGAGCCATATTTGTGAGTATATACTTTAACTTTCTATCTTAATCTCATAAGAACTCTTTGAGTTCTATAATGAAATATTGTATTTTAATGAAAAATATTCTTATTTCTCTCGGTCTAACATGTTTATACAATTTTTATTTCACAATCCCATCAAGTTTTGTCATCACTCAAAAAGAGGGAGATTGTTAGCCCTAAGGGCTTTCTCCTATGTTTTGATATATGACAAACATTAATATGGACTAACTTGTGTGATATATATGTGATAGGACATGTTGGACTTCAGTTCTTCTAAGGCATTCAAATAAGATTGTCAAGCAACTCTTGAGCAATGGAATTCAAGAATGGGTGATCAAGATGAAATTCAAGCTTATGAGATTGCAAACCAAGAAGTCCTTATGGAAGAACTTTAGACTAAGAATTATTATTAAAGTATTTCTTGTTAATTCTTATGTCTCTTTACCTTATTATTCAATTTATTTCTACCTTGAAGCACACAAAGAAAAATATTTCAAAGTTTTAAATCATAGAATTTTGGATTGAGTAGTTTGGATGATTCTGCATCCAAAATTCTGTAAACTGTGTTAAATCATTTCAGCCTAAAAAAGTGCTATTTTGGACTTACCTTTTGGAAGCATCGTCATCTAAAACATAAGTCCAAAACACGAATATATTTGACAGTAAAATTATAACAGTTTTTTAGTCATTGGTATTTCACTTTATGTCTCTATATAAATCCTCTAAACTTGATTTGACATAAGATTGTAGTTGTATCCTTCTAAGAAACACTATTGCTCTATAGAAAACAAAAATCTCCTTCATCAAAATGCTTCAAAGTGAATTCAAATTGTGTCTAAAAGGCAAAAGTGTTTGTGCTTTTTCCTTGGTGCACATCTACTCAAACAAATGACCTTTTACTGTTCCATTGATATTTAATCTCTTTTGTACAACAAAGTTATGGTGTAAAATGTTAGTGTTGTGCCCTAGAGGCAATCACTTGTACATTTTATATGCCACATTTTACTTTAATAAAATGCATTATTTATCTTACAGTTTCTTTTGTTTACTTTAAGTAATATAACTGTTCGATAAAGTCTTTAGTACAATACTGTGTTAAGGAAATCATGATAGAGATCATGATATGAGATTCCTACTACATTGGATGGTGTTAGTACTTAAATAGTCCCTAGTCATAGTATTAATGAGATAGGACATCATTAATGCGTTAAGATTAGCATGTGTTAGACTTCCTGATTTGATCAGGCGGTGGTTCTTATAACCGTGTGTATTGAGATACTCAAAGTTAACACATGGATGCTTGTTAATGGAACAAGTTCATTGGATGACCTAACTTTGAGATAATCACCTGGATAACTATTTAGTGTCAGTGATATAATCTCAATATAGCAAACGTGCAAGTATCCTTAGACTTGAGATCTCCAGGGTACTTTGTTTGTTGAGCCTTGTACTTTGATTCCAATCTCTGGAGCTTGATTGAGGGCCGCCTATGGGATGGATATTGGGTACATGGTGAGGTAAACGAAAGTAGTTGAAAGGGTCAATAAAGGATTCACCACTTTTAATAGTAGGGGCGAATATCTCACGGCCACTTGTAGGAATTACTACTCAAAAGTCCTTGGCCAAGGCAATTGTGTATTGGAAACAGTTCCAATTGATACTCACTAGAGTAGTGGGTTCCTGATACAAGTACTATTGTATTCGGGCCAAAATTAATCTGGAGGGAGTTGGCACTAATTCCGTACTCCAAACCGAATGAGATATTGTATGGTGAAATGAGTTAATTGCATTGAAGTTTGTTATTGAAGGGTTTATGTCAAGCCACTTAACTTCCTAAACTCTTGGGTGGTCGTGATGTGTTGCTAAATACCGCTCATGATATGGGAATATGTGTTTATTAATTGATGAATTAATAAACCAATCCTGATTAAAATTAATGGGATTAATTCTAATTAATTATGGATTATTAATCTAAAAAACGTTTGGATTAATTCATGTCCGCTACCAATGGATCAAGAGGAAATGAATTCCCCTTAGGAATTTTGTGTAGGGCAAAAGAGTAGGATTAGGATACTCCTATCATGTCTCTTTTAGGACAACATCTCTACCCTACTCCAAAGCACATAAGGCCGAAAATAACACTTCCCAAGCAAAAATAAAATTTAATCAAGCTAAAGCTCCTATGATGGAATTTGAACCCAAGATCTCAAGAATTAATTCCATATCTCTAACACTAAACCACAACAACTCTTGTTTTTATTTTCTCTCTAAAAAAATTTTCCTACTCAATCTCAAGCTATCACCCTTTTTCCACCTCAAGCAAAAACTACCATTTTGCCCTTCTCAGTCAATAATCATAATCAAGCCCTCTAGACTATAAAACACAAATTCAATGCACATAAAATCATATAAAAATATATTTAAACATGCAATAAAGTATGATATGCATCCCAACCCCCTTACTCTAAGGTTGGTTTCAACTGGGGTTTCACATGAAATGCATATTCTTTTTAAACTAAATTCTTTCCAATGGTTTAAGCATATTGTAGAATATTGTGATGGTTCTACTAAGTCATTTATCACTAACACAAGTCTTGCATTGGTTGTGAAAGATTTAGTATCATGTGTTAGTGTTTTGCCCTAGAGGCAATCACTTGTACCATGTATATTGCATATTAAATTAATAAGAGGTATTCTTTATCTTTCAGTTTGATTGTTATATCTAAATATGTGTATAAACCGTTAGATAAAGTCCCTAGTACAACACAGTGTTAAGGAAATCATGAAAGAGATCATGATGCGAGATTCCTACTACACTATGCAGTGTTTGTACTTAAATAATCCCCAGTCATAGTATTAATAAGATGAGACATTATTAATGCGCCAAGACTGGCACATGTTATATCTCTTGATTGGATCAAGCGGTGGTTCTCATATCCGTGGGTATTGGGATACTCAGAATTAACGTGTGGATGCTTGTTTTGAAACAAGTTCACTACATGACCTAGCTACGAGATAATCACTTGGATAACTATTTAGTACCAGTGATAGAATCTCATTATAGCAAGTGTGCAAGTATCCTTAGACTTGAGATCTCCAAGGTACTTTGTTTATCGAGCGTGTACTTTGATTTTAATCTTTGGAGTCTTATCTAGGACCGCCTATGTGATGGATATTGGGTACAACGTAAAGTAAACGAAAGTAGTTGAGAGGGTCAATAAAGGATTCACCACTCCTATTAGTAGGAGAGTATATCTCAAGGCCACTTGTACAAATCATTACTCATGAAGTCCTTGGCCAAGGCGACTATGTGATAGAAATGGTTCCAATTGATACACATATCGAGTAATGGATTTCTTGAACAAGTACTAAAATATTCGGGCCAAAATTAATAATATTCTGGAGAGAGTTGGCACTAATTCCATGCTCTAGACCGAATGAGATATTGTATGTTGAAAGGAGTTTATTGCACTGATAATTTGTTATTGAAAGGTTCATGTCAAGCCACTTGACTTTCTGGACTTTTGGGTGGTCAAGAGTCATTGCTAAATGTCGCTCTTGATATGCTAAATATGAATTTATTAATTAGAGAATTAATAAATTTAATCCTTTATTTTATTAAGGATTATTAATTCTAATATTGTTAGAATTAATTCATATTATGCTACCAATAAGACCAGGAAACCTAATGGGTCACACACAACAAAGGTTTGAATGCTCAAATATATTGTTTGATAATATTGTGGGGTTAATTAAGAGAAGGGAATATATTTATAGGTGAATTATAAGTTTGTTATAATTCATGGGACCTAATTGTAATTAAGTAAACTTCAAGGACCAATTTGTTGACAATTGGACGTTGAAGGACTAAGTTGCAATTTATGGTAATTATAAATCTATAAATATAAGGAAACGGTTTCCTTAGGGTTTGAGACAGACTATTCACGCAATAACAGAGAAACCGTTTCTCTGCCTCTCTCTTGATCAAGCTCTAACCGTCTCTCTTCTTGATCAAAACCCTAGCCTCCCGAATTCTACTAGCATAGAATTGTGAGTTTGTGAGCATTCAACCCTGTGTGGATTATCATTAAATGGAGTTCTTTGTTGGACTTCAGTTGAGCTGCAGTGAACGGTTTTGGATAATTTGGATCGCGCCTGCGTTCTTGTTTCTAAAATTTTTAAATTCCGGCTTCACGAGGTAATAGACGCAATCTTCTCCTTTTCCCATTTCTATTACAAACCCGTGATTCACGGCTTGGATTTCTTGTTGTTTTCCGCTGCGCATAATCTGATTATGTATGATAGAAATCCTACAGTGGTATCAGAGCCAACGGGTTTGTGTTTTAATGGGATGTTTTATTGCTTTGAATTGTTCAAGCATGTAAATTGCATGATTACAGCATGTTAATTGTATGATCATGTCTACTGGTTTGTATGTAATCATCTAGGTTTTGTTTTGAATAATCTGGGTTGCAGAAATCATTTTTGCGTTGTGAGTTTTATGGTTTTGAAAATATTGCAGAATGGTTCTGCGTCTGTGTTCAGGTTTTGGCTTCAGTTGATGTTCATCCTGTAATTAAGCCTTCCATTTAACAATTTGGATTGTTAAATTGATTGTGAGAATGATCACAATAGTTTGTTAATAAAGATTAACAAAGGTCAACGTCAAAAACTGGTTTTGAATGATCTTGGAACGGCCCCGAACTGAACCAAAAAAAAAAAATCTCCAGAAAATCCAAGCCGCACGCGGTGGTTACTGTTCGGTTTTTTTTTTTTTTAAAAGGTTCTGGAATAGAATTTTGAAAGGGAAAATCTCATTTGATGAGAGGTGGTAAAACAAAAATTTTTTATCGTTGCGTGACGGGACCCAGAAGCATTTTCTCAAAATTAGTTTTGAGACAATCAATTTTATTTTTCAAAATAGTGATTTTAAAAATTTCAAATTAATGTATTTTTCTTAAATGTTGATTTTAGAATTTGTTTTATTTTCCCAAAATACTGATTTTGGAATAATAAAAGTATATGTTTATTTTGTTTAAGCATAGTTAATGGCATGGTGGATGGTTATGGACTAAAACAAATTATATCTGTTCATGCATTTTTTTTACCGCTTTGTTTTAATGAAATAGGTCATGCATGTCCTGCCTTCTCTCAAATTCTGATGTAATTCTCTTCTCATCTAACTCCCCTCGAATGTAACTCGAGGTTTCTCCTTTTAGGAAATTATGTAATTAGATTATATAGGTTAGATTGAGGTAGAATTTTATTTTCAAGATTTTGGAGATGGCATTCAAAATAAGGCGAGATGGTAAGACCCTCTACCTGTATCATGCATGAACACATAGAGTTGACCATATTAATTTCCTTGGTGGCTCAAGGAAATTAATTTAGAAAGTCCATAACCATGCCACGTAATTGTTTATTACCATGTTTATCAATTTTATGCTGCTTATTGATAAATTGTATGCATGCCTAACAATGAGACCACTAAAAGGAATAAATCCCTCAAATAATATTAAATCTAATGCCTTCCATTAATATAGTGAGAACGAGAGCTCTTTTTCGAGACCAGGTTGTTGGGCAAACCCAAGCCTACTTAACATCGAGTATGTTCAAGCTATAGAATTTAAATTCATGTTAATAGGTTGGATTTAACTAATTTCTTTATCCCGGTTGGGCTAACCCAAGCATAAAGAAAATTAGAGGCAAAGTTGGGCTAGTATTTGGTACTTTAATGATTAAAAGATGTTAATCACCCAATGATTCAGTAGTTACTTTTTGATGTAATTGGTATTGGATACCTACCACTGAACTTAAGAGTGGCTTGTTGGGCTGACCCAAGGTTATTCTTAAGGAATTTTGATACTGATCCACTAAGAAAGTTTCCAACCCGAGTCAATAGTGAGGGCTATTGGTTTGAGTAAAATAGTGGAATAATTATGCGCTTAATTAAAGACCTAATTAATTGCATTGCATTTGCATATACATGTTCTAATAATTCTATCTTTACATATAGGTCATTTGCATCATGTCGACAAACCTAAACTTGCGTAGCATCTTGGAAACAAACAAGCTCACTGAATCAAACTATTTGGACTGGTATAGAAACTTGAGAATCGTTCTCAAGTCGGAAAAGTTGCTCTACGTGCTAGAAGCTCCTATTCTGCCACCTCCAGCTCAAGATGCTCCTACTGAAGAGCATGTTGTCCACAAAAAGCACAAAGAAGATAGCGACACAACATCTTGTATCATGCTAGCGTTAATGTCTCCTGAGCTGCAAAAACAACATGAGGATATGGATGCTCAATCAATGATCCTCCATCTTAGAGAGCTATTTGATAAACAATCTAGAACAGAGAGATATGAGATCTCTAAACAACTGTTCCGGGCTAAGATGGTTGAGGGTGCTTCAGTGGCCACTCATGGGCTGCAGATGTTGGGCTACATTGAAAAACTTGGGTCTCTTAGGTTCGTAATGGATCATGACTTAAGTATTGACTTAATTCTACAATCATTACCAAGTAGTTTTCGCAGTTTGTGATCAACTACCGCATGAATAATGTTGAGACCACAATACCTGAGCTAATCAATCTGCTTAAGACTGCTGAGTTCTCTATGAAAAAGGATGATAAGGCAATCTTGTTAGTAGGTTCTTCATCTTCTAAGAAAAAGGTTTCTAAGAAGAAGAAGAAGAAGAACACTCCTACTAAGCCTAAAGGAGGTGTCAAGAAGAAGGAGGCTGTCTCTAAAGGCCCATGTCATCATTGTGGCAAAATGGGAAATTGGAGGCGTAACTACAAGGCCTACTTGGAGACTGTGAAGGAAAAGAAGGAGAAGGAGAAGCTTGTAAGCACTTCTACTTCTAATCCTGGTATGTTTATGATTGAGATTAATACCGCCTTTAATAATGAGATATGGGTATTGGATACCGGTTGTGGATCTCATTTATGCAATAATTTGCAGGGACTAAAGGACAGTAGAAGGTTAGAGAAAGGTGACGTAGACATACGAGCTGTAAATGGAGCAAAAGTTGCTGCACTAGCTGTGGGGACTTATCATCTCAATCTACCGTCTGGATTAATTTTAGAACTACAAAACTGTTATTTTGTACTAATTTTGTTGAAAAATATTATCCCAGTTGTGTGTTTAGACTTATTCGGATTTCATTTAAGTTTTAAGAATAAATGTTGTTCTTTCTCATTAAATGATATTCATTATGGTTCTGCAACTTTGATCAATGGTTTATATGTTCTAGACATGTATAATCCAATTCTCAATATAAGTGAAAAGAAACATAAAAAGGATAACTTAATCTCATCTTACTTATGCCATTGTCGTTTAGGCCATGTAAATGAAAAACGTGTGTCTAACTTATACAAATTGGGTGACTTAGGGTCATTTGATTACGAATCATATGACACATGCGAATCTTGTTTACTTGGAAAAATTGCTAAAACTTCTTTTTCAAGAAAAGGAGAAAGGGCAAAAGAGTTATTAGAACTCGTACATTCAGATGTATGTGGCCCAATGTCAATACAGGCAAGAGGAGGTTATCAATACTTCATTACCTTTATTGATGATTATTCTCGATATGGGTATTTGTATTTGATGAAATATAAATCTCAAGCCTTTGACCGTTTCAAAGACTTCAAGAATGAAGTAGAAAAATAACTTGGCAGAAGTATTAAAGCTCTTAGATCCGATCGAGGAGGTGAATACTTAAGTCAAGAGTTTCTAAGTTATCTAAAAGATAACGGAATATTATCTCAATGGACTCCACCATCTACACCTCAACATAACGGTGTATCTGAGAGAATGAATTGAACCCTTCTAGACATGGTAAGGACCATGATGGCTTTTGCAGACCTACCAAAATCGTTTTGGGGGTACGCACTGGAGCCTGCTGTTTACATTTTAAATAGAGTTCCTTAAAAAAAGGTTGATACCACTCCTTATGAGTTATTCTTTTGTAAGAGACCAAAGTTATCTCATTTAAGGATTTGGGGTTGCCCTGCTTTTGTTAAAAAGGTAATGTCAGACAAACTTGAAAGTAAGTCTAACAAATGTTTGTTTGTTGGATATCCAAAAGTATCGTTTCGATATTACTTCTATCTTCCTTCTAAAAATAAAGTTTTTATTTCAAAACATGTTGTCTTCTTAGAGAATGAGCACATGTTCAAAGAAGATAGTGGAAGCAAGCTTGAACTTAGTGAAGTTCAAGAAGAGCAAACAAATATTGATCAACCTTTTGAACCTGTATCTATTCAAATAGATGAACCTTCTAACACACAAGAGCTTCGTAGGTCAAGTAGGATACGAGTGGCACCTGAGAGATATGGATTTCTCATAAGTGACCATAATGACGTATTGCTCATAGATGACGATGAGCCTACTACTTACAAGGATGTTCTGAATAGTTCAGAATCTGACAAATGGCTCGAAGCTATGAAGTCAGAGATGGATTCCATGTATGAAAACCAAGTATGGACTTTGGTTGATCCACCTGAAGGAATCAAGCCTATAGGGTGTAAATGGGTTTTCAAAAAGAAAATTGACATGGATGGTAATGTGGTTACCTATAAGGCTTGCTTGGTAGCAAAAGGTTATCGTCAATGACAAGGTATTGACTATGATGAAACTTTTTCACCAATTGCGATGTTGAAATCTATAAGAATACTCCTAGCCATTGCCACTCATTACAATTATGAGGTTTGGCAAATGGATGTGAAAACAACTTTCCTTAATGGAAACCTGATTGAGGAAGTGTATATGACACAGCCTGAAGGTTTCATATCCGAAGATGGCACAAAGGTGTGCAAGTTGCAAATGTCCATTTATGGACTTAAGCAAGCATCTAGGAGTTGGAATATCCGTTTGGATTAGACAATTAAAGAATTTGGTTTCATTCAAAACATGGATGAACCTTGTGTGTACAAGAAGGCTAGTGGGAGTAAAGTTGTTTTCCTATTGCTTTATGTAGATGACATATTGCTGATAGGAAATGATGTTTCCACTCTTCAATCAGTGAAGATTTGGTTGTCCAAGATGTTCTCCATGAAAGACCTTGGAGAAGCAACCTATATTCTGGGAATAAAGATCTATAGAGATAGATCTAGAAGGTTGCTAGATCTTTCACAGTCTACATGCATAGACAAAGTGCTGAAAAGGTTTAGCATGGATCAATCCAAAAGAGGATTCTTACCTATGACACATGGTATAAGCCTTTCAAAGTCGATATCTCCAAAGAGACACTAGTTGAAAGGGATCACATGAGTAGAATTCCATATACTTCGGCAATTGGGTCTATCATGTATGCTATGATATGTACTAGGCCCGATGTATTGTGTGCTCTTAGTTTGATGAGCAGATACCAATCTGATCCTGGAGAGGGTCATTGGGCGGCTGTAAAGAATATCCTTAAATATTTACGAAGGACTAAGGATGCATTCTTGATATATGGAGATGGTGATTTACAAGTAAGAGGGTATACTGATGCCAGCTTTCGATCCGATAAGGACGACTTCAAATCACAATCCGCTACGTATTTACATTAGGTAGTGGGGCGAGTTAGTTGGAAGAGCTCCAAACAAGAGACTACTGCCGATTCGACTTCAAGACGAGTACATAGCAGCTTTTGAAGCAGCTAAAGAAGCAGTATGGATCAAGAAGTTCATCACTGAACTTGGAGTGGTGCCCAGCATTGTTGATTCGATACCTTTGTATTGTGACAACAATGGAGCCATTGCACAGGCAAATGAAGCACGCTCTCATCAACGATCCAAGCATGTACTTAGACTCTCTCATCTGATTAGAGAAATCATAGATAGAGGTGATTTAAAGATAGAGAGAATTCCCAAGGATCAGAACATAGCTGATCCACTCACTAAAGCGCTTTCCCAGAAGAAACATGATAAATATGTTGAGTCATTTGGTATTCGATACATGAATGATTGGCTCTAGTGCAAGTAGGAGTTTGTTAGTGTTGTGCCCTAGAGGTAATCACTTGTACCATGTATATTGCATATTAAATTAATAAGAGGCATTCTTTATCTTTCAGTTTGATTGTTATATCTAAATATGTGTACAAACCGTTAGATAAAGTCCCTAGTACAACACAGTGTTAAGGAAATCATGAAAGAGATCATGATGCGAGATTCCTACTACACTATGCAATGTTTGTACTTAAATAATCCCCAGTCATAGTATTAATAAGATGAGACATTATTAATACGCCAAGACTGGCACATGTTATATCTCTTGATTGGATCAAGCGGTGATTCTCATATCCGTGGGTATTGGGATACTCAGAATTAACGTGTGGATGCTTGTTTTGAAACAAGTTCATTGGATGATCTAGCTACGAGATAATCACTTGGACAACTGCCAGTGACAGAATCTCATTATAGCAAGTGTGCAAGTATCCTTAGACTTGAGATCTCCAAGGTACTTTGTTTATCAAGCGTTGTACTTTGATTCTAATCTTTGGAGTCTTATCTAGGACCGCCTATGGGATGGATATTGGGTACAACGTAAAGTAAACGAAAGTAGTTGAGAGGGTCAATAAAGGATTCACCACTCCTAATAGTATGAGAGTATATCTCAAGGCCACTTGTACAAATCATTACTCATGAAGTCCTTGGCCAAGGCGACTTTGTGATGGAAATGGTTCCAATTGATACACATATCGAGTAATGGATTTCTTGAACAAGTATTAAAATATTCGGGCCAGAATTAATAATATTCTGGAGGGAGTTGGCACTAATTCCATGCTCTAAACCGAATGAGATATTGTATGTTGAAAGGAGTTTATTGCACTGATAATTTGTTATTGAAAGGTTCATGTCAAGCCACTTGACTTTCTGGACTTTTGGGTGGTCAAGAGTCATTGCTAGATGTCGCTCTTGATATGCTAAATATGAATTTATTAATTAGAGAATTAATAAATTTAATCCTTTATTTTATTAAGGATTATTAATTCTAATATTGTTAGAATTAATTCATATTATGCTACCAATAAGACCAGGAAACCTAATGGGTCACACACAATAAAGGTTTGAATGCTCAAATATATTATTTGATAATATTGTGGGGTTAATTAAGAGAAGGGAATATATTTATAGGTGAATTATAAGTTTGTTATAATTCATGGGACCTAATTGTAATTAAGTAAACTTCAAGGACCAATTTGTTGACAATTGGACGTTGAAGGACTAAGTTGCAATTTATGGTAATTATAAATCTATAAATATAAGGAAACGGTTTCCTTAGGGTTTGAGACAGACTATTCACGCAATAACAGAGAAACCGTTTCTCTGCCTCTCTCTTGATCAAGCCCTAGCCGTCTCTCTTTTTGATCAAAACCCTAGCCTCCCGAATTTTACTAGCCTAGAATTGTGAGATTGTGAGCATTCAACCTTGTGTGGATTATCATTAGAGGGAGTTCTTTGTTGGACTTCAGTTGAGCTGCAGTGAACGGTTTTGGATAATCTGGATTTCGCCTGCGTTCTTGTTTCTGAAATTTTTAAATTCCGGCTTCACGAGGTAATAGACGCAATCTTCTCCTTTTCCCATTTCTATTGCAAACCCGTGATCCATGGCTTGGATTTCTTGTTGTTTTCCGCTATGCATAATCTGATTATGCATGATAGAAATCCTACATCTTGTGTTTTATGTTCTTGAATGAAGAAAGTATTGAAGATATGGTTTGAAAATTGATTGAGTGATTTATTTAACCTTGTGTTTTCTTGCTTGTTATTGATACTTTGCTTGAGGACAAGCAAAGAGCTAAGTGTGGGGGAATATGATAGGGGCTAAATTAGTCATATTTTTCCTAGTTATTTAAGGTTCTTTTGCAATACATTTTGTTCAATAACTAATCATATTCCTTCATAGTTGAGATTTTACCATTGGAAAGGTATTTTGTTCTTTATTTCAGATTTTTAGGGTAAAACGAAGTAAAAACGTCATAAAACAGAGGTGAGGCGGAGTCGGCTAGGGCCCTAGAACCAGCGCTAGCCATGCACTGCTGGAACAGAATTCGAAGTGACGGAAAAATTGGTGAAACAGAGCAGAACAGAACCAAGGTGGCGCCGACTGTATTCTGGACACATTGTGCAAAATTTGGAGAAAAATCGGCGAACGAGTAGAGAAACAGAACACAACTGGCGCCGACTCCGAAAGCCAAGGCAGTGCCGGCTGTGCCCTGAAGCTAAGGCGGTGCTTGATTTTTTCTACACGATTTTTGATAATTTGAGGAGTTTTAGTATCTTCTAACTTTTATTCGGCCAAGAACTTTGTACCTACGAGTTTAGGCACTTCCCAAGCCTATAAATAGATGAAAAACACAAGATAAAATGGGAGAATTCATTGATCATCATAGAAAATCACTCAATCAAAGGAGTTATTCTTCAAGTTCAAAGAGGGTTGTGCAAGAAGGTCTTCAAAGGAAGAAGAATGAGACTTATCTATGAGTGCTTTCTTTTACTTTGGTTTCTTTTTCTTGAACAATGATATGTTAATTGTTTTATTGTAATTTGACATTGTTTTAGATATTCATGATATTTAGATTTATTTGATCTTTTGATGATTTGGTTGTTATCCTTGGTATTTAATTACTTGTGCTTATTATGAGATTGGTTGATTGTTACTTTCTATTGACTTGCTTCGAAAAAGGGTTTATGGTGGTTTTAATTTGATTGATTTCATATCTATTATCTTTTAACTTGCTTGGAAAAGAGGTTAATTGCTAAGAACAAGGTAATTAAGGGTTAATTGATGTCTGTCAGGAATGGATTCATTGGTTAATTTCATGTTTAAGTTTGCTAGGAATGAAAATTTAATCAAAGGATTATGTTTAATGCATCTTTTGGATAAGACTGGTTGAGACAGGAATGTGATGCTAAGTTACCTAGAGGATAGAGATTCATGGATTGGAAATGAAGTGAGTCTATATTAATCATTCATGATGCTAAGGGGGTAATTGGTCGTGATAAAGGTTGGATACTTTAAGATTATGTTTGTCTAAAGAATGGTTTGAGTTACATACTTCTCCATCTTTGACATGTATATATTTTTATTTTACTTTATTTCTTTTTCACTTTATTGAGTCGGTTAAACAATAAAAGAAAGGTAATTAATGTCTACTTGTTCCTTGAGGATCGACACTCGTTTGAACCCTATACTCGGTTAATGATGAGCATGCTTGCTCATATGTGTGATTTGGGTTGAACGTTTTAATTTAAACTTGATTGGGCATATGCTTAGTTTTTGTATGATTTTTATACCCAAGTCCGAACACATCACACCTTGACTCACCAGGAGCGCGTTTGACCCTGTAGTGTCTGTCGTTACCTTATTTGTGTGAAACCTCAGTCTGAAAAGGACACCTACTCCCGAGAAGACATCGTCACCATATAAGGAGATGGGTGGCGATTTTGATGAAATTGATGGCGATATTGAATCATGCCATCAGGATAGTGATAAGGAGGATAGTGTCCCCGATGGTGTAGTATTGTCTGAGGATAATGAGAAGGAATTTGGCGGGGATACCCCGGGAGTATTAGAAGATGGGATGTTATGTTTTATGGATGTTGAGATAGGAAGAGATCAAGAAATACCCGAGGTGAAGGTACTTATGGTTGAGGAGTTTGAGGAAGAATTGGAAATAGACTCAGACATACTGACTTGGTTACACCCTGATGCGGATAAAGGTGAAGGATTTAATAAAGTTGAATCCTATATGATTTCTACTAATTCAGAACCTCTCATTTCAGATAGTGATGACGATGAGCAGGAGAATGAGACGTAGATATGTGTAGTAGGATATGTATAGTTCGGTCAGTGTATATGACTGTGTGCTTGACACACGAATTTTGTACTGGCTTTGTGTTTGATGAGAATGAATATATGTTATGATCCTACTATCTACACTATAGCTCTTTTGTGCCTGCTCTTAATTTATGTTATATCATTTTACCAGCAAAATCGTATGAACTGTACAGATGTCTCCTAAATGAACTTTTGGATGATCATCACGATTTACTCAATATAACCTTGAGCCAATGGGGGTGGAATCGCATGTGGAAGGTTCCCACCTTGTGAATTTGGATTATTTTATGTTCTAAACCTTTTAGAAAATGGTTGATACCATTTAACGAATGGTTGTGACTATTATTAGAGCCAATGAGAATGCTAAAATAAATAAGAATATGAGTAGGAGAAATCTAAGTGAATTTTGGGGTATGAGTCAGAAAAGATCTGGAAAACCTCGATGGCAAAAGAAAGGAAAGATGTAGAGGAGGGGAGGCTCAACTGGAGGACAACCCTCTTTTAGAGGCTTTAACTGTCGGAAGGAAGGGCATAAGAGTTTCAATTGCCCTTACCTCTAAAGGATAGGAGGATGGAGTCGACCAGGAAGAAACAGTCAGGGGCAAAGGTCAGACTAGAAAGAGAGAACCTAGACAAGCTTCTACCCCTAGAGCCGGATCTGCTAAACCAAGTAAGTGCTTGAGTTGTTGTATTGAAGAAGATGGATGATCATGTCACAGTAGTGAAAGTTACACTCCTTAGTTTTAAATCATAATGCTAAAATATTGGTAGATCCCGATTCTACGCATTCCTTTGTCGCCAATGTATTTCTTGACGCTATGGGGATAAAAATGGGAAGAAACTTCATAAGAAATGCTTGTCAGTACCCTATTGGGAAAGTAAATGAATAGTGAGAAAGTACATAAGGAATGTAAGATCTTGGTAGGAAATGAAATTTTAGAGGAGATTTGATATGCCTTCCCATAGAGGACTAAAATGCTATGTTGGGCATGGACTGGCTATCCCAGCATCGTAATCAAGTTGACTGTAGACATAAAATAGTACAATTCCATCAGCCTGGGAAACCTATATTGGAAATTGTAGACAAGGTTGGGTGGAAAAGTAATACTTGCATATCGGGACTCAAGGCCCGGAAGATAATAATAATAATAATAATAATAATAATAATAATAATAATAATAATAATAATAATAATAATAATAATAATAATAATAATAATAATAATAATAATAATAATAATAATAATAATAAAAAGTGTGTTGGGTACTTGGCCTATGTAATTAATAAGCCAGGAGGGGTTAAGAAACCCAAAGAAGTTCCTGTTCTAAATGAGTATTTGGATGTTTTTCCAGTGAAATTGAAGGAATTACCACTGAAGAGAGAAGTAGAATTTTCTGTTGAGCATTGGCAGAACCAATTTCAAGAACTCTTTATTGAATGGCACTTACAGAATTGCAGGAGATTTAGAAATAAGTACAGGAATTAATATAGCAAGATTTTATTCGGCTGAGTACTTCACCTTGGTGAGTACCTATCTTGTCTGTTAGAAAGAAATATGAGTCGCCACAGATGTATATAGATTTGTCAGGCTAAATGCAGTAATGGTAAAGAAAAATATCCATTATCCATGATTGATGAATTGTTTGATCGGTTACAAAGAGCAAGATGATTCTCAAAGTTAGACTTGAAGTAAGGATATTACTAAGTTCGGATTCGGGAAGAAAATATACTGAAAACTGCATTAAACACGATATGAACCTTTTGAGCTGGTAGTAAGGCCCTTTGCTGTCACTAGTGCCTGTTGTTTCATAGTTCTGATGCACTAGACATTTCGGCCTAGTTTTGTGGTTATATTCATAGATGATATTTTGGTGTACTCTAAAGATCCCTAAGATCATGAACAATAATCTTCAGAAAGTATTAGGAAAGTTAAGGGAGACCAAACTATATGTAAAATTCTATAAGTGTCAGTTTTAGCTACAAGAAGTAGCATTCTTGGGACATGTGATATCCAAAGTCGTGAGTACAATAGATCCTACAAAAGTTAAAGCAGTGATAAACTACAAACATCCTGGGATTCTAACTGAATATGATGTTTTTTGGGATTTGTAGGATATTATTGGAGATTTACTGAGAAAATTTCTAAGATAGCTTTATTTTGAGTCGACTCCCAAAAGAAAGTTCATTATGTTTGGACTGGAAAATGTGATGGAAAATTCCAGGAATTGAGAAAAGGATTAAGCTCTGCTCCTATTTTAACATTGCCAATGATGGACAAGCCTTATGAGGAGTACACAGATGTGTCAAAGGAAGAATTGAGAAGAGTCTTGATGCATGAGAGAAAGGTGATAGCTTATATTTCTAGGAAGTGGAAACCTCATGAGGAGAATTACATTATACATGATTTGGAGTTAGTTGCTATTGTGTTTGCCCTTTTGGAGTGGAGACATTATTTATGTGGGGCTGAGTTAGAAATCTTCACCGACCACAAAAGTTTGAAGTATGTTTTTACTCAAAAGGATTTGAACTTAAAGCAAAGTTGATGAATGAAATTTTTGGAAAGATTTTAATGTCCAATTAATATCATCTTGGAAAAGCAAACATGGTAGTAAATGCCCTTAGTAGGAAGGAGAATTTATTAGCTCTTCGGAGGTTACAAATTCTAAAATTAGAAGTAGTTGCAATAGACGGAGAAATAATGATAAGTAATACTTCCATTCAACCAGCCTTCCTATAACAGTTGAAGAGAGAGCAAGATAAAGATGAAGAGGACAAAAGTTAGTGCAGAAAAAGGCGAATATAGGAGGAGATGAGTTTTGAAAGGACAATTATGGGATTAATTGCTACCAGGGTCGGGATTGTATTTTGAAATAATATGCGATGAGATAATATGTTTTAATGGAGGCACCTTGGAGTAAGTATACCATCTATCCAGGAGCTGTAAAGATGTATCAGAACCTAAAACGACATTATTGGTGGACTGGTATGAAGAAGGACAATTTAGACCTTGTAACTCTATGTTTAATTTGTCAGTAAAGGAAAGCCAATTTACAATGGCCTAGATGGTTACAACCACTATCTACTTCATTATGGAAATAGGATGAAATTGCTATAGACCTCATTACAGGATTATCTATGATAGTAGAGCAGTGGGATACTATTTGTGTGATAATGGGTCGACTAACTAAGTCTGCTCATTTCATTCCTATTAATTAACGAAATTCCCTAGAGAAGTTAAGTGAAATCTATATGGAGGAAGTAATTAGACTTCATGAGTATCCTCTAGTGTTGTGTCAGATCGAGATCCTAGATTTACCTCAAAGTTTTGGACTAAGCTGCAGTAGAGGTATGGGACCACAATAAAGTTCAGTATAACAACACACCTACACACGGATGGATAGACAAAATGAGTGAATAGAGCTTTGAAAGACATGTTGAGGACCTATGCTTTGGATCTTGGAACTAAGTGGATTGATAATTTAGCGTATACAGAATTTGCATAGGAATTGGAATGGCCTCGTTTGAAGCTTTATATGGAAGAAAATGTCAGTCCCCATTATATTGGAAAAATTTAGGATAGAGAACGGGCGAACAAGATAATTTTGATGTTGAAAATGTCCGATAGGCTGTAGAGATGATCAAAACCAAGTTAGAAGTAGCATAGAGTAGACAAAAAAGTTATGCGGATCGACGTAGGTGAGATTTGGAATTTGCTGAAGGGGATCATGTATTCTTGAAGTTAGCTCCACAACGACAATTAGGAACCAAAGAACAAGAAAATAAATTGGCATTTAAGTACTCTGGATCATTCCCTATTGTCAAGAGGATTGGGAAAGTAGCCTATCGATTGGAATTACTAGTAGAACTTCAAGTTATTCACGACGTGTTTTATGTACCCTAACTTTGAAAGTATGTGGCTGATCTTGCCCACATTTTAAATGAAAAACCCATTGAGATGACTCTAAGCTTGAAAAATGAGGAAATGGCTATTAAGATCTTGGAGTATGCTGAAAAGGAATTGCGGAATGAGAAAATTCCACTTGTACAAGTATCATGGAATTATTATTTTGTATATGATGCAACTTGGGAAAACAAAAACGAAGATGTTGAAAAAGTACCCAGGTTTATCTCAAGAGTAAGCCAATTTCGAGGATGAAATTTTTTGTAAGGAGGCGAGAATGTAACACCCCACTTATTACATTCAATTGGCTACTATTTGTCATTGGATGAGAATTTATATCAATGGTCAGAACAAAAGATGATCGGTATAATGGGACGAATATTTTGGTATAATAATATTTTGTCGGGATCTGGATGTAATTATTGGATTTGTTCTACCTGTACCCTATATTTTCAGAAGGCTATTATTATTAAAAAAATAAGATTTGTAAGGTACTCTAAAAAGAGAAATTGATCAGTGTGATGAAACACACGTTTTGGTGTGAATTATGTACCCGAGGTATCGGGGACATTTTTGTCATTTTGGCCACGCCTGCGACTTTGATCGTAAATTTCACCAAGTAGAGAATAGTTGAAGAATTTAAGTGTTACCAATGAATTCAATGGAATTTTTGGAGTTGATTGGTGAAATAAAATATTTTTTCTTTATAAACCCGATTTTGGTCATTTCTGAAGAAAATAGGAAAATGAGGTTGAAAATGGGACGTATGGCTTCTTGTGATTGGTGGCCAAGGACAAGTATCAAATAATAAGAGGATGCATGAAAGATTCATGCATGCAAGACTTCTTAAATAAGCTTTGCAAAATAAATAAAGAATGATGTGTAATTTTGTGATTGGAACACATCACTCGTGGGCCCACTTAATTAAGGTTTTAAGCAATATAATTGGCTAATATTTAGACCAAGAGAAGATGAATGAATGGCTGAAAATTGGCCAAGAATTTCATTGGCCTTGCAAGAAGAAATAAGGGAACTTTTGTGGAGGAAATAAAAGTGGTTGGTGTGTAAATTTTTCATTGAACACACCTATACATTAGCCAACATACAATTAATTGATTTAAAATTTTCTTGGCCAAATTTTTTTTGAGAATGGCGGTGGGAAGGCTATTATAACAACCAGAATTTTGGCCAGCCTTGAAGAAGGAAAAATAAGAGAAAACAAGGAAAGAAAAGTTAGAGAAAAATAGGGAGAAAAAGAAAAGGGAGAGAGAAAGAAAGAAGTGTGTGTGTTCTTGGAGCAAAATCACACCAAATCATGTGTCAATTTGTGAAATTCTAGAAAAATGAGTCCGAAAATGAATGAACATAAAGATGATTAATTATGTGATTTTGGATGAAATAAATGGGAAATATGAAGCGAATCCCTTGTATATGAAGGGATAAAGGATTTGGGAAAAGGAAAACGAAAGAATTTATCAAACGATGAAAAAACGACGTGAACGAAAGTTTAGCGTTTTTCTTAACCGTCTGCCCCGTCGGCTAAACATCGGTTGGATGTCGGCTAACTATCAGGCACATTGGCTACCTGTCGGCTAACCGTTGGCTATTTTCCGGCCGAATATGATTTGATCCGAAAATGATGTTTGGTATAGGTTTGTCGGTAAACGACCAACGGAATGTTGAAAACGGTGGAAACGATGGTTGAACGAGCGTAAACGGAAAGAGTTTACTTAGGACACGAGGTGAGTTCCTTTGATTTCTAAAACCTTTTAAAAGCTAGTGTGCTTCACTTTTCCATGAAATGCTATGTTTTATACCATTTTGGAAATCCCTGAATACGCTTAAGGTTTATTTGAGCAAGAATTATTCTTATGCCACTTTGGGCTCGAATGAACTTCATATTTAGCTTGAAAACTATAATGGATGATTAAAGCATGAATTTGTGAATTTAGTCCCTTTTGAATTTAAAAACTTAGGATTTTCGAGAAGTGGTAAATTTTGGAATCGGGTATTCATAAATTGACTAGAATTTCCTTATTGGAACATTTTATGGAATTGTGTTTAGAATCTTTGAATTTAACCCTCTTTTGGGATTGGAATTCTAGACTTCTTGAAATGAGTTCCTTTTTGGAATCGGGTATTTGGAAAATGATCCAAATGTCTTTATTGGAATGTTTTATGAAAACCTTTGGAATTAGGTAATTGGTAAATGATTGAAATACCCTTATTAAAACTTTTGTGAATACTTTTCAATTCGGGTATCGGTAAAATGACCTGAATACCATAAAAAATGACTTTTGTGATCGAGTACGGGAAAATGACTCGGATACTATTGGCAATTGCTGCGTCTGCGGGTGCTTCTTATTTTGAGTCATTTGCTAGATGCCAGGCGGGGCCACTCAGTGCGTTTGAATCCTTGCCACCTCGATTGTGATTGACGTCAGGATTGGGACCCCTGGCTTATGGTGGTAAGTAAGAGATTGTGTGTTGCGGTATACTAGGTATGCTGCGGTATACCTGAGGAGAAGTACGTTGCGGTGTACTTATTCTGGCAATGCACGATTGAGTTCTAGAGGCTGCGGTGTCAGTACAATAATATGTGGCGCCAAAGGCTAGGACTGCGGGACTTGCATGTGGATACAGGTCGACCTTCTATTGGAGAAGTGCTTATGATTTGAAAACTGGGGCAATGATTTGAAATTGAAATACAATTTTTCAAAAATGATTGAGTTCTGAATAAAATCTTCATTAAAGAGTTTTGGAATCGTTTCCAGTGAACAAATGATATGCTATTTCACAAAAATTTTATGTACTTTGTCTCTATGATAAAGCACTAGCACACACGGGACACACTGGGTGATTTTTTACTCAGACGTGTCTTTCATCTTACCTTTTCGTAGGATCTGGAGTTGAGCGGACCTACAGATAGAGGACGATACCACAGTGATAGCAGAATAGGTCCAGACGTTTCCCTTTTGGATAACGTACCTTGTTACTCATGTTGAATGAAAATTTTCATGTATGAGATTCTTTATTTTATGTGTGCACGTGACCATTAATATGGGTTGTTGTATGGATTTGGACCTTACATACTTTGTTGATTTTTTTTTCGTTATAAAGACCCCTTGTCTGGGTGACTGGACGGGGCGACACCCGGTTTTGATATGCTTCTACTGTTACCTTTAGTAGTGGTGTTACAGAAAGGGTATAGACGGATGTCATGCTTTTGTTGAAAAAAATTGAAATAAGGACTGCCTTGGACTATCCCACAAAGAAGTTGTAGAGACAAGAAAAATTGCAGAAGAAATCGGTGATAAAAAAAATTATTGCAGAGAAGATGAGTTGAGCTGCCAACTCCAGCTGGAAGTCGAACTAAGCCACAGCACGGTCTACCTGGAGCCGAGGCTGTGCCCATGCCAGCCGCGGCTCGAAGCCACAGTCAGGCCCAGCGCTAGGCTTTGCCGTGCGAGAGCATCCTCGCAGTTGCTGAGAGCATCTTGGCTAGGATGCTTCCCGGGTTAGTGCGACAGCAAGTAGGGTCGCGGGCACTCGTCCACGGACCATGGCCCATGCCATGATCTTGTGCGGCTGGTGCACTGGACCAAGAAAAAAAAATTGTTTTTGTCCTATACCAGTTGAAGTTATTCTTTTTGTAATATTTAATATTCTTTGAATATTTTGCATGAAAAATAATCATAAAGAATTTTAGGATTAAACAAGATTATTAATTAATTTAATTAATGTATTTAATTCTATTATTTGGGCACTTAGGATTGAAAATAGAAAAGCATGAAAATGTTTACGGTTTTCTAGCATGCTATTCATTTTAAGTCTTATGTGCACGTTTTCTCAAAGAGCAAAGTCTTTGAGAAATTTTATTTGACAAGAAAAAATATTTTTCTTTTATTAAATGGTTATTTTCTTAAAAGTTTTTTATCCTTGACATAAAAAATGTTTTGGATTTAGAAATTTTTGTAAGTTAAAATGGAAAGTCATTTTAATTTATTTTCTCAAAAGGAAAAATTATTTTTGTCAAATAAAACCTAGAGATCAAAATCTTGAGGAATTTTAAATGGAAAATTTTTGAAATTATTACATTTTTAACTTAAATAAAATTAATCCATAAGAAAAAAATTTCTCAAAGGGTATAAACCTTTACATAGAAATTTTTTATGGATCTAGATATTTTAATTTTAAGTTAATGGAGAACTTAATTGAAAATTTTCAAATGTTCTTTTCCAAGCAAACCCTTATTTAAAAATTAAGTGGGAGAGGGGTTCCAATGGCCCTACGACTTTCATCATGATCCTTATTAGAGATCATGGGTCTCTTCGCGTCGCCATGGGAGTGAACCCGTATAGGTTGGAGATACTCAAAGATGTAGAACTAATGGAAGGATGTAATTAATAACCCAAGGCACGTACTATAATCAGTCAGCCCATGTTGGAGGTTATAGTATGAGGTATGTCCATAGGAAATGAGAAGAAATGGCCATCCCCTCGATGTAGTTATCTTTTAGATTATTACCTAGAAAGGAAATTAATTTGTGATGGTTAACAAACTTAGCTTAGGAAACTGTTAATCTTCCCAAGAAGCTATGTTAGTTTTCATAAGAGCAAAATTAATTATATTAAAGATAATAGTAATGGGGTTAGCTATTATCAAGTTTAGTATGAGGATAAAATGTAAAAAATTATTTTTATTTACAATACTGAGAATTTCTTTTATTTTTCAAAATTTCAGAAATAGTTGGTGGTGGTTCTTTTAGTCCAATAGCCGTTATTCTCTGTGAGAATAAGCTAACGGGTCCAAACTATGTGGATTGAAAAAGGAACCTAGACATAATATTCACAACTGAGGAGTATAAGTTTGTCCTATATGAAACCTACCTAGTAATCGGGGAAGGTTCCACCGCTGAGGAGTATGAGGCTAAAATGTTATGGAAGAAAGTTGACGAGATGGCCCGGTGCTATATGCTAGCCTCCATGTCAAATGTGCTTCAATTCAAACACGAGCACATGGCTACTGCAATTGACATAAGCACATCACTAGCCACAATGTTCGCGGATAAGAGCCGACCTATGAGACAGAAGGCTCTTCGAACAATTAGAAACACCAAGATAGCTGAGGGAGTATAGTTAGAGAGCATATGCTTAAGATGTTTGCTGCTTTCGAGGAAGCAAAAGTATTGGGGGCTGTCATTGACCCCAAGAGCCAAGTGGACATGGTTCTCAAATCTTTGCCAAGATCCTTCACTTAGTTCAAGTTGAATTACAATATGAACAAGTTAAACATGAGTTTAACGGAGTTGATGAAGGAACCCTAGGTTGTTGAGAGGGTCATGATGCCACAGGCTAGAGCTATGATGACCTCGTCTTTGAGAACTGGGCCTAAGCCGAGAAAGTTCAAGAAGAAGAAGGGTAATGCAGTGCACCAGCCCAAAGACAAATCCAAGGGCAAATGTTTCAAATGTGGGAAGAAGGGACACTAGAAAAATGAGTGTCCAGATCTTTAGGCCAAGAAAAACCCCACAGGTAATATTTTCTATCTAAAGTCTATATCAATGGTTAGATCAACTTCCACTTAGACTATTGATTTAGGAGCCACTGATCATATATGTAACTCCTTGTAGGGGTTTAGGAAGATTAGAAAACTCTAGAAGGGCAAACATGGACTTTGCGTGGGAAATGGAGCAAATGTTTGGGCCCTTATTGTGGGAGAAGTGGAACTTACTTTTGATTGTAATAGAATAATTGTTTTGAAGGATATTTTATTTGTTCCTGGTTTTAAACAGAATTTAGTTTCAGTTGCAAAACTAATAAATTAAGGATATTCTATTTCTTTCCATTCTGGTATTACTATCAGTAGAAATAGAGAAGTTATATATACTGGGCACATGTATGAAAATCTATTCTTCATTAATCCAATTAACAATCAATTGAATAACGCTTAATTTGAACCTTTAAATAGGAAGAGAAAGACTAATGTCAATGACTCATATCTCTTGGCATCTAAGGTTGGGTCATATTAACTCAACCAGGATTCAGAGGTTAATCCATGATGGGGGATGTGTTCGGACTTGGGTATAAAAATCATACAAAAACTAAGCAAATTCCCAATCAATTTTAAATTAAAACGTTCAACCCAAATCATACATATGAGTAAGCGTACTTATCATTAACCGAGCACAGGGTTCCAACGTGCATCAATCCTCCAGAACAAGTAGACATTAATTACCTTTCTTTCATTGTTTAACCGACTCGATAAAGCAAAAAACAAATAAAAAAGAAAATAAAATAAATATAAAAATATATATATGTCAAGGATGGAGACTTATGCAACTCAAGCCATTATTTAGACAAACATGATCTTAAAGAACCCAATCATTATCATAACTAATTATTTCCTTAGCATCATGAAGGATTAAAGTAGATTCACTTTGATGGTCAATCCATGAAATCACTATCTTCTAGATAAATTAGAATTACTTAGTCCGTCTCAACTAATTCATCCAAAAGACGCATTAAACACAATCCTTAATTCAATTCCCTTGGTCTCGAAAAATTCAAAGCATGAAATTAATCAATGAACCATTGGTCTCGGAAGACAACAATTAACCTTCAATTACTAGTTCTAAGCAATCAACCCCCTTTGGTCCAGCAAGTCAATAGCCAACAGAATATGAAATTAATAAATTGAAACTACCATCAACCCCCTTTGGTCCAACAAGTCAATGGATAGAACCAACCAACTAATCTCGTAGTAAGTACAAGTAATTGAATACCAAGAATAATAACAAATTAATCAAAATATCAAACAACTCTAGAAATCATGAATATCTAAACAACGTTGAATTACAATAAAATAATTAACATATCATTGTCAAGAAAAAGAAAATAAAGTAAAAGAAAGCATTCATAGACAAGCCAATTTCTTCTTTTGAAGACCTTCTTGCACAACCCTCCTTGAACATGAAGAATTCCTCATTTGATTGAGTGATTTTCTATGATTATCAATGAATTCTCTCCCTTTTCACTTGTGTTTTTCATCTATTTATAGGCTTAGGAAGTGCCTAAACTCATAGGTCCAAAGATCTTGGCCGAGTAGATGTTAGAAGATACTAAAACTCATCAGATTACCAAAAGCTATGTATAAAAATCACAGCACCGCCTTGGCTTTAGGGCACAGCTGGCGTCGGTTCCAGCTTCACAGCCGGCGCCGCCTTGGTTCTGTTTTGCTTTGTTTCAACAATTTTTTCATCGCCTTGAACTTCATGTCAACAGTGCATGACTGGCGCCGATTCTAGGGCCCTATTCGGCACTGCCTTTCCTCTATTTTATGATGTTTTTGTTTCGTTTTACCCTAAAAATCTAAAATAAAGAACAAAATACCTTTTGCAAGGATAAAATCTCAAATATGAAGGAATATGACTAGTTATTGAACGAAATGTATTATAAATGAACATCAAATAACTAAGAAAAATATGACTAATTTAGCCCTTATCAATTCCCCCACACTTAACTCTTTGCTTGTCCTCAAGCAAAGTATGAAGAATAAGTAGGAAAACACAAAGTTAAATCAATTTCTTAATCAATTTCCAAACCATATCTTCAATGCTTTCTTCATTCAAGAACATAAACACATGCTACTACATCTTTCATAACGACTGCAAGACTTGTGTTAGTGATAAATGACTCAGTAGAACCATCCCAATACTTTACACTATTCTTAAACCTTTGGAAAGAATTTAGTTCAAAAAGAATATGCATTTCATATGCTTACTTTTCATACACTCTCTCCACTAATCTGAGACATATCATAATTCTACTTAGATCAAGAAAGACTTTTAAGCTTGTAATGTAAGGCTAAAGGCTTGTAATGTGGCTTATCAAACAAAGGATATAGGAGAATCAAAAGTCAAAGAAAAACTGAAAGTTAGCAAAAAAGGATAAACAAATTGAATCAATAATTTCTAACTCTTCTTTCTCTCCTATTCCAAAAATCTATCAACCATAACCTTGTTCAACAATTCCATCTCCACTCAAGTAAATCCTGCATTTTTTTTCTCTTCTTTTTTATTTCCTTTCACAAGATCACTCAAATTTTCAAGCGATGGTGTCAAGTATTTCCTATGAACTTAGTTTTTACAGCTCATTCACCATTCCTTTTGTGATCTTTCTTCTCTTCTTTTTCTTTTCAACTCAATTTTCATTCTTTTCACTCTTACTACCGCTCTTCTTTTCTTTTCTTGTTTTCAATCTCTCTTTTCTTTTTATTCTCTTTCTTTTCTTTCTTTTTCTTTTCCAGCTCAACTCATTATTGATCTATGACTGAAAGTAACAAATCATGATCTTTATCCCCACATTCTTTCTCACATTCTCATACATATACTTGCATCATCAAGAGCATAAAGATTTGAAAAATTATTCAAACTCTCAACACCAAGCAATGGACAAAATATTGTGATGGGTTTTAATGAAAGAAATCAACAATTTGGGCTTAAAATAGGCACTAGGGATAATATAACAATAGGTAGGCTTGAAAAGCTCAAACTATCCAAAGAAGGCCTATTATCGTCATACCCAAGTTAAATCATGACTGTTTTTCTTATTTTTCCTCGAGAGGTATTTAGGTAAGTTCTAGAATGGTCTATGAATTTTAGAGAAAAAACAGGTTTAAGAATAATGCAAAGTATTAGATCAAGAACTATTTTGTCCAAGTGAGTGCAAAAAGTCATATATAAGCCATAAATGATCTAGAACACATGCTCTATAATCCATCATAAAGACATGCATTAAAAATATAGCTTGAAATTTCTAGAAAATCAGAAAAATTTGAAAAATTTTTGCTCAACAATTTCTCCCAAGAAGGTGAAATCACTCCCCCACACTTAAACTAGACATTGTCCTCAATGGCCAAATAAATATAACAATAACAACAATACCATAGGACCAAAAATATAAAGGAGAAGAGACAAGAAAAACAAACTTCCATTCAATTGGTAATATGCTATACAAGAGTGGAATGCTGAAGAATGAGGCATTGTAAAATACCTAAAAAGAAAAATACAAAAGAGCACACCAAAACATAAAAACTAGAAAAAAAGATAAAGAAAAAACAAAAGAAAGAAAATAGAACGGTCTAGAAAACAACCATCGCTTGACAAACCACACAGTTCTATGTGGTTTCGTCAAAGAGCATCTCCACCTGCTCGGGATGTTGGAAGACCTCCACCCACATAGCATTTCACTCTATTTCTATTGACTTTGAAAGTGCCCTGAGTGGGGTGAGTAAGTTCTTAGGTGCCAAAAGGGCCGATCATACTTATCGTGAATGGTCCCTACCATCGGGATTTCAACTTTCCGGGAAAAATTTTTAAACGAGAATTGAATAACAGCACTTGCTTGCCCTTTTCAAATTCAGGTTGGTAAGTGATATGCTTATTGTGCCACTATTTAACCTTTTCCTTGTATTGCATGGAACAATCATAAGCACCCTCACGCAATTCCTCCAAAGCTATGAGTTGGAGTAACCTTGACTTTCCAGCGTCCTCAAGATCCAGATTAACAAGTTTAATTACCTAATAAGCTTTATGCTCAATTTCCACAGGTAAATGACAAGCTTTTCCATAAACTAACCAAAAAGGAGTCATGCTAATGGGGGTCTTAAAAGCTGTCCTGTATGCCCAAAGAGTGTCATCTAATTTTAGACTCCCATCCTTCCGAGTATGGCTAATAGTCTTTTCCAAGATTCTTTTAAGCTCCCTATTAACCACTTCGACTTGACTACTTATTTGGGGATGGTATGAGGTATCGAGTTTATGGTGTACTCCCAAATGTTTGAGAACTTTATCCAATTGAGTATTACAAAAATGAGTACCTCTATGACTAATGAGAACCTTAGGGACACCAAAACGGGTGAAAAGTTTTTTTAGGAATTTTACCACTACCCTTACATCATTGGTTGGTAAAGCTTGTGCTTTGACCCATTTAGACACATAGTCTACTGTGACCAAAATGTATTTATTACCTAAAGAGCTAGGAAAGGGTCACATGAAGTCTATTCCCCAACAATCAAATACTTCACAAGCTTCAAAGATGTGTAAGGGCCACTTATTTGATTTAGAAAAATTACCTGTGCGTTGACACCTATCACAACTTTAAACAAACCTGTGGGCATCTTTGAACAATGTGGGTCAATAGAATCCGGAGTCGAGCACTTTTCATGCAGTGTTGTTGGCTGGGAAGTGACCTCCAGCAAGTCCTTCATGACAATATCTTAGAATATCTTCACCTTCCGTAGAGTCCACGCATCTCCGAATAGTTTGGTCCGCACAACATGATAGGGCCTAAATTAGTCATATTTTTCCTAGTTATTTGAGGTTATTTTGTGATACATTTTGTTCAATAACTAGTCATATTCATTTCTATTTGATATTTCCTTTGTAAAAATATGTTTCTATAATTTTATGCAAAAAGAAGGAAAAATTAGAGTTAATTAGGTAATTTTTCAGAACAGGACCGACACTAGTCTAGAAAATGGAGCTGGCACCGGTTAGCTACTGGTAGCATAGGAAGAAATTGAATGAAACAGAACATTGAAGTTGGAAATTAAAGAAGGCAATTTGATCAGCAATAGCAGGAGGAAGTCAATAAGTGCAGCTTCATGGCTCACGGCTAATTAAGTCGACAACAAAAAGGAAACAATTGCAACAAAAGAAAGAAGTGAATTCGGTAAGGCCAAGGAGGAAACAAAAGTCAACAAAAACGGCTAAAGCAAAGAAAGAATGAAAACATCAAGAGAAGGAAAAGGGGAGAAGAAATTCGGCAGCAAAGAGAGGTGATTTGTGGCTCAATTGAGCCGAGGAAAGGAAAAGCAGGCGCTGGCTCAATTGAGCTGGTACAATGACAGAAAAAAAAAGAACACAATTTCGACAGCTGTGTGGCTTGGATGGTGAGCTGATTGCAACAAAAGAATAAGAAGAAGCTCGGTCAGCAATGCAAGAAGATAAAGATGGTAGCAATTTTCGGTGGCTTCCACACGGCTTCAATTGGAAGCTAACTTCAACGATTGCAAATTCCACAATTCCAATTCAGACATCAATTTGCTCAACATAAAATGACAAGACGACAAAGCCAAAAGAAAGAATCCGAATTGAAGTCAAAATTGAATTAAACTAATTCTCCGATTCAAAAAGTCAAGGCGGTGGACTTATTTAGTTTTATTTAGGTTTTTATTTTATTTTTTACTAATCCTTTTTGGTTTTGAATTTTTAGGTAATTACTTCTTCTTTATTTAGGACTCTCTTAGGAACTTTGTGTGCCTATAAATAAAGGCCAATTTACCCTAGAAAAAGGAGGTGCACAATATAGGGACTTAGATTTATTTTTGAGTGCATCACCAATATTTTCTCGAGATTAATAGTTCAAGGAGGATTGTACAAGAGGGTCTATGAAGGAGGAAAAAGAAGGTTTGTCTATGAGTATCTATTTCTTTCCTTTGTTTTCTTTTTCTTGAACAATGATATATTAATTGTTTTATTGTAATTCGACATTGTTTAGATATTCATGATTTTTAGAGTTATTTGATCTTTTGATTAATTGATTGTTCTTTTTGGTATTCAATTACTTAGGCGTATTACGAAATTAATTGGTTGTTTCTTTTCATTAACTTGCTAGACCAAAGAGGTTGATGATGGTTGCAATTGATTAATTTCATATTTATTGGCTGTTAACTTGCTAGACCAAAGAGGTTAATTGCTGAGGATTGAGTAACTGAAGGTTAATTGATGTTTGCCAGACCAAGGATTCATTGATTAATTTCATGTTTTAAAATTTCCAGACCAAAGAAATTTAATCAAGGATGGTGTTTAATGCATCTTTTGGATGGATTAGTTGAGACAGACCAAGTGATGCTAATTTACCTTTATCCTTTATGGTGCTGAGAGAATGATTAGTTATGATAATGGTTAGGTATTTTGAGATCATGTTTGTCTAAATGATGGTTTGAGTTACATACTTCTCCATCATTGACATGTATATATTTTTATTTTGATTTTCTTTTATTTTACTTTTATTTTTATTTTTTTCACTTTATTGAGTCGGTTAAACAATGAAACAAAGGTAATTAATGTCTACTTGTTCCTTGAGGATCGACACTAATTTGAACCCTATGCTTGGTTAATGATGAGTATGCTTACTCATATGTGCGATTTGGGTTGAACATTTTAATTTAAACTTGATTAGGAATGTGCTTAGTTTTTACACCCAAGTCCGGACACATCACAATACTTAAATAAATATTGATCTTCCCAAAAGTAATGCCTTACGTCGGAGAGGAATTTCTTCTTTTGTTGCATTGTAAAAGCTGGTGGAACAATTCCTGTAACCAAGTAATTAGGAAAATCAGCAAACCAAGGGGTGTTTGGTAGCTCACCTTCTACGATCAAGAGTTGCTCATCTGGAAAGGCGTCATCGATGTCCTCTTCCATCAATGATTCCAAATTTGGATTATCCAATCTTGACAAGTGATCTGCTGCCAAGTTTTCTGCACCCTTTTTTGTCCCTAATCTCCAAATCAAATTCGTGTAATAGTAGAACCCATCATATCAATCTTGGTTTGGAATCATGTTTGGTTAGTAGGTATTTCAAGGATGAATGATCCGTATACACAATGACTTTAGATAAAATAAGGTAAGATTGGAATTTATCAAAGGCAAACACTATGGCAAGAAATTCTTTCTCCGTTGTTGTGTAGTTTTCTTGTGCCTCCATTAAAGTCTTGCTCGCATAGTATATAGGTTGGAAGTGCTTATTCCGCCTTTGTCCCAATACTGCACCAACTGCAAAATAACTTGCATCACACATTAGTTCAAAGGGAAGAGACCAATTAGGTGCAATTAGAATAGGTGAATTAATCAACTTGTCCTTAAGTATGGTAAAAGCGTTGAGACATTTTTCATCAAACTTAAACACAGCATCCTTTCCAAGTAAAGAAGTAAGAGGTTTTGAAATTTTTGAGAAGTCTAAGATGAACCTCATGTAGAAATCTGCATGACCAAGAAAACTTCTTATGGCTTTTACTGAAGTAGGGGGAGGTAGCTTCTCAATTTCTTCAAATTTTGCTCTATCAACCTTAATACCCTTCCTTGAAATTTTATGCCCCAACACAATACCTTCTTGTACCATAAAGTGGCACTTTTCCCAATTAAGCATGAGGTTAGTCTCTTCACATCTTGCTAGTGTAGGATTTCTATCATGCATAATCAGATTAAGCGCAGTGGAAAACAACAAGAAATCCAAGCCATGGATCACGGGTTTGCAATAGAAACGGGAAAAAGGAGAAGATTGCGTTTATTACCTCATGAAGCCGGAATTCAAAAATTTCATAAACAAGAACGCAGGCGCGATCCAGATTATCCAAAACCGTTCACTGCAGCTCAACTGAAGTCCAAGAAAGAACTCCCTCTAATGATAATCCACACAAGGTTGAATGCTCACAATCTCACAATTCTATGCTAGTAGAATTCAGGAGGCTAGGGTTTTGATCAAGAAGAGAGACGGCTAGGGTTTGATCAAGAGAGAGGCAGAGAAACGATTTCTCTGTTATTGCGTGAATAGTCTGTCTCTAACCCTAAGGAAACCGTTTCCTTATATTTATAGATTTATAATTACCATATATTGCAACTTAGTCCTTCAACGTCCAATTGTCAACAAATTGGTCCTTGAAGTTTACTTAATTACAATTAGGTCCCATGAATTATAAAAAACTTATAATTCACCTATAAATATATTCCCTTCTCTTAATTATCCCCACAATATTATCAAATAATATATTTGAGCATTCAAACCTTTATTGTGTGTGACCCATTAGGTTTCCTGGTCTTATTGGTAGCATAATATGAATTAATTCTAACAATATTAGAATTAATAATCCTTAATAAAATAAAGGATTAAATTTATTAATTCTCTAATTAATAAATTCATATTTAGCATATCAAGAGTGACATCTAGCAATGACTCTTGACCACCCAAAAGTCCAGAAAGTCAAGTGGCTTGACATGAACCTTTCAATAGCAAATTATCAGTGCAATAAACTTCAACATACAATATCTCATTCGGTCTAGAGCATGAAATTAGTGCCAACTCCCTCCAGAATATTATCAATTCTGGCTCGAATATTTTAGTACTTGTTCAAGAAATCCATTACTCGATATGTGTATCAATTGGAACCATTTCCATCACATACGCCTTGGCCAAGGACTTCATGAGTAATGATTTCTACAAGTGGCCTTGAGATATACTCTCCTACTATTAGGAGTGGTGAATCCTTTATTGACCATCTCAACTACTTTCGTTTACTTTACGTTGTACCCAATATCCATCCCATAGGCGGTCCTAGATAAGACTCCAAAGATTAGAATCAAAGTACAACGCTCGATAAACAATGTACCTTGGAGATCTCAAGTCTAAGGATACTTGCACACTTGCTATAATGAGATTCTATCACTGGCACTAAATAGTTGTCCAAGTGATTATCTCGTAGCTAGGTCATCCAATGAACTTGTTTCAAAACAAGCATCCACACGTTAATCCTGAGTATCCCAATACCCACGGATATGAGAACCACCGCTTGATCCAATCAAGAGATATAACATGTGCCAGTCTTGGCGTATTAATAATGTCACATCTTATTAATACTATGACTGGGTATTATTTAAGTACAAACACTGCATAGTGTAGTAGGAATCTCACATCATGTTCTGTATCATGATTTCCTTAACACTGTATTGTACTAGGGACTTTATCTAACGGTTTGTACACATATTTAGATATATCAATCAAACTGAAAGATAAAGAATGCCTCTTATTAATTTAATATGCAATATACAAGGTACAAGTGATTGCCTCTAGGGCACAACACTAACAAACTCCCACTTGCACTAGAGCCAATCATTCATGTATCGAATACCAAATGACTCAACATATTTATCATGTTTCTTCTGGGAAAGCGCTTTAGTGAGTGGATCAGCTATGTTCTGATCCGTGGGAATTCTCTCTATCTTTACATCCTCTCTATCTATGATTTCTCTAATCAGATGATAGCGTCTAAGTACACGTTTGGATCGTTGATGAGATCGTGGTTCCTTTGCCTGTGCAATGGCTCCATTGTTGTCACAATACAAAGGTATCGAATCAATAATGCTAGGCACCACTCCAAGTTCAGTGATGAACTTCTTGATCCATACTGCTTCTTTAGCTGCTTCAAAAGCTGCTATGTACTCTGCTTCAGAAGTCGAATCGGCAGTAGTCTCTTGTTTGGAGATCTTCCAACTAACTGCCCCACTACCTAATGTAAATACGTAGCTAGATTGTGATTTGAAGTCGTCCTTATCGGACTGAAAGCTGGCATTAGTATACCCTCTTACTTGTAAATCACCATCTCCATATATCAAGAATGCATCCTTAGTCCTTCGTAAGTATTTAAGGATATTCTTTACAGCCGCCCAATGACCCTCTCTAGGATCAGATTGGTATCTGCTCGTCAAACTAAGAGCACCCAATACATCGGGCCTAGTACATATCATAGCATACATGATAGACCCAATTGCCGAAGCATATGGAATTCTACTCATGTGATCCCTTTCAACTAGTGTCTTTGGAGATATCGACTTTGAAAGGCTTATACCATGTGTCATAGGTAAGAATCCTCTTTTGGATTGATCCATGCTGAACCTTTTCAGCACTTTGTCTATGTATGTAGACTATGAAAGACCTAGCAACCTTCTAGATCTATCTCTATAGATCTTTATTCCCAGAATATAGGTTGCTTCTCCAAGGTCTTTCATGGAGAACATCTTGGACAACCAAATCTTCACTGATTGAAGAGTGGAAACATCATTTCCTATAAGCAATATGTCATCTACATAAAGCAATAGGAAAACAACTTTACTCCCACTAGCCTTCTTGTACACACAAGGTTCATCCATGTTTTGAATGAAATTAAATTCTTTAATTGTCTCATCAAAATGGATATTCCAACTCCTAGACGCTTGCTTAAGTCCATAAATGGACCTTTGCAACTTGCACACCTTTGTGCCATCTTCGGATATGAAACATTCAGGCTGTGTCATATACACTTCCTCAATCAGGTTTCCATTAAGGAAAGCTGTTTTCACATCCATTTGCCAGACCTCATAATTGTAATGAATGGCAATGGCTAGGAGTATTCTTATGGATTTCAACATCGCAACTGGTGAAAAAGTTTCGTCATAGTCAATACCTTGTCGTTGACGATAACCTTTTGCTACCAAGCGAGCCTTATAGGTAACCACATTACCATCCATGTCAGTTTTCTTTTTGAAAACCCATTTACACCATATAGGTTTGATTCCTTCAGGTGGATCAACCAAAGTCCATACTTGGTTGTCATACATGGAATCCATCTCTGACTTCATAGCTTCGAGCCATTTGTCAGATTTTGAACTATTCAGAACATCCTTGTAAGTAGTAGGCTCATCGTCATCTATGAGCAATACGTCATTATGGTCACTTATGAGAAATCCATATCTCTCAGGTGCCACTTGTATCCTACTTGACCTACGAAGCTCTTGTGTGTTAGAAGGTTCATCTATTTGAATAGATACAGGTTCAGAAGGTTGATCAATATTTGTTTACTCTTCTTGAACTTCACTAAGTTCAAGCTTGCTCCCGCTATCTTCTTTGAACATGTGCTCCTTCTCTAAGAAGACAGCATGTTTTGAAATAAAAACTTTATTTTCATAAGGAAGATAGAAGTAATATCCAAACGATTCTTTTGGATATCCAACAAACAAACATTTGTCAGACTTACTTTCAAGTTTGTCTGACATTACCTTTTTAACAAAAGCAGGGTAACCCCAAATCCTTAAATGAGATAACTTTGGTCAAAGAATAACTCATAAGGAGTGGTATCAACCGTTTTTGACATAACTCTGTTTAAAATGTAAACAACAGTCTCCAGTGCGTACCCCCAAAACGATTTTGTTAGGTCTGCAAAAGCCATCATGGTCCTTACCATGTTTAGAAGGGTTCGATTCCTTCTCTCAGATACACCGTTATGTTGAAGTGTATATGGTGGAGTCCATTGAGATAATATTCCGTTATCTCTTAGATAACTTAGAAACTCTTGACTTAAGTATTCACCTCCTCGATCGGATCTAAGAGCTTTAATACTTCTGCCAAGTTGTTTCTCTACTTCATTCTTGAAGTCTTTGAAACGGTCAAAGGCTTCAGATTTGTATTTCATCAAATACAAATACCCATATCGAGAATAATCACCAATAAAGGTAATGAAGTATTGATAACCTCCTCTTGCTGGTATTGACATTGGGCCACATACATCTGAATGTACAAGTTCTAATAACTCTTTTGCCCTTTCTCCTTTTCTTGAAAAAGAAGTTTTAGCCATTTTTCCAAGTAAACAAGATTCGCATGTGTCATATGATTCGTAATCAAATGACCCTAAGTCACCCAATTTGTATAAGTTAGACACACGTTTTTCATTTACATGGCCTAAACGACAATGCCATAAGTAAGATGAGATTAAGTTATCCTTTTTATGTTTCTTTTTACTTATATTAAGAATTGGATTATACATGTATAGAACATATAAACCATTGATCAAAGTTGCAGAACCATAATGAATATCATTTAATGAGAAAGATCAACATTTATTCTTAAAACTTAAATGAAATCCGAATAAGTCTAAACAAGCAACTGGGATAATATTTTTCAACAAAATTGGTACAAAATAACAGTTTTGTAGTTTTAAAATTAATCCAGAAGGTAGATTGAGATGATAAGTCCCCACAGCTAGTGCAGCAACTTTTGCTCCATTTACAGCTCGTAGGTCCACGTCACCTTTCTCTAACCTTCTACTGTCCTTTAGTCCCTGCAAATTATTGCATAAATGAGATCCACAACCGGTATACAATACCCATATCTCATTATTAAAGGCAGTATTAATCTCAATCATAAACATACCAGGATTAGAAGTAGAAGTGCTTGCAAGTTTCTCCTTCTCCTTCTTTTCCTTCACAGTCTCCAAGTAGGCCTTGTAGTTACGCCTCCAATGGCCCATTTTACCACAATGATGACATGGGCCTTTAGAGACAGCCTCCTTCTTCTTGACACCTCCTTTGGGCTTAGTAGGAGTGTTCTTCTTCTTCTTCTTAGAAACCTTTTTCTTAGAAGATGAAGAACCTACTAACAAGATTGCCTTATCATCCTTTTTCATAGAGGACTCAGCAGTCTTAAGCAGATTGATTAGCTCAGGTATTGTGGTCTCAACATTATTCATGTGGTAGTTGATCACAAACTGCGAAAAACTACTTGGTAATGATTGTAGAATTAAGTCAATACTTAAGTCATGATCCATTACGAACCTAAGAGACCCAAGTTTTTCAATGTAGCCCAACATCTGCAGCCCATGAGTGGCCACTGAAGCACCCTCAACCATCTTAGCACGGAACAGTTGTTTAGAGATCTCATATCTCTCTGTTCTAGCTTGTTTATCAAATAGCTCTCTAAGATGGAGGATCATTGATTGAGCATCCATATGCTCATGCTGTTTTTGCAGCTCAGGAGACATTGACGCCAGCATGATACAAGATGCTGTGTCGCTATCTTCTTTGTGCTTCTTGTGGACAGCATGCTCTTCAGCAGGAGCATCTTGAGCTGGAGGTGGCGGAATAGGAGCTTCTAGCACGTAGAGCAACTTTTCCGACTTGAGAACGATTCTCAAGTTTCTATACCAGTCCAAATAGTTTGATTCAGTGAGCTTGTTTGTTTCCAAGATGCTACGCAAGTTTAGGTTTGTCGACATGATGCAAATGACCTAGATGTAAAGATAGAATTATTAGAACATGTATATGCAAATGCAATGCAATTAATTAGGTCTTTAATTAAGCGCATAATTATTCCACTATTTTACTCAAACCAATAGCCCTCACTATTGACTCGGGAAAGCCCGTTGGAAACTTTCTTAGTGGATCAATATCCAAATTCCTTAAGAATAACCTTGGGTTAGCCCAACAAGCCACTCTTAAGTTCAGTGGTAGGTATCCAATACCAATTACATCAAAAAGTAACTACTGAATCATTGGGTGATTAACATCTTTTAATCATTAAAGTATCAAATACTAGCCCAACTTTGCCTCTAATTTTCTTTATGCTTGGGTTAGCCCAACCGGGATAAAGAAATTAGTTAAATCCAACCCATTAACATGAATTTAAATTCTATAGCTTGAACATACTCGATGTCAAGTAGGCTTGGGTTTGCCCAACAACCTGGTCTCGAAAAAGAGCTCTCGTTCTCACTATATTAATGGAAGGCATTAGATTTAATATTATTTGAGGGATTTATTCCTTTTAGTGGTCTCATTGTTAGGCATGCATACAATTTATCAATAAGCAGCATAAATTGATAAACATGGTAATAAACAATTACGTGGCATGGTTATGGACTTTCTAAATTAATTTCCTCGAGCCACCAAGGAAATTAATATGGTCAACCCTATGTGTTCATGCATGATACAGTAGAGGGTCTTACCATCTCGCCTTATTTTGAACGCCATCTTCAAAATCTTGAAAATAAAATTCTACCTCAATCTAACCTATATAATCTAATTACATAATTTCCTAAAAGGAGAAACCTCGAGTTACATTCGAGGGGAGTTAGATGAGAAGAGAATTACATCAGAATTTGAGAGAAGGCAGGACACGCATGCCCTATTTCATTAAAACAAAGCGGTAAAAAATGCATGAACAGATATAATTTGTTTTAGTCCATAACCATCCACCATGCCATTAACTATGCTTAAACAAAATAAACATATACTTTTATTATTCCAAAATCAGTATTTTGGGAAAATAAAACAAATTCTAAAATCAACATTTAAGAAAAATACATTAATTTTAAATTTTCAAAATCACTATTTTGAAAAATAAAATTGATTGTCTCAAAACTAATTTTGAGAAAATGCTTCTGGGTCCCGTCACGCAACGATAACAAAATTTTTATTTTACCACCTCTCATCAAATGAGATTTTCCCTTTCAAAATTCTATTCCAGAACCTTTTTTAAAAAAAAAAACCGAACAAGTAACCACCGCGTGCGGCTTGGATTTTCTCGGAGATTTTTTTTTCGGTTCGGTCGGGTCGTTCCAAGATCAATCAAAACCAGTTTTTGACGTTGATCTTTGTTAATCTTTATTAACAAACCATTGTGATCATTCTCACAATCAATTTAACAATCCAAATTGTTAAACGGAAGGCTTAATTACAGGATGAACATCAATCGAAGCCAAAACTCGAACACGTACGCGTAACCATTCTCGCAATATTTTCAAAAGCATAAAACCCACAACGCAGAAACGATTTCGCAACCCGCATTATTCAAAACAAAACCTAGACGATTACATACAAACCAGCAGACATGATCATACAATTAACATGCTGTAATCATGCAATTTACATGCTTGAACAATTCAAAGCAATAAAACATCCCATTAAAACACAAACACGTTGGCTCTGATACCACTGTAGGATTTCTATCATGCATAATCAGATTATGCGCAGCGGAAAACAACAAGAAATCCAAGCCATGAATCACGGGTTTGCAATAGAAACGGGAAAAGGAGAAGATTGTGTCTATTACCTCGTGAAGCCGGAATTTAAAAATTTCAGAAACAAGAACGCAGGCGCGATCCAGATTATCCAAAAACCGTTCACTGCAGCTCAACTGAAGTCCAAGAAAGAACTCCCTCTAATGATAATCCACACAAGGTTGAATGTTCACAATCTCACAATTCTATGCTAGTAGAATTCGGGAGGCTAGGGTTTTGATCAAGAAGAGAGACGGCTAGGGTTTGATCAAGAGAGAGGCGGAGAAACGGTTTCTCCGTTATTGCGTGAATAGTCTTGTCTCAAACCCTAAGGAAACCGTTTCCTTATATTTATAGATTTATAATTACCATAAATCGCAACTTAGTCCTTCAACGTCCAATTTTCAACAAATTGGTCCTTTAAGTTTACTTAATTACAATTAGGTCCCATGAATTATAACAAACTTATAATTCACCTATAAATATATTACCTTCTCTTAATTAACCCAACAATATTATCAAATAATATATTTGAGCATTCAAACCTTTATTATGTGTGACCCATTAGGTTTCCTGGTCTTATTGGTAGCATAATATGAATTAATTCTAACAATATTAGAATTAATAATTCTTAATAAAATAAAGGATTAAATTTATTAATTCTCTAATTAATAAATTCATATTTAGCATATCAAGAGCGACATCTAGCAATGACTTTTGACCACACAAAAGTCCAGAAAGTCAAGTGGCTTGACATGAACCTTTCAATAACAAATTATCAGTGCAATAAACTCCTTTCAACATACAATATCTCATTCGGTCTAGAGCATGGAATTAGTGCCAACTCCCTCCAGAATATTATTAATTCTGGCCCGAATATTTTAGTACTTGTTCAAGAAATCCATTACTCGATATGTGTATCAATTGGAACCATTTCCATCACATAGTCGCCTTGGCCAAGGACTTCATGAGTAATGATTTCTACAAGTGGCCTTGAGATATACTCTCCTACTATTAGGAGTGGTGAATCCTTTATTGACCCTCTCAACTACTTTTGTTTACTTTACCTTGTACCCAATATCCATCCCATAGGCGGTCCTAGATAAGACTCCAAAGATTAAAATCAAAGTACAACGCTCGATAAACAAAGTACCTTGGAGATCTCAAGTCTAAGGATACTTGCACACTTGCTATAATGAGATTCTTTCACTGGCACTAAATAGTTATCCAAGTGATTATCTGGTAGCTAGGTCATCCAATGAACATGTTTCAAAACAAGCATCCACACGTTAATCCTGAGTATCCCAATACCCACGGATATGAGAACCACCGCTTGATCCAATCAAGAGATATAACATGTGCCAGTCTTGGCGTATTAATAATGTCCCATCTTATTAATACTATGACTGGGGATTATTTAAGTTCAAACACTGCATAGTGTAGTAGGAATCTCGCATCATGATCTCTTTCATGATTTCCTTAACACTGTGTTATACTAGGGACTTTATCTAACGGTTTGTACACATATTTAGATTTAACAATCAAACTGAAAAATAAAGAATGGCTCTTATTAATTTAATATGCAATATACATGGTACAAGTGATTGCCTCTAGGGCACAACACTAACAGCTAGCACCTTTTCAAGATTAGATAAGCACAAGTCAAATGAATGACCAAAAACTGAGAAATCATCCATAAATACCTTCATGATGTCCCCCACGAGTCCTTCAAATATAGCTGTCATGTACCTTTAGAATGTTCCAGGACCATTGCAAAGACCAAATGGCATCCGACGATATGCAAAAATACAATATGGACACGTGAAAGTGGTTTTTTCTTGGTCCTCCGAAGCTATGGGAATTTGTAGATAGTTAGAAAATCCATCAAAGAAACAATAATACTCATGTCCGGCTAACCTTTTCAACATTTGGTCAATAAAAGGGAGAAGGAAGTGATCTTTTCTAGTGGCTTTGTTTAGCATCCTATAATCTATGCAAAACCTCCAACCCGTGACCAATCTCATAGGGACTAAGTCATTTTTATCATTGGGGCTCACCGTCATTCCTCTCTTCTTTGGTACCACTTGAGTAGGACTCACCTTAACACTTTCAGAAATAGGGTAAATGATGCTTGAATCTAGGAGCTTAACCGCCTCACATTTTACCACTTCACTCATATGCGGGTTCAGCCTACATTGGGGTTGCACTACGGGTTTTGCACCTTCTTCCATCAAGATCTTGTGCATGCAAAAGGATGGACTAATGCTTTTAATAGCAATGATCTTCCAAGCTATCACTCCCTTATATTTTCCCAACATACTTACCAGCTTGGTCTTTTGTTCTGGATCGAGATTTTTGGAAATGATGACAGGCAACTTACATTTTTTAGCCAAGAACATATATTCCAAATGCTCGGGTAGGTCTTTTAAGTCCAGTTCGGGAGGATCTTCTATAGATGGTTTCATTCTCCCTAAACTGCTTTTCTCTATTTCCAACTTATTCTTCTCATCTTAATTGTGAACTTCCTCTGGAGACGCCATGGCTGTTTCACTTAATCCTTCCTTAATGGATTCCTGTATCAACTCAAAAATAGAGTCGTTAAGAAGATCAACTCTTAAACAGGAATCATCAGAAGATAAAGGGTGTTGCATGCTTTTGTGGATTTGAATAACTACTTCCTCATCCCCAACCCTAAGTGTTAATCTTCCCCCATGAACATCGTTTAATGATTTTGCTATAGCTAGGAAGGGCCTACCTAGGATTAACGGAACTTTGGAATCTTCGTCCATGTCAAGAATAACAAAATCCACTGGAAATATGAATTTATCAACTTCACCAATACATCTTCTATTATGCCCCTAGGATATTTGATAGATCTATCCGTGAGTTGAATACTCATCCTAGTGGGCTGTGGTACTCCTAGGCCAAGCCTTTTGAATTTTTTATATGGCAATAAATTAATGCTAGCACCTAGGTCAGCTAATGTATTACAGACATGAAGAGTGCCAATTAGACATGGGATAGAGAAACTCCCTAGATCTTTTGCTTTATGTGGCAAATTCAAGTTGTCCTGTAGGATGGTGGAGCATTCTTCGTTGAGGACTACTATGGACAACTCTTCCAATCGCTTTTTGTTGGTGAGCATTCTTTTGAGGAATTTGGCATATTTGGGCATGTGAATTAAAGCTTCACTTAGGGGGATGTTTATGTGCAGTTGTTTAAATACCTCCAGGAATTTGTTGAATTGAGCATCTTTTTAGGCCTTATGTAGATGAGTAGGGTATGGTATGTTAGGCTGAAAAGTAGGTCTTTCGAGGGGTGGATAGGGGATAGCCGGCTCTGGTTCCAGTACCTTAGCCGGTGCCGGTTCAGTTCTAGGATGTGTGGTTTTGGGTTTTCCGGAAAGCCGGTGCCGATTTTCTTCTTCCAACTGGCGCCGGTTGTCATCTGGATTGTCTGGTAATTCTTTTCCACTGCGTAATGTGACAGCAGCTGTTTCCTCACTGGCTATTGGGGTTAGGTCGTTGGCTTTTAACACCACATCCATCAAGAACCAAATTTGTCATTCCATGTTGCGGATCATTACTTCGAACTTCTCAAATGTGGAATTGATTTCTTAGAAATACCTTGTGACATGAACAACAAATTTCCCAATTAAGGTTTCAAGCTCTGCTGATGCTGGTGCTGTAAGTGTCGTCTTAGGGGTGCAATGGAGGTACTGCCCCTCATTATACTTCCTTGGATTCCAATTCACCATTTCTCCTGAACATAGAAGTGAGTTAGATACGGAATTACTAATAAAAACCAAATTACAAGGTTACGAAGTTAGTAAATCAAACATAGTCCAAGTTAGTAGGTTATGTTGGTTTACAAAAGTGTACAAGAATACATGAAATACAAAAGATAGGATAGCACCTTTTTGTGGAAAGAACAATTATACATATTTTACATATTTACATGGTTAAATCAACAAAATCCAAGCTTTCATGTCCCGGTAACGGCGCCAAAAACTTGATGTGTTCGGACTTAGGTATAAAAATTTTACAAAAAAAGCACATTCCCAATCAAGTTTAAATTAAAATGTTCAATCCAAATCACACATATGAGAAAGCGTACACATCATTAACCGAGCATAGGGTTCAAACGAGTGTCGATCCTCCAGAACAAGTAGACATTAATTACCTTTTTTTCATTATTTAACCGATTTGATAAAGTAAAAAATAAATAAAAATAAAAAATATATATATATATAAATATATACATGTCAAGGATGGAGACTTATGCAACTCAAGCCATTGTTTAGACAAACATGATCTTTAAGAACCCAATCATTATCATAACTAATTATTCTCTTGGAAGCATGAAGGATTAAAGTAGACTCATTTCGATGGTCAAGCCATGAAATCACTATCTTCTAGATAAATTAGAATTACTAGTTCGCCTCAACTAATTCATCCAAAAGACGCATTAAACACTATCCTTAATTCAATTCCCTTGGTCTCGGAAAATTCAAAGCATGAAATTAATCAATGAACCATTGGTCTCGGAAGATATCAATTAACCTTCAATTACTAGTTCTAATCAATCAACCCTATTTGGTCCAGTAAGTCAATGGATAGATTCAACAAACTAATCTCGTAATAAGCACAAGTAATTAAATACCAAGAATAATAACCAATTAATAAAAAGATCAAACAACTCTAGAAATCATGAATATCTAAACAACATTAAATTACAATAAAACAATTAACATATCATTGTCAAGAAAAAGAAAACAAAGTAAAAGAAAGCACCCATAGACAAGCCTCAATCTTCTTCTTTTGAAGACTTTCTTGCACAACCTTTCTTGAACTTAAAGAGTTCCTCATTTGATTGAGTGATTTTTTACGATGATAAATGAATTCTCCCCCTTTTCCCTTGTGTTTTTCATCTATTTATAGGCTTAGGAAGTGCCTAAACTCATAGGTACAAAGGTCTTGGCCGAGTAGAATTTGAAAGATACTAAAACTCCTTAGATTACCAAAAGCTGCGTAGAAAAATCACAGCACCGCCTTGGCTTCAGGGCACAGCCGGTGTTGCCTTGGCTCTTGGAGCCGGCGCCGGTTGTGTTCTGCTACTCTATTTGTTCGCCGATTATTCTTTAAATTTTGCACAATGTGTTCCAGAATGCAGCTGGCATCGGTTCCAACTTCACAGTTGGCGCCGCCTTGGTTCTATTTTTCTTTATTTTAATAATTTTTTGTCATCTCGAAGTTTGTGTCAATAGTGCATGGCCGGTGCCGGTTCTAGGGCCCTAGCTGGCGCCGCCTCTCATTTGTTTTGCGACATTTTTGTTTCGTTTTACTCTAAAAATCTGAAATAGAGAACAAAATACCTTTCCAAGGGTAAAATCTCAAATATAAAGGAATATGACTAGTTATTGAACAAAATGTATTACAAATGAACCTCAAATAACTAAGAAAAATATAACTAATTTAGCCCCTATTAATGGGCCTTTAGGCCATTAAGATTAGAAAATTGGCCTTAGTGTGAATCCCGTCTTATGAGAAAAATGACCAAAAGGTCCTTTACCCAAAAGTCAGATAGAGCCAAAGAAGTATTGAGTCTTGTTTATATTGATGTGTGTGGTCCTTTGTTTATATACCAGCAAGAGGGGGTTTGAGTACTTCATCATTTTCATAGATGATTGTACTAGGTATGGTTATGTTTATCTGATGAGATGTAAGTCTGACTCTTTTGACAAATTTAAGGAGTTTAAGGCTGAAGTGGAGCGTCGGATAGGTAAATTAATCAAGATCTTATGATTAGATTGTGGTGGAGAATACCTCCTTGGTGAATTCAAGGACTACATAGTACATCATAGAATAATATCCCAACTCTTTGTATAGGGGATACCCCAGCATAATGGAGTAGCTGAGAGAAGGAATATGACATTGATGGAAATGGTCCGAAACATAATGTCTCAAGCTTCTCTTCCAACGTCTTTTTGAGAATTTACCCTAGAAACAGCGGCATATATTCTAAACTTGGTGCCTTCTAAGTTAGTACCTAGGACACCCTATGAGATGTGGACTAGGTATCTAAATTATCTCAAGATATGGGGTTGTCTAGTTTATGTACTAATTAGGGGAGACAAATTAAAACCGAGATCAGAATTATGCTATTTTCTTGTGTATCTAAAAGTTACAAAGGGTGGTTACTTTTATTATCTGAAGGAGCAAAATGTTAGTGTTGTGCCCTAGAGGTAATCACATGTATATTGTATATGTCACATTTTATTTTAATAAAAGACATTACTTATCTTATAGTTTCTTTTGTTTACTTTTAAGTAATATAATTGTTCCGATAAAGTCTCTAGTACAACACTGTGTTAAGTAAATCATGATAGAGATCGTGATATGAGATTCCTACTATACTAGATAGTGTTAGTATTTAAATAGTGCCTAGTCATAGTATTAATGAGATAGGACATCATTAATGCGTTCAGACTAGCATGTGTTAGACTTCCTTATTTGATCAGGCGGTGGTTCTCATATCCGTGAGTATTGAGATACTTAAAGTTAACATATGGATACTTGTTAATGAAAAAAGTTCATTGGATGACCTAGCTTTGAGATAATCATATGGATAACTATTTAGTGCCAGTAATATAATCTCAATATAGCACACATGCAAGTATCCTTAGACTTGAGATCTCCAAGGTACTTTGTTTGCTGAGCTTTATACTTTAATTCCAATCTCTAGAGCTCGATTAAGGCCCACCTATGGGAAGGATATTGGGTACATTGTGAGGTAAACGAAAGTAGTTGAGAGGGTCAATAAAGGATTCACCGCTCCTAATAGTAGGGGCGAATATTTCACGGCCACTTGTAGGAATTACTACTTAGAAAGTCCTTGGGCAAAGCGATTGTATATTGGAAACAGTTCCAATTGATACACATCTAGAGTAGTGGGTTCTTGGTACAAGTAATATTGTATTCGGGCCAGAATTAATTTTGTAGGGAGTTGGCACTAATTCTGTACTCCAAACTGAATGAGATATTGTATGGTGAAAGGAGTTAATTGCACTGAAGTTTGTTATTGAAGGGTTCATGTCAAGCCACTTGACTTCCTGGACTCTTAGGTGGTCATGATGTGTTGCTAGATATCACTCATGATCTGGGAATATAGGTTTATTAATTGATGAATTAATAAACCAATCCTGATTAGAATTAATGGAATTAATTCTAATTAATTATGGATTATTAATCTCAAAGACGTTTGGATTAATTCATGTTCGCTACCAATTGATTGGGAAACCTAATAGGTCACACACAATAGAGGATTATATACTCAATATATTATTTGATAACATAGTGGGGTTGATTGAGAGAAAGAGAAGTTGTTGTGGATAAATTATAATTAGTTATAATTTGTGGTCCAAGTTGTAATTGTGAGAACTTGATGTTTCCAATTACAATTAGAGAATTCTAATTGGATTAGAATTCTCAGTTTTGGGAGGGAAATTTCGTGTAACATATAGTAGAGTCACATGAAACCCTAGTTGAGGATTTGGACACACGAAACAACAGCTTCTTCTTCCTCTCATTTTGTTGTTTTGCTGAAATCGAAAAGAGTCCTAGTCGCCTTCTTTTTCTAGTAGGACAGGAAATTTTGGTGCTTGAGTATTCCTCTGTGTGGATTACTATTAGAGATAATCACACACTGTTATTATAATGGTTAGACGTTCAACCTAGGTGGAGTTTGCACAAGAGGATTGATGGATCACGCCTTGACTTAAAGGAGAAATTTTGTTCTTCGGACGATCAAACAAGAGTAAAAAGCTATTACCTTTATTATCTTTATGTCTTGTTTTCCACACATAGCTGGGTCCTGGGATGGTATCTCGTTTATTTTTTGCTACACCGTATAGGATATGAGCCTGAGATACCTAACACAAAAAGCACTCATGAGTAATAATGCTAGATACTTGGATAATGTACTCTAAAGGTTCGACAAGGTTAGAACTCGAAAATAAGTTATCTTCTAAATCAACTTTTCCTAACCCGATTATAGAACAAGAAGAGACACAGCCTCATGAGCCTATACAAATAATGCCTTGTCGTAGTGGGAGGATATCTAAAGTTCCAGAAAGATGGACTGAAGAGGCTTTTGACCTAGTCTGTGACCATAAAAAATAGGATTCCACTATATATGAGGAGGCTATTGCTGATGCTAATGCAGATGTGAAACCCCAGTCAAAACAAACCTTAGAGTAAGGGGGTTAGAATGCATAGCATATTTATTTGCATGTTTAAATATATTTTTATGTGATTTTATGTGCATTGAATTTGTGTTTTATAGTCTAGGGGGCTTGATTATGATTTTTGAGTGAGAAGGGCAAAATGGTAATTTTTGCTTGAGGTGGAAAAGGTAGATAGCTTGTGGATTGAATAGGAAAATATTTTTAGAGGGAAAATAAGAACAAGAGTTTTTGTGGTATAGTGGTTAGAGCTTTGGAATTAATTCTTGAGGTCTTGAGTTCAAATTCCATCATAAGAGCTTTAGCTTGGTTAAATTTTATTTTTGCTTGGGAAGTATCATTTTTGGCCTTATGTGTTGGGAGTAGGGTCGAGATGTTGTCCTAAGAGAGACATGATAGCAATATCCAAATCCTACTCATTTTCTCTACACAAAATTCCTAAGGGGAATTCATTTCCTATTGATCCTTAATTTTTCCTATTTCTCAATTCATTAGTGTGTTCATTTTGTTCAAGCCAATTTTATACTAGAAAAATTCCAGGAATGTGTTGTGGCTTTGAAGGTTTGAAATGTCTTAGTAAAGGACATCATATGGACTGAAACAATGGAAGATGGGAAAAGATTTCAAGTGAATTAAATTCCTTAGTTAACTTTCTAAAAATTCACTCTAGCTAGGTTCATTTCCCTTCCTGCATAGAACTGAAATTTTTCCAGCTTTGTGTGCCTTCAAGTTGTTGAAATTATTAACCATTATTCTCTTCCAAATGCTGCCAGAAAATGGCCCTTTTGATCAGCTTAGAATCTGGATTTTTCTAGCTATTTTCGGACTGCACAAAGGTGGTGCAAAACTAGAAAAATCTCTGGGCAAATCGCAGCTTTGGAGGTCCCAAACCAAGCTGTTTTCTTCCAGTTTTTGTTCAGCACCTTAGCCATGCTTTTCATCCATGGAGAAGGCTGGAAACCAGCCTTGAAAGCCCCTAAAATTCCCCTTCAAACTCCCTGCAAAATGTCTGGAATTGGGCAGCCAAAAACTACCCAGAAAATTCTAGCAAGTAGCGAATCTGTATAGTAGTTTTTCCAGCTTTGTTTCCTAATTCTCTCCTAGCCGAAACTCCATCCTTTTTTTGCACAAACCAGCCTTAAACCTCCATTAACTGAACTCCATTATCCTCCCTAAGTTCTGCATGAAAAATCCAGTCATGGCTGCCTAAAAGATTTCCAAAAAAATTCTACAATCATGCCTTGATTTGGATACCAAAAATTCCAGCCACCATGGTTTATCAACCTTCCATAAAATATCCCTCAAACAACCAGACCTTCCCTTCATCATTATACTCCTTAATTTTGGCCACCCTTAGCCTCCTTCAACTAGCTTCCATTCAGCTGAAATACTGCTCCAAAATTCGTCCATGGCAGATTCCCAAAAGCCCTCCAATAATCAAAGATATTTTTGTTATATTTAGTTTCCAAATTTGCTTCCCAAAAATATTCTTTAAGAATTTCAACAACTAGCCTTTCCTTTTTCCTTCCAAACCAGAAAATCATCTTCCTAAACCCTACAAACAATTCGGCAGCCCTAATCTCTTTAGAATTTCGGCAGCCTCCCATCCAAAAGCTCTCTACTCTCTTCAACCTTCAAGAACACATAGTACACCAAGAATACCTACTCATTCCTTTCACCTAATACCTCTCCAAAACACTTCAAACTACCTTTGAAAATTCCAGATTTCATCTATTCATTGCTGTGAGTCCATCCATACCATTTTTAACATCGAACTCCAAAATCTAACTTGCACTTTTGGATAAAAAATCAGAAATTTTATGAAGGCTCAAGAACACCTTCAAGGTAGGATTGTGATTAGCAAGTGGAATTATTATCATGATCTAGTTGTCTCTAAGCTAATTTTTATTGCATGAATAAAATATTTAATAATATGATTTTGCTAGTAATTTCAAAAAAACCCTAGGAGGGGTAGATTTGGATTATTATATATAATAAGGATATTTTCGTCAAATAAATAATAACTTTTGCTAGAAAAAATAGAATATATATATATATATAGAGAGAGATATATATATATATATTATTTAAAATAATAAAATCAATTAAAGCCGTTTATGAAAATAATCATAATTAGTAAAATATTTATTACTAAAAATTCAATTATTATCTTTTAATCAAAACCTATTAAAAATTTATTTATTATTTTTCAAACAAGACTCATTAAATTTATTTTCAAGTAATTTTAGTTATCAATTATTTTCTAACAACGAAATTATTAATAAATCATTATTTTACCTAATACCACCTAGGACTCTTCATCAGATAAACTCTAAATTTTTCTTAGCAAGATTTAAACCTTCAACTTATCAGTACCTATTTCCCAAAACTCTAATTATTTTAAATATCAAAATTAGCCTTGGCTTATAAACCTTTTTATTTATTATTTGGCCTTAAAGCTTGGGACACTAGGATCATGGTTGTAGTAATGAGTTGAGTTAGTTTATTTCTGAAAGTGGATTTTGGCTTGAGTTTGATTGTGATTTGTATTTACCCCATGCGGGGTTAGGTCAGCTGTTGGAGACCTTTGTTGTGAGCAAGGATCAGGTAAGCTCTTGCATCAAACCTGTTTGATGAAAAATGATTTTTTTATGGCAAGCCAAATGTAGAGTGCATGGTCACTCATTTCTGTAAAGGCAATTGAGGATTATTTCCATTCTCATTTTAGACAAATAAATTATTTACAAATCAAGGGGCAGTTTTACTCAAAACCTAAAACTCTTTCTAAAACCAGTTTTGCCCCAAACTTTGGAAAACCTTAAATGCCATTTTCAAGTCGAACTATGTTTTGTTTATTTTCTCCCAAGTGGGATACGTTACGTTGAGTACTCAGTAAGGGTAGGCTAGTAGTACTAGCTTTGAAGAGTAAGAGTGAGTCTTCTGACAGGAGGCCATCTCCAGAAGATAACTCAACTTAGAGAAACGTCAGTAATACTTAGTCATGCCGGTCCGAACTAGCAGTTTTTATTTCAGTCAAGTGACTGTGTTTTGCCGGAATGGACACTCGGTTGTTGTTTGGGTATAGAGAAGGAGGAGTATCTTGCCCGGTAGGCCGATCACCTACCTTTTGTCAGTCTGCACAAAGTGTGGCATTCTGACCGCAGTATGAACAAAGTATGGCATACTGACCATGTGGACATGGGGCCCAACGTGTGGTAACCCATGACCACCCTTTTTGAGTGGTTGATTTTATTGTGCACTTGTATGGTTTCAAAAAGAGGAAAACACCACTCTTGCTTTTGACTAATGTTTATTGCTTGCCAATATTTCTCTTATAAAGATTTCTCACTTTGCATCCACGAACTATTTTCGCTAAACACCCAAAGCACACACGGACTTACTGAGATTTCCGTCTCATCACCTTTTACCATTATTTCAGGTCGATCCTGCTGTGGGGATGAGTATCTACTGTTATCTGCCTTGGAAGAGAATGTTGTCATTTATTTTTATGTATTGCTTTGGGGAGTTGAGAGTGAAAGATTTTATTTATGGATTGGTTTTTCTTTTGGTATTCTTGGATTTATTCTTGGAGTATTTTTGGGATGTAATAAATTTTTAAGTTAAAATACTATTTTTATTCCGCTATTTTATTTGTGTGACCTAGTTATAAAGACCCATTATCCTTGGGACGGGGCGACATCCCCGGCCCTGGTGGGCCTTGGTAGCGGGGTGTTACAGCAGACCTATGGCATGAAGCAATGAAAATCAAGATTGAGTCTATGTACATCAATTAGGTTTGGGATCTTGTAGCTTCACCTGAAGGGATAAAACCCATAGGGTGTAAGTAGGTGTACAAGAGGAAGAGGGGAGTAGATGGGAAGGTGAAAACCTTCAAAGTTAAGCTTGTGGCGAAAGGGTATACTTAGAAAGAAGGGATGGATTATAAGAAAACTTTTTTCCTGATACCTATGCTTAAGTCTATCTATATCCTCCTTGTCATCGCATGTCATTATAACTACGAGATATGGCAATTGGATGTCAAGAAGGCATTTTGAAATGGCCATCTTAGCGAAGGCATCTATATGTCCCAACTAGGAAGCTTTATTGCTAAAGGCTAAGAACATATGGTTTGTAAGCTTAAGAAATCCATTTATGGACTTAAGTAGGCATCTAGAGTTTGGAACATTTATTTCGATAAGACTGTAAAGTCTTACGGTTTCATTCAAAATGAGAATGAACTATATGTGTATAGAAAACTGGAAGCCATAAACATAGTTTTTCTTATACTTTATGTGGATGACATTCTACTCATTAAAAATGATGTAGGGACACTGTCATCTACTAAGGTTTGGCTATCTAGTCAATTTAGTATGAAGAACTTAGGTGACACCAGTTACATTATCAGAATAAAGCTTCTTAGAAATAGGATGTAGAGAATGTTAGGTTTATCCCAAGCTATATACATTGACAAGACGTTGGCCAAGTTCAGTATGAACTTATGCAAGGGGGCATTGATCCCTTGTAGACATGGGTTATCTTTTTCTTTAAAGGACTGTCCAAAGTCTTAAGAAGAAAAAAGATAGAATGAGTAGGATTCCCTATACTTCAGTTGTGGGAAGTCTCATGTATACCATACTATTTACTAGGCTAGATATTTGCTTTGTCATAGGCGTAGTTAGCAGATATTCTTCAAACCCTGAGGAGGTTCATTGGCAGGCTATTAAGTATACTCTCAAGTATCTTAAAGATATGAAAGATTATATACTGGTTTACAGGGCTGATAACTTGGTTCTTACAGGACACATGAACTCAGACTTCCAGGCGGATAAGGATGAGAGAAAGTCTACTAGTGGTTATGTCTTCACCTTATCTGGAGAAGTATCTAGCAATCTTGTATTGCTGACTCAACCATGGAAGTTGAGTATGTGACAACTTCGGAGGCATCTAAAGAAGCAGTTTGGCTCTAAAAGTTCCTTTTGAAACTCGGAGTCTGGCCATAAATAGACAAACTGATTCTGTGTATTATGACAACACTGGTGCAGTCTCACAATCTAAAGAACCAAGGAACCTCAATAAGGGGAAGCATATAGAAAGGAAATACCACCTGATCCTGGATTTCATCTAGAGACGGGAAGTCGTGATGGAACAAATTATCTCAGAAAACAATCTAGCAGATCCTTTCATCAATCCTTTGATGGAAAGAGTCTTTAGAAGACACTTAGTCGCCATAAAGGTGGGCACTTATGGACTTCTTAGTCTTAGAGTGCAAGTAGGAGATTGTTGGAATATATGCCCTCTTCGACTAGGTTTCTGATGTAATTTTGATTTGTATTAATAAAAGTATTTTTCTCAAAATTTGTTTCTGAAACCTTCTTTATATTTATACACGATTTTATTGGAAAAGACCCATTGCATTTAAGTAAATGGTTTATGTGAATGGAGGTCTTTCACAGTAAGGTATGGACTATGGGATACTTAACACATACCTATCGTTTTTAACCGGATGATGAGAATGGGAATTTCATTATGGCAAGGTTATTGTGTTATGAATTCTAAATAGGGAATGGTTTATCTTTAGCCAATGAGTAATCTTATCATTTCATAACACTAGCATATTTCGAATACATAGAACATGACCTATAGTAGCAGTTTCTAAAAGTACTATAGGATAGAAACCTAGACTACTACTGCTACATTGTGCATTTGTACTCTACAATTTGAGTATAAGTTGGTGGTCTGACGAAACTATAAGTGTATGCTTTGATATACTATAGTTGAGGTTCTTTAGATGGACCAATATACTTGTGTGTTGGGTATATGCAACTAGTTAGTCAAGACAGACTTGTACAAGATAGTGTCTACACTATATCACTCCTTGTGGTTGTTCGAATGATCTAATTATCCAGGGCCCTAGGGAACATGACTTGGATATTGGCTTTAGGGTAGTTCTCTTGGAAAGTAAAAATATTTCAAGAAGTTATGGATCATTCGACTAGAAGCCTAAGAATGAGAGATGTCTTTAAGAGAGGTGTTAGTATACTGTTTCATCTCTAAATGAACGACAATGTAGAGGGGTATTTTAGTCATTTCACTAGTGGGTCGAAGACATAGCTAACGCAACATTGTCCCTGGGGTCAATATTTTCTTATGGAGGTATTAGAAAATATTTAAAATACAAAATTCAACTATTTATATAGCAAGGGCATTTTGGTTATTTTAGTAACCAATGTGATGTGTTTTTTTGTCCTTGGAATAGCTCGTAAGTCTTAATTAATTTTAGGTCGAGGAAATGGTCTCAATTTAAAATAAATTTATTTTATTCAGAAAGTCTAACTTATTTTTGGATTGGAATAAAATAAATAAATGAGAGAAATTAATTTTATTATTCACTTTAATTGGTTAATTTATTATTCAGGGCCTAGGCCCAGATTGAATAATTAGAAAATTGACCTCGAGTTTAAACTAGTTAATAAAAGGCTTAAATAATTATTTTAGTTCATTTGGACTCATTAATTATTTATTGGGTTATTTTAATACGCCCAGGAAATAAATAATTATTGGTTATTATTTTTCGGCTCATTGGTTCCAAGGAAAATAATAAGTTAATTTTGGCCCAATAGCTTAGACTAAAGAGTTATTTTGATTCATGGAATAGAAGAGTTAAGGATTATCCAAACCTCTTCTATTGATAGCCTCCGGGAGTTTTGAAATTTTAAAACCCCGATGTTTTGGTTATCTGATAGAGTGAATAAGCTTTGTGCCTCTGCGAAAAAAGAATAACAAATAAATGCATGGAAAAAGAAAAAAAAAGCCCTGGTAATTTTTTTTTCTTCTCTCTACTCTCTCTTGTTTGATTTTCTTCCTTTTTTATTCTTCTTGATTTTGCTAATCAATAGCAAAGATTCAAGAAGTGTCATTCCTCGTCTAAGTTGTTTTACCAACTAGATTGGGCGGTGGAATATTCTAAAATGCAAAAAGTTTCGCATTTATGCCAAGGAGAAATCGAAGGATTGCTGGTTTTTCGTTGAAATCATCATCGGGACAAGTAGCCACTCCAGTGGTTAGCAGCTCTTCTTCTTAGCCAAAGAGACCAAGAACACGTAAAGGTATATGTTTTTGACCTTCCGTTGTGCTGTGTCTGGTGCCTTTCTGTTTTTATTCACTGCATGCATGGCTTCTATGTGTTTCCAAAGTTTTAGTACTTGGCTTAGGACTTCTCTAGAGTATTTTTAGCAACCAAAAGGCTTATATAAACAAGATTTGATGGAAAACATATGAATTTAAGGATCAAAGATGAAATCATTCTTCCAAAGAAGAATTCATCATTCAAGGAGCATTGTTTCAAGAAGGTCTTCAAGGGAGTATAAAGAGGGCTTGTTTATGAGTTTTTTTTTCTAAAACATTTTTTTCTTTTTCTTTGAATAATGATGAGATCAATGTTTTTATTGTATTTGGATGTTGTTCTTGGATTTGTGATGTTGAATTTGTTTAGTCTTTTATTCAATTAATTACTATTCTTGGTATTTGACTACTTGTTTTTTGTGATGAATTCATGAGATTGAACCATTCTTCTAATTAACTTGAGAAAGAGGTTAGGACATAGTTTCAATTACTCAATTCTAATTTTATTTTCTTAACTGACTCGAGAGAGAGAGTTTAAATCAAGAATTTAAGTAATCAAAGGTTGTTGATTTCACCTAGAGATAGGGGAATTAATGAATTTCATGCCTTTATTACCTAGAGATAGGAATAATTATCAAGGACTTGTGCTCTATGCATATTTTAGTTGTTTTAGTGAGATAGAGATGTCCATTAAATTAACTAAGAGATAGTGAAATCATAACTTGAGAAATAGTGGATTCTACATTAATCCTTTATGATGCCAAGAAAATAATTAATTGTGATAATTGCTAAATGATTCATTATCATATCTTCAAGAGTATATATCTAATTATATATTTTACTCTTCTAGAGTTGTGTATATTTTTATCTTTATTTTTACCTTTATTCTTTTACCACATTAATTGGTCAGTTAAACAATGAATGAAAAGTAACTAACGGTAGTTGTTCCTTGAGGATTGATACTTGTTAATTCCCCATATTATGCTTAATGATAGGTATACTTCCTTATATGTGTAATTTGGGGATTAATGTTTTAATTAAAACTTGATTGAAAATGGACTTAAAATTGTATGATTTTTATTACCTAAATCTAACGCATCATTTAACACCCACATGCATAAGACAACACATATTCCCAACCTGTAGCATGCATAAGACAATACATTCCAACCTGAAATTTTCCAATATTACTAAACCAATATCCTAATCACCTTAATGCACTAACAATTTTCCACAAGAATAGCTTGTACTCATTCTCAAATTTAAAGGCATCAACTATAATAGATATACAAGTAATCCCAGCTCTACTTTCAACCATAGCAAAACCAGGAATTTTAAATATTCTACTGCATAAAGCAACTTATTTGCCAACTAGAAATCCCAGCTCTACTGCATAAAACACATTAAAGACTTAGCTACAGCAAAGTCATTTACCTTATATGGGGATGGAGTACTATGATCTGGAGCCTCAAAATTCCCAACATCTCCAATGGGATTAATCCTGGATTACTCAACTCCAGGGGAAATGTTTGAACCAGTTGAGGGTGGAGAGTGAGAAATAACAAAGCGTGCAACATCACTTGGATAAAGCTTCAACAACAACGCATCTAGTTGCTACTGGAAAATAGCCTGCAGTTTGACTTTCTCCTACTGAAACTTTGCATACAACTCTTCTTGTTCTCATTGTATGCGCTCTTCTATCCACTCTTCTATCTAAGCCTAAACATGTTGTACTTGAGTAGTAATATTCAAAACTACGTATGCCCTCATGGATGTCCTTGTTGGGCATTTTCCTATGCAATTCATGAAGGATCAAAACGGAAAATATCAAAAAAAAGGGCAATAAATTTTTTTTTTTAGTTTTTCGAGCCACATCTAGGAGAGAGTATGCACTTTTCTTGATTGGTTGCAGATTAACCAACGATGGGCCGGTTTGCACTGGAACTTGTGTTGGAAGGGGAAAAAGAGGCACCTACGGTTCGACCGGTATTTCCGCCAATCTTCTACTCCTACGCATCAAGTATCTCTAAGCTTTCTCTCTTCGTCTTCCGTAGTATGACTTTACCTTACTTTGGGTTAGCTTGGTGAAAGCTCCTTCTTTAGATAATCAAATTATCTCCAAGTGAGAAAGAAGAGAACGACGAGAGCAAGAGGAAGAAATGGCACACTCAGAGAAGGGAAAAAACCCTCAAACAACCACGTTATTTTTCTCCCTCTCTTGCACACATACTTTTGGCTAGCCTTAGGGCTTGATTAAGCCTTAGTGGCCGAAAACATTAAGGCCTAATGGGCTTGGTGATGTGCTCCAAAACCAATGCAAGACTGGCTCAATCTTCTTAATTAATTAATTATCTTTTATGGGCTTCATTAAATACCAAGACTAATTAATTAATTCTAATTAGTCTCTTAATATGTGTAAATATATATCAGCCCAATTAATTGATTTATTCTAGTCCAATCTTCTTAATTAATTAATTATCTTTTCTAGGACTTCTCAAAATTCAAGACTAATTAATTAATTCTAATTGGACACTTAGAATAAATTTTATTCTCTTCTATATAATTATCCATTAAGCCTAGATTGTGTCTAAATAACACTAAGGTAACTTGAGCTACTCCGGGGACCAAGAGACATATTATTCATGGCTACTAAAATGACCAAAATTCCCTCACTATTAAATAACTACATATTACCATTTTAAATATTTCTATTGATAACTATATGAAAATATTAACCCAAGAATAATATTGCTAAAGCAATATCTATGACATACAGGTGAAATGACGAAACTACCACTCTATGTAACACCCATCAATAAGACAAAATAAATGTATTAATACTCATCTCAAAGACATCTACCATCCTTAGATCTCTAGTCTGATAATCTATGACACACTCGAATGTACTTGCTTATCATTGGAAGCTACCCAAAAGAACACATTCTAGAGTCACCTTCCTAGGGCCCTGGATTATTAGATTATCCCAAACAATCACAAGGGGCTGATTTAACTTTACTAAGTGAAGCACAGAAACTCTATTGCATGAGTCCATCTTAACTAACTAGAGTAATATACCAATATACAAGGATATTGATCTCACAAAAAAAATCTCACCCAACATATATCAAAGTAAAAAACCCTAGCTTCGCCAGACTACCAACTCTTACTCAAGTATGAAGGTATCCATCCACACTGTATCAATAATAGTCTGGTCTCTATAATTATAGTACTTTAAGAGAGACCACTACTACATGTCTAGTTCTATATATTTGAAATATGCTTGTGCTAATGATATGAGTGAACTACTCACTGATTCAAGGTAAACCATTTCTCATTAGAACTCATGACATAATAGTCTTACCTTAATAAAATGCCCAGTTCCATCAAACGACTAAGAACTCATTTTTACTTGTACGATAAGTTCCTATAGTCTGTACCTTACTGTGAAGAGTGACCTAATACACAGACCATTACTTGTCATACTTAGACCTTAAATGTGCAATAATATAATAAACAAACTAAATTGAATGAATAAATATTTTATTATAATATATTTACACAGAATACTTAGTCTTTGAGGGCATACTTTCCAACAATTTCCCACTTACACTACAAAGACTAAGAAAGTCTACAAGTGCCTACCCCTATGACATCTAAGTGTTTGCAAAACAGTTTTTATGTGAAAGGCTTGGTAAAAGGATCTGCCAGATTGTTGACAGAGGAAATCTGATCAACCACAATCTCCATTTTCTAGATGAACTCTCAGATAAGATGATACTTCTTCTCTATTTGCTTATTCTTCTTATAATTTTGAGGTTCCTTGTATTGTGACACTGCTCCAGTGTTGTTACAATAAATCGTGACAGACCTATCCATGTGCAATACTACTCCAAGTTTTGTGAAAAACTTCTGGAGCCACACAGCTTCTTTAGAATCTTCTGAAGCAGCAATGTACTCAACTTCCATGGTAGAATCAGTAATGCAGGATTTCTTGATATTTCTCTATGAGATAGCTCCTCCAGACAAAATGAAGTCGTATCCACTAGTGAATTTTCTTTCATCTTTATCTGCCTATAAATTTAAGTCTGTGTAACTGGTAGGAACCAAATTTTCAGTACGATATACAAGCATATAATTTCTCGTTTCCTTGAGATATTTGAGTATATGCTTTACGGCTTACCAGTGAGCTTCTCTTGGGTTTGACTGATATCTACTAACCATGCCTACTACAAAGCAGATATCTAGCTAAGTACAAAGCATAGCATACATGAGATTTCTCATAGCTGAAGCATAAGGGATCCTGCTCATTTTTTGCTTATATTCCTGTGTTTGAGGCACTACTTGGAAAATAAGGATAATCCATGTCTGAAGGGTATAATAGCCCATTTACATTGATCCATGCTGTACTTGACCAATATTTTGTCAATATAAGCAGACTGCGATAAGCCTAACATTCTCTGCTTTCTATCTCTAAGAAGCTTAATACCTAGAATGTAGCTAGCTTCTCTCATGTCTTTCATGCTAAATTAACTTGATAGCCAAACCTTGATGGATGATAATGTCCCTATATCATTTTCAATGAGTAGAATGTCATCTACATAAAGTATTAAGAAAATCATTTTGCCACTGTCTAATTTCTTATACACACATGGTTCATCCATGTTTTAAATGAAACTATAAGCTTTCACTATTTCATCAAAATGTATGTTCTATGCTCGTGACACTTACTTAAGTCCATAGATGGACTTCTTAAGCTTATAGACCATTTGTTCTTAAGAAGGCCGTCTTGACATCCATCTTCCATATCTCGGAGTCATAATGACATGCGATGGCTAAGAGAATTTAGATAGATTTAAGTATAGCTACTAATGAAAAGGTTTCCTCATAATCAATCCATTCGTTCTGAGTATAACCTTAGTAACCAACCTTGTTTTATAGGTTTTAACATTTTCATCCACACATTTCTTCCTCTAGTATACTCACTTGCACCCAATAGATTTTATCCCATAAGCCACAATGACAAGATCCCAGATCTGATTGAGGTACATGGACTCAATCTCAGCATTCATGGCCAGTTGCCATTTGTCTGTATCAGCATCAATGATGGCCTCCTCGTATCTAGTGGGATCTTGTTCCTGATGATTAATTATTGGATTATAGATATTTCCGGTCCACTTTTCTGGAACTCTTGTGATCCTCCCACTACGATGAGGCTCAGATTGTATAAGAACATCTGGTAGTATTTCTCTTGCTTCTTCGATCGGGGTATTAAAAGTACCTAAAGTTGAATCAGTGACCAACTTCTCTTCTAACTCTATTCTACTTGAACCCGTGGTGGAAGTAACTTGTTCATCCTCTAAGTATCTAGCATTAGTACTAACAAGTACTTTATACTCTTGAGAGTGATAGAAATATCCACCCCTTGTTCCTTTTGGGTAGCTAACGAAGTAGAATAACTCCGATCTTAGTTCTAGCTTACTTCCCTTTGTCAGCACATAAGTTGGACAATCCTATATCTTGAGATAGTTAAAACTGGGCTTTCATCCAGTCCACACCTCATAGGGTGTCCTAGGTACTGATTTGGAAGGCACCAAGTTCAAAATATATACCACTGCTTCTATGGCATACCCCCAAAAAGAAATAGGAAGAGTCGCATGACTCATGATGCTTCTGACCATTTTCATCAAAGTTCTATTTCTTCTCTCAGCTACTCCATTTTGCTGAGGAGTCCCTGACATAGTTAACTAAGTGTTGTGATGTACTAAGTAATCTTGAAAATTATCGAGGAGATACTCTCCACCATGATTCGATCTTAAAGTTTTAATTAATTTACCTGTTTGATACTCTACTTCAGCGTTAAACTTCTTCAATTTATGAAAAGAGTCAGAATTGCGCCTCATCAGATAAATATAACCAAAACGAGTGTGATCATCTGTGAAAGTGATGAAGTACTTGTAGCCTCCCCTGGCTGGTGTAGTCATCGGACCATAAACATCCGTATGAACAAGTGCTAGTTTTTCCATGGCTCTATCAGCCTTTTTAGTAAAGGATCTTTTGGTCATTTAACCTTTAATGCAAGATTCACACTGAGACCATTCTTCCAATCTCAATGAACCGAAAGGCCCATCGTGGATTCGAATCTGAATTCGATTGGGATTTATATGTCCCAATTTAGATGCTACAAATGCGAGTCATTTGATATGGCCTTTCATTTTTTATTATCAAGTTCAATTTGAATATTATTACTTGATTTCTAAGAGGATGTATATAAAAGAGATTTCCATGCTTGTTTCTAAAACAAATTAAATTACCATCTCTATTGATAGAAACACCATAATGGAAAGAAATAGAATATCCTTGATTCATCAATTTAGAAACTGATATCAAATTCTATTTAAAACAAGAAACATATAAAATATCTTCTAAAATTAACTTCCTATTACAATTAAAATAAGCTCAAGATTTCCTACTGCTTCAGTCCATATTCTTGCTCTATTGCCTACTTGAAGTCCATGCTTACCCTTGCTGAGTCTCCGTCCTTCTGAACCCTTGCAAAGAGTATAGACATGGTCTATAGCTCCAGAATCAACTATCCAGGGAGATGTTGATCCAACCATCAAAATAGACTCTAGGTATAGAGCAATACCTGAAGTAGACATAGCTAAGAAGTTCGGACAATCTTTCTTCCAATTTGCCTTTGGGCTTCCCATTAGGCTTGGCCTAACGAGATGCTTTGGATAGGGCCTCTGTGTTGTTCTAGACCTTTCTCTTCTTGAATTTCTTAGGCTTTGCCTTAATTCTAGAAGAAGAAGCAGAACGAGAGACCAAAACTTTTGACACGAGCTTCATGATTTTCTCTGCCGCCTGAAGCTCTTTCATAAGCTCCGTGAGATTCATATCTAACTTGTTCATGTTGTAGTTCAATTTGAACTGAGAATATGAATCGGGTAGAGTTTCAAGAACCATGTCAATTTGGATCTCAGGATCTATCATTGCGCCTAGAACCTCAGCTTCCTAGAAGTAGGCAATCATATTAAGAAGATGCTCTCGAATTGATGCCCCCTCAGTCATCCTAGTGTTCATGATTGCCCTAAGAGCTTCTTGCCTTGCGGGCCAACTCTTGTCAGCAAAAATGGTATATAATGACAAATCCATGTCGTGCATAGTAGACATGTGCTCATGCTTAGATTGGAGCATACTAGACATGGAAGCCAACATATAACACTTAGCCATTTCATCGATGTTCTTCTATGCCTTCTCGGCCTCTCGCTTATGATCAGTGGATTTTTTCCTAATCTCAGGACAGGGATCCGTAAGAACATACTTGTACTCCTCGACAGTGAGTACTATATTCAGGTTCCTTTTTTAGTCCATATAATTTGGGCTTGTCAACTTATTCTCCTTGAGAATGATTAACAATGGACTAAAACTAGACATTTCTGAAATATTGCAAAAAAAAAAAAAAATTCATTTAGTTTGCAAGAAATAAAAATGCACATTCTTTATATTATTTCTCTGATAATAGATAACTCTTAAAACCATTATCAATAATATAAATAGTTTGGCTCTTAGAAAAGCTAACAGAGCTTCGTAGGAAGATTAATAGTATTCTAAGTTAAGTATATAACCATCACGAATCAAAACTTCCTATATAGGTAATAGTATAGAAAAAGTTCCACCAATAGGATAGCCATTAATTCACAGCACTTATAGGCAATCTAGTGCTAAAAACCTCCAACATAGATTGGTCAATACTAGCAAATACCCTAGGCTTTTAATTTTACTCTTCCATTAGTTCTAGATGCTTGTGGAAATCCATCCTATTGGGGGTCATGCTCAGAATGATATGAGGAAATCTATTATCTCTAATGAGAGTTGTGATAGAAGCCATGGGGTTGTTGGAACCCCTCTCCCACTAAATGTTTTATTGAGAATAGAGTTTTAGGCCCATAAATGTTTCTATAATCTTATGGTTTAATTAACTTTAGTAAAAAACTAAAATTCAACATTATTCTCTATGTCAAGGATTAAATCCTTTGAAAGAACAAACTATGAATTTATTTTACTATTCAAAGTTAATAATCAATTAAAACTTTATTAAATAACCTTAAGTTCAACATTATTCTCTATGTCAAGGATTAAACCCTTTAAGAGAATAAACTGTGAATTCTTTTATTTTTAAATTTCTTAGTTTAAAACGTTTTATCAATAACAGTTCTATCTAGTGAGACTTTGGTCTCACATGAACTTGCGTATTTAATCACAAAAAATGAAATAAGCATGATAACAAAAGTAATCTTTTTCATGCTCAAACTATTCATTTATACATAAGTGACCAACTAATGGATTAAACATCACAAATTAAAAATTAATGATCTTGTTTAATTCTAAGGTGATTCCATCTTTTACTACGCATTTTCTTGCAAATTATTCATCTGTAGATAAATAAACTATTGCAGAAAATTAACCTCATAAAATGATTTCAAAACATGATTACATCAAGGAAAAATTGAGGTACGTAACTTCAGTAGTATTCTCCCTTTTCTTGGACAAAATTGCACGCATCCGCCTCTGGGCAGAATGGAGCTATTGTCGGGTCCATTTGGCCCACCTAGCGTTGGGTCTGCTATGTTTTTCCAAAACCTTCTACTGGGCAAAGTAGACCTGGCGCCTCGTCCGATCGGGCCACCTAGCATCGGGTATGTTCTAGAGTTGGCCAATTTTTGAAAAATCCTATTTTTCATTCATTTTTGCCCCTCGACAATTCCGCCAATCAAATTCTTCAGTCCCTAAAATTTACAAGTTAAAAGAAACAAAACCAGGCATAAAAACATGCCTTTACAAGTACCTATGCCTCTAACCATGAGGCATACATCACATCTACTCAAAACTAGAAAAACATGGGGAAACCATTAGAATACATGTTCCTATTCCAAAACCGTGAGGCGTACATGAACTCTAGAAACCAATATATGAGGGATCACATGAATTCAGAAAATATTCATTTTTAATAGTAAAGCAACCACATTTTTTAGTTTTTAACCCTAGTACATGCTCTTAGATGAAAACCGCCTCTCTGATACCACTCGAAGGATCAAAATAGAAAACATCAAAGAAAGCGCAGCGAAATTTTTTTCAGTTTTTCAAGCTACATCTAGGAGAGAGCACATACTTTTCTTGATTGGTCATGGATTAACCAACAAGGGGCCAGGTTGCATTGGAACTTATGCTGGAAGGGGAGAAGGAGGTGCCTGCAGTTCGATCGATATTCCCGCCAATCATCTACTCCTACACATGCATCTCCAAGCTTCCTCCCTTCGTCTTCCGGAGTATAACTCTACCTTATTCTTGGGTTAGCTTGGTGAAAGCTCATTATTTAGATAATCAAAATATCTTCAAGAGAGAAAAAAGAGAAGGATGAGAATAAGAGAAAGAGATGGCACACTCAGAGAAGGGAAAAAACCCTCAAACAACCACGTTATTTTTCTCTCTCTCTTGCACACATATTTTTCAGCCAGTCTTAGGGCTTGAGCTGAAAACATTAAGCCCTAATGGGCTTGGTGCTATGATCCAAAACCAATGCAAGACTGGCCCAATCTTCTTAGTTAATTAATTATCTATTCTAGGCTATATTAAATACCAAGACTGATTAATTAATTCTAATTAGATTCTTAATATATGTCAACATATATAGCCAAATTAATTAATTTATTCTTGCCCAATCTTCTTAATTAATTAATTATCTTTTCTAGGCCTTATCAAAACCCAAGTCTAATTAATTAATTCTAATTAGACTCTTAGAATAAATTTTATTCTCTTTCATATAATTATCATTTAAGCCCAGATTATGTCTAAATAACACCAAGGTAACTCGAGCTACTCCGTAGACCAAGAAACATACTATTCATGGCTACTAAAATGACCAAAATGCCCTCACTATTAAATAGTTGCATCTTACCATTTTAAATATTTTCATTTATCACCATATGAAAATATTGACCCCAAGAATAATATTGCTAAAGTAATGTCTCGGACCTATAGGTGAAATGACGGAAATATCACTCTATGTAACACCCATTAATGAGATAGGATAAATGTACCACCACCCATCTCAACGACATTTACTATCCTTAGATCTCTAGTCCGATAATCTATGATACGCTCGAATGTACTTGCTTATCATTAGAAGCTATCTAAAAGCACACATTCTAGAGTTACGTTCCCAAGGCCTTGGATTATTACATTATCCCAGACAATCACAAAGGGGTGATTAAACTTCACTATGTGAAGCATAAAACTCTATTGCATGAGTTCGTCCTAACTAACTGGAGTAATATACCAATATACAAGGATATTGATCTCACAAAAGAAATCTCACGCAATATATATCAAAGTATAAAACCCTAGCTTCGCCAGATCACCAACTCATGCTCAAGTATGAAGGTATTCGTCCACGCTGTAGTAGTAATAGTTTGGTCTATATAATTATAGTACTTTAAGAGAGACTACTACTACAGGTCTAGTTCTACGTATTCGAAATACACTTATGCCAATGATGCGAGTGAATTACTTACTGATTCAAGGTAAACCATTCCTTATTAGAACTTATGGCATAAATTTCTTACCTTGATGAAATAACCATTTCCATTAAATGACTAAGAACTCATTTGTACTTGTATGACAAGTACCCATAGTCTATACCTTACTGTGGAGAACGACGCAACACATAGACCGTTACTTGTCATACTTGGACCTTAAATGTGCAATAATATAATAAACAAACAAAATTGAATGAATAAATATTTTATTGCAATATATTTACACATAATACAAAGTCTTTGAGGGTATACTTTCCAACACTTCAGGCTCCCCTTTTTATCGGACCCCATTGCCTTGTTGAATATCTTCTATTTTGCTTTCGAAATTCGCTATTCCTCCGCTGATGATGCCAACTCTTGCTCCATTTCACCCTAAAATACAGATACAAAATGTCAAGATTTTATGCCAAAATATTATGCAAAAGTAATCTAATATGTAAACATAACGTTCAAAGTTTCATAGGTTAATTTGCTTTTGAAACCAAAATTCTGTCATCTTCGAACATAAAGCGCAACATCAATAGAAAGTAGAAGCAAAAGAGCTATTCATGATACATTTTTGGAAAAAAAAATAGAAAATAGAATTTATAGATCCATAATATGTTTTATCAACACTAATTTTTCCCACCAGAAGAATACTTGACATTTAGAATTTTTTTTTCGTAAACTTACAATCATTTGAGATGTTACTTGATCTGTACATGTGCCTTTCTTGTCTCTTTGTCCATGAAAACATTATATTGAGATGTAGACTTACCCTCAAATGACATTTACAAAAGTAGAAACTAAGTTATCTAAAAGCTTAACAGTTATCAAGAAATGGATTGGAAAGCGTATGTCAAATACGATGTAACTTGATCTGCTGTCATATTCTTGAAAATGGTGTCCTTCCTGTTATAGGTGGGAAATACTGGCATGCTATATTTGCTAAATTTTTTTGACCTTTGTTCTACCTAATTTAGAAATAAAATGATGTTAAGAAATTTATCATGCACTTAATGGTGCTAAGGATAGAGGGAGAATTTATCGCTAAACTGCTAACAAAATTTTATATGGTACTTAACTTGGATAGTTTCCAATCTTTAACTTGCACAAACTTCCTTCCATTGATATGGTTTAACCTGCTTATCCCCACGAGATAGTACTTATCATTCTCTATATTTTGAAGGGGTTAACCAATTCATTTTTAATCTACATTTATGATCCCTCCACATTGAATTTGCCATGCCCATAACCATCTTCCTTGCCGCAACAAAGTTAGGCAAAGTCGTATTATCCTACACATTAGTAAAGACATTTAAGGTTAGATATTCAAGGGGAAATTAATCAGTTTATGAATTGGAAAGTTCCATACTAGAACCTCCCTCCTGTTCTTGATTTCTTATGGAATATCATGCCAACTAGTGTACCTAATAGGTAGCTTGGTACCCATTTTTTCCAGCACACCACAAGTTGTTGTGAGGTCATTATATTCTTCCCCAATGATTTCCCCTTCTACTGTCATTGTCACGACTAATTTAACTCAAATTCCCCACTTTACTAGGAACTTAGCGTGTCCTTGACCTGTTTCGTGTAGTGAAGAAACTTGCTTGGGCTAATGCAAACAATAGTGGAAGAACTTAATGGTCAGTTACAAAGGATAAAGTTGCACAGACTAAATAAATTTAACATGAGCTATCTATAACATACCTAAGCCTAGCGTTGGTCTAGAATTTTCTGGCTAACTTATAGGCCTACCTCGTTCACAGTAGCTACTGGCTCCTTCAGAGTTGTATATAGCTTCTTCACAGTAGCTGTAGGCTTCTCCAGTGCTATTATTTTGGTTTTCATGACATCCATCATTGTTCTTGTCCTTCTTTTTTTTTGCCATCAGATGCTTCAAATCCTCTATGGGCTGAATAGGAATGAGTATTTAACGATGTTGCTCTGGCCCTTATATCAGACCCCACTATTAACTTGGAATTAGAATTGATAGTGAGGTACACTTATAAAATGTTGTTCCACAAAATTTAGTTAATGTTGGATACACAAATGCAAAGCAACATTGAATGAGGTATTTCTAGTAAATTTTCCTAACTGACAGAACCATGCATGAAATTTTGAACACTATTTCCTATTTCAGAAGGCAAGCGAGTTGTTAACAGCAAATAGTTAATGTTGGAAAGCTCTTAAATATTCATGTAAGATTTTATGTTGCCCTTATGTTCATTTTCTAGATCAATTTAAATCTATTAGAAAATAATAAAACCATTAAACAAATGGTCAATTTATTGTTACAATGAGGTATGTCTAGTAAAATTTCCTAATTTACATAAGATTTAGACTATTCATGAAATAGCTGGTGCTTTTGTTTGGTTTCTAACATTAGAAAGATTCAATAACTATCCTCCATAGCGTTTGAAGATCAGAACCCATATAGCCTCATCTTTAGTTAGACCAACTCAAAATCACCATAGCATTTCCCACCTAAAAGTCAATATTGCTCAGCATCACTTAAAAAGTATAAAAGAGTATGTGAGGAAATTAAAATTACACCAAATATTTTTAAGTCACAAAAAGACATCTTACTAACATAGATATTTTATACTAGATGAAAATAGAGAAAATGATGAGCTTGCTAGTACTAGAACATAATATTTGCACACATAACTGTTGCAAAAGTATGAATTGTAGCAATCAAATAGATGCAGCGGCCAAGAGCATCTTTGACCAAACATTAAGATCTAGAAAAGGTAATTGATGGGCTTTCTTCTAATGGTGAGTTGAATCTCAATAGTATCAAAATAAATTACAAGCCTGAAATAGACCCTGGTAGAGGGGAACTATATTTTATAAATTCATGCCTATTAATCCGGTATTTTAAAATGCAATCTAATTTTAGTTTCACATATTTTAAAGTAGACCATGGTATTTTGAAAATGCAAATTGAATCCTCTAGTTTTTCATGCTATGTCATTACCTCTTAAGTGTTTAAATTTGTGGTATGTAACTTTTATGCCATGCACTCAATATCCCAAGATATCATTGGGTGCTTTGCCAGATCTTGGTTGTTAGATTTCAACTCCATGTCCCTAGGCCTGCGTGCTGTACTATTATCCTTCTCTAGATTGAGTAACTAGCCATGAAATGCATTTAGATCATTTACTAAGAACCAATCTGGATAAATCTACAAGACAACAAAAGGTAGATCATATTGTGATTGCGACTATATAAATTTAATATTAGTGGACCCATTGTAGAGAACTCCAACAGATCTAACAACAAACATACACTTAAGAAAGTGAAGTTAAAAATTATGACATCAAAATTTTTTTTCCTCTAATCCTCTTTATCGTTATCTATAGATATAATCTATAGAGAAATATAGTCAGATTTGTATGGTATAAAAAAGAATCACATTCAAACAAGAAGAGATAGCTACGCTATCTATAGTATAAATAAATATATTCCTCTGGACATATTTCCAAAACGCCAAGACTAAACTTTTGAGTTGAAAGGTTCTTGGAGCTCTTGAAAACTTACAAAGTATGGGTACCTAATGGAAATGCTAAAACTTTCAAGAGTATTTTGCATAAATAGGTAGACAAAATAGGGGGCATAATACCTACATTCTTCACCTCCTTCTTGCTACAGTACTTCTGGAGAGGTCGTAAGGACATAGTAAAAATTAGAAGTACTAATCAGATGATCACAGGTAGGTAGTAAAAAAGGTTTCACCAAATAAAAATACAACTTACTTTGGGAATCAAGAAGGGTATGGCTCTAATTGAATCGAGGTAACTTGACCTCCCATTTATTTTGTGTATGTCATCCACGAACCTATCTAGTTCAAAGATTTCAATTACAAATAGCACATAAGGTAAGTCAAGAACTAGTTGAGTTAAACAATGTGAAGCAAAGCAGAACCACATACTTTCTCACAACTTCTTCAAGTTCGGATTGATTTGATGATTGCAAAGAGGGGAGTAGAATCATACACTTGTCTAAGTATTCTTCCTCATCGTTGAATCTACACAAGATTAAGAGTTACCACCATGAACTGTATAGAAGGGGAAAACATCATCAAAAGCAATATACTCTATAACATTCTACTTCAGTAAATACTAACTAACATGTTCAATTTTTCTATAAAAAATAGAGCATTTTGCTGATGACATTAAATCTTAGTGTCTTACCATATTTTGATTAGAACTAAGACATATATTTTTGTGAAAATATCATTTCTCTTAATCAAGCAAAACAGCCTTTTTATGTCCCTTTGTGTAGGTGCTAAACCAAATGGCATTGAAAGATATAAATGAGATTTGTTTCTTCTCTGGAATAGATTTTCAGATTTTCCTACAAGTACATTATAGAGACATAAAAGCATCATGAAACTAGACAGGGCATTTTGGCTTTTATAATTAAGAAACAAAAGTAATAAGTAACTTTCTAGCTTGCTATTATTTTTTAGATCGTAGATGGATTTCTAAAAATGAAAGTAATATATAGACATCCACAAAATTTCTCTTCACTCTGCTGATGCGTATATTTTGGGTGTAGAAAAAAATCATATAATTTAAATTCATCCCTATCTATGTTTTAATTAAAACGTTAATCTCCAATTTACACATATGAGCAAGTAAACTCATCACAAGCATAGTATAGGGAACTAACGAGTATCGATCCTCAAGGAACAATTATCATTAGTTACTTTTCATTCATTATTCAACTGAACCAAAAAAGTGATAGGAGAATAAAAATGAAAAAATATATATATACAACTCAAGGATGAAAGAATATGTAATTTACACAAATATTCTTGAAGACATGACAAGGAATTACTTAGCAAATATCACATTCAATTATTATCTTGGTATCATGAAAAAATTAAAATATACGCACTTCGTTTGTAATATATGAAATCACTATCTTCTAGTTAAATTAGTGAACATATTATGTCACAATCAATTTACCCAAAAGATGCATCAATATTAATCCTCTCATAAATCCATATATTCTAGATGATTTAAAGCATGAAATTAGCCAATGAATATATATCCTAGCAATCTTCAACTAATCTTTGATTACCCAAGTTTTTGACAATTAACCACTTTTTCAATCAAGTTAAGAGATAATAAATATGAAATTAATTAAATTGAAACCATTATCAACCCCTTTTCTAAGCAAGTTAATAAGAAGAATCAATCAATAAATTCCTTAATTAAAAAAGTAATCAAATACCAAGAAAAATATTAATTGATCAAAGAACTAAATTAATTCAAAATCTTAAATCCAGGAATAACATCCAAATACAATTAAAGAATTAAACTCATCATTATTCAAGAAAAAGAAAACAAAGGAAAGAAATAGGTAGTTATAGACAAGTCCTTCAACTTCAAATGAAAACTCCTCCAAAATCGATGCTTCTTGAGTGATTTCTCTAGAGAAATTATAAATTGTGGTGCACTCTAAAATATATATCGATGCTTCTTGAGTTGAATGCCGACACTTTGTGCAAACTGACAACAGGTATGTGATCGGCCTACTGGGCAAGATACTCCTCCTTCCAGTAAAACATAGTCACTTGACTGAAATAAAACCAACTTCTAGCTCAGACCAGCACGACCTACTAGACTAACATCTTATCTGGGAATGACTCACCCCTCAGAGGTGGCCACCTACTGAGGGACGTACCCAAACCCTTCAAAGACTAGTCCTAGCAGTCCACCCTTATTGAGTACTCAACACAATACATATCCCAGTTGGAAAAATGAATAAAACTTAGTTCCACTTGAAAATGGCAATTAAGGATTTCCAAAATTTGGGACAAAACTGGTTTTAGAAAGAGTTTTACAGTGTAAGTAAATCTATTTATTGATTTTCAAATAATTTGTTTGACTAAAATGAGAAAGGAGACAATCTTCAATTGCCTTTACAGAAATGAGTGATGCCGCACTCCACAATTGGCTTGCCATAGAACCATTTTACATCAATCAGGTTTTATGCAGGATCTTACCTGATCCTTAGCTTGAGATAAAATAAAGCTCTTCAACAGCTGACCTAACCCCACCTGGGGTAAATATAAGCCATAATTAAACTAAAGCTAAAATTCACTTTCATAAATAATTATAGCTCAACTTACTGCAACCATGATCCTAGTGTCCCAAACTTTGAGGCTAGATAATAAATAAAAGGGTTTATAAGCTAAGTCTAGTTTGATATTAAAATAATTAGGGTTTTGGGAAATATGTACTAATAATTTGAAAGTTTAAACAGTGCTAAAAATAAATTAGAGTTTATTTGATGAAGGGTCTTAGGTGGTATTATGTAAAATAATAATCTATTAATAGTTATTTGTTAGAAAATAATTGGCAACTAAAATTAGTTGTAAGAAAATTTTAACGGGTTTTGATTGACAGATAATAAATAAATTTTAATAGTATTTATGAATGTAAGACTTACAGAATTAATATTTTACTTATTGTGATTATTTATATATAAGGCTTTATTTGATATTATTATTTTATATAATATCTATATATTTTATTTCTTTAATAAAAGCTATCATTTATTTGACTAAAATATCCTTATTTTTATATAACAGTCCAAATCTACCTTCCCTAGGGTTTTCAAAATTTACCAGAAGAAATTATAGCATTGATTATTTTATTGTTGAAAAAAAATTAGCTTAGGGACAACTAGGTCATGATCATATTTCTATTGCTAACCACAATCACGAACATACACTCCACTCCAATTCATCAAATCATCCAAATCATGAATGAAGGTATAGATCTAAATTTACCAAGACATGATCCAAACTCTACTATCATAAACATAATCATGGCTTTAACAAAAATACATGAACATAAACCCTATCCACAAAAGGTGATATATTCTTTAACATGCTTGATCACATATACCACTCACGACATGGAGAGCTTGCAACAAAACCCTAAAAATGCCATATAATCAACCAAAACAATCAACTCATGCATCAATCCCATCTCCATCATATACACACATTTATTCATGCTCAAATCTCAACTCCTTCACAACAACACATGCTTAAATCCTAATCATAATCCTTCTCCTTCCAATTTCATCTTAAATACATGAATCTAGAATTTAAAAAGAGGGTTGAAGAGGCTTACTTGATTGATGACTACCTTGGAGTATTTTCGAATGGATCCTAACTCTTATGGACTTGATCTGTCCAAGAGAGATGAAGAAAATGTGACCATGGTTGAAGCCACCATTTGGCCAAGAGAGAGAGAGAGAGAGAGAGAGAGAGAAGAGGAAAATAGAGTCCATTAGTATGTTTATATATACATATATTCATTAGAAGTTGAAGATGAGAAAAGGTGGGGTGGTTGATCATGCTTACCTTGAAGGTGTTCTTGAGCCTTCACAAAAATACTGGTTTTTCGATCCAAAAGAGAGAGTTGGATTTTGGTATTTGATGTCAAAAATTGCAGAACTTGTTTCAAGGGGTTGAGTAGGTATGATCTGGAGTTTTTGGAGGAGATTGGAGAAGTTTGGAGTGATCTTAGGCGTGAGGATGTTTAGTTGGTGTTCTTGGTGTTGAGAGAATGGAGAGACTTTTGGTTGAAGCTGGCCGAAATTCTGAGGGATTACGGTAGCCGAATTGATTTGGAGGGTTTAGAAAGTTGAATTTTCTGATTTGAGAGGAAAAGGAAAGATGGTTGTTTGAAATCCTAAAAGAATATTTTAGGGAATCAATTTTGGAAATAAAATATGGTAAGAAGATCTTTAACGGAGGAGAGCTTTTGGAAGCTCCAATGGCCAGCTGTTTGTCTGTGAGTTTTGTTGAGATGAATGATGGTTGAAGGAGCTTAATGGTGGCTGAAAATATGGAGTACAATGGTGGAGGGATTTCTGGTTGTTTGGGAGATGAATTATGGTAGTTTACTAAATATGATTGTTGGAATTTTGGTCTCCAATCAATGGCATGATTGGAGGTATTGATGTAGGTGTTTTAGGAGTAGCCATGGGACTGGTTTTGAGCAGAATGCTCGAGAAGATGATGGAGCTTAGTTCATTGATGTTCAAGAGAAGTTTGTATAGAAAAATGGTGGAGGTTTCGGACAAGACTGAAGATGGAACAAACCTGGAAAAATTCCTTGGCAGATTTTGCAAGTTATTGGAATTTTTATAGGCAGATTTGCTGCCATTTTTTAGTTAGATTGCAAAAGATTTGATGGGGTATTCAGTGGTCTTTCAAGGCTGGTTTCCAGCCTTCTTCATGGAGGAAAAATGAGGTTAAGATGCTGGGTGAAAAACTAGAAGAAATAACATGGTTTAGGTTCGCCAAAGTTGCAAAAGTGTCCAGAAAATTTTCTGGTTTGCACCGCATTTGTGCAGTCCAGTTTTGGCCTAATAATTTCAGACTTCAAGCTGGTCAAGAGGTCTATTTTTTTGGCAACATTTGGGAGGGAATGATGGCTGAAAATTTCGACACTTGGACTGAACAAGAAGCTGGAAAAAAATTTCCAGTTTACAACATGAACAAGATGAATACACTTAGGTTGGACTTTGAAGGTTCAACCATGGAGATTAATTCTCTTAGGAACCTTCCACAAACCCTCCCCATTTTCGGCCCACAAGATGTCTTACACTTAGACATTTTTGAACCTTCAAAGCCACAACACTTTGCTGGAACTTTTTGAAATAGAATTGGCTTAGCTGAATTGAACAACCTAATGAATTGAGAAAGAAGAAAAACTAAGGATTAAGAAGGGTATAAATTCCCTTAGAAATTTTTGTAGGGCACAAGAGTAGGATTAGGACATTCCTATCATGTCTCCCCTAGGATAACACTCCTACTCTTCACTAAGTCATGCAAGGCCGAAATATAGCCTTTCTACACAAAATAAAATTAAATCATGCAAAAACTCCAATAATGGAATTTGAACCCAAGACCTCAAGAATTAATTCCAAAGCTCTAACCACTAAACCACCACAACTCTTGTTCTTATTTTCTCTCCTAAATATTTTTCCTAGTTAATCCTCAATCTGTCTCCCTTTTTTTACCTCAAGCAAAAATTACCATTTTGCCTCTCTTACTCAACAAGCAGAAATAAGCCATGTAGGCCACAAACCACAAATCCAAAGCACACAAAATCATATAAAAAAAATATATTTATGCATGTAATAAATTATGATATGCATCCCAACCCTTTCACTCTAAGGTTGGGTTCAACTAGGGTTTCACATCCTCCCCTCCTTAGAAAAATTTCGTCCTGAAATTCAAGCATACCTCTATTTCGAATCGTGATACTTCCGTTTAACCCACTCTTCCGATTCCCATGTGGCATCCTGCGTGCCATGATGCTCCCACTGAACCTTGACCATCGGTATCTTCTTGTTCCGAAGATTCTTGATACTGCAGTCTAATATTCTCACGGGCTTCTCCACATAGCTTAAATCAGGTTACAACACCAACGGCTCGTTGTTCAGGATATGACCGGGATAGGCATTGTACTTCTTCATTTGTGACACATGAAACACATCATAAATTCCCATCAACCCATTTGGCAAGTGCAATCGGTATGCTACTGGTCCAATCCTTTCCTTTATCGGGAACAGCCCCAAATAACTCGGATTTAGCTTTCGACCCTTCGGATGCTTCAAGATTCCCCTATTTGGCGTTAATCTCAGAAATACACTGTCCCCGACTTAAAACTCCAATTCTCTCCGCCGGTTGTCTGCATAGCTCTTTTGTCAGCTCTGAGCCGCTTTTAACCTTTCCCTGATCAATTTTACTTTATCTAACATCTCCTGGACACAGACTTCTCTGGTTCTGCTCACGTGACCATCTTTTGACCAACTACAGTACAACGGTACCTGACACTTGCGCCCATACAAAGCCTCATATGGTGCCATCCCAATTGAAGCTTGGTAACTGTTGTTATACGATAGCTCTGCATACGGTACACATTCTATCCACTTATCCCCAAAATCTAGAACATAGGCCCTCAGCATATCCTCCAATATCTATATAACCCTTTCTGACTGCCCATCGGTCTGCGGATGCGCTGTCGTACTGAAATTTAGACTCGACCCCATTGCTTCCTGAAACTTTCTCCAAAATCGAGATGTAAACCTCAGGTCTCGATCAGACACAATACTTGAAGGCACTTCGTGATGACGGACTATTTCTTGCACATAAGTCTGAGCCAGCTTCTCTATGAAGCCTCTTACATTTACTAGTATAAAATGAGCCGACTTGGTCAGTCCATCCACCACTACCCATATGGCGTCTTTCTGGGTCCTTGACATAGGAAGTCTGGTGACAAAGTCCATGGTCACCTCCTCCCACTTCCATTCCGGTACTGGTAATAGTTGTAATAGTCCCGCTGACTTCTTGTGCTTTGCCTTAACTTTCTGACAGGTGAGACAAGTTGAGACATACTTGATCACATCCCGTTTTATTTCGGGCCACCAATAGGCCCTCTTCAGATCCTGGTACATTTTTACTTCCCCCGGATGAATGGCGTACTTGCTCTTATGCGCCTCTTCCAAAATTCGGTCTTTCAATTGCTGCTCTCCGGGTACACATAACTGATCCCTGAAATGTAAAACTCACTCATCACCTTGTCCAATTTCACTGCCTTGTCGCTTGAGCTCTTTGTCCTTGAAAAGTTGAAAATAGGCGTTACTTTGTTGAGCTTCCACAATTTCCCATCTTAAATCCGGTACCAACTTCAGGTTGCTAACAACAATCCTCTTCTCTTGCACTTCCACCCTTCTGTCCAACACTTCTTGAACCACTTGAATCTCCTGCATTCTTAGCCTGGCCATACTGACTTTTCTGCTCAATGCATCAGCTACAACATTGACCTTCCGGGATGGTAATTGATCAGACAATGGTACTCTTCCAAGAATTCCATCCATCTTCGTTGCCTCAAGTTCAGGTCCTTCTGAGTGAAGATGTACTTTAGATTCTTATGGTCGGTGAAAACTTCATACTCAGCTCCGTACAGGTAGTGTCACCATTTCTTTAGGGCGAACACAATGGCTACCAACTCCAGATCATGCGTAGGGTAGTTGACTTCATGAGGTCTTAACTTTCGAGAAGCATAAGCGATCACCTTCTGATTTTGCATCAACACTGCTCTCAATCCTTCTTTCGAGACATCAGTATATAGCGCGTAAGGCTTATCTTCCTCTAGCAGACTCAATACCGGCGCTGTCATCAGTCTTCGCTTCAGCTCTTGAAAAATTTTCTCACATTTCTCACTACACACAAATGGAGCATCCTTTCTCAGCAGTCGGGACATAGGCGATGCAAGTGTCGAAAACCCTTTGATGAACCTCTTGTAGTAACCAGCTAATCCCAAGAAACTTCTAATCTCGGTGATGTTCTCCGGTTGCTTCCAGTCTGACACTGCTTCAACCTTTGTTAGGTTTACCTTGATGCCCTCCTTAGTCATGACATGGCTAAGGAATGCTACACTGTCCAGCTAGAATTCACACTTACTAAACTTGGCATACAACTTATGTTCTCGCAGCTTCTCCAACATGAGCTTCAGATGCTCCACATGCTCCTCTAGACTCTTAGAATAGATTAGAATGTCATCGATAAAGACTACCACGAGCTTGTCCAGATAGGGTCAGAACAGTCATTGCATCAAATCCATGAATACTGCTGGAGCATTGGTTACCTCGAACGGCATTACTACGAACTTATAATTCCTATATTTGGTGTTGAAGATCGTCTTAGGGATATCTTCCTCTTTTATCCACACTTGATAGTACCCTTGCCTCAGGTCCAATTTGGAGTAGCAATTGGATCCCTGCAACTGTTCGAATAGCTCACCAATCAACGGTAGAAGATACTTATTCTTGATCGTCAAATTATTCAGGCTCCGATAGTCGATACATAGCCTCAGAGTCCTATCCTTCTTCTTCACAAACAGCACGAGTGCTCTCCAGGGCGACGTGCTAGGTCTGATGTAGTCTTGCCCCACTAACTCTTCTAATTGGTCCTTAGCTCTTTCAGCTTTGCCGGTGCCATCCGGTACGAGGTTCGAGATACTGGTTCTGCTCCTGGAACTAGGTCGATGGTGAATTCCACTTTTCGACTGGGAGGTAGAGAAGCAAGTTCCGTTGGGAACACATCCAGAAAGTCCTTCACCACCTCGGTGTCCTCCAGAGTACACTGGTCCTTCGGCTTGTTTATCACGTAAGCCAGGTACCCTTGACATCATTGCTTTAGCAATTCCCGGGCCTTAGCCCCCGCTATCAAATACTTACATTCCTTTACCTTCTTGACATCAAATTCCAACACATCACAACCCGATCTAATGAACTAGACCGATTTATTCTTACAGTCTACCCTAGCCCTATGCTTGGCTAACCAATCCATCTCCAATATCAAATCATAATCTTCAATGTCCAATACTATCAAATCTCCCTCTAGGCTTTCTCTTCCCACATCAATTTTACAGTTTCGCACATTCCGGTCTGCTTGCACCATTTTTTCCAAAGGTGCGTTTACTACAAGAGTAAAAGGTAGCTCTACTCCATCCCAACCTAAATGACATGCACAAATCTTGTTTAAATAAGAATGAGTAGAGTCAAGGTTTATCAATGCATTAACGGAACATCCTTAGATAGTAAATGTACCTTCTACTACTGTTACATCGGTCTCAACCTCCTCTCTGTTGAGAGCGAATACCTTAGCTTTCACTTGTGGCTTTGGTGCTCCACTCCCGGATGCTCCCATGGCGTTGGTTTTATTGGGCCCCGGATTCTGCGCCGGGTTTCCTTGCCTGACTCGGTGCAACATAGGGCAAGCGTTCCGCAGGTGGTTTGGGTCGCCGCAGTGATAACATTTTCGTTCGCCTCCTTTAGACCAATAGTTCCTCTCTATATAACCCCTTTTTCCACACTGCTGACACGATGGAAGGTTCTGAGTAGGTCCGACTGGTGCTGTCCGGGCTTGCTTTCCCTGATTCTACCATTGCTAGTTAGCAGGACTCTTGTTGGATTGTGGTCCTTAGAAGTGCCCTTGCGGCTATCTTGTTGGCTGGAAAGGCCTTGCCACCATCCTGCTGTGGTCCTCATTTTCAGTTCGGGTAGCAGCGTCTATAGCCCCCGAATAGGTCGTCGGTGGAGAAGGTGCCAATGCCCTCATCAATTTCGGCCTCAGTCCCTTGACGAATTGCCTCATCCTATTCTGCTCGGTGTCCACCAGTCTCTTGCAGTACTTTGACAACTGGGTAAACTGTACTGCATATTGGACCACTGGCATGCCTCCCTGCTTCAAGTTCTGAAATTCGTCCTCCCGCTTTTCTACTATCCACTGAGGGATGTACTTGGCTTTGAAGACTTCGACAAAATTGGACCACGTCGATTCCTGCTCGACCATCTCCCAGTCGTCTTGTCTCCATTGCCACCATGCCCGAGCTGGGCCCCTCAAATGGAATACTGCAAATTTAACCATCCACTTCTCGGTGTACTGGAGCATTGCAAATATGTCCTCCATCTGCTCGATCCATTGCTCTGCCTTCTGGTCTTGCTCAACTTTGGTAAAGAAGATGGGTGGCTGAAACTTTATAAACCTCTCCAACGCCTCATCTTCCCCCTTAAGGTTCTTTTGCTTGGTCAGGGTCTGCAGAATCTCAGCTATCTTGCTGAATACCTGACCCATCGACACATCAATCGATGCTTCAGACCCCACTCCTATATCCGGATCACTCCAATCGATTGCATCTGAGCTATCTCAACTTCCGGTGCCACATGATCTACTTTCGGAACGCTTCTGCCTGATGAAGCTGCATGGCGCTTAGGTGCCATTCTAAACCATACCCATATGATAAGTGTATGCATTCAAGGGTTAAATCATTTTGGTTGAGCATGCATTCACAGGCCAATATAGTAAAAAGAAATCAGATGCAAGTTTTGTCTAAAGAATTGCTCATAAATTCTCCTTCGAATATTGATTTGTGTAAATTCAAAATTTTAACAAAAGCATAAATAAAATCCTTAACATAAAAGTTCATAAAAATCAGTAAATAAATAAACATCTGAATCAAAATAACTCCTAGTCCTCTAATCTTCATCAGAATCCTCAAAATCAGCCTCATACAACCATCCCCCAGAGTTCTTCGAAAAGTCTACCCCAACCCAACTGGCAAACCCCTCCATTGGCTCCTTCCCGAGGTGCCTAGAACTCTCCCCGGGCTCAACTTGGCTGGGAGGAGGAATGAAAGAAGGCCTAGGTGCAGACTCATAATCTATCCCTCCCTTATCATCACTATCCGCTAACAAATCCACTACGGGATTAGGAGGGTGGGGAACATGCTCTACAGCTATCACCTCATCTTTATTGTCAGAACTTATGTCTATCACTGGGATTGGGGGTGGCTTATGGATCGGGACCTCATCATCATTGCTATCCTCCAAAAGGATAACTGGTTGAGGAGCAGGCTGGGGAACTGGAAGGTCCTCTGGGTGAATAGGAATAGAAGGATGCCATTGCTGCCCTTTCCTTGCGGTTCTAAGCAGTCTAACCATCCTACAGCATAAACAAGATGGGTTAGATAAAGATTTAATCTTAAAAGATTAGAACATATACTATCAATATTTGCCTAATCCTAGTCTCTGATACCACTTGTAACACCCTACTTCCTAGGCTCAATAGGGCTGGGGATGTCGCCCCCGTCCAAAGGAAAAAGGGTCTTTATAACGAGGTCACACAATCGAAATAATAGAATGAAAACAATACTTTAAACTTAAAACGTATTACAATCCAAGAATCCAAAACACAAATCCAAAATAAAATTGTTCACTCTCAACTCCCAAAGCATTACACAAGAAAAATATCAGAAAATCTTCCAAGGTAGGCAACAAGTACCTACTCATCCCCACAGCAAGATCGACTTGAAATCATGGTAAAAATGGAGATGAGATAAAAATCTCAATAAGTCTGTGTGTGCTTTGAGTGTCCAGAGAAAATAGTTTGTGAATGCAAGGTGTAAAATCTTCATAAGAGAAATACTGGCAAGCAATAAACAATAGTCAAAATCAAGAGTGGTGTTTTGGCTTTTCCAACCATACATGTTTAATAAAATCAACCACTCAAAAAGGTGGTCATGGGTTACCACACGTTGGGCCCCATAACTATACAATGGTCAGAATGCCACACTTTATGCAGATTGATAAAAAGTAGGTGATCGGCCTACCGGACAAGATACTCCTCATTCTCTATATCCAAACAAAACTAGTTGTCCATTCCGGCAACACACAGTCCATTTGACTGAAAACTGCTAGCTCGGACCGGCACGACCTACTAGACTGACATCTTATCTGGGAAGGACTCACCCCTCAGAGGTGGCCAACTATTGAGGGACTTACCCTAACCCTTTAAAGACTAGTCCTAGCATTCCACCTTTATTGAGTACTCAACGTAATATATATCCCACTTGGAAAAATGAATAAAACATAGTTCCACTTGAAAATGGCAATTAAGAAATTCCAAAATTTGGGGCAAAACTGGTTTTAGAAAGAGTTTTAGAGTATGAGTAAATCTGCTTATTGATTTTCAAATAATTTGTTTGACTGAAATGAGAAAGGAGACAATCCTCAATTGCCTTTACAAAAATGAGTGACCATGCATTCCACAATTGGCTTGCCATAGAACCATTTTTGTATCAATCGGGTTTTATGCAGGAGCTTACTTGATCCTTAGCTTGAGATAAAATAAAGGTCTTCAACAACTGACCTAACCCCACCTGGGGTAAATATAAGTCATAATTAAACTGAAGCCAAAATTCACTTTCACAAATAATTGTAGCTCAACTTACTGCAACCATGATCCTAGTGTCCCAAGGTTTGAGGCCAGATAATAAATAAAAGGGTTTATAAGCTAAGTCTAGTTTGATATTAAAATAATTAGGGTTTTGGGAAACAAGAACTAATAAGTTGAAGGTTTAAACCTTGCTAAAAATAAATTAGAGTTTATTTGATGAAGGGTCCTAGGTGGTATTATGTAAAATAATAATCTATTAATAATTATTTGTTAGAAAATAATTGGCAACTAAAATTAGTTGTAAGCAAATTTTAATGGGTTTTGATTGAAAGATAATAAATAAATTTTAATAGTATTTATGAATATAAAACTTACAAAATTAATATATTACTTATTATGATTATTTATATATAAGGCTTTATTTGATATTATTATTTTATATAATATCTATATATTTTATTTTTTTTTAAATAAAATCTATCATTTATTTGACTAAAATATTCTTATTTTATATTTAATAGTCCAAATCTACCTTCCCTAGGGTTTTCAAAATTTACTAGAAGAAATTATAGCATTAATCATTTTATTGTTGAAATAAAATTAGCTTAGGGACAACTAGGTCATGATCATATTTCTATTGCTAACCACAATCATGAACATACACTCCACTCCAATTCATCAAATCATTCAAATCATGAATGAAGGCATAGATCTAAATTTAGTAAGACGTGATCCAAACTCTACTATCATAAACATAATCGTGGCTTTAACAAAAATACATGAACATAAACCCTATCTACCAAAGGTGATATAATCTCTAACATACTTGATCACATATACCACTCACGACATGGAGAGCTTGCAACAAAACCCTAGAAACGCCTTACAATCAACCAAGATAAACGACTCTTGCATCAATCCCATCTCTATCATATACACACATTTGTTTATGCTCAAATCTCAACTCCTTCACAACAACACATGCTTAAATCCTAATCATACTCCTTCTCCTTCTAATATCATCCTAGAGACATGAATCTAGAATTTAAAGAGAGGGTTGAAGAGGCTTACTTGATTGATGACTACCTTAGAGTAGTTTCGAATGGATCCTAACTCTTAGGGACTTGATCCGTCCAAGAGAGATGAAGAAACTGTGGCCATGGTTGAAGTCACTAGTCAGCCAAGAGAGAGAGAGAGAGAGAGAGAGAGAGAGAGAGAGAGAGAGAGAAGAGGAAAAGAGAGTCCATTTGTATGTTTATATATACATATATTCATTAGAAGTTGAAGATGAGAGAAGGTGGGGTGGTTGATCATGCTTACCTTGAAGGTGTTCTTGAGCCTTCACAAAAATACTGGTTTTTCGATCCAAAAGAGAGAGTTGGATTTTGGTATTTGATGTTAAAAATTGCAGAAGTGGTTTCAAGGGGTTGAGTAGGTATGATCTGGAGTTTTTGGAGAAGATTGGAGAAGTTTGGTGTTGTGAAACCCCAGTTGAACCCAACCTTAGAGTGAGGGGGTTGGGATGCATATCATAATATATTGCATGCATAAATATATTTCTATATGATTTTATGTGCTTTGGATTTGTAGTTTGTGGCCTAGATGGCTTATTTGTGCTTGTTGAGTAAGAAGGGCAAAATGATAATTTTTGCTTGAGGAGAAAATAGGGAGATAGCTTGAGGATTAAATAGGAAAAATATTTGGGAGAGAATATAGGAACAAGAGTTGTGGTGGTTTAGTGTTTAGAGCCTTGAAATTAATTCTTGAGGTCTTAGGTTCAAATTCCATCATTAAAGTTTTAGCATGATTAAATTTTATTTTGTGTAGGAATGCTATATTTCGGCCTTGCATGACTTAGTGAAGAGTATGAGTGTTGTCCTAGGGGAGACATGATAGGAATATCCTAATCCTACTCTTGTGCCCTATAAAAATTTCTAAGGGAATTCATACCCTTCTTGATCCTTACTTTTTCTTATTTCTCAATTCATTAAGTTGTTTAATTTATTCAAGCCAACTTTATTCCAGAAAAATTCCAGCAAGGTTCTGTGAGGTTTAGGTTTCGAAAATGGCTATGAATGAGTTATCTTATGGCCGAAAAAGGGAAGGAGTTTTGGAAGGGTCCTAAGAGAATTTATCTCCATGGTTGAACCTTCAAAACTCCAACCTAGCTGTGTTCATTTCCTTCATGTTGTAAACTGAAAATTTTCAAGCCTCTTGTCCAGTCCAAGTGTCGAGATTTTCAGCCACCTTTACCTCTCAAATTTCGCCAGAAGAATGGTCAAACCACTCAGCCTAAAGATTGAAAATCACAGCTAAAATCGGGCTGCACAAAATCTGTGCAAATCAGAAAATTTTTTGGGCTACTTTCGTAGCTTTGGTGAACCTAAACCAAGCTGTTTCTTTCAGTTTTTCACCTAGCATCTTAGCCAAAATTTTCCTCCATAGAGAAGGCTAGAAACTAGCCTTGAAAGACCTCTGAATACCCTTTCAAAACCTCTACAAATTGACTAAACAATGGCAGCAAAATTTGCCCAGAATTTTCCATCAAACTTGCGAAAAAAACTGGGCAGAATTTGCAGCGTTTCTTCCTTCTTCAGCCTCGTCCGAAACCTCCACCGTTTTTCTATACAAACTTCCCTTGAACAGCTATGGACTAAACTTCATCATCTTCCCCAGCATTCTGCTCAAAAATCGGTCCATGGCTGCTCCTAAAAACTCTCTATCAATCACTCCAATCAAACCATTGATTGAAGTCCAAAGTTTCAGCAATCTATTTTAGCAACCTTCCATAAATTAAACCTCCAACAACCAGAAAATTCCTTCACCATTGAATATCATATTTTCGGTCACTATTAAGCTCCTTCAACCAGCTTTCATTCCAACAAAATCTCTAGCCAGCCAACCGGCCATTACAGCTTACAAAAGCTCTCCTCCATCAAAGATCTTCTTACCATATTTTGTTTCCAAAATTGATCCCTAAAAATATTCTTTTAGGATTTCAAACAACCAGCTTTCCTTTTCCTCTCAAATCAGAAAATTCAACTTCCCAAACCCTCCAAATTAGTTGGCCACTCCTTCCTATACAGAATTTCGGCCAGCCCTCTCCCTATCCTCTCCATTCTCTTAAAACCAAGAACACCTACTAAACATCCTCACGCCTAAGATCACTCCAAACTTCTCCAATCTCCTCCAAAAACTCCAGATCATACCTACTCAACCCCTTGAAGCCACTTCTGCAATTTTTAACACCAAATACCGAAATCCAACTCTCTCTTTTGGATTGAAAAACCAGTATTTTTGTGAAGGCTTAAGAACACCTTCAAGGTAAGCATGATCAATCACCCCACCTTCTCTCATCTTCAACTTCTAATGAATATATGTATATATAAACATACTAATGGACTCTATTATCTCTCTCTCTCTCTCTCTCTCTTGGCCGAATGGTGACTTCAACCATGGCCATGTTTCCTTCATCTCTCTTGGTCGGATCAAGTCCCTAAGAGTTAGGATCCATTCGAAACTACTCCAAGGTACTCATCAATCAAGTAAACCTCTTCAACCCTCCTTTTAAATTCTAGATTCATGTCTCTAGGATGATATTAGAAGGAGATGGATTATGATTAGGGTTTGAGCATGTGTTGTTGTGATGAGTTGAGATTGAAGCATGAATAAATGTGTGTATATGATGGAGATGGGATTGATGCATGATGATGACTGGTCTTGGTTAGGTTATATGTTGTTTTAGGGTTTTGTTGCATTCTCTCCATGTTGTGAGTAGTATATGTGAGCGAGCATGTTAGAGATTATGTCACCTTTGGTGAATAGGGTTTATGTTCATATATGATTGTTAAAGCCATGATTATGTTTATGTTAGTAGAGTTTGGATCATGTCTTGGTAAATTTATATTTATGCCTTTATTCATGATTTGGATGATTTGATGAATTGGAATGGAGTATATGTTCATGATAGTGGTTAGCAAGTGGAAATATGACCATGACCTTGTTGTCCCTAAGCTAATTTTATTTCATCAATAAAATGATTAATACTATGACTTCTTCTAGTAAATTTCGAAAACCCTAGGAAAATGTGGATTGGTCTTTTATATAAAATAGTGATATTTTAGTCAAATAAATGATAGATTTTATTAAAGAAATAAAATCTATAGATAATATATAAAATAATAATATCAAATAAAGCCTTTTATATAAGTAATCATAATAAGCGAAATATTAATTTTGTAAGTCTTATATTCATAAATACTATTAAAATTTATTTATTATCTTTCAATCAAAACTCATTAAAATGTGCTTTCAACTAATTTTAGTTGCCAAATATTTTCTAACAAATAATTATTAAAATATTTTTAATTTACATAATATCACCTAGGACCCTTCATCAAATAAACTCTAATTTATTTTTAGCAAGGTTTAAACTTTCAACTTATAGTACCTATTTTCCAAACCTTAGTTATTTTAATATCAAGCTAGATTTATTTTATAAACCCTTTTATTTGTTATCTAGCCTTAAAGCTTGGGACACTAGGGACATGATGGTAGTAAGTTGAGCTAGTTTTATTTGTGAAAGTGAATCTTTGGCTTGAGTTTGATTATAGCTCATGTTTAACCCAGGCGGGGTTAGGTCAGCTGTTGGAGACCTTTAATTTGAGCAAGGATTAGGTAAGCTCCTACATAAAAACCGTTTGATGCAAAATGATTATTATGGCAAGCCAAATGTAGACTGCATGGACACTCACTTCTGTAAAGGCAATTGAGGATTGTTATCTTTCCCATTTCAGTCAAACAAATTATTTGAAAAATCAATGAACAGATTTACTCAAACACTAAAAATCTTTCTAAAACTGATTTTGACAAAGACTTTGGAAATCCTTAATTGCCATTTTCAAATGGAACTATATTTTGTTTATTTTTCCCCAAGTAGGATCAATTACGTTGAGTACTCAATAAGGATGGACTGCTAGGAATAGTTTTTAAAGGGTTAGGGTAAGTCTCTCAATAGGTAGCCACCTCTGATGGGTGAGTCCTTCCCGAATAAGATGTCAGTCCAGTAGGTTGTGCCGGTCCGAGTTAGCAGTTTTCAGTCAAGTGGACTGTGTATTACCGTAATGGACAACCATTTTTGTTTGGGTATAGAGAATGAGGAGTATCTTGCCCGGTAGGCCGATCACCTACTTTTTGTCAGACTGCACAAAGCATGGCATGTTGACCGTTGTACGATTATGGGGCCCAACATGTGGTTACCCATGACCACCTTTTTGAGTAGTTGATTTTATTGTACATGTATTGCTGGAAAAGCCAAAACACCACTCTTGATTTTGACCGTTGTTTATTGCTTGCCATTACTTCTCTTATGAAGATTTTATACTTTGCATCCATAAATTGTTTTCACTGGACACTCAAAGCACATACGGACTTATTGAGATTTTTATCTCATCATTCTTTTTATCATGATTTCAGGTCGATCTTGCTGTGGGGATGAGTAGCTAGTGTTGTCCACCTTGGAAGAGATTTTATTATTTATTTTTATGAAATACTTTGGGAGTTGAGAGTGATCTTAGGTGTGAGGATGTTTAGTAGGTGTTCTTGGTTTTGAGAGAATGGAGAGAGTTTTGGTTGAAGCTGGCCGAAATTTTATGGGATTAGGGTGGCCGAATTGATTTGGAGGGTTTAGGAAATTGAAATTTCTGATTTGAGAGGAAAAAGAAAGCTGGTTGTTTGAAATCCTAAAAGAATATTTTAGGGAATCAATTTTGGAAACAAAATATGGTAAGAAGATCTTTAATGAAGGAGAGCTTTTGGAAGCTCCAATGGCCAGCTGTTTGTCTGTGAGTTTTGCTGAGATGAATGATGGTTGAAGGAGCTTAATGGTGGCAAAAAATATGGAGTACAATGGTGGAGGGATTTTTGGTTGTTTGGGAGATGAATTATGGTAGTTTTCTAAATATGATTGCTGGAATTTTGGTATCCAATCCTAGGCTTGATCGGAGGGATTGATGGAGGTATTTTAGGAGCAGCCATGGGACTGGTTTCGAGCAGAATGCTGGAGAAGATGATGGAGCTCAGTTCATGGCTGTTCAAGGGAAGTTTGTACAGAAAAATGCTGGAGGTTTTAGACAAGACTGAAGAAGGAACAAAGCTGGAAAAATTCCTGGGAATATTTCACAAGTTGCTGGAATTTTTCTGGGCAGATTTTGCTGCCATTTTCCAGTCAGATTGCAGAACATTTGAAGGGATATTCAGAAGTCTTTCAAGGCTAGTTTCCAGCCTCTCTACATGGAGGAAAAATGGGGTTAAGATGTTGGGTGAAAAATTGGAAGAAACAGCTTGGTTTAGGTTCACTGAAGCTGCGAAAGTGTCCAGAAAATTTTTTTTTGTTTGCACAGCATTTGTGCAGTCCGGTTTTGGCCTAATAATTTCAAACTTCAAGTTGGTCAAGAGGGCTATTTTTTTGGCTGCATTTGGGAGGGAATAATGGCTGAAAATTTTGACACTTGGACTGAACAAGAAACTGGAAAAAAAAAATTCAGTTTACAACATGAACAAGATGAATACACTTAAGTTGGAGTTTGAAGGTTCAACCATAAAGATTAATTCTCTTAGGAACCTTCCACAGCCCCTCCCCATTTTTGGCCCACAAGATGTCTTACACTTAGACATTTTTGAACCTTCAAACCCACAGCACTTTGCTTGAACTTTCTGAAATAGAATTGGCTTAGCTGAATTGAACAACCTAATGAATTGAAAAATAAGAAAAACTAAGGATCAAGAAGGGTATGAATTCCCTTAGAAATTTTTGTAGGGCACAAGAGTAGGATTAGGACATTCCTATCATGTCTCCCCTAGGATAACACTCCTACTCTTCACTAAGTCATGCAAGGCCAAAATATAGCTTTCCTACACAAAATAAAATTTAATCATACTAAAACTCCAATGATGGAATTTGAACCCAAGACCTCAAGAATTAATTCCAATGCTCTAACCACTAAATCATCACAACTCTTGTTCTTATATTCTCTCCCAAATATTTTTCATATTTAATTCTCAAGCTATCTCCCTATTTTTACCTCAAGCAAAAATTACCATTTTGCCCTTCTTACTCAACAAGCACAAATAAGTCATTTAGCCCACAAACCACAAATCCAAAGCACATAAAATCATATAAAAAAATATATTTATGCATGCAATAAATTATGATATGCATCCCAACCCCCTCACTCTAAGGTTGGGTTCAATTGCGGTTTCACAAAATGTATCACAAAACACCCTTAAATAACTAGAAAAATATAGTTGACTTTTGCTCCTATAACATACCCCACATTTGAATTTTTGCTTGTCCTCAAGCAATCAAGAATTAGACACTAAGCAAATGTCTTAAAACATAACAAGTTTTGAACTTATCCTTAGCAAAGTCATCCATAATAAAGGAATAGTCTTCTTCCAATCTCAAATACTAACTTGTGATTCATTTAACCCTTTTAAAAACTTTCAAACTCATGTATTAAATCAAATAATCCCAAGGCCATCAAAATTAAGTTAAACAAGCTTATATCTAGCACAGGAACATTATCTTACTCCTCAAGAAAAAGCATATATAACATAAATCATACAAGTCAAGAAATTTAACCAAATCAAGCATTATAAACTCATATTTACACAACTCAAGTTATTGAAATAAGGTAAACATTTCACTCTTTTTTTTCAATGACTTAGGGAATTGATAACCTCAAGTGAATGGATTTCTCTTCATGCACCGTATTGGCCCCATATAGTCATTATCTTTTTTTTTTCTTTTTCCTTATTCTTTTCAACATTTTCTTTCTTTTCTCTTTCTTGCCCTTTTGCCTGTTTGTCTTTGGGATAGCCTCAAGAGAGTGCATCAAACAATGCTTTCTACTTCTCTCCATATTAGCCCCCTTTTTTGCAAAAGGTTCTCTATTTTTTTTTTTTTTTCAAAAGATGAAAGAAAAATTTTTATCAACTCCATGTTTTTTTCAACTCACATTTTTTTTTTCTTTTCACTTAATTTTTCCCCTCACATTCCTTATTCACAACTCAAAGACAAGAATATTTTAAATCCATAATACAACAATTAGTTAACAACTCTTCCCATATTTCATTATATCCACATTCAAACTCAAAGAATAAAACAAAACTTAAATACCAAATATAGCTAAGGTTGACTTAAATTTTCAAGACTTAGCAAAATCTAACTTAATACACAAGTTTAATTTTTAATAAAAATCTAACCATAATGAATGACAAATCCATATCCAAAGTTAAAAAGAAAATCATAACTCCATTATAGACAAATAGGCTCAATTTAACTCCACAATTTTCAAATTTTCAAATTTGTCAAATTTTCAAATTTCAATTTTTCAACAAAATTGTTTGATACCAAGAAAATACCAAGATCGTTGACAAAAATGCCAAGAAAACACCAAGATCATTGACAAAAACTTGGACAAAGTTTATTACCAAGCTACTCCCCCACACTTAAACTAGACAATGTCCTCATTGGCCAAAAACAAACACAAGAAAGCATCTCCAAAAGGACCAAAAATAATAATGAAGGTAGAAGATTAAGTAATTCTCCCTAAGTGCAATGAAGCTCCAAGAGATATCCAAACTTAAAATAAAGAGAAGGGCTTGTCCAAGAGAACTTTATTCAAACCTGGAAAAGAAAAAACAAATAAAAGCACAAAGAAAATAATAGCAAAATAAAACATACCAAAATAAAAGAAAGTAACCCAAAGAAAAATACTAAAAAGCCTAAGAAAACAAATAAAGACATGACTCATTCCTTCCCCCATACATAAAGGTTTCAAAATCATATCTTAAATGCTTTCCCTATTCGTGCTAATAAAACAAATGTTCGTGTACTTCTCATAACAAATGTAAGACTAGTACCAGTTAAATATTGACCAGTAGTACCAAACAAATACCTAACACAATTCTCAACACATTGGAAAATTTTAGTTCAAATAAGATATACATTCCATAGGTTTACTCTTCATACTCTCTCTCTACTAATTTGAGACATGTCATGATTCTACTTAGATCAAGTACGATTTTAGTGCTTGTAATGGAAGGCTTGGGGCTTGTAATATAAGGTAAGCAAATGAAAGATATAGGATAATCAAAGTACAAAAAGATGAGAGCGTGCAAGAAAGAAGAGATATCAAGATATAACAAAAACACAACTCCAATCTTTCTTGCTCTCAACACATATAAAAAACTAATACCCCAAATCCTTATACCATGATCAATGTTCAACTTACACACATCTTGTATTATTCACTAGCACCATTGATGCATAAATCATCATTCCCTTGCAAAAATCCTTAAGATTGTAACAAGTTTTAATCCAACCCAACCAAACATGATCTTCTTTTCTTTTGCTTTTTTCCAAATGTTTTTTTCCTTGCTCGAATTTTTCATCTTTCAACTCTTTTTTTCCCCTCAACTTTTCAATTGCTGCTCTTTTTTCTTTCTTTTTTTTTTCTTTTCAGCTTGTTCTTTTCATCTAGCAGCTTTCTTCTCCTTTGTTTTTTTTTTTTCATCTTCATCATTTTTTTTTCAACCAACATGTTTTCAACAACTTCAAGCAATAAAATCTTCAACTTCTACCCTAGCTCCACTAACACAACATATAAAGCATGACATAAAGTAATAATTCATTATAATCTTTAGAAATCAGCCTTCTAAAGTCCTCTTACCCCCAAAGAGCAATAAAAGAATTGGAGCATATCAAGCTATCAAAAAGAGATAATAGGTAAAGTATTTGATTGGTTTATGAAAGAAATTAATACTTTTAGGCTCAAAATAAGCAATAGGGATAGTTCAAAAGGTAAGCTTGAAAAGCTTAAACTATTCAAAGAAGGCCTAAGACCGTCATCCCTAAGCTAGATCATGAATGCCATTTTTATTTTGCCTCAAGAGGTATTAAAGTAAGTTCTAAAATGACCATTGAAGTTTTAGTAGCAAAATAGGCTTAAGAAGAATGTAAAGCATTTGTCAAGCACTACAATGGTCCATGTGCGTGCAAAAAGTCATGCATAAGGTATAAGAAGTATAGAACCATACTTTAGCAACCAAAACAGTGACATGCACAAAAATAGTTCTTGGATGAAATCATGTAAAACTATTGGGAGGGAAAAACACCTAACAAAAACCAAAAACAAAATAAAAACATAAACTTTTTCCACTCATCATGCTTCCTCATCAAACCTTCGTAAAAGAAATTAATGCCCAATTGAGAAAGTAGGAATGACAAATGTAAAGAGAATGAAGGTTTTTGAAAAAGGTCATGTTCAGGAAAATAACTTTTCTCAGTAAAACAAAATACATGAACTTTATTCTCTAACATTCCTTTAGGCACACAAATACTGTTTTCAACATAGAAAAGCACATGGTATCTAAAGATTGTGTCAAACATGAAACCACCATTTTTCCCTTCAAAAGATGTGTCGCAACAAAAATTCCCCTTGAAACTTGGCAATTGAGTTCACAAAGATGGGATCAAGAAATCCATACATTTCAATCCACAGTCTACAAAAACTAAGTTACCTCCCTTTGAGTGGGGGGAATGGTATAATTAGTTAGCATACTCTAAGGGCTTCTTAAGATTTATCAGTAAAAGATCCAATTCATTGAGGCACATTAAGCATAACACATCATCATTTGGACCATTGTTCTCCAAGAATTGGAGGAACCTAAAAAATCATATGACAATGAGGAGTTAGAATTATTAGCACATAGAGTAAAATTGATTTCCTCTCTCGCCAAATTATGCAATTGTCCCTCTTATCCTCTCTCATCTATTTGGGGGTCCTATTGTTCAAGTGTATGGGCCTTTATAGCATCCTCAAACAACTTAGCTAGTTGTGTTCGTTGATGGCTCAATCATTGGGAAGCTTCTTTATGCCACTTAATGGATGAATTTGAACTGGCAATAAAAGAATTTATTGATACTTCTAATGACGTTTCACTAAAAGTGTCAATCCGAGCTTGTAACCTTGCCAATCTATCATCATTGTAACTCTTTTGACATTGTTCCCACGAGTAATTGTCCATTATGCTGCTTTGAATCTTGCACTCAAAGAAAAATAAAAATCAAATCGAAAATAAAAACAAAAACAAACAAAAATAACAGAAAATAAAGAATAGAAAAATATACAAATTAGAAATATTCACAAACTACCTAAACACAAAAGTTAGTAATATATACAAATACAACAAAGGCAAAATTAATAAGATTCAAGTGTTTTTGATAGAGCCCATCCCCGGCAATAGCGCCAAAAATTTGGTGCGTGATTTTTAGTGTAGAAAATATTACCAAAAAATTACACAATTAATCAAGTTTTATTTAAAATGCAACCACTAAAACTATACATATGGGTAAGTATATCCATCGTATAGTATATGGACTAGCAAGTATCGAATCGACGAGAACTTAGGCTCTTATCTTACTTTACCCAAATCTTTATTTTTTAGCTAATAAAATAAGAAGAGAATAAAAAAGAAAATAAATAAAAATAAAAATAGCTATAGGTTAAGAATGCAAATTCATGTAACTGGACAATCATCTTGAAAATATAATATGAAATCACTTAGCATTCATCATAATCAATTGTCCCCTTGGTATCAAGTAGAGACTGATAAATACCAAAACTCTTGGGAAATTACCAAATCCGTGCATAATTGGAAAGCTAGCCTACATTGGGCAGAGTGGAGCCGGCGCCGGCTTGGAGGGTCACAGTTGGCGCCGGCTGTGCTCTGGTCGTGCTTCATGTCCTCTGTTTTTCTTGACTTTTTCCTTCCTTCCAGAATGGGACCGTCGCTAGCTATGTGCCGGTCGTGCACTGCAACGGCGATGATTTTGTCATTTTTTCAACGATTTCTGCAACAAAATTCCAAAACACCTTTCCAATAATAAAATATCAAATATGAAAGTATATGGCTAGTGTGAAACCCCACCAAAAGCCAACCTTAGAGTAAGGGGGACGGGATGCATATCATGTCATTGTGCATAAAAATATACTTTTTGAATGATTTTATGTGCCTTAGAATTATGGTTTATAGGATAAATGGCTTATTTATGCTTGTTGGGTAAAAAGGTAATTTTGCTTGAGGTCAAAATAGAAAGATGGCTTGAGGTTTAGATAAGAAGAATATTTAGGTGAGAAAATAAGAACAAGAGTTGTTGTGGTTAAGTGGTTAAAGTTTTGTGATTAATCTTTAAGGTCATGAGTTCAAATCCCATCATTTAAGTTTTATTCATGATTATTTTAACTATGTTTGAATTTCTTACATTCCTTAAAGATAGGAATGTTTTCTGAAGGGAGACATGAAGATAATGTATTGATCGTGTGATCATATCCTAAAAAGAATTCTAGAGGAATTCTTGTCCCCTTTATTTTTCTAGCCTTGTCCTAACCTCTTTGAAATTTAAACTATCCTTAATTCATTAATCCATTTTCCCCCCAAAAATTCTGTGATAAACCCTTAGTATTGAAATTCAAAAAGCAGCTCTTGAGGGATAGGGAATGGCCGAAAATAGGGAGGAGAATTAGGAAGGGATTCCAAGGAAAAGAAAACACCATAGCTATACCTTCAAATTCCATATTCATCTTGTTCATGTTTTGATAAAGGAAAATCTGGAAAATTTTCTAGAATTTTTGCAAGGCTGTTTTCGAAAGTTTCAGCCAACTCTCTTACCCAATTACTGCCAGAAAAATGGTCATTTCATGTAAGGTTGAAGGCTGGAAATTTAGTGGATTTTCGGACTGCATAACCTGCCTAAAACCAGAATTTTTCTTTAGCAATTTTGCTGCATTGAAGCTGGAATTTGAAGCCACCTTTTGGTCATAAGAACAGTTGGAACTTCCTCTATTTTTCTTCAAGAGGAAGGCTGGAAAAACACCATTAAAAGACCTTCAAAAACCCTCAAGAACCAGCTACAAATTGGGCCAAAGAAAGCAGAAAATTCTGCACCAAAATCATCTCCATTCTCTGTGCTCTTGAAGCATTAAAAACCAGAAACTTTCCAGCTTGCTTTCTCAAGGCAAAGGCCGAAATTCTTCACCCAAAAACCTTTTGCAATTCAGACCTTGTTTAGGCATGAACTAAACCCCTTGGCCACCACACTAACCTTGAATGTTTGGACTCCATGATCACAGCTCAAAAAGCTCCTAAGATTACTCTATCCAAAACTCATTTGAACTTCAAACTAAATTCTAGATTCTTGCTCCATTAAAGCACTCTTGTAGCAATTGATCAAACCAGAAATTTTCTGCCATTATAGAACAATTTTCGCCCAGCTTTATAAACTGAACAACCCTCCATTCTTTGCATTACGCCTAGCATGTTCAGTCTTACACCATTAAAGAACAAAGACTTCCATGAACAACCTCCATTAACTAATCCTTTACCTCAAACAACTCCTCATTTTCCTCCATTTGAATTTCAAAAAAATTGAAAACTTCTCTCTCATTCTTGATAACTGAAACTCCTATCTACACTAGGCCATTCAGCCAACAACAATTCTAGCAATTCTCAAAGCTATTTTCTCTCAAACTCTCTCAAAAATACCAAGAACACACACTCCTCATCTTGAAGCCTAAACCTATCGTAAACACCTCCAATCACTCCCAAATAATCTAGATCATCCATATACAATCTATAGTCTTCATTTTTGGCCTTTATAACACTAAATCATGTAAAACAAAGTTTTTGAATGGATCAAAACCAACTTTTTTGTTGAAGGTTCCAAGAACACCAAAAGGTAAAACAAGAAAAACCTCCGTGTTTTTTCTCTTCTACTCGATTTCTAATATTTCTTTCTAATGCCATTCATCTCTCTCTCTCTCTCTCTCTCTCTCTCTCGACTGAAATGGTGATGATCAACCATGGCTATTTTTCCGGACCACTAAAGGCTCTCAAGCTCGTGTGGATCTTCTAACCAAGGAAGCTCTCATCAAAGCAATCATCCATCAAGTATTTTTTTCCTTGAATCTTCCTTTTTAATTTCTGGATTAATGACTCCTAGATGTTGAAAGGATGATTAAATAGAGTAAGGGTTGAGTATATGTATATGGATGAAAGGGATGGAGTTAGGACATGAAAGTTGGAATGTATGATTAAGCTTTATGGAATTTTCTTTTGAATCAATATATGCTCATCATGATTAAAGGAATTTATGGGTGTTTTGATGCATGATAGATATTATGACACCACTAGTGATTAGGCTTTTATGTTCTTATTTTTCAATAAGGTCACAGATGATGATTTTGCCTAGTAGGAGATTAGACATATGATAGTATGTGTTGATTCAAGTATATGTTCATGAACGGATTAGCATATTATTTAATGTTTGGGAATGTGTTCATAGATTTTTTCTAACAATAGGAAATTATGGTAAAAATTATTTCATTTGTTAATTATAAAATTATTTTTATTAACAAATTTTATTAATTTAATTAGAATTATTATTATAGTTACTCTATAAAATTCGAAATCACTAGGAAGGTTTGGAAATAGATTAGTAATTAAAATATTAATATTTTATGAGTTAAATAAATAAAATATTTTAATAATAATAATAATAAATAAAATATTATAATTAATTAATATCAAATGGCCTTGTAGACCATATTAATTAGCTTTACTAAAACTTTTACCAATATCCATAAATATTATTTATATTAAGATTTATTTATTATGTATTAATGAAAATTAAGTATAATTCATTTATTATTAATTTTATTTGTTATTTAGTATCTATTAATTAATAATTAAAAATTAAAGTGTAATTTATTATGTATAATAATAATACTATTTAAATATTACCATTTACCAATATTATTTAGGACTTAGTATTATCCAATATTTAACACTAGTTTATTTATTAGCAATAATACTCATAATTTATTATTCGGAACTATAACTTGTTATTATTTTATAACCCCTGTTTATTTTATCAAGCTAGATTTATTTTATAAAATACTTTATCAGCTAGTATTAAAGCCTAAGATATTATGGTCATGGTTAATTATGGTTGTGACTAGTTGAACTAGGAATTATTTACGTAAGACAGATATGGTCTGAATGTTATCTTATGCCTTGTGTTTATCCCAAGCAGGGTTAGGTTGACCTTGGACTTTTGAATCCAAGAAGAGCAAGAGATTAGGAAAGTTCCTGCATTGAATCATTTGAAGACCAAAGTTAATATGGCAAGCCAAACTTGATGTATATGAGCATTTGTTCTATAAAGACAATTAAGGATAATTTTCCTTCTTATTTCAGTCAAGCAAACCATTTGAAATTAAACAAGCAATTTTATACACAAACGCTAAACTTTTTCTAAAAACCCAACTTTGGCAAGAACTTTAGAAACCTTAATTGCTATTTTCAAGTAAATCATTGTATGATCATTTTTCTCCCAAGTGGGACAAACAATGTTGAGTATTCAATAAGAGTAGACTACTAGGATTAGTCTTTGAAGGGTTAGGGTAAGTCTCTTAGTAGGCGGCCACCTCTGATGACTAGTTATTACCACAAATGTATCATAAAATACCCTCAAATAACTAGAAAAATATAGATGACTTTTGCCCCTTTCAACTTATCATTCATTCAACCCTTTAAAAACCTTTTTAAACTCATGCCTTAAGTCAAACATATCAAGACCCTCAAAATTAAGTTAAACAAGTTTATACTTTAGTCTAAGAAAATTATTTCACCTTTCAAGCCAAGACGTAGATAACACAAATCATACAAGTCAAGCTCTCTAACCAATTCAAGATTCATAGAAACCAATTCACACAACTCTAAGTAGTGAATAAAGAGACACTCAATTTTTTTCAAGTTGACTTAGGGAATTTAGCCTCAAGAAAATGGATTTCTCTTCACTAACTGTATTGGCCCCCTTTTTGTCATTAATATTTTTTTTCAGCATTTTTTCTTTCTTTTCTTGCCTTCTTACCTTTAGGATAGCTTCAAGAGAGTGCACCAAACATTGCTTGCTACTTCTCTTCATATTAATCACCTTTTCAGCAAAAGGTCGTCCAAATTAAAATAAGGGTATTTTTTTTCTTCATCATTTTTTCAATATATCAAAAGAATGATTTTTTTTCCACTCAATTCTTTTCTCTATTTCTCACATTCCTTATACACAACTTCAAGTTGAATAAATTTAGAAAGCCATCAATCAAGAATTAATCAACAACTTTTCTCATATTTCATCACATCATCCATATCAAAATGAGAAGAGCAAAATAAAATTCAATACTAAAATATAACCAAGATTAACTTAAATTGCCAAGACTTAACCTATTCAACTTAATAAACAATTTTAGCCAATAAAATCCAACCAATTGAATAACACAATCATATCCAAAGTGAAAGAGAGAGTCATAACCTTATCATAGGCAAAAACAATTTCATCATTCCATACAAAATCATGTAAAGATAAAAAAAATTTGACCCAAAGTCTTATGAAAAGCCATTTAATTTCAAAAAGATGCACTTGAGAAAGTATTAAATCCCTCCCCACACTTAAATTAGACATTATCCTTAATGGCCTAAAATAGCACAATAAAGCATAACCAAGGGACCAAAAATGTAAAGAGGGAAAAGAAAATAATACTCCTCAAGGCAGATTAGCTTCAAGAAAAGAAAAGTTCTCCATCAAAAAGTCGAAAGAAGTTGTGTCATCAACATTGGAGTTACGAAACCTACAAAAAGAAAAATAAACACATGAAGTAAAAGCATAAAAAGGAATTGAAAGTAAACAAAATAAAAGCACACTAAAAATGAAAGAAATAGAAACTAAAAGCACTTAAGAACCCCCTGAAGTAGAGCCTCTAGATGAGCCTCCAAATTGTCCTCCAAATGGACCACCGCGACCTCCAAACGGACCGCGAAGTCCTCCTTGTCTCTCCCAATAATGTTGCCAATAATCCCCATAAATATCTTAATTGAGGCTGAGATTACACAAAATCTCATCATGGCATTGCTGAGTATGCTTAATCCTATCAAACCTTTGATCACGCCTCACCCTCATATCAACTATATCTACTCTCATTCTAGCCATTCCGTCCCGCAAATGTTCAAAAGATGTATGAATGTTAGCTAGAATGTTATCACTGACACTTTATGGTTGCCTAGAATGCCTTTGTGGTTGGGAAAGTTCCTCTTCTTGCTCAACTTGAAGTTCGGGAATGCTAGTTTGGGGAACCTCCCTTGGCCTTGACCATGTAGATGTTGTAGTATTAAACTTATAACCACATTGAGTTAGTACTTGTTCCGTGACCACACTGCAAGACGTAGTGGGTTCCACAATTTCATTCTCCATAGAAATATCAGACACATCCAAAACTTGTGAAATCACTAAGGGAAGAACAAATGCTTTAGTAGCAAGGCCAAAAGCCACCACCTCTTGCATAGAAGTTAGCAACAAAGGGGTAAGGGGAATGGATTCTCCACGAAGCATTTTAGAGAGTATAAAAACATCAATGATTCCAACATTATTCAAACTACTCGATCGAGGGAAAACATTGAAACATAAGAGATATAAAATAACCCTCCACTGAGGAGTAAGATCATTACTAGGGAGAAAGGAAGAACTATGTGTAGATACTTTTGGTTCCAAACCCTACTGTTGATAAGCAACATTAAATTCCAAGTTGGCTCAGAAAAGATCATCTTATTGTGGTGATCAATTTCTATCCACGGCCACTATCATCAACTCTTAAAATGCTAACTAATTGATCCTTAGTCAAAATTATGGAGGTGCTCCTTACAGATGTTTCGATTTGTTTCAAATGTCCTTTCTTTTTGCTTTTAATATTTGCATAAAATTCTTTCACAAAGGTAGGACAAAAGTCATCTCTTGAACCTAAAATTGAACCCCAACCAATCCTTCCAAACATCTCAATTATATTCAAAGACCAATCAAGGGAAGGCTTGATTGTTTTCACACCATTCCTCACATTATTTATCAGTGAAATTCTTTAGATGAAATGAAAGTAGCTTTGAAGATGGGTCAAAAGATGAGGATGGTTTAGTGCGTTTGTGAGGTTTGAATAATTGTTTTGTTTTTGTCATTTTGGCTCAACCAAAAAAAAAAAAAAAACACACACACACACACACACTTTGCAAAAAATGTTTTCTTCTCAATTAAAAACTTGTTCCACAATTCTTGATTTTCAAGGAAAACATTGCTCAACATACTATTGACAATGTCCACTTCAAATAGCAAACGTACACTATCAAACCACAATGTCAATCAAGTGTACCATCAAACTATAATCACAACAAGGTCCCTAAGAAGAATAACAAATTTATGCTCGAAATATACCTACAATATTGGCAAAGTCAAGAATTCCAGTAAAATATAAAAACAACATTGTAGCAGAAAAACTACAACTCAATTATCTCATGTATAGTTTCAACTCCAAATAAGCTTAACAAGAATATTTCCAAGTAAATTAAATATTTTCTCAAAATACAATACCAATGAATGTCAAGAAAATTTAAGAAGAAAGCATTTACGTTACTTGAAGGAGTTTGAGCACAATTGTGTTCTTCCAAGTTTTGATATTCAACGACTTGCAAGAGAAAGGCGAGCAGTGAGAAGAATGTGGAAGAGGAAGAGGCAATGGTCTCCGGACAAATTGGGAGAAAAGAAACAGAAATATGGTGGAATAAAAAAAAGGTGTGAGATTATGAAAAAGAAAAGGAAAAGAAAAAGGCCAAGGAAAAGGAAAGGAATAAGAGTTGGCTCTGGTTGTCTGAGTGTGGAAAAACCAAATACGAAGGAGGAATCCACTAGTTTTGTTTGGTTGTGAAATAGAAAAGTTGAAGGCAAGTAGGCCATGTTTGGGTCTCTGTTGTCTTCTTGCGGGAAAGAGGAACACCTGCACATGAAATGGGCTTAGATGGCATTGATGTTGACCGAGCCAGCCAAGCTGGCACTGGCTCTGCTCGGGGAAGTCCGAACTTCACATTTTTTTTTGTTTTTATAGAAATAAGAAAATACAACAGCAATAAAAATAAATATGTATTACAACAACTTATGTTACAACAATATATTACAACTAGTTATTATTACAATTACTAATATTTTTATTATTACATCTAATAATTAAATAATCACAATCATAAAACAATAACACTAGGAAAATAAAAACAACAAAATAGTCTAATTACAAAATACAAAAACAAATATTATTAGTGTCAGTATTAGTAATATAAAATATTTAGCCACTAAGAAAAATACAACAACAAGCAGTATAACAAGATATGGTTTATTCACAACAATTCTTATTATTATTATTTAATGCAAAATAAATAAATATATACAAAACAATAAGCATATTATTTACATGGCACCAAAGCAAAATATTTGCATATTTACATGGCTAAATCAATGAACTCTGAGCTTTCATGATATTGTTCCCCGGCAACGGCGCCAATATCTTGATACATAGATTTTTGGTGTAGAAAAAATCATATGATTTACTTCCTTCCCTAGCCAAGTTCTAATTAAAATATAAATCCTCAGATTACACATATGGGCAAGTATACTCATCACAAGCATAGTTTAGGAAATTAACGAGTATCGATCCTCAAGGAACAACTATCGTTAGTTACTTTTCATTCATTGTTTAACTGGTCCAATAAAGTGATAAAAGAATAAAAAGGAAAACAAAGAAAAATATAAACAACACAAGGATAAAAAAATATGCAATTTAGACAAATATTCTTGAAGACATGACAATGAATTACTTAGCAAATATCACAATCAATTATTATCTTGATATCATGAAGGAATTAAAATAGATCTACTTCGTTTGCAATCCATGGAATCACTATCTTTTAGTTAAATTAGTAAACATATTTTGTCTCAACCAATTTACCCAATAGATGCATTAACATTAATCCTTATATAAATCCCTATATTCTGGATGATTTAAAGTATGACATTAGCTAATGAACTTATATCCTAGCAATCGTCAACTAATCTTTGATTACTCAACTTCTTGACAATTAACCCTCTTTTTAAGCAATTTAAGAGATAATAAATATAAAATTAATTAAACTAAAACCATTATCAACCACATTTTCAAGCAAGTTAACAAGAAGAATCAATCAATCAATTCCTTAATTAAAACAAGTAATCAAATATCAAGAAAAATAATTAATTGATCAAATAACTAAATTAATTCAAAATCATAAATCCAAGAATAACATCCGAATACAATTAAAGAATTAAACTTATCATTATTTAAGAAAAAGAAAACAAAGGAAATAAATACGTACTCATAGATAAGTCCTTCATCTTCTAATGAAAACTCCTGCAAAATCAATGTTCCTTGAGTGATTTCACTATAGCAAAAATATTAATGGTGGTGCACTCTAAAATATATATCTAATGATCCATAAGTGAATGAGAAGTATTTATAGCTACAAGAACTTCCTAAAAATCCTACACAAAGAAGAAGTAATTTCTTAATCTAAAATGGCTTTAGAATGCAATTAATAAAGGCCACTGACTTCAAATTTGGAATTGAGCCGAAGACTTCTGTTTCCTTTTGTTTCTCCAAGCCGGCTATTTTACTTTAAGCTACCTGAAGCCCGAGCCATTTCTTTCTTGTCTTTGCCACCGAAGCCACTAAAGAATCAAGTCAAGTCAATGAAGAATTGACACCATCCGAGCCACTAAAGAACACAAGCCACCTATTTTGATTGATCGAAGCCACCAAACTGTTGAAGACCAAGCCACAAGAACCAAGCCGTGTTGAAGCTGTGTGGATACCAAGCCGATGAAGTCCCTGAGCAGCTGAGCTGAAGACATTTCTCTTTTCTTCTTCTTCTTGCTGAAGCTATCAAGCTCGAGTCACCCAAGCTGCCGGTCTCCTTCTTCTCTTTTGTTGAGTCGCGGCTAGCCGAGCCGCAGCTTCATTTCTTGTGTTAGAGCTTCCTACGGTGCTATACGTCCTCCCATGGTTTGCATTGTTTTTTTCTTCATAATCTGGTCGTGACACACGTGACTAATTTTTGTCTGTTCTCTTTTGTTCTTCCTCCAGACTTGGCTTGGAGCTGGGTCAGTTTTTTTGGCCTACTGTGGGGTTTTCACTAGAATTTCTCCAAGTCCAAATTCACCTATTTTCACATAAAATCACCAAAAATATCAAATAGGAAAGAATATGACCAGTTATTATATCAAAAGTATTACAAAATATCCTCAAATAACGAGAAAAATACATGTAAATTTAGGCACTATCATATGCAATGAAAAATACTAAAAAACATAAGCTGAAGATCAAGGTTTTAGAATTCTACAAAGAGGGGACGACAATGATGAACAATAGCTACTCATGGATGGCAACAATTAACTCTTTAACTGGGAATATTGTAAGCATTATAAGTTGGAAGTTAATAGAGTCATAAGCTATTAGCATGAACGATACTTTATACTACTGAATGATTGATGTTCTATCACTATTTATTCTTCACATCCTTTCTTATTTATGTCAAACTCTCTTGTTAGTATGTTCATGAACAAAGTATAATATTTCTTCACTTTTAACTCATGAATACTGTCCAATAAAGTAATATAGATATAGGGATGTTTATAACAAAAATACTTTTTCTATGCATGGAAAAGACTGTAGAGAAAGAAGCTCTAGAATTTACTTACCTTGTCCTACTACCAATAAGTAATGTTATTTAGGATAATATGTGGAATTTTGGGATCATGCAATTTGTTTGTAAAAGAGTTGGAATCATACTCTTTGTTTGTATTAGTATGGTACAACAATGAAGAACATGCAAAGCTGGAACATAGGTTAATTGATACAGATCAAACATGCTGGTTCTATGTTCCAGGTAAGCTAATATATTATATGGCAACTATTGGTAGTTCCAAACATCATAACTACTTACTCAAAAAGGTTCTCAAATAGGTTAAAATTTAACTACCCTGTGTCATTGTGGGACTTGCGAGTTAACCTCCATTGTCCTGCTATCTTCCAATTAGGACTATTATTTTCTTCCCTCTTGGACACTACTTTTCCATAATTCCTTATTCTTAGCATCTCAACACTCTGAAAATTTGCTGCCTTCTTGGTTGTATAACACTTACAACAAAAACTACTACTTTGAACTGCACAATCTTGGAAGATGAAAATGAATGAGCACTATATGTCAGGAATAGTATCCATAGGCCAAGAAAAACTATATACAACCAGAAATAACAAGAAACACCTAATATTAAAATAATATGATAGCTACATTATATATAACACACAAGAGTAGCTTAGTTTACACAAAAGAAAATGTCATGCACTCTTAACTTACAATCACCTTTTATTTGGGTGATTGGTTGCATTCGACGGCCACTTAGATCAACATCATCTCCTTGAATCTTGCGTCTGACCCATGAGTTGTCTATTTCCCGAAGAATTGTTCTAACATCTAGCTCTTGAGGTAAAAACACCTCTATTTCATAATCTTTGAATAAATGTCAAAGTTATCCATCCTAAATATAGGCATAGCTACAAGCCAATTATCTTCAATGGGACAACGGGAATACCTGATTTGCTTAGCTTGGTTGGCTATGATAAAGGGCTCATCGAACTCTTTGTTATTATTATACAACAAAAAGGTTGAAATTAACTAATGTGAAATTAAACTCATCCAGCTTCTTTCTTGCTTTAAATCTGTCTAATCATACTGAAACAATAGGAATTGTTGAGCATTACTATAACAAAATTTTATAATATTAGTAAGCATTCTAAAGTATGACATTAAGAAAGTAATGGGATTCTTATCTTTAACACTAGAATAGCTAGTTGTGTCAGCCCTATAAAACACACCACTATTTTGTGTTAACCTATTTCCCTCATGAGCTTTGGTGTAAAATCGGAAGCCATTTACATTATAAGCATTAAAGCACCATCCTTGACTGTAAGGACCACCTGTAAGGCATTTCACCTATTTAGACATTTGATGGGTTTCCATGTTTTCCTCAACCTGAAATCAATAAAGGACTTATTGAGGCTTAAGTTAAAGAAAGGAAAATATAGTTTGCAATACTTGGATTTAATCATCATGAATTTTTTAACCTACATGTCATTGTAACCAAGTGTGAAATGTGGCTAAATGAATACTTCTCATGCAATGTAGCCCTTAGGTTTTATCTTACAATTTCACTGATATGAAGCCTAGATACATAGGACAAAGATATTTTTTAAAATAACCTAAAAATGACAAATTTATTATTAAAAAAAGAAGGAATCATATTCATAATCAATAGATTAACGTGCTCTCGATATGGATCCAGCTCTTCACAGTGTGCAAGTGCTTATCGACGTGCTTTAGTTAAGGTTATACAGTCAAATACTACATCAACTCCATTCCCAAATAGCTTACCCATTTCACAGCTATAATCACTGTACCTTGTAGGCCTATTTTCTTTACTCTTTACCTCATTTAAGTACCTAGAGATGAATACAAGACATTCTTCCATCAAATACCCACTTGCAATGGAACCCTTTGGATGACCACGATTTCGTACATATCTCTTCAAGGTCATGAGGTATCTAAAAAAAAAAAAAAGCTTGCTTAAGGAATACAAAAAATAATGTCTAAAAGAGTATCTAAATGGATTGTAATACTACCTTTCAATGGGAAACATTATTTACACTGTACTAGCCTACAAGGAGAGCATCTTCAACTAAGTGTATTAGAAGATGCTCTATGATATCAAAGAAGCTCGGTACAAATGTCTTTTCTAGAAGAGACAGAGTTACGACAAAGCAGTTTTGGAGTTGCTTAAGACTGTGTTCTGTGTTAAGCTTTGAACTAAAAGTTTACAAAATATAGCGATTTCAATCAAAACTTGGACAACATTCTTTGGCAGTGTCGTCCATGCTACCAAAGGCATAAATTGCTAAAGCAAAATGTGGCAATCATGGGATTTCAAACCCCCAATAGTCCTCCTTTTTAAGTTCACTCGACATGTAATATTTGAACTATAACCATCCAACGCTCTTAATTCCTTTAACATTTTTAAACATTTATCAATCTCAATCTTCCTTATTGTATAAGGAGTTGGGGAAAAGGTGTAACCAGATTCGGAAAGCTTCAATATAGGATGCAATGAGTTTTTAATATTCATAACCTCTAAGTCTTGGCATGTTTTCAGAGTACCCTTTGTCCAATTGTTGTCTCCTAGGATTGTATATAGCAAATTGTCAAAGAAATGTTTTCTATATGCATTATATTAAGATTGTGCCTAACTAGATTTGAATCCTAATATGGCAACTCCCAAAAAATACTTCTCTTCTTCAAATTGAAGCTGTTTATCCCAATTTATTTTTCCAAAATTAGCCTTGCTTATTTAATTTTTTTATTTTTTAACATCTTCCCTCCTATATTTAGTGAGCTAATAGTCAAGCTACTGTAAAATTTCTACCCCATCAAATCTTCTTAGAGAGGCACGGATTTCTGCACCTTTGTAGAATGAGACCTTATCTTTATGCAATCGGTGAGTAGGTTGCAAAAAGCATCGATTGTACAAAATGTAAAATTTTCCACAATGAGGCAAACGATAACTTAAATAATCCACTCCATAAATTGGACAAGCTTTATCATTATGCACAATATACTCAGAAAAATTACCATATACAGAAAAAATCATTTATAGTCCATATGAGTGCTATACGTAGACGAAACTTTTATTTTGACACTGAATCAAACACTATAATGCCCTTGTGCAATAACTCCTTCAATTCTTCAATTAGTGGTTGCAAATAGATATTAATTTTGTTACCTGGTAACTTGGGACCATCTATGAGTGTTGAAAATATAAAAAATGGTTGTTTCATGTAATGCTATAGTGGTAAGTTATAAGGAACAAGAACAACGGGCCAAGTGTTATGAAGAATATGCATATTTAAAAAAGGACTAAAACCATCTACTGATAAACCAAGTATGACATTTCTACAATCACCAGAAAATTGAGGATTCAACTCATCAAACTTTTTCCAATCACGTAATAGGATTGTGTCCTAGAAGCAATCATTTGTACAATGTATTTTGCACATTAAATCAATAAAAGGTATTCTTTATCTTTTAGTTTCTTTGTTTCATATGTTTATGTTTATAAAACTGTTAGATAAAGTCCCAAGTACAACACTGTGTTAAGAAAATCATGATAGAGATCGTGATGTGAGGTTCCTACTACATTGGATTGTGTTAGTGTTTAAATTATCACTAGTCATAGTATTAATGAGATGTGACATCATTAATACACTAAGATTAGTATGTGTTGTACTTCTTGATTTGATCAAGAAATGGTTCTCACATTTGTGAGTATTATGATACTTAAAGTTAACACGTGGATGCTTATTATTTGAACAAGTACATTGGATGACCTGGTTATAAGACAATCCCATGTATAACTATTTAGTACCAGTGATACAATCCCATTATAGCAAATATAAAAGCATCCTTAGACTTGAGAACTTCAAGGTATTTTGTTTGCTAAGCATTATACTTTTATTCCAATCTCTGGAGTCCTTACAAGACCTCCTGTAAGGTGGATACTAAGTACAATGTGAATTAAACAAAAGTAGTTGAGAGGGTCAATAAAGGATTACTACTCCTAACAGTAGGAGCGAATATCTCAAGGCCACTTGTAGGAATCATTATTCAAGAAGTCCTTCACTAAAGTGACTATATGTTAGAAATAATTACAATTAATACACATGTTGAGTAATGGATTTCGAGAACAAGTATTAAAATATTTGAGCTAGAATTAATTAATATTCTGGTCAGAATTAATTAAAATTTTGGAAAGAGTTGGTACTAATTCCATGTTCTAAATCAAATGAGATATTGTATGGTAAAAGGAATTTATTGCATTGATGTTTCGCTGTTGAAAGGTTCATGTCAAGCCACTTTTGGGTGTATGATGTATTGCTAGATACCTCTCATGATCTTCTAAATGTGAATTTATTAATTAAAGAATTAATAAATTTAATCCTAATTAGAATTAATGAATTAGTTCTAATTATTAAAAGTATTATTAATTCTATTGTGATAGAATTAATTTATATTAGCTATCAATCGACTAGAATATCTAATATGTCACACGTAATAGAGGAATTGGTACTCAAAATATTATTTGATAATATCATGGGGTTAATTTGTGAGAAGAAATAACTTTATGAGGTAAATTATAAGTTGTTATAACTCTTGGGGCCAAACTTAATTAGCAATACCTTGCGGGATTAATAGCAATTTGGAAATCCCAAGCCCATAATTAAAGGACAAGAAAAGCCCAGTTATTATTTTGATTCCTAAAAGGCTTAGAAAACAAACAGAAAAAAGGGATTTGTTCCGGTTGACCAAAAATATATATATACATATATGTTTTGGGAGCTGAAGATATGTTTTTTTTTTTTTTTTTGAAAAACACACTGATCTTTTCTTTTCCCATTTTTCACGAGAAAACACAAATTTTCTTATCTTCCTTTCAGAAAGGAAGTTATTTTCTTCTCTAATTAAATTAATCATATAGCCACCAAACATTATTCTACTAGTATAAATTTCGGTAGTTCTTGATTACGTTCTTCGTGTGGATTAATATTAGAGAAAATCTTACTCCTGCAATTAGGTGGCTAGATTGAATTAACTTTTGAAGGGGATTCGCACGGAAGGAAAATTTTAAAAGCTGTGTTTTTCAAGATCATTAAAATTTTATTTCCCTCTCCTAATCCGTTTAATTGCATACGAGGGATCCTTTGTGTAGATTTTATTTTAATTTTTCACTGCGTGTAAACTAGTTTGCATGATCGAAATTTAACAGTTGCATTAGAGCTATCTCATATGTTTTTTATAGATTTTATTATTATCTTGAAATTGTTTCAAAATAAATTTGACGTTATGAAATTGTTTCATAACTATTTTAAAATTTGAAATAGTTTCAAAATTATATTTGGGTCCATGATAATTGTTTCTTGTAAAATTTAAATTTTGGAAAATTTTGTTTTCAGTGGGTTGTTGTTTTTCCGCGTATTAATTACTGAAATTGGTTTCAATAAAAGGATTTTTAAAATCCTGATAATTTTTTTTACAGGAAAAATAAGAAAAAAATTATTTTGATTGTGTTCAAAGTTCATTTAGAAATTATGAATTTCTAATTCAATAATCAAAATTGTTAGGGAAAACACTTTATGAAAATTTGAAATTTGAATGGAAAAATTGTTTCCAATTTAATTGTTTCTAGAACTGAATAAGAAAAGGGAAATTGTTTCCACAAGCAAAGGAAAGATTTTTTTTTGGTTTTTTCAGAAATTGTTTCCAAACACTGAAAAGGTTCAGCGAATGGAAAAGGAAATTGTTTCGTGAGAAACAAAAGAAGAAAAAAGGAAATTTTTGTTTTTTTTTATTTTAGGAAAGTTGGTTCCAGAAAATAAAAAAAAAGGAAATCGAAATAAATCTGGAAATTTTTTCCAAAAAGGAAAAGAAAAAATAATAATATAGCAATTGCAAAAAAAAAATTGCAATTGCGTATTGTAATTGCCCAAGCTCGCGCGGGGCTCGAGCAATCCCTACGAGGGATTGCTCCATCCCTTGTGGGACTTGTGCAAGCCGTGTGCGACTTGCATAGTATTTAAATTTTTTCTTCATTCTTTTCTTTTTCCTTTAAGAACCCACAAGTTTTTCAAAATTGGTTTTAGACCCACTATATTTCCTAAAATTTGATTTTGGGACTAATAATATTATTCTTCAAAATAGTGATTTTGAAAATTTATATTTAATTTATATTTATTTTGCTTATTTTATTTTAAGCATGATTTTGGCATGGTTATGGACTTAGACAAATTAATTTTGATTAATTAATTTTGTGTCATACGTGTTGATCACTTTGTTTTTAATAAATAGAGCTTGCGAGTCTTGCCTTTCTCAATAATTCTCTTGTAATTTCTCTTCTAATCTAATTCCCCTCGAATATAACTCGAGGTTTCTTCATTAGGAATTTATGTAATTAGATTACTTAGGTTAGATAGGATTAAAAATTATTTTACGAATTTATGGAGGTGGCGACCAAGGTGAAGCAAGAAGATGGTAAGACTTTCTTCCCAAAACATGCATGAACACATATGTTTTGACCAAAATTAATTTCCTTCTTGGCTCAAGAAAATTAATATAGAAAAGAAATTGAATCTATTACAATTATGTCAAAGTGTTGATATTTTGCATGCCAAATGATGAGACTACTAATTAAATAACTAAAATCCCTCAAACAATATTAAATCTTAAGCCTTCCATTAATATAGCAAGAACGAAAGTTCTTTTTCAAGATTAGGTTGTTAGGCATACCTAAACCTACTCGACATTGAGCATGTTTAAGCTATGAAATATGATTCTTGGTTAATGGATTGGATTTAAATAATATCTTTATCTCGATTGGGCATACCCAAGCATAAAGAATAATAGAGGCTAAGTTAGGGTAGCACTAAGTGCTTTAAGATTAAAAAATGTTAATCACCTAATGATCTGGTAGTTACATTTGATGTAATTGGAATTGGATACCTACTATTGAACTTAAGAATGGCTTATGTTAGTGTTATGCCCTAGAGGCAATCACTTGTACGTTCTATATGACACATTTTATTTTAATAAAAGTCATTATTTATCTTATAGTTTCTTTTGTTTACTTTTGTGTAATATAACTGTTAGATAAAGTCCTTAGTACAACACTGTGTTAAGGAAATCATAATAGAGATCATGAAATGAGATTCCTACTACACTATATATTTTTAGTACTTAAATAGTTCATAGTCGTAGTATTAATGAATGAGATAGGACAACATTAATGTGTTAAGACTAGTATGTGTTAGACTTTCTAATTAGATCTAGAGTAGTGGGCTCCTGGTACAAGTAATATTGTATTCGGGTCAGAATTAATTCTGGAGGGAGTTGACACTAATTCCGTACTCCAAACCCTATGAGATATTGTATGGTGAAAGGAGTTAATTGCACTGTAGTTTGTTATTGAAGGGTTCATGTCAAGCCACTTGACTTCCTAAACTCTTGGGTGGTCATGATGTGTTTCTAGATATCGCTCATGATATGGGAATATAGGTTTATTAATTGATTAATTAATAAACCAATCCTAATTAGTATTAATATGATTAATTCTAATTAATTATGGATTATTAATCTCAAAGACGTTTGAATTAATTCATGTTCACTACCAATTGACTGGGAAACCTAATAGGTCACACATAATAGATGATTACACATGTAAGATGTTATTTGATATCCTAGTATGGTTAATTGCGAGAAAGAGAAGTAGTTATGACCAAATTATAATTAGTTATAATTTATGTGCCAAATTGTAATTGTGAGAATTTGATATTTCCAATTACAATTAGGGAATTCTAATTGTTTTAGAATTCTCAGTGATTTTCGTGACATATAGGAGATATGCAGGAAACCTAGGGTGAAGGGGATTAACGAAAACAACTCCAAAACCCTAGGGGCATACACGATCCCTTCTTTTTTTCTCTCTCTCATTTTTCTTACAACAAGAAACCCTAGCCACCTCATGTTATTTTTGCCAGCACAGAAATATCTTGGTGATTGAGAGTGATCCTTGTGTGGACTACTGTTAGAGGTGATTGCGTACTGTGATCATAGAGGCACGGCTATCAACCTGTTTGTGATCTATTGGTGTCAAGGGAATTGCTGGATCGCATCACAATCGTTAGACAAGAAGAAGAAAAATTAGATTTTTCAGATGCACAAAGAAGGTAAAACCGTTACCTTTTTTTTCTCTTTTATATCTTGTTTTCCATACGTATGCGAATCCTGGGATGGTATCTTGTTATTATTTTTCTGTTGTGCCATATATGATATGCATGAGATATCTAATAGTGGTATCAAAGCCTTGCTATGTGTGGTTTGTAGACATTGTTTTTTGCATGAAAGTTGTTTCATGTATTCGTATTTATCTCTGTTTACTGTGAAAAATTGTTTTCACTTGAGTCGAAATTGTTTCGAGCACTGTGGGTTAAGTCTGTAGCATAATATGATTGTGTAATAGTTACAACATATTTTTTATAAAAAAAAAATGTTTTCTTTATGTGCTGCATGTTTTTGCAGAAAAACGTTTTATTGAACATGTGTTGATTGCCTTCCGTTTCATCATGTGAATTTAATTTTCTATTTTGTTTTGTTTAAACTAACGAATTAGTTGTTGTTTTGTGCTTCAAAACAGAAAATTCTACTGAGAATTGTTCTCACTAAACCATTGCAGAAGATAAGGGCTTTCAGAAATTGTTTCTGGAAAAGTTTTCAAAAATCGCCGCCTCTTCCCTACTGTAGCCAGCGCTAGCTTTGGCCCCATAATCGGCGCCGGTTCTGTGCTGTATCGCGACGTCCAGAAATCGTTTCTGGAAAAATTTTCTTAAAACCAGACTACAGTTGGAATCGTCTTGGACTTCTAACCAGTACTGGTTCGGTCCCGTTTCGCGACATTCCAGCAATTAATAAATTTTCTAAAATAGATTTTTGAAAGGAAAAAATCTCATTTGATAAAATGCGGTAAAATAAAATTTTCTCTACTAGAGACAGGACCTAAAAGTATTTTCTCAAAATTAGTTTTGGGACAAACAAATTTTTTTTTTCAAAATAATGATTTTGAAAATTTAAAATTGATGTATTTTTCTAAAATATTGATTTTAGAATTTATTTTATTTTTTCAAAATAGTGATTTCAGAATATTAAAAATTATATGTTTATTTTGTTTAGCATAATTAATGGGATGGTGGATGGTTATGGAATAAAACCAATTATATATATTCATGTATTTTACAGTTTTGATTTTTTTTTATGAAATAGGGCCTGCGTGTCCTGTCTTCTCTAGAATTCGTGTAATTCTCTTCTCATCTAACTCCCCTTGAATGTAAGTCGAGGTTTTCTCTCTTTAGAAATTATGTAATTAGTTTACATAGGTTAGATAAGAGTAGAATTATCTTATTTTGGAGATGCTACCCAAAATAAGGTGAGAAGGTAAGACCTTCTACTGAAATTATGTACAAACATATAGGGTTAACTATATTGATTTCTTTTATAGCTCACAGAGATTAATTTAGGGTAAGGTTCATAAACATACCACGTAATCGCGTTATTACCATGATTATCAATTTTGTGATTAATTGATTTTTATGCATGTCATTTATTGAAATCACTAAAAGGAACAAATCCCTTAATTAATATTAAACCTAATTCCTTCTGTTAATATAGTAAGAACAAGAGTCCTTTTTCGAGACCAAGTTGTTGGGCAAACCCAAGCATATTCGACATCTGGCATGTTCAAGCTATGGACTTAAATTTCTTTGGAATTAAATTCTTGATTAATGGGTCGGGTTTAACTAAATTCTTTATCCTGATTGGGTAATCTCAAGCATAAAGAAATTTAAAGAAAAAGTTGGGGTAGCTGATAGGGCCTAAATTAGTCATATATTTCCAAGTTAGTTGAGACTATTTTGTAATATGTTTTGTTAAATAACTAGTCATATTTCTTCCTATTTGAGATTTTACCTTTGGAAAGGTATTCTGTGCATTATTCCAGATTTTATGGGTAAAATAAGGCAAAAAAATCGTTAAAACAGAATAGAGGTAGCGCCGGCCCAAACAGGAGAACTGGCGTTGGCCATGTGTTGCTAGCACGCATTTCAAAGTGAGAAAATCGATGAACAGAGCTGAACAGGACCAAATTGGCGTTGGTTAGGAGGCCAGAGGTGGCGCCAGTTCCACTCTGGAAGGGCTGGCGCGAAAATTAAGAAAAATCGATGAACGAATGGAGAAACAAACCACAACCGGCGCCGGCCCTAGGCAGGACAGGTGGTGCTGGTTGTGCCTTGGTGTTGAGGTGGTGCCTCGATTTTTGCCTGCATTTTTTTGACAATTTACAGAGTTTTAGTATTTTTCTACTTCTAATCAGCCAGAAACCCTAGTGGAACGAAATTAAGAACTTCTAAAGCCTATAAATAAAGGGAAAACACAAGACAAAGGGGAGGATTCACAGATCAAATTGGAGAATCACTCAAATTAAGGAGGAATTCTTCAGTTCAAGGACGATTGTACAAGAGGGTCTACGAAGGAAGAAGAAGGAAGCTTGTCTATGAGTGATTTCTTTTAACTTTATTTGCTTTTTCTTGAACAATGATGTATTAATTATTTTATTGCAATTTGACATTGTTTTAGGTATTCATAATTTTTAGAGTTATTTTGATCTTTTGATTAATTGATTGTTATTCTTGGTATTTAATTACTTATGCTGATTACGAGATTAATTGGTTATTTCTTTCTATTAACTTGCTTGAAAAGAGAGTTGATGGTGGTCTTAATTCATTAATTTCATATTTGTTGTCTCTTAAATTGCTTGAAAAATAGGTTAATTAATGTCTGCCAGAATATGAATTCATTGGTTAATTTCATGTTTTAAGTTTGCCAAAATATGGAGATTTAATCAAGGATTGTGTTTAATGCATCTTTTGAGTGAATTAGTTGAGACAGAATATGTGATGCTAATTTGTCTAAAAGATAGTGATTTCATGGATTGAAAAAGAAGTAAATCTATTTTAATCGTTCATGATGCCAAGAGAATGATTAGTTATGATAATAATTGGGTAGTTTAAGATCATGTTTGTCAAAATAATGGTTTGAGTTACATAATTCTCCATCCTTAACATGTATATATTATTTTATTTTATTTTATTTTTCTTTTTTATTCCTTTTCACATTATTGAGTCGATTAAACAATGAAAGAAAAGTGATTAATGCATACTTGTTCCTGGAGGATCGACACTTGTTTTAAAACCATATGCTATGCTTAATGATTAGTACGTTTGCCCATATGTATAATTTTGGGTTAACGTTTTAATTTAAACTTGATTGGGAATGTGTTTATTTTTATATGATTTTTATACCCAAATCAAAACACATCAGTAGCCCAAAAGGCTTTATGATTAAAAGTTGTTAATCATCCAATGATCTGGTAATTACATACAGTGTAATTGGTATTGGATACTTACCAATGAACCTAATGGTGGCTTGTTGGGCAAATCCAAGGTTATTCTTGAGGAATTTAGATACCGATCTACTAGGAAAGTTTCCAACGGGCTTTCCTGAATCAGTAGTGGAGGCTATTGGTTTGAGTAAAATAGTGGAGTAAAAATGCATTTAATTAAAGTCCTAATTATTTACATTTCATGTGCATAAACAGTATCTAATCCTCTTTATCTTTACATCTAGGATACTTGCATCATGTCTACAAACCTAAACGTACGTAGCATCTTGGAAACCAATAAGTTAACCGAATCAAACTACCTCGACTAGTATAGAAACTTGAGATTCGTTCTCAAATTAGAAAAGTTACTTTACGTGCTAGATACTCCTATTCCGCCACCACTAGCTCAAGATGCTCATGCTGATGAGCATGCTGTCCACAAAAGCCATAAGGAGGAAAGTGATACATCATCGTGTGTTATGCTGACATCCATGACTCCCGAGCTGCAAAAATAGCGCGAGCATATGGATGCTCAATCGATTATACTACATCTTCGAGAGCTGTTTGATGCCCAAGCCAGAACTGAGAGATACGAGGTCTCGAAGCAACTATTCCATTGCAGAATGGCAAAGGGTTCTTCTATGGCTACACATGGGCTGTAGATGCTGAGCTTAATAGAGAAGCTTGGATCTCTTAATTTCACGATGGATCATGACATAAGTATTGACTTAATTCTACAGTCTTTACCTAATAGTTTCTCACAATTTGTGATTAACTATCAGATGAATAAGATTGAGTCCACCATTCCTTAGTTGATCAATCTTCTCAAAACTGCGAAGTCCTCCATGAAGAAGGATTCCAATGCAGTTTTAATGGTAGAATCTTCTTCTTCTAAGAAGAAAGTTCAAAAGAAGAAGAAGGCTCCCATGATGCCCAAAAGTGGTGTGAAGAAGAAGGACGCTGCTACTAATGGCCCATGCCATCATTGTGGTAAGATGGGCCACTGAAGGCACAACTGCAGGGCCTACTTGAAGACCGTTAAGGACAAGAAGTAGAAGGAGAAGCTTGCAAGCACTTCTACTTCTATTTCGGGTATTTTTATGATTGAGATAAATACTGCATTTAGAAATGAGATATAGGTATTAGATACTGAATATGGATCTCATTTCTGCAATAACTTGGAGGGACTAAAGGGCAGTAGAAGGCTAGAGAAAGGTGACGTTGACTTACGTACTACAAATGGGGCAAAGGTTGCTGCACTTGCTGTGGGGACATATGAGCTGAACTTACCTTTGGGATTAGTTCTAGAATTACAAAACTGTTATTATGTACCAGTTTTAATGAAAAACATTATCTCAATTGTGTGTTTAGACTTAAATAGATTTAATTTGATATTTAAGAATAAATGTTCTTTTAATGATATTCATTATGGTTGCGCAACTCTAGTTAATGGTTTATATGTTCTAGACTTGGAAAATCCAATTCTCAATATAAATAATAAGAGACCTAAAATAGATAACTCTAACACCTCTTACTTATGGCATTGTCATTTAGGCCATGTAAACGAAAATCGCGTTTCAAAGTTACACAAGGTTAGTGACTTAAGGTCATTTGATTATGAATCATATGGCATACGCAAGTCATTTTTACTAGGTAAAATGGCTAAAACTCCTTTTCTAGAAAAGGAGAATGAGTCAAGGAGTTATTAGAACTCATACATTCTGATGTATGTATCCCAATGTCAATACAAGCAAGAGGAGATTATAACTATTACATAACCTTTATTGATGATTTCTCATGATTCAGGTATTTGTATTTAATGAAATACAAATCTAAGGTCTTTGATAAGTTTAAAGACTTCAAGAATGAAATAGAGAAACAACTTAGTAAAAGTATTAAGACTTTAAAATCTGATTGAGGAGGAGAATACTTGAAGTAAGAGTTTCTGAGTTATCTTAGAGATAATGGGATATTATTTCAATGGACTCCACGACATACACCTCAACATAATGATGTATCTGAGAGAAGGAGTTGAACCATTTTAGACATGGTACAGATCATGATGGCTTCTGCAGACCTACCAAAATCATTTTGGGGGTATGCACTAGAGACTTCTGTTTATATACTGAACAGAATTCCGACAAATTTGGTTGATTGTACCCCATTTGAGATGAAGATGAGCTTACTACCTATAAGGATGTTTTGAAAGTTCAGAATCTGGCAAATGGCTTGAGGCCATGAAGTCAGAGATGGATTCCATGTATGACAACGAAGTATGGACTTCCACTCAAAGGAATTAAATCTATTGGTGCAAATGGATTTTTAAGAAGAAAACAGACATAGATCAAAACGTAGGTACCTATAAAGCATGACTAGTGGTGAAGGGTTATCGTCAACAACATGGTATTGACTATGACAAAACTTTCTCACCAGTAGCCATGTTAAAATCCATCAAGATACTTCTAGCCATTGTTGCTCATTATAATTATGAGATTTGGCAAATAGATGTGAAAATAACTTTCCTAAACAAAAATCTGACAGAGGAATTGTATATGACACAGCTTGAGGGTTTCACATCTAATGATAGCACAAAGGTGTTTAAGCTACAAATGTCCATTTATGGATTTAAGTAAGCTTATAGGAGTTGAAACATCCATTTTGATGAAATAATCAAAGAGTTTGGTTTCATTCAAAACATAGATGAGCTTTGTGTATACAAGAATACTAGTGAGAGCGCAATCATTTTCTTATTGCTTTATGTAGATGACATATTGCTAATAGGAAACGATATACCTACTTTGCAAACAGTTAAATTTTGGTTGTCCAAACAATTCTCCATGAAAGACATTGGTGAAAGAAGCTATATTTTGGGAATAATGATATATAGAAATAAATCTAAAAGGTTGTTATGTCTTTCACAGTCTAAATACATAAATAAAGTGCTGAAGAGGTTTCGCATGGATCAATCCAAGAGGGGATTCTTACCCATGTCACATGGTGAAAGCCTTTCAAAGTCGATGTCTTCCAAGACACAAGTTGAAAGGGATTACATGTATAACACCCCACTACCTAGGCCCAACAGGGCCGGGGATGTCTCCTCGTCCAATGGACAAGGGGTCTTTATCACTAGGTCACATATAATAAAATAAAATAAATACTTTAAAATTAAACTTATTACAACCTAAAAGATAAATACATGAACAATTCCAAAATAAATTGTTTGCTACAATCTCTCAAACATCCCATAAAGAAAATAACATAAAGTCTTCAAAGCATAGGCAACAAGTCTAGCTATTGACCTCCACAGCCGGATCAACCTGTAAACATGGTATAAAAGGTGATGCGATAAAAATCTCAGTAAGCCCGTGTGTGCTTTGAGTGTTTCAGGTAAAATAACTCATGTATGCAGGTTGTAAAAGTTTCATAAGGAAAAGTGCTGGCAAGCAATAAATAAATGCTGAAAATAAAGAGTGGTGTTTCGCTTTTCAAACCATACATGTGCACAATAAATACCACCACTCAAATGGGGTAGCCATGGATTACCACACGTTGGGCCCCATGACTAAATAACTGTCAGAATGCCACACTTTGTGCAAGCTGACAAAAGGTAGGTGTACAGCCTACCGGGTGAGATACTCCTCTATCTCTACACCCAAACTTACCGGTTGTCCACTCTGGAATACACAGTCCATATGACTGAAACTTGCTAGCTCGGACCGGTATGACCTACCGGACTGGCATCCTATCCAGGAAGGACTCACCCCTTATAGGTGGCCACTTACTGAGAGACTTACCCTAACCCTTCAAAGACTAGTCCTGGTAGTCTACCCTTATTGAGTACTCAACGTTGATTGTCCCACTTGGGAGAAAATGGATCGTACATTGCTTTATTTGGAAATAACAATTAAAGGTTCTAAAATTCTTGTCAAAGTTGGGTTTTAGAAAAAGTTTAGCATTTTGTGTAAAACCGCTTGTTTGATTTTCAAATGATTTGCTTGACTGAAATAAATAGGAAAAATAGTCCTTAATTGCATTTACAACATGAATTTCCATACACATCGCGTTTAGCCTGCCACAGTAATTTTTTGTCTTCACAAAATTCCATGCAGGAGCTTACCTGATTCTTTGCTTGATCAAATTCAAAAGTCTTCCAAGGCTGACCTAACCCTGCCTGGGGTAAACACAAAACATAAGGTTACACTCAAGCTAAATTCACTTACACAAATAATCCTAATTCAACTTATTACAATCACGACCCTAATGTCCTAAACTTTAAGGCTAGCTGATAAAGAATTTTATAAAATAAGTCTAGTTTGATAAGTTAAAATAATTAGGGGTTCTAAAAAAATTGCTAATAAAGTATAGACTCAAATAATAATTCTTGAGTGTTATTATTAATAAATAAACTAAGGTTTTAATATTGAATAATACCAAGCCCTAAATAATATTAATAAATGGTAATTTAAAAATAGCTTTATTATAAATAAATAATAAATTACAATTAATTTTTAATAGATAATAAATAATTAGTAATAAATAAAATTAATAATAAATGAATTATATTAAATTTTTGTTTAATAAATAACAAACAAATTTTAATATAAATAATATTTATGAATATAGGCAAAACTTTGAACTATGGTCTACAAGGTCATTATTATTATTATTTATATAAAAGATCTTATTTAATATTATACCTACGCATATATTATTTTTAAGGAAAAATATCATTTATTTAACTAGTAAAATATCAATATTTCATGTAACATCCCATTTTCAAAACTTCCTAGCAATTTCGAAATCCTTAGAGAAAAATATAGTAATAATTTTAATTAAGGTAATAAAATTTACTAATTAAAATAGCCTAGGATCAACAAGAATATAATCATGATTTTCCTATTGCTAACAAGAATCATGAACATATTCTTCAACATCAAACAACAAACTAATCCATTTATGAACATATGCTTAAATCAACACTTGCTATCACATGTCCAAACAATTATGATCATGGCTTCAATGGAGATAAGAACATAAAAATCCTATTCACCAAAGGTGACATAACATCTAGCATGCGTAAACATTGATAACTCTCTTAGGCCATGGTGAACATACATCGATTCTCAAGGAAATCCATATAGCTTAAACATGATCAATCATTCTCATGTCCTAATCCCAACCCCTTTATTCACATGCATATACTCAATCCCCCATTCATATTTTATTCTTCCTATCAATATCTAAGAGACATGAATGTTGAATTAAAAAGAAGGTTTAAGGAGAAATACTTTATTGATGAACACTTCGATGAAGATTTAAGAAGGTCCACATGATTGAGAGTCTTGAATTGTCTAGGAGTAAGAAAAATAGCTGTGGTTGTTGATCAACCAAGAGAGAGAGAGAGAGAGCATTAGTCTAATACATAGAAGGTTAAATGGAAGAAGATGAACAAGAGAATTGTTCTTGGTTACCTTGATGATGTTCTTGAGATGTCAAGGAGAAAAATCAGTTTTGATCCGAATGCCAATTTTTTGTTTTTGAGTTTGATGTTATAAATTCCAGAAATGAACTCTAGAAAGTATGTAGGAGTATTCTGGAGTTTTTGAGAGGGATTAGAGGTGTTTAGAGTGGGTTTTGGCTTGAAGAAAAGTAGTGTGTGTTCTTGGTGTTCATGGTGAAAATGGAGAGAATTTGAGGGAGAATGCTGGACGAATTTCTGGAGAGTGTTGACTGAATAGTTTAGGGAATTCAGGGGTTTCAGTTTAGCTTAGAAAGGGAGAGAAAAATCTGATCATTTGAAATTCAAATGGAGTGATTTGAGGAGTGATTTGAGGTATAGGATATGTTAATGGTGTTTGATTGATGGAGGTTTTCTTGGAGCTACAATGGTGTCAACTGGTTTGGTTTGTTTTGCTGAAATGATTGAAGTCTAATAAGGCTTTAAGGCTGGCCAAAAATTAGAGTCTAATGGCAGAGCAATTCTGGTTGTATAGCTTAATACAAGGGTGTTTTCATGGAGAGAAAATTCTGGAAATTTTGAAGTTCAAATGGAAGTTTGAATGGAGTGATTGTAAGAGAGATTTGAGGTGTGATTATGGAGTCCAACTGTGCAATGTAAGTGGAGAGGGTAATGGTTTTCAGTTCATGGCTGAACAAGGGTTAATTTACAGAGGTTGAAGGGTGGTTTTCGGCTAGGGCTTGAAGAGAACAAAGCTGGAAAAATTCTGGTTCTATGGTGTTCAAAGCTGCGAACGGTTGTAACATTTTTCTGTGCAGAATTTCTGCACTTCTTCACCCCGTTTTGCAGAGGTTTTGAGAGGTGTTCAAGGTCCTTTAAGTCTGGTTTTCTAGCCTTCTTTATGGGGAAAACAGAGAAGTTTTGCTGGCTTGAAGGTGGAATAAAACAGCTTCATTTTCTGGTTTGAAAGTTGCGAAACTGCCCAGAATTTTTTTCTGGTTTGTGCAGTTTTTTGTGCAGTCCGAACTGCATAGAATTTTCAGTTCCTCGAGCTGAATAAATTGGCCATTTTCTAGCAGCAGTTGAGCAAGAAAGATGGCTGAGATTTTTGAAGGTTAGGCTGCCAAGAATCTGGAAAATTTCCAGATTTGTTTCATGAAAATTATGAACACAATGGAGTAAAGTTTGAAGGTTCATCAATGGTGATTAATTCCTCTTGGGAACCTTCCCTAACTCCTCTCCTATTTTCAGTCAAAACCCCAACCTCCAAGATTCATTTCCAAAATTCAAAGACCAAGAATCTCTGCTGAAATTTTCTGGAATTAAAACCATGAATTTTGATAAATTTTGAACAAGTTTAATTGATGAAAATGTTAGAACAAGTTAGAGGTAATAATAGGACAAGAAATCTTCTAAAATTCTTTTTAGGACACAATGATAAGATTTGGACATTCTCTTCATGTCTCCCCTAAGACAACATTCCTATTTTTATGGAATGCAAGAAAACAAAAATTCAAATTCAAGTAAGATAATCATGATAAAAACTTAAATGATGGGATTTGAACTCATGACCTTAGATATTAATTCCAAAGCTCTAACCACTTAATCACACTAAATCTTGTTCTTATTTTCTCATCCACATATTCTTCTTATGTAATCCTCAAGCTATCTTCCTATTTTGACCTCAGGCAAAGTTACCATTTTACCCTTCCTACCCAATAAGCATAACTAAGCCTTTTAACCTATAAACCACAATTCTTAAAGCACATAAAATCATTCAAATATATATATATTTATGCAAAATAAAATAATATGCATCCCGACCCCCTTACTCTAGGGTTGGCTTTAGGTGGGGTTTCACAATATGAGTAAGATTTCATATGCTTTAGCAGTTGGATCTATCATGTACGCTATGTTATGTACAAGGCCTGATGTATCTTGTGCTCTCAATTTGACGAGTAGATACCAATCTGACCCTGGTGACGGTCATTGGGCGACTGTAAAGAACATCCTTAAGTACTTACGAAGGACTAAGGATGTGTTCTTAGTATATGAAGAAGGTGATTTGGAAATAAACAGGTATACTAATGCCAGTTTTCAATTTAACAAAGATAATTTTAAATCACAATCTGGCTACGTGTTTACGTTGTGCGGAGGCGGAATAAGTTAGAAGAGTTCCAAACAAGAGACTATTGCCGACTCTGCGATAAAAGATGAGTACATAGCCACTTCTGAAGCAACTAAGGAGGTTGTTTGGATCAAGAAGTTCGTGATAGAACTAGTTGTGGTTCCTAGCGTTGTTGGTCCAATATCTTTGTAAAGTGACAACAACGGAGCCATTGTACAAGTAAAGGAGCCACGGTCTCACCAATGATCTAAACACGTACTATGATGCTATCATCTGATCCGGGAAATCATAGATACGAATGATGTAAAGATAGAGAGAGTTTTGACGGATGAGAACATAGTTGACCCGTTTACAAAAGCACTATCCCAAAAGAAACATGATAAGCATGTTGACTCATTCGGTATTAGATACATGAATGATTGGCTCTAGTGTAAGTGGGAGTTTGTTAGTGTTATGCCCTGAGGCAATCATTTATATGTTGTATATGACTTATTTTATTTTAATAAAAGACATTATTTATCTTACAGTTTCATTTGTTTACTTTTGTGTAATATAACTTTAGATAAAGTCCTTAGTACAACACTGTGTTTAAGGAAATCATGATAAAGATTATGATATGAGATTCCTATTTCACTGTATAGTAGTAGTACTCAAATAGTCCCTAGTCGTAGTATTAATGAGATATGACATCATTAATGCGTTAAGACTAGCATGTGTTAGACTTCCTGATTTGATCAGGTGGTGTTTCTTATATCCATGAGTATTAAGATACTCAAAATTAACATGTGGATGCTTTTTACTAGAACAAGTACATTGGATGACCGAACTATGAGATAATCACATGGATTACTATTTAGTGCCAGTGATACAATCTCAATATAGCAAACATGCAAGTATCCTTAGACTTGAGATCTCAAAGGTACTTTATTTGCTGAGCATTGTGCTTTGATTTCAATCTCAGGAGCCAGATCGAGGGCCACTTATGGGATGGATATTGGGTACATTATGAGATAAATGAAAGTAGTTGAGAGGGTTAATAAAGGATTCACCACTCCTAATAGTAGGGGCGAATATCTCATGGCCACTTGTAGGAATTACTACGCAAGAAGTTCTTGGCTAAGGTGTCTGTGTATTGGAAATAGTTCCAATTGATACACATCTAGAGTAGTGGATTCTTGGTACAAGTATTATTATATTCGGGCCAGAATTAATATATTCTGGAGAGAGTTGGTACTAATTCCGTACTCCAAACCGAGTGAGATATTGTATGGTAAAATGAGTTAATTGCACTGTAGTTTGTTATTGAAGGGTTCATGTCATACCACTTGACTTCATGACCACTCTTGGGTGGTTATGATGTGTTGCTAGATACCGCTTATGATATGGGAATATAGGTTTATTAATTGATGAATTAACAAATCAATCTTGATTAGAATTAATATGATTAATTTTAATTAATTATGGATTATTCATCTCAAAGACATTTGATTTAATTCATGTTCGCTATCAATTGACTGGAAAACTTAATAGGTCATACACAATAGAGGATTATACACTCAAAATGTTATTTGATAACAGAGAAGGGTTAATTGTGAGAAAGAGAAGTTGTTGTGGCCAAATTAAAATTAGTTAGAATTTATCGGCTAAATTGTAATTGTGAGAACTTGATGTTTCCAATTACAGTTAGGAAATTCCAATTGTTTTAGAATTCTTAGTTTTCAGTGATTTTCGTGACATATAGGAGATATACACGAAACCTGGTATGAAGGTAATTAACGAAAACAACTCCAAAACCCTAGGGGTACACACGACCCATTCTCTTATCTCTCTCTCATTTTTCTTGCAACAAGAAACTGTAGCCGACTCTTGTTAATGCTGCTAGCACAGAAATGTCTTGGTGCTTGAGAGTGATCCTCATGTGGACTATTGTTAGAGGTGATTGCGTACTGTGATCACAGAGGCAAGACTATCAACCTGTTTGTGATCTATTGGCGTCAAGGGGATTGCTGGATCGCGTCACAATCGTGAGATAAGAAGAAGAAAAATTATATTTTTCAGACGCATAAAGAAATGTAAAACCGTTACCTTTTGTTCTCTTTTACGTCTTATTTTCCATACGTATGCGGATCCTGGAATGGTATCTTGTTATTATTTTTTCACTGCGCCATATAGAATATGCATGATATGCCTAACAGTTTGTTGGGCATACCCTAGGCCATTCTTAAAGCATTTGGATATCGAACCACTAGGAAGGCTTCCAACAGGTTTTCCCAAGTTAATAGTGAGAGCTATTGATTTGAAGAAAATAGTGAGTAAAATATGCATTTAATTAAGTATTAGTGTTATGCTCTATAGGCAATTACTTGTACATTGTATATGAAATATTTTATTTTAATAAAAGGCATTATTTATCTTACAGTTTCTTTTGTTTACTTTAAGTAATATAACTGTTCGATAAAATTCCTAGTACAACACTGTGTTAAGGAAATCATAGTAAAGATCATGATATGAGATTCATAGGGGATAAATTAGTTATATTTTTCCTAGTTATTTGAGGTTCATTTGTGATATATTTTGTTCAATAACTAGTCCTACTCCTTCATATTTGAGATTTTACCCTTGGAAAGGTATTTTATTCTTTATTTTAGATTTTTAGGGTAAAACGAAATAAAAATGTTGCAAAACAGAGGAGAGGCGGTGCCGGCTAGGACCCTAGAACCAGCACTGGCCATGCATTGTTGAAACGAACTTTGAAGCGACGGAAAATTTTTTGAAACAGAGCAGAACAGAACCAAGGCGCCGCCGGTTGTGAAGCTGCAACCGGTGCCGGTTGCATTCTTGAACACATTGTGCAAAATTCGAAGAAAAATCGGCAAACGAGTGGAGAAACAGAACACAACCAGCATCGGCTCCAAGAGTCAAGGCGGCGCTAGCTGTGACCTGAAGCTAAGGTTGTGCTGTGATTTTTCTACGTGCTTTTTGGTAATCTGAGGAATTTTAGTATCTTCCAACTTCTACTCAGCCAAGAACACCGTACCTATGAGTTTAGGCACTGCTTAAGCCTATAAATAGAGGAAAAATACAAGGGAAAATGGGAGAATTCATTAATCATCACAAAAAATTACTTAATCTAAGAAGGAATTCTTCAAGTTCAAGGAGGGCTGTACAAGAAGGTCTTCAAAGGAAGAAGAAGAAGGCTTGTCTATGAGTGCTTTCTTTTACTTTGTTTTCTTTTTCTTAACAATAATATGTTAATTGTTTTATTGTAATTCAATGTTGTTTAGATACTCATGATATTTAGAGTTGTTTCATCTTTCGATTAATCGGTTATTATTCTTGGTATTCAATTACTTGTGCTTATTATGAGATTAGTTGGTTGGTTCTATCTATTGACTTGCTGGACCAAAGGGGGTTAATGGTAGTTTCAATTTATTAATTTCAAATTCTGTTGGCTATTGACTTACTGGACCAAAACGGGTTTGATTGCTTAAAACTAGTAATTGAAGGTTAATTGATGTCTTCCAAGACCAATGGTTCATTGATTAATTTCATGCTTTGAATTTTTCGAGACCAAGGGAATTTAATTATGGATTGTATTTAATGCATCTTTTGAATGAATTAGTTGAGATGGACCAAGTGATTCTAATTTATCTAGAAGATAGTGATTTCATGGATTGACCATCGAAGTGAGTCTTCTTTAATCCTTCATGATGCTAAGGGAATAATTAGTTATGATAAAGGTTATGTACTTTAAGATTATGTTTGTCTAAACAATGGTTGGAATTGCATACTTCTCCATCCTTGACATGTGAATATTTTTTATTTTGATTTTATTTTTTTTCTTTTTATTTGTTCTTCACTTTATCGAGTCAGTTAAACAATGAAAGAAAGGTAATTAATGTCTACTTGTTCCTGGAGGATCGATACTTGTTTGAACCCTATGCTCAGTTAATGATGAGTACGCTTACTCATATGTGTGATTTGGGTTGAACATTTGAATTTAAACTTGATTGGGAATGTGCTTAGTTTTTGTATGATTTTTATACCCAAGTTTGAACATAACAAATTTTTGGCGCCGTTGCCGGGGAACAATAGCATGAAAGCTTAGATTTTGTTGATTTAACCATGTAAATATATAGATATGTAAGATTTGTATAAATTATTTTTTTTGCAAAAAGGTGCTATCTTTTGTATTTCATGTATTATTGTGTACCCTTGTAACATAACCTAACCTAACTTACTAACTTTGACTATGGTCTTTTTACTAGCTTTGTAACCTTGTAGTTTCATTTCTAATAATTAATTGTGTATCTAACTTGCTTCTTGTTTTCTTAGGTGTTACCCTTAGTACATGACCCGAAAATCCGAAGGCGAGATAGTCAATTTTGACCCTAAAATCAAGAGGACGTTATCAAAAATTCGTCGGACAATTCAAAGAAACCTGATCGTCGAGATGGATGGTGCTCAACAGAACAATGCTGGGAATAACAAGAGGGTTATGGATGACTTTGTGAAACATGCAATCTCGAGCACAGGCTCGAGTATCACTAGACCTAGGATAGATGCAAATAATTTTGAAATAAAGCCCAACATTATCCAAATGGTGCAAAATATGGTTCAATTTGACGAGCTACCTGAAGAGGATCCCAATGCTCGCTTAGCTAGTTTTCTTGAGATTTGTGATACTTTCAAGATAAAAGGTGTTTCTGAAGATGCCATTAAGTTAAGTCTTTTTCCTTTTTCCTTGAGAGATAGAGGTAAATCTTGGTTGAAGTCTTTACCTACAAGTTCTATCACAACTTGGAATGCCCTAGCTGAAAATTTTTGGCCAAAAATTTTCCCCCAGCTGGGATAGCCAAACTTAGGAATGAAATCTTCGCCATCCAACAATTAGATTCTGAGCCCTTATATGAAAGTTAGGAGAGATTTAAGGAGATGTTAAGAAAATGCCCACACCACGGATTTGAGCTGGGAATGTAAATGCTTATCTTCTTGAATGGCCTCACGTTCGCAACACGGCAAGTGGTTGACTCTTCTGTAGGGGGTTCCATCAATCACAAGACCCCGAAACAGGTATTTGAGCTTATTGAAAATTTGGCTTCTAATAACTATTCTTGGGGAAGTGCAAGGGCAAAAGCACGTGTGCAAGGAGTGCACAAAGTGGATGATGTGGCAGTATTAGAGGCTAAGATGGACGCCTTAACTCAAAAGATAGAACAGATGGTGATGCCTTAAGGCCAAGTTTTAAACGTCAATTGTGATTTCTGTGGAGAAGGACACCCCAATCATAAATGACAAAATATGGGGTCACTCCAAGAAACGTTGGAACAAGAGGCCTTTGCAGGTAATTTCTGGCTAGGTAATAACCCTTATAGCTCTACCTATAATCCTGGTTGGCGAAATCACCCTAATTTCTCTTGGAGCAATAGGAATCAGCCTAGGTAGGGTTCTTTCAATTTTGGCGAAAATCAAAGGAACCAAAACCCCATGGCCAACACTGCAGCACCTCCAAAAGCACCATTGGATGAGTTGATTGGCCAATTGGTAAGTACCACGGAAACTAAGTTCCAAGGAGTCGATGCAATGACAAGGAACTTAGAGGCTTCCATGCGCAATTTGGAGAACCAAATTGGTCAACTAGCCAACCTCTTGGGAGATCGTCAAGCGGGGGCATTTCCAGGGAATACTGAGGAAAATCCACGGGATCACAGCCGTGGGAAACATTGAAGTAGTCTCACTTTTCTTTACTTTCAATTTTTGTGATTAAGACAGTTTTGTTATTTTGTGTTATTTTGATTAATTAATTAGAGTGAATTATTCAGCATTATTGTATGTTTCGCATTTTTTTAATTAAAAAAAAAGAGGAGGGGGGAGAGAACCGGACGGAACCGAGCCGGTGTCGGCTCTAAGAGCTCAGACCGGCGCCTGTTCCTGTTGGGTGGAGCATAATTTAAGGGCCATTTTGGCCACTTTTCATTCAAAATCTCCATTGTCCCTCTCAAATTCTCTCAAGCCCACGCTGGCTTCACATCCTTCACTTCCCAAAAATTTGATTTTGCAACTCCTAAACACTTCTACAACGTCTATTGACTTCTCTTTTGATGATCCTACGGATCAAAACTCTCAAAATCTTCGATTTTTTATAACACCATCACATTTAATCCACAAGTAAGGAGACTAGATTTCTACAAAAAGCTTGCATCTTTTGCTTGCCTATGCATACAAGAGCATAAAAAGTATGATTTTTATTTCATTCCTACGGTTAAAATGATAGAGATGATTTTTTCTAATTTTAGGGACACATTTGGCTGAAAATTGGGATTATGTATGCTATGATTGAATTAGGCATTACTCCTTGAGCTTCATGAGTTGGACTAGATTAGGAGTAAATGGTTCTTTGATACTTAACTCATGTCCATGATCATTCGAGACTTCATGCATATAGCTATGGCTAGAATTATAGCTATTAGTGATACTTGAATATATGGAACATACATTATTGATCACATGATACCATGATACTTCCTTCATTCACATGATCATGTTTACTAGCATTCTTTGAGGATATCAACATAGTAATGCTTTACAGTGAACTTTACATGTATTATGCTGGTTTGTGTTGTATTAATTGAAGGTGATTGATTGAATTGGTTGTTGGAGTGGATATATATTGAAGGAGTTTGGGTTTTGTGGATTGTGAGATTGGTTGAGGGTTGTGTGAGATTTGAAGAATATCTGTGTAGGGGTAGCAATCCTGTTTTTAGTCTTTGAGCTTACTTGTTCTCTCTTCCTATTCCCCTATTCCTTACTTGATATCATGTCTAGAGCGAGGGGCTAGTCTTCTAAAAGGGTGAGAACTCTTCTTTCTCAGCCCCTTCATTTGTTAATCCCTTGTCCCTAAGACCTACTTAGTTTATAGATGCATCTTGTGAGGAATGGTACAGTAAGACATCCTCTAATAAGATTATTGTCGATCGTACTTTCTTACCCATCTTAGACTGTGCACTCAAATTGGGAATGATGTTTAGACGACTAGGATGGGGGTCGATAATACAATTGAAAGGGAAGTATTGTCCCGTGCTTATTAAAGAATTCTATGCTAATGTGACAAATAAGGGCAATAAACATCTTCCCCATATAGAAACAAGAGTGACAGGAGTTCCTATCGTCATCACTCAAAATCAATTAGCTAACCTTCTCTAGGTTTTTGACGATGATACTTGGTAAGGGATTGACGTGAATAATGAAAAGATTCTTTCTGACCAGAATTGGGATGTTAGAGGGACTAGAGCTACCCTAGGCTTACATAAGCATAATGCCTTCCAAGCTAATAGCTTCTATTCAAATAATGATTTGGCAGCCAACTTTCGAGCTCTAGTCTACATGTTTGGGTTCAATGTTGTACCCCGTATTAGTGGTTTCAATGAGACTAGACAAATTAACACTTATATTTTGCATCGGATGATGAACACATTACTTATCCTTCTTGCCCTATTAATCATCCAATCTATTAGGGAGGTTGTTCATCACCGGCTCTCTACAAAATCCTTTGTTTTTCCCTTGGTTATAATGAAAATTCTAAAAGACTTTGGAGCGAGTCTTGAGGGAGAACTCATGGAGGTTACCATTGAGCACGATATGGTCACTGAACAAACTCTTATGAGTTGCAGGTACAAATACAAGCAAGAGTTAAAAAAGTGGCTAACTCCCTTCGAGGTTAGACATCCCGGGCAGGTAAGGCCACCCACAATGGAGGAGGAGCACCCACCACCACCAGCACGTGCACAGGCTAGCAGTTCTCAGCCCCACTCCCGAACTGACATTGAGGCGTCCGTGCTGGGGTGACTTGATCACCAAATGGCAGTACTCCTACGCTTGCAAGGTACTATAGAGGACATGGCAAGACGGCAAGCTACTATGGCACAACAGTTAGCTGAGTTGAGGCAGCATTCTTCTGGGCCACATGGTGGTGCGGGTACCTCTACACCAGCTAAGGATGATGAGGATGAGGAGGAGGACTGATGATTTTTCTCGAGCACTCTTGTTTTTCCTTTCTCTTTTATTGTTTTCTTTAGTTAGTTTTTGTTTTTGTTTTCTTCTTCGTGTACTTTTTCTTTCTTTTATTTTTGATTTATTTTCCTTTTCTAGTTTTTATGCTTTGGTGTGTTTTCTTTTGTATTTTTCTTTTTAGGTACGTTGCACTGCCTTATTCTTCAAAGCATTTCAAATCTTGTACGACACAATACCAAATGAATGGAAGTTTGTTTCTCTTATCTCTTCTCCTTTATATTTTTAGTCCTGTGGCATTGTTTATTCCTTGTGTTATATTTATTTGGCCATTGAGGATAATGTACAGTTTAAGTGTGGGGAAGTGATTTGATTGACAAGTCTTCTATACATATACTTTAACCTTCTTAGGAGCAAATTTTTGAGCAAAATTTTTTTCACATTTATATTTTTAATGCATGTCTTTATGATGGAATATAGAGCATATGTTCTAGATCATTTATGACTTATGCATAACTTTTTACATGCACATGGACTAAGTAGTTCTTGATCAAATGTTGTACATTGTTCTTAAACCTTGTTTTTCTACTAAAATTCATAGAGTATTCTAGAACTTACTTGAATACCTCTCGAGGCAAAATAAGAAAGAAAATCTGATTTAACTTAGGGATGACGGTAATAGGCCTTCTTTGGATAGTTTGAGCTTTTCAAGCCTACCTATTTTTATATTATCCCTAATGCCTATTTTGAGCCGAAATTGTTGATTTCTTTCTTTAAAACCCGTCATAATATTTTGTCCATTGCTTGTTTCTGAGAGTTTGAATATTTTTCCAATCTTTATGCTCTTGATGGATGAAAGTATATGTATGAGAATGTTGAGGAAGAATGTTGGGATAAAGATCACGACTTGTTACCTTCAGTTATAAATTAATAACAAGTTGAGCTGAAAAGAAAAAGAAAGAGAAGAAAGAGAAAAGATAGAGTGAAAACAAGAAAAGAAAAGAAGAGTAGCAGTAAGTGAGGGAAGAAAGCAAAAAGTTGCTAGAAAGAATGAAAGAAGAGAAATGAAAAAAAAAAAAAACGACAGTAGCAGTGACAGAAAAGACTTATTGAATAGAAGAAGAAAAGAAACGATCACAAAAGGAATGGTGATTGAGCTGAAAAAAAGAGTTAAAGTTCATATAAAGTCTTTGACACCATTGCTGGATGTTTTAGTGATCTTGTGAAAGAAATAGAAAAGAGTTGACGAAAAGAAGAATTGAAAGAAAGAAAAAAGAAAAAATGCAGGATTTGTTTGAGTGGAGTTATAATTGCTATATAAGGTTGTGGTTTGATTGATTTTGAAATAGGAGAGCAAGAAGAGTTGGAAAGTATTGATTCAATTTGTTTATCCTTTTCTTGCTAACTCTCAATTTTTCTTTGACTTGTGATTCTCCTATATCCTTCGTTTGATAAGCTATATTACAAGCCTTTAGCCTTACATTACAAGCTTAAAAGTCCTACTTGATCTAAGTAGAATCATGATATGTCTTGGATTAGTGCAGAGAGTGTGTGAAAAGTAAGCATATGGAATGCATATTCTTTTTTGAGCAAACTTCTTTCCAATGGTTTGTGAATAGTATGAAGTATTGTGATAGTTCTACTAAGTCATTTGTCACTAACACAAGTCTTGCATTGGTTGTGAAAGATGTAGTGGCATATGTTCTATGTTCTGGAATGAAGAAAGCCTTAAAGATATTGTTTTGAAATTGATTGAGTGATTTGTCAAACCTTGTGTTTTCCTATTTGTTCTTGATACTTTGCTTCAGGAAAAGCAAAGAGCTAAGTGTGGGGGAATTGAAAGGGGCTAAATTAGTCATATTTTTTTCTAGTTATTTGAGCTTCATTTGTGATACATTTTGTTCAATAACTAGTCCTATTCCTTTATATTTGAGATTTTACACTTGGAAAGGTATTTTGTTCTTTATTTCAGATTTTTAGGGTAAAATGAAACAAAAACGTCGCAAAACAGAGGAAATGCGGCGCCGGCTAGGACCCTAGATCCGGCACTGGCCATGCACTGTTGAAACGAACTTTGAAGCGACAGAAATTTTTTTGAAACAGAGCAAGAATAGAACTAAGGCAGCACCGGTTGTGAAGCTAGAATCGGTGCCGATTGCATTCTGGAACACATTAAGCAAAATTCGAAAAAAAATCGGCGAACGGTGGAGGAACAGAATACAATCGACACCAGCTCCAAGAGTCAAGGCGGCGCTGGCTATGCCTTGAAGCTAAGGCGGTGCTGTGATTTTTCTACGCAGTTTTTGGTAATCTGAGGAATTTTAGTATTTTCTAACTTCTACTCGGCCAAGAACACTGTACCTACGAATTTATGCACTGCTTAAGCCTATAAATAGAGGAAAAAACAAGGAAAAAGGGGAGAATTCATTGATCATTATAGAAAATTACTCAATCCAAGGAGGAATTCTTCAAGTTCAAGGAGGGTTGTACAAGAAGGTCTTCAAAGGAAGAAGAAGGAGGCTTGTCTCTGAGTGCTTTCTTTTACTTTGTTTTCTTTTTTTGACAATGATATGTTAATTGTTTTATTGTAATTCAATATTGTTTAGATACTCATGATATTTAGAGTTGTTTGATGTTTCGATTAATCGGTTATTATTCTTAGTATTCAATTACTTGTGCTTGTTACGAGATTAGTTGGTTGGTTTTATCCATTGACTTGCTGGACTAAAGGGGGTTGATGGTAGTTTCAATTTATTAATTTCTTATTCTATTAGCTATTCACTTGCTGGACCAAAGGGGGTTTGATTGCTTAGAACTGGTAATTAAAGGTTAATTGACGCCTTCCGAGACGAAGGGTTCATTGATTAATTTCATGCTTTGAATTTTTTGAGACCAAACGAATTTAATTAAGGATTGTGTTTAATGCATCTTTTGGATTAATTAGTTGAGATGAACCAAGTGATTCTAATTTATCTACAAGATAGTGATTTCATGGATTGACCATTGAAGTGAGTCTTCTTTAATCCTTCATGATGCCAAGGGAATAATTAGTTATGATAAAGGTTGGGTACTTTAAGATCATGTTTGTCTAAACAATGGTTGGAATTGCATACTTCTCCATCCTTGACATGTGTATATTTTTTATTTTGATTTTATTTTTTTCTTTTTATTTGTTCGTCACTTTATCGAGTCAGTTAAACAATGAAAGAAAGGTGATTATTGTCTACTTGTTCCTGGAGGATCGATACTCGTTTGAACTCTATACTCAGTTGTTGATGAGTACGCTTGCTCATATGTGTGATTTTGGTTGAACGTTTTAATTTAAACTTGATTGAGAATGTGCTTAGTTTTTGTATGATTTTTATACGCAAGTTCGAACACATTAGAGATTCCTACTACACTGGATGATGTTAGTACTTAAATAGTCCCTAGTCATAGTATTAATGAGACTAGACATCATTAATGCGTTAAGACTAGCATGTGTTAGACTTCCTGATTTAATCAGGCGGTGGTTCTCATAATCGTAAGTATTGAGATACTCAAAGTTATCTCATGGATGCTTGTTAATAGAATAAGTTCATTTGATGACCTAGCTTTGAGATAATCACATGGATAACTATTTAGTGCCAGTGATATAATCTCAATATAGCAAATGTGCAAGTATCCTTAGACTTGAGATCTCCAAGGTACTATGTTGACTGAGTATTGTACTTTGATTCCAATCTCCGGAGCTCGATCGAGGGTTGCCTATGGGATGGCTATTGGGTACATTGTGAGGTAAACAACAGTAGTTGAGAGGGTCAATAAAGGATTCACCACTCCTAATAGTAGGGGCAAATATCTCACGGCCACTTGTAGAAATTACTACTCGAGAAATCCTTAGACAAGGCAGTTGTGTATTGGAAATAGTTCCAATTGATACACATCTAGAGTAGTGGGTTCCTGGTACAAGTACTATCGTATTCGGGCCAGAATTAATTCTGGAGGGAGTCGGCTCTAATTCTGTATTCCAAACCGAATGAGATATTATATGGTGAAAGGAGTTAATTGCACTGTAGTTTGTTATTGAAGGGTTCATGTCAAGCCATATGACATCCTAGACTCTTGGGTGATTATGATGTGTTGCTAGATATCGCTCATGATTTGGGAATATGAGTTTATTAATTGATGAATTAATAAACCAATCTTGATTAGAATTAATAGGATTAATTCTAATTAATTATGGATTATTAATCTCAAAGAGTTTGGATTAATTTATATTCGCTACCAATTGACTGGGAAACCTAATAGGTCACACGTAATATATGATTATATACTCAAGATGTTATTTGATAACATATAGGTGTTAATTGCGAGAAAGAGAAGTTTTGGACAAATTATAATAAGTTATAATTTGTGGTCCAAGTTGTAATTGTGAAAACTTGATGTTTCCAATTACAATTAAAAAATTCTAATTGTTTTTAAATTTCAAAATTTTAGTGTATTTTGGAACATATATTGGATATGCTCGAAACCCTAATCCAAGTGTTATTCACACGAAAATAGGAGCTATAAAAAACATCTTCACACACACACACACACACACACACACACACACACACACACTCTCTCTCTCTCTCTCTCTCTCTCTCTCTCTCTCTCTCTCTCTCTCTCTCTCTTGTTTTGCTGAAAACGAAAACAGCCCTAGCCGCCATCTTTTTCTACTAGCATAGGAAATTTTGGTACTTGAGTATTCCTATGTGTGGATTACTGTTAGAGATACTCACACACTGTGATTATAGTGGTTAGACGTTCAACCCACGTGGAGTTTGCACAAGATGATTGCTGGATTGCACCTCGACTTGAAGAAGAAATTTTGTTCTTCGGACGATCAAACAAAGGTAAAAAGTTGTTACCTTTATTATTTTTATGTCTTGTTTTCCACACATAGGCGGGTCCTGTGATAGTATCTCGTTTATTTTCCGTTGTGCCGTATTCTGTACGAGCCTGAGATACCCAACAGTAAATACCTAATTAAATGTATTTCACGTGCATACACATGGTCTAATATCTCTTATCTTTCATGCAGGTCATTTGCATCATGACAACAAATTCGAACTTATGTAGCATTTTGGAAACAAACAAGCTCACCGAATCAAACTTCTTAGATTGGTATAGAAATTTGAGAATCGTTCTCAAATCAAAAAGGTTGCTCTACATGTTAGATGTTCCAATTCTACCACTACTAGCTAATGATGCTCTTGCTGAAGAGCATGAAGTTCATAAGAAGTATAAAGAGGACAGTGACATAACAACTTGTATCATGCTGGCTTCAATGACCACTGAGCTTCAAAAATAGCATGAGCATATGGATGTTCGTACTCTTATCTTCTATCTAAGGTAGCTTTATGATAAGCAAGCAAGGACAAAAACGTATGAGATCTCTAAACAGTTATTTTGTTATAAAATGGTAGAAGACACTTTAGTAGCCACTCAAGGACTTAAATTGCTAAGGTTATTTGAGAAGCTTGGATCACTTGGGTTCACTATGGATCATAAGTTAATATAGACTTAATTATTCAATCTTTTCTAGTTAGTTTTTCACAATTTGTGATAAACTACCAAATGAATAAGATTGAGACCACTATACTTGAGTTTATCAACCTTCTTAAGACTGTGGAGTCTTTTATGGAGAAAGAAAATAATGCAGTCTTTTTGGTTGATTCTTGTTCTAAGAAGAAAAATGTTTCTAAGAAGAAAAAGAAGAATCCAACCAAACCTAAAGGTGGTGTGAACAAGTAGGAGATAGCTACCAAAGACCTATGACACCATTGTGGGAAAATGAGCCATTGGAGGTGCAATTACAAGAGCTACTTGGAGACTGTTAAAGAAAAAAGAGAGAAGGAGAAGCTTGCAAGCATTCTACTTCTACTCCTGATATATTTATGATTGAGATTAATACTGGCTTTAATAATGAGATATGTGTATTGGATACCAGATGTGGATCTCATTTGTTCAATAATTTGTAGGGACAAAAGAGTACTAGGAAGTTGGAGAAAGATGATGTGCACTTCGTACAATAAATGGAGCAAAGGTTGCTGCACTTATTGTGGGGACCTATCATCTACACTTGCCTTTTGGATTAATTCTAGTACTGAAAAACTATTATTATGCACCAATTTTTCTTACAAATATTATCTCAGATGTTTGTTTAGATTTGCTTGGATTTCATATAAGTTATAAGAATAAAAGTTACTATTTTTCATTAAATGATATCCATTATGGTACAACAACTTTGATGAATAGTTTATATGTTCTAGAAATGGAAAATTAAGTTCTCAATATAAACAATAAAAGGCCAAGAATAGATAATACAAACCCTTCTTACTATGACATTATCGTTTAGGCTATATAAATGAGAATCACATTGCTAAGTTACATAAGTATGGTGACTTGGGATAATTTAATTTTGAATTATATGAGACTTGTGAATCATACTTACTAGGAAATATGACAAAAACCTCTTTTTCTAAGACAGAGGAAAGGACTAAGCAATTATTGAAACTAATACATACTGATGTATATGAAGGATCAAAACAGAAAACATCAAAGAAAACGCAACGGAAAATTTTTCAATTTTCCGAGCAACATATAGGAAAGAGTACTTACTTTTCCTTATTAGTCACGGATTAACCAACAAGGGGCCGGGTTGCACTAGAACCTCTTACGTTGGAAGGGGAGAAGGTGACGCATGTTGTTCAACTAGAAAGCCTGCCAATCTTCTACTTCTGCGCATTAAGCATCTCCAAACTTCTTCTATTCGTCTTCTGGAGTATGACTCTACCTTGTTCTAGGCGTTAGCTTGGTGAGACCTCATTTCTAGGATAAAAACACTCTACCAGAGAGAAGGAAGATAAAGAACGTGGAAGAGAAAACTAAAGGAGACGGCACCCACTAGAAAGAAGAGAACTCTGAAAAAAACATTATCACTTTTTTTTTTCTCTTCTTGTCCCTATATTAGGCCAGCCTGGGGCTCTCTCAAGCCCTAATGGCCAAAAAGTATGAAGTCGTAATGGGCTAGGTGCTGTGCTAAAAAACCAATCCAACACTGATGATGTGTTCGGACTTGGGTATAAAAATCATACAACAACTAAGTACATTCCTAATCAAGTTTAAATTAAAACGTTAAACCCAAATCACACATATGGGCAAGCATACTCATCATTAACTGAGCATAGGGTTCAAATGGGTGTCGATCTTCAAGGAACAAGTAGACATTAATCACCTTGCTTTCATTATTTAATTGACTCGATAAAGTGAAAAACAAAGAAAAATAAAATAAAAGAAAATAAAATAAAATCAAAATCAAAATATATACAGGTTAAGGATGTAGATTTATGTAACTCAAGCCATTGGTTAGACAAACATGATCTTGAAGTATCCAACCTTTATCATAACTAATTATTCTTTTGGCATCATGGAGAATTAAAGTAGACTCACTTCTTTCCCAATCCATGAATCCCTATCTTCTAGATAACTTAGTATCACATACTCTGTCTCAACTAGTCTTACCCAAAAGATGCATTAAACACAATTCTCTGATTAAGTCCCATTCTCAGGCAAACATAACCCATGAAATTAACCAATTGAATCCATACTCTGGCAGACATCAATTAACCTTTAATTACTCTGTTGTAAGCAATTAACCCCATTTTCAAGCAAGTTAAAAGACAACAAATATGAAATCAATCAATTGAACTACCATCAACACTATTTTCAAGCAAGTTAACATAAAACAATCAATTAATCTTGTAATAAGCGCGAGTAACTAAATACTAAGAATAATAATCAATTAATCAAAAGATCAAATAATTCTAAATATCATGAATATCTAAACCAATGTCAAATTATAATAAAACAATTAAAACATCATTGTCAAGAAAAAGAAAACAAAGTAAAAGAAAGCACTCATAGACAAGCCTCGTTCTTTTTCCTTTGAAGACCTTCTTGCATAATCCTCATTGAACTTGAAGAATTCCTCCTTAGATTGAGTAATTTTCTATGATGATCAATGAATTCTTCCATTTTCCCCTTGTGTTTTCCCTCTATTTATAGGCTTAGTAAGTGCCTAAACTTGCAGGTAAAGTGTTCTTGGCCGAGTAGAAGTTGGAAGATACTAAAACTTCTCAGATTAGCAAAAACCGCGTAGCAAAATCATAGAACCGTCTTAGCTTTAGGGCATAGCCAGCACCATATTGACTCTTGGAGCCGACGCTGATTGTGTTCTGTTCCTCCACTCATTCGCCAATTTTTCTCCGAATTTTGCACAATGTGTTCCAGAATGCAACTGGCATCGGTTCCAGCTTCACAGCCGGCGCCGCCTTGGTTCTATTCTGCTCTGTTCCAATAATTTTTTGGTCGCTTCGAAGTTCGTTTCAACAATTTATGGCCGGCGCCGGTTCTAGGGTCCTAGCCGGCACCGCCTCTCCTCTGTTCTACGATGTTTTTACTTTGTTTTACCCCAAAAACCTGTAATAATGAACAAAATACCTTTCCAAGGGTAAAATCTCAAATATGAAGGAATAAGACTAATTTAGGAACAAAATGTATTACAAATGAACCTCAAATAACTAGGAAAAATATGACTAATTTAGCCCCTATCAACTGACCTAATCCTCTTAATTAATTAATTATCTTTTCTGGGCCTTATTAAATATCTAAGGCTAATTAATTAATTCTAATTGGACTCTTAATATATGTCAACATATATCATCCCAATTAGATAATTTATTCCAGCCTAATTCTCTTAATTAATTAATTAATTATCTTTTATGGGCCTTATCAAAACCCATGACTAATTAATCAATTAATCCTAATTGGACTTTTAGAATATATTTTTTTCTCTATTCCAAATAATTATCCATCAAGCTCTAGATTATGTCTAAACAACACCAAGGTAACTTGAACTGCTCCGGGGGCCAGGAGATATATTATTCATGGCTACTAAAATGACCAAAATGCCTTTACTATTAAATAGCTGTATTTTATCATTTTAAATATTTCCATTTTATTACCATATGGAAATATAGACCCGAAGAATAATATTGCTAAAGCAATGTCTCCGACCTACAGGTGAAATGATGAAAATATCCCTCTATGTAACACCCATCAATGAGACAAGATAAATATACTAACACCCATCTCAAAGACATCTACCATACTTAGATCTCTAGTCTGATAATCCATGACTCACTCGAATGTACTTGCATATCATTAGCAAATACCTAAAAACACAAATTCTAGAGTCATGTTCCCAGGACCCTGGATCATTAGCTTATCCTGGACAATCACAAGAGGGCAATTTAACCTCACTACGTAAAGTACAGAAACTCTGTTGTATGAGTCTGTCTTAACTAACTAAAGTAATACACCCAACATACAATCATATTGATCTCACAAAAGAAATCTTACCCAACATACATCAAAGTATAAAACCCTAGCTTCGTCTGACCACCAACTTATACTTAAATATGAAGGTATCTGACCAAACTGTAGCAGTAATAGTTTGGTCTCTATAATTATAGTACTTTAAGCGAAACCACCACTGTAGGTTCAGTTCTACGTATTCGAAATACGTTTATGCAAATGATATGAGTGAACTACTCACTAATTCATGGTAAACCATTCCTTATTACAAATCATGGTACAATAGTCTTATCTTGATAAAATGCCTAGTTCCATCAAACCACTAAGAACTCATTTTCACTTGTATGACAAGTACCCATGGTCTATACCTTGCTGTGAAGAACGATCCAACATATAGACCATTACTTGTCATCCTTAGACTTTTAAATGTGCAATAATATAAGAAACAAACTAAATTGAATGAATAACAATCTTATTGTAATATGTTTACACATAAAACATAGTTTTTAAGGGCATACTTTCCAACAACCTCCCACTTGCACTACAAATACTATGAAAGTCCGTATGTGGCTACCCCTATGACATCTAAGTGTCGGTGAAACATCTTTTCTATCAAAGGCTTGGTAAAGAGATCTGCTAGATTATTGACAAAGGAAATCTAATCGATCACAATCTTCCATTTCTGGATGAACTCCCAGGTGATGTGATACTTCCTGTCTATATGCTTGCCCTTCTTATAGTTTTGAGGTTCCTTGCATTTTGACACCTCTCTAGAGTTGTCACAATAAATGGTGACAGGCCTATCCTGGTGTGGTACTACTCCATGTTGTATGAGGAATTTTTGGAGCCACATAGCTTTTTTAGAAGCTTCTGAAGAAGTAACGTTCCCACCTACCATAGTAGAATCAACAATGCAAGAGTGTTTTATACTTCTCCATGAAATAGCATATCCAAACAAAGTGAAGATATATCCACTAGTGGATTTTCTTTTATATTTATCTGCTTGGAAGTCTAAGCCTCTATAACTAGAAGGAACCAAATCATAAGCACGCTATACAAGCATATAATCTTTCGTTTTCTTTAGATATTTGAGTATATTCTTTACAGCTTGCTAGTGAGCTTCCCTTGGGTTTGACTGATATATGCTAACTGTGAAACCCCAACTAAAACCAACCCTAGAGTAACGGGGTCGGGATGAATAACATATTTTCTTACATGCATAAATATATTTTTGAATTATTTCATGTGCTTTGGATTTGTGATTTATAGTCCAGAAGGCTTAATTGTGCTTGTCAAGTAGGAAGGGCACAATGGTAATTTTGCTTGAAGTGAAAATAGGGAGATAGCTTAAGGATTGAATAGGAAGAATATTTAGGAGAGAAAATAAGAACAAAGAGATATTGTGGTTTAGTGGTTAGAGGTTTGGAATTAATCCTTAAAGTCTTGAGTTCAAATCCTATCATTTAAGTTTTAGTATGATTAATTTTATTTTTGTATAAGGTAGGCTATTTTCGACCCTTGCATGCCATAGGAAGGAGTATGAGTGATTGTCATAAGGGAGACTTGAAGGGAATGTGTTAATCCTGCTCTTGTGTCCTACAAAAAAAATTCTTAGGGGATTCATGTCCTTTTTGCTCTCTAGCTTACCTTAATTCTTTTCAATTAAGTTGCTCAATTTATCCAAGCCATTTTTATTTTCAGAAAATTCCAACAAGGTTCTTTGATCTTGGAGTTTCGAAAATGGCTTTTAGAGGATAGAGTTTTGGCTGAAAATAGGTAAGGGTTATAGAAGGTTCCCAAGAGAATTAATCTCCATGGTTGAACCTTCAAAACTCCACTCCATAATGTTCATCTTCTCCATGGTAGGAATCTGAAATTTTTCTAGCTTCTTGGTCAGCCTAGTTTTTGAAAACTTCAACCATTTTTTTTACTCAAATGCTGCCTGAAAAATGTCCAACTTGTTCAGCTAGAAGACTAAAAAACTTTGCCAAAATTCGGACTGTGCAAAGCTGTGAAAAAAAAATAAATAAATAAATCTACGCAGCTTCAAATGCCTAGCAGTCCAAAAATAAGCTGTTTCTTCCACCTTGCAAACCAGCAATTCATCTCTGCCTTTCCTCCAAAAGAAGGCTGGAAACCAGCCTTACAATATCCTCCAATATCCCTTCAAACCTTCTGCAAGTCAGCTGGAATATGGCAGAAAAATTTGCACAAAAATTCCAGCAAACCTCTCAAATGAACAACCGGTAATTCCAGCCTTGTTTCCTTTTCAACCTTGTCGGAAAAACCACTCCAACTTTCTGTGAAAACAACCTTCGTCAGCCATGAACTGAACTCCACCACCCTCCTCCATTGATCTGTACGAAAGAGCTCCTTGGCCACTCCTTAAATCACTACAATCAAGCCTTCAATTGGAATTCAAAATTCTAGCAAATTACTCCATGAAAACTTCCATGGATTAAGCCTCAACCAACCAAAATTTTCCTCCACCATTGCGCTCCACCATTTGGCCACCCTATAGCTTTTTCAACCTTATTCATCTTAGCAAAACCTCAGCTAATTCCAACCAGCCATAGCAGCTCCAAGGACGTCCATCAACCAACCTATTATTACCATATTTTCTACCTTAATTCACTCCCTAAATTACTTCTTTTGAATTTCAAACAACTATCTTTTCTTCTTTTCCCTAATCCAAAAATTCAATCACAAGGATTCCCCAATCCATTCAGCCAAGTCCATCCAGCAAAATTTCGTCCAGCTTCTCTCCATTCTCTCCTTTCCTCAAATGAACACTAAGAACATACACCACTATTCTCCAAGCCTAAGACCACTCTAAACACCTCCAATCTCTCCCAAAAACTCCAGATCACGTCTACTCACCCTCTAGAATCCATTTCTGTATGTTATAACATCAAACACTAAAAATAAAATTTTGCTACCGGATAAAAAAACCAGAAATTTTCTTGAAGGTTCAAGAACTCTCTCAAGGTAACCATGAACAATTATGTTCATCTTCTTTTCTCTTCAATCTTTAAAATAACACACACACACACTCTCTCTCTCTCTCTCTCTCTCTCTGCCGAAATGGTTGTTTCAACCGTGGCCATTTTCTCTTCTTCCTTCTTAGACGGATCAAGCCTTCCAAGCGTGTGGACTCTCTTGAGACTTCATCATGGTAGTCATCATTCGAGTATGTCTCTTTAACCCTCTTCTTAATTCTAAAATCATGTCTCCTGGATGTAGTTAGAAAAGGATAGAATATGATTGGAGATTGAGTATGTGTTTGTATGAAGGAGTTAGGATGGGAGCATGAGGATGTTTTGTCATGATGGAGTTTTATGATATTTTGTGGTTTGTTGCATGCTTCATGTTGTGAGTTAGTATGAATGATTAAGCATGATAGATATTATGTCATCTTTGGTGAATAGGGTTTTATATTCTTGTATTCTTGTTAAAGCCATGAATATGATTATGTTTAGTGAAGTTTGGATCTTGCGATGGTAGTTATAGATTTAAGTCTTCATTCATGAATTGAACGGCTTGTTGATTGGTATTAGAGTTTATTTTCATGATTCTTGTTAGCCATAGGAAAAGTATGATCATGACCTTATTGATCATAAACTATTTAAGTTAGCTAATTTTATTACATTAATAAAAAATTAGAACTATATTTTCTTCCAATAATTTTGAAAACCCTAGGAAGCTTTGGAATTGGATTGTTATATGAAATAGTGAAATTTTAGTCAAATAAATGATACTTTTATTAAAAATAAAATATATAAATATTATATATAATAACAATATTAGATAAAGCCTTATATATAAATAATCATAATAGGTAACATATTAATCTTATAAGTCATATATTCATAAATACTATTAAAATTTATTTATCAAAATATATTAAAATTTACTTTTTATTAATTTTATTTATCAATTATTTTCTAACTATTAATTATTAATTAAGAGAATAGTAATAATTTATTATTTTAATAATATCATATACGACTTAGGACCCTTCATCAAATAAACCCTATTTTATTTATTAATAACAAAGATTATATTTGAATCTATAACTTATTAGTAATTATTTCACAATCCCTAGTTATTTTATTATCAGGCTAGATTTATTTTATAAAATCCTTTTTATTATCTAGCCTTAAACTTTGGGATATTAGGGTCATCATTGTAGTAAATTGAACTAGGATTATTTATGGAAGCAAATTTAGCTTTAGTCTAATTATGGCTTGTGTTTACCCCAAGCGGGGTTAGGTCAGCTTTTGAAGATATTTGAATTAGCTCAAGTAAAGGATCAAGTAAGCTCCTGCATAAAACTTGTTCGATGTAAAAATGTTACTATGGTAAGCCAAATGCGAAGTGTATAGATACTCATTTTTATAAAGGCAATTAAGGAATGTTTCCTTTCTTATTTCAGTCAAGTAAATTATTTGAAAATCAACAAGTAGTTTTACGCAAACACCAAACTCTTTCTAAAATCAACTTCGTCACGGACTTTAGAAACCCTTAATTGCCATTTTCAAATAAAGCAATGTTTTATCAGTTTTCTCCCAAGTGAGACAATTAAATGTTGAGTACTCAATAAGGGTAAGCTAGTAGTACTAGTTTTGAGGAGCAAGAGCGAGTCTTCTGGCAGAAGGCCATCTCCAGAAAATGAACTCAACTTGGAGAAGCGACAGTACTACTTAGCCATGCCAGTCCAAGCTGGCAAGTTTCAGTCATGTGGACTGTGTGTTGCCGGAGTGGACAATCAGTTTGTTTGGGTGTAGAGAAAGAGGAGTATCTTACCCAGTAGGCCGTACACCTACCTTTTGTTAGTCTGCACCAAGTATGGCATTCTGACCGTTATATGGATATGGGGCCCAACGTGTGGTAACCTATGGCTGCCTATTTGAATGGTTGTATTTATTGTGCACTTCTATGATTTCAAAAGAGGAAAACACCAGTCTTACTTTTAATCCTTATTTCTTGCTTGGCAGTGCTCTCTTTTATGCAATTTTACAACCTGCATTCATGAATTGTTTTACTTGAACCACTTAAAGCACACACACGGACTTGCTAAGATTTTTATCTCATCATCTTTTATGCCATGATTTTAGGTCGATCCTACTGTGGAGATAAATAGCTAGAAAGTTGCCTTCTCGAAGACTTTATGTTATTTATTTCATATGTTACTTTGAGAGATGATAGTGAACAATATATTTTGGATTTGTTTTTGAATTTTTGGGTTGTAATAAGTTTTAAATTTCGAAGTATTATTTTATTTTTTTTGTGTGACCTAGTTATAAAGATCCCTTGTCCTTTGGACGGGTAACATCCCCAGCCCTGTTAGGCTTAGGTTATGGGGTGTTACACTAACCATGTCTACTGCAAAGCAAATATTTGGCCTAGTTTAAAATATAGCACACATGAGACTTTCCACAGTCGAAACATAAGGGATCCTACTCATTTTCTGCTTATCTTTCTGTGTCTGAGATTACTGCTTGGAAGATAAGGATAATCTATGTCTAAAGGGTATAATAGCCCCTTTACATTGATCCATGTTGTACTTCACCAATATCTGGTCAATGTAAGTAGATTCGAATAAGCTTAATGTATTTTGTTTCTTATCTCTAAGAAGCTTAATGCCTAGAATGTAGCTAGTTTCTCCCATGTCTTTCATGCTAAATTGACTAGATAGCCAAACCTTAACGGATGACAATGTCCCTACATTATTTCCAATGAGTAGAATGTCATCCACATAAAGTACCAAGAAAATCACTTTGTCACGTGTCTGATTTCCTATACACACATGGTTCTTCCACGTTTTGAATGAAACCATAAGCTTTCATGATTTCATCGAAACGTGTGTTCCATGCTTGTGAAGCTTGCCAAAGTCAATAGATGGACTTCTTAAGCTTATAGACCATTTGTTCTAAACATCTAGCAACAAAACCTTCTGGCTGAGACACATAGATGTCTTCGCTAAGATAGCCATTTTAGAAGGCTGTCTTGACATTTATCTGCCATATCTCGTAGTCATAGTAACATACGATGGCTAAGAGAATTTGGATAGACTTAAGCATAGCTATTGGTGAAAAGGTTTCGTCATAATCGATCCCTTATTTTTGAGTATAACCTTTAACAACCAACCTTACTTTATAGGTTTCAACCTTTCTATTCGTACCTTTCTTTCTCTTGTATATCCACTTACACCCAATAAGTTTTATCCCACAGGCACAGTGACAAGATCCTAGACTTGATTTAGATACATGGACTTAATCTCGGTATTTATAGCTAGCTGCCATTTGTTTGCATTAGCATTAACAATGGCCTCCTAGTATGTAGTGGGATCTTGTTCTTGATGATTAGATACTAGATCATAGATATCTTCGATCCACCTTTCTGGAACTCTTATGATCTTCCTACTACGACAAGGCTCAGTTTATATAGGAACATCCAGTAATGTTTCTCTTAGTTCCTCGATTGGGGTGTTAGAAGTACCTAAAGTTGAATTAGTAACCAACTTTTCTTCTAACTGTATTCTGGTTGAACCTGTGGTGGAAGTAACTTGCTCATCCTTTAAGTATTTAGCGCTAGTACTAGCAAGTACTTCATGCTCTTGAGGGTGATAGAAATATCCACTTCTTGTTCCTTTTGGATACCCAACGAAGTAGCATAGTTCTGATATTAGTTCTAGCTTACTTCCTTTTGTCATCATATAAGCTGGACAACATCATATCTTGAGATGGTTCAGACTAGGCTTTCATTCAGTCTACATCTCATAGGGTGTCCTAGGTACTAATTTGGAAGGTACCAAGTTTAAAATATATGTCGCTGTTTCTAAGGTATACCCTTAAAAGGAAATAGGAAGAGACGCATGACTCATTATGCTTCTGACTATTTCCATCAAAGTTCTATTTTTTCTCTCAACTACTCCATTCTGTTGGGGAGTCCTAGGCACAATTAACTAAAATATTATACTGTGATGTACCAAGTAATCCTTAAACTCACCGAGGAGGTACTCTTAACCACGATTTGATCTCAAAGTTTTAATTAATTTACCTATTTGAAGCTCCACTTCAACCTTAAACTCTTTGTATTTATCAAAAGAGTCAAATTTATGCCTCATCAGATAAATATAACCAAAATGAGTGTGATCATCTGTGAAAGTGATGAAGTACTCGTAGCCTCCTCTAGCTGGTGTAGTTATCGGACCATAAACATCCGTATGAATTAGTGCTAGTATTTCCATGGCTATATCTACCTTTTTGGTAAAGGACCTTTTGCTCATTTTACCTTTAAGGCAAGGTTCACCTTGAGGCCAGTCTTCCAGTCTTAATGAATCTAAAGGCCCATCATGGATTAGCCTCTGAATCCGATTGAGATTTATATGTCCCAATCTTAGATGCCACAAATATGAGTAATTTGATATGGCATTTCTCTTTTTATTATCAGGTTTAGTTTGAATATTGTTTACTTGATTTCAAAGAGGATGTATATAGAAAAAGATTCCCATGTATGTTTCCTGTACAAATTAAATTACCATCTCTATTGATGGAAACACCAGAATGGAAAGAAACAAAATATCCTTGATTCATCAATTTGGAAACTGAAATCAAATTCTGTTTGACACAAGAAACGTATAAAATATATATTTTAGAACCAACTTTCTATTAAAATAAAAATAAGCTCAAGAACTCCCACTGCTTCAGCCCATATTCTTGCTCCATTGCCTACTTGAAGTCTATGCTCACACTTATTGAGTATCCTTGTCCTTCAGAATCCCTACATAGAGTTATAGACATGGTCAGTGGCTCCAGAATCAACTTTCTAGGAGCATATTGATCCACCCATCAAAATAGGCTCTAGGTATAGAATAATACCTAAAGTAGACTTGGCTAAGAAGTTTGGATAATCTTTCTTCCAATGCCCTTTCTTGCCACACTTAAAACATTTGCCTTTAGACTTCCCGTTGGGCTTGGCCTAACCAGATACTATGGGCAGGGCCCTTGCGTTGTTCTGGACTTTGTTCTTCCTGAATTTCCTAGGCTTTGTCTTAATTCTAGAAGAAGAATCAGAACGAGAGACCAAAACCTTTGATACAAGCTTCATGATCTTTTCTGCCACCTGGAGCTCATTCATAAGCTCCGTGAGATTCATATCCAACTTGTTCATGTTATAGTTCAACTTGAACCTAGAATATGAATCAGGCAAAGTTTCAAGAACCATGTCAATTTGACTCTTAGGATCTATTGTCGCGCCTAGGACCTCGATCTACTCGAAGTAAGCAATCATCTTAAGCAGATGCTCTTGAATTGATGCCCCATGAACCATCCCAGTGTTCATGATTACCCTAAGAGCTTCCTACCTTTGCGGGCCGGCTCTTGTTAGCAAACATGGTACGCAATGACAAACCCATGTCGTATATAGTGGCTATGTGCTCATGTTTAGATTGGAGCACACTAGACATAGAAGCCAACATGTAGCATTTAGCCATCTCATCGGCTTTCTTCTATGCCTTCTCGGCCTCTTGCTCCTGATCAGTGGATTCTTCTCTAATCTTAGGACAGGGATTCGTAAGAATATACTTGTACTCCTCGATAGTGAGTACTATGTTCAGGTTTCTCTTCTAGTCCACATAATTTAGGCCTGTCAATTCTTCCTCCTTGAGAATGATTGACAATGGACTGAAACCAAACATTTCTGAAATATTATAAAAAATATTCATTTAGTTTGTAAGAAATAAAAATGCACATTTCTTTATAATATTTCTTTGAAAATAGATAACTCTTAAAAACATTATCAATAATATAAATAGTTTGGCTCTTAGAAAAGCTAACAGAACTTCATAGGAAGATTAGTAGCATCCGAGGTTAAATGTATAACCATCACGAATCAAAACATCCTAAAATAGGTAATGATCTAGAAAACGTTCCACCAGTAGGATGGCCACTAATTCATACTACCTACGGTTAATCTAATGCTAAAAATCTCCAACGTAGGTAGGTCGATCCTAGCAAATACCCTAGGCTTTTAATTTTACTATTCTATTAGTTCTATATACTTGTGGAAATCCATCTTATAGAGGATCATGCTCAGAATGATACGAGGAAATCCACTATCTGTAATGAGAGTTGTGATGGTAGCCATGGGGTTGTTGGAACCTTTCTCCCACTTAATCTTTTATTGAAAATAATGTTTTTAGCCCAAAAAATGTTTTCTATAACCTCATGGTTTCATTAACTTTTAGTAAAAATCTAAAATTTAATATTATTCTCTATATCAAGGATTAAATCCTTTGAGATAATAAACTATGAATTTATTTTGCTATTCTAAGTTAATAACCAAGTAAAACTTTATTAAATAACCTTAAGTTTAATATTATTTTTTATGTCAAGGATTAAATCCTTTAAGAGAATAAACCATGAGCACTTCTATTTTTAGAGTTTTCTTATATTAAAATGTTTTATCAAAAACGTCCTATCTAGTGAGACTTTGGTCTCACAAGAATTTGCGCATTTGATCACAAAAACAAAATAAGCATGATACCAAAAAGTAATTTTTTTCATGCTCAAACTATTCATTTATTCGTAGGTGACCAAACAATGGATTAAACATCATGAATTTAAAATTATTGATATTCTTTAATCCTAAGGTGGTTCCATTATTTACTATTCATTTTCATGCAAATTATTCATCTATAGATAAATAAAACTATTGTAGAAAATTAACTTCATATAATGGTTTCAATACATGATTACACCAAGGAAAGAATTGAGGTATAGAACTTCAATAGTGCTCTCCTTTTTCTTGGACAATTTGCACTCAATTGCCTCTGGACAGAGTGGACCTGGCTGCCTGGTCCGTTGGGCCCACCTGGCACCGAGTCTACTCTATTTTTCTAAAAACTCCAGTTGGGCAGAGTGGACCTAGTGCCTAGTCTGATCGGCCCACTAGCACCAGGTTTGCTCTAGAGTTTTCCGATTTCTGGAAAAATCTAGCTTTTTAGACATTTGTCTCTCCACTAAAAAAATTCCAGTAATCATGTTCTTCAATTTCCAAGATTTACAGGTTTAAAGAATACAACGAAATGCTAAACTAGACATAAATAACATGCCTTTACAAGTACCTATGCCTCTAACCATGAGGGGTACATCGAATCTACTTAAAACAGTAAAACAATGAGAAAACTATTAGAATACATGATCCTATACCATTAACCACGAGGCGTACATGAACTCTGAAAATCAATGTATGTAGAATTAGAAGAAATCATAAAAGATTCATTTTTAATAGGAAAGGAACCATCTTTTTTCAGTTTTAACCCTAGTACATGCTTCTAGATGAAATCCATGGCTCTAATACAACTTGAAGGAATCGCAGAATTGTGGAAAATTTTTTTAGTTTTTCGAGCCACATCTAGAACAAGTACTTACTTTTACTGATTGGTCGCAGATTAACCAATAAGGGGCTGGGTTGCACTGAAACCTCTTGTGTTGGAAGGGGAGAATGAGGCACCTACTATTCAACTGGAACTCCCGCCAATCTTCTACTCCTATGCATTAAGCATCTCCAAGCTTCTTCTCTTCATCTTCTGGAGTATGACTCTATCTTGTTCTAGGTGTTAGCTTGGTGAGAGCTCCTTTCTAGGATAGAAACACTCTACCAGAGAGAGGGAAGAGAAAGAATGTGGAAGAGAAGACTAAAGGAGGCGGCACCCACTAGAGAGAGGAGAACTCTAAAAAAAACGTTGTCACTTTTTTTTTCTCTTCTTGTCCCTATATTCGGCTAGCCTAGAGCTCTCTCAAGCCCTAATGGCCAAAAAACATGAAGCCCTAATGGGCTAGGTGCTGTGCTTAAAAACCAATCAAAGACTGGTCCAATACTCTTAATTAATTAATTATCTTTTCTGGAATTTATTAAATACCCAAGGTTAATTAATTAATTCTAATTGAAATCTTAATATATGTCAATATATATCAGCTCAATTAATTAATTTATTCTAGCCTAATTCTCTTAATTAATTAATTATCTTTTCTGAGCTTTATCAAAACTCAAGGCTAATCAATTAATCCTAACTGGACTCTTAGAATATATTTTATTTCTCTTTCAAATAATTATATATCAAGCCCAGATTGTGTCTAAGGAACACTAAGCTAATTTGAGCAACTCCGGGGACCAAGTGATATATTATTTATGGCTACTAAAATGACGAAAATGCCATAACTATTAAATAGTTGCATTTCATGATTTTGAATATTTACATTTATCACAATATAGAAATATTGACCACAAGAATAATATTGCTAAAGCAATGTCTCCAACCTACAAGTGAAATGACGAAAATACCCCTCTATGTAACACCCATCAATAAGATAGGATAAATGTACAAACACTCATCTCAAAGACATCTACTATCCTTAGATTTCTAGCCTGATAATCCATGTAATTAGAAACTACACAAAAGCACACATTCTAGAGTCACGTTCCCAGAGCCCTAGATCATTAGATTATCCTGGACAATCACAAGAGGGTAATTTAAGCTCACTAAGTGAAGCATAGAAACTCTGTTGCATGAGTCCATCTTAACTAACTAGAGTAATACATCCAACATATAAGGATATTGATCTCACTAAAGAAATCTCATCCAATATATATCAAAGTTTAAAACCCTACCTTCGCTAGACCACCAACTCACACTCAAGTATGAAGGTATCCGTCTATGTTGTAGTAGTAATAATCTGGTCTCTATAATTATAGTGCTTTAAGAGAGACCACTACTACAGGTCCAATTTTACGTATTTGAAATACGCTTATGCCAATGATGTGAGTGAACTACTTTCTGATTCAAAGCAAACCATTCCTCATTAGAAATCATCACACAATAGTCTTACCTTGATGAAATGCCCAATTCCATCAAACAACTAAGAACTCAATTTTACTTATATGACAAGTACCCATGGTCTATACCTTACTGTGAAGAATGACCTAGCATATAAATCGTTACTTGTCATACTTGGACATTTAAATGCGCAATAATATAAGAAGCAAACTAAATTGAATGAATAAACATCTTATTACAATATGTTTACTTAGAAAACATAGTTTTTGAGGGCATACTTTGCAACAGTATGTGGACCAATGACATTATAAGCAAGAGGGGGTTATCAATATTTGATAACCTTTATTGATGATTATTTTTTATTTGGCTATTTTTATTTAATGAAATACAAATCTGAAGCCTTTGAGGAATTTGAAGAATTCAGAAATGAAATAGATAATTGACTTGGTAAGAGTATTAAAACTCTAAGATCCGATCGAGAAAGTGAATACTCAAGCTAAGAGTTTCTAAGTTATCTTAGAGATAATGAAATATTATCTCAATTGACTCCACCAAATACACCTCAGCATAATGGTGTATATAAATGGAGAAATCAAACTCTATTAGATATGGTTCGATCCATGATGGCTTTTCTTGATCTACTAAAATCATTTTGGGTATATGCACTGGAAATTACTGTTTATATTTTAAATAGAGTTCTACAAAAAATGGTTGACACTGCCCCCATTGAGCTATTTTATGATAAAAGACCGAAGCTAACTCACATGAGAATTTAGGGATGTCCTGCTTATGTAAAGAGGATAAAGTCAAACAAATTAGAGAATAAGTCTAATAAGTATTTATTTTGTTGGATATCCAAGAAAATCTCATGGATATTATTTCTATCTCCCTATTGGAAATAAGGTGTTTCTTTCAAGGCATACTATTTTCGAAATGGAAATCGTGCTTAAGGGAGGCAGTAGAAGTAAAATTGAACTTAGTGAAATTCATGAAGCACAAGCAAACGATTAACCATTTGGTCCCCAAATCTATTGATAAAATAGATAAACCATCTAATACACAATTACCTCATAGATCAAGTAGGATACGTGTGGCACATGAGAAATATGAATTTCTCATCATTGTCAACAATAACGTATTGATCATAGAAGAAGATAAGCCTACCACTTATGAAGAAGTTCTGAATAGTTTAGAATCTGATAGATGGCTTGAAGCCATGAAGTTAGAAATGGATTCTAAATATGACAAGCAAGTCTGAACTTTGGTAGATCCACCCGAAGGGATAAAACCTATAGGGTCGAAATGAATTTTCAAGAAGAAAACCGACATAGATGGTAAAGTGATTACCTATAAGTCAGGATTGGTTGCAAAAGGTTACCATCAGAAACAAGGTAGACTATGACGAAACATTTTCACCAATAGTAATGCTCAAACCCATTAGGGTATTCCTAGTACTTGCCACTCATTATGATTATAAAATTTGACAAATGGATGTGAAAACAGTTTTCCTTAATAAAAATCTGACTGAGGAAGTGTACATAACACAACCTGAGGGTTTCACATCCAAATATTACACTAAAGTGTGTAGGTTATAAAGGTTCATTTATGGATTAAAGTAAGCTTCTAGGAGTTGGAACATCTTTTTTGATGAAACAAGTAATGAATTCAGTTTGAAACAAAACATGGATGAACCTTGTGTATACAAGAAGGTTAGTAGGAGTGTAATTGTTTTTCTATTACTATATAAATGACATATTGCTAATAGGAAATGATGTCTCTATTCTACAATGAGTCAAGGTTTGGTCATTAAAGAAATTCTCCATGAAAGGCCTTGGAGAAGCAACTTATATTCTGAAAAGAAGAATCTATAGAGATAGATCAAAAGAGTTTGCTTAGTCTTTTGTAGTCTACATACATAGATCAAGTACTAAAAAGTTTAGCATGAGTTAAAATGGTATACTGATGGCAGTTTCCAAACTAATAATGATGATTACGAGTCATAATCATGCTACGTGTTAAATTTGAGCGCTCTCACTTAATTTATGAAATCATTGATAGGAAAGATGTAAAAGATAGAGAGAGTTCCCATTGATTAGAAAAAAAATGTTGTTAATTGAAGCTTGGTAGCTATTATTATACGACAGCTCTGCATACGGCACACACCCTATCCACTAATCTCCGAAATTTAGAACACAGGCTCTCATCATATCTTCCAATATATGTATAACTCTTTCTGACTACCCATCGGTCTGTGGATGTGCCATCGTACTGAACATCAGACTCGACCCCATCGATTCTTGAAACTTGCCCAAAAAATGAGACGTAAACCTCGGGTCTCGATCAGACACAATACTTGAAGGCACTCTATGAAGACGGACTATTTCTCACACATAAGTCTGAGCCAAAATCTCCATAGAGTCTCTTACATTCACCGGTATGAAATGGGCCAATTTGGTCAGTCAATCCACCACTACCCATATGGCGTCCTTCTGGGTCCTTGACATTGGGAGTCCGATGACAAAATCTATGCTCACTTCCTCCCATTCAGGTACTAGTAATGGTTGCAATAGTCCCGTTGACTTCTTATGCTCTACTTTGACTTTTTGATAGGTGAGACAGGTCGAGACATACTTGACCACATCCCACTTTAGTCTGGGCCACCAATAGGTCCTTTTTAGATCCTGGTACATCTTGACTTCCCTCGGATGAATGGCGTACTTGCTCTTGTGTGCCTCTTCCAAAATTTTATCCTTTAGTTGATGCTCTCTGAGTACACACAACCGATCCCTGAAATGCAAGACTCCCTCTTTGTCTTGCTGGAATTCACTGCCTTATCATTTAAGCTCATTATCCTTGAAAAGTTGAAACTCTGCATTGCTTTGTTGAGCTTCGACAATTTCTCGTCTTAGATCTAGTACCGACTTTAGGTTGCTAACAATGATTCTCTTCTCTTGCACTTCCACCCTTCTGTCCAACACTTCCTGAACCACTTGAATTTCCTACACTCTTAGTCTGGCTGTACCAATTTTTCTACTCAGGGCGTCAGCTACAACGTTGGCCTTCCCGGGATGGTAATTGATCAGACAATGGTACTCTTCCAAAAATTTCATCTATCTTCGTTGCCTCAAATTCAGATCCTTCTAAGTGAAGATGTACTTTAAACTCTTGTGGTTGATGAACACTTCATATTCAGCTCCGTACATGTAGTGTCGCCATTTCTTTAGGGCGAACACAATAGCTGCCAGCTCCAAATCATGCGTAGGGTAGTTGAGTTCATGAGGTCTTAACTTATGAGAAGCATAAGTGATCACTTTCCGGTCTTGCATCAATCCTGCTCCCAATCCTTCTTTCGAGGCATCGGTATATAGCGCACAAGGCTTATCTTCCTTTGGCAGGCTTAATACCAGCTCTGTCATCAGTTTTCGCTTCAATTCTTTGAAACTTTTCTCACATTTCTCACTCCACACAAATGGAACATCTTTTCTCAGCAATCGGGTCATAGGCGATGTGAGCGTCGAGAACCCTTAATGAACCTCTTGTAGTAACCAGCCAATCCCAAGAAACTTCGAATCTCGGTGATGTTCTCCGGTTGCTTCTAGTCTGACACTACTTCAACCTTTGCTGGGTCTATCTTGATTCCCTCCTTGGTCACCACATGGCCAAGAAATGCTACACTGTCCAGCCAGAGTTCACACTTGCTAAGCTTGGCGAACAGCTTGTGTTCCCGCACTTCTCCAATATGAGCTTCAGATGTTCTGCATGCTCCTCCGGACTCTTGGAGTAAATCAGAATGTTATCGAAGAAGACCACCACGAACTTGTCCAAATAGGGTCGAAACACTCGGTGCATCAAGTCCATGAATACTGCTGGAGCATTGGTCACCCCGAACGGCATTACCACGAACTCATAATGCCCATATCTAGTGTTGAAGGCCGTCTTGGAGATATCCTCTTCTTTTATCCATACTTGGTAGTACCATTGCCTCAGGTCCAATTTGGAGTAGCAACTAGATCCTTGCAATTGGTCGAACAGCTCATCAATCAGCGGTAGGGGATACTTATTCTTGACCGTCAGATTATTCAAGCCCCGATAGTCGATACATAGCCTCAGAGTCTCGTCCTTCTTCTTTACAAATAGCACAAGCGCTCCCCAGGGTGACGTGCTAGGTCTGATGTAGCCTTGCTTCACTAACTCTTCTAACTATTACTTTAGCTCTTTCAGCTTTGCCTGTGCCATCCCGTACGGGGTTCGAGATACTAGTTTTGCTCCCGAAACTAGGTTAATGGTGAATTCCACTTCTCAGCTGGGAGGTAGAGAAAGTAAGTTCCGCTGGGAACACATCGGGGAAGTCCTTCACTACCTCGGTGTCCTCCAGAGTTCGCTGGTCCTTCGGCTTGTTTATCACGTAAGCCAGGTACCCTTGACATCCTTGCTTCAGCAATTTCTGGGCCTTAGCCCCTACTATCAAATACTTTAATTCCTTTACCTTCTTGCCATCAAATTCCAACACATCACAACCCGGTGTGATGAATTGAACTGATTTATTCTTACAGTCTACCCTAGCCCCATGCTTGGCTAACCAATCTATTCCCAATATCAAATCATAATCCTCAATGTCCAACATTATTAAATCTCCCTCCAGGCTTTCTCTCTCCACATCAATTTTACAGTTCCGCACGTACCGATCCGCTTGCACCATCTTTCCCAGAGGTGTACTTACCACTAAAGTAAAAGGTAGCTCTACTCCATCCTAACCCAAATGACATGCACATATCTTGTTTAAATAGGAATGAGTAGAGCCAAGATCTATCAATGCATTAACGAAACATCCTTAGATAGTAAACATACCTTCTACTACTGTTGCATCAACTCCAAACTCATCTCTGTTGAGAGCGAATACCTTAGCATTTACTTAAGGTTTCGGTACTCCACTCTCGGATGCTCCTATGGTATTAGCTCTATTGGGCCCCGGATTCTGAGTTGGATTTCCTTGCCCGACTCGGTGCAACTTAAGGCAAGCGTTCCGTAGGTGGTTCGGGTCGCCGCAGTGAAAACATTTCCGTTCGCCTCCTTTAGACCAACAGTTCTTCTCTGTGTGCCATCTTTTTCCACATTTCCGACATGATGGAAGGTTCTGGGCAGGACCAACTAGTGTTGTTTGGGCTTTCTTTCCCTGATTATGCCACTGCTAGTAGGCGGGGTGCTTGTTGGATTGTTGTCCTTGGAAGTGTCCTTGCGGCTATCTTGGCGGTTGAAAAGGCCTTGTTGCCATCTTACTGCAGTTCTCATTCTCCGTCCTGGTAGCTGTGTCCACTGACCTCGAATAGATCGTCGGTGGAGAAAGTGCTAACGCCCTCCTGAATTCCGATCTCAATCCTTTAACAAACTGCCTTGTCCTATTTTGCTCGGTGTCCACTAATCCCTGGCAGTACTTTGACAGATGGGTGAACCGTGTTGCATACTAGGCTACTGACATTCTTCCCTGCTTCAAATTTTGAAATTTGTCCTCCCACTTTTCCACTATCCACTAAAGGATGTACCCAGGTCTGAAGGCTTCAACAAAGTTAGACCACGTCCATTCCTGCTCGACCATTTCCCAGTCGTCTTGAACCTGCTACCACCATGCCCGAGTTGGTCCTCTCAAATGGAATGCCACAAACTTAACCATCCGCTCCTCGGTGTACTGGAGCGTTGCAAATATATCCTCTATTTACTCCATCCATTGCTCTGCCTTCTGGTCTTACTCAGCTTTGCCCAAGAAGACGGGCGACTGAAACTTCAGAAATCATTCTAACGCCTCATCTTCTCCATTGTGTCTACAGAATCTCTGCCATCTTACTGAATGCTTGGCCCATTGACACATCAACTGGTGCTTCGGGCCCTATTCCCATCTCTGGTTCACTCCTATTACCCCGGTTGGGTGATTGCATCTGAGTTGTCTCGACTTCCGGTTCCACATGATCTGCTTCCGAAATCCTTCTGCCTGATAAAGCTACACAGCGCTTGGGTGCCATTCTAAACCATACCCCAACTGATAAGTGTATGCATTCAAAGATTAAATCATTTTAGTTGTGCATGGATTCATAGTCAAATATAAGTAAAAGGAAATCAGATGCAAGTTTTTATCTAAAGAATTGCTCATAAGTTCTCTTTCAAATCTTGATTTGCATAAATTTGAAATTTTAACAGAAAACAAAAATAAAATTCCTCAACATAAAAGTTTACGAAAAATAATAAATAAACATTCAGATCAAAATAACTCTTAGCCCTCTAGTCTTCATCAGAATCCTCAAAATCAGCCTCATACAACCATCGCCCAGAATTCTTAGAGAAGCCTACCCCAACCCCACTGGTAAACCCCTCCATTGGCTCCTTCCCAGGTCACCTAGAACTCTCCCCAAGCTCAACTCGGTTGGGAGGACGAATGAAAGAAGGCCTAGGTGGGGATTCATAATCTATCTCCCCCCGGGTCATCGCTATCTGCTGATAAATCCACTACGGGACTAGGAGGATGAGGAACATGCTCCACGACTATCACCTCATTTTCACTGTCAGAACTTATATCTATCACTGGGATTGGGGGTGGCTCATAGATCGGGACTTCATCATCACTGCTATCTTCCAATGGAATAACTGGCTGAGGAGCTGGTTGAGGTACTGGAAGGGTTTCTGGGTAGATAGGTATAGGAGGATGCCATTGCTGCCCCTTCTTCGTGGTTCTAAGCATTCTATCCATCCTACAGCATAAACAAGATAGATTAGATAAGGATTCGAAGTTAAATAAATAGAACATATACTATCAATATTTACCTAAACCTAGGCTCTGATACCACTTGTAACACCCCACTACCTAGGCCCAATAGGGCCGGGGATTTCACCCCGTTCAAAGGACAAGGAGTCTTCATAACTTGGACACACAACAAAAATAAAGCAATACTTTAAAATTTTAAAACTTATTACAACCTAAAATTCATGAATATATCCAAAATACAAATTGTTCACTCACAACTCCCAAAGCATTACATAAAAATAAATAACAAGATACCTTCCAAGGTAGGCAACACTAGCTACTCATCTCCGCAGCTGGATCGACCTAAAATCATGGTAAAATGGGTGATGAGATAAAAATTTCAGTAAGTCCGTGTGTGCTTTGAGTGTTCAGAGAAAACATTCCATGAATGCAAGGTGTAAGAATTTCATAAGAAAAATACTGGCAAACAATAAACAATAGTCAAAATCAGGAGTGGTGTTTTGGCTTTTTCAACCATACATGTACAAATAAATCAACCACTTAAAAGGGTGGTCATGGGTTGCCACATGTTGGGCCCTATAACCATGCAATGGTCAGAATGCCACACTTCGTGCAGACTGACAAAAAGTAGGTGATTGGCCTACCGGGTAAGACATTCCTCCTTCTCTATATCCAAACAAAACTGGTTGTCCATTCTGGCAACACACAGTCCACCTGACTGAAACTTGCTAGCTCATACCGGCACGACCTACTGAACTGACATCTCAACCGGGAAGGACTTACCCCTCTGAGATGGCCACCTACTGAGAGACTTACCTTAACCCCTCAAAGTCTAGTCCTAGCAGTCCACCCTTATTGAGTACTCAACGTAATTTATCCCACTTGGGGAAAACTGAATAAAACATAGCTCCAGTTGAAAATGGCAAATGAGGATTTCCAAAGTTTGGGACAAAGTTGGTTTTAGAAAGAGTTTAGAGTTTGAGTAAAACTGCTCATTGATTTTCAAATAATTTGTTTGACTGAAATGAGATAGGGGACAATCCTCAATTGCCTTTACAGAAGTGAGTGTCCACGCACTCCATATTTGGCTTGCCATAATGACCATTTTGCATCAAACAAGTTTTATGCAGGAACTTACCTGATCCTTGCTTAAAATGAAGGTCTCCAACAGCTGACCTAACCCCACCTGGGTTAAACATGAGCCATAATTAAACTCAAGCCAAAATTCACTTTCACAAATAAGCCTAGCTCAACTTACTACAACTATGACCCTAGTGTCCCAAGCTTTAAGGCCAGATAATAAATAAAAGAGTTTATGAAATAAATCTAACTTGATATTAAAATAAATAGAGTTTGGGAAATGGGTACTATTAAGTTGAAGGTTTAAATCTTGCTATAACTAAATTAGGGTTTATTTGATGAAGGGTTCTAGGACCTAGATGGAATTATTTAAAATACTAATCCATTAATAATTAGTTGTTGGAAAATAATTGGTAACTAAAATTAGTTGTAAGTAAATTTTAATGGGTTTTGATTAGAAGGCAATAAATAAATTTTAATAGTATTTATGAATATAAGACTTACATAATTAATATTTTACCCATTATGAACATTTGTATATAAAAAAAACTTTATTCGATATTATTATTTTCTATATATTTTATTTTATATAAAATCTATATATTTTATTTCTTTAATAAAAGCCATTATTTATTTGACTAAAATATCATTATTTTATATAATAGACCAAATCCACATTTTCCTAGGGTTTTCGAAATCACTAGAAGAAATTATAGTTTTAATCATTTTATTAATAAAATAAAATTAGCTTAGGGACAACAAGTTCATGATCATATTTCCTATTGCTATCCATAATCATGAACATACACTCTACATCAATCAACAAAACATCCAAATCATGAATAAAACATAGGTCCAAATCTACCAAGACATGTTCCAAACACTACTAACATAAACATATTCAAGGCTTTAACAATCATACAAAATCATAAAACCCTATTCACCGAATGTGACATAATCTCTAACATGCTTGATCATTCATACTACTCATAACATGAAGACATGCAACAAACCCTAAAAACGCCATACAATCAACCAAGACCAATCATCTCATGCATCAAACCCATCTCCATCATACAAACACATGTATTCATGCTTCAATCTCAACTCCATCACAACAACACATGCTTAAACCCTAATCATAATCCATCCCCTTCCAATATCATCCTAGAGACATGAGTCTAGCATTTAAAGAGAAGGTTGAGGAGGCTTACTTGAAAGATGATGACCTTGAAGGAGTTTCGAAAGAATCATCTCGCGTGGACAGCTTGGTTCATCCAAGGATGAAGAAGGAAACATGGACATGGTTGAAGTAACCATTTGGCCGAGAGAGAGAGAGAGAGAGAGAGAGAGAGAGAGAGAGAGAGAGAGAGAAAGGGAGTTCATTAGTATATATATATATACATACATACATATATATATATATATATATTCATTAAAAGTTGAAGATGAGTGAAGATGGAGATGATTGATCATGTTTACCTTGAAGGTGTTCTTGAGTCTTCAAGAAAATTCTAGTTTTTGATCCAAAAGAGAGACTTGGATTTCGGTATTTGATGTTAAAAATTGCAGAAGTGGTTTCAAAGGGTTGAGTAGGTGTGATCTGGAGTTTTTGGAGAAGATTGGAGAGGTTTGGAGTGGTCTTAGGCAAGAGAATACTAATAGGTGTTCTTGGTGTTCTTGAAAGTTGGAGAGAATGGAGAGAATTTGGATGAAGCTGGCCGAAATTCTGTCGGAATAGGGTGGCTGAATTGTTTGGGAGGGTTTTGGTAATTAAATATCTAATTTGAGAGGAAAAGGAAAGTTGGTTGTTTGAAATACAAAAAGAATATTTTAGGGAATCAATTTTGGAAACAAATATGGTAAGATGATCTTTGATGGTGGAGAGCTTTTGGAAGCTTCAATGGCCGGCTGATTGGTTAGGGTTTTTGCTGGGATGAAAGCTGTTGGAGGGAGCTTAAGGGTGGCTGAAAGATGATGTGCATTGGTGAAGGGATTTTCTGGTTGTTTGAGGGATTATTCTATGGTAGTTTGCTGAATTATTTTGTGGGAATTATGGACTTCAATCAATGGTTTGATTGGAGTGATTGATGGAGAGATTTTAGGACAGCCATGGAACTGTTTTTTGAGCAGAATGCTGGGGAAGATGATGAAGCTCAGTTCATGGCTGTTCAAGGGGAGTTTGTACAGAAAAATGGAGGAAGTTTCGGTCAAGGGTGAAGAAGAAAACAAAGCTGGAAATTCTTAATAGAGTTTTCGCAAGCTTGCTGGAATTTCTGGGTAGAATTTTCTGCCATATTTCAGTTATCTTGTAGAAGGTTTGAAGAACTATTGAAGGGTCCTTTAAGGCTGGCTTCTAGCCTTCTTTATGGATGAAAACTAAGGTTGAAATGCTGATTAAAAAGGTGGAAGAACAGCTAGGTTTTTCAGACTGCTTTGCTGCGAAAGCTGTCCATAAATTTTTCTGGTTTGCAAAGCTTTTGTGCAGTCCAGTTTTAGCTGGAATGTTCAGTCCTCAAGCTAAGTGAAATGGTCATTTTTCTGGCAGCATTGGAGAGGAAAAGATAGCTGAATTTTTTTACTATTGGACTGATCAAGAAGCTGGAGAAATTTCTAGTTTACTACATAGAGAAGATGAACACAACTAGGTTAGAGTTTGAAGGTTCAACCATGGAGATTATTTCTCTTGGGAACCTTCCACAACTCCTCCCCATGTTTGGTCAAGAAGACATTCTCACACAGACATTTTCGACACCCCAAGCTCAAAGAAACTTGCTGGAAATTTTCTAGAAATAAAATGGCTTAGATAATTGGATCAACCTAATTGATTAAAAAGTAAGGAAAGCTAGAGATCAAGAAGGGTATGAATCCCTTAGAAATTTTTGTAGGGCACAAGAGTAGGATTAGGACATTCCTATGAAGTCTCCCCTAGGACAATACTCATACTCTTCCCTAAAGCATGCAAAGGCCGAAATATAGCCTACCTAACCAAAAATAAAATTTAATCATGATAAAACTCCAATGATGGAATTTGAACCCAAGACCTCAAAAATTAATTCCAAAGCTCTAACCACCAAACCACAATAACTCTTGCTCTTATCTTCTCTCCCAAATATTTTTCCTATTTAATCATCAAGCTATCTCCCCATTTTCACCTCAAGCAAAAATTACCATTTTGCCCTTCTTACTCAATAAACACAATTAAGCCTTCTAAACTATAAATCACCCATCTAAAGCACATAAAATCATACAAAAATATATTTATGCATGCAAGAAAATATTATATGCATCCCAACCCCCTTACTCTAAGATTGATTTTAATTGGGGTTTCACACCTCTGGTGCTATGTGAGTTTGAAAATAACTGGAAAAACCATCTAAGAAATAATAACACTCATGTTTGGCTATCCTTTCTAACATTTGGTCAATGAAGGAGAGAGGGAAATAATCCTTTCTGGATCTTCATTCAATTATCTATAGTCAATGTGTACCTTCCAACCAGTTACTAATCTTGTAAGGATCAACTCATTTTTATCATTTGGGGCTACCGTTATTCGTCCCTTTATTGGTACTACTTGTGTTGGACTTACCTCTATGTTATCTGAGATGGGATAAATGATTCCTGAATCTAAGAGCTTAATTACCTTACTTTTTACCACATCCCTCATGCTAGGGTTCATCCTTCATTCGAGCAATACTACTGGTTTTACTCTTTCTTCTAGTAATATTTTATGAGTACAAAAAGAAGGGATAATTCCCTTAATATCAGTGATCTTCCATGTAATTACCCTCTTATATTTTCTTGATAAGTCTACCAATTTACCCTTTTGTTCCCTTGTAAGAACTTTGTCTATAATGATTGGCAATTTTCCTTCCTTGGTTAAGAATGCATATTCCAAATGGTTAGGGAATTCCTTAAGTTCTAACTCTAGTGGGTCATCAATAAAAGACCTTAATCTACCCAAACTAGGTCTCTCAATTAGCTCAAAACTATCCAACTCAAGCCTTTTCACCATATCCATGGACAATTGTGTGTTCATCAACTCTAGAGAGGTGTTATCCCATGATTCTTTCATAAAATAGAAAATTCGGTCATCAAGAATATCCATTGTAAAACAAGAATCATTGAAAAATATAGGTTGTTTAATGCCTTGATTAATTTGAATAATAACATTTTCATCCCCAACCCTAAGTGTTAACCTTCTACCATGAACATCAATCAAAGCTTTGACAGTAGCTAGGAAGGGTCTCCCTAGGATTAGAGGGATTTTAGAGTCTTCCTCCATGTCAAGAATTATGAAATCTACTCAAAATATAAACCTATCCAGCTTGATAAGTACATCTTCCATTATTCTCCTAGGATATTTAATGGATATATCATCTAATTGGATGCATATCATAATGGATTGAGGTTTACCTAGGCCTATATTTTTTAAAGTTTTGTTTGACGAAAAATTTATGCTAGCACCTAAGTTAGCTAATGCATTGCCCAACATAAGATCACCAATAAGGTAAGGAATAGAGAAACTCCCTGGATCATTTTCTTTTTTAGATAATCTTTTTTAGTATTGCAGAATAGTGGAACATTCTTTGTTTCACACCACAGTGGATAGTTTTTCCAATCTTTGTTTGCTTACACGCATACTTTTAAGGAATTTTACATATTTAGGCATGCGTATCAAGGCCTCACTGAGTGGGATGTTGATGCGCAATTGTTCGAAGATTTTCAAGAATTTATCAAATTGCTCATCATTTCCAGCTTTATATGTCTTAGTAGGGTAAAAGACTGGTTTTAAAATTTTGATATTTTTCTTGTGTACAGAGCTGAGTCGGCGCCTGGTTGGCATCTTAGACCGGTGACAATTCGTCTCTGTTTTCCCTTATTTCTAGTCAAGTTGATGGCTGGCGCCAATTCTCCTCTATTATGTTTGTCAATTCTTTTCCACTCCTCAATGTGATGGCTACTGATTCCGCCTGTATATTTTCCCTGTAAGGACCAAAAGTGATTCTCCTTGTGGGTCCATCACTAAATCAGTTAAATACCAAATATGTCTTTTCATGTTTTGAATCATGGCTACAAAAACTTGAAATGCGGTTTCTACCCATTATCAGCTTGGCTCAAACTCTAGTTGTCCATGGTATCTACATAGGATATTCTAGTTAGATTCATGATGGAGTTTTGAAAGCAAGATCTAGGATATTTTATGCAACGAAAAACATAGGGTAAATCTTATACAGTTCTTTCATTATTTAGCAAAACAAACTATGGCGCCTATTTAAACAAAAAACATATATACATATTTACATATATACATATAAATATGGCTAATTCAATGAATTCCAAGCTTTCATAATATTGTTCCCGGGTAATGGCACCAAAAACTTGATGCGTTGAATTTGGGTATAAAAATTATGAAATTTTGTATCCATTTCCAATCAAGTTTAAATTAAAATATTAATCCCAAATTACACATTTGAACAAGTGAACTCATCATTAAGCATAGTATAGGGAATTAACGAGTATCGATCGTCAAGGAACAAGTACACACTAATTATTACTTTTCATTCAGTGTTTAACCTACCAATTAAAGAGATAAAGAATAAAAATAAAGATAAAGACAAAGACAAAATATATACACATCTCTTTGAAAGAAAAACACGTAATTAAATAGTTACTTTTGAAAACATGACAAAAAATCATTAGCAATTGTTACAATTAATCACTTTTCTTTGCATCATGAAGGAGTTTAGTATAGAATCCACTATCTCTCAAGTTACGGTTTCACTATCTCCTAGTCAATTCTAATGGACATCTCTATCTCATTAAAGTAACATAAGGATGCATAAAACATAAATCCTTGATAATTATCTCTATCTCTAGGTGATAGTGGCATAAAATCATTAATTGCTTTATCTCTAGGTAAAATCAACAACTTTTGATTACTTAGTCTTGACTTAACCGCTTTCACAATTTGGTTAAGAAAATAAATCAAGAATTGAGCAATAAAGACTATCTCATAACCTCTTTTTCAAGTTAATTAGAAGAATGGTCCAATCTTATCAATTCACCATTAAAAGCAATTAACCAAATACCAAGAAGAATAGTCATTTGAACAAAAGAGTAAATTAATTTATTATCATAAATCCAAAAATAATACTCAATTAGACTTAGAAAATTAATCTTATCATTGTTCAAAGAAAAAGAAAACAAGGGATTGAGTACACGGACAAGGAATTTTTGTTCACAAGGTTTATCTTTACATACACACTCAAGAAAGATATTCAATCCATCATCATATTCCTTAGATAGATCATCGGATAAATCAATCCATGACCTATCCATCTCCCTAATTGAAGTAATGAAGATAAAAAAAATAAACTACCACTTATTACCTTAAATAAACACAAAGTACGCGAATAAAATAAACATAAACATTATGACAAAACAACTTTCAAGAGATAAGTATCCTACCGGTCACGCATAATCAAATAAACATTATGAACTGATTTTCTTCATCTCAAAAATGTGTTTTGCTTGTTAAAGAAGTATGCTGAACTAGTAAGAAAAACCTCTATAAAAAAAGACTAAGATATCCTATCAAACAGCTTTACATCATTAGAAGAAAATTAAAAGGAACAATTCATAACATAGCAGTATCACATTTTATGACTACATAGTGACAAAATTTAAAGTATGTAATAGGTTAAAAAATCATAGCATGTAAATCATTAGAACAAATATTTATTGAAGTGAATATAAAACTAGAAGTATAAATTTAAGAAAAAAGGAATTCCAACAACATAAATAAATATTTCATTTGTTTGGCCAACATGAAATAAATATTAAAACCATAAATATTTCATTTTCATTTCACAAAGTATTACTAAAATTCGCCTGTACATATGGAAGGGCTAAATTATTCTAGTGTCTACTTACATTATCTGTGGAAAAACTTCGGTTTAAGCAGTAAATCATCAGAACAAATCATTTTAGTGTCTACTTACATTATCTATTGTTGGAATCATACTAGTGTCCCAAAAAAAAAAAAATCATTTCTATGTTTCCTAGAAAATAATACTCATAGATCAGTAGTCAACTCTTAGTACATCACATCGAATAAAAATATTATCTAAATCCCAATAATAGATCAGATTCACCTTGAAATTAAGAAAGCCATTAACACAAAGTAAACCCATTTGGAAACAAAAAGATAGGCAAGAGAATAAACATAAAACTGAACAACCATTGGCAAAAGTCTGAAGCTTAGATAAATTTTCTAAAATTTGAAGCTTTTGCTTGGTTTTGACTCTTGCTCATTGTCGACGACTCGATCCTGTCACCTGATCATCGCCAGTGTTGGTGTGCTACATTTGGAAAGAGTTAAAGGGGGGAGATTTCTTTGTAGCAAACTAAAAAGAGTGAAAATTGAGGATTTGTGGCAATGAAGTGCTAATGTTGGTAGTGGAAGATTCGGGTTGTAAATAGGAGAAGGGTGTTGATATAGGTGGGGAAGATTCGAGTTGCAGAGGAAAGAGCCGAAGTGGGTACTATTGAAGGGATATAAGGAGTTGGGACATTTAGAGATCTAGAGGTGCTAAAGGAAATATTGCTTCATTACCTGAATTTTTTCCTTCCTGAATTGACTTTTCCCTCTTAATTCTTTTTTTTTTTTCTTTAGCTGAATTTTCCCTCCCAATACATGTGCCTAAGTGTAAAGCTTATTTTTCTTATTTACTTTCTACATCTATTATATTTTCTTCTAACTGAATATTAATTAATCATTTTTTATATATATATTTATATAAATACATAAGGCTTATCTTTTAAAATACATTTTAGATCTATTGAATTTTCTTCTAACTAAATATTAATTAATTATTTTAGATATATATATATATATATATATTTATATAGCTATAGTATATTATATTTATTTATCGATAATTTACTAACCACAATAAAATCAAATATATATATCGTTAAATATATATATACCTAATATGACTTGTAGAAGAAAAAAATTACACATTCATATATATAAAGTATGTATGTACACATAGCTGACAACCTTGTACGTTATATAGGAAGCATATATTTTAGATAACATATTAACGATCTAACCGTTTGATTTATTAAGACAAATAGAAATACATGAAGACTAATATATGAAGGCAATCAGATGCAATTTGATTGCTTATCAAATAACTTTTACACTATTTGTATGCTTATAACTATAAGAACTAAAAACCTAATCAATATTTATAATTCTGGCTCACAAATTCAAAATCCAATAGTTAGATTTAACAAATAAGTTGAATAAGCTATGTATACCAATTTGTGTAGATAATATATAGAGATAAATTAGATTGTTAAGGTGAAATAAATTTACTATAAAATTTAATGATAACATCAAATTAACTACCAAATCTAATGCCTATATGGATATATGTTCAACAAATTAAAGATCTAACCGTTATATATATTACACTAGTCGTAAGGAGCAAGTAAATAGAATTTTGAGGAAAAAGGTAAAACTAATATATCAATATATCAACTAAAGGTTTCATACAAAAATGAACTATTTACAACAAATAAAATGGAAAAAACCGTCAGATAAAACACAGTTACGACAGTCGAGGACTGTCGCATATAAGATAACTCATTTGCTACGGCTAGACAATTGTCATACACGAACCGTCATATATATCGCATATTTACGACGGTCTAGAACTACCATAAATATCTAAAAGACCATTGTATACATTACACTACATACGACATTCTTTGAACTACCATATATAATGTTTTAAACGATATTTTTTTTGGAGAGTTATCATGTATAGTGTTTTCTAATTACAAATTGCCGTATTTGACCCATTATAAACGACGGCTTGTTGCAAATGCTACACTAATTTCGAAGGTCATGGTTAGTGTCGTATTTATTTATTAAATACAATGGATTATCATATATAATGGGCCTTTTGAGATGACTGTCGAACCGCCATAAAAACTAGCATCGTATACAGAGACTTTTGTAGTGGGAGCACCTGAAGAATGCTTAGGTTGAGATACTGCAAGCTGCTGGTTCAACTATTTGTCAAGCTACCTCTTGCATAAATCCCTATTGGGCATGAAAATATCACATTTTGATAGCCTTTTTACTTAGCTTTTGCAAGATCTTTTGTGTGATTTTGGATATTTTCTACTCATTTTTTGTGTTTATGTGTTTTTAGGTTATATTGGTGAAACGTAAGTGAAACAAGGACTTATAACGATGAATTTTGAGTTAAAGAAAATTTCCTAATGCTTTGGAAAGAGTTGGAAGTTATTGGGGTTGTTTGGAAGTATGCATAACATAAATGGCTTGATGCAAGGGCGTTCATTTGGGTGTGCATAACAATGGAATTTCACTTACTCCCAAAATTTTGCAGAATCAATGGAAATTGAAGCTCTACCACATGCACGGCCGGGCATCATAATCGTGCCACCTACGAAGAGAGTTTGGCAATTTTTGTATGCACGGCCATGAGGCACGACGATGCATACATGCTGTGCAAGGCTTTTAAAGAGCTTTAGAACTTCCGAAATTGATCTAATAGCAATTTAAACTTTCCAAATCCAACTAAATAGAGTTTAGAAGGCTTATATAAAAGTAAAAGATGTCCATAATTTAAGAGGCTTCAATATACAATGCATATACTATTTGGTATCTCGGGCTCGTATCGTATATGACGCAGCGGAAAATAAAACGAGATACCATCCCAAGACCCGTCTATGTGTGAAAAACAAGACATAAAGACAATAAATGTAGCAGTTTTTTACCTTTGGGTAATCATCCGAAGAACAAAATTGATCTTCTTCAAGTCGGGGCGCGATCCAGCAATCCTCGTGATCAACCTCCACGTGAGTTGAACATCTAACCACTATAATCACAGTGTGTGATTATCTCTAACAGTAATCCACACAGAGGATACACTTAAGCACCAAAATTTCCTGTGCAAATAGGAAAAGATGGCTGCTAGGGTTCTTTGATCAAGATCAAATTGAGAGAGAGAAGAGAGAAAGCTGTTGTTTCGTGGCTCTTAGTTTTTCGTGTGTGTTTTTAGCTGGGGTTTTCGTGTTTTATATCTACTATATATTACATGAAATCCCCCCCCCCAACTAAGAGTTCTAATCTTATTAGAATTCCCTAATTGTAATTGGAAACATGAAGTTCTCACAATTACAACTTAGACCACAAATTATAACTAATTATAATTTGTCCACAACAACTTCTCTTTCTCTTAATCAACCCCACTATGTTATCAAATAACATGTTGAGCATATAATCCTCTATTGTGTGACACCTATTAGGTTTCCCAGTCAATTGGTAGAGAACATGAATTAATCCAAACGTCTTTCAGATTAATAATCCATAATTAATTAGAATTACTCCTATTAATTCTAATCAGGATTGGTTTATTAATTCATTAATTAATAAACCTATATTCTCATATCATGAGTAGTATCTAGCAACACATCATGACCACCCAAGAGTTCAGAAAGTCAAGTGGCTTGACAAGAAACCTTCAATAACAAACTTCAGTGTAATTAACTCCTTTTACGATACAATATCTCATTTGATTTGGAGTACGGAATTAGTGCCAACTCTCTCCAGAAATAATTCTGGCCCGAATACAATAGTACTTGTACCAGAAACCCACTACTCTGGATGTGTATCAATTGGAACTATTTTCAATCACAATTGCCGTGGCCAAGGACTTCTTAAGTAGTAATTCCTACAAGTGGCTGTGAGATATTCACCCCTACTATTAGGAGTGGTGAATCTTTATTGACCTTCTCAACTACTTTCGTTTACCTCACAATGTACCCAATATCCATCCCATAGGCGGCCCTCGATCAAGCTTCGGAGAATGGAATCAAAGTACAAAGCTTAGCAAGTAAAGTAGCTTGGAGATCTCAAGTCTAAGGATACTTGCACGTTTGCTATGTTAAGATTATATCACTGGTACTAAATAGTTATCCATGTGATTATCTCAAAGTTAGGTCATCCAATGAACTTGTTCCATTAACAAGCATGCATGTGTTAATTTTGAGTATCTCAATACTCACGATTATGAGAACCACCGCCTGATCAAATCAGGAAGTCTAACACATGCTAGTCTTAATGCATTAATGATGTCCTATCTTATTAATACTATGACTAGGGATTATTTAAGTACTAACACCATCCAGTGTAGTAGAAATTTCATATCATGATCTCTATCATGATTTCCTTAACACAGTGTTGTACTAGGGACTTTATTGAACAGTTATATTACTTAAAGTAAACAAAAGAAACTGTAAGATAAATAATGTCTTTTATTAAAATGAAATGTGTCATAGACAATGTACAAGTGATTACCTCTAGGGCACAACACTAACAAACTCCCACTTGCACTAGAGCCAATCATTTATGTATCTAATACCGAATGACTCAACATGACAATCATATTTCTTTTGGGATAGTGCTTTTGTAAGCGGGTTAGCTATGTTCTCATCCGTGGGAACTCTCTCTATCTTTATTTCCTTAGTTGCTTCAGAAGCGGCTATGTACTCAGCTTCTATCATAGAGTTAGCAATAGTCTCTTGTTTGGAACTTCTCCAACTTATTGCCGCTCCGCACAACGTAAACAGTAGCTAGATTGTGATTTGAAATCATCTTTATCAGATTGAAAACTGGCATCAGTATACCCATTTATTTTCAAATCACCTTCTCCAGTATACTAAGAACATATCATTAGTCCTTCATCAGTACTTAAGAATATTCTTTACAGCCGCCCAATAACCCTCACTAGGGTCAGATTGGTATCTGCTCATCAAACTGATAGCATAAGATACGTCGGGCCTAGTACATATCATTGTATAAATGATAGATTCAACTATCGAGGCATATGGAATGTTACTCATGTGATCCCTTTCAACTTGTGTCTTGGGAGACATCAACTTTGAAAGGCTTAGTCCATGTGACATGGGTAAGAATTCCTTTTGGATTGATCTATGCTAAATCTCTTTAGTACTTTATCTATGTATATAGACTTCGAACAGCCAAACAACCTTTTAGATCTATCTCTATAGATCCTTATTTCAAGAATATAGGTTGCTTCTCTAAGGTCTTTCATGGATAATTGTTTGGATAACCAAATTTTAACCGTTTGCAAGACAGGTATATCGTTTCCTATTAGCAATATGTCATCTACATAAAGTAATAAGAAAACGATTGCACTCCCACTAACCTTCTTGTATACACAAGGCTCATCTATATTTTGAATGAAACCAAACTTTTTGATTGTTTCATCAAAACAAATGTTCCAACTCCTAGAAGCCTGCTTAAGTCCTTAAATAGACCTTTGCAGCTTACACACCTTTGTGCAATCATTAGATGTAAAACCCTTAGGTTATGTCATATACACTTCCTAAGTCAGGTTTCCATTTAGGAAAGTTGTTTTCACATCCATTTGCCAAATCTCATAATCATGATGACCAACAATGGCTAGAAGTATCCTGATGGATTTCAACATGGCTACTGGCGAGAAGGTTTCATCATAGTCAATACTATGTTGTTGACGATAACCCTTCACCACTAGTCGTGCTTTATAGGTAACTAGGTTACTATCCATGTCTATTTTTTTCTTGAAAACCCACTTGCACCCAATAGGTTTAAGTTCTTTGGGTGGATCAACCAAAGTCCATACTTGGTTGTCGTACATGGAATCCATCTTTGACTTCATGGCCTCAATCCATTTGCCAGATTCTGAACTATTTAGAACATCCTTGTAGGTAGTAGGCTCATCTTCATCTATAAGTAATACGTCATTGTGGTCACTAATGAGAAATGCGTATCCCTCAGGTGCCACACGTATCCTATTAGATCTACGAGGTTCTTGTGTATTAGAAGGTTCATGTATTCTCTCAATAGATGTGGGGTTAAACGGTTGATCCTCGTTTGTTTGATCTTCATGAACTTCACTAAGTTCAATCTTACTCCTACTGTCCCTCTTGAGCATGTGCTCATTCTCTAAGAAGACGGCATGCTTCAAAATAAATAATTTGCTTTCGGAGGGTAGATAGAAGTAATTTCCGAAAGATTCTTTCGGATATCCCACAAACAAACACTTGTTAGACTTACTATCAATTTTATCTGACTGTGGCCTTTTAACAAAGGCAGGACAACCACATACTCACAAGTGAGATAACTTTGGTCTCTTACCAAAGAACATCTCAAATGGGGTAGAATCAACCGTTTTTGTCGGAACTCTATTCCGTATATAAATAGAAGTCTCTAGTGCATACCCCCAAAATGATTTTGGTCGGTCTGCAAAAGCTATCATGGTCCGTACCATGTCTATAAGGGTTCGATTCCTTCTCTCTGATACACCGTTATGTTGAGGTGTATGTGGTGGAGTCCATTGAGATAATATCCCATTATCTCTAAGATAACTCAGAAACTCTTGGCTCAAGTATTCTCCTCCTTGATTGGATCATAGAGTCTTTATACTTTTGCCAAGTTATTTCTCTATTTCATTCTTGAAGTCTTTAAACCTTTTAAAGGCCTCAAATTTGTATTTCATTAAATACAAATACCTGTATCGTGAGAAGTCATCGATAAAGGTTATGAAATAGTTGTAACCTCCTCTTGCTTGTATTGATATTGGGCCACATACATTAGAATGTATGAGTTCTAATAACTCCTTGGGCTGTTCTCCTTGTCCTAGAAAAGGAGTTTTACACATTTTACCTAGTAAACAAGACTCGCATGTGCCACATGATTCATAATCAAATGACCCTAAGTCACCAAGCTTGTGTAACTTAGAAACACGATTTTCGTTTACATGGCGCAAATGATAATTTCATAAGTAAGAGGTGTTAGAGTTATCCATTTTAGGTTTCTTATTTTTTATATTGAGAACTAGATTATCTAAGTCTAGAACATATAAACCATTAACCAAAGTTGCTGACCATAATGAATATCATTCAATGAAAAAGAACAACATTTATTCTTAAATATTAAATGAAATCCATACAAGTCTAAACATGCAATTGAGATACTGTTTTTCATTAAAACTGGTACAAAATAAATGTTTTTTAGTTCTAGAATTAATCCCGAAGGTAGGTTCAGCTCGTATGTCCCCACAACAAGTGTAGCAACCTTTGCCCCATTTGCAGTACGTAGGTCCACATCGCCTTTCTCTAACATTCTACTACTCTTTAGTCTCTACAAGTTATTGCACAAATGAGATCCACATCCGGTATCTAATACCCATATTTCATTTCTAAAGGCAGTATTTATCTTAATCATAAACATACCTAGAGAAGAAGTAGAAGTGCTTGTAAGTTTCTTCTTCTGCTTGTTATCCTTAATGGTCTCCAAGTAGGCTTTGTAGTTGCACCTCCAGTGGCCCATCTTACTACAATGATGGCATAAGCCCTTAGTAGCTGTGTCCTTCTTGTTCACACCACCTTTGGGCTTCATGGGAGCCTTCTTCTTCTTCTTTTAAACTTTCCTTTTAGAAGAGGAAGATTCTACCATTAAAACTGCATTAGAATCCTTCTTCATGGAGGACTTCGTAGTTTTGAGAAGATTGATCAACTCAGGAATGGCAGACTCAATCTTGTTCATCTGATAGTTAATCACAAATTGTGAGAAATTATTAGGCAAAGACTGTAGAATTAAGTCAACACTTAAGTCATGATCCATTGCAAACCCGAGAGATCCAAGCTTTTCTATTAAGCCCAACATCTTCAACCTATGAGTGGCCACAGAAGAACCCTCTGCCATTTTGCAATAAAATAGTTTCTTCGAGATCTCATATCTCTCAGTTCTAGCTTGGGCATCAAACAACTCTCGAAGATGTAGAATAATCAATTGAGCATCTATATGCTCGTCCTGTTTTTGCAACTCGGGAGTCATGAATCCTAGCATAATACATGATGCTATATCACTATCTTCCTTATACATCTTGTGGATAGTATGCTTATTAGTATGAGCATCTTGGACTGGTGGTGGTGGAATAGGAGCATCTAGCGCGTAGAACAACTTTTTCGATTTGAGAATGATTCTCAAATTTTAGTTTGATTCGATTAACTTGTTGGTTTCCAAGATGCTACATAAGTTTAGATTTGTTGACATGATGCAAGTGACCTAGATGTAAAGATAGAGAGTATTAGCTACTTGTATATGCACATGATATGCAAATAATTAGGACTTTAATTAAGCGCGTTTTTACTCCACTATTTTACTCAAACCAATAGCCCCCACTACTGATTCGGGAAAGCCTGTTGGAAGCTTTCCTAGTGGACCGATATCCAAATTCCTCAAGAATAACCTTGAGTTTGCCCCAATAAGCCACATTTGAGTTCATTGGTAGGTATCCAATACCAATTACATCATATGTAACCACCGAATCATTGGGTGATTAACAGCTTTTAATCTTAAAGCCTTTTGAGCTACCCCAACTTTTCCTCTAAATTTCTTTAGGCTTGAGTTTGCCCAACCGGGATAAAGAATTTAGTTAAACTTGACCCATTAATCAGGAATTTAATTCCATAGCTTGAACATGCCCAATGTCAAGTAGGCTTGGGTTTGCGCAACAACCTGGTCTCAAAAAAGGACTGTCGTTCTTACTATGTTAATGGAAGGAATTAGGTTTAATATTAATTGAGGAATTTGTTCATTTTAGTGATTTCATTGAATGACATGCATAAAAATCAATAAATCACATAATTGATAATCATGGTAATAAAGAGATTACGTGGTATGATTATGGACTTTTCCTAAATTAATTTATTTGTGCCATAAAAGAAATTAATATAGTTAACCATATGTGTTCATGCATGATTTAAGTAGAAGGTCTTACCTTCTCGCCTTGTTTTGGTCGCCATCTCCAGAATAGAATAATTCTACTCCTATCTAACCTATATTATAATTTCCTAAAGAGAGAAAACCTCGAGTTACATTTGAGGGGAGTTACATGTGAAGAGAATTACATAAGAATTCTAGAAAAGGTAGGACACGCATGCCCTATTTCATAAAAACCAAAACTGTAAAATGCATGAACAGATATAATTAGTTTTAGTCCATAACCATCCACGATGCCATTGACTATGCTTAAACAAAAGAAACATATACTTTTATCATTCCAAAATCACTATTTTGGAAAGACAAAACAAATTCTAAAATCACCATTTTAGAAAGATACATTAATTTTAAATTTTCAAAATCACTATTTTGAAAAATAAAATTGTTTGTCTCAAAACTAATTTTCAGAAAATGCTTTTGGGTCCCGTCTCGCAACGATAACGGCGGTCCTGTTGGCTGGTTAGTGGGCGGGGGTCAAGGGGGCAGCACCTCTTTGAAAAAAATTTTATTTTGCCGCCTCTCATCAAATGAGATTTTTTCCTTTTCAAAATTCAATTCCATTTTTTTTAAAATAGCTAGATTGTGCAAAACAGAGCATAACTGGCACTGGTTTGGAAGCCAGAGCCGGCGCCGACTCTGGTCTGGTTTTAAAAAAAAATTCTTCCAAAAATGATTTTTGGACATTAGTGAAACAGAACGGAACCGGCGCCGGCTTGGAGGCCAGAGCCGGCGCCGCTTGTGTTCTGAAACAATGGCGGCGATTTTTCAAAAAAAAAGTCCAGAAATAATTTCTGGTGCTTTCTTCTTATGCAAATTTTCAGTGAGAACAATTCTTAGTAGTATTTTTTGTTTTGAAGCTCTAAACAATGACCAATTTGTTAGTTTAAACAAAATCAAAATGGAAAATTAAGATGAAAAGGAGGGCAACGTCCATGTTGCAAGAAAACATTTTTCCTGAAGAAATTTTCATCACCAAAGAAAGCATCTTTTTGAAATACGTTGTGACTTTTACACAATCATATTATGCTACGGACCCAATCCATAATGATCGAAACGATTTCGACTAGAGTAAAAACGATTTTCACAACAAACAAAGACAAGCACGAATACATAAAAATAGTTTTTCATGCAAAAACAATGTCCGTAGACCACACATAGCATGGCTTTGATACCACTGTTGGGTATCTCGGGCTCATATCATTTACGGCGCTGTGAAAAATAAAATGAGATATCATCCCAGGACTCATCTATGTGTGAAAAACAAGACATAAGATAATAAAGGTAGCAGCTTTTTACCTTTGGGTAATTATCCGAAGAACAAAATTGATCTTCTTCAAGTCGGGGTGCGATCCAACAATCCTCATGATCAACCTCCACGTGAGTTGAACATGAAATCACTATAATCACAGTGTGTGATTATCTTTAACAATTGTATATGACACATTTCATTTTAATAAATGACATTATTTATCTTACAGTTTCTTTTGTTTACTTTAAGTAATATAACTATTCGATAAAGTCCCCAGTACAACACTGTGTTAAGGAAATCATGATATGAGATTCCTACTATACTGGATGGTGTTAGTACCTAAATAATCCCTACTCATAGTATTAATGAGACAGGACATTATTAATGCGTTAAGACTAGCATGTGTTAGACTTCCTGATTTGATCAGGCGGTGGTTCTCATAACCGTGAGTATTGAGATACTCAAAGTTAACACATGGATGCTTGTTAATGGAACAAGTTCATTGGATGACCTAGCTTTGAGATAATCACATGGATAACTATTTAGTGCCAGTGATATAATCTCAACATAGCAAATGTGCAAGTATCCTTAGACTTGAGATCTCCAAGGTTCTTTGTTTGCTGAGCTTTGTACTTTGATTCCAATCTCCGGAGCTCGATCGAGGGCCGCTTATAGGATGGATATTGGGTACATTGTGAGGTAAACAAAAGTAGTTGAGAGGATCAACAAAGGATTCACCACTCCTAATAGTAGGGGCGAATATCTCACGGTCACTTGTAGGAATTACTACTCGAGAAGTTCTTGGCCAAGGCAATTGTGTATTGGAAATAATTTCAATTGATACACATCTAGAGTAGTGGGTTCCTAGTACAAGTACTATTGTTTTTGGGCCAGAATTATTTCTGGAGGGAGTTGGCACTAATTTCGTACTCCAAACCGAATAAGATATTGTATGGTGAAAGGAGTTAATTACACTAAAGTTTGTTATTAAAGGGTTCATGTCAAGCCACTTGACTTATTGGACTCTTGGGTGGTCATGATGTGTTGCTAGATACCACTCATGAGTTGGGAATATGAGTTTATTAATTGATGAATTAATAAACCAATCCTGATTAGAATTAATAAGAGTAATTCTAATTAATTATGGATTATTAATCTCAAAGATGTTTGGATTAATTCATGTTCTCTACCAATTGACTGGCAAACCTAATAGGTCACACACAATAGAGGATTATATATTCAAGATGTTATTTGATAACATAGTGGGGTTGATTGAGAGAAAAAGAAGTTGTCATGGACAAATTATAATTAGTTATAATTTGTGGTCTAAGTTGTGATTGTGAGAATTTCATGTTTTCAATTACAATTAGGGAATTCTAATAGGATTAGAACTCTTAGTTTTGGGGGGAAATTTCATGTAATATATAGTAGATATAAAACATGAAAACCCTAGCTGAAAACACACACGAAAAACCAAGAGCCACGAAACAACAACTTCCTCTCTTTTCTCTCTCTCTATTTGATCTTGATCAAAGAACCCTAGCCACCATCTTTTTCTACTAGCACAGGAAATTTTGGTGCTTGAGTGTATCCTCTATATGGATTACTGTTAGAGATAATTTACACATTGTGATTATAGTGGTTAGACATTCAACTCACGTGGAGGTTGATCACAAGGATTGCTGGATCGCGCCCGACTTGAAGAAGATCAATTTTGTTCTTCAGATGATTACTCAAAGGTAAAAAGCTACTACCTTTATTGTCTTTATGTCATGTTTTTCACACATAGACGGGTCTTGGGATGGTATCTCGTTTTATTTTTCGTTGCGCCGTATACGATACGAGCCCAAGATACCCAACATATACTTCTCCAATGTTTCAAAGAAGGCTTTTTGAAAGTGGAGAAAGCAACGAGGCAAGAAGAACTTAAGATTGAGAGCTTACCAAGTTTTATCATTTAAATTTTCTTTTGTTTCTTTCTTGTTTCCAATTGTACTTTGTTTTCATGTTTTATGTTCAACATAATTTAGATTCTATTTTATTTTTAGGTTAAGATTTGAGTATTGATTTTGAGACTTTGAGATTATTGAATAAAAGATTCTATCTTTGATCATATGATTGTTTTTTATTATTTATGCAATTATGGGATTCTTCTCTTATCAATTGTGTTAATTTCTATTGTATTTGGCTAACAGAGTAAAGAGGGCATAATTGAATAGCTAAGATAATTGATCTCTTGGTTGTTTTCTTTCATTGGCAATTGTGCTAAGCTTCTTATGCATGATCAACATACCTAACTTGCATGATTAAGAATTTAAGTTAATTAACTATTTGATTAATTCCTAAGTAGCATTTATTTCTAGTTGGATTTTGTGGCTAACTAGCTTAACTAGTTATAGGGGATTGTGTAATGATCAATTGTATATTTTCGAGCCTAATTGGGTTTGTGATTTGATGTTGGTGATGTCTTGATATGCTTATCAATCTTGTGATTAATCTATGATAATTGATTAAGTGGAGTATTAATGTCTTTAAGAAAAGGTTAATCAAATTGAAGTAGATTAAGAAGAAGATTAGGAGTTAATCAAGAGTGCTTGACGAAAACTAAGCCATTTATGCAAGGATAAGAATTTTTTGCTCATTTGCAAGAATTCTAAAATCAATTCCTCAATGTAATCACATCGATGATGAGTTTCCTAAATTAATCTTAAAACATGTTCCTAAAACAAGTAGTTTCCTAATTTGCTTTGATTTGTTTTCTTAGTTTTAGTAGTTTCCTACTTTTTTGCATGTATTAGTTTAGGTAGTTTCCTAATTGGCTTCCCTTATTTACTTTATATTAATTTATTATAAAAATTTATTTGAGTTAATTGTTCAAGAGTTGTTTATAAGGTTAAGATAATGAGTAAATATAACAGTATACTTCTCTTGATTTCTTGGTGGGTTTGACACACTACTCACTACTATACTATGATATGTCTTAGAGAGAATGATTTATAAATTTGTTTTTGTTGGGTGCATGACGGCTGCATTTAAATAACCATATTTTGAATGTCATGATTCTCCTACAACAATTCCACAAACTGTCTACTTCAGTGCACAAATGCCAGACCTCTCAGTCTTTTAGAAATTGACCTTATTTGATAAGGCTCTGCTTCATTATAAGGAATAAGCACAAGAAAAGGGAAATGCTCAACTAAATATGTAAGGGCCAATGATAAGGACAAGAATAAAATGATTTAGACTCCCAGCATTCATGAAACTTTACTGAAGATGATGGAATATTATAAGGCACATGATGGCTTAAAAGAGCTTTATGTATTGACAATTAATAAAAAGTATCAAGAGAAGATCAAAGAAGAGCAACGAGGAACTAAGGAGATTGAACAAGGATTAGAGGGCTTGAAAAAGATAAGTAACAGCTGAAAAGAACATAGCTGGTGAAGATTTAAAGGGGAAGCAAAGAACACAGCGGAAGCAAAACTGAAGAACAAAAAAAACACAGGCGACTTCCAGACCATAGCCAGCGCCAGTTCCAGCGGCCTCAACCGGCGCTGGTCCTCATCTGGAAGAGCTCCGAGAGTAAAAAAAAAATTACCTCTCCTTCTTGTTCTTAAAGTTGGCTGGATCGAAATATGTGGAATCGGGGTAGGTGTGCTAGTGGAAACCTTTGGTGCAATTCCTACAAGCCTCCTACTCCGTTTGTGCATGTATATGAACACCAATCTCTCGATCTTCTAGTATATGGCCTGCCAAATCCACGTTTGGTGAACAACTCACAAGGCTATGGAATTTTTCAGAGAGAAAAAAACTGTCACATTTTTCTTTTTCTCAGAGAAGAAGCAGAAGGAACAACGTTTAAAATGACAGTCGTCTTTGTTCTCCTATTCAACATAAATAAATCCCTAGGTTGAACTGGAATGGCCCATTTGACTCTTAGTTTAGCCTTTTGGACTAAATTAATTATTCTAATTATAACCAAATAAATAGCCCAATAAATAATTAATTTTTCAGCCCAAATAAACTAGTCCAATTAACAAGCTTATATTAATTTGGTCCCAGGTTAATCTTTAATTATTCAAATTGGGCCAAATCCCTGAATAATAAATTAACCCACCAAATGAATTTAATTAATACTCTCTCTCTGTCGACCTTTGTTTTATTCTATCCCAATAATTAAATCAGGCTACTTAAATAAAAATAAATTTCATTTAATTTAAGACCAATTCCTTAGTCTGTATATTTAGGACTTATGGTCTATACTGGGAACAAAAAGACACACCGCATTGGCTACTAAAATTACCAAAATACCCTTGCCATATAAAAAATTGTATTTTGCATTTTAAATATTTTCTAATATCACTATAAGGATATATTTACCCCAAGGACTATGCTGAGTTAGCAAAGTCTCCAACCTACAGGTGAAATGACTAAAATACCCCTCTATACATCGTCGTGCATTAGAGAGGAAGAAATGTACTAACACCTCTCTAAATGATATCTACCATTCTTAGGCTTCTAGTCCAATGATCCACGACTTCCTGGATTATTTTCTCTTTTCGAGGGAGCTGCTCCAAAGCAAACATCCAAGTCATGTTTCCTAGGGCCCTAGATATTTAGATCATTCAGACAACCACAAAGGGTGATAGAGTATAGAAACTATCTTGTACAAGTCTGTCTTAACTAACAAGTCACACATACCCAACATACAAGTATATTAATCCTATGATAGAACCTCAACTAAAAGCAAATCAAAGTACATGCTTCTAGTTTCGTTAGACCACCAATTCATACTCAAGTCGTAGAGTACTAGTCTACGTTGTAGCTGTAGTAGTCTAGGTTTCTACCATATAGTCCTTTAAGAAACCACTACTACAGGTCCTGTTTTATGTATTCGAAATACACTTATGTCATGAAGTGAATGGACTACTCACTGGCTAAAGGTAAGACATTCCCTATTTAGAATTTAAAACATAATAACCTAAACATGATGAGATTCCCATTTTCATGAATCGATTAAGAACAAATATTTATGTATTAAGTAACCCGTGATCCATACCTTATTGTGAAGGACCACCATTCACATGGACCACTTATTTAAACACAATAGGTCTTTTTCAAACGTAATTGTGCACAAATAAAATGTAAATACACAAACAATTTCTTAGAATAAATTTTTTTATTAAAGTATTCGATATTTACATAAAAAACCTAGTCTAAGAGGGCATTTCCCAATAATCTCCCACTTGCACTCTAAGACTAAGTAAGTCCGTAGGTGCCCATCCCTATGGCATCTATGTGTCTCTTGAAAACTCTTTAAGCCAAATGCTTGGTGAATGGATCTACTAGATTGCTTTCTGAGGCAATCTATTCCACCATGACTTCCCATCTCTAGATGAAATCCCGGATCAGGTGGCACTTCCTCTCAATGTGCTTCCCCTTCTTGTGGTTCCTAGGTTCTTTGGATTATGACACAGCTCTAGTGTTGTCACAATACATCACAATCGGCTCTGTCCATGTGTAGCACGACTCCAAGTTCAGAAATGAACTTCCGGGGCCAGACTGCCTCCTTGGATACCTTCGAAGCTACCACATACTTAGCTTTCATAGTCAAGTCAGCAATGTAAGATTACTTGATACTCTTCAATGAAATGGCTCCTCCAAATAAGGTGAAGATATATCCACCAGTGGATTTTCTCTCATCCTTATCTACCTAGAAGTCTGAGTCTGTGTATCTTGTAGGAACCAAGTCATCAGCCCTGTAAAAACCAGCATATAATCTCTCGTTCCCTTGAGGTACTTGAGAATATGCTTTTCAACTTACCAATGAACCTCCCCAAGGTTTGACTGATATCTGCTAACCAAGCCTACGGCAAAGTAGATATCTGGCCTAGTACATAGCATGGCGTACATGAGACTTCCCACAGTCGAAGCATAGGGAATCCTACTTATTCTATCTTTTTCTTCTTGAGACTTAGGACAGTCCCTTGAAGAAAAAGACAACCCATGTCTGCAAGGAATTAGAGCTCCCTTGCATAAGTCCATGATGTACTTGGCCAGCATCTTATTAATGTATGCTGTTTGGGATAATCCTAACATTCTCTACTTCCTATTTCTAAGAAGCCTAATCCCGAGAATATTACTGGTTTCTCCCAAGTCTTTTTCATGTTGAATTGACTAGACAGCTAAACCTTTGTAGATGACAATGACCCTACATCGTTTCTAATGAGTAGAATGTCATCTATATACAAGACAAGAAAAACCACATTAATGCCTTCAAGTTTCCTGTACACGCTTAGTTCATCCTCGTTTTGAATAAACTGTAAGACTTTACAATCTCGTTAAAATGAATGTTCCATGCTCTTGATTCTTACTTAAGTCCATAAATGGACTTCTTAAGATTGCAAACTATGTGTTTTTGGCCTTTAGCAACAAAACCTTCCGGTTGGGACATATAGATGTCTTTACTAAAATGGCCATTTAAAAATACTGTCTTGACATTCATTTGCCATATCTCATAGTCATAATGACATGCAATGGCAAGGAGGATACGGATGGACTTAAGCATGGCTACCGGGGAAAAGGTTTCCTTATAATTGATTTCTTCTTTCTTAGTATACCCTTTTGTCATAAGCCTAGTTTTGAAGGTTTCTACCTTCCCATCCACTCCCCTCTTCCTCGTGTATACCCACTTACACCCAATGGATTTTATCCTTTCAAGTGAAGCTATAAGTTCCCAAACCTAATTGAAGTACATAGACTCAATCTTGGCTTTTATTGCTTCATGACATATATTTGCATTCGTATCAGCAATAGCCTATTCGTATCTAGTGGGGTCTTGTTCCTGATGGTCGGAGACTAGCTTGAAAGCTTCTCCAGTCCACCTCTCTAGAACCCTAGACACTATCCCACTACGACGAGGCTCCAATTGTACAGGCTCTTAGGGTTGTGCCTCTTCTTGTTCCACAATCGGGTTAGAAGAAGTTGATTCCAAAGATAACTTCTCCTGAAGTTCCAACCTAGTTGAACCTTTAGTGGAAGTACTCTGATCATCCTCTAAGTATCTAGCATTAGTACTTACTAGTACTTTCTACTCCTTAGGATGATAAAAGTAACCACCGTTTGTCCCTTTTGGATACCCAACAAAATAGTATAATTCTAATCTTGGTTCCAACTTTCCTCCCTTGACCAGTACATAAGCTGGACAACCCCATATCCTGAGATGATTCAAACTTAGCTTACGCCCAGTCCACATCTCATAAGGAGTCCTAAGTATTGACTTGGAAGGAACCAAGTTCAGAATGTAAACCGCTATTTCCAATGTATATCCCCAAAAAGATACTGGAAGAGTAGCATGAGATATCATGCTTCGGACCATTTCCATCAATGTCCTATTCCTTCTCTCAGCCACTCCGTTCTACTAGGGTGTCCTCTGTGTAGAGAGCTGGGATACTATTCCATGATGTACCATGTATTCCTTGAATTCACCAAGGAGGTACTCTCCACCACGATCTGATCGTAACGTTTTGATTAATTTACCTGTCCAACGCTCCACTTCAGCCTTAAACTCGTTGAAGTTGTCAAAAGAGTCAGACTTGTGTCTCATGAAGTAAATATAACAATACCTTGTACAATCATCCGTGAAAGTGAGAAAGTACTCAAAATCCCCTATAGCTAGTATAGACAAAGGACCACACATATCAGTGTGAACAAGACTCAATATTTCTTTAGCTCTATCTGCCTTTGTGGTAAATGACCTTTTGGTCATCTTTTCCATTCGTCAAGATTCACACTGTGGCCAATTTTCCAATCTCAATGAGCCCAAGGGCTCATCATGTATTAACCTCTAAATCCTGATTGAGTTAATGTGACCTAACCTTAGATGCCAAAGATATGAGTCATTGACATTGGTCTTTCTTTTCCTAGTTAAAGGTTCAGATTGAGTGTTATTTAATTGATTATTAATAGGGTTTAAGAAGAATAGATTTCTATACATGTGTCCAATATATAAAATTTCTCCATCTCTACTGATAGAAATACCAGAAGAATGGAAAGATACATAATATCCTTGATTTATTTATTTCGCAACTGAAATCAAATTCTGTCGAAATTTAGGTACATATAAAATATCTTTTAAAACCACTATTCTATTACAATAAAAAATAAGATCCAGCACTCCCACTGCAAGGGACCAGACTTGTGCCCCATTTCCTATGCGTAGCCCATGTTCGCCATTTTTTAGTCTTCTAATCTTTCTAAACCCCTGTCAGGAGTTACAAATGTGATCAGTAGCCCCTGAATCATCAATCCAAGTGGAAGTTGATCAAACCATTGATATAGACTCTATATAGAAACATTACTTGTGGGATTTTTCTTGGCTTGAAGATTTGGACACTCCTTTTTCTAGTGTCCCTTCATTCCACATTTGAAACACTTACCCTTTAGTTTGTCTTTGGGCTGGGCCACTGCGTTTTCTTTCTTCCTTTTGAACTTTTTGGGCTTGGGCCCAGTTCTAGGAAAGAAGCCTTAGCAATCATAGCCTTTGACTGAGGCTTTATGACCTTCTCTACCATCTGGAGTTCCTTTATCAGTTTAGTTAAACTCATGTTTAACTTGTTCATATTATAATTCAACTTGAATTGAGTAAAGGAACCCGGTAGAGATTCAAGAACCATATCCACTTGGCTCTCAGGGTTAATGAAAGTCCCTAAGATTTCTACTTCCTCAAAAGCAGCAATCATCTTGAGCATATGCTCTCTGACTAATACTCCCTCAGCCATCTTAGTGTTAATTATTGTTCAAAGAGCCTCCTGCCTTGCGGGCCAGCTCTTGTTTGCGAACATAGTGGCTAGTGACTGGCTAATATTATACACAGAAGCCATGTACTCGTGTTTTGACTAGAGCACATTAGACATGGAGGCTAACATATAGCAGCATGCCATTTCGTCAGCCTTCCTCCACACCTTCTCAGCCTCTCGTTCTTCGACGGTGGAACCTTCCCCGATAACAGGGCAGGTCTCATAGAGGACATACTTATACTCTTCCACTATAAGTATTATGTCCAGGTTTCTTTTCCAATCTACATAGTTTTGACCTGTTAGCTTATTTTCATAGAGAATAACGACCAAAGGACTAAAAGAACCTCCCACCATTTCTGAAAATAAAAGAAATGATTTAGTTTGTGAAAATAAAATAAATTTGTGTACTTTATCCTTATATCAAAATTGATAATAATCAATTTGGCTCTTAGGAAAACTGACATAGCTTCTTGGGAAGATTAATAGTTCCCTAAGCAAAGTGTGCTAACCACTACAAATTAAGTTCCCTTCTAGATAATGAACTAGAGCATAACTCTATTGAGGTGATGGCCGTTTCCTCTCATTTCTTATGGACATACCTCGCATTATAACCTCCAACGAGAGGCTGGCCGATTATAGTACACATCCTGGGTTATTAATTACATCCCCCCATTAGATCTAGATCCTTGTGGTATCCCCATCCTATACGGGTTCACTCCCAGGGTAACGCGAGGGACACACAATCTCTAATGAGGATCGTGATGGAAGCCGTGGGGCCGTTGGAACCTCTCTCCCACTTAGTCTTTTAAAACAAGGGTTTTTTCTAAAAAATATCCTTTTGAAAATTTCCATTAAGTTTTCTCTTAACTTAAAAATAAAATATCTAAATCCATTAAAATCTCTATGTCAAGGTTTATATCCTTTGAGAGACTTTTCCATGGACTAATTTTATTTAAGTTAAAAACTTAATGATTTCAAAAATTTTCCAATTAAAACTTTTTAGAGACTTTGGTCTCAACTTTATTAGACAAAACAATTTTTTTCTTGTGCAAAAATAAAACAAAGTGGCTTTCTATTTTTAACTTACAAAAATATCTAAATCCAATATATTTTCTATGTTAAGGATTAAATCATTTGAGAAAATATCTAAGGATTAATTTTTGTTGAAGTTAAAATAACTATTTAATTTTATTAAAAAAAATGTTTTTTTGTTAAAAATATTCCCAAAGACTTTGGTCTTTAAGAAAATGCACACATAGGTACTCAAAAACAAATGGCATGCTAGAAAACAGTAGACGTTTTCATGCTTTTTTATTTTTAAACCTAAGTGCCCAAATAATAGAATTAAACACATTAATTAATTAATGGTCTTGTTTAATCCTAAAATCCCTTACTAATATTTTTCATGCAAAAATATTCCACGAATATTAACTATGCAAAAATATTAACTTTGTCTGGTATGGAACCAAAAAAAAAATGCAAGAAAATTACAAGAAAAAATAAAAAATTCTCCTTAGTCCACTGCACCTGCCGCACTGGATCGAGCACCTATCCTCACTACGGTCCACAACACCTGCCGCACTGAACAAGGACCTCATGGGTGACCCAAGATTTAGACCCGCGGCCCGCGTTCAGACCTGAGCCGGCGCCAGTTCCAGCGGCCCCAGCCGGCGTCGATCCCGGTCTGACCAGACTTGTTCTTTGATTTTTCTGCCGCAATTTTCTGTGATCCATTCTCTAGTTTTTTTTTTTTTCTTTTTCTCTGCAACTTTCTTCTAGTTCTTGGCTCTCCAATTTCAACCCAAAATTAACAACACCAAAAACCAACAATCGCTTACACCCATTATGATTGGGTTTACACGATTTTCTAAGGAAAAAACCAAATTACATATGCACCTATACCTCCATAAGAGAGGTTTAACAATCAATCTATCCATACCAAAATAGCGAAGGATCACATGTTATTCACACATATGTGTCTAGTTTTATTTAACTAGCAAGCATGCTTTATATATTTGCACAAAATCTTCGTGCTATGATACCAATTAAAGATTTAAAGGGGAAGCAAAGCACACAGCGGAAGCAAAATTAAAGAACAAAAAAAATGCAGGTGGCTTCCAGACTATAGCCGGCGCCGATTTCAGCGGCCTCAGCCGGCACCGGTCCCGGTCTGGAAGAACTCCGAGAGGGAAAAAAAAAAACCTCTTTTTCTTGTTTTTAAAGTTGGCTGGTCTAGAATTTGTGGAACCAGGGTAGGTGCGGTGGTGGAAACCTCTGGTGCGATTCCTGCAAGCCTCCTACTCCGTCTGTGCATGCATATGAATGCCAACATCTCGATCTTCCAATGTATGACCTTCCTAATCCACGTTTGGTGAACAACTCATAGGGCTATAGAATTTTTCAGAGAGAAAAAAACTGTCACGTTTTTCTTTTTCTCAGAGAAGAAGCAGAAGGAACAACGTTGAAAACGACGTCCATCTTTGTTCTCCTGTTCGACCTAAATAAAACCCTAAGTTAAACTGAATTGGCCTATTGGACTCCTAGTTTAGCCTTTTGGATTAAATTAATTATTCTAATTAGAACCAAATAAATAACCCAATAAATAATTAAATTTTCTAGCGCAAATAAACTAGTCCAATTAACAGGCCTATATTAGTTTGGTACCAGGTCAATCTTTAATTATTCAAATTGGGCTAAAGCCATGAATAATTAACTAACCCACCAAACTAATTTAATTAATTCTCTCTCTATGGACCTTTATTTTATTCTAACCCAATAATTAAATCAGGCTACATAAATAAAATAAATTCCATTTAATTTAAGACAAATTCTTTAGCTTGTATATAATTAGGACTTATGGTCTATATTGAGGACCAAAAGACACACCGCCTTTGCTACAAAAATGACCAAAATACCCTTTCCATATAAAAAACTATATTTTGCATTTTAAATATTTTCTAATATCACCATAAGGAAATATTGACCCTAGGGACTATGCTGCGTTAGCAAAGTCTCCAACCTACAGGTGAAATGATTAAAATATCCCTTTATACATCGCCGTGCATTAGAGAGGAAGAAATGTACTAACACCTCTCTTAACGACATCTACCATCCTTAGGCTTCTAGTACAATGATGCATGACTTCCTGGATTATTTTTGCTTTTCGAGGGAGCTACCCCAAAGCAAACATCCAAGTTATATTTCTCAGGGCCTTGAATATTTATATCATTCAGACAACCACAATGGGTGATATAATATAGAAACTATCTTATACAAGTCTATCTTAACTAACTAGTCACACATACCCAACATGTAAGTATATTAGTTCTACGATAGAACCTCAACTAAAAGCAAATCAAAGTACATGCTTCTAGCTTCGTCAGACCACCAACTCATACTCAAGTCGTAGAGTACTAGTCCACCCTGTAGCAGTAGTAGTCTAGGTTTCTACCATATAGTCCTTTAAGAAACCACTACTATAGGTCTTGTTCTACGTATTTGAAATACGCTTATGTCATGAAGTGAGTGGACAACTTACTGGCTAAAGGTAAGCTATTCCCCATTTGGAATTCACAACATAACAACCTAAACATGATGAGATTCTCATTCTCATCAATCGGTTAAGAACAAACATTTATGTGTTAAGTAGCCCGTGATTCATACCTTTCTGTGAAAGACCACCATTCACATGGACTATTTATTTAAACACAATGGGACTTTTTCAAACGTAATTGTACACAAATAAAATGTAAATACACAAACAATTTCTGAGAATAAATTTTTTTATTAAAATATTCGATATTTACATCAGAAACCAAGTATAAGAGGGCATATTTCCCAACGATTGGCGCTTGCCTTGGTGGCGTAGCTGGTGCCGACCTTTTTCTGCCAAGAAGTTAGTCAGCCAACAAAGCTCAATTAGCACCGACCCAAATGACATAGTTAGCACTAGCTCATTTCAAGACACAGTCTTCTGTTTTGCATGCTCTAATAATTTCTCCAGTTTTCTTCTATTTCTAATACATTGTAATGAGCTTTTAAGGCCTAAACTTGTCTTAGAACCTCACTAAACAAAGTGCTAGGGTTTGAATTATATAAATACCCCTTAATATGACAAGACAACTCATTCAATCTTGTATATTCAAATATCATGAAAAGTCACTAGAGAGATTCTTTCTCCTTATTCATCATTTATTTAAGACCATGCTAAGGGATTTGTCCATCTTTCGTTTGTGTCTCTAAATCTTGTTGGATAATCTAGTTAGCTTGTCTAGATTAGGTCTTAGATTACTTATTCATCTATTAAAGTTTTCTCTAGGTTTTTTATGTGTATTTTTTAGTGTAGAAAATATTACCAACAAAGTTCACAATCGATCAAGTTTTAATTAAAATGCTAACCACTAAAACCACACATACGGGCAAGTATACCCATTATATATTATAGGGAATAGTAAGTATCTAATCCATAGGAACTTTGACTCCTATTTTACTTTACCTAAACCTTTATTGTTTAGCTAATACAATAAAGAAATAAAAGTAAATAACCTACTAATCTAATATAATACAGAATAGATCAAGTTCACCCAAGAAAAGTCACAAGGAATAACAAGGAATAAGAATAAAGAGAAAAGACATATAATGAAGAAATCCTCCAAATCTATTTCAAGTAAAGAAAAATACCTTAAATCAATTAATTTCCAATCCAAATACCAATATGAGTTTAAAAGGTGAATTCACTCTCTCTCAAGTTATAAAATTCTACTCTTTGGTTAATCAAAGGGTGTCAATTCCTCCCTAATTAAATCCAAGAAGTATTAAGATTAACTCAATTAAATAATTAATGTCCCTATCTTTAAGTAACACTAAAGTCTTTATGAAAGAAATCAATAACTCTATCTCTAGGTGAAATTAACATGTCTTTGATTACTTAGTCTTTACCCTTAACCTCCCTCTCGAGTTAATTAAGAGATAACAAGTATTGAATTAATTAGTTGGTACATCTCTTCAAGCCTCTCTCTCGAGTTAGTAAGAAAAGAACCAATCAATTCAGCAAAACAATAAATTTAAGTAATCAGATATTTGAAGATAGAATCACTAGAGCAACAAAAAAAAAGAAAAAGAAAAAGAAAAAATCTAATCTATGAACATAAACTTAAGGTTCAACCCTTAAATATAATTAAAACATAATAAACTCAAATTTTCAATAAATTACAAAGAAAAAGAGAAGAAATCACTCATAGACAAGCAAGCCTTCATCTTCTTCCTTCAAACCTTCTTAATCAACCTCCTCTTCTTCTCCAAGAATTCTTCTTGATCTTCCTTAATTTTAGTGTTCTTGAGACTTTCTAGAAGTTTTCTAATTACATAGAGTGAAAAATGATTTAATAGGTGTTATTCTCTTATATTTATAGGAGTTTAGATTAGCAAAAAATTCAACACAAGAGTGCTAATTCATTTCCAAATCAATTTCTAAAAGATCTCAACATATGTTGCCAAATTTTGCTTAAAAACTCATTTTCCACATCAAATTCCAAAATCAGTTAGCCTGGGCTGCTCCGAATCAACCGGCGCAAGCTATACTTTGTTTTTCACGTTTGGGTAATCTTACGCCTACACCAACTCAAGTTTTGAGCCAGGGTGGGCTCAAATATGTCCAAGCTCCGAAAGTGCTCCATTTTGAAACTTTTTTCACACAGAAACTAGCTGAAACTCTTTCTCATGCACCAACTAATGTTGCTGGCCTTTTGTTTTGCTCTTTTCACTTATTTTTTGCACTTGTTTTCGCCAATTTTTCATCAATCATCAATCCCTATCAATTTTTCTTTGGGCAGGCGTTGGATCAATTCTAGAAATCTGTAATTTTGTTCCAAATCTTTCAATTCCTGTACAAAATTACCAAAAATACTTTTCACAAGCAAAATATCAAATAGGAAGGGAAATGACTAGTTATTAAACCAAAAGCATCACGAAATAACCTCAAATAACTAGAAAAATATAGACAAAATTAGGCCTATTAGTCTCTAATTGGGTGCCTATAGTTTTTATTCTTGTGTTCTTAAATCCTTTGTTAGTTTAGAGATATTAGGGTGTTGTTACAGCAGATCTAACCACCAAAACTAAGGGTTCTTGAATATTAGATCTTCTAAGGTTGTTAGTTTATGGGGTGGGTAGTTCTTTTTGTTCATTTCATCTCTATTTTCCACTGATTGAGTGCTCTTGTTTTGTGCTATGTTTGAATCCATCTTAGCCACAAAATTTGTGCAAGAAAAGTCACCCTCAAGCTTACACCAAAGTTGGTATCAAACCAAGGAAACCTTTTACTCCAATCAAATCTTGAAATTAAGGAATGATGATTAAGAAAGTTGAAAGAAAAAGTGCAATACCATAGCTGAAAAAAAATGCTTCAAAAAGATCAAGATAACTTTCATTTCTCTTAAGTTTTATATGTGAAAAATGACCCTTGAAGTTATCATGTTGCTTGGGATTGTTTTTATCTTATATTTGTTATGAAAATGAGCTTGAATATGGGTAAAAAATCTATTTGGTATTAAGTGACGAGATCGCTTCTAAGGTGTTTGATAAATGCCCTATGAGAATAATTATGGCTAGAATGATGAGCTTTATATTTGTATACATTTCATGAGGGATCAATACTTGTGGTTTTACTCCCTTGATAAATTCCATAATCATTTAAACAATTTTCATTGATGTTATCTTATAGTTATCCTTGTTCTTTCTATTCTTTGAACCAGCTATCAATAGCTTCTTGTTTCTTACTTTCTTTGATATCTTCTTTGTTTTAAATTGCTTATTTATACTTCTTCTACTTGTTCTTGTAATTTTGAGTCTTCTTTTTTTTGAAAATTCTTTCTTGAAACTTGCTTGTACTTAGGTGCCTATCAAATGTTTGTTAAAATTCCCCTAAGACTTGTAATTAGAGAATCCTTAGAATTTAGTTAGACCACTTGGTTGAACTAGACCCTTAGCTATTGGGAAGAATTTAGGATTGAATTAAGAGGAATTTAAGTGTTGAAAAAAGGAAAAAGGGCAAGACCATTTTCAAAAGAGCTAAGGAGAGCAAATATGAGAGTAGAGTGAACATCTCTTGAGTGTAAACATGCAAAGGAGTGCAAGTGAGAATCTATTTATTTTCCTAATCAATATTTACAGGTTAATATATTTGAATTTACACAACAATGACCTATGAAGAGGATATTTGAAGGCCTAATCAAAGTGGACCTAGTAGAACTCAAGAAGACCTGGTTGATGCTAGAACTTCACGTGAGGACCTATACATTATGATGAGAACTATGCAAAATGGATTTAATGTTTTAACAAGGGAGTTGACTGGTTTATGTAATCAACATGGCCAATCATCTATCGTGGCTCAGCTGAGAGGATAAGAGCACCTTGATGTCCCTAGCCTTAGAATAGAGAATGATATCTACACTTCTCTATTATATGAACAGCAAGGTGAAGCTTGGGATGAATACTCTGTAGGAGGATTCCAATAAACTCCTATGAGGGGAGGTAGACAAGGTATGAGAGAAGGATGAGGTAGGATGCATGGAAGAAATAGAGGAAACAATATTAGAGGGCTCGAGAGAGAATTTGAGTGAGCAAAGGATTAGGATGAAGGAAAGCATGGAGATGATTTTGGAGAACAAAATAGTGGATTTGGGAATACAAGAAGTAGAAGAGAAGGAAATGATGAAGAAGATTAAATGATGCACGTAAAGTTGAAGGTCCTTAGAATCTATGGGAAGAGTGATCCCGAGTTGTATTTTGAGTAGAAAAGCAATATGAAAATTTTCTTTGAATGCCATGCTTATCGTGAGAGGACAAAAGTAAGATTGGCAATCTTAGGACTTTTTGAGTTTGCTTTGGTTTGGTGGGACCAAATTAGTACAAAATGAAGATAAATGGGAGTTCAATCTGTAGCCAAATGGAATCTATTAAACGATATGATGAAAGCAAGGTTTGTACCAATTCCGTTACTACAATAACATCTATAAAAAACTCTAATTCTTCAAGTAGGGGAGCAAAAGCAAGAAGGATTATGAAAAGAAGATGGAAGTAATATTGATAAGAGCTAATGTTAATAAAGACGTTAGGGATACCAAGGTTAGATTCTTAAGTGGATTGAATAGAGAAATAACCAATATGGTAAAGCTACTCTCATATAGGAGCTTAGAAGAGATAGTCCATATGGCTATGAAAGTTGAGAAACAAGTAAAGAGAAGGGCCTTTGTGAAGGTGATAGGGCCTAAATATACCCATATTTTCCTAGCTATTTAAGGTGAACTTGTGATGTTTTTTTAGTATAATAACTATTCAATTCCTTTACTTGTTGATATTTTTTGTGATACTTGGTTGTAATAAGGTTTTCCTTAAATTTTGTGCAGAAATTATGGAAATTAAAGATGAATTATCAATGTTCTAGTTTTGATTCGGGACTTGTCTAGGAAGGTTCAACCAATGAGGGATCCATTTTGGAAAAACAAAGCAAAATAGGGGAATTGAATAGTTGAAGTTACAAAATTCCAAAGTTGACCTAATGCAGACTTGAAGAAGCTAGACCAGTACTGACCCAGTTCTGTTTGAAAGTCGTTAGAGATCAAGTTTAGAAATTTCTGAAGTGTTCTTTTGGAGAATAACTTATGCACGACCTAGAACTTCTGTAGATCACTTTTGACAATTAAATGGGCTGATATGAACAAGAAAAACTCAAGATAAACATATGAATTCATGGATTAAAGTTGAAAATCACTTATTGAGGAAGAATTCATCAAGAGGATCATTGTTTTTAGGAGAGTATTCATAGGAGAAGAAGAAGGGCTTGCCTACGAGTTCCTATCTATTTTCTTTGTTTTCTTTGTTTGAATAATGTTGACCTTAATGTTATAATTATTTTTAGATGTTCTTTTAGAGATTATGACTTTGTATTGATTTGATCAATTAATTGTTGATTTATAGTATTTGATTACTTTCCTTTGTTTGGTAGATTGATTAATTTTGTCTTCCTTTTAATTAACTTGAGAAAGAATTTAGGAGTTGTTTCAATTTAATTAATTCGAAACTTATTTTCTTAACTAACAAGAGAGAGGTTAAGTAAAGAACTTGGGTAATCAAAGGTTTATTGATTTCACCTAGAGATAGGGGAATTGATTGATTTTATGTGTTTATCACCAAGGAATTGGAATATTTGTTAAAGGAATTGTTATAAATACTTCTTTTGGTTGTTTTGGTGAGGTAGGGATATCTACTAATTTATCTAAAATATAGTTAAGCCATAACTTAAGAGAGAGTGGATTCTATTTCATTCCTTCATAATGCGATAATAGTAATTGATTGTGACAATTACTAAATTGATCATTGTCATAACATTGAGGATTTCAGTTTAATTACACGTTTCTCTATCCTTGATTTTGTAAATATTTTATTTGATCTATCTTTGATCACCTTAATTGGTAGGTTAAACAACTAATGAGATGTAATTAGTGTGTTGTTATATCTTGAGGATCGATATTTGTTAATGCCTTATATTATGCTTTACGATAAGTATACTTGCTCATATATGTGATTTAGGGCTAATGTTTTAATTAAAACTTGATTGTAAATGTACTTAAATTTGAATAATTTTATATATTCAAATCTAGCACATCAAGTTTTTGATATCGTCAAAGCCTAAATGTGATTGATTTAGCCATGCATATATGTATATATCGTTATGTAAATATCTCTATATATATTTGTTGTTGTAATTAGGTACTATATTTTGTATAATATAAATATTTTGTTGAAAACTTTATTGTTTATATAACTTGTGTGATAACAATTAAGTCTATCTTAACATCTACTTAACACCTTAATAACCCATTCGAACAATATAATATAGTTGTATTTGATGAATGTATATTGTATTACCAGTTAATATGAATTGTTTTGCTATTTCATGGTAGGTAAGATGACAAGTTGGGATGGCAGAATAGGGCAAGACCCTTATGAAGATTTGGACACCGCACAATGGATAATACTGAGGCCATTGGAAAGGGTAAATAACATTAGGGGATGGCACCACCACCTATGCAAGGTACCTTTACAGCTATTTTGGTAAAGTTTGCCATCAATATATCATCATGATTTCAAGAGTTAGACTCCACTTTTAAGTGTTATGAGACCATGATTCAAAATTTCGAATGGTAGATGTGGTTTTGAACAGATTTGGTGATGGAAACACATAAGGAGTCATCTTTAGTCACCATGGGAGCTCCTAGAAAAATACAACTATAACACTGCAGAATGGAAAAGAGTTGGTAGACAAAATAGAATATAGCCTGCATCAACTAGATATTAGCGTTGTGCCCTAGAGGCAATCACTTGTACCATGTATATTGCATATTAAATTAATAAAAGGCATTCTTTATCTTTCAGTTTGATTGTTATATCTAAATATGTGTACAAACCGTTAGATAAAGTCCCTAGTACAACACAGTGTTAAGGAAATCATGATAGAGATCATGATGTGAGATTCCTACTACACTATGTAGTGTTTGTACTTAAATAATCCCCAGTCATAGTATTAATAAGATGGGACATTATTAATACGCCAAGACTGGCACATATTATATCTCTTGATTGGATCAAGCGGTGGTTCTCATATCCGTGGGTATTGGGATACTCAGGATTAACGTGTGGATGCTTGTTTTGAAATAAGTTCATTGGATGACCTAACTACGAGATAATCACTTGGATAACTATTTAGTGCCACTGATAGAATCTCATTATAGCAAGTGTGCAAGTATCCTTAGATTTGAGATCTCTAAGGTACTTTGTTTATCGAGCGTTGTACTTTGATTCTAATCTTTGGAGTCTTATCTAGGACCGCCTATGGGATGGATATTGGGTACAACGTAAAGTAAACGAAAGTAGTTGAGAGGGTCAATAAAGGATTCACCACTCCTAATAATAGGAGAGTATATCCCAAGGCTACTTGTAGAAATCATTACTCATGAAGTCCTTGGCCAAGGCGACTATGTGATGGAAATGGTTCCAATTGATACACATATCGAGTAATGGATTTCTTGAACAAGTACTAAAATATTCGGGCCATAATTAATAATATTCTGGAGGGAGTTGGCACTAATTCTATGCTCTAGACCGAATGAGATATTGTATGTTGAAAGGAGTTTATTGCACTGATAATTTGCTATTGAAAGCTTCATGTCAAGCCACTTGACTTTCTGGACTTTTGGGTGGTCAAGAGTCATTGCTAGATGTCGCTCTTGATATGCTAAATATGAATTTATTAATTAGAGAATTAATAAATTTAATTCTTTATTTTATTAAGGATTATTAATTCTAATATTGTTAGAATTAATTCATATTATGCTACCAATAAGACCAGGAAACCTAATGGGTCACACACAATAAAGGTTTGAATGCTCAAATATATTATTTGATAATATTGTGGGGTTAATAAAGAGAAGGGAATATATTTATAGGTGAATTATAAGTTTGTTATAATTCATGGGACCTAATTGTAATTAAGTAAACTTCAAGGACCAATTTGTTGACAATTGGACGTTGAAGGACTAAGTTGCAATTTATGGTAATTATAAATCTATAAATATAAGGAAACGGTTTCCTTAGGGTGAGAGACAGACCATTCACGCAATAACAGAGAAACCGTTTCTCTGCCTCTCTCTTGATCAAACCCTAGCCGTCTCTCTTCTTGATCAAAACCCTAGCCTTCCGAATTCTACTAGCATAGAATTGTGGGATTGTGAGCATTCAACCTTGTGTGGATTATCATTAGAGGGAGTTCTTTCTTGGACTTCAGTTGAGCTGCAGTGAACGGTTTTGGATAATCTGGATCGCGCCTGCGTTCTTGTTTCTGAAATTTTTAAATTCCGGCTTCACAAGGTAATAAACGCAATCTTCTCCTTTTTCCCGTTTCTATTGCAAACCCGTGATCCATGGCTTGGATTTCTTGTTATTTTTCGCTGCGCTTAATCTGATTATGCATGATAGAAATCCTACAGTGGTATAAGAGCCTACGGGTTTGTGTTTTAATGGGATGTTTTATTGCTTTGAATTGTTCAAGCATGTAAATTGCATGATTACAGCATGTTAATTGTATGATCATGTCTGCTGGTTTGTATGTAATCATCTGGGTTTTGTTTTCAATAATCTGGGTTGCTGAAATCGTTTCTGCGTTGTGGGTTTTATGCTTTTGAAAATATTGCAGAATGGTTCTGCGTCTGTGTTCAGGTTTTGGCTTCAGTTGATGTTCATCCTATAATTAAGCCTTCTGTTTAACAATTTGGATTGTTAAATTGATTGTGAGAATGATCACAATGGTTTGTTAATAAAGATTAACAAAGATCAACGTCAAAAACTGGTTTTGATTGATCTTGGAACGACCCTGAACTGAACAAAAAAAAAATTTCCAGAAAATCCAAGCCGCACGCGGTGGTTACTGTTCGGTTTTTTTTTTAAAAAGGTTCTGGAATAGAATTTTGAAAGGGAAAATCTCATTTGATGAGAGCGGGACCGCCGTTATCGTTGCGTGACGGGACCAGAAGCATTTTCTCAAAATTAGTTTTGAGACAATCAATTTTATTTTTCAAAATAGTGATTTTGAAAATTTAAAATTAATGTCTTTTTCTTAAATGTTGATTTTAGAATTTTTTTTATTTTCCAAAAATAATGATTTTGGAATAATAAAAGTATATGTTTATTTTGTTTAAGCATAGTTAATGGCTAGGTGTATGGTTATGGACTAAAACAAACTATATCTGTTCATGCATTTTTACTGCTTTGTTTTAATGAAATAGGGCTTGCGTGTCCTGACTTCTCTCAAATTCTGATGTAATTCTCTTCTCATCTAACTCCCCTCGAATGTAACTCGAGGTTTCTCCTTTTAGGAAATTATGTAATTAGATTATATAGGTTAGATTGAGGTAGAATTTCAAAATAAAGTGAGATGGTAAGACCCTCTACCTGTATCATGCATGAACACATAGGGTTGACCATATTAATTTCCTTGGTGGCTCGAGGAAATTAATTTAGAAAGTCCATAACCATGCCACGTAATTGTTTATTACCATGTTTATCAATTTATGCTGCTTATTGATAAATTGTATGCATGCCTAACGATGAGACCACTAAAAGGAACAAATCCCTCAATTAAAATTAAACCTAATTCCTTCCATTAATATAGTAAGAACGAGAGTCCTTTTTAAGACCAGGTTGTTGGGCAAACCCAAGCCTACTTGATATCGGGCATGTTCAAGCTATGGAATTAAATTCCTTTGGAATTAAATTCCTGATTAATGGGTGGGGTTTAATTAAATTCTTTATCCCAGTTAGGCAAACTCAAGCATAAAGAAATTTAGAGGAAAAGTTGGGGTAGCCCAAAAGGCTTTAAGATTAAAAGCTGTTAATCACCCAATAATCCGGTAGTTACATACGATGTAATTGGTATTGGATACCTACCAATGAATTTAAGGATGGCTTGTTGGGCAAACCCAAGGTTATTCTTAAGGAATTTGGATATTGGTCTACTATGAAAGCTTCCAACGGGCTTCCCCGAGTTAATAGTGAGGGCTATTGGTTTGAGTAAAATAGTGGAATAATTATGCGCTTAATTAAAGACCTAATTAATTGCATTGCATTTGCATATACATGTTCTAATAATTCTATCTTTACATCTACGTCATTTGCATCATGTCGACAAACCTAAATTTGCGTAGCATCTTGGAAACAAACAAGCTCACTAAATCAAACTATTTGGACTGGTATAGAAACTTGAGAATCGTTCTCAAGTCAGAAAAGTTGCTCTACGTGCTAGAAGCTCCTATTCTGCCACCTCCAGCTCAAGATGCTCCTGCTGAAGAGCATGCTGTCCACAAGAAGCATAAAGAAGATAGCGACACAGCATCTTGTATCGTGCTGGCGCCAATGTCTCCTGAGCTGCAAAAACAGCATGAGCATATGGATGCTCAATCAATGATCCTCCATCTTAGAGAGCTGTTTCATAAACAAGCTAGAACAGAGAGATATGAGATCTCTAAACAACTGTTCCGTGCTAAGATGGTTGAGGGTGCTTCAGTGGCCACTCATGGGCTGCAGATGTTGGGCTACATTGAAAAACTTGGGTCTCTTGGGTTCGTAATGGATCATAACTTAAATATTGACTTAATTCTACAATCATTACCAGTAGCTTTTTGCAGTTTGTGATCAACTACCACATGAATAATGTTGAGACCACAATACCTGAGCTAATCAATCTGCTTAAGACTTCTGAGTCCTCTATGAAAAAGGATGATAAGGCAATCTTGTTAGTAGGTTCTTCATCTTCTAAGAAAAACGTTTCTAAGAAGAAGAAAAAGAACACTCCTACTAAGTCCAAAGGAGGTGTCAAGAAGAAGGAGGCTGCCCCTAAAGGCCCATGTCATCATTGTGGCAAAATGGGCCATTGGAGGCGTAACTGCAAGGCCTACTTGGAGACTGTAAAGGAAAAGAAGGAGAAGGAGAAGCTTGCAAGCACTTCTACTTCTAATCCTGGTATGTTTATGATTGAGATTAATACTGCCTTTAATAATGAGATATGGGTATTGGATACCGGTTATGGATCTCATTTATGCAATAATTTGCAGGGACTAAAGGACGGTAGAAGGTTAGAGAAAGGTGACGTGGACCTACGAGCTGCAAATGGAGTAAAATTGCTGCACTAGCTGTGGGGACTTATCATCTCAATCTACCTTCTGGATTAGTTTTAGAACTACAAAACTGTTATTTTGTACCAGTTTTGTTGAAAAATATTATCTCAGTCGCTTGTTTAGACTTATTCGGATTTCATTTAAGTTTTAAGAATAAATGTTGTTCTTTCTCATTAAATGATATTCATTATGGTTCTGCAACTTTGATCAATGGTTTATATGTTCTAGACATGTATAATCCAATTCTCAATATAAGTAAAAAGAAACATAAAAAGGATAACTTAATCTCATCTTACTTATGGCATTGTCGTTTAGGCCATGGAAATGAAAAATGTGTGTCTAAGTTATACAAATTGGGTGACTTAGGGTCATTTGATTACGAATCATATGACACATGCGAATCTTGTTTACTTGGAAAAATGGCTAAAACTTCTTTTTCAAGAAAAGGAGAAAGGGCAAAAGAGTTATTAGAACTCATACATTCAGATGTATGTGGCCTAATGTCAATACAGGCAAGAGGAGGTTATCAATACTTCATTACCTTTATTGATGATTATTCTCGATATGGGTATTTGTATTTGATGAAATACAAATCTGAAGCCTTTGACCGTTTCAAAGACTTCAAGAATGAAGTAGAGAAACAACTTGGCAAAAGTATTAAAGCTCTTAGATCCGATCGAGGAGGTGAATACTTAAGTCAAGAGTTTCTAAGTTATCTAAGAGATAACGGAATATTATCTTAATGGACTCCACCATATACACCTCAACATAACAGTGTATCTGAGAGAAGGAATCGAACCCTTCTAGACATGGTATGGACCATGATAGCTTTTGCAGGCCTACCAAAATCGTTTTGGGGGTACGCACTGGAGACTGCTGTTTACATTTTAAACAGAGTTCCGTCAAAAACGGTTGATACCACTCCTTATGAGCTATTCTTTGGTAAGAGACCAAAGTTATCTCATTTAAGGATTTGGGGTTGCCCTGCTTTTGTTAAAAAGGTAATGTCAGACAAACTTAAAAGTAAGTCTGACAAATGTTTGTTTGTTCGATATCTAAAAGAATCGTTTGGATATTACTTCTATCTTCCTTTTGAAAATAAAGTTTTTATTTCAAAACATGTTGTCTTCTTAGAGAAGGAGCACATGTTCAAAGAAGATAGTGGGAGCAAGCTTGAACTTAGTGAAGTTCAAGAAGAGCAAACAAATATTGATCAACCTTCTGAACCTGTATCTATTCAAATAGATGAACCTTCTAACACACAAGAGCTTCGTAGGTCAAGTAGGATACGAGTGGCACCTGAGAGATATGGATTTCTCATAAGTGACCATAATGACGTATTGCTTATAGATGACGATGAGCCTACTACTTACGAGGATGTTCTGAATAGTTTAGAATATGATAAATGGCTCGAAGCTATGAAGTCAGAGATGGATTCCATGTATGAAAACCAAGTATGGACTTTGGTTGATCCACTTGAAGGAATCAAGCCTATAGGGTGTAAATGGATTTTCAAAAAGAAAATTGACATGGATGGTAATGTGGTTACCTATAAGGCTCACTTGGTAGCAAAAGGTTATCGTCAACGATAAGGTATTGACTATGACGAAACTTTTTCACCAGCTGCGATGTTGAAATCCATAAGAATATTCCTAGCCATTGCCACTCATTACGATTTTGAGGTCTGGCAAATGGATGTGAAAATAGCTTTCCTTAATGGAAACCTGATTGAGGAAGTGTATATGACACAGCTTGAAGGTTTCTTATCCGAAGATGGCACAAAGGTATGCAAGTTGCAAAGGTCCATTTATGGACTTAAGCAAGCATCTAGGAGTTGGAATATCCGTTTTGATAAGACAATTAAATAATTTGGTTTTATTCAAAACATTGATGAACCTTGTGTGTACAAGAAGGCTAGTGGGAGTAAAGTTGTTTTCCTATTGCTTTATTTAGATGACATATTGCTTATAGGAATGATGTTTCCACTCTTCAATCACTGAAGATTTGGTTGTCCAAGATGTTCTCCATGAAGGACCTTGGAGAAGCAACCTATATTCTGCGAATAACGATCTATAGAGATAGATCTAGAAGGTTGCTAGGTCTTTCACAGTCTACATACATAGATAAAGTGCTGAAAAGGTTCAACATGGATCAATCCAAAAGAGGATTCTTACCTATGACACATGGTGTAAGCCTTTCAAAGTCAATGTCTCCAAAGACACAAGTTGAAAGAGATCACATGAGTAGAATTCCATATGCTTCGGCAATTGGGTCTATCATGTATGCTATGATATGTACTAGGCCCAATGTATCGTGTGCTCTTAGTTTAACAAGCAGATACCAATCTGATCCTGGAGAGGGTCACTGGCTGGCTGTAAAGAATATCCTTAAGTACTTACGAAGGACTAAGGATGCATTCTTGATATATGGAGATGGTGATTTACAAGTAAGAGGGTATACTGATGCCAGCTTTTAGTCCGATAAGAACGACTTCAAATCACAATCTGGCTACGTATTTACATTAGGTGGTGGGGCAGTTAGTTGGAAGAGCTCCAAACAAGAGACTGCTGCCGATTCGACTACTGAAGCAGAGTACATAGCAGCTTCGAAGCAGCCTAAAGAAGCAAGATGGATCAAGAAGTTCATCACTGAACTTGGAGTGGTGCCCAGCATTGTTGATTCGATACCTTTGTATTGTGACAACAATGGAGCCATTGCACAGGCAAAGAAACCACGATCTCATCAACGATCCAAGCATGTACTTAGACGCTATCATCTGATTAGAGAAATCATAGATAGAGGAGATGTAAAGATAGAGAGAATTCCCACGGATCAGAACATAGCTGATCCACTCACTAAAGTACTTTCCCAGAAGAAACATGAAAAATATGTTGAGTCATTTGGTATTCGATACATGAATGATTGGCTCTAGTGCAAGTAGGAGTTTGTTAGTGTTGTGCCCTAGAGGCAATCACTTGTACCATGTATATTGCATATTAAATTAATAAGAGGCATTCTTTATCTTTCAATTTGATTGTTATATCTAAATATGTGTACAAACCGTTAGATAAAGTCCCTAGTACAACACAGTATTAAGGAAATCATGATAGAGATCATGATGTGAGATTCCTACTACACTATGCAGTGTTTGTACTTAAATAATCCCCAGTCATAGTATTAATAAGATGGGACATTATTAATACGCTAAGACTGGCACATGTTATATCTCTTGATTGGATCAAGCGGTGGTTCTCATATCCGTGGGTATTGGGATACTCAGGATTAACGTGTGGATGCTTGTTTTGAAACAAGTTCATTGGATGACCTAGCTACGAGATAATCACTTGGATAACTATTTAGTGCCAGTGATAGAATCTCATTATAGCAAGTGTGCAAGTATCCTTAGACTTGAGATCTCTAAGGTACTTTGTTTATCGAGCGTTGTACTTTGATTCTAATCTTTGGAGTCTTATCTAGGACCGCCTATGGGATGGATATTGGGAATAACATAAAGTAAACGAAAGTAGTTGAGAGGGTCAATAAAGGATTCACCACTCCTAATAGTATGAGAGTATATCCCAAGGCCACTTGTAGAAATCATTACTCGTGAAGTCCTTGGCCAAGACGACTATGTGATGGAAATGGTTCCAATTGATACACATATCGAGTAATGGATTTCTTGAACAAGTACTAAAATATTTGGGCCATAATTAATAATATTCTGGAGGGAGTTGGCACTAATTCCATGCTCTAGACCGAATGAGATATTGTATGTTGAAAGGAGTTTATTGCACTGATAATTTGCTATTGAAAGCTTCATGTCAAGCCACTTGACTTTCTGGACTTTTGGGTGGTCAAGAGTCATTGCTAGATGTCGCTCTTGATATGCTAAATATGAATTTATTAATTAGAGAATTAATAAATTTAATCCTTTATTTTATTAAGGATTATTAATTCTAATATTGTTAGAATTAATTCATATTATGCTACCAATAAGACCAGGAAACCTAATGGGTCACACACAATAAAGGTTTGAATGCTCAAATATATTGTTTGATAATATTGTGGGGTTAATAAAGAGAAGGGAATATATTTATAGGTGAATTATAAGTTTGTTATAATTCATGGGACCTAATTGTAATTAAGTAAACTTCAAGGACCAATTTGTTGACAATTGGACGTTGAAGGGCTAATTTGCAATTTATGGTAACTATAAATCTATAAATATAAGGAAATGGTTTCCTTAGGGTGACAGACAGGTCATTCACGCAATAACAGAGAAACCGTTTCTCTGCCTCTCTCTTGATCAAACCCTAGCCATCTCTCTTCTTGATCAAAACCCTAGCCTCCCGAATTCTACTAGCATAGAATTGTGAGATTGTGAGCATTCAACCTTGTGTGGATTATCATTAGAGGGAGTTCTTTCTTGGACTTCATTTGAGCTGCAATGAACGGTTTTGGATAATCTGGATCGCGCCTGCGTTCTTGTTTCTGAAATTTTTGAATTCCGACTTCACGTGGTAATAAACACAATCTTCTCCTTTTTCCCGTTTCTATTGCAAACCCGTGATCCATGGCTAGGATTTCTTGTTGTTTTCTCGCTGTGCTTAATCTGATTATGCATGATAGAAATCCTACACTAGAAGAGGATAACCGGTGCTGACTTGGCTCTGAGCAACAAAATGAGGACAATAGTAATGAACCAGTGTGGAAAAGGTGGATGAACCGGCATTAGATTCCCCTAGAAAAATGGAACTAAAGGAAAATAAGTGCTAACTTTCGAACCTCCAATTCTTTATCCTAGCTGACTATGGAAGGAAAAATTGATTGAGTAATTTGGTAAATTTTTGGAAATTTTTAAGCAATTACACATCAACATCCCACTAGTCGAAGTTTTAATGCAAATGCCCAAATATGCCATAACTTTAAAGATATCCGTTCTAACAAAAAGAAGTTGGAGAATTATCTATCATGTTCTCAAATGAGGAATGTTTAGCCATTTTCTAAGGTAAATGAGGTTTACCACAAAAAGAAAAAGATCCAAGGAATTTTTCTATTCCTTGTCTTATTGATAGTCTTACTTTTGGCAATGAATTAGCTGATCTAGGTGTTAGCATTAATCTATTTTCATATAAAATATTCAAAAAGCTAGGCCTAGGTGAACTTAAACCTACTGGGATAAGTATTTAATTGGCTGGTAGATCTATTAAATATCCTAGGAGAAGAGTGGAAGATGTGCTAGTTAAGGTAGATAGGTTTATTTCTTGTATGGATTTTATAATTTTTAACATAGATGAGGATGCTAAAGTCCCTCTAATTATAGGTAGATCTTTCCTTGCAACCTTAAAAGTAATAATTAATGTTCATAGGGGAAGGTCGATACTTAAGGTTGGGAATGAAGAGGTGATATTCAAATTAATGAAAGCATGCAAACATCCAATATTTTGTGATGATTCTTATTTTATGTTTGATATCCTGATAGTTGTACTTTTGAATTGATGTAGGAATTAATGATCAAGGATCACATAGATTTACCTTTAGCCACAATGAAGGAATTAGAGTATGCACAGTCATGTAAGGGAGATGTATTTGCATATTTAAGAGGTGTAGAAAAAGAATGTGACGAAAAAGGTTCGGAAGAAATAAACAAAAATAGTTTGGGTAAAATAAGATCATTTATTCGGGATCCATAGGACCTAGAACTGAAGGAGTTACTCGAACATTTAGAATATGTATTTTTGGCCATGTGAAATAAATTGTTGATGATTATTTCTAAATACCTTACTGAGGAATGAAAGATCAAATTGGTGAGTATGTTGGAAAAACATAAAAGGTCATAGTTTGGAAGATTACTGATATTAAGGTAATGATCCCCCTCATTTTGCACTAATAAAATTTTATTGGAAAAGGGAGCTGAACCCGCAATGCAGTCCCAATATATGATGAATCCCAACATGAAAAATGTGGTTAAAGGTGAAGTAATTAAGCTTCTTGATTTAGGAATCATTTACTCCATCTCATATAGTATTTGTTTAAGTCCAACACAAGTAGTACCAAAGAAGCGAAGAATGACTGTGGCTCTTAATGATAAAAATGAACTCATTTCCATGAGATTGGTAACCAGTTGGAGGGTATGCATTGACTATAGGAAGTTAAATAAAGCAACTAGGAAGAATCATTTCCTTCTTTCTTTTATTAACTAAATGTTGGAAAGATTAGCTATACATGAGTTTTATTGTTTCTTAGATAGTTTTTCTGGTTACTTACAAATTCTTAGAGCCATAGAGGATCAAGAGAAAACAACTTCCATATGCCCTTTTGGTACTTTTACATATCATCGCATACCCTTTGGTCTTTGCAATAGTCCAATAACTTTTTAAAGGTGTGTGATGGATGTTTTTGAGGGACTAGTAAGAGATATTATAGAGATATTCATGGATGGTTTTTTTTGTATTTAGATAATCTTTTGAAAAAAGTACTTCAAATGTGTAAGGAAACTAATCTTATGCTCAAATAGGAAAAATGTTACTTTATGGTTGAAGAATGTATTGCCTTAGGGCACAAAATTTTAAGAAAAGTTATTGAGGTTATTGATAGGGCAAAGATCGAGGCCATTAAGAGGCTTCTCATTCCTACTTCGGTGAAAGCTATTCTAAGCTTTCTTGGGCACGCGTGTTTTATAGGAGATTTATATTAGATTTCTCAAAATTTTGTAAACTTTTCACCTCTTTATTTGAAAAAGTTGCCATTTTTAATTTTGAGAAAAAGTGATTTCATACATTTAAAGTGTTAAAGGAAAAATTGATAAATCTCCTATTTTTATTGTGATGAATGATTTGTGTGCATACTCATGCATAGGAAGAATTGTCAATATTTCACACAAAAATATCCATGCCTTAATCTAAATACAAAAAATCACTCATACAACATACCTATGGGCAAGTTTAACAATCGTATAGTATAGAGTTCTAGTTAGTAAGTATCGTATCCCTCGGGTAAAGTGAAAAATATATCTACTATGCCCTCATTTCATTATTCTATAAATTACCCCATTCAGAAGGTAACGAATAGGAAAATAGATCAACCAACTCAAGTACACCAGAGAATCTTCCTTAGAACACCAAATATCCTTAGGAAGAGAAGGACAAGCATTATGAACCTAAATATCAATCACCTAAATAGATCTATTGATACTCTATATTGGCACCAATTGGGTAATGTAAATCAAGATCCACTTTTTGTTGAGTTATGAATCTCCTACACTCAACCTCATTAGTAGATATCTCTACTTCATTAACCTAGTTCAAGGGACATTAAAACTAATTACCCATACTCTAATTGGGGGAAGTGATGTCCCTATCTCTAGGTAACCCTATGGCCCTTAACTCACCTAGTTCTATGTCCTCAATCTCTCTTTCGAGTTAATCAAGGGCAAACTGATATGGTAAATCAACTAATTGAGCATCTCAACTTTAACCCCATCTCTTGAAATTATTAAAATCAAGATAAACTCAATAATCTGTTGAGTATCTCAGGCTTGTATCCTATTTGGTGCAGCAAAAAATAAATGAGATACCATCCCAGGACTCAGCCTATGTGTGGAAAACAAGACATAAAGATAATAAATGTAGCAACTTTTTACCTTTGTTTGATCGTCCGAAGAACAAAATTTCTTCTTCAAGTCGAGGCATGATCCAGCAATCCTTATGATCAACCTCAACGTGAGTTGAACGTCTAACCACTATAATCACAGTGTATGATTATCTCTAACAGTAATCTACAAAGAGAAATACTCAAGCACTAAACTTTCATGTGCTAGCAGAAATAAGATGGCAGCTAGGGTTGTTTCGCAAGACAATCGAGAGAGATAGAGAAGATCATGTGTCATAGTTGTATGGCGTGACAATCACATTCAACTAGGGTTTCGTGTGTATCCATTATATCACACAAAAAATCCTGCTAAAATTGAGAATTCTAATCCTATTAGAATTCCCTAATTATAATTGAAAACATCAATTTCTCACAATTATAATTTGGATCATAAATTATAACTAATTATAATTTGTCCACTACCACTTCTCTATCTCTCAATCAACCCCACTATGTTATCAAATAAAATCTTGAGTATATAATCATCTATTGTGTGTGACCTATTAGGTTTCTCAATCAATTGGTAGCAAACATGAATTAATCCAAACGTCTTTGAGATTAATAATCCATAATTAATTAGAATTAATCCTATTAATTCTAATGAGGATTTGTTTATTAATTCATCAATTAATAAACCCATATTTCCAGATCATGAGCGGTATCTAGCAAAACATCACGACCACCTAAGAGTCCAGGAAGTTAAGTGCCTTGACATGAACCCTTCAATAACAAACTTCAGTGCAATTAACTCATTTTACCATACAATATCTCATTCAGTTTGGAGTATGGAATTAGTGCCAACTCCCTCCAGAATTAATTCTGGCCCGAATACAATAGTACTTGTACCAGGAACCTACTACTCTAGATGTGTATCAATTGGAACTGTTTCTAATAGACAATCACCATGGCCAAGGACTTCTCGAGTAGTAATTCCTACAAGTGGCCCTGAGATATTCGCCCCTGCTATTAGGAGTGGCGAATCATTTATTGACCCTCTCAACTACTTTCGTTTACCTCACAATGTACCCAATATCCATCCCATAGGTGGCCCTTGATCAAGCTCCGGAGATTGGAGTAAAAATACAAAGCTCAGCAAACAAAGTACCTTGGAGAACTTAAGTCTTCAGATTCTTGCACGTTTGCTATATTGAGATTATATCACTGGCACTAAATAGTTATCCATGTGATTATCTCAAAGCTAGGTCATTCAATGAACTTATTCTATTAACAAGCATCCGTGTGTTAACTTTGAGTATCTCAATACTCACGGATATAAGAACCACTGCCTGATCAAATCAAGAAGTCTAACGCATGCTAGTCTTAACGGATTAATGATGTCATGTCTCATTAATACTATAACTAGAGACTATTTAAGTATTAACCCTATCCAGTGTACTAGGAATCTCATATCGTGATCTCTATCATGATTTCCTTAACACAGTGTTGTACTAGGGACTTTATCGAACAGTTATATTACTTAAAAGTAAACAAAAGAAATTGTAAGATAAATAATGCCTTTTATTAAAATAAAATATGTCATATACAATGTACAAGTGATTAGCTCTAGGGCACAACACTAACATAATCAAGGACCTAACACAAATTAAGTGATTGAATGCCAAAATAGATTTCAATAAATAAAAATAGATATTAAGATCTAACAAATAGAAAGGTTCAACCTTTTAATTGTAAGATAAATCATGAATACCCAACAAAAACATGAAAAGAAATACAAGAGAAAAGAAAAAATACTCTTAGCCAAGTTGTGCTTTTATTCTTCTTGAATAATCCTTTTGAAAATGCATTATCCTCTTCAAAAATGACTTGAATCCTTTAATTAGATTCTTTCTTGGAGCTTCTATGGTCTGGGGGATACCCCTCCCTCTCTTGGTTTATGGTGAAAGACAGCACAAGGGACTATTTGCAATGCATTTTGACAATGCTCTGTATTGACTAGTCCCAACATGAATAGATGCTTGTTGTAATGCTAGTCTAGCACTGGTTGTGCACTTTTTCTTAAAGATTGAGAAATCCCACTTATTCTTCCATCCAGCGCATGTTGGTCTTATTTTTCCAGCTCTTGAACTTTCTAGAAGTAATTGGTACCTCTTCAACTGGTGAACTGGTCATTATTGTTATGATCCAGTGCCTGTATAGCTCCATAATCGATGCCTTTTATGTCTATATTGTTAGGTTTTATCTTTCTATTCTAAATTGGTGCCTGTTTGGTGTTGTACTTAGCGCCGATTTAATACTTTTTTACTCTATTTTCACTTTAGTTCTCCAATCATATTGTATTTATTTATTCTACAGAAAATAAGAAATAAAAAATAAGGGGAATAAGTAATCATTTGGTAAAAAATTTACCATAAAACAGCAAAAATGATTAAGAAATATAGCAATTGAGCACTCATCAGATTGCACCAGATTTATCCCTTCCTTTTAAATTAATATGTGATGCAAGTGATTTTGTAGTAAGAGTAGTGCTTGGACAAAGAAGGAATAAGCATTTTCAGCCTATATACTATGCAGGTAAAACTCTAACGACGGCTCAAAAGAACTACACCATGGCAAGAAGCAGTTGCTTACAATAGTGTTTACTTTTGATAAATTTTGTTCTTATGCTTTTTGTCCAAAATCAATGTGTGTACTGACTATTCAACAGCTTAAGTATCTTCTAACTAAGAATGATTCCAAATCAAGGTTAATTAGATGTGTATTATTGTTGCAAGACTTTGACTTAGAGAGTAGCGAAAAAATGGGTCTAAAAATCTGGCTACTAATCACTTATCATGATTAGAAAATTCCAATTTAGAACCATTAGATGAAGAAGGGATGGATGACACATTTCTGGATGAACAACTTGTGCTTATAAAAGGTAAGAACCCTTAAAACTCTACAATTTACAGATTTTGCTAATTATTTGGCTATAGGAATACTTCCTAAGGATCTTACTTCACAACTAAAGAAGAAATTTGAGGTGAAGTATTATTTTTGGGAAGATCATTTCTTGTTTCGGCGTTGTGCGGATCAAGTCATTAGGAGATGCGTGGACTTATTGAAAATCATGAACATTTTAAAACATTATCATGAACGACCTGGTAGAGGCCATTATCAAGCTAATAACACCGCAAGGAAACTTCTAGAATATGGATTTTAATGGCCATTAATCTTTAAAGTTTCTCACAGATTCGTTAAGAATTGTGATAGGTGTCAACGAACGGTGAATATTTCTAAATCTAATGAGATACCTAACAATTTTTTTAAGCTTGTAAAGTATTTGATTAAGGGGGCATAGATTTCATAGGCCTTTTTTCTAATTCTTTGGGTAATAAATACATCTTGGTTGTGGTGGATTATATGCCCCAGTAGATAGAGGCACAAGCTTTGCCAACTAATAATGCAGTAGTAGTAGTTAAATTTCTCAAAAAACTTTTTACTTGGTTTGGAATACAAAAGTACTTACTAGTAATAGGAAAATTCACTTTCGTAACCATCAACTGGAAAAGTTCTTAAGAATTTAGGTATTACACACAAGTTTGCTACCCTATTTCATCCCTGAACCAGTGGCCAAGTTAAGGTTATATATAGTGAACTTAAAAGTATTTTGGAAAAGGTTGTCTCTCATACATGAAAAGATTGGAGTTTGAAATTGGATGACACTCTTTGGGCTGTTAGGACAGCGTACAAGACTCTCTTAGGAATGGCTCCTTATAAATTGGTTTATGGGAAGTATTGGTATTTACTTGTGGAATTTGAACATAAATCATATTAGGCTATCAAACTTGTTAACTTTGATATTAAGTCTACAGGAAAGAAGAGGTTTATTCAATTAATGAATTAGATGAATGGTGTGCCAAGGCCTACGAGAACTTCAAGTTTTATAAAGAACAGATGAAGCAGTGGCATGAAAAGCATATTTTGCACAACTATATGTTCAAATAAGGGGAAAAAGTGTTGTTTTTCAATTCTAGGCTGTGGCTTTTTGCAAATAACTTGAAATCTGGATGGTCAAGACCATTTGTAGTATGCAAGCCTTTTCCATTTAGTGCTATTGAGGTTTCCCATCAAGAGAAAGGAACCTTTAAGGTTACCAGTAATCGGTTGAAGCAATACCTTAGAGAGGATTTTGGAAGTTTGGCTCGATTTGATGATGCACTCCATGACGACTAATTTTTTTGGGATATTTCTTTACTTTTTAATTTGCTTTATTTTTCCTTTTATTTCTTTTCTCTTCATTGGATTGTGTTTTCTATTATTTTTTGTTTTTGGGTATGCAACAATGTCTACAACAATGTTCTTGTAGATTGGAATTCAACTACTTTTATGGATTTTGTGGAATTAATTAGCTTTGGAGAGTATTTTCCTTTCATCTTTCTTCATTTATTCTCTTTGATTCTTTTTTATATATTTTTTTCTTGTCATCTTTTTTACCATTGAGGACAATATCCAACTTTAGTGTAGGGGAGGGATTGGTGTTTGCTATTTTCAAAGGAATTTTGGCTGATTTTTGTCTAATATAGTAAGTTCATTATTCTTCTTTTTTGGTTAAGAATTTTGTTTGGCATATATTTGATTGAGCCAAGTTTGTGTAAATTTGTTTATTCAGTGTAATATAGGTAAATCTTGAGAATTTAGGTTAACCTTATTTATTTGTTTGTAGTTGAAAGTACTTTTTCTTAAATTTTTTTGTTAAAAGAATGTGTTGATGAAGTATAAGTAGATATTATTGATCGGTTTATATTTTGTGTCTTTTTAAACTTATCTTAATTGTGAGTAAAAGGGTTTAGTGAAATGATTTTAAAAAATAATAATAATATGAAGAAAGAGAGTTAGAAGGGATGTCCGTACCTATTTTGGAAAAATTAAGGATAAAAAATGTTCGGGAATGCAAAGCACATGTCTTTCGGTGAAAAACAACAAGTGTGAAAAAAAAAATATTTCTAAAAAGAAACTAATGAGTGTTTGGCAAAATGTTTTGAATAGGGGCCAATACGATGAGTGAAGAAAAATCCATTCACTTGAGGCTAGATTTCCTTTTTTTTTTTTTTTAAGAGAGAAGAAAATGAGTTAATGACCCTATTTTGCTTCTTGAATTTTAAAAAAAAAGTTTAGAGTCATGAAACATGAATTGGTTTAATAATCTAGACTTATATTAATTACCTTGTCCATTTGGCCTTAGTTGTAAGAATGGGTGGTTTTCAATGAATTGGAATGAATTTATTTAACTTAACTTTGATGGCCTTGTTTATATCTTTCTAAATAAGTGAATTTATATGAGTTAGCTTGGTTGGATGAATGTTGATTGGGATTCTTAAGCAGAAGGAAGGCTAATTTCTTTGCTATGTTAGATATGAGTGACTTGAGTTAATTTCATGTTTAAGAGACGGGTTGTTTGTGGTGTTTAATATTTTGTTTGCTTGAGGACAAGCAATGTCACAGGTGTTGTGGAATTCATAGGGTCTAAATGTACCCATATTTTTCTAGTTATTTGAGGTAAATTTGTAGTAAAAGAGCTATTGAATTCCTTTACCTATTAATATTTTTATGATAATTGCTTGTAGAAAGGTTTTCTTTGAATTTTGTGCAGAAATTATAGAAATAAAAGATGAATTGACAGTGTTCTAGTTTTAACCCGGTGCCATGCTACGAAGGCTAAATTAGTGAGGGCTTTATTTTGGAAAAATAGAGTGAAACAAATGAATTCTAGAGTTGACCGGGTGCTGGCTTGAAGAAGCTGGATCGACACTGGCCCTATTCTGTTTTAAAGTTGGTGGAGATCAAATTTGGCAAATTCTGAAGTGTTCTTTTGGAGATTAACTTATGCGCAACCTAGGGCTTCTATAGATAACTTTTGGCAACCAAGAGGGCTTATATAAACAAGAAAAACTCAAGATAAACATATGAATTCATGGATTATTATTGAAGAAGAATTCATCAAGAGGATAATTATTTTTAGGAAAGTCTTCATAGGAGAAGAAGAAGGGATTATCTAGGAATTACTATCTTTTTCTTTTGTGTTCTTTTGTTGAACAATGTTGAGCTTAATGTTATAAATATTTTTAGATAGTGTTTTTAGAGATTATGATTTGTATTGATTTTATTGATTTTTTTAATTAATTGCTGATTTATAGTATTTGATTACTTGCCTTTATTTGGTGAATCTATTAATTGTTTCTTCCTTCTAATTAACTTGAGAAAGAGATTAGGGGTGGTTTTAATTTAATTACTTATCTAGTAGTTTTGTTAACTAATTCAAGAGAGAAGTTAAGTCAAGAACTTGAGTAATCAAAGGTTTTTTTATTTCACCTAGAGATAGGAGAATTAATTAATTTAATGTGTTTATCATCTCGAGATGGGGATATTTGTTAAAGGGATTGTGTAAATGCATCATTTGGTTGTTTTAGTGAGGTAGAGATATCCACTAATTTCGCTAAAAGATAGTAAAGTCATAACGAGAGAGAGAGAGAGAGAGAGAGAGAGGAGAGAGAGAGAGGATTCTATTTTATTCCTTCATGATGTTATAATGGTAATTGATTGTGGCAACTATTAAATTTATCACTATCATAACTTTAAGGATTTCAGTCTAATTACATGTGTTCTCTATCCTTGATTTTGTAAATATTTTATTTAATTTATCTTTGATCACCTTAATTGGTAGGTTAAACAATTGACAAGAAATAATTAGAGTGTAGTTGTTCCTTGAGTATCAAAACTCGTTAATGCCTGATATTATGCTCTGCGAAGAGGATACTTGTTCATATATGTGATTTGGTATTAACGTTTCAATTAAAGCTTGATTGGGAATGTACTTAAATTTAAATAATTTTATATACCCAAATTGAGTGCATCAGAAGGCAACCCCACCACTTCCAAACCTTTTGAATAAGTTACCCATCTGGAAGGAAAGGGCTCGCAAACTATTTTTCAAGGACTACAACAAGCTAAGGGAAGATTGGATCAAAGACAGAGAAAAAGCCATTGAGAGACCATAAATAAATAGTGGTAGGAAATGTTTTAAGTTTCTTGGCTATGGTCACATGGTACGTGAGTGTCCTTGATAGGGGCTAATTTTATCAATAATTTCTGAGTTATTTGAGGATATTTTGTGATACATTTGATTTAATAGCGAGTCATATTCCTTTGTATTGGATATTTTACCTTTTGAAAGGTATTTTGGAGTTTTTTGCGCAGAATTGAGGGAAAAAAATGAAAAAACCATTGCCGTTGTCGTGCACGATTGTTGCTGGCCGTGTCCCACGGCACTGGCGCTGACCCTAGGCAAGAATAGAGGGAAAAATGTCAAAAATAAATAGAGTACGTCGGGCCGAACAGAGCATGGTTAGAGTCCATCATGAGGGACCGACTCAACACTAGCCTAGTGTGGGACTAAGGCGGCGAATTTCCTTTTAGATTACATTTTGGCAACTTCTGCTAGGATTCTCTTGGGAACTCTTTCAAGTACGGAAGAGGACTCTTGTATGCTCTTTTTGGCAATTAGAGCTCCTATAAATACAAGAAAATAATATTGTACAAAGTAGTTTTTCAATTCCTCAATGTAATATATTTAGAAAACTCCTAGAGAAATAATAAGCTTTATGAGGATCATGGAGATCTTGGAGAAGAAGTGGAGGTTGCTCAAGAAGGTTTCAGGGAAGAAGCAGAAGGCTTACTTGTCCACGAGTGGTTTCTTTCTCTCTTCTTTGTAATTTATTAACAATTTGACGTTAATGTTTTAATTGTCTTTAGTGGATATTTTTTTGGTTCATAAATTTGTATTGATTTTAGTTCTTTGATTAATTGATTATTATTCATGGTATTTCATTACTTGTTTTAATTAAGGAATTGATTGATTGATTCTTATTGTTGACTTTCTTGCAAAAAAGGTTGATAGTGGTCTCAATTTAATTAATTTCATATTTGTTATCTCTTAACATGCTTGTAAAAGGGGTTAACTATAAAAAAATTGAGCAATCAAAGATTAATTGATGATTTTTTAGAATATAGAGTCATTGGCTAAATTTATGCTTTAAATTACCTAGAATATAGGAATTTATGTGAGCATTGATTTTAACTCATGTTTTGGGTAAATTGGTTAAGATAGAATATATTCACTGATTTAACTAGAATATAGTAATTCCATAGATTGCAAACGAAGTGGGTCTAATTTATTCATTCATGATGCTAAGATAATAATTAACTAAGAAAATAGCTAGTCAATTATTATTATGCATTCATGGATTTCTATCTATTTACATGTCTTCTCCTTGTTATCACTCCTTGATTATCCTTGTGATTTTTCTTGTGCGACTTAACCTCTTCTCTAATATATTATGTTAGTGTTTTATTTATCTCTTCTTATTTTATTGGCTAAACAATAAATATTTGGGTAAAGTAATGTGAGAGCCTAAGTTCTCACAGATTCGATACTTGTTGTTCCCTATACTATATGATAGGTATACTTGCTCGTATATGTGGTTTTAGTGGTTAGCATTTTAATTAAAGCTTGATTGATCATGGACTTTATTGGTAGTATTTTTTACTCTAAAAAACACGTATCAAGTTTTTGGCACCATTACGGGGATGGACACTATCGGAAGCACTCGAGTCTTATTAATTTAGCCTTTGTTGTATTTGTAAATATCACTAACTTTTGTTTTTAGATATTTTGTGAATATTTGTGTCTTAGTATATAAATTTGTTTTTATTTGTTTGAATTATTTGTACTATTTTTATTTTTCTTTTGGATTTTATATTTGTTTTTCTTTCTGAGTGCGGGTTGACATCATCATGGACAATCATTCTTGGAAAAGTACATGGCATTGGGGACAACATTAAAGAAGCTATGATGATGGTAGATTGGCACAACTTCAAGCACACATTGATGTTTTGAGTAAGATACCACTTGAAGCATCAGTAAATTTCTTTGTTAACAATGTCAATACTTCAATTAAGGGGTACGAAGAATCAACGCAATGAATAAGCTTTAAAAGAACACAACTAGTAAAGTTGGTTGATGACTAGTAGTATTAAAAAAAATGGAGAAATCATTCAAGGAGCATTGATTTTGGAGGAGTTTTCATGGAAATTGAAACAGTTATCTATGAGTACTTATCTCTTGATTTTGGAGGAGTTTTCATGGACATTGAAAGGCTTGTCTACGAGTACTTATCTCTTTCAATTTTTTTCTTTTTCTTGAACAATGATGAGTTTAATTCTTTAATTATATTCAGATATTATTCTATGATTTATGATTTTGAATTAATTTTGTTCTTTGATCAATTGATTATTTTTTTTAGTATTTGATTACATGATTTTATTTGATATATTGATGGAATTAAATTTATATCTAATGGACATGGGGAATGAAGTTAGATTATGTTTAATTTAGTCAATTCTATATATTTGTTATAGGTTGAGAATTAAAGTTAAATAATCAAAGATTAGTTAATTTTGCCTAGAATATAGAGTTATTGACTAATTTTGTAACACCTCTACTAAAGATAACATCGGAAGCATATCAACGCCGGGTGTCTCCCTGTCCAGTTTCCTAGACAAGGGATCTTTATAACGAAAACATTGAAGAATACATGGTCCAAACTCATACAATATCCCATACTGATGGCCACACATATACATATATCAGAGAATCTCATACATGCCATCCCAAACTACAATAGCAATAAGTACACAATCAAGAGGGGAGTTGTCGAAACCTATACTGTTGACACCGTGGTATCGTCCTTCTATCCATAGTTCGTTCAACTCTGGATCCTACAAAAGGGTAAGATAAAGACATGTGTAAGTGACAAATTTCCTAGTGAGTCCCGTGTGTGCTAGTTCTTTAGTAAAAAAAAAAAACAGAATACATAAAACTTTTGTGGGGAAAGCATTTCGTCTTTTCACTGGAAACAATTCCAAAACTCTCTCGGAAAAATTTTATTCTAAACTCAATCATTTTTGGAAAACAGCATTTCAATTTCAAATCATTGTCCCAATTTTCAAATCATAGGCACTTCTCTAACAGAAAGCTGGACTATATGTGAAGCCCACAGCCTTTACCTTCATGCGCTATGTATCATTGTACTGAGATCGAAGCCTACAGTACTCAATCTGTATGTCGTTGAAAAATAAGTACATTGCAGCATACTATAATCAACAAGTGCACGTAGCACACTAAATATTTTACTTGCTACCGTAAGCTAGGGGTCCCAATCTTGACGTCAATCACCATCAAGGTAGCAAGAGGTTGAACAACGCCAGGTGTCCAGCCTAGCCCATGAACAACCTAAAGCTTAAAGTGCACACCAAGCACGACGATTCCCAGGCACTAGATGACTAGCCAGAACGACTCATCTTAATGTTCTGTCACTCTGTTTAGAGTAAGACAATCCCGGAACTGATCGGGTTACTTGGGGTCATTTATCTCTAACATGAGTTAGTACAAAGATGAAAGTCCTTGTTGAGTACTCAACGTTACCAATACCAACCCCTTCTGACTGATCAAGCCAGAAGGTTATCTGATCCTGCAGAATTTTCAAAACAATATTTTTGGGGCAAAATAACATTTCCCAGAATTTGATCTAACTGATTCACAAGTCAGATCATAATTCCCATAGGCTCCACAGGGCCAATTAATTCATTCTATAGGCATATCAGGCCAATAAAATAATTTTCGAGATCAAAATGTCATTTTTCAAAAGTTAATCTCATCACGAGAGATCATTTTCCAAAGCCATGTCAAAACTAGTTAAAGAGTTCTTTTCGTACATCAAAATAAGTTTCCAGGAATATTCGGGTCATTTTACCCGTACTCATCACAAAAGTCATTTCTAAGGGCATTCGGTCATTTTACCCATGCCTGATTTCAAAAGACTTTTCAAGGGTATTCGGGTTATTTTACCCTTATCCAATTTGAAAAGTGTTACAAGAGTTCCAAAAAGATATTTTGGTCAATTACCAAATACTTGATTCTAAAAGTTTTCATAAAACATTCCAATAAGGACATTTGGATCATTATCCAAATACTTGATTCCAAAAGTAATTCATTTCAAGAAATCCTGATTTCTAATCCTAAAAGAGGATTAAAATCAAAGTTTCCAAACACATTTCAATAAAATGTTCTAACAAGGGCATTCTCGTCAATTTATGAATATTCGATTCCAAAATTTACTACTTTTTGAAAATTCCAAATATTTAATCCAAAAAGGACTAAATTCACAAAATTCATACTTTAATCATCCATTAAAGTTTCCAAGCCAAATATGGAGTTCATTTCAGCCCAAAGTGGTATTAGAGTAATTCTTGCTCAGATAAACCTTAAACATATTTAGGAATTTCTAAAATGGTATAAAACATACCATTTCATGGAAAAATAAAGTACACTAGCTTTCAAAAGGTTTTATAAACCAAAAGGACTCACATTGTGTCCTAAGTAAACTTTTTTATTCACGGTTGTTCGTCTCCTGTTTCTATTGTTTTTAACGAACCATTGGTCGTTTACCGATAAACCTATACCAAACATCATTTTTGGGTCAAATCGTGTATGGCCAAAAATAGCCGACGCGCTTGACGGGTAGCCGCCGTCCAACTAATGTTTAGCCGACGGTTAGCTGATAGGGCCGATGGTTAGCCGACGGTTAAAGAAAACGTTTAACTTTCTTTCACGTCGTTTTTTTTTTTTTTTTGTCGTTTAATCAATTCTTCCGTTTTTCTTTTTCCACATCTTTTCTCCCTTCATATACAAGGGATTCACTTCATAATTCACATTCATTTTATCCAAAATCACACAATTAATCATCCTTAAGTTCATCCATTTTCGGACTCATTTTTTTAGAATTTCACTACTTGACACATGATTTTGTTTTGCACATAACTTTTAATCCACAACTCCGATTTGGCTTTATGATATACCAAAATGACCGTAAGATTCTTAAATTTAATTATATATAATCCATTTTGAGAGGTCTGGTTCCCGTGACATGTTACTTGGCACAAATAGCCCCAATAGTTTTACTTCAATTCCACTATTCATGCTTTCCTTTGTTCTCCTTTAGCCTTTAACACCATAGAACCATTAATTCATTCAATTTTCCTTCAAATCATCTTTAATTCTGTGATTTCAAGATTCCAAAATCTCACAAGAGTCACACTTATTCAACACAAATTCAGTTTTTCTAATCAAAAGCTAATATAATCCATTTTTCCCAACCAAGTAAATTCCATTTTTACTCTACTTTGGTTATCATCTCCTCAACCAAAAACAACCCTTGAAACAACCATAAGTATTCAATTCTCTTTCACACAAAATGTCATCCACAAACCCTTAGACATCCGGCACACACATGAGCATATATAAGGTTCATACACAAAGTTCATAAACCCTAGCTTTGATCTAAAATTAAGACATGAAAAATCATGTTTTCATATTAAAATTGATATCATAATGATTACCATTCACCCAACAACAACTTTAATTCAAGTAAGGTAGGGTTTTACCTAATATTTAGAGCTCTTCAGTGTAATTTGCTCTAAGAACCTCTCAAGAACACATATACTACACCAAGAACACACACTAGATATCTTTTATCTCTCTTTTTGCTAATATCTTTGGTTTCTTTTTCTCTTGTTTTTCCTTCACTGTGGTTGCCGAAATTAAGGCTGTGAAACAGCTTTCCCACCACCATTTCTCATCAGATTTTGGCCAAGAGAATTTTAAATCAATTAATTGTATGGTGGCTAATGTATAGGTGTTTTCCAATTGAAAAATTACACGCCATTTCACTTATTTTTCTTCCTCAAAATTTCCTCTTCTTTGCTCTCTTATGGCTGCCAATTTTCTGGATGTTTTTCAGCCACTCAACCACTTCTTCATAGTCAAAATATTGGTCAATTACATTGCACAAGACCTTAAGTAATTGGCCCCACAAATGATGTGTTCCAATCACAAAAATACACATCATTCTCCATTTATTTTTTAATTCTTTAATTCCATGCATCTTGCATGAATTCTTCATGTAACCTCTCATAAATTGATACATGTTCATGAGCCCCAAATCACAAAACACCACACGAACCATTTTTAATCTCGGTTTTCTATTTTTCTCAGAAATGAACAAAATCGGGTCCAAAATAGAAAAATATTTTATTTCACCACTCAACTCCAAAAATTCTGTTGAATCGATTGGTAACACTTAAATTCTTCAATTCCTTCTCTATTGGATCAAATTTGTGGTCAAAGTTGCGGGCATTGTCAAAATGACGAAAATGTCCCCAAGAACCTAAATAACATAATTCACACCAAAACATATGTTTCATCGCACTGATCAATTTCTCTTCTCAGTGTACCCTCAAATATTTATTTTATTAGCAATAGTAGCCTTCTGAAGATTTAGGGTACGGGCAAAACAAATCCAATAATTACATCCAGGTCCCGACAAAATATTATTATACTAAAATATTCATCTCATTACACCGATCATCTTTTGCTCTGGCCGTTGATATAAATTATCATCCTATTACAAGTAGTGGCCCATTGAAGGTAAAAGTGCGGGGTATTACAAATTTCATGTTCATTGTCACCTAGAGAATAGGGATAATTGTTGAAGGATAAGTTTAACTTATTTCTTTGTTTATATTGGTTTGATTGAGAAATCTGCTAATTTAATAATAAAAAAAATAGTGATTTCATGGATTGGAAAAAAAGTGCTTTCTATTTTTGTTCATTCATGATGCTAAGACAATGGTTGATTGTGATAATTGTTAAATGATTAATGTCATGTTCTTTAGAATAACTATTTAATTACATATTTTTCTCTCTATGAGTTGTGTGTGTGTGTGTATATATATTATTTTTTTATATCTTTATCAATCTAGTTGATAGGTTAAACAATGAATGAAAGGTAACTAATGATAGTTGTTCCTTGAGGATTGATTCTCGTTAATTTCTTATACTATGCCTGCGATGAGTATACTTGCTCATATATGTAATTTGAGATTAATGTTTTAATTAAAACTTAGCTAGGGATGATTTAAATTTGAATGATTTTTATACACAAAAAATTTACGCATAAAGTTTTGACGCCGTTGCCGGTGAATATTATCATGAAAGGTAGGATTTTATTAATTTAACTATGTTTATATGTATATATGTCTATATGTAAATATGTATATATGTTCTTTGTGTAACGAAGTGCCATATCTTGATGTATTATATATGTGCATTAACTAACTAACAAAATTCAATATTGTACTATACCTGTATGATATTAACAAGCTACTGCATGTAGGTAACATGGCTAACTGGAACATAGGGCGGTACCCTGATACCTCTCAAGAGATGATACCTCGGTCATTAGACTTAACTGCATTAGAAGGGGTATTTCAAAAATTTACTACTCATGTGACCAAAAGATTTCACGAAATAGATGACATGTTAGCCAAATTTAAGGAAATGATTCAAAACATGGGAGGCAAATTTGATTTTTAACGGATTTAATCTTAAAATCAAAAGAAAGGTCACCATTGGGGTTGGAAACGCAAGAAGATTCCGCTTCAATTACATTATGAAGTGGTAAAGAGCTACCTGATTCCAGTACGAAACCAGTATTGGCTCAAGAAGCTAGGTCAGCGTTGACCCTTCTTGGTGCACTACTCAAAAAGCAAGCTAAAGATCTAGGTTTTCAACAACCGGTCCCATACCCTACTCGAACACAAAAAGCGAGAAAGGATGCACAATTTGATAACCTTTTAGATGTTTTCAAACAGCTGCACATAAACATCCCACTCAGTGAAGTTTTGATATATATGTCTAAATTGAAGGTAAATACAACAAATATAAATGCACAGAAGCATGTTGAAAAATAATAAAAATGCAAAAAAGAGCAATGGAAGAGCTTTTATTATTTTACCTCTACACTTTATTGTTTGTTTAGAAAGTGCCGATGATACTGTTTGAATCACTTCAGGTTCTATGATCCTTTCTTCAAGCTAATGTCCCACAAGCCATCGGCTTCTTCTAGGCATCAATGCAATGCTTCGGGTCTTTTGGAATATAACCCGTACCTGAAAGCTTGGTGAAAACTAAGGACGAAGAGGATGATCTTCCTTTTTTGACTGAATGCTACCAAGCATTAATCAGAAGGTCTGGTGTCTCTGTTCTTGCTATTGAATAGCACAGAGATCACAATCTACACAGAGAAGAAGAAAACGGCTAGAGGAAAGAATGTCTGGCTTACAGCCACAATACATAGTTCCATGTAGTCTACCTCTATTCTCTTGAATTCCAACCGCCTGGATAATAGGCTATTACCCGAGCATTCAAAATCAAGCAAAGATGGTAGAATTAGAGAAGCCCTAAGGTCCATGTCATGTTAAGCCATCAACCAAACTAAACTTAACCTATGGGCCTATGGCCCAGTTCATTGGGTTAAGCATTTAATTTAATTTAATTATTCTTGAATTAAAACAAGCTCAATAATTAAATTAATTAAATAACCCAAATGAGCTAATATAAAACTCAAGCTTTTTTTTTCTAATTTAGACCAAGCTAACCTTAATGATTCAATCTAGGCTCAAGCCCTGAATAATTGATTGACCAACTAAATCAAACCAATAAATAATTCTCCTTTTTTGGACCTTTTATTTTATTCTAACCCAATAAATAAACTAGGCTACTTGAATAAAATAAATTCCATTTTATATAGGACCAATCCTTCAACCCAAAACCATCAGGACTTATGGGCTATTCCGAGGACCACTAGACATATCGCCTTAGTAACTAAAATAACCAAAATAATCCTGCTATATAAATAGCTGTATTTTGCATTTTAAATATTTCATAATATCACCATAAGAAAATATTGACCCCAAAGACAATGCTGCGTTAGCAAAGTCGCTGACCTACAGGTGTAATGACTAAAATACCCCTCTACGCATTACCGCACAGTTAACAAGGAAGAGTGTACTAACACCTCTCTAAAAGACATCTACCATCCTTAGACCTCTAGTCTAATGATCCATGACTCTTAAAATGTTTCCGTTTTCTAAGGGAGCTACCCTAAAGCAAACATCAAAGTCATGTTCCCGAGGGCTTTGGATATTTAGATCATTCGAATAGTCACAAGGGGTGATATAGTGCAAAAGCTATCTTGTACAAGTCTGTCTTAGCTAACTAGTCATATATACCTAATATACAAGTATATTGGCTCTACAATAGAACCTCAACATATATCAAAATACATGCTTCCAGCTTTGTCAGACTACCAACTCAGACTCAAGCGATAGAGTAATAGTCCACGCTGTAGTAACAGTAGTCCGGGTTTCTTCTAAATAGTTCTTTTAGAAACAACTACTAGAAGTCCTATTCTACGTATTTGAAATACACTTATACTATAAAGTGAGTGAACTACTCAGTAGCTAAAAGTAACCCATTTCCTATTTGGAATTTATAACATAATAACCTAAACATGATGAGATTCTCATTCTCATCAATCAGTTAATAACAAACCTTTATATATTAAGTAACCCGTGATCTATACCTTACTGTGAAAGACCACCATTCACATGGATCACTTACATAAACATAATGGGTATTTTCCAAACGTAAATTGTGCATAAATAAAATATAAATTTACAAACAAAATTTGAGAATAAATTCTTTTATTAATAATTCAATAATTAAATTAGAAACCTAGTCCAGAGGGTATACATTCCAACAATCTCCCACATACTCAGTTTCCTTGAATGCCTCTGAAGCTGCCATATACTTAGCTTCCATAGTTGATCAGCAGTGTAAGATTGTTTGATATTCATCCATGAAATAGCTCCTCTAGATAAGGTGAAGACAAATCCACTAGTGGATTTTCTCTCATCCTTATCTGCTTAGAAGTCTGAGTTTATGTATCCTGTAGGAACCTAGTCATCAGCCTTGTAAACCAGCATATAATCTCATACCTTTGAGGTCCTTGAGAATATGCTTTACATCTTGCCAGTGAACCTCCCCAAAGTTTAACTAATATCTGCTAACTACACCTATGACAAAGCAGATATTTGGCCTAGTGCACAGCATAACGTACATGAGACTTCTCATAGCTGAAGTATAGGGAATCCTACTCATTATGTCTTTTTCTTCTTGGGACTTAGGGCAATCCTTTGAATAAAAAGACAACCCATGTCTGGAAGAAATTAGAGCTCCCTTGCATGAGTCCATGCTGAACTTGGCCAGCATCTTGTCAATGTATGTCATTTGGGATAATCCTAACATTCTTTACTTTCTATTTCTAAGAAGCTTAATCCCGAGAATGTAATTGGCTTCTTCCAAGTCCTTCATACTGAATTGACTAGACAATCAAACCTTAGTAGATGACAATGTCCCTATATCATTCCTAATGAGTAGAATGTCATCCATACATAGGATAAGAAAACCACACGTATGCCTTCTAATTTCATATACACGCATGGTTCATTCTTGTGTTGAATGAAATCGTAAGAATTTACAGTCTCATCAAAATGAATGTTCTGTGGTCTAGATGCCTACTTAAGTCTATAAATGGACTTCTTAAGCTTGCAAACTATATGTTCCTGGCCTTTAGCAATAAAACCTTCCGATTGAGACATATAGATGTCTTCACTAAGATAGCCATTACGAAATGCCGTCTTGACATCTATTTACCATATCTTGCGGTCATAATGACATGCGATAGCAAGTAGGATACAGATGTCCTTAAGCATGGCTACCGAGAAAAAAGTTTCCTCATAATCAATTCCCTGTTTCTGACTATATCCTTTCGCCACAAGCCTAGATTTGAAGGTTTTCACCTTGCTCCCCTTTTTCTCTTGTATACCCATTTACACCTAATGAGTTTTATTCCTTCAGGTGGAGCTACAGGATCCCAAACCTAATTGAAGTGCATAGACTCAATCTTGGCTTTCATTGCTTTATGCTATAGATTTGTATCGGTATCAACTAGCCTCCTCGTATCTAGTGAGATCTTTTTCTTGATGGTTAAAGATCAGCTCAAAAGTCTCTTCAGTCCATCTTTCTGAAACCCTAGATACCCTCCCATTATGACGAGGCTCCATTTGTATAGGTTCTTGAAGAAGTTGATTCCGATGATAACTTCTCCTCGAGTTCCAACCTTGTTGAATCTTCAGTGGAAGTACTTTGATCATCTTTCAAGTATCTAGCAATAGTACTTACCAATACTTTTTGCTCCTTAGGATGATAAAAGTAACCTCTTTTTATCCTTTTTGGATACGTAACAAAATAGCATAATTCCAATCTTGGTTCTAGTATGTCTCCCTTCATCAGTACATAAGCTAGACAGCCCCATATTCTGAGATGATTGAGACTTGACTTATGCCCAGTCAACATCTCATAGGGCGTCCTAGGTACTGACTTGGAAGGCACCAAGTTCAGAATATATGCCACTATTGTCAGGGCATATCCCCAAAAAGAGACTAAAAGAGTAGCATAAGATATCATGCTTCGGACCGTTTCCATCAATGTTCTATTCCTTCTCTTAGCTACTCTATTCTATTAGGGTGTCCTCAGTGCAAAACGTTGGGATACTATCTTTTGATGTACTATGTAATTCTTGAATTCACCGAGGAGGTACTTTCCACCACGATCTGATCGTAAGGTTTTGATCAGTTTACCTGTCTAACGCTCTACATCAGCCTTAAACTCTTTGAACTTCTCAAAAGAGTCAGACTTGCACTTTATCAAGTAGACATAACTAAACCTTGTACAATCATCCATGAAAGTGATGAAGTACTCAAAACCCCCTCTAGTTGGTGTAGACAAAGGACCACATACATCAATGTGAATAAGGCCCAATATTTCCTTGGCTTTTTCAGCTTTTTGGGTGAAAGACCTTTTGGTCATTTTTCCCATAAGGTAGGATTCACACTGAGGCCAACTTTACAATCTTAATGAATCTAAGGGCCTATCATGGATTAACCTCTAAAATCCTAGTCGAGTCAATATAACCCAACCTTAGATGCCAAAGATATGAGTCATTGACTTTGGTCTTTCTCTTCCTAGTTAAAAATTTAGATTGAGCGTTATTTATGTAATTGTTTGTAGGATTAAAGAAGTTTAAGTTTCCATACATGTGCCCAGAACAAAGAACTTCTCTATTTCTACTGATAGTAATACCAGAATGAAAAGAAACAGAATATCCCTTATTTATAAGTTTTGTAACTGAAACAAAATTCTATCTAAATTTAGGTACATATAAAATATCCTTCAAAATATCTACTCTATTACAATAAAAAATAAGATTCAATTCTACCACTGCAAGAGCCCATACTTGTGCTCCATTTCCTACGCGTTGTCTATGCTCACCTTTCTAGAGTCTTGTTATCTTCCTAAACTACTGCAAGAAGTTATAGATATGATCAGTGACTCCAGAATCAACAATCCAAGTGGAAGTTGATCTAACCATTGAAACTGACTCTAGATAAAGAACAATACCTATAGGGTTTTTCTTGGCTTGAAGCATTGGACACTCATTTTCCCAGTATCCCTTCTACCCGCACTTGAAGCACTTGCTCTTTGGCTTGTTGGGCAGGTTTTTGGCCTGGGCTACTGCATTTCCTTTCTTCTTCTTAAACTTCTTGGGCTTGGGCCGAGTTTTGGAAAAAGAAGCCTTAGCAAACATAGCCTTGGACTATGGCTTCATGACCTTCTCCGCCATCTGGAGCTCTTTCTTTAACTCAGTTAAACTCATGTTTAACTTGTTCGTGTTGTAGTTCAACTTGAATTGAGTAAAAAAGCCTGGTAGAGATTCGAGAACCATATCTACTTGGCTCTCGGGGTTGATAGGGTCTAAATTAGTCATATATTTCCTAGTTATTTGAGACCATTTTGTGATACATTTTGTACAATAACAGATCATATTACTTTATATTTGAGATTTTACCTTTGAAAAGATATTTTGTGCATTATTTCAGATTTTAGGGATAAAATAGGGCAAAATCGTCGCTAAACATACTAGAGGCAGCGTTGGCCAGGATAAGAGAGGTGGCGCCAGCCACGTGCTGTTGACATGCACTTCAAGGCGATGAAAAATTAGCGAAACCAGAGCTGAACAGAATACAACCAACACCGGTTAGGAGCTAGAGGTGGCGCCGGCTGCAGTCTGCAAGAATTGGTGCAAAAATCAAGAAAAATCGGTGAATGGGCATAGAGGCAGAACACAACCGGCGCCAACCCTAGGCAAGACAAGCAGCGCTGGCTATGCACTGGTACTGAGGCGGTGCTATGATTTTAGTGTGTATTTTTGGTAATTTCTAGAGTTTTAATATTTTCCTACTTTTCTTCGACCAGAAATCTTAGAGGGATAAGTTTAGGCACTTCTAAAGTCTATAACTAGAGGGAAAACACAAGTTAAAAGGAGGAATTCTCGGAACAAAACATAAGATCACTCAAATCAAATAGGAATTCAGCAAATCAATGAGGATTGTACAAGAGAGTTTACGAAGAAAGATGAAGGAGGCTTGTCTATGAGTTCTTTCTTTTAACTTTGTTTTCTTTTCTTGAATAATGATGTATTAACTGTTTTATTGTAATTTGGCATTGTTTTAGGTATTCATAATTTTTAGAGTTACTTTGATCTTTTGATTAATTGATTGTTATTCTTGGTATTTAATTACTTATGCTGATTACAAGATTAATTTGTTGTTTCTTCTATTAACTTACATGGAAAAGGGATTGATGGTGGTCTCAATTCATTAATTTCATATTTGTTGTCTATTAACTTACTTGAAAAATGGGTTAATTGCTTAAAATTGGGTAATTAAAGCTTAATTGATGTCTGCCAAGATATGGATTCATTGGTTAATTTCATGTTTTAAATTTGCCAGGATATGGAAATTTAATCAAGGATTGTGTTTAATGCATATTTTGGGTGAATTAGTTGAGACATGATATATGATGCTAATTTGTCTAGAAGGTAGTGATTTCATGGATTGGAAAATAAATGAATCTATCTTAATCTTTCGTGATGCCAAAAGAATGATTAGTTATGATAATAATTGAGTACTTTAAGGTCATGTTTGTCAAAATAATGGTTTGAGATACATAATTCTCCATCCTTGACATGTATATATTATTTTATTTTTCCTTTTTATTCTTTTTCATTTTATTGAGTCGGTTAAACAATGAAAGAAAAATGATTATGGCATACTTGTTCCTTGAGGATCGACATTCGTTTGAAACCCTATGCTCTGCTTAATGATGACTACGCTTACTCATATGTATAACTTGGGGTTAACATTTTAATTTAAACTTGATTGGGAATGTGCTTATTTTTATATGATATTTATATCTAAATTCAAACACATCAAGTTTTTTGCGCCATTGCCGGGAAACAATATCATAAAAGCTTGGATTTTGTTAATTTAACCATGTAAATATGTTAATATGTAAATATGTAAATTTGTAAATTTGTACAATTGTTCTTTTTGCAAAAATGTGCCATCTTTTGTATCTTGTGTATCTTTGTAATCTATCTTACTAACATTTACTAATGTTTAATTGACTAATTTGTTCTTTTAATTTTGTTTGTATTGTGAATTCTGTTCTCTCACTTTCTTGTCTTTTTTAGGCGTTAGCCTTGGTACATGACCTGACAATCTAAAGGCGATGTAGTAGATTTTGATCCTGAAATTGAAAGGACATTATCAAAAATCCACTGGACAATAAAAAAGAACTTACTCACAGATATGTACGGTGCACAAAACAACAATGTTAGAAACAACAGGAAGGTCATGAATGACTTTGTGGAACCTGTAATCTCGGGCACGGGCTCAAGTATCACTAGACCTAGGGTGGATGCAAATAATTTCAAAATAAAGCCCAATATCATCCAGATGGTCCAAAATATGGTCAAATTTGATGGGCTACCTGAAGAAGATCGCAGTGCCCACCTAGCTAGATTTCTTGAAATTTACGATACATTTAAGATAAATGGTGTTTCTGAAGATGCCATAAAACTAAGACTTTTTCATTTTTCTTTGAGAGATAGAGCCAAATCTTGGTTAAAGTTTTTACCCATAGGTTCGTTCACCACTTGGAATGCCCTAGCTAAAAAAAATTCCTTGCCAAATTTTTTCCTCCAACTAGGACATCTAAACTCAGAAACAAAATTTTTGCCTTCCAACAATTAGATTCTGAACCTTTGTATGAAAGTTGGGAGTGGTTCAAGGAGATGTTGAGAAAGTGCCCATATAACGAATTTGAGGTAGGAATGCAGATGCTCATCCTTCTTAATGGCCTTATGGTTGCAACATGACAAGTGGTGGACTCTTCTATAGGGGGTTCTATCAATCATAAGACCCAGAACAGGTATTCAATCTCATTGAAAATTTAGCTTCTAATAACTACTCTTGGGAAAATGTAAGGTCTAGAGCTCATATGCAAGGAGTGCACAAAGTGGATGCTGTGGTATCTTTGGAAGCTAAGGTGGAAGCTTTAAATCAAAAGATGGAACAAATAGTGTATGCCTTAAGGCCAAGTGCTAAAAGTAAGTTATGATTTTTGTGGAGAAGGGCACCCAAATCATGAGTGCCATAATATGGGTTCATTCCAAGAAACCACAGAACAAGCAGCCTTTGCAGGTAATGGCCGCTCAGGTAACAATCCATATAGCTCTACTTACAATTCTGGTTGGAGAAATCACCCTAACTTCTCTTAGAGCAATGCAAACCAACCTAGGCAGGGCTTTTTCAATTTCGGGGGAAATTAAAGGAACCAACCTCCTTTGAACAACAATTCAGCACCTCCCAAGCCACCATTGGAAGAATTGATTGGCTAATTGGTAAGTACAACGGAGACTGAGTTCCAAGGGGTTGATACTACAACAAGGAACATAGAAGCCTCCATGAGCAACTTGGAGAGGAAAATTGGCCAACTAGGTAAATTACTTAGGTATCATCAAGTAGGGACGTTACTAGGGAACACCGAAGAAAATCCATGGGATCAAGGCCGTAGAAAGCATTGAAGTAGTTTTTGCTTTAAGTTTTTGTGATTTGGAACAATTTTCTTTATTTTCTGCATGAATTGAATTGCATTATTCATCACTGCTGTGTGTTCATTATTTTTACTTTTTTTTTCACAAAAAAAAGAGCCCAGACAAAATGTAATCGGTGCCTGCTAGGCTAGGAACCGGTGCCGACTCTTGTCGCGGGAAGCACTAAAAACAGGATAATTTGGCCATTTTTTCTTTCAAACTCTCCAACTCCCTCTCAAATTCTCTCTAACCCCTACTAGCTCTATATCCTACACCTTTCAAGATTTGATTTTTTACCTTCCAAATACTTCTAGAGTATCAATCTATCATCATTTTGTTGATTCTACGGATCAAAATCTTCTAAATCTTCCGTTTTTCACAAAAAAAACCCAATCTTCAATTTTCTTTCGAAGAGCTTTGATTTTTGAAAAAAAAGGATGCATATTTTGCTTGCCCATGCATAGGAGAACATTAAAGATATGTTTTTTCTTGAATTCCCATGGTGAAAATGTTGTAGGTAAATTTTTCTAATTTTAGGTATATTTTTTGTTGAAATTTGGGATATTTAATGTTCTCTTGCATTGTGAATTAATTTGTAAGCTTCATGACATTGGATATATTATGAGTTGATAACTTTATTCATTCACATCATCATTAGGGAATTTGTGTATTTCCTTAAGGGTATGATTTTGGCTATTGTGATGATTGAGTAACTAGTTGCACATTGGCCTTGAATTACCTTACACTTGATCACTATAATGCCATGATGATTCCATAATTCACATGATCATGTTATGAGCATCTAGATACATTAGGTTTGTTAAGAACATTTACGCTTTCTAGTGAGATATTATGTTTATTCTTGCAGGTTGTGTGAAAATTGTGGTGGATTGATTGGCAGAGGTTGAATTGGTTATTGTGTTGGTATACTTTAAGGAGTTTGGCAATTGTGGTGTGAGCTAGTTAAGAGTTAAGTGTGGTGTTGTGCATTGTGTTTGAAAAAGTGGAGATTAGATTCTTTTGAAATCTTTGAGCTACCCAGTCCTTATACTCCTATCTTCACTACTCTCTCCTTCCCAATATATCTAGAGCACGGGGCCAATCATCCAAAAGGGCCAGAGCTTCTTCTTCATTAGCCCCTTCGTCGATAGACCCCTTGTTCCTTAGGCCAGTTGATTTCATTGATCCATCTTGTGAGGAGTTGTACAATAGAAGGGCTTCAAATAAGATTATTGTGGAGCGTACCTTTGCACCTACCCTAGACCGTGCCCTTAAACTAGGAATGATGTTTAGGAGGCTAGGATGCAGACCTATAGTACAGCTTAAGGGGGATTATTGTCCAGTGCTCATAAAAGAATTCTATGCCAGCATAGTTGCAAAGGGCAATAACCGTCTTCCACACATTGAGAGATGAGTGAAAGGAACCCCCATTATCATCACATGAAACCATTTAGCTACTCTTCTCCATGTGTATGATAATGATTCTTGGCTAGGGATAGAGACCAATCATCAAAAAATTCTTTCTAACCCTAATGGGATGCTAATGGAACTAGAGCTACTCTAGGGTTGAGCAAAAGAAATGCTTTCCAAGCTAACAGCTTCTATTCTAATAATGATCTTGATGCTAACTTTTGGGCTTAGTATACATATTTTCTTTTAATGTCGTACCCCGAGCCAGTTGTTAGGTATCTCACGCGTATCATATACGGCTCAGCGGAAGAATATGAATGAGATACGATCCCAAGATCCCCATATGTGTGGAAAACAAGACATGTATATAGAAAAAAATGAAACAAAGATAACAGCTTTTACCTTTCTTTGTTTGTGTGGAAAACAAAATTTTCCTTCTTCAAGTATGATAATTGTGGTGCAATCCAGCAATCCTCTTGAAGAATTGCCACCAGAGTTGAATATCCAACTACTATAATCATAGTGTATGATTATCTCTATCAAGAGGATTACACTCAAGCACCAAGATTTTCTGTGCTAGCAAAAAACAACAATGGTGGCTGGGGTTTTCTTCCTTGTTCTTTTTGTTCAGCAAAACCAGAGAATAAAGAAGAAGAAGTAGAAGAGTCTTGGTGCTGTCTTAGAGAGACTCACTACCACCGTGGAGAAATGGTTAACTCCCTATGAGGTACAGTATCTTAGCCAAGTTCGGCCACCATCCGTGGAGAAGCAGCACCCACTACCACCATCGCGAGCACGAGCCAATAGTTCACAGTCCTAACCATGGACTGACTTTAAGACCGCAGTTATGGGACAGTTAGCTCAACAGACGGAGATGTTGCTACACATGCGAGACGCTATTGATGACATTGCCCGAAGGCAGATGATTCAGGAACAGCAATAGGCTTAGTGGATGCAGCATTTTTCGAGACCGCATGGAGGTGATGTCACGTTAGCTCATGATGATGATGGGGAGGATTGAGATATTTTTTCTACACTTGTTCCTACTTGTCACTTTTTTTTTCTTTATATTTTTATGACTTTTGTAGTTATTTCGTGTACATTTCTTTTTTGTACTATTTTCTTTACCTTTTTGCTTATTTTTCTTTTATAGTTTTTATGTTTTGGTGTGTTTCTTTTGTGTATTTTTCTTTCTAGAAACTTCAACAATGCTCATTTATGTTGGAATTCAACTCTTTTGTAGGAGAATGCACAATACAATGGAAGTATTTTCTTTCTTTTTCTTTCCCCTTTATTTTTGGCCCCGTGGCAATATTTTCTTACTCTATTTGTTTGGCCATTCAGGATAATGTCCAGTTTAAGTGTGGGGGAATAGTTAGAATGTGAATTCTTTTATGTTTCTATGCTTCATTCTTCAAAAATTCTTTGAACCTTTTGAGAAAATTTTTCAAATTTTTTTTTTCTGATTTTTTGAGCTTTCAGATGTATTTTTAATGCATGTCTTTGTGCTAGATCATAGAGCATATGTTCTATATCAATTGTGGCTTATGCATGACTTTTTGCACGCATTTGGACTAAGTAGTTCTTGATCAAATGCTTTACATTGTTCTTAAACCTGTTTTCCTGTTAAAATTCATTGAGCATTGTAGAACTTACTTGAATACCTCTCGAGGCGAAATAAGAAAGACATTCATGATTTAACTTAGGGATGACGGTAATAGGTCTTCTTTGGATAGTTTGAGCTTTTCAAGCCTACTTATTTTATATTATCCCTAGTGCTTATTTTGAGTCTAAATTATTAATTTCTTTCTTAAAACCCGTTATCATACTTTGTCCATTACTTCTTTCTGAGAGTTTGGTTTACCTTCCAAATCTTTGATTGCTCTTTATGGATAAAAGTACAAGTAGAAGAATTATGAGGGAGAATGTTTGCGTAAATGTCATGACTTCTTACTTTCAATCATGCATCATGTGTTTGAGTTGGAATTATGAAAAGAGAAATGAGGGAGAAAAAGAAGGATTGAGAAAAACAAAAAGCCGCTAGAAAATGTTGAAAGAAAAAATTAAGAAACAAACAAAAGTTGCATTTGAAAAGAAAAGCTGAAAGAAAAAAAAAAGAGCATAGGAAGAATGTGGTTGAGCTGGAATAAGAATTGCTAAAATTTTGATGATCTTGTGCAATATGATTGAGGAGTTGAGAACTAATTGATGAAAAGAATGCAAGATTTGCTTGAACTATAATATAATTGCTATATAAGGTTATGGGTTTTTGATTGGTTTTGTAATAGGAGAGCAAGAAAAGTTTGGAATCTATTGGTACATTTTGTTTATCCTTTTCTTGCAAACTCTCACCTTCTTTTATATTTGATTTTCGTATATCCTTCCTTTGACAGCTATATTACAAACCCTTTAGCCTTACATTACAAGCTTAAAAGTCCTACTTGACCAAAGTAGAATCATGATATGTCTTAGATTAGTGTAGAGAGTGTATGAAAAGTAAGCTTATGGAATGCATATTTTCTTTGAACTAAATTCTTTTCGATGGTTTGAGAATGATGTTAAGTGTTGGGATGGTTCTACTAGTCATTCTTCACTTACACAAGTCTTGCATTTGTTATGAAAAGTATAGTAGCATATGTTTTGTTGTATTGAATAAAGAAAGTATTAGAAATATTATTTTGAAATTGATTGAGTGGTTGTGTGAAAACTTGTGTTTTTTTTTTCCTACTTGTCTTTCATACTTTGCTTGAAGACAAGCAAAGAGCTAAGTGTGGAGGAATGTGATAGGACCTAAATTAGTCATATATTTCCTAGTTAGTTAAGACCATTTTGTGATACATTTTGTACTATAACAGGTTATATTCCATAATGTTTGAGATTTTACTCTTAGAAAGGTATTTTGTGTCTTATTTTAGATTTTAGGGGTAAAATAAGGCAAAATCGTCTCTAAACAGACTAGAGGCGGTGCCGGCTATGTGTTGCTGACATGCACTTCAAGGCAATGAAAAATCAGTGAAATCGAAGCTGAACAAAACACAGCCGATGCTGGTTGGGAGCTAGAGGCGGTGCCAACTGCAGTATGGAAGAATTGATGCGAAAATTAAGAACAATCAATGAACGGGCAAAGAGGCAAAACACACTGGCGCCGACCCTAGACAAGATAGGCTGCGCCAACTGTGCACTGGTACTGAGGCGGTGCCATGATTTTCATGCACGTTTTTGGCAATTTCCAAAGTTTTAGTATTTTCCTACTTCTATTCGGCCAGAAACCTTAGAGGGACGAGTTTAGGCACTTTTAAAGCCTATAAATAGAGGAAAAACACAAGTCCAAATGAGAAATTCTCAGAGCAAAACATAAGATCACTTAAATCAAGAAGGAATTCATCAAATTAAGGAGGATTGAACAAGAGAGTCTACGAAGGAAGATAAAAGAGGCTTGTCTATGAGTGCTTTCTTTTAACTTTGTTTTCTTTTCTTGAACAATGGTGCATTAATTGTTTTATTATAATTTGACATTGTTTTAGATATTCATGATTTTTAGAGTTACATTGATTTTTTGATTAATTGATTGTTATTCTTGGTATTTAATTACTTATGCTGATTACGAGATTAGTTTGTGGTTTCTTCTATTAACTTGCTTGGAAAAAGGATTGATGGTGGTCTCAATTCATTAATTTCATATTTGTTGTATATTAACTTGCTTGGAAAAAGGGGTTAATTGCTAAGAACTAGGTAATTAAAGGTTAATTGATGTCTGTAAGGATATGGATTAATTGGTTAATTTCATGTTTTAAATTTACCAGGATAAGAAAATTTAATCAAGGATTGTGTTTAATGCATGTTTTGGGTGAATTTGTTTAGATGGGATATGTGATGCTAATTTGTCTAGAAGGTATTGATTTCATGGATTGAAAAAAAAGTGAATCTATCTTAATCCTTCATGATGCCAAGAGAATGATTAGTTATGATAATGATTGAGTACTTTAAGGTCATGTTTGTCAAAATAATGGTTTGAGTTACATAATTCTCCATCCTTGACATGTATATATTATTTTATTTTATTTTTCCTTTTTATTCTTTTTCACTTTATTGAGTCGATTAAACAATGAAAGAAAAGTGATTAAGGCATACTTGTTCCTTGAGGATCGACACTCGTTTGAAGTCGCATGCTATGCTTAATGATGAGTACGCTTGCTCATATGTGTAACTTGGGATTAACATTTTAATTTAAACTTGATTAGGAATATGCTTATTTTTGTATAATATTTATACCTAAATTCAAACACATCAGGGGTAAATAATACCCTGTAAGACTTCTGCTTCCTCGAAAGTAGTAATCATTTTGAGCATATGCTTCCTTACTGATGTTCCCTCAACCATTTTAGTGTTTATGATCGTCCTAAGAGCTTCTTGCCTTATGGGTCGGCTCTTATCGGTTAACATCGTAGCTAGTGGTTGGCTAATGTCGTACATAGTCGCCATGTGCTCGTGTTTGGACTGGAGCACCTTAGACATGGAAGCCAACATGTAGCAACGAACCATCTCGTCGGCTTTCTTCCATGCCTTCTCAGCCTCGCGTTCATTATCGGTGGAACCTTCCTCAATAACAGAGTAGGTTTCGTAGAGGACATACTTATACTCCATGGCTGTGAATATTATGTCCAAGTTCCTTTTCCAATCTACATAATTTGGACCCGTTAACTTATTCTCTCGGTGAACAATGACCAAAGGACTAAAAAAACCTCTACCAACCATTTCTAAAAAATAAAAAATAAAAGAAATCTTAGTTTGTGAAAAAAGAAAATAATAATTTGTGCACTTTTTCCTCATATTAAATCCAATAATAGTTAATCCTATTACTATTATCTTTTATATGATTAATTTGGTTCTTAACAAAAACTGACATAGCTTATTGGGAAAATTAACAATTTCCTAAGCTAAGTGTATTAACCACTACAAATTAATTTTCCATCTAGATAATGATCTAGAAGATAACTCCATCAATAGGATGGCCATTTCTTCTCATTTCCTATGGACGTTCCTTGCACTATAACCTCCAACATGGCCTGGCTAATCATAGCACGTGTCCCGAGTTATTAATTACACCCATTCATTATTTTTAGATTCTTGGGGTACCCCCATCCTATAAAGGTTCACTCTCAAGGTGACGAGAGGGGACCCATGATCTCTAATGAGGATCGTGGTGGAATCCGTGGGGCCGTTGGAACACCTCTCCCCCTAAGTCTTTTAAAACACGGGTTTTTTTTAAAGAAAATATCTTTTTAAAAATAACCCATTTAGTATCCCTTAACTCTTTGTAAAATATCTAAATTCATAAATCTCTAGGTCGAGGTAAAATCCTTTAAGATATTTTCTATGAATTTATTTTACAGAGTTAAGATTTTAATTATTTCTAAAAATTTCCTTTTAAACTTTCTAGAGACTTTAGTCTTAAGTTTAATTTGACAAAAATAATTTTCTAGTACAAAAATAAAACAAAATGGCTTTTTATTTTAATTTACAAAAATATGTAAATCCAAAATATTTTCTATATCCAAGATTAAATCATTTGAGAAAATATCAAAGGATTATTTTTTCTTCAAGTTTAATATAACAATTTTCAATTTGAAAAATATTTTTCTTGTCAAACATTTCCTAGAGACTTTGGTTTTTGAGAAAACGTGCACATAGGGTACCAAAAAAAATTTATGCATGGTAGAAAACTGTAAACGTTTTCATACTTTTCTATTCTATTAACCTAAGTGTCTAAATAATAGAATTAAACACATTAATTAATTAATGGTCTTGTTTAATCCTAAATTTCCTGTACTATTATTTTTCATGCAATAATATTCCACGAATATTAACTACTGCAAAAATAATAACTTCACCTAGTATAGGACCCAAAACGAAAAAGAAATTGCATGGAAATATTACAAGAAAATTAATCAAAATCCTCTTGGTCTTCTTGCACCCACGTAGCAGATCACTGCCTACTTGGACCCACCACCCAGCTAGAGTGCCTACGACCCATCCTCGACTCGGCCACCCATACATAAGCAAACGTGGACTCGCGCGCAATTGAAGTCCAAATTGGTCTTCAATTTGGAGACCTCAGCCCCTGGAGGGAGCAAGGCTCCCTCGTGAGGCTATTTCTAAGCCCCAAGCTGCGGCTCGGCTTGGGGCCTTATGGCTCGTGACACAGTGATCGGTTGGCGGCTCAAAGGCTCTGCTGAATGGCTCGGCTCCAGTGGCTTGACTGCTACAATACTTCTTCTTCTTCATTTTTCTCTTATGTTTTAGATGCAATTCTATGCTCTGTTTTTACACAGATTTCACCATAATTCATCTAAAATGATAATGACTAAATTAGTCATATTTTTTCTAGTTATTTGAGGTCATTTTGTGATACATTTTATACAATAACTAGTCATATTCCTTCATATTTGATATTTCCTTTAAAAAAAATGCTTTTTCATAATTTTATGTAAAAATAAGGGAAAATTAGAGATAAAATGGGGATTTTGCATAATAGGACCGGCACCAGCCCAGAAAGTGGAGCTGGCACTGGATAGCTACTGGTGGAATAGAGAAGTGCGCAAAGAAATTGAATGAAACAGGGAAGTGCAGAGAAATTGGAAGTCAACAGAGGCTGCTACAATTGAAAGGAAAAGGAAGAAATTAGTTTGGATTCAAGCAAGCCGACGACAGCAACAAAAATTGCAAACAAAGCAGCCAAGGCAATTGAAATCGGTGGGGCCCAGGTGCAAAGGAGAAGCCAACAATGGTGGCTGCAAAAGACAAAAACAAAAGAACAAGAAGCAGCAATTTTTGATGGTTTTTATGGTAACTGGCTCAATTGAGCCGAGGCAAGGGAACAAAGGAAATTCGATGGAATTCAGCTCAGCAAGTCGATGTAAGACAGAAAGTGAAAAACATAATTTCGGTGGCTTAAAGGAGAAATATGGCTCGTGCGTGCTGACAATACAAGAGGAGAAATTCAGTGGCTTCAACGGCCCAATTGGAAGCCAATTGCGGATTTCACAAATTCCAAATTCAACAAGAATTGCAAATCTTCAGCACAACACGACAAGACAAAATCCAAATTGAAGTCCAAATCCAATTGAAGTCAAAATTGAATTTCCAATTCAAAAAGTCAAAGGCAGTGGACAATTAAATTATTTTAAGATTTTATTTAGTAATTTCTATTCATTTTTAGTTTTGGATTATTTTTTAGTAATTACTTTTTCTTTATTTAGGACTCTTTTGGGAACTTTGTAAGCCTATAAATAAAGGCCAATGTACATAGAAAAGGTGTGCACAATGTAGGGACTTAGATATATTTTAAAGTGCATCACCAATATTTTCTCGAGATAAATAATTCAAGGAGGGTTGTACAAGAGGGTCTTCAAAGAAAGAAGAAGAAGGCTTGTCCATAAGTATCTATTTCTTTCCTTTGTTTTCTTTTTCTTGACAATGATATGTTAATTGTTTTATTGTCATTCAACGTTGTTTAGATATTCATGACATTTAGAGTTGTTTGATCTTTTGATTAATTGGTTATTATTCTTGGTATTCAATTACTTGTGCTTATTACGAGATTAGTTAGTTGGTTTTATCCATTAACTTGCTGGACCAAAGGGGGTTAATGGTAGTTTCAATTTATTAATTTCATATTCTGTTGGCTATTGACTTGCTGGACCAAAGGGGGTTCATTGCTTAGAACTAGTAATTCAAGATTAATTGATGTCTTCTGAGACCAATGGTTCATTGATTAATTTCATGCTTTGAATTTTCCGAGACCAAGGGAATTTAATTAAAGATTGTGTTTAATGCGTCTTTTGGCTGAATTGGTTGATACGGACCAAGTGATTCTAATTTATCTAGAAGATAGTGATTTTATAGATTGACCATCGAAGTGAATCTACTATAATCCTTCATGATGCCAAGGAAATAATTAATTATGATAAAGGTTGGATACTTCAAGATCATGTTTGTCTAACCAATGGCTCGAGTTATATAAACCTACACCCTTGACATGTATATATTTTTATTTTTATTTTATTTTATTTTATTTTTACTTGTTTTTCACTTTATCGAGTCGATTAAACAATGAAAGAAAGGTGATTAATGTCTACTTGTTCCTTGAGGATCGACACTCGTTTGAACTCTATGCTCTGCTAATGATGAGTACGCTTGCTCATATGTGTGATTTGGAGTTAACGTTTTAAGGTAAACTTGATTGGGAATGTGCTTAGTTTTTTGTATGATTTTTATACCCAAGTCTGAACACATTAAGTTTTTGGTGCCGTTGCCGGGGAACAATAGTATGAAAGCTTGGATTTCATTTATTTAACCATGTGAATATGTAAATAGGTAAATATGTAAAAATGTAAATTTGTACAACAGTTCTTTTTGCAAAAAGGTGCCATATTTTGTTGTTTGAAAACTTGTATCTTAATTTAACTATATGTTGTAAATATATAAATAGGTATATACATGTTCATAATAACTAACTTGTCTTTGTATGTTTGTATATATTGTATATTTACTTATTTAATTTTACTAACCTAATGTTAATATGGAATATGCAGAATAATAGTATTTTTAATTTGTTGATTTTTCCATCTATAATTTTGAATCAATACTAACTCTTTTTATTTTCAGGTTTGGACTTTAACTAACACGATATTTGAGAAGAACTATTTTATTTTCTTAGTTGTTTCTTTATTTACAATTTTTACTTTTAGTTTACTTTAGGAATTCTTATTTTAAATGTATTGTGGTCATGCATTCCATTAGTTAAAAAAAAAAAAAAATCAGAGCCCGGACAAAACGCAATCGGCGCTGGGTTGGGCCCGGAACTGGCGCTGACTCCATTCTGGAAGGCTATTCAAAAAAAAAAAAAAAACAAACAAACAAACAAAACAAAACAAAACAAAAATTTATTATTTCATTTGTTCCCTTCCCCTTTTGTCTTTTCTTCCCAAATTTTTCTTATTTTGTCATTTTCATCTTGTTTTCTTTTTCTTTGATTTTCTTATTTGTTTTGTTCTTCTATTTTTCTTTCTTATTTTCTTGTTTATTTTTTCTTATTCCCCTAGAATGATACTTTTATCCCTTCTCTTCATCTTCGTTTTCCCCTTCTTCTTCTTCAAATTATTTTTCTTCTTCTTCTTCTAATTATCCCCCATAGATTAAAAAATTTTAAAACTTCTACGTTAGGGAATACATTGGTGAAAAATCTCTCTTCATGTTAAGCTCAATTTTATCCTCTTGAAATTCTTGACATTGTGTATATGTGTTTTTAAGGAAAAATTTACTGGACATGGATATATCTTTGTTGAGTCTATTTGATGATAGAAGAATGCATATAATGAATTGTACGCCTTAAGATTGCTTCTAAACATTAGCTATGCATTTTTCTGAAATTGTTGCACATCTAGAAATCTTGGCCTCCTTGTGCTATTTTGTTGATTGAGGATTGGTTAACATTATACTTGTGCTATTTACGTTGGATATTATTCTTATTTTTCTTGAGTATAAAAAATATGGAAAGGTCTTCACTAGAAAGAGAACCAATTGCGAAGTGGATTTGGATGAGACAAGAAGAGAATCTCATGAAACCTTTGGAGGTTAGGGTGGTCTATGTGGTGGTGCTGTGGACAATTTGGAGATAAGGACGACTCTATGTCGAGGGGGACTTAAAGGCTTTGACTTTATATTTTTCTTTTCCCCTGATTTGTATTTTTGTTCCAATTATGCTTTATACTTTTACTTGTGTGTTCATCTTTCTATTTGTAGGTTGAAGTTTGTTGGGATAATTCTTCCAACATCTTGAAGACTGAACGTTTTATATCTTGGAGCTAATCTACACTTGAGGAGTATTGCTTAAACATTCTACCCCTTTTCAATTTTGGTCCCATTGGAGATGCTTTATTGTGTTTATTTTTTGCCCATAAGGACATGGTCCAGTTTTAAGTGTGGGGGAGTGGTTTGGTGATATTCTTGGTCTAAGTTTTTAAATTATCTTGAGGTTTTTCTTGTTGAGTGACTTTGGAATTTGAATTTTCTTGGAGCTAATCTGCCTTGGGGAGTATTATTTTATTTCCCTATTTACATTCTTGGTCCCTTGGTTATACTTTAGTGTGCTATTTTAGGCCATTGAGGACAATGTCCAATTTATGTGTGGGGGAGAGATTTAACATTTTCTCAAGTGCATGTTTGTGATTTTCAATGGCTTTTCAATTATATATGTTTGAGGGATTGACAATGATAAATGTTTGAATTGTTGAAATATATATATATATATATATATATATATATATATATATATATGAAGAGCTAAATTGAGTTTATTTGTTTATAATGAAGATATGATTTTCTTTTTAAACTTTGGAGATGGATTTGTGATTCAGTATGGTAGGATTTTATTAAAAAGGTAAACTTGTGTATTAAGTTAGATTTTGCTTAGCCTTGAGAATTTAAGTTAACCTTGGATATATTTGGTATTTGAGTTTTATTTTATTCTTCGAGTTTGAATATGGATGAGATGATGAAATATGGGAAGAGTTGTTGATTAATTCTTATATTATGGACTTAAAATTTGCTTAACTTTGAGTTTAGAATAAGGAATGAGAGAAAAATTTCTAGTTGGAAAAAAATATGTAAGAAAAAATTTTTGAGCGAAAAAAATATGAGATGAGAAAATGAGTTGAGAAAAAATGTTCTTATTGTTTTTATCTTTGAAGACCTTTTGCTGAAAATCGGGTCAATATGGGGAGAAGTAGCAAGTGTATTCGGTGCACTCTCTTGAGGCTATCCCGAAGGCAAAAAGGCAAGAAAAAGAAAAGAGAAAAAATTATTAGAGGAAAAAATGATGAGTGATGACTGTAAGGGGGGCCAATACGGTATGTGAAGAGAAATCCATGCACTTGAGGCTATTAATTCCCGAAGTCATAGAAAAGCAAAGAGTGGAGTGTTTTCCTTATTTCACTAACTCGAGTTGGTAAATTGAGTTTGTAATGCTTGAATTGGATTTAATACATTTACCAGAAAACATGAAGGTTCACAAATTATGATCAAACAATCATCTGATTGTTTTTATTTACTAACATACATCCTACATTGTCATATAAACTTCATGCTCTGATACCAATTGAAGGTAAATATGGCAAACATAAACAAACAGAAGCATGTCAAAAAATAAGAAAAACACAGAAAAGAGCAGGGGAAGAGCTTTTATTATTTTACCTCTGCACTTTATTGTTTGTCTAGAATGTGTTGGCAATACTATCTGAACCACTTAAGGTTCTGTGATCCTTTCTTCAGGCTATTATCCCGCAAGCCGTCGACTACTTTTGGGTAACAACGCTATGCTACGGGTCCTTTGGAATATAACCCGTGCCTGAAAGCTTGGTAAAAGCAAAGGACAAAAAGGATGATCTTCATTTTCTGACTGAATGCTATCAAGCATTAATCAGAAAGGTATCGTGTCTCAGTTCTTGCTATTGAATAGCAAAGAGATCACAATCTACAGAGAGAAGAAGAAAATGGCTAGAGGAAAGAAAGTCTGGCTTACACCCAAAATACGTAGTTCTATGTAATCTATCTCTATTCTCTTGAATCCTAATCTCATGGATAATAGGCTATTACCCAGGCATTCAAAATCAAACAGAGGCGGTAGAATCAGAGAAGCTCTAAGGCCCATGTCATATTAAGCCATCAACCAGTCTAAACTTAACCTATAGGCCTATGGCCCAGTTCATTGGGTTAAGCCTTTAATTCAATTTAATTATTCCTGGACTAATACAAGTCTAATAATTAAATTAATTAAATAACTCAAATGCGGCAACATAAACCTCAAGCCTTTTTTTTTTCTAATTTAGACCAGGCCAACTTTAATCATTCAATCTGGACTCAAGCCTTGAACAATTGATTGACCAACTAAATTAGGCCAATAAATAATTCTCCCTTCTTAGACATTTTATTTTATTCTAGCCCAATAAATAAACCAGGCTACTCAAATAAAATAAAATACATTTTATACAAGACCAATCTGTTAGGATTCATGGACTCCTAAACGTGAAAAACATCCACGAATCCCTTCTGATGATCCAAGTAAACGATTAAGAAGATCTAAGGTTTACAGAATTACCTCTCTTCAATGTAATCGAGATCCTTCGATTTGATTGTGCTGTTGTACGTGAAACCCGAACGATCACCAAACGCTGTAGTGTGTGAATGTCCTTTATAGGTACACACGGTGAACTAACTCATTACCCCGAAAGTGCTAGTGCCTAGGGTTTGAGAGTTTTTTTTCTCTCGGTGAATGAGGCACAAAAAATTTTTCAACAGAACAGGACTGTTGAGAAGACGACTAAGGTTTTCTTAAAAAAACCCTCGAATCTCTTAGAGTCCAAATATGATAATATCTTATCATATTTTAATTTAAATTGACATTAAATTTAAAACTGATATGATAAGATTCTACCATTATTTTGGTAATTTAACTAATTAATTTACCGAGTCAGATTCTTATAATGTAGACATCATCTAGATACATCGAATATGGACATATTTCTAGATTCATTGTATCTGATAAATTTTCTAGGTTCGATTAATTTAGACATACTTTCAGATTCATCGAATCTGGTTACCAGAAAAATAACCTGACAAGTTCGCTTATTATGTGATCCTATAAGTTCATTTAACACTAGTAGTGTGCATAAATCATATTTAAATGGCCCACAAGTTATAAGTGATTTCTAGTAAAACATTATAACTATCTAGGTTAAATGAAGATCAATAATCTCTTTGAACTAAACCACAATTTTATATTTAGTCATTTTATCACACGATATCCAAATTAAGCATAAGGCACGGAACATGTCATCCTTATTAAGCTTAATCAATTATATCTTGATTTCATAGTAGACTGTTCAAACAAATGATATTAATATCTTAGATTGATATATTTGAGCATGGCCATGCATTTTAACAATCTAATTTATCAAGGGGCCCATGGATATCTCTCCCATAATTGAGAGGGACAAATTCCTTCACTATCAATCATATTCCTCTCCTTGATTTATTCTATATCTAACAGTAGTCTAATTTATTATCTGGTTAAAGACAACTTTAGACAACGTCTAAATATAAAATTTATCAACTAGGAAACTATAATGAATTTAGGTCGAAGGACTTTTAATATCATTATGGCTAGAAAGTACTTATGACATGTTCGATGAAGTACTCTCCCAGTGGGTCATGTCCAATACAATGTCTTCTAACCTTTATTTATATTTTGACTCGATATCACAAATATCCATGACCAGTAAAACATAGCCATCTAGTCACAAACATACTAATCTTAATTTATTATTGTTCCAATAATAATAATCGATCAGGGACTATTTTAGAATAGTCATTGTATTTATTGTTGGGTTTTACTATCAAGTCACGTACTTGATGACCACAAAACAAAATGCACTATTCATGAACAGGAAAACCTCATATTATTATATAAAACATAACAACAATAGTATAAGTACAAATTGACTCTAGGGCATATCCCTAACACAATCCCTCAACCCAATACCATCAGGACTTATGGGCTATTTCGAGGACCAAAAGATTCATCATCTTGGCTACTAAAATGACCAAAATACCCCTATTATAGAAATAGATGTATTTTGCATTTTAAATATTTTCTAATATTATCATAAGAAAATATTGACCCCAATGACAATGTTACGTTAGCAAAGTCTATGACCTACAATTGTAATGACTAAAATACCCCTCTATACATCGGTGCATAGTTAGAAAGGAAGAGTGTACTAACATTTATCTAAAAGACATCTGCCATCCTTCGACCTCAAGTCCAATTCCACGACTCCTGGAATATTTTTGCTTTCCAAAGGAGCTACCCTAAAGAAAACATCCAAGTTATATTCTCGAGGATCCTTGATATTTAGATCATTCGAATAGTGACAAGGGGCGATATAGCGTAGAAGCTATGTTATATAAGTTTGTCTTAACTAACTAGTGACATACCCGACAACAATTATATTGGCTCTACGATAAAACCTCAACTACAGTATATCAAAGGACATGCTTCCAGCTTTGTTAGACCACCAACATATACTCAAGCAGTATAGTATTAGTCCACGTTGTAGCAATAGTAGTCTAAATTTCTTCTAAATAGTACTTTTACAAACCACTACTACAGGTCTTATTCTACATATTCGAAATAAACTTATGCTGTGAAGTGAGTAGACAACTCACTGGCTAAAGGTAAGCTATTGTCCATTTGAAATTCGTAACATAATAATTTAAATATGATGAGATTCTTATTTTCAACAATAGGTTAAGAACAAACGTTTATGTGGTAAGTAACCCGTGATCCATACCTTACTGTAACAAACCACCATTCACATAGATCAGTTACTTAAACATAATAGGTATTTTTTAATAGTAAATCATGCATAAATAAAATATAAATTCAATAATAAATTCTTTTATTAATAAATTTGATAATTACATCAGAAGCCTAGTCTAGAGGGCCTATATTCCAACATAAGTATGCAAAATTCCTGAAAAGCATGCTTGTTAGTAAAAAGAGGTTGGAAGAATTGTCCACTGTTGTTTTAATTGAAGAACACTCTGCCATCTTGCAAGACCAATAGAATTTGCCATGCAAAGAAAATGATCCAGGGAGTTTTTCTATTCTTTATCTTATTGGTACTCTTACATTTTGCAATGCATTAGTAGACTTAGGTGCTAGAATTAATTTTTTGCCATACAAAACTTTCAAAAAGTAGGCTTTGGTGAGCCCGAACCCACTAGGATGAGTATTCAACTTGCAGATAGATCTATTAAATATCCTAGGGGTGTAGTTGAAAATATATTAGTTAAAATTGATAGATTCATATTTCCTATGGATTTTGTTATGCTTGATATGGATGAAGATTCTAAGTTCCCTTAATCCTAGGTCGACCTATTCTAGCTACTACCAAAGCTTTAATTGATGTTTAAGGGGGACACTTAATAGTTTGGGTTGGGGATGAAGAAGTTATTATTAAAATCCACAAAAGTATGCAACATCCTATATCTTCCAATGATTCTTGTTTAAGGATTGATATTCTTGATGAGACTAACTTTGATTTGGTTTAGGAATCATTGACCAATTTCTCTATGGAATTGATAGAGCAATCAATTGCATATTTGGTAGAGTCAAATAAAGCGCTTGAGGTTGGAGAATTAAAAGAAATCGAAAAAAGTAATTTGGGAAGGATGAAGTAAACCATTGAGAAACCACTGGAATTGGACTTGAAAGACATCCTCGAGCACTTGGAATATGTATTTTTGTCTAACAGAAGAAAACTGCCATTAATCATAGTAAAAGACCTTACTTGTGAACAAAATACTAAATTGGTAAGCTTATTGGGAAAATATAAGGGATCAATAGCTTGGAAGATCATGGATATTAAGGGAATTAGCAATTCTTTTTACACTCACAAAATATTGTTAGAAGAGGGAACAAAGCCCGTAGTGCTACCCCAACGTAGGTTGAACCTAAATATGAGCGATGTGCTAAAAGGTGAGGTGATTAAATTCTTAGATTCAAGCATCATTTACCCCATTTCTAATAGTATTTGGATAAGCCCAACATAAGTGGTACCAAAGAAGGGATGAATGGTTGATACGAGCTAAAAACGTGGAAGCCTCTTGATTTTGATGAACCCTAGAGTTGGTCACCCAACTCCTTATCAAATTCACGCACACAAATGAACTAAATAAAAATGAACTTAACCCAATGAGAATTGGTGAATCTAGCATACTTCAAAAAACCTAAATACCCTAATCTATCAAGAGATTAGAACAAAAAGATGGGATTTGAAGGCACCAAAAAACTCAACCTATTAAGAACACTAGAGAAATACTAGCACCCAAGAAGAGTGAAAGATATTTAGATTATCCCTTTGAAATTTAGAGACTTTGAATCAAAGGTGGGACTCAGCCATTTGATTTGGTCTTGAATGGGTATCACCCCTTACATACTCTCTTCTATAAAAAATTTGGTTTCTCTACCAAAAAATTCTAATCCTCTAAAAACTAACTATTACAAGAGTAAATAGACATATATAAAGATAACAAACCAAACCTAGAAAACGGGAGATGTAATCTTTGCCATTCATCTCCTAAGTAAGTCTAAAATATACATATTATAAGTCAAAAGTCGTGTGAATTAAATTCAAAACAACATAAAACCAAATAACAAAAATCAGCAAAATAGGGCATTGCCCGAAATGACCAAGCACCAAGTGTACTGGAGTACCTGGTGCCAAGTGTGATTTGCAAATGGAACAATGCTACTCCAGTATGGACTTAGCGCCAGGTGTACTAGTGTACCTAATGCCAGGTATGTTTCGCACTCCTTACACTTCACTTTTTTTTGTCTTTTTAGCTTTCTCTTGCACTCCTTTGACCTTCCCTATCAATTGTTGTCCAAGCGTTGATCTTCTTGGCCCTTCTTTATTCCTCCATTGCATGACAACCTTCTTCATCCTTAGCTTGGAATCTTGAAATGCACCTTGAAGTCTTTTAAAAAGGAGTTTCACCCATAGAGGTGTGTGTTGCGTCTTTGTCCTTCTTCCCCCTTTTTTAGAATGACCTTCATTCTTGGGACGATTCCTATCAATGATGGTGAGCTGAAATGAAAAAAAAATGAGTTGATCACAATAATAATAGTCACCAATAGAAGGGTTTACATAGATTATAGGAAATTGAATGAGAAACTAGGAAGGACTATGAGCTCCACGGGTTTTGTCTGCGGTGTTCATTGCCGGTCTCAAGCCTGGATAAAGGAGGAGAGTTGCGGTAGGCTTGTGACGGCCAGCGTAAAACATAGTCACATCTATGACATGAACCAATCGATTGACTTCGTGGGGGCATTCCCTACTCAACGACGCGCTGCACTTCCTAGACCCAGGTGTAGTGATAAATATGCGAAGGTTGCTAGGTCGTTGCCTGGAAGCAACGCGCCGTGTCGGTCCCCGGATGCGGTGTCAAATATGCAAGGGTGTAGGGTAAAAAAGACAGTCTATAGAGATAGGATTCATCTAGCTACATGGAATATAGGATCTTTGACCGGTAGATTGACAGAGCTAGTTGAGGTAATGCGGAGGAGAAAGATTAGCATTTTGTGTCTTCAGGAAACCAAGTAGGTAGGTGAGAAGGCGAGAGTAGTCGCTCCATGGGGTTATAAGCTTTGGTATTCAGGTAGAGTTAGAAATAGAAATGGAGTCGAGATTATTATTGATCGTAAGTTTATTGATGATGTGGTTGAAGTACAGAGGAAGAGTGATAGGATTTTGAGCATCAAGATCATGATTGGCGGCGAGATTACTACTGTTATTAGTGTGTATGCGCCGCAAGTAGGACTCGATGATTCGGTTAGGTAACAGTTCTGGGATGATTTAGATGAGATTGTCAAGAGTGTACCATGTGTAGAAAAGCTTTTCATTGGTGGTGATCTAAACAGACTTGTAGGTACTGATAAGAGCGGGTTTGAGAGTGTTCATGGAGGTCAGGGTTTCGGAGCTAAAAATGAAGCATGAACTGCTATTCTTGATTTTGCCTTGGCCTATGATTTGACCATAGCAAATACTTGGTTTAAGAAGAGAGAGTCTCACTTAGTGACCTTTAGAAGCGGGTTAAATGCCAGTCAGATAGACTTCTTTATTATGAGGCGTAGGTTTCATAGTGGGTGTACGGATTGTAAAGTTATTCCAGGTGAGAGTGTAGTTACGCAACACAGGCTGTTGGTCCTCGATTTTAATTTTAGGAAAAAGAGTAAGCAGCAGAATTTTCGAGTTGACCCTAGGATTAGGTGGTGGAGGCTTCAGGGGGATAAAAGAATAGCCTTTGTCATTAAGGTAGTTGAGGCGGATAATTGGTCTTCTGATATGGATTCGGATCTAGATACTATGTGGAGAAAGATGGCTCAATGTATTAGGATAGTAGCTAAGGAAGTGTTTGGGGAATCTAAAGGAAAAATACCTCTTAACAAGGATGTGTCATGGTGGAACAATGACGTGAAAGAAGCCGTAAGGAGTAAAAGAGAGTGCTATAGAAACTTAGGAAGGTGTAGGAGTGATGAAAATTTTGAGAAATACATGGTCATGAGAAGAAAAGCTAAAGAAGCTGTCAGAAACGCAAGAGCCATAGTTTACAAGGATTTATATGAAAAGTTAGATACCAAAGACGAAGAGAAGAATACATATAAACCGGCGCGTTACAAGGAGAAGAAGACGAGGGATATAAGTGTAGTGAAATGTGTAAAGGACGAAAACCACAATGCTTTAGTTAAGGATGAAGAAATAAAGGAGATATGGAGATCATATTTTGATAAGTTATTCAAGGAGTCAAGTCCAAGTTCCGAGTGTAGGTAGCCTAGCGCTTTTGAACGAAGAGGTTAACTGTGCATTGATTCGTCGTATTCAGAAGCATGAAGTCCGTGATGCCCTTAAAATGATGAGTCCAAAAAAAACTGTAGGACCGGATGGTATACCGATCGAGGTTTGGAAGTGTTTAGAAGATATAGGTATTACGTGGCTGACAAGTCTGTTCAACAAGATATATAAAGTTAATAGGATGCCTACAGAGTGGAGGAAGAGTACTCTGATTCCTCTGTACAAGAATAAAGGAGATGTCCAGAATTGTGCCAATTACCGTGTGATTAAACTCATGAGCCATACTATGAAGCTTTGGGAGAGAGTGATTGAACAGAGGTTACGGGGCATTATACAAATTTCAGATAATCAGTTTGGTTTTATGCCTGGGCGTTCCACTACGGAGGCAATTCATTTATTACGGCAGATGATTGAATATCATAGGGAGGGAAAGAAAGAAAGATTTACATATGGTATTTATTGACCTGGAAAAAGCCTATGACAGGGTTCCTAGAGAAGTAGTTTGGTGGGTGCTGGCCAAGAAAGGTGTATCAATAAAGTATATTACTCTCATTAAAGATATGTATGAGGGAGCATGTAAAAGTGTAAGGACTGGCGCCGGAGTGACTGTAGAATTCCCTATTAATATCGGGGTGCATCAAGGATCAGCGCTTAGCCATTTCCTCTTTGCGGCTGTTGTGGATGAGTTGACCTGCACTATACAGGAGGTTGTGCCATGGTATATGTTGTTTGCAGATGATATTGTATTAATTGATGAGACTAGAACCGGTGTAAATGCTAAATTGGAGTTATGGCGGCAGACATTGGAATCCAAGGGTTTTAGAATTAGTAGGAGTAAAACAGAGTATATGGGATGCAAGTTTAGTAGTAGCAGAAACATAGCCCAAAGTGTAACTTTGGAAGGTAGAGATATACCGTTAGCTGATTGTTTTTGCTATCTAGGATCTATTATTCAGAAAGACGGAGAGCTCGATAGCGACGTTGCACATCGAGTTAAAGCGGGTTAGTTGAAATGGAGGAGTACGACTGGTATTCTTTGTGATCGTAATGCACCGTTGAATTTAAAGGGAAAGTTTTACAAGGCAGTCGTACGACCTGCTTTGTTATATGGTACGGAATGTTGGATAGCTAAAATGTGTCATATTCAAAAAATGAAAGTAGCTGAGATGCGTATGTTACGGTAGATGTGTGGATATACTAGGAAGGATAGAGTTAGAAATGAGATCATTAGGGAAAAGGTGGGTGTGGCATCTATTGAGGAAAAGATGAGAGAAATTCGTCTGCATTGGTTTGGACACGTTCAGAGAAGACCGAGAGGTGCTCCTGTTAGGGCGATGGAGAGAGTGAGGTAGGATAGGTTAGACAGATGTAGAGGTAGAGGTAGGCCTAAAACGACATGGATAGAGGTAATTAAGAGAGATATATCTTTGTTAGATTTGGATGAAAGTATGACGTTCGATAGAAGAAAGTGGCGAGAGAGGATTCATGTGGATGACCACACGTTGCCTGACGTTGGTTCATGTAGACGACCCCAAGTTACTTAGGATTAATGCTTAGTTTGTTGTTGTTATTTCATTGATAAAATGTTAGAAAGATTAGTCAGACATGATTTTTGTTAATTCTTAGATAGTTTCTCCAGTTACTTTCAAATTCCTATAGCACCGAAGGATTAAGAGATGACTACCTTCATATGCCCTTTTGGTACTTTTGCATATCATCATATGCTTTTTGGTTTTTGCAATGGTCCAAGAACTTTCCAAATATGTATGACGACTATCTTCGAAGGACTTTTCAGGGACATCATGAAGGTATTTATGGATAACTTTTCAATTTTTGGTGACTCTTTTAACTTGTGTTTGGCCAATTTAGGAAAGGAGTTTCAAAGGTGTGAAGAGACCAACCTCACGTTCAATTGGGAAAATTGTCATTTTATGGTGCAAGAAGGTATTGTATTGGGGCATAAGATTTCAAAGAAATATATTAAGGTTGATAGAGAAAAATTCTGGCAATTGAGAAAATTCTTCCTCCTACTTCAGTGAAGGCTATTCGAAGCTTTCTTGGTCATGCAGAATTTTATAAGGGGTTTATCTTGGATTTTTCAAAAATTTCTAAACCTCTTACTTCTTTACTTGAAAAAGATGTTGTTTTTTATTTTGATGATAAATGTCTCAATGCTTTTAATGTGCTTAAAAATAAATTGATCAACTCTCCTATTTTAATTGCACCAGATTTATCTCTTCCTTTTGAATTAATGTGTGATAGAAGTGATTATGCAGTAGGCGTGGTGATTGGACAAAGAATGAATAAGCATTTTCAACCAATCTACTATGCAAGAAAAGCTCTTACGACAGCACAAGAGAACTACACCACAGCAGAAAACAAAATTCTTGCAATAGTGTTTGCTGTTGATAAATTCCATTCGTATCTTGCTTTATTTAAAGTCATTGTGTATACGGACCATTCCGCTCTTAAATACCTACTAGCGAAGTAAGATTCCAAACTAAAATTGATAAGATGGGTTTTATTGTTGTAGTAATTCGACTTAGAGTTTAGGGATAACAAGGGGGTAGAAAATTTAGCTATGGATCATTTATCTAGGTTGGAAAATCCCAACTTAGAACTATTGGCCGAGGGGAACATTAATGACACCTTCCCGAATGAACAACATCTACTCATTGATAGTGAGATTTCTCAAACTTCTTGGTTTGCGGATTTTGCTAATTACTTAGTTGTACGAATTATTCTTAAGGATTTCATAGCAAAACAAAAGAAGAAATTTCTCTTTAAAGTGAAGCATTACTCTTGGGAAAATTCTTACTTATTTAAGTGTTGTGCCGATCAAATCATTTGGAAATGTGTAGATTATACAAAAAAGTGCAAACATCTTAAAACATTGTTATGAAGAACCCGCAGGAGGCCACTACCATGCTAACAACACTACAAGAAAGGTACTTGAGTCCGAATTCTATTGGCCAACACTTTTTAAGGACTCACACAGGTTTGTTCAAAATTTTAATAGGTGTCAACGTACAGGTCTAAATCTAATGAGATGTCATTACAAGATTTTCAAGATTTTGGAATTTTTTATTGTTGGAGGATAGATTTCATGGGACTTTTTCCTAATTCTTTGGGTAACAAATACATTTTTGGTCACGGTTGAATATGTGTCTAAGTGGGTTGAGGCACAAGCTTTGCCCATTAATGACGCTCGTGATGTAATCACATTTCTAAAAAATCTTTTCACCCGTTTTGGTGTACTGAAGGTACTCATCAGTGATAGAGGAACACACTTTTGCAATATCCAATTAAACAAAGTTCTCAAATATTTAGGTGTTTCTCATCAGTTTGCTACTCCCTATCACCCCCAAACTGGTAGTCAATAGAGAGTTAAAAATAATTTTGAAAAAAGTGGTTAATCACACTAAAAAAGATTGGAGTTTGAAATTAGATGATACTCTTTGGGCTTATAAGACTGCTTTCAAAACTCCTATTGGTGTGACCCCTATAGATTTGTAAATGGGAAATTGTGTCTTCTAACTATGGAAGTAGAACACAGGGCTCACTTGGCAATTAAACTTGTGAATTTTGATCTTCAACTCACAGGACAACGGAGATTACTTCAAGTGAATGAATTGAAGGAGTGTTGTAATGATTCTTACCATAATTCTTGAATTTACAAGGATAAGATGAAACTTCGGCATGAAAAGCGCATTCATTCCCCTTAAGAGTTCAAAATAGGGGAAAAGGAGTTATTATTTAATTCTAGGTGAAAAACTGTAGAAGGGGAGTGAATAAGGTTTTTGGCAAATAAGAGTAGATTAAAATTTTGGTTTCCAAAAATAATTTTTGAGCATATCAACAGTGATACTACGTAACTTCAACAATGCTTTCGATTTCAAGAATGCAACCATGATTCTTTTAAAGTCAGCATAAATGATATGAGATGAGGATGGGCAGTTGAGATATTAAATGACAAGTTTAAATTAGAAAGCAAGGGTCATACATAGATCACTAATTTTAGCCTAACAGGGTAGAACATTTAAAGACAAAAGTTAGTGAGAGTGTTGTGAAGAAATTTAAGCAAAAAACTAGAAATAAATCTTAGAGATTTATAGTGGTTCAATTCTCAAATGATCTGCATCAACTACCATATGTTCTTACCTAAGGATTTCAACACACTCACTAAAACCTTTTCCAAACTCAATGGTGGTAGGTGACACCAATCTTACACAAGAGGATTACCTACTTTGGTTTTGCACCCAACCTCTTTAATTACAACAATCAAGGCTCACCTTAACTAGGTTTTACCTTCTCAACCTTGATAGAAGTTAGAATGAAGGAAAGTTTGCAGAAATAGCTCACAAGTTTCAGCAGATTGCGAACATGATGAGCATAAACACCTTTTACCTTTTGAATAATTTAATTTTACTTTTGAAGCACAAATGAAAAGGGAGATTTTTGTATTCTGAAATGTAAAAGTGTTTTGAGAAAGATACCACAAAAATCTACTTCAAAATTGAGTTTTGAAAACTTTTATAGGAGCAAAAATTAAGATAGCAACGGCTAGTGACGATTAGTTTTACGCTGTCAAAATTTTCAGAATTTTGGACTCAAAGATCGGAAGAAAGTTCATCCAAAAAGGTGAGTCCAAGATGGGTTTTTTTTTTTTTTACACAGCAACATTTAGAAACTGTTATAGAGTTTTGGATGAAGTTTTGGATGCAGAAGTCCATCTAAACAACTCAATCCAAATATCTAAAGACCTACCTTTAAAATCATTTTATTTTCGTGCTTCAAGGTAAAAACAAATTGAGCCTAAGGTAAAAAAACATAGGAATTTTTACAAGAAATACCTTAACAACGATTCCTAGTCTATAGTTCTTTCACAAAGGCATCACGATATGCAAGCACTTAAGATAATGTTATGCTTGGTCAATTGCTCCTTTAGGTTCCATTTGCTTAAGAGTTGTTTTACAATCTTATTTGGATACCTTGGAAGAACTGAGTGTTGGAACCCTTACATGCATCATATATGCATTTTGCAAGAAAAATAAAAGGATTCTAGAGAAGTGGACCGTATGTATGTGTAATAGGCATATAAAAAACAGGAAAAACCATACCTTTGCTGAGTGGTTGCAAATAAAAAATTTCCAGATGTAAGGTGCGATCCAGCAAAACCTCTTGATCAAATAGCTACTAGATGATGAACAGTTTGTCTCGCCTCGTTCAATCTCAATGTGAGACTCACTCTAACAGTAATCCACAATGATTACTCAAGACACCAAATGTCTTGTGTGCTAGCAGAAAACTAGAAGGTGGATCGGTTTTGTTTTCTAAGAACAGAAGAAAATGAGAGAGCGAAGAAGGTTATGTGCATTTTATTTTCTCCCTTTGCTATATGCAAAATATGATCGGCATCCATTCCAGAGTAATCCCTAAAAGAATGCAAAAACACATGTTTTTGTGAATTCTAATCAAATTAGAATTCACAAACTGCAATTGGAAACTATCAGTTTTAGCAAACACAATTTGGTCTAAAATTATAACTAATTATAATTTGGCCACAATTACTTCTATTTCACATAATTAACCCTACAATGTTATCGAATAATATCTTGAGTACTTAATCCTCAATTGTGTGTGACCTATTAGGTTTCTCAGTCTATTGCTAGAGAATATAAATTAATCCAAATGTCTTTGAGATTAATAATCCTTAATAATTTAGAATTAACTTATTAATTCTTATCAGGATTAGTTTATTAATTCGTTAATTAATAAACCCATATTCAGAAGATCATGAGCGGTATCTTGCAACACATCATGACACCCAAGAGTTTAGGAACTCAAGTGGCTTAACATGAACCCTTCAATAACAAACTACAGTGCAATAAATTCTTTTCACCATACAATATCTCATTATGTTTGGAGTATGAAATTAGTGCCAACTCCCTTTAGAATAAATATTAATTTTGGCTCGATTATATTAGTACATGTACCAGGAATCTACTACTCTACAAGTGTATCAATGGGAACTGTTTCCAATACACAATCATCTTAGCCAAGGATTTCATGAATAATAATTCAACATGTGGCCATGAGATATTTGCCCCTACTATTAGGAGTGGTGAATCATTTATTGAACCTCTGAACTACTTTCGTTTATCTCACATTATAACCATTATCCATTCCATAGGCGGCCCTTAATCTAGCCCCAAAGATTGAAATCAAAGTACAATGCTCAGCAAACAAAATACCTTGGAGATCTCAAATCTAAGGATACTTGCACGTTTATTATAATGAGATTCTATCACTGGCACTAAATAGTTATCCATGTGATTATCTCATAGCTAGGTCATCTAATGTACTTGTTCTATTAACAAACATCCACATGTTAGCTTTATGTATCTCAATACTCACAGATATGAGAACCACCACCTGATCAAATCAGAAAGTTTAACACGTACTAGTCTTAACGCATTGATGAAGTCCTATCTTATTAATGCGATAATAAAGTCAGGCACGTCGGCTAACCATCGGCTATTTTTCGGTCGAACATTAATTGACCTGAAAATGATGTTTGGTGTAGGTTTATCGATAAATGGCTAATGGAACATTAGAAATGGTAGCGACAGTGATTAAACGGCTATGAATAGAAAGAGTTAATTAGGACACGATGTGAGTCCTTTGGATTTCTAAAACCCTTTTGAAAGCTAGCGTGCTTTGTTTTTCCATGAAATACCATGTTTTATACCGTTTTGGAAATCCTTGAATATGTTTAAGGCTTATCTGAGCAAGATTTGTTTTATGCCATTTTCGGCTTGAATGAATTTCAGAGTTGGCTTGGAAACCTTAATGGATGATTAAAGTATGAATTTTGTGACTTTAGTCCTTTTGGATTAAAAACATAGAATTTTCGAGAAATGATGATTTTTGGAATCGGGTATTCATAAATTAACTGGAATGCCCTTACTGGAACATTTTATAGAAATGTGTTTGGAAACTTTGAATTTAATCCACTTTTGGGATTAGACTTCTAGATTTCTTGAAATTAGTTCCTTTTGGAATCGAGTATTTGTAAAATGATCCAAATATCCTTATTGGAATGTTTTATGAAAACTTTTGGAATCGAGTATGCAATAAATGACCGAAATATCCTTATTAGAACACTTATGAACACTTTTCTATTTGGGTAAGGGTAAAATGACACGAATACCCTCGAAAAGTCTTTTGAAATCGGGCATAGGTAAAATGACTCGAATGCCCTTGGAAATGACATTTGTGATCAAATAGGGGGAGAAATGACCTGAATACTCCTAGAAACTTATTTTAACGTGAGAAAGAACTCTTGAACTTCTTTTGACATGATTTTGGAAAATTATCTCTTGTGCTGAGATTGACTTTTGGAAAAGGACTTTTGATCCCTGAAATTGTTTTATTGGCCTGATGTGCCTAAGGAACAAATTGATTAGTCCAGTAGAGCCTTTGTGAATGGTGACTTAACTTTTGAGTTAGTGGAATCAAAGTCCTCCAAGATCCAATGTCTACAAATGGGTCCTTAAAGTTTATATAATTGCAACCAAGTCCCATAAAGTATAACAAACTTATAATCCACCTATAAATATATTATCTTCTCTTAATTCACCTCACAATATTATCAAATAATATATATTAAGCATTCAAACCTTTATTGTGTGTGACCCATTAGGTTTCCTAGTCTTATTGGTAGCATAAATGAATTAATTCTAATAGCTCTAGAATTAATAATCCTAAATAAAATATAGGATTAATTTATTAATTCTCTAATTAATAAATTAATATTTAGTAGATCAAGAGCGACATCTAGCAATGACTTTTGATCCCCAAATAGTCCAGAAAGTCGTGTGGCTTTGCATGAAGCTTTCAATAGCAAAAACCAGTGTCATAGACTTATTTAACCAGACTATATCTTATTCGGTCTAGAGCATAGAATTAGTGCCAACTGCATCTAGAATATTATTAATTCTATCCCGAATTAGTACTTGTACTAGGAATCCACTATTCTAGATGTGTATCAATGGGAACCATTTTCAATACACAGTTACCTTGGCCAACGACTGCTCAAGTAGTAATTCCTATAAGTGGCTATAAGATATTCACCCTTACTATTAGGAGTGGTGAATCCTTTATTGATCCTCTCAACTACTTTTGTTTACTTCACATTGTAGCCAATATCCATCCCATAGGCGGCCCTTGATTTGGCTCTAGAGATTGGAATCAAAGTACAATGCTCAGCAAACGAAGTACCTTAAAGATCTCAAGTCTAAGGATATTTGCACGTTTGCTATAACAAGATTTTATCACTAGCACTAAATAGTTATTGAAGTGATTATCTCATAGCTAGGTCATCCAATGAACTTGTTCATATAACAAGCGTCCATATGTTAATCCTGTCTATCACAATACTCACCGTTATGAGAACCATTGCTTGATCCAATTAAGAGATATAACATGTGCTAGTCCTAGCGTATTAATAATGTTCCATCTCATTAATACTATGATAAGGGATTATTCAAGCACAAACACTATATAGTGTAATAGGAATCTCACATCATGATTTCTATCACGATTTCCTTAACACTGTGTTGTACTAGAGACATTATTAAACAGTTTATACGCATATTAAGATATAACAATAAAATTGAAAGATAAAGAATGCATTTTTGATTAATTATTATGCAATATACATGGTACAAGTAGTTGCCTCTAGGGCATAACATTAACAGGTAGGGCATAAGGCTTTAAATTACCCTCACCTATGAAGGATAGGAGGATGGAGTCGACCTGGGGGCAATAGCGAAGGATAGAGGTAAGGATTTTGAAAGGAAAACCAAGGGCAAGCTTCAACTTCTAGAACTGGACCCCCCCAAACCGCAAGTAAATGCTCCGGTGGTGGCATTAGAGAAGATAGACAACCAGGCTACAGTGGTAGAACTTACGCTCCTTATTATTATTATTATTTTTATCATAATACTAAAGTATTGGTAGATCCCGGTTCCATGCAATACTTTGTTGCCAATTCATTTCTTGATTCCACGGGAATAAAAGGGGAAGAAATTTCATATGAAATGATTGTTAGTATCCCATTGGGAAAGCAAATGGATAGTGAGAAAATACATAGGAATTGTAAGATCTTGGTAGGAGATAAAGTATTGGGAGGAGATTTGATATGTTTACCCATAGAGGATTATGATGTATCTTGGGCATGGATTGGCTATCCCAGCATCATGCTTAAGTTGATAGTATATATAAGATAGTACATTTCCATCAGCTTGCGAAACCTATATTGGAATTTGTAGATGAGATTGGAAGGAAAAGTAATGCTTTTATATTGGGACTTAAGGCCCGGAAAATGATTAGAAAAGAGTGCACATGACACTTGGCTTATGTGAATAATAAGCCAAGAGAGGTTAAGAAGCCCGAAGATGTTCCTGTTGTGAATGAATATTTAGATTTGTTTCTAGCAGAATTAAAGGAGTTACCACTAGAAAGAGAAGTAGAGTTTTCCATTGATTTAGTACCATCAGCAGAGCCATTTTCAAGGACCCCTTATAGAATAGCACCCACAAAATTACAAGAGCTCAGGAAACAACGACAACAATTGATGGAGCAAGGGTTTATTCAACCAAGTACTTCACCATGGGGAACTCCTGTATTGTTTGTTAAGAAGAAAGATGGGTCATTATTGATGTGTATATATTATCGAGGATTGAATGTAGTGACGGTAAAGAATAAATATCTGTTACCCATGGTTGATGAACTATTTGACCAGTTGCAAGGAGCCGGATATTTTTTGAAATTAGACTTGAGGCAAGGCTATTACCAAGTCCAGATTCAGAAAGAAGATATACCGAAAATTGTATTTAACACTTGATATGGCATTTTGAGTTTGTGGTGATGCCTTTTGGTGTTACTAATGCCTCTACTATTTTTATGAACTTGATGCACCGGACATTCCAGCCGTACTTAGATAACTTTGTAGTAATATTTATAGATGATATCCTGGTGTACTCTAAAGATCCTCAAGAATATAAATAATACCTTCGAAAAGTAATGAGGAAGTTAAGAGATGCCAAATTGTATGCAAAGTTTAGTAAATGTGAGTTTTGACTGCAAGAAGTAGCATTCTTGGGACATGTGATATCCAAATACGAGATTACTGTAGATCGTGCAAAAGTTAAGGCGGTGAAAAATTGGAAACATCCCGAGACTCTGACTGAAATTTAAAGTTTTCTGGGATTGGCAGGGTATTATTGGAGACTTATTGAGGGATTTTCTAAGATAGCTTCACCTTTAACTCTGCTCACCTAAAAGAAAGTTTCTTATATATGGACCGAGAAGTATAAGAAAAATTTTTAGGAACTGAAGAAGAGATTAAGCTTTTCTCTTATTTTAGCATTGCTGAGGATGGGCAAACCTTATAAGGTGTATGCAGATGCATCAAAGAAAGGATTGGGAGGAGTAGGGATGCAGGAAAGAAAGGTGATCACCTATATCATTAGGAAATTAAAACCCCATGAGGAGAATTATCCTATTCATGGCCTAGAGTTCGTAGCTATTGTATTTGCTCTAAAGAAGTGGAAGCATTATTTGTATGGAGTTGAATTTGATGTTTTCATCGATCAAAAAAGTTTGAAGTATGTTTTTACTTAGAAAGATTTAAATATGAGACAATGTCAGTGGATGGAATTTCTAAAGGAATTTCGGTGTCTAATTTAGTATCATCCTAGGAAGGCAAATACCGTAGCACATGCCCTTAGTAGGAAGGTAAATTTATCAGCACTTCGGATGTTACAAGTCCCAGAATTGGAAATATTTGCAATAAATGGAAAAATAAGGCTGAGTAATATTTCTATTCAACCTACTTTTCTATTGTGGTTGAAGGAAGAGCAAGATAAAGATGAAGAGTTGCAGAGATTAGTACAGAAGGAGATAAATAAAGGAGGAGATGAGTTTCGAATGGGCAATGATGAAATTATTTGTTACCAAGATCGGTATTGTATCCTGAAACAATTTGCAATGAGACACGATATTTTGACAGAGGCACATTGAAGTAAGTATACCATCCATCCAGGAGTTATGAAGATATATCAGGACTTAAAACAACATTATTGGTGGATTGGTATGATGAAGGATAGCTCAGATTTTGTAGCTCGATGCTTGACTTGCCAGCAGTGAAAGCTGATCAGCAATAGCCTGGAAGGTTATTACAGTCGTTACCAACTCCATCATGGAAATAGGATGAAATTACTTTGGATTTTAATTCAAGACTACCCATGGCAGTAGGTCAGCGAGATACTATACAAGTGATAGTGGATCAACTGACTAAATCTGCTCATTTTATCCCTACCAATCAACAGGATTCCTTAGAGAAGTTGAGTAAAATCTATATGAAGAAAGTAATCAGACTTCACGGAGTACCCTCTAGTATTATATTGGATCGAGACCCTAGATTTACTTTGAAGTTCTGGTCTAAGTTGCAACAGAGATACGTGACAACATTAAATTTCAGTATAGCATCGCACCCACAAACGGATGGACAAACTAAATGAGTGAATAGGGTTTTGGAAGATATGTTGCGGGCTTGTGCTTTAGATTTTAGAACCAAGTGGATTCATAATTTAGCATATGTAGAATTTGCCTATAACAACAGTTATTAATTAACCATCAGAACAGCCCCGTTTGAAGCTTTATACGGAAGGAAATGTCAGTCCCCGTTGTATTGGAATAGTTTAGGATCGGGAATGGGTGCACAGGATGTTTTTAATCTCGAAAAGGTTCAACAATCTGTAGAGATGATCATGACCAAGTTGGAGGCAGCGCAGAGTGGATCGAAAAGTTATACGGATTGACATAGGAGAGATTTGGAATTTTTTGAAGGGGATTGTGTATTCTTGAAGTTAACTCTACAATGACAATTGGGAACTAAAGGACAAGGGAAAAAATTGGCGCCTAGGTATGTAGGACCATTCTCAATTGTCGAGAAGATTGGGAAAGTAGCTTACCGGTTGGAGTTACCTATAGAGTTTCAAGGAATTCACGATGTGTTTCATGTCTCCCAACTTTGAAAGTATGTGGCTAACTCTACCCACATTTTGAATGAAGAACCTATTAAGATAACTCCAAGCTTGAAGTATGAGGAAAAGCCTATTAGGATCTTAGAGTATGCTGAAAAAGAATTAAGGAATAAGAAGATTCCACTTGTAAAAGTGTTGTGGAATCATCACCTAGTGCAAGATGTCACCTGGGAAATGGAGGCAAAGATGTTAGAAAAGTACCCAAAACTATTCCCACTGTAAGCCAAATTTCGAGGGCAATTTTTTTTGTGAGGGGAGAATGTAACACCCTACCTTTTTACTTTAGATTGACTAATATTTGTAATAGGATGAGAATTTGTATTGATGTACAAAACAAAAGTTGATCAGTGTAATGAGAGGAATATTTTGGTATAATAATATTTTGTCTGGACCTGGATGTAATTATTGGATTTGTTTTATCCGTATCCTAAATCTTTGGAAAGCTATTATTGTTAAAGAAATAAGAATTTGAGGGTACACTGAAAAGAGGAATTGATCAGTGTGATGAAACGCACATTTTGGTGTGAATTATGTTATTCAGTGTATCAGGGGTATTTTCGTCATTTTGACCGCGCCAATGACTTTGACCGTTAATTTCATCAAATAGAGAAGGAATTAAAATTTTTAAGTATTATCAATAGATTTAGTAGATTTTTTTTTAGTTGGATGGTGAAATAAAATATTTTTTCATTACAGACCACGATTTTAGTCATTCTTGAAGAAAATAGGAAATCCTGGTTAAAATGGTGTGTGTGGTATTCAATGATTGGTAGCCCAAGGACATGTGTCAATTTAGGAGAGGTTTCATGAAGGATTCATGCAAGATATATGGAATTAAAGGATTGATAAATAAATCAAGAATGATGTATAATTTTGTAATTGGAACATATCACTTGCGGGACCCGTTTGATTAAGGTCCTGAGCAATGTAATTGGCTAATGTTTAGACCAAGAGATGATGAATGAAGGGCTGAAAATTGGCTAAGAAGTTTGATAGCCTTGCAAGAAAAAAAAAATGAAGGAATATTTGTGGAGAAAAAATGGTGGTTGGTTTGTAAAAATCCTATTGGATCACACCTAAGTATATCCACCATTCAATTAAACCAAAACAAGAAATGAAGGGCCAAGATTTGATGATGAATGGCGGTTAAGAGGGGATGATATACAACATCAAATTCGGCAGCCATGAGGGAGAAAAACCAAGAGAAAAGAAATCAAACAAGAGAGAAAAAAAGCTAGTGTGTGTTCTTGGTGTGCTAGGTTAAGTCTTAAGTGTTCTTGGAGCAAAATCACCTTAAATAGTCTCAAATACAAGGTAAAATCCTACATTTCTTGAATTAAAGTTGTTGTTGGGTGAATGATGATTATGTTTATGTGAATTTTAATATGAAAACATGAATTTCATGTCTTGATTTCGGATCAAAGCTAGGGTTTGTAAACTTTTGTGAATGAACCTTGTATATGCTTGTATATGTGCCAGCTACATAAGGGTCTTTGAATGATGTTTTGCGAGAGGAAGAACTAAATAATTATGGCGGTTTGAAGGGTTGTTTTCGGTTGGGGAGATGATGATAAAAGTAGGGTAAATATGGAATTTACTTGGTTGGAAAATGGATTATACTAGCTTTTGAATAGAAAAGATGAATTTAGGTTAAATAAGTATGCCTCTTGTGAGCTATTGGAATCTAGAAATTACATAATTGAAGATGATTTGAAGGAGAATTGAATAAATTAATGGTTCCAAGGTGTTAAAGACTAAAGGAGAAGAAAGGAAAATATGAATAGTGGAATTGAGGTAAAACTACTGGGGCTGTTTTTGCCCAGTAGCATGTCACGGGAATTAGAACTCTAAAAAAGGACAATGCAGATTTGACGTTAAGAGTCGTACGGTCATTTTTGTATAACATAGAGCCAAATTGGATTTGTGGATTGAAAGGTATGTCAAAATAAAAAATAAAAAAAATCACGTGCCAAAGCAGCAAAATATCAAAATTTTGCTTAGAAAATGGATGAGCTTAAGGATGATTAATTGTGTGATTTTGGATGAAATAATTGGAAATAAGAAGTGAATCCCTTGTATTTGAAGGGAGAAGGGATGTAGAAAAAGAAAAATGAAAGAATCGAATAAACGACGGAAAAACGACGTGAACGAAAGTCGAACGCTTTCTTTAACCGAACATGAATTGACCCAAAAACGATGTTTGGTGTAGGTTTATCGATAAACGGCCAATGAAACGTTGAAAATAGTAGCGATGTTGATTAAACGGCCGTGAACTGAAAAAGTTAATTAGGGCACGAGGTGAGTGCCTTGGATTTCTAAAAACCTTTTGAAAGTTAGTGTGCTTTGTTTTTCCATGAAATGACATGTTTTATACCGTTTTGGAAATCCCTAAATATGTTTAAGGTTTGTCTGAGCAAGATTTGTTTTATGCCATTTTGGACTTCAATAAGCTTCATAATTAGTTTGGAAACTTTAACGGATGATTAAAGCATGAATTTTGTGAATTTAGTCCTTTTGAATTAAATACTTGGGGTTTTCAGGAAATGGTGATTTCTGGAATCAGGTATTCATAAATTGATTGTAATGCCCTTATTGGAATATTTTATAGAAATGTGTTTGGAAACTTTTAATTTAATTCTCTTTTGGGATTAGAATTCTAAATTTCTTGAAATGAGTTCCTTTGGGGCTCGGATATTTAGAAAATGATCAAAATGTCGTTATTGGAATGTTTTATAAAAACTTTTGGAATTGGGTATTCGGTGAATGACCGAAATATCCTTATTGGAACTCTTGAGAAAACTTTTCAAATCAAGTAAGGGTAAGATGACCCCGAATACCCTTGGAAAGTCTGTTGAAATTGGGATGTGTAAAATGACTTGAATATCTTGGAAATGGGTCAAATACAGGGAGAAATGACCCGATTACTCCTGGAAACTTGTTTTGATGTGATAAAGAACTCTTTAACTTATTTTGACACAGTTTAGGAAAATGATCTCTTGTGGTGAGATTGATTTTTGGAAAATGACTTTTGATCCCTGAAATTATTTTATTGGCCTGATGTGCCTATGTAATGAATTGATTGGCCTTGTAGAGCCTATATGAATGATGACCTGACTTGTGAGTCCGTGAGATTAAATTCTTGAAAGTGTTATTTGCCCTAAAAATATTTTGATCAAAAATCCTACGGGATCAGATAACCCTCTAGCCTGATAAGTCAGAAGGGGTTGATAGTGGTGACGCTGTGTACTTAGCGAGGACTTTGATCTTTGTACTAGCCAACATTAGAGTTAGACGATCCTCGTAAGCTAGCCTAGTTCTAAGGATTGTCTTACTCTGAACGGGGTGATAGGATATTGAGACGACTCGTCCTAGCTAGCCGTTAAGAGCCTGGCAATTACCGTGTCTTGTGTGCACTTGTGATTTGGGTTGTTCACTGGTAAGGCTAGACACTTGGCGTTGTTCGAATTCCTTGTGATTGAAGTTAGTATTGGGACCCCTAGCTTACGGTAGCAAGTAAAAGATTGTGTGTTGCATGAGCTATTGATTATAGTACGCTGCGGTGTACTAATTCCGGCAATGCACAAATTGAGTTCTGGGGTGGTGGTCTCAATACAATGATACATGATGCTGAAGGCAAGGACTACAGGACTTCTATACAGGCCAACCTTTTGTGGGAGAAGTGCTTGTGTTTTGGAAATCGGGGTAATGATTTGAAATCCAAAATACTATTTTCCAAAAATGATTGAGTTTTGGATAAATTCTTCTCCTTTGAGTGTTTTGAAAACTGTTTCTAGTAGGAAAAGAATGATATGCTATTTTAGAAAACTTTTGTGTTCTCTGGTCTTTTGTAAAGCACTAGTACACACGAGACTCATTGGGTGATTCGTCACTCACACGTGTCCTTTATCTTACTTTTTTGTAGGATCCAAAACTGAGCGGACCTACAAATAGAAGGACGATACCACAGAGTCAGCAGTATAGGTCTGGACGACTTTTCTTTTGATCATGTACCTTATTTCGTTGTATATAGAGATGGCATGTATGAGATTCTCTGATATATGTAGATATGTGACCACCAGTATGGGATATTATTTTGTCTAGATCTATATATATATATATATATATATATTTACTTTGTTATGTTTGTTATAAAGACCCCTTGTCCAGGAAATTGGACGGGAGACACATGGTGTTGATATGCTTCCATTGTTGTCTTTAGTAGGGGTGTTACAACCTTCCCTAAATTAATTTCCTCAAGCCAAAAAAGAAATTAATATGGTTAACCCTATGTGTTCATGCATGATTTAAGTAGAAGGCCTTACCTTCTGGCCTTGTTTTGGTCGCCATCTCCAAAATTAAAATAATTCTATCCCTATCTAACCTATGTAATCTAATTACATAAATTTGCTAAATAGAGAAATCTCGAGTTACATTTGATGGGAGTTAGATGAGAAGAGAATTACACAAGAATTTTAGAGAAGGTAGGACTCGCAGGTCCTATTTAATAAAAATCAAAACTGTAAAAATGCTTGAACAGATATAATTTGGTTTTAGTCCATAACCATCCATCATGCCATTAATTATGCTTAAACAAAAATTAAACATATAATTTTATTATTCCAAAATCACTATTTTGGAAAAAAAAAATAAATTCAAAAATCAATATTTTAGATTTAATTTTTAAAAAGAAATTCTAGAAATTAAATTAAGATAAAATCTAAAATCAATATTTTAGATTAAATTTCTAAAACAATATTCTAGAAATTTAATTAGTGCAAAGTCTAAAATCAATATTTTAGAAAATTTATTAATTGCTAAAATCATATTTTAGGAATTAAATAGTAATATATATTCTAAAATTAATATTTAGAAAATATATTAATTTCCAAAATATAATTTTATCCCAAATCATGGTTCCCATTTAAAAAACTAATCATAATTAGATTTAATTCTAAAATTGAGAATTAATAAAAAAAAAACTTATTATTTTTTTATACATATCTAAAATCAATATTTTAGATAATATATATTAATTTCCAAACCAATTTTAGAAATTAATCTTGGTTAGTCCCAAAATGCTAATCTTTGGAAGATTTGGGCATTGAGTGAAAATAGGAAAAAAAAAAAAAACCATCTTGTGGGCCACCAAAACAAAAAACAAACGAAATGGAAAAATATTATTTTTTTTTTACCAAACAAAATTGGATCTTGGGGAGGATGATCCTCTACATGATGAAAGTCATGCATGGGAGCTTGTCCCACGCGAGCCGCAGCTCTAAGCTACAATTGGGCCAAATTGTGCCTCAAGCCGTAGCTTAGCTCCTAGCAAAATGCGGTTTGGGCAAAAAAAAAAAATTCTTTTTTTTTTCGCCACTTCTAGAAACAATTTCTGGATAGATTTTCTTCAAATTTTGCAGTGAATTCAGAGAACAGACATTCTATTCATCTCCATTTAGCATTTTTCACAAACCTGCGACTCGAAACCTTACAAGACAATTTCCATCTACATTCAATTTTTACCAAACAGACATTCTGTTGTGCAGAAAATTAAACCACACCGAAAACTTTCTTACTTTGCAAAAGCAAAATACACTGAAACATATTTTCTAAATTGAAACGAAACTGTAATTTTTAGAAAATTAATTTTCTTGAAAATCAAACAAGTTTTGAACACAACAAAGACCCACGATCCTTGAAACAATTTCAAGAAATAAATTGAAATGGTTTTCAGAAAAATAGTGCATTCTGCAAACACCTTTCAGAACACGAGCAATGACCCATAGCAGAAATAATTTCAAACCAAACGAATTATAGAAATATTTTTTTTAATCTAACTATGTGCGTGAAACAATTTCAAACATAGGTAAGAAATCAAACGGAAAACAAATTTTTTGAAACATTATCGCAACATGAAATGAAAACAGAAACAAACATGAAATAACTTTCGTGGTAACGAATGTCTGTAAATCAATCACATACAACTAGGCTCTAATACTACTGTTCAAACCCTTACATGCATTAGATATGCATTACGCAGCGGAAATAAAAGGATTCTTGACAAGAGGATCTCATGTATATGTAATAGACGGATCAAAAATCGAAAAAACCATACTTCACTGAGTGGCTGCAAATCAAAATTTTTCTAGACGTGAGGCGCAATCCAGCCAAACTTCTCGATCAAATAGCAATCGGCTAATGAACAGTTTATCTCACCTCTTCAATCTCAACGTGAGACTGATTCTAACAGTAATCTACATGAGAATAATTACTCAAGACATTGAATGTCTTCTGTGCTAGTAGAAAACTAGAAGGCGGCTGGGTTTTATTTTCTACAAACAAAAGAAAATGAGAGAGAGAAGAAGGTTGTGTGTGTTCTTTTTCCTCCCTTTGCTATATGCAAAATATGATCAGCATCCATTCTGGAATAATCCCTAAAAGAACACAGAAACACATGTTTTTGTTAATTCTAATCAAATTAGAACTCACAAATTCCAATTTAATTTAGCAATTACAATTTGGTCCAAAATTATAACTAATTATAATTTGGCCACATTTACTTATGTTTCTCTCAATTAACCCCACAATGTTATCAAATAACATCTTCAGTACTTAATCCTCAATTGTGTATGATCTATTAGATTTTCTAGTCTATTGGTAATGAATATGAATTAATCCAAACGTTTTTGAGATTAATAATCCTTAATAATTTAGAATTAACTGATTAATTCTTATCATGATTGGTTTATTAATTCATCAATTAATATACCCATATTCAGCATATCGTGAACGGGATCTAGTAACATATCATGACTATCCAAAAGTTTAGGAAGTCAAGTGACTTGATATGAACCCGTCAACAACAAACTACAATACAATAAATTCCTTTCACCATACAATATCTCATTCAGTTTGGAGTATGAAATTAGTGCAAACTCCCTCCAGAATAAATATTAATTTTGGCTTGAATATATTAGTACTTGTACCAAGAATCTACTATTCTACATGTGTATCAATTGGAACTATTTCTAATACACAATCACCTTAGCCAAGGATTTCACTAGTAATTCCAATAAGTGGTCATGAGATATTCGCCCCTATAATTAGGGGTGGTGAATCCTTCGTTGATCCTCTCAACTACTTTTGTTTACCTCACATTGTACCCAATATCCATCCATAGGTGGCCCTCAATCTAGCTTCAGAGATTGGAATCAAAGTACAATACTCAACAAACAAAGCACCTTGGAGATCTCAACTCTAACGATACTTGCACATTTGCTATAGCGAGATTCTATCATTGAAACTAAATAGTTATTAATGTGATTATCTCATAGTTAGGTCATCCAATGTACTTGTTTTATTAACAAATATCCACGTGTTAACTTTGAGGATCTAAATATTCACAAATATGAGAACCACACCTTGTTCAAATCAAGAAGTCTAACACGTGCTAGTCTTAATGTATTAATGTAGTCATATCTCATTAATACTACTAAGGATTATTTAAGTACTAACACTATACAGTATACTCGAAATCTCACATCATGACCTCTATCATAATTTTCTTAACACAGTGTTGTACTAGGGACTTTATCTAACTGTTTTTTACATCAATGTAAAGAAAATAAACTAAAGGATAAATAATACCTTGTATTGTAAAACAAATATGTCATATACAAAGTACAAGTGATTGCCTCTAGACCACAACACTAACATTGAGGTCAAACATATCCTAACATATATTAATCACAGAAGTTAGTCCTCATCAATATTTGTTATAAGTCAAAACACAGGAGAATGCCCAATGGGCTAACTCTAGGTATAGACTTTTTTGGGGTCAGTTAATGTCAAGTGGTCGAGGCCGTGCGAGATAGATCGAGTTTGTCTATTTAGGGCAATTGAGGTTCCTCACCCAACTAAGAGGATCTTTAAGGTGAATCGAAATTAAGTTAAGCCATATTTGGATGAAGAACGTAATACTTTAGAGCATCTCGATTTTACCCTTTATGATTCATGATTCTCATTTCGACCTTTTCACTTCTTTTTCTTTGTACTGTAGTATTTTTATTGTCTTTTCCTTTTCTAGATTTATGTTTTCTGTTTTTGTTTCTTTTGTGTGTTTCTTTAGGTACATTTCCCCAATAACTTCTTGCGATGGTTCCCATATGTTGAAGCTACTCTGTTATGGAAGTATTTTCTTTTCTCTTTTCTTCCCTTTCCATATACTTTAGCTTTGGTCCACACATTTTGGCTGAAATGTTTTGAAATTTTGTGGTTTCATTACTTTAGCAAGGTTTTAGCTATCTTTCTTACTTGGGATGTAAGTTTTGTCATTCATTCGGTGGATTTTTATCAATAATGAAATGGTTTATTGGATGGAATATGTTAAGACTTAAGAATTTGAGTTAATCTTGTTTGTGTATTAGTGGATGAGTGTTATTTTATTCGTCTAATTTGAATGTGGATAATGTGATGAGTGTGGGAAAAATTGTTGGCAAACTACTATATTATGGGTTTAAATTTTGCTTGATTTGAGTTGTGATAAAGAATGTGAGGACAAAAATAATTGAGTGGAAAAAAAGAAAATAAAAAACTGATTGTGAGTGAAAATGAGTGGAAAAAAAATTATTTTCATCTTTGAAGATAGAAGAGCATTTTTTTTTCTTGCTTATGGGGGCTAATGCAAATTGTGAAGAGAAATTCACTTTCTTGAGGCTATTAATTCCCGAAAGCAAAAGAAAGAAAGAAAGTTGTTGAAAAAATGATGAGTGGTGACTATAAGGGACCCAATTCGGTGCATGGAGTAATCCATTAACTCAAGACTATCAATTCCCTAAGTCATTGAAAAAACATTCAGAGGAAAAAATGGAGTGTTTTCCTTAAATCACGACTTGAGTTGTGCAATTTTTGGATTTATAATGCTTGAGTTGGTAGATAGCTTAACTTCTATAAATCATATTATCTGCATTTTTGCTTGAAGGGTGAAATAAATTTCTTAGACTAAATTATAAACTTGCCTAATTTAATTTCAATGGCCTTGGTATATCTTATCTAGTACTTCAATTTGTAAATGTTTTTAAAAAGGTTAAAAAGAATGGCAAGGTCATGTCTAGAGTTTGAAAGCCAATTGTGGCTTTATTATAGTTGATTTTTTTCAAAAGATTGCCTTGTTTTTCCTTGTTTTAAAGTACTTTTGTTGAGGACAAGCAAAGGTTTAAGTGTTGAGGAATGTGATAGGGGCTGAATTCATAAATAATTTTCTAGTTATTTGATGATGTTTGTGATACATTTGGTGCAATAACTAGTCATATTTCTTCATATTTGATATTTTACCCTTGGAAAGGTGTTTTAGTGCTTTATTGCAGAAAAAGGAGAAAATGACGAAAAACTCGTCGCCGAGCAGTGCCTGGTCGATGCCAATTGTGAGAAGCATAACGGCACAGGTTCTTCTTTGGAATGAGTCAATTCACTGAAGCAAAAAAAAATGATAATGACTATAAGGGGGCCAATAAGGTACCGAAGAGAAATCTATTTACTTGAGGCTATCAATTCTCTAAGTTATAGAAAACTTGCATGATTTTTGTTATCTATATTTTTACTTGGGAAGTAGGATGATTTTCTTATACTAAATATAAGCTTGTTTAACTTAACTTTGACGGCTTTGGAATTGTTTCATTTAATACATGAGTTTACAAGGTTCTGAAAGGGTTGAGTGAATGACAAATTTGTATTTGAGGTTGGAGGAAGATTATTTCATTATTATGGATGAATTTGCTAAGGATAAATTGAAGAATTGTTTTGTCTTAAGAAATCTACTTAGTGTTTTATTTCTTGTTTGCTTGATGAGAAGCAAAGTTTAAGTGTGGGGGAATGTGATAGGGGCTAAATTCATCAGTAATATCCTAGTTATTTGAGGATATTTTGTGATACATTTAATGTAATAACTAGTTGTATTCATTCATTTTTTATTTTTTTTTTGCCTTTGGAAAGGTATTTTGGAGTTTTTGTGTAGAATTGAGGAAAAAATATGGAAAAACTGTCGGTGTTGCAATATGTGGCTGGCTCCGGCTATGTTTCATGAAACTGGTGCCGACCCTATGCTAGAACAGGGGAATAAAAAGCAAAAAAGAAACAGATCACATTGGGCTGAACAGAGCATGACCAGCGCTGGCCATAAGGGACTGAGCCGGTGTTGGCCTAATGCAGGATTAAGGCGGCGAATTTCCTATATGATAAGATTTTGGCAACTTCTGCTAGGATTCTTTTGGGAAATTTTTTAACCACGAAAAGGGACTCTTGTAGGCACTTTTTGGCAATTACAACTTCTATAAATACATGAAATTAACATTGTACAAACCAGTTTTTCAATGTACTCCTAGACAAACACCAAGATTTAGGAGAATCAAGGAGATTTTGGAGAAAATGAGCAGGTTGCTCAAGAAGGTTTCAAGGAAGACGCAAAATGCTTACTTGTCTATGCGTGGTTTCTTTTTCTCTTCTTTGTAATTTATTGACAATTTGAGTGGTTTCTTTTAATGTGGAAGCCTAAGCTCACATTGATGTTTTGAGTAAGACGTCATTTGAAGCATCAATAAATTTCTTTGTTAACAATGTCAATGCTTTGATTAAGGGGTATGATTAATTATCCCAACAAATGAGCTCTAATTGAACACAACTAACAAATTTGGTTGATGAGATCTGCAATAGGGAATTGAAAATCACAGAAAAATATAATACCTCTCTATTCATAGAGCCCATTAATGCTATTGATGATGTGTTGAGCTTACCATACCTTAAGGTGTTGGATCTTTCAATGCTACATTATACGAATTCCTTGGAGAATGTTGATAAATTCTACCCTTCACCCCATCCAAAGGGAGGTAACTTAGTTTTTGTAGACCGTGAATTGAAAAGTAAGGATTTCTTGATCTTATTTTTGAGAACTCAAATACTAAGTTTAAAGGGGAATTTAAATTGTGAAAATTCTTTTGAAGGGTTAAATGGTGATTTTTATGTTGATGCTTTCGTTAGATACCATTTGCACTAATATGTTGAAAAAAACATTTGTGTGTCTAAAGGAATGCTAGCGATTGAGGTTTTTTGTGGTTTGCTTTGCTGAGAAAAATCATTTTAAAAAACATTGACTTTTTTAAAAACCTCTCTTCTTTCTACATTCATCATCCCTATCTTCCACTTTGAGCTTTAATTTCTTTTACAATGGTTTGATAAGGAAGCACGATAAGTGGAAAAAGTTTGTATCTTTGTTTTATGTTTAGTTTTGTTAGATGTCTTTTTCCCCTATTAATAAGGAGACTATGTCCTAGTTTAAGTGAAGGGGAGTGGGTCATTGTGTTTATTCTTAGGAGTTTTATTAGTGTTTCGTGTGTTTTATTTTGGTTATTATTTTCTTTATTTTTTTTCTGAGTGTTTAATTTAGAAGGTTTGAATAAAGGTTTCTTGAACAAGCTCCTCTTCTATTCTTCTCCAAGTTTTAATATTTACTAGAGCATTGTTGCACTTGGGGAGTATTGCTTACCTTTCTACCTCTTCTATCATTTTTAGTCCCTTTAGAGATGCTTTCTTATGTTAATTTTTGGTTAATGAGGACATTGTCCAATTTAAGTGTAAGGAAATGGTTTAGTGATATTCTTTGTCCACATTTTTACCAATCATCTTGGTGTTTTCTTGGTACTGAGCTACTTTGGATAAAATTTGAAATTTGAAAAACAATTTGTTGCAATTTCCTTGAAAAATTTGACAAATTTAAAAATTTTGAAATTGTGGGCTAAATTGACTTGATTAGTCCATAATAACGTTGTGGTTTTCTTTTTAACTTTAGATATTAATTTTTCATTCATTATAGTTAGATTTTTTGTTAAAAAGCAAACATGTATATTAAGTTAAATTTTGCCAAGTCTTGTGAATTTAAGTTAACCTTGGTTATATTTGCATTTTATATTATTCTTTAAGTTTGAATGTGGTGATATGACGAAATATGGGAAGAGTTGTTGATTAATTCTTGTATTATGGATTTAAAATTTACTTAACTTTATGTTGTGAATAAGGAATATGAGGAAATAGAAAAACAATGAGTGAAAAAAAAAAAAATCATTGTTATTTGAGATGAAAAAAATTGAGCTGAATTTTTTTTTTCTTTGAAAGAAAGAAGATATTTTGCTGAAAATAGGGTTAATATAAAGAGAAGTAGCAAGTATTGTTTGGTGCACCCTCTTGAGGCTATCCCAAAGGCAAAAAAGGAAATAAAGAATAAATGAAGCAAAATGATGATGACTATCAGGGGGCCAATACGGTGCATAAAGAGAAATCCATTCACGCGAGGCTATCAATTCCCTAAGTCATAGAAACAAACAATTAAAAAAAAAAAAAAAAGAGTGGAGTGTTTCCTTTCACTAACTTGACTTGTGTAAATTTGAATTTATACTACTGAAATTAGTTAAATAACTTGACTTTTATGATTTTTGTTATCTATATTTTTGCTTGAGGAGTAGGATGATTTTTTTAATACTAGATATAAGTTTGATTAACTTAACTTTGATGGCCTTGGGATTTTTTGATTTAATACATGAGTTTACAAGGTTTTGAAAGCGTTGAGTGAATGATAGGTTTGTTTTTGAGGTTGGAAAAAGATCGTTGCTTTGTTATCGATGAATTTACTAAGGAAAAATTGAAGAATTGTTTTGTCTTAAGCCATTTGCTTAGTGTTTTAATTTTTGTTTGCTTAAGGAGAAACAAAGTTTAATTCTTGGGGGAATGTGATAGGGGCTAAATTCGTAAATAAGTTTCTTGTTATTTGAGGATATTTTGTGATCCATTTGATGTAACAACTAGATGCATTACTTTATATTTGATATTTTATCTTTGGAAAGGTATTTTGGATTTTTTGTGTAGAATTGAGGAAAAAAGACGAAAAAACCATCGGGGTTGCAATGCATGGCCGACACCGCCCCTCGACTGGAATATGGGAAAAAAGAAGAAATAAAACAGAGCATGTCGGGCCGAATATAGCACGACTGGCGCCGGCTGTGAGGGACAAAGCCGACAATAGTCTAATGCGGGACTATGGCAGTGAATTTCCTTTCGTATTAGATTTTGGCAACTTCTGCTAAGATTCTTTTTGGAACACTTTCAACCACATAAGAGAACTCTTGTAGGCTTTTTTTGACAATTAGAACTTCTATAAACACAAGAAAATAAAATTGTACTAAGTAATTTTTAAATTCTTCAATGTAAGATCGTTAGAAAACTTCTAGACAAACACCAAGACTTAGGAGGGTCAACGAAATCTTGAAAAAGAAGAGGAGGTTGCTCCAGAAGGTTTCAAGGAAGAAGAAGAAGGCTTACTTGTCTATGAGGGGTTTCTTTTTCTCTTCTTTGTAGTTATTTGACAATTTGATATTAATGGTTTAATTGTCTTCAGAGGATATTCTTTTGGATTCATGATTTTGTTTTGATATTAGTTCTTTAACCAATTGTTTATTGTTCTTGGTATTTCATTACTTGTTTTAATTATGGAATTGATCAATTAGTTCTTCTTGTTGGCTTGCTTGCAAAATAGGTTGATAGTGGTTTGAATTTAATTAATATCATATTTGTTATCTCTTAACTTGCTTGAAAAATGGGTTGATTGTAAAGAACTTGAGTAATCAAATATTACTTGATAATTGTTAGCATATAGAGTCATTGGCTAATTTCATGCTTTAAATCACCTAGAATATAGAGATTTGTGTGAGGAATGATTTTAATGCATCTTTTGGATAAATTGGTTGAGATAGAATATTTTCATATCTTTTCTCTTTGTTCTCACTCATTGATTATCCTTGTGACTTTTCTTATGTTACATGACCTTTTCTCTGGTATATTAGTGATGCGTGAATTTTGGGCGTATAAAAATCAACAAATTTAAATCAATCTCTAGCCAAGTTTTAATTAAAATAATAATCCCAAATTACACATACGAGCAAGTATACTCATCGCAAGCATATTATAGAGAATTAGCGAGCATCGATCCTCAAGGAAAGAAGTACACATTAATTATTTTTTATTTATTGTTTAACCAATCCAATAAAACGGTAATAACAATGAAAAGGAAAAATAAGTAAATATACAAATATAATTCAAGGATGCAATGTCGTGTAAGTAGATAATTATCTTGAAAGCAAAATATTGAATTACTTGGCATTCATCACAATCAATTGTCATCTTGGCATTATGATGGAACTTAAGTAAAATTCAATCATTTCCCAAGTCATGAACTCACTTATGTAGACTCTATTTCTTTCCCAATCTATGGAACCACAATCTCCTGATTAGTTTAGATGATTTCCCAATCACACTAAAGAAGCCAAAAGATGCATTAAATTCTTTCTTCCATAATTACCCATGTACTTCATTTCATAACGAATATGAAACAATTAATAACCCTATTCTATATGTGAAATCAACCAATCTTTGATTACTTTAGTTCTTTAATCTTAACTTTGTTTCCCAAGTCCATTAAGATCTAACAAACAAAAAATCAATGCAATGAACTTCTAACATCACTTCCCAAGTCAATTAGAAAAAAAAAAAAAAACACACACACACATCATTAACAAATGATAACAAGTAATCAAATACTAAGGATAACAATAGATTGATCAAAATCACAATTAACTCAAAATCATAATCTTCAAAATAGTATCCAATTACAATCAAAACATTAAGTACATCATTGTTTTAGAAAATTAAACAAAGGATAAAAGACAAAACTCATAGACAAACCATTCTTCTTCTTTTGAAAACCTCCTTTGAATGATGTTCATTTGAGTGATGAATTTATCTTTGAACAATTAGTAGCTAACTTGGATCCTTCAAATCACACATTTCTCTTATGTTCTTCTTGTATTTATAAGCTCATTTAACATCAAAATTCGTGGCTTGAGAAGTTTTGTCTGAGTAGAATTCAGAAAATACAAAAATCCTTTGAAAGATATCAAATTCGTGCACAAACCGCCTATAGACAGAATGGACCTAGCGCCAGATGTATTATGGTTTTCTCCTTAACGTTTACTTTGTTGTTACTCTACTTTTCCAGATAAGTTACCTTGACCTGGCGCCAGGTTAAGTCTGGAATTTCTAACTTTTTTCTTGAAATCTACTAAATCCTACACAAATTCATCCAGAACACTGTCCATAAGAAAAATATCAAATAGGAAGGAATATGCCTAGTTATTACATCAAAAGTATCTCAAATTAGCCTCAAATAACTAGAAAATTAGTGATGAATTTAGCCCCCCATCAATTAGGTTAGTACTTTATTTATCTCTTCTTATTTTATTAGCTAAACAATAAAGATTTGGGTAAAGTAAGATGGAAGCCTAAGTTCTCGTGGATTCGATACTTACTACTCCTTATACTATATGATGGGTATACTTAACCGTATATGTGGTTTTAGTGGTTAGTAATTTAATTAAAGTTTGGTTAATTGTGGACTTTATTGGTAATATTTTCTATACTAAAAAATATGCATTAATCCTAGAAAAAGAAGTATGTACATTAATGCCTATGTAGAAGTGTCCATGGAAGAGGAAGATGAAGGAGATAGGCACAATAAGGATCAAGAAGATAATAGGAATTCAAACAGTGATGATGGAGAAGTTGTTAGTTAAGAGTGTGCCTTAGTTGGTATAGCAAGAAGATTTTTGAGCTCTAAAGCTATTATGGATCATGACCATCAATAATGAGAGAACATATTCTCCACAAGGTGCCTAATCAAAAAGATGTCTTGTAGTGTCATCATTGATAGCGGGAGTTACACAAATGTAATTATTGCTAGCTTGGTTGATGAATTGGGAATGAATTGCATCAAGCACCCAAAACCCTATAAAGTACAATAGTTGGATGATAGCAAGGAATTGAGGATTCAAACGCAAGTGCAAGTATCCTTTGAGATGGGAAAATATAAGGATAATATGATGTGTGATGTGGTGCCCATACAAGTGGGCCATTTGCTCTTAAGACGTCTATGGCAATATGATTGAAGTGTGAGGCTTGATGGAAAAAAAAAAAAAACATATGCAATCTACAAGCAGGGAGTAAAATATACCATTTTTCCTATATCCAAAAAAAGGTAGAAGGTGATCAAAAAATCATGAAGGAGAAAGAAAAGAAAAAGAGTGCGGAGAGTACCCAAGAAAGACAAGAAAATAAAAGAAAATGAGTTGAAAGAGAGAATGGAAAAAATAACATAATGATTTAGAAAATACCGAATTTGCGCACAAACAGTCTCTTGACAGATTAGACTTGGCGCCTGGTCACTTCGACCAACCTGACGCCAAGGGTTGTCGTTATAGCAGATCTAACCTATAACACCAAGGGTTCTTGAAGCTTAATTCTTCTCGGGTTTTTTAGTTTTTGGTGAGGGTAGTTTTCTTTGTTCATTCCATCTCTATTTCCCACTGATTGAGCACTCTTCTACTATGTTTGAATCCATTTTAGCCCCCCAATTTGTGCAATAAAAGTCACCATCAAGCTCACACCACTATCTTTTGTTGTTGAAAGTAAAAAGCATGGGGAAAGATTTACCTTTGACTAACAAATAAAATAGTATCAAGAAGTTTTCTCTCAAACTTCTATTGTAAATAAGCCAAGATAAAAACAAGAAGGAGAGAGCAAAAGTTCTTGTCACAATAGAATGAGAGTAAGTCTGGAGAAAAGAGGAGGCAATAAAGGCTAATGAGGCTATAGTGTTTTGATTCTGGAAAAAAGCGAATTTCAGTAATTGGCTCTCTGAGATTAATTTCATCCCAACCAAAACCTATTCCTAAGCCTTCTAATCCATTTCACTTTGTTTAGTGGCAGCCAAGCTATTTAAAGCCCTCGCCATCCAAAGCTAGGCTTTAGGCCTTGTAGCTGATCAATCCTAACCTAACTAAGTAAGGGTTTGTCCCTTGGACTTCTGGTCTAGTGTTTTAGGTTAAGTTTTAATTTATTTATTTAATCTTGGACCAAAACAAGTCCAAAATAAATAATTAAATAACCTAATTGGACCAGGCCTATTTCTTAAGATTTTTCCTAATTCAGTCTTAGGCTAATTCTAATTATCTAATTTGGGCTCAAACTCTAAATAATTAATTAACCAACATAACTAAGTTATTAATTTATTCTCTCTTTGATCCTTTTTATTTTGTTCTAAGCTAATAATAAATTAGGCTTCTTGAATAAAATAAAACATTCTTTATTTAAGATAATTTCCTAAGTCAAGGATCAAAAGACACATCGTCATTGACTATTAAAATAACAAATATACCCTTGCTATAAAAATAGCTATATTTTGCATTTTAAATATTTTACATTATCACCATAAGGAATAATTGACCTTGAGGACAAAGCTACAACAACGTCCTTAACCTACTTATTTTTTGACTAAAATGCCCCTCTATGTAGTGCCAATTATAACGAGAGGTAACAGTGTGCTAACATTTCCCTAAATGATATTCTATTATCCTGAGATCTCTAGTCTGAGGGTTCATGACTTTTTAGAATGTTCCCACTTTGTTAGGGAGTTATCCTTAAACAAATACACAATTCATATTCCTAGGGCCTTAGATATATAGACTATCTAGATAGTCACAAAGGGGTGGTATCTCCCATAGGAGTATGGAAAATATCTTGTATGAATACGTCTCAATTAATTGGTCACACATATCTAACATATGAGTATATTGATCCTACAAAAGAACTTCATCTAAAGTATATCAAAATTCATAACTCCAGCCTCACCAGACTACCAATTCATACTCAAATTATACAGTATAGGTCCATGCTATAGAAATAGTAGTCTCAGTCTCTCGTATTTTAGTATATTTAGAAACTATTACTATAAGTTCTATTTTACATATTATAAATATTCTTATACGATAAAGCGAGAGGACTATTCACTCGCTAAAAGTAATTCATTCTGTACCTAGAATTTACAGCTTAATAACCTTATCATGACGAGATTCCTATTCTCATCAACTAGCTAAGAACACTTAGTTTATATATTAAGTAACCTACAATTCATATTTTACTGTGAAGGATCTCCATTAACATATAAAATTTACTTAACATCATAGCTTTTTTCCAGCATGATTGTGCATTATAAAATAATGTAAAGAACACAAACAAGATTTAGAGTAAAATTTTTATTTATTAATAGGAATTTACATCCGTTACATAGTCATTGAGGGCTTACATTCGAATGATCTCTCACTTACACTCTAAGATTATATAAGCTCAAAGGTACCTATCCTTATGGCATGTAAATGTTTTTTAAAGACCCTCTCTGCCAAAAGTTTGGTAAAAAGATCTGCTATATTATTTTATGAGGCTAATTGTTCTACCACGATTTTCTGTTGTGGATAGACCCCCGGATTAGTGGTATTTTCTCTTAATATGTTTCCCTTTCTTGTGATTACTAGGTTCTTTTGACTATGAGACAGCTCCCCGATTATCATCATAAAAAACAATAAGTTTTTCCATCTCTAGCATGACTTTATGTCCTGAAAGGAACTTCCGAAGTTAGACTGCTTCCTTAGATGCCTCCGAATTGCCACATACTCAACTTTTATTGTTGAATCAGTAATACAAGATTGTTTACTACTTCTTTATGAAATTTCCCCTACAGACAAAGTAAAAACATATTAATTAGTAAATTTTCTTTCATCATTATCTGCCTAAAAATCTAAGTTTATGTTCCCTGTTTGAGCTATGTCATCAGCTCTCTAGACTAGTATATAATCCACTGTTCTCTTGAGGTATTTATATGCATGATTTATAGCTTGCCAATGAACCTCATTTAGATTTGATTGATATCTGCTAACTAAGTGTAGTACAAAATAGATATTTGGGTTGGTGCACAATACGACATCTATGAGATTCTATATAGTTGAAGCGTAGGTAATTCTACTCATCCTATCATTCTCTTCCTGTGTCTTAGGGCAGTTCTTAGAAAAAGGAGATAACCTATGTTTACGAGGAATTTGAGCCCCCTTTAAATAGGTCCTTGTTGAGCCTGGCTAACATCTTGTTAACGTATGTTACTTGAGATAATCCTAACATCCTCTACTTATTATTTCTAAAAAGATTAATTTTGAGAATATAACTGGTTGTTCCAAAATTCATTATACTGAACTGATTAGAAATTAAAACATTTGCATATGATAATTTTCTAAAACATTTGTGTATGATAATTTTCTTACATTAATGCCAATGAGTAGAATTCCATCCACAAATTATACAATAAAGCATACATTTATGACTTCTAGTTTTTTGTACATGCATGATTTATCTTTGCTTTGAATGAACTCATAAGATTTTAGAATCTTATTAAAATTGATGTTCTATACTCTTGATGCTTGCTTAAATCCATAAATGGATTTTTTTTAAGCTTGCAAACCATATGTGCATGTCTTTAGCAACTAAAACTTCTAGCTAGGACACATAAATATCTTCAATAAAATAACTATTAAGGAAGGTCATCTTGATATCCGCTTATCCTATCTCATAGTCATAAAGACAGACGATAGCAAGTAGGATATAAATGGGTTTAAGTATGTCTACTGGGAAAAAAAGTTTCATTGTAATCAATTCCTTCTTTCTAAGTATAACCTTTTACCACTAGCCAAGCCTTGAAGGTCCCTACCTTTCCATTCACACCTCTCTTCCTTTTGTATACCAATTTGCACCCTATTGGTTTTATCCTTTTGGGTGAAGCTATAAGAACCTAGACATGATTGAAATACATTGAATCAATCTCAGTCTTCATTGTTTCATGTCATATGTCTACATCAATATTAGTAATAGCCTCATCTTACCTAGTAAGGTCTTGTTCCTGATGGTCGGAGACTAGGTCAAAAACCACTCCTATTAATCTATTTAGAACCCTAGTTATCCTTCTACTATGACGAGGCTCTTTCTGTAAAGGATCTTTAGGCTATGCCTCTTCTTGTTTCTCATTTGGGTTACTATAAAAGTCGACTTAGTGGGTAACTTCTCCAAAAAGTTTCATTTTTCTCAACCTTTCGTGGATATACTTTGTTCATCTTCTAAATATCTATCATTTTTATTTGCTAATACCTTTTAATTCTTTGGATAATACAGGTATTCACCTTTCATTCCCTTTGTATACTCAATAAAGTAGCACAACTCGAATCTTAGTTCTAACTTTCCTCATTTGAAAGACACCAAGTTTAGAATATATTACTCAAGTTTCTAGACTATATCTCCAAAAGGAAATAGAAAGAGTCGCACGACATATTATGCTTTTGACTATTTTTATCAATGTTATGCTCTTTCTCTTAGGTACATCATTTTGTTGGGGTGTCCCAGCTGCAGTAAGTTGAAATACGATCCCATAATGTACCATGTAATCTTTGAATTCACCGAGGAGATACTATCCACCACAATTCGATTGAGAAGTTTTGATTAGCTTACTTGTTCAATGCTGCACTATAGCCTTAAACTTTTTCAACTTTTTAAAAGCATCAGACTTGCACCTCATTAAATAAACATAGCCATGCCTTGTACAATCATCTATGAAGGTGATGAAGTATTTAAAACCTTCCCTAGCTGGCGCAAATAACGAACCATATACACAGTATGAACTAGACTCAGCATCTCTTTAGCTCTCTCTACCTTTTGAGAAAAGACCTTTTAGTCATCTTTTCCTATTAGACATGATTCATATTGAGACCAAACTTTCATCTCAATGAATCCAAAAGCCCATTATAGATTAGCTTTCGAATCCTGGTCGGGTTTATATGACCTAATCTTAAATGCCATAAGTATGAGTAATTGATAATGACCTTTCTAGTTTTACTCATTTTAGGTTTACGTTTGCAAAGAATAAATTACCATACATGTGTCCAGTACAGAAAATCTTTCTATTTCTACTGATAGTAATACCAGAATAGAATGAAACATGATATCCATGGTTAATAATTTTGGAAACCAAAATCAAATTATGTTTAAAACTAGGAACATAAAAAATATCCTTCAATAAAACTACTATATTATAATCAAATAATAATTCCAAATCTCCCACCACTTCAGCCTATACTTTAGCTTCATTACCTAATGAGGACTATGCTCACCCTTCTTGAGTTTCCTTATCTTTCCAAACCCCTATAAGGAGTTACATATATGGTTAGTTATTCCAAAAAAGTACTTGATGATCTAACTATTATTATAGACTCTAGATACAAAGTATTACCTATGGGATTCTTCTTGGCCAAAATATTTGGATACTCATTTTTTCTAGTATCCCTTCTTGCCATATTTAAAACATTTTCATTTGGATTTGTCATTTGGCTTGTACTTCGTGTTGCTGTGTTCGCAATGTTGTGCTTTATCCATTATATGCCTTTGTTACACTTGAATGGAATAAATCTAAAGCTTACCCAAGTTTTCATTTAAAATACAAATTTAATCACAAAATACAACAAATAGGGAAGTATACCTATCGTGTAGTGAAGTGTGGCATTTGTAAGTATCGAAGAATCCTTAGGAAATGGGTCAATTATCCCTACTACAACTTTTATTTTATTGTCCAATTAACTAAATTTTGCAGAACAGGGGGTTATCAACGATATTGCATGGTGTTGTGAAAGGTGTTCTGCATGTCACCGTGCATGCTTTAATGCACTATACCAGTCTTGAAATGACATCATGGCATTTGAATTCATTCTATGCTATAATCATGCATGGCTGTATCAATGATGATGTGTACGACACCGACGACTACCAGAAGCCTTCAGAAGTCTTCATACTTTTTAACATTGATGGTCCACGACATGGAAAGTGATGAGCATGGTGCCATGGACTCCCATAATATTGACTTCTAAATCTTAGATATTGTAGGGTGATATGTAGCACGCTCTCGACGACATCGTGTTGTTTTAGTCTTTTTCATTTTTTTTTTCTCCTTGAATCATTGTGTACTCTTAAGCATTGTCAACCTACATTAAACAAGGAGAAAATGGGGGATTAAGTAGCAATCTAGAATGAAATTTGAAGATTTTGAATAACAAATGATATATAAAATATGCATATAATGAATAATAATCACTTGGGCTAGGTTACTGCATTCCCCATCTTTTCTTCAACTTTCTGGGCTTAGGCCATGTTTTTGATGAAGAAAACTTGAGGACTAATGCCTTAGTCTGTAGCCTCATCAACTTTTTCTGCCAACTGAAGCTCCTTCATCAACTCTGTAAAAGTCATCTCCTTCTTGTTCTTATTATAATTTAATTTAAACTACGAGAAGAAGTCCAACAGAATCTCAAGAACCATGTATGCATGGCTTTCAGCATCAATTATGGCCTCTAGGACTTATACTTTCTCAAATTGTTAATCATTTTGAGTATATACACTCTAATTGATGCTCTTTCAGCCATTCTAGTGTTAATGATTGCTCTAAGAGCCTCTTACCTTGCAAGTAGGCTCTTATTAACAAACATGGTGGCTAATGATGCACTTATTTTATATTCAGTGGCAATATGCTCATGCTTTGATTGTAGCACATTAGATATGACAACAAACATGTAACAACGATCCATCTCGTTAGCCTTTTTTCATGCCCATTCAGCCTCGTACTCTTCATCTATGAAAGATTCCCCAATCTTAGACAAGAATCAAAACATGACATACTTATACTCCTTAACAGTAAGTTTTATGTCTAGGTTTCATTTCCAATCCATATAGTTTGGTCCCATTAGCTTATTCTCAAGGAGAATAATGGCCAATGGACTAAAATAACCATCACCTACTATTTTTGAAATTTAGAAAAACAAAATATTCTTAATTTATTCAAAATAAACAAATAATTTGTACACTTTCGTCATATTATATCCAAAAAATAGCAAGTCCTATAACTATTATCTATAACATGATTAATTTTGGTTCTTAGCAAAGCTAACATAGCTTTGTGGGTAGATTAACACTTTTATAAACTAAGTGCATTGACAATTACTAAAAAACTACCCTTTTAGATAATGTTCTAAACAATAACTCCATCGATCAAATAGCCGCTTCCTCTCATATCCTATGGATAGACCTTGCACTATGACCTCCAGCATGGGTTGATCTATCACAGTACGTATCTTAGATGTCAATTTTATTCATCCATTAGTTTTATATCCTTGTGCAAACTCTATCCTTTATGGATTCACTCCTAAGGTGACACGAAAAGATCCATGATCTCTAACATAGATCGAGATAGATGTCGTAGGGCTACATATACCCTTATCCCATTTAGTCTTTTAAAATAAAAGTTTTATAAATATTTTCTTTGAAAAATGCATTAACTTAACGTCATTCAAACTTATGTAAAATTTCTAAAAATAACAAAACCTCCATGTCATGGATGATATTTTTTGTGAGATTTAGCATGGATTAATTTTACTAAAAAACTTAATGATTTTAAAAATATTTTTTCCTCGAAAGCTATCAAGAGGCCTTGGTCTCATTAGTTTTTATATAACAAAACATTTTTTCTTCAAAAAAATCAAATTAAATTGGTTTCCTATTAACTTATACAAAATCTCAAAATCTAAATATTCTGTATGTCAAAGTTGAAACCCTTTGAGAGAATAATCATGGATTAATTTTGAAGTCAATAAACCTTTTAATTAAAACAAAATATTTTCCATGTCAATCTCTTAACTTGGATCTTAAGAGTTATGTACACTTTGATTTGTTTAAAAAAACATAGCATGCTCTAAGACAGTAGACAATTTTCATACTTTTTTTTTCTTTAACCTTGTTAGCATATATGCCAAAATAAACTATGTATTTTTTGCATTTTGGAAAGTAATAAAATATTTCATTCATTAACGATAATTTGTTCACATATATTTGTACATTAAACTCCAAGTATATTAGTAAGTAATCCACGTGATGGGTTGTGCTTCACAATAAGGTACAGATTATAGGTTACTAATATACAAGCAAAAACATTCTTGATCGATTGATGAAGTTAGGCATTTTATCTTGGTTTAGATCATTACACTATGGTTTCTAAATGAGAAATGATTTACCTTTAACTAGTGAGTAGTCCTTTCACATCAATAGTGTAAGCGTATTTGAAATACAAAGAATTAGACTATGTAATAGTGATTTTTATGAGAGTGCTATAATAAATAAAGATTGGTCTATTGCTGCTACTAGTAGATGAGTACCTTAGGACTTGAGTATAAGTTAGTGGTTTGGTAAAGTTAAACATGTTGATATGGCCTAAATTAGTCATATTTTTTCTAGTTATTTGAGGTTATTTTGTGATACATTTTGTTCAATAACTAGTCATATTCCTTCATATTTGATATTTTACCATTGGAAATGTATTTTGTGCATTATTTCAGATTTTAAGGGTAAAATAAGATAAAAACACCGCAAAATAGAACAAAGGCGGTGCTGGCTATGACAGAGGAATCGACATCGGCCACGTGCTGATGGCATGCACTTCAAGGTGACGAAAAAGTAAGTGAAATAGAGTGGAACAGAACTAAACTAGCGCCGGCTGGGAGGCTAGAGGCGGCGCCGGCTGCATTTTGGAAAGGTTTCATAGAAATCAAGAAAAAAATCAGCGAACAATTGGAGAAACAAAACACAACCGGCGCTGGCTGTGCCCTGATGTTAGGGTGATGCCTCGATTTTCGTACGTGTTTTTTGGCAATCTACAAAGTTTTAGTATTTTTCTACTTCTAATCGGCCAAAAAATATACATCAACGAATTTATGGACTTCCAAAGCCTATAAATAGACGAAAAACACAATGAAAAAAAGGGAGAATTCATAGATCATAATAGAAAATCACTCAGGATCAAAGGAGAAATTCTTCAATTCAAGAAGGATTGTGTAAGAAGGTCTTCAAAGGAAGAAGAATGAGGCTTATCTATGAGTGCTTTCTTTTACTTTGTTTTCTTTTTCTTGAACAATGATGTGTCAATTATTTTATTGTAATTCAACATTGTTTTAGGTATTCATGATTTTTAGGGTTACTTTGATCTTTTGATTAATTGATTATTATTCTTGATATTGAATTACTTATTCTTATTACAAGATTAGTTGGTTGTCTCTTTCTATTAACTTGCTTGGAAAAGGGGTTGATGGTGGCTTCAATTCATTAGTTTTATATTTGTTGTCTCTTAACTTACTTGAAAAAGAGGTTAATTGCAAAGAACAAGTAATTAAAGGTTAATTGATGTCTGCCAGAATATGGATTCATTAGTTAATTTCATGTTTTATGTTTGCCAGAATATGGAGATTTAATCAAGGATTGTTTTTAATGTATTTTTTAGGTGAATTAGTTGAGACGGAATATGTGATGCTAATTTGTCTAGAAGATAGTGATTTCATGGTTTAAAAAAGAAGTAAATCTATCCTAATCCTTCATGATACTAAGAGAATAATTAGTTATGATAATGATTGAATACTTTAAGATCATGTTTGTCAAAATAATGGTTTGAGTTACATAATTCTCCATCCTTGACATGTATATTATATTATATTATATTATATTATATTATATTTTTATTTCTTTTTTACTTTATTGAGTCGGTTAAACAATGAGAGAAAAGTGATCAATGCATACTTGTTCCTTGAGGATCGATACTCGTTTGAACCCTATGCTATGTTAATGATAAGTACGCTTGCTCATATGTGTAATTCGGGGTTAACATTTTAATTTAAGCTTGATTGGGAATGTGCTTATTTTTACATGATTTTTATACCCAAATAAATACGCATCATTTGTGCATTTTGATATATGATGGGTGAGGTCTTAATGTAAAGCCAATAGCTTTATATGTTGGATGTATGACTTTAGTTAATTAAGATAGATTTAGAGTTTCTATGCCTCACTTAGTGGAGATTGATCAACCCCTTGTGATTGACCAGGATAATCTGGGTAACCAAGGGCCCTGAGAACGTGGCTTAGTCTGTATGTTTTTGGATAGCTCCCTGAGATAAGTAGGTACATATTAGAAGTTATGAATTATCAGACTAAATATTGAAAGATATTAGATGTTATTAAGAAATATGTTAGTACATTCTTCCTATCTCAATGATGGGTATTACATAGAGGGGTATTTTCATCATTATAAATATAGGTCAAAGACACTATACTTGAAAAATTATATGTCCTTATTATGATAAATAGAATATTTAAAATGATAAAATACAGCTTTTTGTTAATAAGGATTTTTTTTTTCATTTTAGCAGCCAAGACTAATATGTCTTTTGGTCCATAGAGTAGTTCAAGTAACCTTAGTAATTTATTTACAATGTGGGATTGTTGGATGAAATTAATATTGGAAGAATTGTTCTAAGAATCCAATAATTATTTATTTAGGCTAGAATAATGTATTGGGCTAATTTAGCTAATCAATTAAACTGATTAATTAATTAAATTTTTTGGTAATTTAATATTGAGCCCAAGAGGATCAATTAATTAATAGGAGAGTTATTTAATTAGTCCTGAGTTGATTAAGGAAAACTCTTACCACCTAGGATTGAGGTAGGCAGCTATTAGTTTTTAGGAAACTAGGGTAGCCACTATATGCATATAAAAGTGGAAAAGAAAAGGAAACATTGGTGGTTGTTGTTTCATGCCAAAACAGAGTTCGCGTAAGAAACAATTAGGAAAATAGTTTCGTGAATAGGAACCTAGCAAGTGCCCTTTGTTTTCTTTGTTATTCGAGATAGCTCTCCCTTTTTCCATTGTTCTTCATCCTAATTATTCTCATTGATGATAAGACTATGACAGTTTAGAGAATAAAAGGTTGACAGCTAACAATTTTGATGCACTTTTGACGCAAATGAGTCAATACTTTGTAGATATTCCTGTGGAACAAGTGTTCATGACAAATCAAGAACATCTATCAAACCTAATCCCGGCAGTAAAACACCCAATGCAAAGAAAAAGTAAGTGTTCCTCAGCTATAAAAGGGAAATTAGTTTTTAAAATTCTATTACAGTTGTGTTTCCTGCGATCCTTCAAACCTAAATGTCTACATAATGGACTAAACATATTAAAAACATTAATGGTCTTGCTTAATCTTAACAAGAGTCTTCCTTTTGACTATTTTTTTTTTCAATGTAAAACATTCAATAAGAACATATAACAATTACAAGGAAAAATACTCTTGTATGATATGGGACCCAAAAAAAATTACAAGGAATAAGACCAAGTCATTATCTTCTCCTCCTTGTGCCTTAGCAACCACTACCAATCCCCAACACCAGCAAGCCTGGGCCTAAGCCAATCCCCTCGTCTAGTGCCCAGGTAGCACCTAGCGCTGGTACCTAGACAGATAGCACCCAATGTGAAACCCCAGTCGAAACCAACCTTAGAGTAAGGGGGTTGGGATACATATCATATTTTATTGCATGTTTAAATATATTTTTATATGATTTTCTATGCTTTGGATTTGTGTGTTATAGTCTCGAGGGCTTAATTATGTTCATTGAGTAAGAAGGGCAAAATGGTAATTTTTACTTGAGGTGAAAATAGGGAGATAGCTTGAGGATTAAATAGGAAAAATATTTTAGAGAGAAAATAAGAACAAGAGTTGTTGTGGTTTAGTGGTTAGAGCTTTGGAATTAATTCTTGAGGTCTTGGGTTCAAATTCCATCATTGGAGCTTTTGCATGATTAAATTTTATTTTTGTAGGGGAAGGGTAGATTTTCCTCCTTGAGTGCTCTAGAGAAGGGTAAAGGAGATGTCCTAGGGGAGACATGATAGGAGTACCCTAATCCTACTCTTGTACCCTACAAAAATTCCTAAGGGAATTCATACCCTTCTTGATCCTTAGATTTTCTTACTTCTCAATTTCTTAAATTATTCAATTTATTCAAGCCAATTTCATTCCAGAAATTTCAGTAAAGTGCTGTGGCTTTGAAGGTTCAAAATGTCTAAGTGAAAGACATCTTATGGACCAAAAGTGTGGAAGAGATGGGGAAGGTTCCAAGAGAATTAATTCCCCTAGTGAACCTTCAAAACTTCACTCTAGCTATGTTCATTTTCCTTCATGTAGTGATCTGAAATTTTTCCAGCTTCTTGTGCCTTCAAGGTGTCGAAATTTTCAGCCATCATTCCCTCCCAAATGCTGCCAGAAAATGGCCCTCTTGACCAGCTTGAAATCTGAAATTTTCTGGCCAAATTCGGACTGCACAAATGCTGTGCAAAACCAGAAAATTTTCTGGGCAAAATCGCAGCATATATGAGCTTAAACCAAGCTATTTTCTTCCAGTTTTCTCCCCACTCCTTAGCCACGTTTTTCCTCCATGAAGAAGGCTGGAAACCAGCCTTGAAAGACCTCTGAATGCCCCTTCAAACTCTCTGCAATCTGACTGGAAAGTGGCAGCAAAAGCTACCCAGAAAAATTCCAGCAAATAGCGAGACCTGTACAGGATTTTTTTCCAGCTTTGTTTCCTCCTTCAGCCCTGGCCGAAACTTCACCATTTTTCTGCACAAACCTCTCTTGAACAGCCATGAACTAAACCCCATTGTCTTCCCCAACCTTTTGCACGAAATCCAGTCATGGCTGCCCTAAAATATCTCCAACAAATTACTCCAATCATGCCTTGATTGGAGACCAAAATTCCAGCAATCCTAATTTAGCAAACTTCCATAAAATGTCCCCTAAACAACCAGACCTTTCCTTCACCATTAAACTCCCTCTTTTTGGCCACCATTAACCTTCTTCAACCAGCTTTCATCCAGCAAAATCACTGAACATCGATCGGCCATAGCAGACTTCCAAAAAGCGCTTCATTGATCAAATATATTCTTGCTATATTTTGTTTCCAAATTTGATTCCCAAAAATATTCTTTTAGGATTTCAACAACCAGCCTTTCCTTTTCCTTTCAAACCAGAAAAATCATCTACCTAAACTACACAAACAATTCGGCCACTGCAAACATACAGAATTTCGGCAGCTTCAAATCCAAAATCCCTCCATTCTCTTCAACCTTCAAGCACACATAGAACACCAAGAACACCTACTCACTTCTCTTGCTTAATACCTCTCCAAACCACTTCAATCTCCTTCAAAAAAATTCCAGATTTCATCTACTCACTGCCGTGAGTCCATCCATACCATTTTTAACATCAAACTCCATCTTTTGGATAAAAAATCAGTATTTTTGTGAAGGCTCAAGAACACCTTCAAGGTAAGTTTGTTCAATCAACTTCATCTTCACTAATCTTCAATCTCTAATGAATATATATGTGTATAAGCATGCTAATGGACGCTCTTCTTCTCTTTTCTCTCTCTCTCTCTCTCTTGGCCGAATACCCTCTCCCTCTTGGCCGAATGAATTCTTCACCAATGGCCATGCTTTCTTCATCTCTCTTGGACGGATCTAGTCATCTAGGGGTTGAGATCCATTCGAAACTCCTTCAAGGTACTCATCAATCAAGTAAGCCTTTTCAACCCTCCTTTTTAATTCTAGATTCATGTCTCTAGGATGATATTGGTAGGAGATGGATTATGAATAGGATTTGAGCATGTATTGTTGTGATGAGTTGAGATTGAAGCATGAATAAATGTGTGTATATGATGGAGATGGGATTTATGCATGAGTTGGTTATCTTGGTTGATTGTATGGTGTTTTTAGGGTTTAATGCATGTCTCCATGTCATAAGTAGTATTTGTGATCAAGTATGTTAGAGATTATGTCACCTATGGTGAATAGGATTTATATTCATGTATGATTGTTAAAGCCATGATTATGTTTATGCTAGTAGAGGTTGGATCATGCCTTGGTAAATTTAGATCTATGTTTCTATTCATGATTGGGATGAGTTGATGAATTGAAGTGGAGTATATGTTCATGATTGTGGTTAGCAATAGAAATATGATCATGATCTAGTTGTCCCTAAGCTAAGTTTATTTCATCAATAAAATATTTAATATTATAATTTATGCTAGAAAGGTAGACTTAGATTATTATATATAATAAGGATATTTTAGTCAAATAAATGATAGCTTTTATTTCAAGAAATAAAATATATAGATATTATATATAATAATAATATCAAATAGAGCCTTTTATATAAATAATCATAATAAGTAAAATATTAATTTTGTAAGTCTTATATTCATAAATATCATTAAAATTTATTATCTTTCAATTATTATCTTTTAATCAAAACCTATTAAAATTTATTTAGTATCTTTCAATCAAGACCCATTAAAATTTATTTTCAACTAATTTTAGTTATCAATTATTTTCAAACAATTAATTATTAATAAATCATTATTTTACCTAATACCACCTAGGACTCTTCATCAAATAAACTCTAAATTATTCTTAGCAAGATTTAAACCTTCAACTTATTAGTACCTATTTCCCGAAACAATAATTATTTTGAATATCAAATTAGACTTAGCTTATAAACCATTTTTATTTATTATTTGACCTTAAAGCTTGGGACACTAGGATCATGGTAGTAGTGAGTTGAGCTAGCTTTATTTGTGAAAGTGGATTTTAGCTTGAGATTAATTATGACTTGTATTTACCCCAGGCGGGGTTAGGTCAGCTGTTGAAGACCTTTATTTTATCTCAAGCTAAGGATCAGGTAAGCTCCTGCATAAAACCTGTTTGATGCAAAATGTTTATTATAGCAAGCTAAATGTAGAGTGCATGGACACTCATTTCTGTAAAGGCAATTGAGGATTGTCTTATGTCTTATTTTTGTCAAACAAATTATTTGAAAATCAATCAGCAGATTTGCTCAAACTCAAAACTCATTCTAAACCTGATTTTGACAAAGGCTTTGGAAACCCTTAATTGCCATTTTCAAGTGGAACTATGTTTTGTTTCTTTTTCCCCAAGTGTGGTAAGTTACGTTGAGTACTCAATAAGGGTAGACTGCTAGGACTAGTCTTTGAAGGGTAAGGGTGAGTCTCTCGGTAGATGGCCACCTCTGAGGGGTAAGTCCTCCCCGGATAGGATGTCAGTCCAGCAGGTCGTGCCAGTCCGAGCTAGCAGTTTTTTTTTCAGTCAAGTGACTGTGTGTTGTCGGAATGGATAACCGGTTGTTGTTTGGGTATAGAGAAGGAGGAGTATCTTGCCCGGTAAGCCGATCACCTACCTTTTGTCAGTCTGCACAAAGTATCGGCATTCTGACCGGTTATGGGGCCCAACGTGTGGTAACCCATGATCATTTCTTTTGAGTGGTTGATTTTATTGATTATGTACCGTTGGAAAAACCTAAACACCACTCTTGATTTTCACTAATATTTATTGCTTGCCAGTATTTCTCTTATAAAGATTTATACTTTGCATTCACAAATTGTTTTCACTGGTCACTCAAAGCATACACGGACTTACTGAGATTTTTATCTCATCACCCTTTTTACCATGATTTCAGGTCGATCCTACTGTGAGGATGAGTAGCTAGATATTGCCTACCTTGGAAGATTTTTCTGATATTTAATTTGTATAATGCTTTGGGGAGTTGAGAGTGGATAATTTTATTATAGATTTGATTTTGGAATTCCTGGATTCATTCATGGATTGTAATAAATTTTAAGTTAAAGTACTATTTTTATTCCGCTATTTTGATTGTGTGACATAGTTATAAAGACCCATTGTCCTTTAGATTGGGTGACATCTCCGGCCCTAGCGGGCCTAGGTAGAGGGGTGTTACACCCAATGCCCAGGTAGAGCCCGACACTAGCTCCATGTAGCACGCAGGTAGTGCCAGCACTTCTATATTAGTAGCATATGGATTGAAAGCAGATCCTACTTTTTCTTCTTGGGATTTGCATCATCATCCAAGCATGGTAATTGTTGCAAAATTCAGAAAAATAACTGAATTTAAACAATAAAATATAAATGCCTATGCTCTCCAAATCGAGGCTTACATGGGTTCTACCAAAAGTGAAGACCAATTAATACAAATGCCTATACCTCCACACACGAGGCATACACAATATCTACTTATATAAAAAACACAAGAGATCACATGGAAATAATCGAAAGGAAGAAATTTTTTGCTTTATTAACTCTTAGATTTACCAAAAACCTTACTCTGATACCACTTGAAAGGATCGTGGTAAACATTAGAACGTAAAATAACACAGCAGAAATAATAAAAGTTTTTACCTTTTCTTCTAGGAGCAACTGAAAGGTGCTGAGGTTGAGATACTATGGGCTGCTAGCTTTCAACCATTTGTCTAGCTGCCTTTGGCTCGAATTCTGCTAATCGTCTGCTTCGGTGTATCAATGCCAGAGGTCTCAATCTTTCGCAATATAATCCCACTTTCTGCTAGTGAAAGCAAAGGGCTTGGGGAAACATCTACTCTTAACTAACAGCTAAAAACAATGTCAAGAATTTTACTCTCAAACTTCTACAGTAAAGAAACCAAGAGAAAAACAAGAAGAAAAGAGAAATAGTTCTTCACTCAAGAGAAAAATCGAGTGCGAGGCTACAGAAAGGAGGATGAGACAAAGGCTAATAAGGCTCTAAGGTTCTGATCGTGGAAAAAAATAAATTCAAGAAATTAGTTCTTTAGGATTAATTTAATCCCAACCAAAACCTATTTCTAAGCCTCTTAATCCGCTTCACTTTGCTAAGTGGCAGCCAAGCTAAGGTTTTAAAACCCTAGCTGGCCAATGGTAGGCTTTAGGCCTAGTAGCCGATTACACTATAAAAAAAAGACCATTTACGACAAATGAAGGACCATCGAAAATACATAGAAGACTGTTGTATAAACCTTGTACAATAGTCCTATGATAGTTTTCAGGCCATCCTAAATATTGGTGTCATTTATATGAAACGATAACGATAGCCTGAAAACTATCGTTTATATTATTGACGATAGGTTATATGAAGGTTCGGTGATTCTGCAGTAAAAAGATCATGAAAAGTGTGGTGTATAATCAAGTTATTTTCAGTAATATTTACGATGGTCCTAGGACCACTGTATAAAAGAGAACATATACGACTATTGGTTGGGCATCATTTATAAGTTGTAAAAAGACAATGCCTTCTTGACTGTCGTATATGATTACCAAAATAGGTAGATTAGTGACAAATCCTCTTTGTAGCTAAAGCTTTACTTTTCTCGCAAAAGGTCTTAGCGAGGAAAACTTTCTTCCTCACTAAAGTTGACCTTTAGCGAGGAGAACTTTATTCCTCGCTAAAGCTTTACTTTTCTTTTAGTGAGGAAAACTTTATTCCTCTGTAAAGTTTTACTTTCCTTGGTAAATGTCTTTATCAAGGAAACTTCTCGCTAAATGCTTTGCTTTTCTTGGTAAGCATTTTAGCACAGAAAACTTTCTTTCTTGATAATGCTTTACTTTTCTCACTAAAGGTGTTTAGCAAGGAAAACTTTCTTCCTCACAAAAGCTTTTCTTTTCTTGCTTTCTTCTTCCTTAAAACTATACGTTTCTAGCTAAAGGACTTTTGCGAGGAAAACCTTATTCCTCACTATTGCTTTGTTTTTCTCACTAAAGGTGTCTAGCGAGGAAAACTTTCTTCCTCACTAATGCTCTATTTTTCTCACTATTGCTTTGTTTTTCTCACTAAAGGTGTCTAGCGAGGAAAGCTTTCTTCCCTTCTATAGTTGTAGTCTTTAGCAAGGAAATGTGTTGTCAGGATAGACAAAAAAATTTGTTGCCAAAGACTTAATTTTGTCCACAATCATTGGCTAGGAAATTTTGGTCCCGGAAAGGTATCTATTTTTGTCTCTAGCGAGAAAGGTTTGCCATGGATACTATCAAACTTCTCACAAAAGACTTATTGTTGTCACTATGTTTTCAAAAGAATATTTATATTTTATCATAGATAACTATTATACGTAAGGAAATTTTTTTCTTTGTGAAAGAGTTATACTTTTTTTTCAACCATCAATTGTGACAAATAGTTTTATCTCTAAAGTCTATTGTTGGCAAGGAAATATTTTTGTCACAAATAGGCTTTAGTTTCCACACCAGTGACTTATTTTTCCTTTATATTTCTGCGAGAAATTTTTATATTTTGTCGTAGATTTTTTTGTGAGGAAAATTATTGTCACAAAAGATCTATGTTTTGTCACAATTAATAGTGAGGAATAATATGTAGAGTTTATATTTTTGTGAGAAATATTTATATTTTTCACTTAACTAAATTAAACATGCCTATCTACCTTTCTACCTTCCAGACATGGTAAGATTAGATGTTAAAATGGACTAAGGCTTTAATCTACTTATTAGTATATATATATATATATATATATATATATATATATATATATATTTGTCTCCATCCATTTTTTCTTATTTCACTCACTGATTTCTGATGGTTGCTTACTATATAGATTCTTATAATCCTGTAGGTTAGGATTTTAGGGAAAGGGTGGAATAGCTTTTCTTCGATACTATTCTGTTGTTGCAACTTCTGGTTGTTCATGCTAAACTTTTCTAACACCCTAAATAGCCTAATAGAAAAAGGCTATTTATAAGTTCTTGTCTTGCTCTCACCATCCCTTGGTTGTCAATGTTGTCATTTACTATAACAAAGTAGTATTGTAACACCTTGCTACCTACGTCCCCAAAAAAGGAGGGGATGTCACCCCATCTACAAGACAAGGGTTCTTTATAATGAGGTTAATAAAAGACTTAATCAAAGAAATATGCCAAATAAGACTTAAACATTTTACAACTTAAATAAAAACTTATACATAGCCTCAAAATAAAGGATAACATAGTCAATGTCTCCAAAAAAAACAAATAATGGCAGAGTTTGTAACACTCCACTACCTAGGCCCGACAGGGCCAAGATGTCGCCCCGTCTATAGGACAAGGGGTCTTTATAACTAGGTCATATAAAGAAAAATAAAAGAAATACTTTAAAATTGAACTTATTACAACCCAAAAATACATGAACAAATCCAAAATAAATTGTTTGCTACCATGTCACAAAACAACACATAAGGAAAAATAACATAAAGTCTTCAAAGCATATGCAACAAATCTAGCTATTGACCTCCACAACAAGATCGACCTAAAAACATGGCATAAAAGATGATGAGATAAAATCTCAGTAAGCCCGTGTGTGCTTTGAGTGTTTCAAGTAAAACAGTTCGGGTATACAAGTTGAAAATTTTCACAAGAGAGAGTGCTAGCAAGCATTAAATAAATGTTAGAAATAAAGAGTGGTGTTTTGCTTTTCAAACTATACATGTGCGCAATAAATACAACCACTTAAAGAGGTAGCCATGGGTTACCACACATTGTGCAAACTGACAAAAGGTAGGTGAACGACCTATCAGGTGAGATACTTCTCCATCTCTACACCCAAACTTACCGGTTGTCCACTCTAGAAACACACAGTCCATATGACTGAAACTTGCTAGCTCGAACCGGCATGACCTAATGAACTGGCATCTTATCCAGGAAGGACTCACCCCTCAGAGGTGGCCACCTACTGAGAGGCTTACCCTAACCCTTCAAAGACTAGTCCTAGTAGTCTACCCTTATTGAGTACTCAATATTGATTGTCCTACTTGGGAGAAAATTGATCATACATTGCTTTACTTGGAAATAGCAATTAAGGATTCCTAAAATTCTTGTCAAAGTTGGGTTTTAGAAAGAGTTTATCATTTTGTGTAAAACTGCTTGTTTAATTTTCAAACGATTAGCTTGATTGAAAATAAAAGGAAAAATAGTCCTTAATTGCCTTTACAAAATAAATGTCCATACACATCATATTTGGCTTGCCACAGTATGTTTTGGTCTTCAAATACTTCCATGCAGGAGCTTACCTAATCCTTTACTTGCTCAAATTTCAAAAATCTTCCAAGGCTAACCTAACCTTGCCTGGGGTAAACACAAGACATAAGGTTATACTTGAGCTATACTTGCCTTACACAAATAATTACTAGCTCAACTAATTACAATCATGACCTTAACGTCCTAAGCTTTAGGGCTAGCCGATAAAGAATTTTATAAAATAAGTCTAGCTTGATAAGTTAAAATAACTAGGGATTGTAAAATAATTACTAATAAGTTATAGGTTCAAATAATAAAACTTGAGTACTATTGTTAATAAATAAACTAGGGTTTAAATGTTGAATAATCATAATTAATATTAGTAAATGGTAATTTAAGTTTTATAATACATTACAATTAATTTTTAACTAATTTTCAATAGATAATAAATAATTAGTAATAAATAAATTTTATTACATTTTTGGTTAATAGATAACAAATAAATTTTAAATATAAATAATATTTATGAATATAGGTAAAAGTTTGAACTATGGTCTGCAAGGTCATTAATCTTTTATTTATTATTATTACTTATATAAAAGACCATATATATATATATTATTTTTAATAAAAGATATTATTTATTTGAGTAGTAAAATATCAATATTTCATTTAATATTCCATTTCCAAAACTTCCTAGGAATTTTGAAATCTTTAGAGAAAAAATATAATAATATTTTTAATTAAGGTAACAAAATTTTGTTAATTAAAATAACCTAAGATCAACAAGAACATAATCATGGTTTACCTATTGTTCAACAAGAATTATGAACATATTCTCCAACATCAAACAACAAACTAATCCATTCATGAACATAGGCTTAAATCCATACATACTATAACAAGGCCAAATCTCTACTAAGCATAATCATAATCATGGCTTCAATGAAAATAAGAACATGAAAATCCTACTCAACAAAGGTTTCATAACATCTAGCATGCTTTAAACATCCAAAATTTTCTTAAGACATGATGAACACACATTGATTCTCAATGAATTCCATATAGCTTAATCATGATCATCCATTCTCATATCCTAATCTCAACCCCTTCATATATATGCATATACTCAATCCCCCATTCATATTTATTCTCCCTATCAACATCTAAGAGACATGAATTCATCATTAAAAAGAAGGATTAGGGAGAAATGCTTGATTGATGTTTACTTCGATGAAGATTCAAGAAGGTCCACGCGATTGCGAGTCTTGAATCGTCCATGAGAGGAGAAAAATAGCCATGGTTGCAATCCACTATTTCGGCCCAGAGAGAGAGATAGAGAGAAAGCACTAGCATGATACGTTATAGGTTGAATGGAAGAAGATGAACAAAAGAATTGTTCTTGATTACCTTGATGATGTTCTTGAGACTTCAAGAAAAAAAAAACTGGTTTTGATCCGAATGCCAATTCTTGTTTTCGAGATTTGGTGTTATAAATCCCATAAATGAAATCTAGGGAGTATGTAGGAGTATTCTGACTTTTTGAGAGGGATTGGAGGTGTTTAGAGTGGGTTTTGGCTTGAAGAAAGGTAGTGTGTGTTCTTGGCGAAAATGGAGAGAATTTGAGAAAAAGATGTGCATGAATTTCTAGAGAATGCTGGCCGAATGGTTTAGGGAGTTCAGGGATTTTGATTTTTAGCTTAGAGAGGAAGAGAAATTTTTGATTGTTTGAAATTTAAAAGGAGGGATTTGAGGAGTGGTTTGAGGTATAAAGGTGTTTAATTGATGGAGGTTTCTTGGAGCTGAAATGGAGCCGGCTGGACTGTTTGGTTTTGCTAAAATGAATGAAGGTTAATATAGTTCTAAGGTTGGCCAAAATTTAGAGCTTAATGGCAGAGGAATTTCTGGTTATGAAGCTTAGTACATGAGTGTTTTCATGGAGCAAATGCTGGAATTTTTTTGAAGTTCAAATTACAGCTTGAATGGACTGATCTTAGGAGATATTTGAGGTGTGGTTATGAAGTTTAAGTTTTCGAGGTAAGTGGAGAGGTTAATGGTGTTCAGTTCCTTGCTGAACTACGGTTATTTCACAAAGGTTAGATGGTGGTTTTTCGGCCAAGGATTTAAGGGAACAAAGCTGCAAATTTCTGGTTTCATGGTGTCCTAAGTTCGAATGGTTGCTTCAATTTCTGTGCAATTTTTTCTGCAATATTCCAGCCCGATTTGCAGAGGTTTTTGAGAGGTGTTTGAGGGTCCTTTAAGTCTGGTTTCTATCTTTCTTTATGGAGGAAAAGTAAAGGGGTTTTTCTGGCTTTAAGGCAGAAGAAACAACTTCGATTCAAGGCTGCTATGTAGCGAAAATTGCCCAATTTTTTTTTTCCTGGTTTGCACAGTTTTTGTGCAGTCCGAATTGCACAAAATTTTTAGTTCTTCAAGCTAAATAAATTGGTCATTTTTCTAGCAGCAAATGAGTAAGAAAGCTGGCTGAGTTTTTCGGAAGTTAGGCTGCCCAAAATCTGGAAAATTTCCAGATTTCTTCCATGAAGAATATGAACACTATGGAGTGGAGTTTGAAGGTTCAACTATGGAGATTAATTTCCCTTGGGAAACTTCCCTAAATCCTCTCCTATTTTCAGCTAATCCTCCAACTTCCAAGATCCATTTTCGAAACTCAAAGACAAAGAATCCTTGGTGAATTTTCCCGAATTAAAAAGATGGATTTTGATAAACTTTGAACAAATTTAATTCATGAAGGTGTTAGGACAAGCTAGAGGTAATAAAAGGACAAGAATTCCTCTAGAATTCTTTTTAGGACATGATGATAGTATTAGGACATTCTCTTCATGTCTCCCCTAAGACAACACTCCTATCTTTAGGGAAAGCAAGAAAACAAAAATTCAAATTTAACAAAGATAATCATGATAAAAACTTAAATGATAGGATTTGAACTCATGACCTTAGAGATTAATTCCAAAGCTCTAACCACTAAACCACAATAACTCTTGTCCTTATTTTCTCACCCAAATATTCTTCTTATTTAAACCTCAAGCTACCTTTCTATTTCAACCTCAAGTAAAATTACCATTTTATCCTTCCTACTCAATAAGCGTAAGTAAGCATTTTAACCTATAAATCATAATTCTAAAGCACATAAAATCATTTAAAAATATATATATTCATGAAAAATAATATGATATACATCCCGACCCCCTTACTCTAGGGTTGGCTTTAGGTGGGGTTTCACAAAGTCTCCCATAATCTGGATCTCTAGCCCAAACTGCTCAAAAGTGCTCATAACATGAAAATATGCACAAATAGTGTGAGAAATAAATTTTCCATCAAGTTCCATATGTGTGAGTTCGTTCATTTGTAACCACTTCGTGATATGCACTTTTAGAAATACCAAAACGTAATTGCGGCCATAAGCAATAGTTTTTTATCACAAGAGTGGCATTTTATTTTCCAATCTCAATAATTATTCTACTTCAAGGAAGTCAACCACTCATGGACTATGAAGTCGTACTTCAAAGCCCAAGCCATGAAACCCTGCATCAGGACCCCTCTAACTATACCAGAATACATTTATACCACAGTATATGGTGGGTGATAGGCCCACCGAGGATGGATTCTCCTCCTTCTCCCATACTCCTCTAACTTTCATTGTCCATGCTGGAATATAAATACAGTCCTCCTTGGAACTAGTTTGCTAGCTCAGACTGGCCTGACTCACTATCATTGATGCCTAATCAACAACGAGTTCATCTCCCAAAGGTGGCCGCCTACTAGAAAACTAGTCTGCCTTCCCGTAGTCTAATATTGGTGGCCTACCCTTATTGAGTACTCAATGATTTGTCATAAGGAAATACATTAGTATCAAGTAGTAACCAACAAGAAAGTATCAGTCATGACTTTGTAAACCATTATTAAATCATTTGGTGCAAAAGTCAAGTGAGGTGTTTGAAATCATTTTTGTTTAAGAAATAGTGCCTGAGTTGGAAAAGAATGAGAAAACTAGTCATGTTATACTTTTATCACGTTAAACAATGTTTCCATTGATACCATAAAATATTTGATAGCTTGCGATTGCTATATTTTGCGAACGGTTTGACTGCAAGAACTTACCAGAGTAAAGCAATTTAATTTCTTATTCCAAATGGATGAATTCTTACTCTTAGTAACCTTCCACGTCTAAAAATCACAAGAAAATCAGGTCACTATCTACTCCTAACATTTTAGGAAATCATACTCCTTAATAATTAATTCCCTATACGTAAACAAGAAGCAATCACCAATTTAAATCATTGTCCAAACTTGTACTTCATTCCCATGTAACTATTGCCCATAAAATATTACATAAAGAATTGACTAGTTAATTGAAATAAAATTGCTCATGAAAATAAATAAATTAATGTATTAAAATATTAAGTGTATAAAGGACTTAAATAAATACATATTTATTTAATTATTTACTTAGCTAATTGAAATACTATTATTACAAATAATGAACACATATGAATTAACAATAGAAAGTTTCCTTAAACTTTCCTAAGTTAATCCAAATTTCCAACAAGGTATCTCGGTTTTCCTAAGAACATATTACCTATGAATACACCTTGGGTTAACCTCAATTTTTATAGGGATACACCTTAATACATATAGAACAGAATTCAGGTGGTCTTACATGCAAATTAGGCTTTATTTATGTTCAGAATTTTTATTTATGTTACTGTAGCTTTCTGCCCAGATTCACTCTGGTGTAAAGAAAAATTCGTAACTTTTGATCTTCTTATCAGAAAATTCCTAAATTTTACAGGTAACTTCATCACACCCAAGAACACATTTTTATGTTTAGACCTTCCCAAAATTCGGCCGTTTTTGGCACGAATGCCCACTTAAATCCATCCGGGCTCTCTGTTTTCTCATGTTTTCAAAAAATTACTGAGATTAATCCAAATGTTTCCTTCCATGATAACTAGTGTAAATCACACCCTGAACATGTACAGTAACAACATCAAAAGCCCTTTCAATAATAAATCACTTGGCTATTTTATTTTGTATTTAATTCTCCAACTAGCATAGTATCACCAATTTTTCAGATTTCAGCTATGATGCACAAAAGTATTTTCTTTCCATCAATTCTTTTGAAAGTTGGTTTCTTTTTAATAATTAGGCATAATTTGATGATAATAATCAATTTTCACACAAAGAACACATAAGATAATTTTTTTGAAACCCCAAACCCTAATTTTCCCCTTTAATGATGGTAGTCAAGAAAAAGTAAAGAAAAGAATTAGTTTGTCATTACCTCTTGCTACGCTTCACTCAAACAAACTCAGAAGAAGGGGTAGGTGCCTTCTAGCTTCCGTTACCACCAAGAACACCAAATGATTGATCCTAAAATAATACTTCCAAGTTGCTATTTTTTGCAGCAATTTCTCCAAGGATTTTGTTTAATTAATTATTTGGACGCTTTTAAGTAGATAAAAACATTAGAAAATAGGTTTTTCCGTTAATTCTTTTTCTATTTCCTAAACCTATTAAAATTGCTACATATAAAACCTACCTAATCAGATTTTTTCAACTAAAATCCTATCCTAGCCGTCTCTCTCTCTCTCTCTCTCTCTCTCTCTCTCTCTCTCTACATGAAATTCCTCCATTTCATTAGCCAAAGTTGAATTATTTTGCTAGGGATAGGGATATTTATTAAAAGGATTATGTTAATGCATCATTTGGTTGTTTTTGTGAGGAAGAGATATGCACTAAATTAGCTAAAATATAGTAAAGACATAACTCAAGAAAGAGAGTGTGGATTCTATTTTATTTCTTCATGATGCTATAATGTTAAATTTATCATTGTCATAACTTTAAGGATTTCAGTCTAATTACATGTTTCTCTATCCTTGATTTTGTAAATATTTTATTTAATTTGCCTTTGATTACCTTAGTTGGTAGGTTAAACAATTAATAAGAAGTAATTAGTGTGTAGTTGTTCCTTGTGTATCGACACTCATTAATGTCTTATATTATGTTTTGTAATAAGGATATTTGTCCATATGTGTGATTTGGTATTAACGTTTTCATTAAAGCTTGATTGGGTACTTAAATTTGATTAATTTTATATACCCAAATTAAGTGCATCAGAAGGCAACCCCACCACTTCCAAACCTTTTCAACAAGTTACCCATCCAGAAGGAAGGGGCTCGTAAACCATTTTTCAAGGACTACAACAAGGTAAGGGAAGATTGGATCAAAGATAGAGAAAAAGCAATCGAGAGACTATAAAAAAATAGTGACATCAAATGTTTTAAGTGTCTTGGCTATGGTCACATGGCACATAAGTATCCTTGATAGGGGCTAAATTCATCAATATTTTTCGAATTATTTGAGGATATTTTGTGATACATTTGATGTAACAGCGAGTCGTATTCCATCATATTGGATATTTTGCCTTTGGAAAGGTATTTTGGAGTTTTTGCACAGAATTGAAGGGAAAAAAAATGAAGAAACCATTGCCATTGTAGTGCACAGCCGGTGTTGGCCATGTCCCACGAAACCCGCATTGGCCCTAGGCTAGAACAGGGGAAAAAAAGCAAAAAAAAAAAAAAAAAAAAAAAAAGAGCAAAAGTCATGAGGGACTGAGTCGGCATGAGCCCAACTTCCTTTTAGCTTACATATTTTCAACTTCTACTAGGATTCTTTTGGGAACTCTTTCAACTAAGGAAGAGGACTCTTGTAGGCACTTATTGGCAATTAAAACTCCCATAAATATAAGAAAATAATATTGTACAAAGTAGTTTTTCAATTCCTCAATGTAATATCTTTAGAAAACTCCTACAGAAATAACTAATTTTATGATGATCATGGAGAAGAAGAGGAGGTTGCTCAAGAAAGTTTCAGGGAAGAAGCAGAAGGCTTTCTTGTCTATGAGTGGTTTTTTTCTCTCTTATTTATTATTTATTGACAATTTGACATTAATGTTTTAATTGTCGTTAGTGGATATTTTTTGGGATTCATGATTTTGTATTGATTTTAGTTTTTTGATCAATTGATTATTGTTCTTGGTATTTGATTACTTTTTTTAATTAAGGAATTAATTGATTGTTTATTCTTATTGACTTGTTTGCAAAAGGGGTTAATAGTGGTCTTAATTTAATTAATTTCATATTTTTATCTCTTAACATGCTTGCAAAAGGGGTTAACTGTAAAAAACTTACGTAATCAAAGATTAATTGATGATTTTCTAGAATATAGAGTTATTAGCTAAATTCATGCCTTAAACCACCTAGAATGTAAGGATTTATGTGAGGATTGATTTTAATTTATCTTTTGGGTAAATTGGTTGAGATGGAATATATTCACTGATGTAGCTAGAAGATAGGGATTTCATAAATTACAAATGAAGTGGGTCTAATTTATTCCTTCATGATGCTAAGATAATAATTAACTAAGAAAATAGCTAGTCAATTATTATTGCGTATTCATGGATTTCTATCTCTTTACATGTCTTATCCTTGTTCTCACTTCTTGATTATCCTTGTGATTTTTTTTGTGCGACTTGACCTTTTTTCTAGTATATTATATTAGTGTTTTATTTATCTCTCCTTATTTTATTGGCTAAACAATAAAGATTTGGGTAAAGTAAGGTCGATACTTGCTGTTCCCTATTCTATATGATAAGTATACTTGCCTGTATATGTGGTTTTAGTGGTTAGTATTTTAATTAAAGATTGATTGATTGTAGACTTTATTGGTAGTACTTTCTACTCCAAAAAACACACATAAAGTTTTTGGCACCATTACAGGGATGGACACTATCGAAAGTACTCGAGTCTAGTTAATTTAGCCTTTGTTGTAATTCTAAATATTACTAACTTTTGTTTTTAGGTGCTTTGTTAATATTTTTGTCTTAGTATATAATTTTATTTTTTTTATTTGTTTGAATTTTTCTTACTATTTTTATTTTTCTTTTTGATTTGGTTTTTGTTTTTCTTTCTGAGTGCGGGTTGACATCATCATGGACAATCATTATTTGAGAAGTACATGGCATTGGGCACAACATCAAAGAAGCTATGATGATGGTAGACAGGCACAACTACATGCACACATTGATGTTTTGAGTAAGACACCACTTGAAGCATTAATAAATTTCTTTGTTAACAATGCTAATACTTCTATTAAGGGGTATGAAGAATCATCCCAATGAATGAGCTCTAAAAAAACACAACTAGCAAAGTTCGTTGATGAGATCTAGAATAGGAAATTGAAAATCACAGAAAAATAGGATACCTCCCGATTGATAGAGCCCACTGATGCCATTGATAATGGGTTAAGTTTACCATGCCTCAAAGAGTTGGATCTTTCAATGCTACATCTAACGCAATCCTTAGAGGATGTTGACAAATTCTACCCTTCACCCCATCCAAAGGGAGGTAACTTAGTTTTTGTAAATCATGCATTGAAAAGTAAGGATTTCTTGATCTCCTCTTTGAGAACTAAAATACTAACTTTAAAGGGGAATTTTGATAGGGGCTAAATTCATCAATAATTTTCTCGTTATTTGACGATGTTTTATGATACATTTTGAGCAATAACTAGTCATATTCCTTCATATTTGATACTTTACCATTAAAAAGCTATTTGGTGCTTTATTACAAAAAAATGTGGGAAAAGGAAAAAAAAAAAAAAACTTATCGCCGAGCAGTGCCCAGCCAGCACTAGCCGTAAGGAGCTCAGCCGGCATTGGCCCAACTCTGGAACGACTCAATTTGCTAAAGAAAAAAACAGAGCAGTTGGACACAGTGCACAACCAGCACTGGCTTTTCTCTGCACCGTGACGGCGGGTTTTGCTGTTTTGCGTGGATTTGAGAATTTCCTAAGAGTTTTAGTATTTTCCAACTTTTACTCGGCCCAGAACTCTTAGAGAATGATTTTTGACCTCTTGGAAGCTTATTTAAGCAAGGAAACACACGGAAAACAAATGAATCTCAGGATCAAAACTTCTAATCAATCACAAAAAGTGGAGAAATCATTCAAGGAGCATTGATTTTGGAGTTTTCATGAAAATTCAAAGGCTTGTCTATGAGTACTTATCTCTTTCCTTTTTTTCTTTTTCTTGAACAATGATGAGTTTAATTCTTTAATTATATTTAGATATTATTCTTACATTTATGATTTTGAATTAATTTTATTCTTTGATCAATTGATTATTTTTCTTGGTATTTGATTACTTTATTTTATTTGATATGTTGATTGAATTAAATTTATATCTAATGGACATGGGAAATGAAGTTAGCTGATGTTTCATTTAGTCAATTCTATATATTTGTTATAGGTTTAGAATTTAGCTTAAGTAATCAAAGATTAGTTAATTTCGCTTAGAGCATAGGGTTATTGACTAATTTTATAACACCCCTACTAAAGATAACAGCAGAAGCATATTAATACCGGGTGTCGCCCGTCCAATTTCCTAAACAAGGGGTTTTTATAACTAAAAAAATGGAGTATACAAGGTCCAGACTCATACAATATCCCATAGTGATGGCCACACATATACATATATCAAAGATTCTCATCCATGCCATCCCAAACTACAACAGTAATAAGTACATAATTAAGAAAGGAGTCGTCCAAACCTATACTGCTGATACTGTGGTATCGTCCTTCTATCCGTAGGTCCGCTCAACTCTGGATCCTACAAAAGGGTAAGATAAAAACACTTGTGAGTAACAAATCACTCAGTGAGTCTTGTGTGTGCTAGTGCTTTAGTAAAGAAATAGAGTACAAAAAACTTTTGTGGGGAAAGCATTTCGTCTATTCACTGGAAAAAATTCAAAAACTCTCTCAGAAAAAGTTTATTTTGAACTCAATTATTTTTGCAATATTGCATTTCAATTTTAAATCATTGCCCTAATTTTCAAATCACAGGCACTTCTCCAATAGAAGGTCGGCCTATATGCAAATCCCACAGCCTTTGCTTTCGGCTCCATGTAATATTGTACTGAGACCACAACCTACAGTGCTCAATCTGTGTGTTGCTTTAAAATAAGCACATCACAGCGTACTATAATCAATGAGTGTACGCATCACACTAAATCTTTTACTTGCTACCGTAAATCAAGGCTCCCAATCTTGACGTTAATCACCATCGAGGTAGTAAGGCATTGAACAATGCCAAGTGTCCAGCCTAGCTAGTGAACAACCCAAATCACAAAGTGCACACAAGGGACAACAAATGCCAGGTACTAAACGACTAGCCAAAATGACTTATATCAATGTTCGGTTGCCCTTTTTGGAGTAAGATAATCCCCAGAACTGATCGGGTTACTTGGGGTCATCTATCTCTAACATGAGCTAGTACAAAGATCAAAATCCTTGCTAAGTACTCAACGTTACCAATACCAACCCCTTCTGACTAATCAGGCCAGAAGGTTATCTGATCCTGCAGGATTTTCAAAACAACATTTTTAGGGTAAAATAACATTTTCCAAAATTTGATCCCACTGACTCACAAGTCAGATCATAATTCCTATAGGCTTTACATGACCAATCAATTCATTCCATTGGTAGATTAGACCAATAAAACAATTTCTTGGATCAAAATGTCATTTTTCAAAAGTCAAAACAAGTTAAAGAGTTCTTTTCATACATCAAAATAAGTTTCTAGGAGTATTCATGTCATTTTACCCGTACTTGATCACAAAAGTCATTTCCAAGGGCATTCGGGTCATTTTACCCATGCCCGATTCAAAAAGCCTTTCCGATAGTATTCGGGTCATTTTACACTTACTCGATTTGAAAAGTGTTCACAAGAGTTCCAATAAGGATATTTCGGTCATCTATCGAATACTCGATTCCAAAAGTTTTCATAAAATATTCCAATAAAGACATTTAGATCATTATCGAAATACCTGATTCCAAAAGAAACTTATTTCAAGAAATCTAGAATTCTAATCCCAAAAGCGGATTAATTCAATGTTTCCAAACACATTTCCATAAATGTTCCAAAAAGAGCATTCCGATCAATTTATGAATACCCGATTCCAAATTTTACCATGTTCCAAAAATCCTAAGTATTTAATCCAAAAAGGACTAAATCACAAAATTCATTCTTTAATCATCCATTAAGGTTTCCAAGCTAAATATAGAGTTCATTCGAGCACAAAGTGGCATAAGAGTAATTCTTGCTCAGATAAACCTTAAACATATTCAGGAATTTCCAAAATGGTATAAAATATAACATTTTATGGAAAAATAAAGCACACTAGCTTTCAAAAGGTTTTATAAATCCAAGGGACTCACCTCATATCCTAACTAAACTTTTCTATTTATAGTCGTTCGATCCCCATTTCTATTATTTTCAACGAACCGTTGGCTGTTTACTGATAAGCTTACACCAAACATCATTTTCAAGTCAAATCGTGTTTGGCCGAAAAATAGCCGGTGGTTTGCCAATGTCCAACTGATGTGTAGCCGATAGTTAGCTGTCGGGGTCGACAGTTAATTAACGGGGCTGATGGTTAGCCGACGGTTAAGGAAAACGTTCAACTTTCGTTTACATCGTTTATTTGTCATTTGATCAATTTTTTCATTTTCCTTTTTCCACATCTTTTCTTCATTCATATACAAGGGATTCACTTCATAATTCGCATTCATTTCATCCAAAATCAAACAATTAATCATTTTTAAGTTCATTCATTTTCAGACTCATTTTTTTTGGAATTTCACTACTTGACACATGATTCTGTTTCGCACATAACTTTCAATCCACAACTTCAATTTGGCTATATGATATACCAAAATGACCGTAAGACTCTTAACGTTAGTTGTATATAGCCCTTTTTCACAGTTTTGGTTCCCATGACACGCTACTGGGCACTATTCATGCTTTCATTTGTCCTCCTTTAGCCTTTAACACCTTGGAACCATTAATTCATTCCATTTTCCTTCAAATCATCTTTAATTCTTTGATTTCCAAATTTCAATAGCTCATAAGAGTCACACTTATTTAACAAAAATTCATCTTTTCTAATAAAAAACTAGTACATTCCATTTTTCCCAACAAAGTAAATTCCATTTTTACTCTACTTTAGTCCTTATCTTCTCAATCGAAAACAACCCTTCAAACTACCATAAATATTTAGTTCTCCTTTACACAAAAAAACATCCATAAACCCCTAGGCTGCCAGTACACACATGAGCATATATAAGGTTCATATATAAAATTCACAAACCCTAGCTTTGATCCAAAATCAAGACATGAAAATTATGTTTTCATGTTAAAATTTTTATCATAATGATCACCATTCACCCAACAACAATTTTAATTCAAGTAAGATAGGGTTTTACCTTCTATTTAGAGCTCTTTGGTGTGATTTGATCCAAGAACCTCTCAAGAACACCCACACTACACCAAGAACACACACTAGCTATCGTTTCTCTCTCTCTCTTTGCTAATTTCTTTGATTTCTTTTTCTCTTGTTTTTCCTTCCTTGTGGCTGCTAAAATTAAGGCTGTGAAATAGCCTTTACACTGCCATTTCTCATTAGATTTTGGCTAAGAGAATTTTAAACCAATTAATTGTATGGTGGCTAATGTATTGGTGTGTTCCAATAGAAAAATTACACACCATTTCACTTATTTTTCTTCTTCAAAATTTCCTCTTCTTTGCTCTCTTATGGCTACCAATTTTCTGGCTGTTTTTTAGCCACTCAACCACTTCTTCATGGTCAAAATATTGGCTAATTACATTGCACAAGACCTTAAGTAATTGGCCCCACAAATGATGTGTTCCAGTCACAAAAATACACATTATTCTCTCTTTATTTTGTAATTCTTTAATTCCATGCATCTTGCATGAATTCTTCATGAAACCTCTCATAAATTGATGCATTTTCATGTTCTACCATTCATAAAACTTCGCACAAACCATTTTTAACCACGATTTTTTATTTTTCTCAGAAATGATCAAAATCGGGTCCAAAACGGAAAAATATTTTATTTCACCACTCAACTCCAAAAATTCTGTTGAATCCATTGGTAACACTTAAATTCTTCAATTCCTTCTCTATTAGGTCAAATTTGTGATCAAAGTCACGGGCATGGTCAAAATGATGGAAATGCCCCCGATAACCCGAATAACATAATTCACACCAGAATGTGTGTTTCATCGCACTAATCAATTTCGCTTCTCAATGTACCCTCAAATTCTTATTCTATTAACAATATTAGCCTTTTGAAGATTTAAGGTACGGGCAAAACAAATCCAATAATTACATCCAGGTCCCTTTTCAATTACGTTAAATTGATGAAACAATAGCCGATCCAATAGCTGCTTTAGCGGTTGCAATAGCTATAGCAAAAATTGAGAAAATATCTCCCTTTAACTGAGGCTTATAAAAAAAATCAGACAAAATATTATTATACCAAAATATTTGTCTCATTACATCGATCATCTTTTGTTGTGGCTATTGATAAAAATTTTTATCCTATTACAAATAGTGGCCTATTGAAGGTAAATGTCCGGGGCATTAAAAATTTCATGTTCATTATCACTTAGAGTATAGGGACAATTGTTGAACGATGAGTTTAATGCATTTCTTTGTTTATATTGGTTTGATTGATAAATTTGCTAATTTAATCAACAAATAGTGATTTCATGGATTGAAAAAGAAGGGCTTTCTATTTTTGTTCCTTCATGATGCCAAGACAATGGTTGATTGTGATAACTGTTAAATGATTAATGTCATTTTTTTAGAATAACTATTTAATTACATGTTTTTCTCTCCACGAGTTGTGTGTGTGTGTATTTTAATTTTTATTTCTTTATCAATCTAGTTGATAGGTTAAACAATGATTGAAAGGTAACTAATGGTAGTTGTTCCTTGAGGATCGATACTTGTTAATTCCCTATACTATGCCTGCGATGAGTATACTGCTCATATATGTAATTTGAGATTAATGGTTTAATTAAAACTTAGCTAGGGATGCATTTAAATTTGAACAATTTTTATACACCCAAAATTTACGCATCATGTTTTTGGCACCATTGCTGGGGAACAGTATCATGAAAACTAGGATTTCATTGATTTAACTATGTTTACATGTATATATGTCTATATGTAAATATGTATATGTTAGTGTTATGCCCTAGAGGCAATTACTTGTACGTTGTATATGACACATTTTTATTTTATTAAATGACATTATTTATCTTATAGTTTCTTTTGTTTATTTTTGTATAATATAACTGTTAGATAAAGTCATTAATACAATACTGTGTTAAGAAAATCATGATGGAGATCATGATATGAGATTCCTACTACACTGTATATTGTTAGTATTTAAATAGTCCATAGTCATAGTATTAATGAGATAGGACATCATTAATGCGTTAAGACTAGTATGTGTTAGACTTCTTGATTTGATCAGGCGGTGTTTCTCATATCTGTGAGTATTGAGAGACTTAAAGTTAACATGTGGATGCTTGTTAGTAGAACAAGTACATTGGATAACCTAACTATGAGATAATTACATGGATAACTATTTAGTGTCAGTGATACAATCTCAATATAGCGAACGTGGAAGTATCCTTAGACTTGAGATATACAAGGTACTTTGTTTGCTAAGAATTGTTCTTTGATTCCAATCTCTGGAGCTAGATCGAGGGCTGCCTATTGGATAGATATTGGGTACATTTTGAGGTAAACAAAAGTAGTTGAGATGGTCAATAAAGGATTCACCATTCCTAATAGTAGGGATGAATATCTCACGGCCTCTTGTAGTAATTACTACTCAAGAAGTCCTTGCCTAAGGCGTCTATGTATTGGAAACAATTCCAATTGATACACATCTAGAGTAGTGGGTTCTTGGTACAAGTACTATTATATTCAGGCTAAAATTAATATATTCTGGAGGAAGTTAGCACTAATTCCATATTCCAAACCGAATAAGATATTGTATAGTGAAAGGGGTTAACTGCATTGTAGTTTATTATTGAAGGGTTCATGTTAAGCCACTAGACTTCCTGGACTCTTGGGTGGTCATGATGTGTTGCTAGATTCTGCTCATGATCTAGGAATATGGGTTTATTAATTGATGAATTAATAAACCAATACTGCTTTGAATTAATATGATTAATTCTAATTAATTATAGATTATTATTCTGAAAGACATTTGAATTAATTCATGTTCGCTACCAATTGATTGGGAAACCTAATAGGTCACACACAATAGAGGATTGTATACTCAAGATGTTATTTGATAACATAGCGAGGTTAATTGTGACAAAAAGAAGTAGTTGTGGCTAAATTATAATTAGTTATAATTTATGGGCCAAATTATAATTGTGAAAATTTGATGTTTCCAATTACAATTAGGGAATTCTAATTGTTTTAGAATTCTTAGTTTTTCAGTAATTTTCGTGACATATAGGAGATATGCACGAAACCTATGTTAGTGTTGTACCCTAGAGGCAATCACTTGTACATTGTATATGCCACATTTTATTTTAATAAAAGACATTATTTATCTTGCAGTTTCTTTTGTTTACTTTAAGTAATATAACTGTTCGATAAAGTCCATAGTACAACACTGTGTTAATAAAATCATGATAAAGATCATGATATGAGATTTTACTACACTGGATGGTGTTAGTACTTAAATAGTCCCTAGTCATAGTATTAATGAGATAGGACATCATTAATGCATTAAGACTAGCATGTGTTAGACTTTCTGATTTGATCAGGCGGTGGTTCTCATAACTGTGAGTATTGAGATACTCAAAGTTAACACATGGATGTTTGTTAATTGAACAAGTTCATTGGATGACCTAACTTTGAGATAATCACATGGATAACTATTTGGTGCCACTGATATAATATCAATATAGCAAACGTGCAAGTATCCTTTGACTTGAGATCTCTAAGGTACTTTGCTTGCTGAGCTTTGTACTTTGATTCCAATCTCCGGAGCTCAATTGAGGGCCGCCTGTGGGATGGATATTGGGTACATTGTGAGGTAAACAAAAGTAATTAAGAGGGTCAATAAATGATTCACCACTCCTAATAGTATGAGTGAATATTTCACGGCCACTTGTAGAAATTGCTACTCGGAAAGTCCTTGGCCAAGGCAATTGTGTATTGGAAACAGTTCCAATTGATACACATCTAGAGTAGTGGGTTCCTGGTACAAGTACTACTGTATTCAGGTCAGAATTAATTCTGGAGGGAGTTGCCACTAATTCCGTACTTCAAACTGAATGAGATATTGTATGGTGAAATGAGTTAATTGCACTGAAGTTTGTTATTGAAGGGTTCATGTCAAGCCACTTGACTTTCTGGACTCTTAGGTGATTATGATGTGTTGCTAGATACCGCTCATAATATAGGAATATGGGTTTATTAAATGATGAATTAATAAACCAATCTTCATTAGAATTAATAGGATTAATTCTAATTAATTATGAATTATTAATCTCAAAGACGTTTGGATTAATTCATATTTACTACCAATTGATTGGGAACCTAATAGGTCACACACAATAGAGGATTATATACTCATGGTGTTATTTGATAACATAGTGGGGTTAATTAGGAGAAAGAGAAGCTATTGTGGATAAATTATAGTTAGTTTTAATTTGTGGTCCAAGTTGTAATTGTGAGAATATGATGTTTCCAATTACAATTAGAAAATTCTAATAGGATTAGAATTTTCAGTTTTGGGAAGGAAAATTTCGTGTGACATATTAAGAAGACCCACGATACCCTAGCTAAAAACATGACACACAAAAAACCAGCAACACTCGACCTTCTCTTCTCTCTATCTCTCTCGATTGTCTTGAGAAACAACCCTAGCCGCCGTCTTATTTCTGCTAGCACAGGAATGTTTCATGCTTGAGTATCCCTTTGTGTGGATTACTATTGGAGATAATCACACATTGTGATTATAGTGGTTAGACATTCAACTCATGTGGAGGTTGATCATGAGGATTGCTGGATCGAGCCTCGACTTGAAGAAGAAATTTTATTTTTCGGACGATCAAACAAAGGTAAAAAGTTGCTACCTTTAATAACTTTATGTCTTGTTTTTTCACACATGAGCTGGTCTTGGGAGGGTATCTCATTTTATTTTCTGATGCACTGTATACGATACGAGTCTGAGATACCCGACAACCTAAGGTGAAGGGGATTAATGAAAACAACTCCAAAACCCTAGGGGCACCCCTTCTCTTCTCTCTCTCTCTCTTGTTGTTCTTCTCTAAACCCTAGCCGCCACTTTGTTTTCTGCTAGCACAGAAATATCTTTGTGCTTCAGAATGATTCTCTGTGTGAATTTCTGTTAGAGATAATCACACATTGTGATTGTAGTGGCTGGACATTCGATTCTCGTGGTGTTTGATCAAGAGGATTGTTGGATCGCACCATAATCGTCAGATAAAAAGAAGAAAAATTTTAGTTTTCAGACGCTCAAAGAAAGGTAAAACCGTTACCTTTTGTTCTCTTTTATGTCTTGTTTTTCACACGTATGCAGATCCTGGGATGATATCTTGTTATTATTTTTCTACTACGCCATATATAATATGCATGAGATACCTAACAGTATATATGTTTTTTGTGTAGCTAAGTGCCATATCTTGTTTTAATATACATGTACCTTAACTAACTAACTAGATTCAAAATTGTACTATACCTATACAATACTAACTAGCTACCGTATGCAGGTAACATGGTGAACTGGAACATAGGGCAGTAACCTGACACCTCTCAAGAGATTATACCTTGGCAATTAGACTCAACTGCCTTAGAATGGGTATTTGGAAAATTTGCTACCCATGTGACCAAAAGATTTCACAAAATAGATGACATGTTGGCTAAATTTGAGGAAATGATTCAAAACATAGAGAGGCAAATTTGATTTTTAACGGATTTAGTCTTAAAATCACAAGAAAGGTCATCATTGGGGTTGGAAACGCAAGAAGATTCAGCTGCCATTGCATTACGAAATGGTAAGGAGCTACCTAATTCTAGCACGAAACTAGCAACGACTCAAGAAGCTAGGTCGGCGTCAGCCTTTCTTAATGCACTACTTAAAAAGCAAGCTAAAGATCTAGGCTTTCAACCACCAATCCCTTATCCTACTCGAACATAAAAAAAGAGAGAAAGGATGCACAATTTGATAAGTTTTTAGATGTTTTTAAACAGCTACACATAAACATCCTACTCAGTGAGGTTTTGATGCACATGCCTAAATATGCAAATTCTTGAAAAGCATGCTTGTCAATAAAAAGAGGTCAAAAGAATTGTCCACTGTGGTTTTAAATGAAGAACACTCTGCCATCTTACAAGACCAATAGAATTTGCCATGCAAAGAAAATGATCCAGGGAGTTTTTCTATTCTTTATCTTTTTGGAACTCTTAAATTTTACAATGCATTAGAAGACATAAGTGCTAGTATTAATCTTTTGCCATACAAAACATTCAAAAAGCTAGGCTTTGGTGAGCACACGCCCACTAGGATGAGTATTTAACTTGCAGATAGATCTATTAAATATCCCAGGTGTGTAGTCGAAGATGTATTGGTTAAAGTGGATAGATTTATATTTATTGTGGATTTTGCTATTTTTGATATGGATAAAGATTTCAAAGTTTCCTTAATCCTAAGTTGACCCTTTCTAGCTACTGCTAAAGATTTAATTAATCTTCAAGAGGGAAAGTTAACACTTATGGTTAGGGATGAAGAAGTCATTATTAAAATCTACAAAAGTATGCAACATCCTATATCTTCCAATGATTCTTGTTTAATGATTGATATTCTTAATGAGTTTAACTTTGATTTTGTACAGGAATCATTGACCAATTTCCCTATGAAAATGATAGAGCAATCAATTGCATATTTGGTAGAGTCAAAAAGAGCCCTTAAGGTAGGAGAATTTCAAGAAATCGAAAAATGCAGTTTGGGAAGGATGAAGTCATCCATTGAGGAACCACCGGAATTGGTCCTGAAAAACCTCCTCGAGCACTTGGAATATGTATTTTTTTACTAATGGAAGAAAATTGCCATTAATCATAGCAAAAGACCTTACTTGTGAACAAAATACTAAATTGGTAAGCCTATTGGGAAAATATAATGGTGCAATAGCTCGGAAGATCACGGATATTAAGGGAATTAGCCCCTCCTTTTGCATTCACAAATTATTGTTAGAAGAGGGAGCAAAGCCCGTAGTGCTACCCCAATGTAGGTTGAACCCAAATATGATTGATGCGGTAAAAGGTGAGGTGATTAAACTCTCAGGCATCATTTACCCCATTTCTGATAGTATTTGGGTAAGTCCAACACAAGTGGTACCAAGGAATAGAGGAATGACGGTGAGCCCAAATGAAAAAAATAGGTTGCATCAATTATAGGAAATTGAATGAGCAACTAGGAAGGACCATTTTTCTCTCTCTTTCGTTGATTAAATGTTAGAAAGATTAGCTGGACATGAGTTTTATTGATTCTTAGATGGTTTGTGTTGTTACTTTCAAATTCTTATAGCATCAAGGATTAAGAGAAGACTACCTTCACATGCCCTTTTGATACTTTTGCATATCATCGTATGTCTTTTGGTCTTTGTAATAGTCTAAGAACTTTTCAAATATGGGTGATGGCTATCTTCGAAGGACTTGTTAGGGACATCATAGAGGTATTTATGGATGACTTTTCGATTTTTGGAGACTCTTTTGATTTCTATTTGGCTAATTTAGGAAATGTGTTTCAAAGATGTGAAGAGACCAACCTCATGCTCAATTGGGAAAAATGTCATTTTATGGTGCAAGAAGGTATTGTATTGGGACATAAGATTTCAAGGAAAGGTTTTGAGGTTAATAGACAAACAATTGTGGCAATTGAGAAAATTCCTCTTCCCACTTCAGTGAAGGCTATTCAAAGCTTTCTTGGTCATGAAGATTTTTATAAGGGGTTTATCTTGGATTTCTCAAAAATTTCTAAACCTCTTACTTTTCTTCTTGAAAAAGATGATGTTTTTTATTTTGATGATAAATGTTGCAATGCTTTTAATGTGCTTAAAAAGAATTTTATTAACTCTCCTATTTTAAATGCACCGGATTAGTCTATTCTTTTTGAATTAATGTGTGATGCAAGTAATTATGTAGTAGGCGCAGTGCTTGCACAAAAGAACGAACAAGTAATTTCAATCAATCAAGCATGCAAGCAAAACTCTTACGGCGGCACAAGAGAATTACACCGCAATGGAAAAAGAATTGCTTGCAATAGTGTTTGCTTTTGATAAATTTCATTTTTATCTTGTTTTATTCAAAGTCATTATGTATAGGACCATTCCACCCTTAAATACCTACTAGAAAAGCATAATTCCAAACCAAGATTGATAAGATGGGTTTTATTGCTGCAGTAATTCGACTTAGAGATTAGGGATAAAAAGATAGCAAAAAATTTGGCTGTGGATCACTTATCTAGGTTGAAAAATCCCAACTTAGAACTATTAGTTGAAGAGAACATCAATGACACCTTCTGGGATGAACAACATCTACTAGTTGATGGTAAAATTTCTTAAACTCATTGGTTTGCAGATTTTGCTAATTACTTGGTTGTAGGAATTATTCCTAAGGATTTCACGGTGCAACAAAAGAAGAAATTTCTCTCTGAAGCGAAGCATTACTCTTGGGAAGATCCTTACTTGTTTAAGTGTTGTGCAGATCAAGTATTCGGAGATGTGTGGATTCTACGAAAAGTGCGAGCATCTTAAAACATTATTATGAAGGACCCGCAGGAGGCCACTACCTTGCTAACAACACTGCAAGAAAGGTACTTAAGTCCGGATTCTATTGGCCAACACTTTTTAAGGACTCTCACAGGTTTGTTCAAATTTCTGATAGGTGTCAATGTACAGGTCTAAATCTAATGAGATGCCATTACAAATTTTTCAAATCATGTGAAATTTTTTATTGTTTAGGGATGGATTTCATGGGGCCTTTTCCTAATTCTTTGGGTAACAAATACATTTTGGTTGCGGTTGAATATGTATCTAAGTGGATTGAGATGCAAGCTTTGCCCACTAATGATGCTCAGTATGTAGTCAAATTTCTAAAAAATCTTTTCACCCGTTTTGGTGTACCTAAGGTACTTATTAGTGATAGGGGAACACACTTTTGCAGTACCCAATTAAACAAAGTTCTCATATATTTAAGTGTTACCCATAAGTTTTCTACTTCCTATCACCCCCAAACTGGTGGTCAATAGAGAGTTAAAAAAATTTTTAGAAAAAGTGATTAATTATACAAGAAAAGATTAGAGTTTGAAATTAGATGATACTCTTTGGGCTTATAGGACTACTTTCGAAACTCCTATTGGTACGACCCCCTATAGATTGTGTATGGGAAATTGTGTCATCTACTGGTGAAAAGTCAAACATAGGGCTTATTGGGCAATTAAACTTGTGAATTTTGATTTTTAACTCGCAGGACAACGGAGATTGCTTCAAGTGAATGGGTTGAAGGAGTGGCGTAATGATTCTTATCACAATTCTCGAATTTACAATGATAAGATGAACATTGGGATGAAAAGCACATTTGTTCCCCTCAAGAGTTCAAAATAGGGGACAACGTGTTATTATTTAATTCTAGGTGAAAAGCCTTAAAGGGGGGGTTTGAATAAGTTTTTTAGCAAACAAGAGTAGATTAAAATTTTGGTTTCCAAAAAACACTTTCGAGTAGATCAGCAGTGATACTACGTAACTTCAAGGATGCTTTTTTATTTCAAGAATGCAGCCACGAGTCTTTTAAAGTAGCACAAATAATATGAGATGAGGATGGGTAGTTGATATATTAAAGGACAAGTTTAAATCAGAAAGCAAGGATCATAAATAGATCACTAATTTTAGCGAAACAAGGTAGAACATTTAAAGACAAAAGTTAGTGAGAGCGTAGTGAAGAAATTTAAGCAAAAGATAAAAAAAAATAAAGCTCAGAGATTTATAGTGGCTCGATTCTCAAATGATCTACATCCACTACCATAATTTCTTACTTAAGGATTTCAACACGCTCACTAAAAATTTTTCCCAACTCAATGGTGATAGATGACACCAATCTTACACAAGAGGATTACCTACCTTGTTTTACACCCAAATTCTTTAATCACATCAATCAAGGCTCACCCCAACTGAGTTTTACCTTTTCAACCTTGATGCAAGTTAGAATGAAGAAAAGTTTACAAAAATAGCTCACAAGTTTCAGTAGATTGCGAACAGATGAGCACAAACACCTTTTATCTTTTGAATAATTTAATTTCACTTTTGAAGCACAAATGAAACGGGAGTTTTTGTATTCTGAAATGTAAAAGTGTTTTTGAGAACGATAGCACAAAAATCTACTTCAAAATTGAGTTTTAAAAACTTTTATACGAGTAAAAAATAAGATAGTAATGGCTAATAACGGTTAGTATTACGTTGTCAGATTTTCTAGAATTTTGCACTCAAAGATCGGAAGAAAGTGCGTCCAAAAAGGTGAGTCCAAAATAGCATTTTTTCCACAGAAACATGTAGAAACTGTTATAGAGTTTTGGATGAAGTTTTGGATGCAGAGGTCCATCCAACCTACTAAATCCAAACATCTAAAGACCTACTTTTAAAATCATTTTATTTTCGTGCTTTAAGGTAAAGAGACATAGGATTTTTTATAAGAAATACCTTAACAATGATTCTTAGTCTATAGTTCTTTCATAAAGGCTTTACGGTATGCAAGCTCTTAAGATAACATTATGCTTGATTAATCGCTCCTTTAGGTTCCATTTGCTTAAGAGCTGTTTAGGAGTCTTAGTTGTATGCCTTGGAAGAACTGAGTGTTAGAACCCTTACATGCATCAGATATGCGTTATGCAGCGGAAATAAAAGGATTCTAGACAAGAGGACCGTATGTATATGTAATAGACAAATAAAAAATAGGAAAAACCATACCTTCGTTAAGTGGTTGCAAATAAAAAATTTCCAGATGTGTGGCGCGATCCAGCAAAACCTCTTGATCAAACAGTAACAGGATGATGAACAGTTTGTCTCACGTCTTCAATCTCAATATGAGACTAACTCTAACAATAATCCACATGAGAATGATTACTTAAGACACCGAATGTCTTCTGTGGTAGCAGGAAACTAGAAGGCAATTGGGTTTTGTTTTCTAAGAATAGAAGAAAACAAGGGAGAGAAGAAGGTTGTGTGCATTCTGTTTCCTCCCTTTGCTATATGCAAAATATGATCGACATCCATTTTGGAGTAATCGCCAAAAGAACGTCGAAACATACATTTCTGTGAATTCTAATCAAATTAGAATTCACAAATTGCAATTGAAAACCATAAGTTTTAGCAATCACAATTTGGTCCAAAATTATAATTAATTATAATTTGGCAACAATTACTTCTATTTCACACAACTAACCCTACAATGTTATCAAATAATATATTGAGTACTTAATCCTCAATTGTATGTGGCATATTAGGTTTCCCAGTCTATTGGTAGAGAATATGAATTAATCCAAATATCTCCCCAAAATATGAATAAAATCAATATATTATTTGATAACATATGAATAAAATATGAATTAATCCAAATATGAATTAATCCAAATATGAATAAAATTTATCCACTCTCATCTCCCCAAAATATTACACAAAAATAAATCATCAGAAAATCTTCCAAAGCAGTTATAATCTAGCTACTCATCCCCACAGCAAGATCGACCTGAAATCATGGTAAAATGGTGGTGAGACAGAAATCTCAGTAAGTCCGTATGTGCTTTGGGTGTTCATGAAAACAGTTCGTGAATGCAAAGTATAAAATTCTTTATAAGAGATCACTGGCAAGCAATAAACATCAGTCAAAAACAAGAGTGGTGTTTTGGCATTTCCAGCCATACATAATTTATAAAATCAACCACTCGAAAGAAAGGATTACGGGTTACCACACGTTGGGCCCCATAATCGGATGGTCAGCATGCCACACTTTGTGCATATCGCCGGTCAGAATGCCATACTTTGTGCAGACTAATAAAAGTAGTTGATCGGCCTACTGGGCAAGATACTCCTCCTTCTCTATACCCAAACAACAACCGGGTGTCTATTCCGGTAAAATACAGTCACTTGACTGAAAATGAACACTGCTTGCTCGGACCGGCACGACTTACTGGACTGTCGTCTTATCCGAGAAGGACTCACCCCTCAGAGGTGGCCACCTACTGAGAGACTTACCCTAACCCCTCAAAGACTAGCCCAGTAGTCCACCCTTATTGAGTACTCAATGTAACATATCCCACTTGGGAAAAAAAATGAACAAAACATAGTTCCACTTGAACATGGCAATTAAGGGTTTCCAAAGTCTTTGTCAAAATCAGTTTTAGAAAGAGTTTTGAGTTTGAATACATCTTCTTATTGGTTTTCAAATAATTTGTTTGACGAAAATAAGACAGGAGACAATCCTCAATTGCCTTTACAAAGATGAGTGTCCATGCACTCTACATTTGGCTTGCCATAATTAAACACTTTTCATCAATCAAGTTTTATGCAGGATCTTACCTGATTCTTGCTCACAATAAAAAGGTCTCCAACTGCTGACCTAACCCCGCATGGGCAAATACAAACCACAATCAAACTTAAGCCAAAATTCACTTTCTCAATTTAAAAAACTCAACTTACTACTATCATGATCCTAGTGTCCCAAGCTTTATAAGTAAATAGGTTTATAAGCTAAGGATAATTTGATATTTAAAATAATTAATGTTTTGGGAAATAAGTACTAATAAGTTAAAGGTTTAAATATTGCTAAGAAAATTTAGAGTTTATTTGATGAAGAGTCTTAGGTGATTTTTAGGAAAAATAATGATTTATTAATAATTTAGCTGTTAGAAAATAATTGATAACTAAAGTTAGTTGAAAATGAATTTTAATGAGCCTTGCTTGGAAAATAATAAATAAGTTTTAATAGGTTTTGATTAAAAGATAATAATTAAATTTTAATAATAAGTATTTTACTAATTATGATTATTTAAAAAAAAAGGCCTTAGTTGATTTCATTATTTTTATATAATATCGATATATTTTATTTTTCTATCAAAACTATTATTTATTTGACTAAAATATCCTTTATATATATAATAATCCAAATCCACCATTCCTAGGGTTTTTTCGAAATTACTAGCAAAATCATATTATTAAATATTTTATTCATGAAATAAAAATTATCTTAAGGACAACTAGATCATGATCATATTTCCATGGCTATTCACAATCATGAACATATACAATCATTCAATTCATCAAATCATCCAAATTATGCATACAAGCATAGATCTCAATTTATCATGATCATGGCTTCAACAATCCGAACATGAATATAAATCCTATTCACCAAAGGTAGCATAATCTCTAGCATACTTAATAATGGAGGCATGTATTAAACCTCAAATCATCATACAATCAACCAAGATAATCCATTCATGCATAAATCCCATCTCCTTCATATTCATACATATATTCATGCTTCAATCTCAACAATACATACTCAAATCCTATCCACAATCCACCTTCTATCAACATCATCCTAGAGACATGAATCTAGAATTAAAAGAATGGTTAAAAGAAAGCTTACTTGCTTGATGAATTCCCTTGAAGGAGTTTTGAATTAGTCTCAACTCCTAGATGTCTAAATTCGACCAAAGAAGGTGAAGGAAGCATAACCAATGGAGAAGAAACCATCCGGCCAAGGAGGAGAGAGATTCGGCCAAGAGAGAGAGAGAGAGAGAGACCATTAGTGGGTTTATTCACACATATATATATATATATATATATATATATATATATTCATTAGAGATCGCGATTAGAAAAGATGGAGTTGTTAGAACAAACCTACCTTGATGGTGTTCTTGAGCCTTCACAAAATTTCTGATTTTTTATCCAAACTAGCAAGTTAGATTTTGGAGTTTGATGTTATGAATGGTGTTGATGGACTCATGGTAGTGAGTAGATGAATTCTAGAGTTTTTAGAAGTAGTTTGAAGTGATTTGGATAGGTATTAGGTGAAAGGAAGAAGTAGGTGTTCTTGGTGTGTTGTGTGTTCTTGAAAGTTAAAGGGAATAGAGAGTTTTTGGATGGAGGCTGCCGAAATTCTGAAGAGATTAGGGCTGGCCGAAATTTTTGTAGGGTTTAGGAAGGTGATTCTCTTATTTGGAAGAGGAAAGGAAAGGCTAGTTGTTGGAATCCTTGAAGAATATTTTTGAGAAGCAAATTTGGAAACTAAATATTCAAGAATTTATTTGATTCTTGGAGAGATTTTGGAAGTCTGCCATTGCCGAAATTTTGTGCAATGTTTCTGCTGGATGAAAATTGATTGAACATGGTTAATGGTGGCCGAAAAAATGGAGTGAAATGGTGAGGAATAAGTCTGGTTGTTTGAGGAACATTTTATGGAAGGTTGCTAAATTATAGTGGCTGGAATTTTGGTAACTAATCAAGTATGATTGCAAAGATTTGTTGGAGAGATTTTCTGGCAGCCGTAACTGGATTTTTCGTGCAGAACTTAGGGAGGGTAATGGAGTTCAGTTAATGGAGGCTTAAGGGTGGTTTTTGCCGAAAGGGATGGAGTTTCTACTAGGAGAGAATTAGGAAACAAAGCTGGAAAAACTACTGCACAGTATTTTTCGCAAGGCTAGAATTTTTTTTTCTGGGCAGTTTTAGCTGCCATCTTTCTAGCCGATTTGCAGAGGTTTTGAAGGGGATTTTTAGGGGTTTTCAAGGCTGGTTTCCAGCCTTCTTCATGGAAGAAAAACATGGCTAACGTGCTGAACAAAAACTGGAAGAAAACAACTTGGTTTCGGACCTCCAAAGCTGCGATTTGCCCAGGGATTTTTCTGGTTTGGCACCAACTTCGTGTCGTCCTAAAATGGTAAGAGATATTCAGGTTGTAAGCTGATCCAAAAGGCCATTTTTCTGGAAGCATTTAGGAGGGAAGATTAACTAAGATTTTCGACAACTTGAAGGCAGAAGAAGCTGGAAAATTTCAATTCATTGCAAGAAGGAAGATGAACCTAGCTAGAATGAATTTTAGAAAGTTCACTAAAGGGATTTATCCCCTTGGAATCTTTCACATCTCCTCCACATTTTCAGACCATAAAATGTCTTCCACTAAGAAATTTTGATTCTACAAAGCCACATCACTTCACTGGAATTTCTGGAAAGAAATTAGCTAGAACAATTTGAACAAATTAATGAATTGAGAAATAGGAAAATTAAGGATCAAGAGAAAATAAATTCCTTTTAGGAAATTTGTGTCGGACAAATGAGTAGGATTTGAAGACTCCTATCATGCCTCTCATAGGACAACATCTCTCCCCTATTCCAAACACCAATAAGGCCGAAAATGATACTTCCCAAGCAAAAAGAAAATTTAACCAAGCTAAAGCTCCTATGATGTAATTTGAACCCAAGACCTCAAGAATTAATTCTAAGGCTCTAACCACCCAACCACAACAACTTTTGTTCTTATTTTCCCTCAAAAAAAATATTTTCTTATTCAATCCTCAAGTTGTCTCCATTTTTCCACCTCAAGCAAAAATTACTATTTTGTCCTTCTCAAGCATTACTCACAACCAAGCCTTCGAGACAATAAAACTCAAATCCAAAGCGTAGAAAATCATTTAAAAATATATTTAAACATGCAATAAATTATGATATGGATCCCAACCCCCTCACTGTAAGGTTGGTTTTGACTGGGGTTTCACACACATACGCGCGCGCGCGCACACACACACACACACACACACATATACTCTATTGTGTTCATTATAAAACCCCTTGTCAGGGAAACTGGACGAGGCAACACCCAGTATTGATGTGATTTTGTTGTTATCTTTAGTAGGGGTGTTACAATTGGTATCAGAGAACAGTTTTATAGAATTGTGGTATTATCATAAGAATTGATAGAACTCTTTTATTGTTTTGGTATGGCGGATAGGAGTGATAAGGGCAAGCACCCAATAGACGAGCGCAGTGATGAATGGAAGAAATAGACAGGTGAGAGCTCGAGTGTGAAGAAATCTGGAAAGATTAGAAAGATCTACTGAGTAGGCATGCCAGGATATTTTCTTAAGATAAGACCTGGTCTTGGTCGCCTTCATACATCCCATCTCACCGGGAGCATGTTTGACCCAGCAATACCCGTCGTTACTCCGTTTGCACGAGACCTTAGTGTGGATGGGACATCATCGCCATATGAGGACGAGGATGGCGATTTCTGATGAGATTGATGGTGGTATTGAGCCATGCTATTAGGATGATGAAGATAAGGAGGACAATACCTCCGATGGTGTAGTACTGTTTGAGAATGATAAGGAGGTATTCGGATGGGTCGTACCTGGAGTACTTGAGAAGGATATGCTGGATTTGGAGGTTATTGATACAGGAAAGGATTAGGAGGGGCGTGTGGTTGAGAAGCCTGAGGAGGATTTAGAGATAGACCTATAGTTATTGGCTTGGTTGCACCCATATGTGGATGGAGATGAGGATATTGATACAACAGAGTCTTACACAATTTCTGCTAACTTAGCACCTCTCGTATCAAACAGTGATCATGATGAGTAAGGGGATGAGATGTATACACACACACACACACACACACACACACACATATATATATATATATATATATTATGACGTGTACAGTTTGACCAGTATATATAATTGTGTGGTCGGCACATAAATTTTGTACTAACTTTGTGATAAATGAGAATAAATATATGTTGTGTTTTGCTATATGCATTACGCCAATTTTTATGATTGCTTTTAAGCTGTGTTACATTGTTATATCAGTAAAATCTTATGAACTATACAAATGCCTCCAAAACAGACCTTTGGACAATTATTGCTGGTTACTCGAAATAACCCTGAGCCAATGGTGGAGGAACCACAGGCGGAAGGTCCCCACCTTACAATTGTAGACTACCCCATGTTTCAAACCTTTCAAAAGATGGCCGATACTATCTAACAGCTGACTAATACTACCACTAGAGTAAACAAGAATGCTAGGGTAAATGGGGGTATGAGTAGGGAAAGTAGCAAAGTGAAGTTAAATCAGATCGAGCCCTTAATTGCTTTTTGAGATTTCACTCTCCATAATTCCAACGGCGACCTGATTCAGAACAGAGGCAAAAGTTGGATCGAACAGATAGAAAATATTTTTGCAGTCCAAAATTATTCAAAGCAAAGGAAGGTACAGATTGCTATATTCCAGTTGGAAGGACCTACCTAAGATCGGTGGGCAAGGGAAAGGAATCAATGAGAATGGGAGTGGATAGATTTTAAGGCCAGTTTTAAGAAGTAGTTTATTCCCATTTGGGTGATAGAAAAGAAGGAGGATGAATTTCAAGCCTTTCGGCAAGGAAGCCGTACGATGGAGCAATATGCTACTGAATTCACTAGACCATCAAAATATTGCCCACTTTTAGTCCATTTAGAAGCAGATAAGGTTAGACATTTTGTGAAGGGTTTATGGCCAGAGTTGAAAAGAGTATTAGCAAGTATAGCACCTACCAATTACAACGTTGTAGTAGAGATAGCCTCTTAGATAGAAATGGATGATATTGAATAGGCAGATGAGAGAAACTGAGGTAGATTTCAGGGTATGAATCAGGAGAGACCTGAAGGGTCCCAATGGCAGAAGAAAGGGAAGATGCAAAGGAGAGGAGGCTATCTAGACCGATTGCAGGACTGGACTCCTTTAAAAATGCTTCAATTGTAGGGAGGTGGGGCATAAGGCTTTAAATTGTCATCACCCACGAAGGATAGGAGGATGGAGTCGACCTGGAGGCAATAGCCAAGGACAGAGGTTGGGATTTAGAAAGGGAAACTGAATGTAAGCTTCTACTTCTAGAACTGGACCCCCTAAACTGCAAGTAAATGCTCGGGTGGTGGTATTAGAGAAGATAGACAGTTAGGTTGTAGTGGTGGAAGGTACGCTCCTTATTATTATTATTATTTTTATCATAATGCTAAAGTATTGGTAGATCTTGATTCTATGTATTCCTTTGTTGCCAATTCATTTATTGATTCTATGGGAATAAAGGGGGAAGAAATTTCATATGAAATGATTGTCAGTACCCCATCAGGAAAAATAAATGAATAGTGGGAAAATACATAGGAATTGTAAGATCTTGGTAGGAGATGAAGCATTGGGAGGACTTTTGATATGTTTACCCATAAAGGATTATGATGCTATCCTGGGCATGGATTGGCTATCCTAGCATCATACTCAAGTTGATTGTAGACATATGGTAGTACATTTCCATCGGCCTGGGAAACCTATATTGGAATTTGTAGGTGAGACTAGAAGAAAAAGTAATACTTTTATATCGAGACTCAAAACCCAAAAGATGATTAGAAAAGAGTGCACATGATACTTGGCTTATATGATTAATAAGCCATGAGAGGTTAAGAAGCCCGAAGATGTTCTTGTTGTGAATGAATATTTAGATGTGTTTCCAGCAGAATTAATGGAGTTACCGCTAAAAAGAGAAGTAGAGTTTTCCATTGATCTAGTGCCATCGGCAAAACCAGTTTCAAGGACCTCTTATAGAGTGGCACCCACGGAATTACAGGAGCTCAAGAAACAACTACAAGAATTAATGGAGTAAGGGTTTATTTGACCAAGTACTTCACTGTGGGGAGCACCTGTATTGTTTGTTAAGAAGAAATATGGGTCATTGCGGATGTGTGTAGATTATCGAGGGTTAAATGCAGTGATAGTAAAGAATAAATATCTATTACCTGTGGTTGATGAACTGTTTGGCCAATTGCAAGGAACCGAATATTTTTCGAAATTAGACTTGAGGCAAGGATATTACCAAGTCCAAATTTGGAAAAAAAAAATATACCAAAAAATGCATTTAACACTCGATATGGGCATTTTGAGTATGTGTTGATGCCTTTTTATGTTACTAATTCCTGCTATTTTTGTGGACTTGATGCACCGGACATTTTGGCTGTACTTAAATAACTTTGTGGCTATATTCATAGATGATATTCCGGTGTACTCTAAAGATCCTCAAAAATATGAAAAACACCTTTGAAAAGTACTAGGGAAATTAAGAGAGGCCAAATTGTATGCAAAGTTCAGTAAATGTGAGTTTTAGCTACAAGTAGTATTCTTGGAACATGTGATATCCAAAGACGGGATTACTGTAGATCCTGCAAAAGTTGAGGCGGTGACCACTTGGAAGCTTCCCGAGACTCCGATCAAAATCTGATGTTTCCTGGGATTGGCAGGGTATTATCAAAGATTTATTGAGAGATTCACGAAGATAGCATCACCTTGGACCAAGAAGTGTGAGAAAAGATTTCAGGAACTGAAGAAGAGATTAAGCTCTGCTTCTGTGTAGGCATTGCTGAGGATGGACAAACCTTATGAGATGTGTACAGATGCATCAATGGAAGTATTGGGAGGATTATGGATGTAGGAAAGAAAGGTGATCGCCTATACCTCTAGGAAATTGAAACCCCATGAGGAGAATTATCCTACGCATAACCTGGATTTGGCAGCTAGTGTATTTGCTCTTAAGAAGTGGAGGCATTATTTGTATGGAGCTGTGTTAAAGTTTTCACTGATTACAAAAGTTTGAAGTATGTTGTTACTCAGAAAGATTTGAATATGAGATAATGTCAGTGGACGAAATTTCTGGAGGAACTTCGGTGTCCAATTAAGTATCATACTGGGAAGGCAAATAGCATAACAGAAGCCCTTAGTAGGAAGGCGAATTTATCAGCACATTAGATGTTACAAGTCCCATAATTAGAAACATTTGCAGTATATGGAGAAATAAAGCTGAGTAATATTTCCATTCAACCTACTTTTCTACAGCGATTGAAGAAATAGCAAGATAAAGATAAAGAGTTGTAGAGATTAGTACAGATGGAGGTAGATAAAGAAGAAGATGACTTTTGAAGGGAAAATGATGGAATTATTTGTTACTAAGATCGGTATTGTATCCCGAAACAGTCTGCGATGAGATAAGATATTTTGACAGAGGCACGTCAGACTAAGTATACCATCCATCTGGGAGCCATGAAGATGTATCAGGACTTAAAACAGTATTATTGGTAGATTAGGATGAAGAAGGATATCTCAGATTTTGTAGCTCGATGCTTAACATGCCAACAAGTGAAAGCTGATCAGCAACGGCCTGGAAGGTTATTGCAGCCGTTACCAACTCCATTATGGAAATAGGATGAAATTACTATGGATTTCATTTTAGGACTACCCATGTTAATAGGACAGCGAGATACTATATGGGTGATAGTGGATCGACTGACTAAGTTTGCTCATTTCATCCTTATCAATCAATGGGATTATTTAGAGAAGTTAAGCAAAATCTATTTGGAGGAAGTAATTAGACTTTATGGAGTACCCTCTAGTACTGTATCAGATCGAGACCCCAGATTTACTTCGAAGTTCAGGACTAAGTTGCAGCAGAGATATGGGACAACATTAAATTTCAGTACAACAGTACACCTACAAACGGATGGACGGACTGAATGAGTGAATAAGGTTTTGGAAAATATGCTATGGGCTTGAGCTTTAGATTTTAGAACTAAGTGGATTGATAATTTAGCATATATAGAATTTGCCAACAATAACAGTTATCAATCAACCACCGGAATGGCCCCATTTGAAGCTCTATATGGAAGAAAATGTCAATCCCCAGTGTATTGGAAAAGTTCAGGATAGAGAATGGGTGGACAGGATGCTTTTGATCCTGAAAAGGTTTGAGAGCTTGTAGAGATAATCAAGACCAAGTTGGAGGCGGTGCAGAGTAGACAAAAAATTTATACGGATTGACGTATGAGAGATTTGGAATTTACTGAAGGGAATTGTGTATTCTTGGAGTTGACTCCATAACGATAATTGGGAACCAAAGGAGAAGAGAAAAATTGGCGCCTAGGTAAGTAGGACCATTCCCTATTATCGAGAAGATTGGGAAAGTAGCTTACCAGGTGGAGTTACCTATAAAACTTCATGGAATTCACGATGAGTTTCATGTCTCCCAACTTCGGAAGTATGTGGCTGACCCTGCCTATATTTTGAATGAAGAACCCATTGAGATGACTCCAAGCTTGAAGTATGAGGAAAAGCCTATTAGGATCTTGGAGTATGATGAAAAGGGCTTATGGAATAAGAAGATTACACTTGTAAATGTGTTGTGGAATCATCACCCAATGTAAGATGCAACTGGGGAAACAGAGGTAAAGATGTTAAAAAAGAACCCAAAACTATTCCAAGTGTAAGCTAAATTTCAAGAACGAAATTTTTTGTAATGAAGGGAGAATGTAACACCCTGCCTTTTTACTTTTCATTAGCTACTATTTATAATAAAATGAGAATTTGTATTGATGTCCAGAACAAAAGTTGATCAGTGTAATGAGACGAATATTTTGGTATAATAATATTTTGTCGAGACTTGGATGTAATTATTGGATTTTTTTTACTCGTACCCTAAATTTTTGAAAGGCTATTATTGTTAACAAAATAAGAATTTGAGGATATGTTAAAAAGAGAAATTGATCAGTGCGACAGAATGCATGTTTTGGTGTGAATTATGTTATCCAGGGTATCGTGGGTATTTTTCTCATTTTGACTGTGCCCGTGATTGGGAACGCAAATTTGACCAAACAGAGAAGCAATTAAAGAATTTAAGTATTATCAATGGATTCAGCTGAATTTTTGGAGTTGGACGGTGAAATAAAATATGTTTTCATTACGGACCTGATTTTAGTCATTTCTGATGAAAATAGTAAATCGCGGTTAAAACTATGCGTGTGGCCTTTGGTGATTGGTAGCCCATGGAAATGTGTCAATTTAGGAGAGGTTGCATGAAGGATTCATGCAAGCTATATGGAATTAAAGAATTGCAAAATAAATCAAGAATGACGTATAATTTTGTAATTGGAACACATCATTTGTGGGCCCGTTTGATTAAGGTCTTGAGCAATGTAATTGGCTAATGTTTAGGCCAAGAGAAGATGAATGAATGGTTGAAAATTGGCCAAGAATTTTGGCAGCCATGAAAGAAAAAAATGAAGGAATTTTTGTGGAGAAAAAAAGGGTGGTTGGTGTGTAAAAATCCTATTGGAACACACCTAAGTATATCTACCATTCAATTAAATCAGAACAAGAAATGTAGGGCCATGATTTGATGATGAATGGCAGTTAAGAGGGGCTGATATAAAGCCTCAAATTTGGCAGCCACGAGGGAGAAAAACCAAGAGAAAAATAAATCAAACAAGAGAGAAAAAAAGCTAGTGTGTGTTCTTGGTGTGCTAGGTGAAGTCTTAAGTGTTCTTGGTGCAAAATCACCTCAAATAGCCTCAAATACAAGGTAAAACCCTACTTTGCTTGAATTAAAGTTGTTTTTGGGTGAATGATGATTATGTTGATGTGAATTTTAACTTGAAAACATGAATTTCATATCTTGATTTTACATCAAAACTACGATTTGTGAACTTTTGTGTATGAACCTTATATATGCTTGTATATGTGCAGGCTGCCTAAGGGTCTTTGAATGATGTTTTGTGAGACAAAGAACTAAATAATTATGTTGGTTTGAAGGGTTGTTTCCAGTTGGGGAGATGATGATCAAAGTAGGGTAAAAATGGAATTTACTTGGTTGGAAAAATAGATTAAACTATCTTTTGATTAGAAAAGATGAATTTGTGTTAAATAAGTGTGCCACTTGCAAGATATTGGAATTTGGAAATTATAGAGTTAAAGCCTCAAATTTGGCAGCCATGAGGGAGAAAAACCAAGAGAAAAATAAATCAAACAAGAGAGAAAAAAAGCTAGTGTGTGTTCTTAGTGTGCTAGGTGAAGTCTTAAATGTTCTTGGTGCAAAATCACCTCAAATAGCCTCAAATACAAGGTAAAACCCTACTTTTCTTGAATTAAAGTTGTTTTTGGGTGAATGATGATTATGTTGATGTGAATTTTAACTTGAAAACATGAATTTCATATCTTGATTTTACATCAAAACTACGATTTGTGAACTTTTGTGTATGAACCTTATATATGCTTGTATATGTGCAGGCTGCCTAAGGGTCTTTGAATGATGTTTTGTGAGACAAAGAACTAAATAATTATGGTGGTTTGAAGGGTTGTTTCCAGTTGGGGAGATGATGATCAAAGTAGGGTAAAAATGGAATTTACTTGGTTGGAAAAATAGATTAAACTATCTTTTGATTAGAAAAGATGAATTTGTGTTAAATAAGTGTGCCACTTGCAAGATATTGGAATTTGGAAATTATAGAGTTAAAGATTTGATTTTGGATGAAATAATTGGAAATATGAAGTGAATTCCTTGTATATGAAGGGAGAAGGTATGAGGAAAAAGGAAGATGAAAGAATCGAATAAACGATGGAAAAATGACGTGAACGAAAGTCGAACGTTTTCCTTAACCATTAGCTAACCATCAACCTCGTTGGCTACCTGTCGGGCATGTCAGCTAGACGTCGGCTAACCATCGGTTATTTTTCAGCCGAATACGAGTTGACATGAAAATAATGTTTGGTGTAGGTTTATCGATAAACGGCTAACGGAACGTTGGAAACACTAGCAACATTGATTAAACTGCCGTAAACGGAAAGAGTTAATTAGGACTTGAGGTGAGTCCCTTGGATTTCTAAAACCCTTTTGATAGCTAGTGTGCTTTATTTTTCCATGAAATGCCATGTTTTATGCCGTTTTTGAAATCCCTAAATATGTTTAAGTTTTATCTGAGATAGATTTGTTTTATGCCATTTTGGGCTTGAATGAATTTCATAATTAGCTTGGAAACCTTAATGGATGATTAAAGCAAGATTTTTGTGAATTTAGTTCTTTTGGATTAAATACTTGGTATTTTCAAAAAATGGTGATTTTTGGAATTGGGTATTCATATATTGACTGAAACACCCTTATTAGAACATTTTATGGAAATGTGTTTAGAAATTTTGAATTTAATCCTCTTTTGGGATTAGAATTCTGGATTTCTTGAAATGAGTTCCTTTTGGAATTAGGTATTTGGAAAATGATCCAATGTCCTTATTGGAATGTTTTATGAAAATCTTTGGAATCGGGTATTTGGTAAATGACCGAAATATCCTTATTGGAACTCTTGTGAACACATTTCAAATCGAGTAAGGGTAAAATGACTTGAATACCCTCAAAAAGTCTTTTGAAATTGGGCATAGGTAAAATGAGCCGAATGCCTTTGAAATGACTTTTGTGGTCAAATAGGGGGAGAAATGACCCGAATACTCTTAAAAACTTATTTTAATGTGAGAAAAAACTCTTTAACCTGTTTTGACATGGTTTTGGAAAATGATCTCTTGTGGTGAGATTGACTTTTGAAAACGACTTTTGATCCCTGAAATTGTTTTATTGGCCTAATGCTCCTATGGAATGAATAGATTAGCCCTGTAGAGCCTATGTAAATGATGACCTGACTTGTGAGTCAGTAGGATAAAATTCTGGAAAGTGTTAATTGCCTAAAAAATATTTTGATCAAAAATCCTACGGCATCAGATAATCCTCTCGCTTGATCAGTCAGAAGGGGTTGATAGTGGTGACATTAAGTACTTAGGGAGGACTTTAACCTTTTTATTAGCCTACGTTAGAGTTAGACGACCCTAGTAACCTGGCCTAGATCTAGGGATTGTCTTACTTCGAAGCAGGTGACAAGACATTGATACGAGCCATCCTGGCTAGCCATCTAGAGCTTGGCAATTGTCGTGCCTTGGTGCACTTTGTGATTTAGGTTGTTCACAGGCTAAGCTGAGCAGTTCGCATTATTCGAACCCCTTACTGCCTCGATGGTGATTGTTGTCAGGATTGGGACCCCTGGCTTATGGTAGCAAATAAAAGATTGCGTGTTGCGTGCACTGTTGATTATAGTACGTTCTGGTGTTTTGATTTCAGCGATGAACGGATTGAGTTCTGGGGCGATGGTCTCAGTACAGTGATACATGGCTCCGAAGGCAAGGACTGCGGGAGTTACATACAGGCCAACCTTCTGTGGGAGAAGTGCCTGTGTTTTGGAAATTGGGGCAACGATTTGAAATCTAAAATACTGTTTTCCAAAAATGATCGAGTTTTAGATAAACTCTTCTCCTTAGGGTGTTTTGAAAACTATTTCCAGTAAGAAAAGAATGATATGCTATTTCACAAAACTTTTGTGTTCTCTGTTCTTTTATAAAATACTAGCACACATGGGACTCTCTGGGTAATTCATCACTTACATGTGTCTTTTATCTTGCCGTTTTGTAGGATCCAGATCTAGGCAGACCTATAAATAGAAGAATGGTACCACAAAGTCAACAATATAGGTTTGGACGGCTTTCCTTTGGATCATGTACCTTATTCCATTGTATATAGAGATGGCATGTATGAGATTCTCTTATATATGTAGATGTGTGAGCACGAGTATGGGATATTGTTGAGTGTTGACCTTACACACACACACACACACACACACACACACACACACACACACACACATATTTGCCCAGTTGTGTTTGTTATAAAGACCCCTTATCTAGAAAACTGGACGAGGCGACACTCAATGTCCATATGCTTCCGCCGTTGTCTTTAGTAGGGGTGTTACAACTTTTCCTAAATTAATTTCCTCAAACCAAAAAAGGAAATTAATATGGTTAGCTCTATGCGTTCATGCATGATTTAAATAGAAGGTCTTACCTTCTCGCCTTGTTTTGGTCGCCATCTCCAAAATTAAAATAATTATATTCCTATCTAACCTATGTAATCTAATTATATAAATTTCCTAAATAGAGAAACCTCAAGTTACATTCGAGGGGAGTTAGATGAGAATAGAATTACACAAGAATTTTAGAGAAGGCAAGACTCGCAGGTCCTAGTTAATGAAAATCAAAACTGTAAAAATGCATGAATAGATATAATTTGGATTTAGTCCATAACCATCCACCATGCCATTGATTATGCTTAAACAAAAATTCAACATATAATTTTATTATTCTAAAATCACTATTTTGGAAAAATAAAAAAAAAATTCTAAAATCAATATTTTAGATTCAACTTCTAAAATCAAATTCTAGAAATTAAATTAAGACAAACTAAAAAATCAATATTTTAGATTTAATTTCTAAAACCATAGTCTAGAAATTTAATTAGGATAAAATTCAAAATCAATATTTTAGAAAATTTTTTAATGTCCAAAATATATTTTTATCCCAAATTATGGGTCCCATTTAAAAACTAATCATAACTAGATTTAATTCTCAAAATGAGAATTAATAATAAAAAAACTTATTATTTTTTAATACATATCGAAAAACAATATTTTTTCTTATATATATTAATTTCCAAAACCAATTTTAGAAATTAATCTTGGTTAGTCCCAAAATGCTAATCTTTGGAAGATTTGGGCGTTGAGTGAAAAAAGGGGGGAAAAAACCATGTCGTGGGCCACCGAAACAAAAAAACAAACGAAATGGAAAAAAATATTTTTTTATATCAAACAAAATTGCATCCTGGGGAGGATGATCCTCCCCATGATGAAAGTCGCGCATGGGAGCTTGTCCCATGCGAGCCACGACTCCAAGCCACGGCTGGGGCCAATTGTGCCTCAAGCCACAGCTTGGGCAACAAAAAAACATTTTTTTTGCTACTTCCAAAAATAATTTCTGGATTGATTTTCTTCAAATTTTGCAGCAAATTCAGAGAACAGACATTCTGTTCGTCTCCATTTAGCAATTTTCACAAACCTGCAACTCGGAACCTTACGAAATAATTTCCATCTACATTCAATTTTTACTAAACAGACATTCTGTTATGCAGAAAATTAAACCAAAATGAAAATTTTCTTACTTTGCATAAGCAGAATACATAGAAACATATTTTCTGAATTGAAACGAAACTGTAATTTTTAGAAAACTAATTTTATTGAAAACCAAAAAAGTTTCGTACATAACAAAGACCCACGATCCTTAAAACAATTTCAAGAAATAAATTGAAATAGTTTTCAAAAAAATAGTGCATTCTGTGAACATCTTTCAGAACACAAGCAATGACCCAGAACAAAAACAATTTCAAACCAAACGAATTACAGAAACAATTTCTATAATCCAACTATATGTGTGAAATAATTTCAGACATAGGTAAGGAAATCAAATAGAAAATAATTTTCTGAAACATTATCGCAGCATGAAACGGAAACAGAGATAAACAAGAAATAATTTTCATGGTAACAAATGTCCATAAATCACATACAACTAGGCTCTAATACCACTGTTGGGAACCCTTACATGCATCAGATATGCATTAAGTAGCAGAAATAAAAGGATTCTAGATAAGAGAACCGCATGTATGTGTAATAGACGGATCAAAAATAGGAAAAACCATACCTTCGCTGAGTGGCTACAAATCAAAATTTTCCAGATGTGAGGCGCAATCCAGCAAAACCTCTCGATCAAACATCAATCGGATGATGAACAGTTTGTCTTGCCTCTTCAATCTCAACGTGAGACTGACTCTAACAGCAATCCACATGAGAATGATTACTCAAGACCCTGAATGTTTTCTATGCTCACAAAAAACTAGAAGGTGGTTGAGTTTTATTTTCTAGGAACAAAAGAAAATGAGCGAGAGAGGAAAGAAGGTTGTGTGTGTTTTATTTCCTCCCTATGCTATATGCAAAATATGATCGGCATCCATTCCGGAATAATCCCCAAAAGAATGTAGAAACACACGTTTCTACGAATTCTAATCAAATTAGAATTCACAAATTGCATTTGAAAACCATAAGTTTTAGAAATCAAAATTTGGCATAAAATTATAACTAATTATAATTTGGCCACAATTACTTCCATTTCTCACAATTAACCCCACAATGTTATCAAATAACATCTTCAGTACTTAATCCTCAATTTTGTGTGACCTGTTAGGTTTTACAGTCTATTAGTAGTGAATATGAAATAATCTAAGCATCTTTGAGAATAATAATCCTTAATAATTTAGAATTAAGTTATTAATTCTTATCATGATTGGTTTATTAATTCATCAATTAATAAACCTATATTCAGTAGATCATGAGCGGTATCTAGCAACACATCATGACCACGCAAGAGTCTAGGAAGTCAAGTGACTTGACATGAACCCTTCAATAACAAACTACAGTGCAATAAACTCCTTTCACCATACAATATCTCATTTGATTTGGAGTACGGAATTAGTGCCAACTCCCTCCAAAATAAATATTAATTCTGGCCCAAATATATTAGTACTTGTACCAGGAATCTACTACTCTACATGTGTATTGATTGGAACTGTTTCCAATACACAATCACCTTGGCCAAGAATTTCACAAGTAGTAATTCTAACAAGTGGCCATGAGATATTCGCCCTTACAATTAGGAGTGGTGAATTCTTTATTAAACTTTTTAACTACTTTTATTTATCTCACATTGTAACCAATATACATCCCATAGGTGGCCCTCGATCTAGCTTTAGATATTGGAATCAAAGTACAATGCTTAACAAACAAAGTACCTTAGAGATCTCAAGTCTAAGGATGTTTGCATGTTTACTATAGTGAGATTCTATCACTGGCACTAAATAGTTATCTATGTGATTATCTCATAGTTAAGTCATCCAATGTACTTGTTTTAATAACAAGCATCCACGTGTTAATTTTAAGGATCTCAATACTCACGGATATGAGAACCATAGCCTAATCAAATTAGGAAGTCTAACATGTGCTAGTCTTAACGTATTAATGCAGTCCTATCTCATTAATACTACGACTATGGATTATTTAAGTACTACCACTATACAGTGTAGTAGGAATCTCATATCATGACCTCTATCATGATTTTCTTAACATAGTGTTGTACTAGGGACTTTATCTAACTGTTATTTTATGTGAATGTAATGAAAATAAACTGAAAGATAAATAATACCTTGTATTATAAATCAAATGTGTCATATATAAAGTACAAGTGATTACCTCTAGGGCACAACACTAACACTGAGGTCAAACATATCCTATCACATATAAATCACACAAGTTAGTCCTTATTAATATTTGTTATAAGTCAAAACATAGGAGAATGCCATTCAGGCTAACACTAGGCTTAGACTTTTTTTGGGCCAGTTGAAGTCAAGATGGTCAGGGCTATATGAGATACATCGAGTTTGTCCGTTTGGGGCTATTGAGGTTTCTCACCCAACTAAGGGGATCTTTAAGGCGAATAAAAGTCAAGTTAAGCCATATTTGGATGAAGAACTTAGCACTTTAGAGCATCTCTGTGTTACCCTATGTGATTCATGATTCTCTTTTGGAACTGATCAGTTCTTTTTCTTTGTACTGTAGTATTTTTATTATCTTTTCCTTTTCTAGATTTATTTTTTATGTTTTATGTTTTTGTTTCATTTGTGTTTTTCTTTAGGTACATTTCCCCAATAACTCATTGTGATGGATTCCCATATGTTGAAGCTACTCTGTTACGGAAGTATTTTCTTTTCTCTCTTCTTCCCCTTTATTTATTTTGGGTCCCTTGGTTTTGATGTCATTGTTATATTTTGTGCCATTGAGGATAATGTCTAGTTGAAGTATGGGGGGAGAGTTTAGCATTGAAGATATATTCCATATACTTTAGCTTTGGGCTACACTTTTTGGCTAAAATGTTTTGAAATTTTGGGGTTTTCATTACTTTAGAAAGGTTGTAGTTTTCTTTCTTACTTGGGATATGAGTTTTGTCATTTATTTGGTGGATTTTTGTTAATAATGAAACGTCTTATTGGATTGGATATGTTAAGACTTGAGAATTTGAGTTAATCTTATTTGTGTATTAGTGTATGCGTATTATTTTATTCATCTAATTTGAATGCGGATAATGTAATGAATGTGGAAAAAGTTGTTGGCTACTCTTGTATTATGGGTTAAAATTTTGCTTGATTTAAGCTGTGAATAGGGAATGTGAGGGAAAAACAATAATTGAGTGGAAAAAGAGGGGGGGGGAATTGATTGTGAGTGAAAAATGAGTAGAAAAAAATTAGTTTCATTTTTGAAGATAGAAGAGCATTTTTGCTTGATTATGGGGGCCAATATGGATAGTGAAGAGAAATTCACTTTCCTGAGGCTATTAATTCCAGAAACCAAAAGAAAGAATGAAAGTTGTTGAAAAAATTATAAGTGGTGACTATAAGGGGGTTGATACGGTACGTGAAGAGTAAACCATTAACTTGAGGCTATAAATTCCCTAAGTCCATGAAAAAAAATTGAGAGAAAAAAATAGTGTTTTTCTTAAATCATGACTTGAGTTGTGCAATTTTTGGATTTATAATGCTTGAGTTGGTAGATAACACTTGTATAAATCATATTGTCAGCATTTTTGCTTGAAGGGTGAAATAATTTTCTTAGACTAAATTATATACTTGCTTAATTTAATTTCAAGGGCCTTGGTGTGTCTTATCTAGTACTTCAATTTGTGAATATTTTTAAAAGTCTGAAAAGAATGGCAAGGTCACGTCTAAAGTTTGAAAAACATTTGCTGCTTTATTATGGTTGCATTTTTTTTTTTGAAAGATTGTCTTGTTTTTCCTTGTTTTAATGTACTTTTCTTGAGGACAAGCAAATGTTTAACTGTGGGGGAATATGACAGGGGCTGAATTCATCAATAATTTTGTAGTTATTTGAGGATGTTTTGTGATACATTTGGTGTAATAACTAGTCATATTCCTTCATATTGGATATTTTACCCTTGAAAGGTGTTTTAGTACTTATTTTAGAAAAAGGAGAAAACGACAAAAAACTCGTTGCTGAGCAGTGCCCGACCAGCACCGGCTCTTCTCTGGAACGAGTCAATTCATTGAAGAAAAAAAACATAGCACGAAAAAATGATGATGACTATAAGGGGGCCAATACAGTGTGTGAAGAGAAATCTATTCACTTGAGACTATGAATTCCCTAAGTCATAGAAAAAAAAAAAAAAGAGTGGAGTGTTTCCTTATTTCTCTAACTTGAGCTGCGTAAATTTGAGTTTGTAAAGCACAAATTGGTTAAATGGCTTAACTTGCATGACTTTTGTTATCTATATTTTTACTTGGGGAGTAGGATGATTTTCCTATACTAGATATAAGCTTATTTAACTTAACTTTGATAGTCTTGGAATTCTTTGATTTAACACATGAGTTTACAAGGTTTTGAAAGGGTTGAGTGAATGACAAGTTTGTGTTTGAAGTTGGTGGAAGATTATGCCATTATTATGGATGAATTTGCTAAGGATAAATTGAAGAATTGTTTTGTTTTAAGCAATTTGCTTAGTGTTTTAATTATTGTTTGCTTGAGTATAAGAAAAGTTTAATTGTGGGGGAATGTGATCGGGGCTAAGTTTATCAATAATATCCTAGTTATTTTAGGATATATTGTGATACATTTAATGTAATAACCAGTTGTATTCATTCATATTTGATTTTTTGCCTTTGGAAGGTATTTTGGAGTTTTTGCGTAGAATTGAGGAAAAAAGACGAAAAAATCGTCGGTGTTGCAATACATGGCCGGCTCCGATCGTGTCTCACGGAACTGGTGCCGGCCCTATGTTGGAATAGGGGAATAAAAAAATCGAAAAGAAAGAGAGCATATCAGGCTGAACAGAGCACGACCAGCGCCGACCGTGAGGGACTAAGTCGGTGCCGGCCCAATGCGGGATTAAGGCAGTGAATTACCTATCAGATAAGATTTTGGCAACTTTTGCTAGAATTCTTTTGGGAACTTTTTCAACCACGGAAAGGGACTCTTGTAGGCACTGTTTTTGGCAATTACAACTCCTATAAATACAAGAAAATAACATTGTTCAAAGTTGTTTTTCAATTTTTTCAATGTAATATCTTTAGAAAACTCTTAGAAAAACACCAAGATTTAGGAGAATCTGGGAGATTTTGGGGAAGATAAGCATGTTGCTCAAGAAGGTTTCATGGAAGACGTAAAAGGCTTACTTGTCTATGAGTGATTTCTTTTTCTCTTCATTGTAATTTATTGATAATTTGAGATTAATATTTTAATTATCTTTAGAGGATATTATTATTTTAATTTATTGACAATTTGGGTGGTTTCTTTTAATGTGGAAGCCTAAGCTCATATTGATGTTTTGAGTAAGACGTCACTTGAAGCATCAATAAATTTCTTTGTTAACAATGTTAATGTTTCAATCAAGGGGTACGAAGAATCATCCTAACAAATGAGCTCTAATTAAACACAACTAGCAAATTGGTTGATAAGATCTACAATAGGGAATTGAAAATCACAGAAAAATATAATACCTCTCTATTCATGGAGCCCACTAATGCCATTGGTGATGTGTTGAGCTTGCCATACCTCAAGGTATTGGATCTTTCAATGCTACATTATACAAAGTCGTTGGAGGATGTTTATAAATTCTACCCTTCACCCCATCTAATGGGAGGTAACTTAGTTTTTGTAGACCGTGAATTGAAAAGTAAGGATTTCTTGATCCCAACTTTGAGAACTCAAATACTAAGTTTAAAGGGAAATTTAAATTGTGAAAATTCTTTTGAAGGGTTAATTAGATATTTTAATGTTGATGCTTTCGTTAGATACCATTTGCACTCATATGTTGAAAAAAAACATTTGTGTGTCTAAAGGAATGCTAGCGATTGAGGTTTATGTGGTTTGCTTTGCTGAGAAAAATCATTTTCATAATCATTACCATTTTCAAAAACCTCCCTTCTTTCTATATTCATCGTGCCAATCTTCTACTTTGAGCTTTGATTTCTTTTACAAAAGTTTGATGAGGAAGCACGATTAGTGGAAAGAGTTTGTATCTTTGTTTTGTGTTTGGTTTTGTTAGATGTCTTTTTCCCCTAGTAATAAGGAGACTATGTCCCAGTTTAAGTGTAGGGGAGTGAGTCATTCTGTTTATTCTTAGGAGTTTTGTAAGTGTTTTATGTGTTTTATTTTTGGTGTGTTTTATTTTGGTTATTATTTTCTTTATTTTTTTTATGAGTGTTTAAGTTAGCAAGTTTGAATAAAGGTTTCTTGAACAAGCTCTTCTATTCTTCTCCAAGTTTTAATATTTACTGGAGCATTATTGCACTTGGGGAGTATTGCTTACCTTTCGAGCTCTTCTATCATTTTTAGTCCTTTTGGATATGCTTTCTTATGTTAATTTTTGGCCAATAAGGACATTGTCTAATTTAAGTGTATGGGAGTGGTTTGGTGATATTCTTTGTTCATGTTTTTACCAATCATCTTGGTGTTTTCTTGGTATTGAGCTATTTTGGATAAAATTTGAAATTTGAAAAATAATTTTGTTGCGATTTCCATGAAATTTTTGAAATTTTGACAAATTTAAAAATGGAGCTAAATTGAGTTGATTTGTCCATAATAACATTGCGGTGTTCTTTTTAACTTCAGATATGAATTTTTCATTTATTATGGTTGGATTTTTTGTTAAAAGGTAAACATGTGTATTAAGTTAAATTTTGCTAAGTCTTGTGAATTTTAGTTAACCTTCGTTATATTTGGTATTTGGATTTTATATTTTTCTTTATGTTTGAATGTAGATGATATGACGAAATATAGGAAGAGTTGTTGATTAATTCTTGCATTATAGATTAAAAATTTACTTAACTTTCAGTTGTGAATAAGGAATGTGAGGAAATAGAAAAACAATGAGTGAAAAAAAAAAATTATTTGAGATGAAAAAAATTGAGCTGAAAAAAATGTTTTTATCCTTGAAAGAAAGAAGACGTTTTGTTGAAAAGGAGGTTAATATAAAAAGAAGTAGCAAGTATTGTTCGGTGCACTCTCTTGAGGCTATCCCAAAGGTAAGAAAGAATAAATGCTGAAAAAATGGTGATGACTATAAGGGAGCCAATACGGTGCATAAAGAGAAATTCATTCACTTAAGGCTATCAATTCCCTAAGTCATAGAAAAAAAAAAAAAAGTGGAGTGTTTCCTTATTTCACTAACTTTAGTTGTGTAAATTTGAGTTTATAATGCTAAAATTGGTTAAATAGCTTGACTTGTATGATTTTTGTTATCTATATGTTTGCTTGAGGAGTAGGATGATTTTCTTATACTAGATATAAGCTTGTTTAACTTAACTTTGATGGTCTTGGGATTATTTGATTTAATACATGAGTTTACAAGATTTTGAAAGGATCGAGTGAATGACAGGTTTGTGTTTGAGGTTGGAAGAAGATCATTCCTTTGTTATGGATGAATTTGCTAAGGATAAATTGATGAATTGTTTTGTCTTAATCCATTTTCTTAGTGTTTTAATTCTTGTTTGCTTGAGGACAAGCAAAGTTTAATTCTTGGGGGAATGTGATAGGGGTTAAATTCATCAATAATTTCCTTATTATTTGAGGATATTTTGTGATACATTTGATGTAATAACTAGACGCATTCCTTCATATTTGATATTTTACCTTTGGAAAGGTATTTTGGAGTTTTTGTGTAGAATTGAGGAAAAAGGACGAAAAAACCATCGGCGTTGCAATGCATGGCTAACACCGGCCCTCAGTTGGAATAGGGGAAAAAAAAGCAAAAATAAAATAGGGCATATCGGGCCGAATATAGCACGGCTGGCGCCGGTCATGAGGGACAGAGCCAACACCAGTCCAATGCTAGATTATAGCAATGAATTTCCTTTCAGATATGATTTTGGCAACTTCTACTAGGATTCTTTTGGGAACTCTTCCGACCAGATAAGAGAATCTTGTAGGCTCTTTTTGACAATTATAACTTCTATATACACAAGAAAATAACATTGTACGAAGTAATTTTTAAATTCTTCAAAGTATGATCTTTAGAAAACTTCCAGAGAAACACCAAGACTTAGGAGGATCAAGAAGATCTTGAAAAAGAAGAGGAGGTTGCTCCAGAAGGTTTCAAGAAAGAAGAAGAAGGCTTACTTGTCTATGAGTGGTTTCTTTTTCTCTTCCTTGTAATTATTTGACAATTTGAGATTAATGGTTTAATTGTCTTTAGAGAGTATTCTTTTGGATTCATGATTTTATATTGATTTTAGTTCTTTAGTTAATTGATTATTATTCTTAGTATTTGATTACTTGTTTCAATTAAGCAATTGATCAATTAATTCTTCTTGTTGACTTGTTTGCCAAAGTGGTTGATAGTGGTCTCAATTTAATTAATTTCATATTTGTTGTCTCTTAATTTGCTTGCAAAATGGGTTAATTGTAAAGACCTTAAGTAATTAAAGATTAGTTGATGATTGTTAGCATATAAAGTCTGTGAAACCCCAACAAAAATCAACCTTAGTGTAAGGGGGTCGGGATGCATATCATATTTTCTTGCATATAAATATATTTTTGTATGATTTTAGGTGCTTTGGATATGTGATTTGTATTCTAGATGTCTTAATTGTGCTTATTGAGTAAGAAGGGCAAAATGGTAATTTTGCTTGAGGTGGAAATAGGGAGATAGCTTGAGGGTTATATAGGAAAAATATTTGGGAGAGAAAATAAGAACAAGAGTTGTTGTGGTTTTGTAGTTAGAGCATTGGAATTAATCCTTGAGGTCTTGAGTTCAAATTCCATCATTGGAGTTTTAGCATGATTAAATTATATTTTTGTATAGGAAAGCAATATTTCAGCCCTTGCATGCTTTAGGAAAGGGTAGGAGTGTTGTCTCAGGGGAGACATGACAGGAATGTCCTAATCGTACTCTTGTGCCCAACAAAAATTTCTAAGAGGTTCCTACCCTTCTTGATCCTTAGCTCTCCTTACTTCTTAATCAATTAGATTGTTCTATTTACCTAAGCCAATTTTATTTCCAGAAAATTCCAGCAAATTTTTGTGGCATTGAAGGTTTGAAAATGTCTAAGTGTAAGGTATCTTATTGACTGAAAATGGGGAAGAGTTATGGAAGGTTCCCAAGAGAATTAATCTCCATGGTTGAACCTTCAAAACTCCAACCTAGTTGTGTCATCTTCTCCATGTTGTAAATTGAAAATTTTTCCAGCTTCTTGATCAGTCCAGATGTTGAAATTTTCAGCCATCTTTTCCTCTCAAATGCTGCCAGAAAAATGACTAATTCACTCAGCTTGAGGGCTGAAAATTCCATACCGAGCTGCACAAAATCTGTGCAAACCAGGAAAATTTTCTAGTCAGTTTCGTAGCTTGGTGAGCCAAAAACCAAGCTAGTTCTTCCAGCTTTTCAACCAGCAATTCAACCTTGTTTTTCCTCCATAAAGAAGGCTAGAAACCAGCCTTAAAGGACCCTCCAGTGGCCCTTCAAACCTTCTGCAAGCTGACTGAAATATGGCAGAAAAATCCGCCCAGAAATTCCGGCAAGCCTTGCGAAAAAATTGAACAGAATTTCCAGCTTTGTTCCTTCTTCACCCTTGTCCAAAACTTCCTCCATTTTTCTGTACAAACTCACCTTGATCAGCCATGAACTAAACTCCAGCATCCTCACCATTGTTCTGAACGAAAAACAGCTCCATGGCGGCTCCTAAAATCTCTCCATCAATCACTCCAATCAAACCATCAATTGGAGTCCATAATTGTAGCAAGATATTTCATGAAGCTACCATAGATTAACCCTCAAACAACCAGAAAATTCCTTCACCATGGTACACCATATTTCGGCCACTCTTTCAAACATCATTCATCCCAGTAGAAACCCTAACCAATCAATCGGTCATTGAAGCTTCCAAAAGCTCTCCATCAACTAAGATCTCCTTACTATATTTGTTTTCAAAATTGATTCCCTAAATTATTGTTTTTGAATTTCAAACAACCAGCTTTCCTATTCCTTCCAAATCTGAAAATATAATTACCAAAACCTTCCAAACAATTCGGTCACCCTTTCCCCACAGAATTTCGGCCAGCTCTCTCTCTATTCTCTTCATTCTCTTCTACCCTCCAAGAACACCAAGAACACCTACTACTATTCTCACGCCTAAGGCCATTCAAAACTACTTCAATCTTCTCCAAAAACTCTACATTATACCTACTCATTCTCGTGAATCTATTCCTGCAATTTTTAACATCAAACACAAAAATCGCAGCCTCACTTTTGGATAAAAAATCAGAATTTTCTTGAAGGCTCAAGAACACTTTCATTGTAAGCATGATCAATCATCTCCATCTTCTTCCATCTTCGACTTTCATGAGTATATACTAATGAACTCCTTTTCTCTCTCTCTCTCTCTTGGCCGAATGGTTGCTCCAACCATGGCCATGTTCCCTTCTTCCTCCTTGGACGAATCAAGCTGTCCACGCGAGAGGATTCTATCGAAACTACTTCAAGGTAGTCATCATTCAAGTAAGCCTCTCCAATCTCCTCTTTAAAATTCTAGATTCATGTCTCTTGGATGTAATGGGATGAGGATGGGATATATTTGGAGATTGATTATGTGTTTTGTGATGGAGTTGGGATTGAAGCATGAGAATGAATGTGTTTGTATGATGAAGATGGGATTAACGCATGAGATGATTTGTCTTGGTTGAATATATGGCATTTTTAGGGTTTGTTGCATGTCTTCGTGTCGTGAGTAGTATGAATGATCAAGCATGTTAGAGATTATGTCACCTTTGGTGAATAGGGTTTTATGTTCATGTATTCTTGTTAAGGCCATGATTATGATTATGTTAGTGGAGTTTGGATCATGTGTTGGTGGATTTGGATCTATGTTTTTATTCATGATTTGGATGTTTTGTTGATCGGTGTAGAGTGTATATTCATGATTATGGTTAGCAATAGGAATTATGATCACGACCTTGTTGTCCCTATGCTAATTTTATTTCATCAATAAAATGATTAATACTATAATTTCTTCTAAGAATTTTGAAAACCCTAGAAAAATGTGGATTTGGACTCTTATATAAAATAGTGATATTTTAGTCAAATAAATGATAGTTTTTATTAAAGAAATAAAGTATATAGATATTATATAGAATAATAATATCAAATAAAGCCTTATATATATATAATTATAATAGGTAAAATATTCATTTTGTAAGTCTTATATTCATAAATACTAATAGAATTTATTTATTATCTTTTAATCAGAAGATAATAAAATTTACTTGCTATTAATTTTATTTACCAATTATTTTCTAACCATTAGTTATTAAAAATCATTATTTTAAATAACATCATCTAGGACCTAGGACCCTTCATCAAATAAACCCTAATTTATTTATAGAAAGATTTAAACCTTCAACTTATTAGTATCTAATTCACAAACCCTAGTTATTTTAATATCAAGCAAGATTTATTTTATAAACCCTTTATTTATTATCTAGCCTTAAAGCTTGGGACACTAGGGTCATGATTGTGGTAAGTTGAACTAGGATTATTTGTGAAAATGAATTTTGGCTTGAGTTTAATTATGGCTTATGTTTACCCCAGGCAGGATTAGGTCAGCTTTTGGAGATCTTTATTTTATCTCGAGCAAAGGATTAGGTAAGCTCCTGCATAAAACTTGTTTGTTGCAAAAAGTTACCATGGCAAGCTAAACACGAAGCATGAACACCGATTTGGTAAAGGCAATTAGGGACTGTTTCCTTTCTTGTTTTAGTCAAACTAATTCCTTGAAAATCAACAAGCGAATTTATTCAAACACTAAATTGTTTCTAAAACTGACTTTGACAAAGACTTTGGAAACCATTGATTGCCATTTTCAAATAAAGTTATGTTTTATCAATTTTCTCCCAAGTGGGATAACCTACATTGAGTACTCAATAAGGGTAGGCTAGTAGTACTAGTTTTGAAGGGCAAGAGTGAGTCTTCTGGCAAGAGGCCACCTCCAGAAGATGAACTCAACTTAGAGAAACGCCAGTACTACTTAGTAATGCCGGTCCGAGCTAGTTGGTTTCAATCATATGGATTGTGTGTTGCTGGAGTGGACAACCGGTTTTGTTTGGGTGTAGAGAAGGAGGAGGATCTTACCCGGTAGGCCGATCACCTACCTTTTTGTTAGTCTGCACAAAGCGTGGCATTCTGACCGTTGTTTGGTTATGGGGCCCAACGTGTGGTAACCCATGATCGCCCATTTGAGTGGTTGATTTTATTGTACACGTATGGTTGGAAAAGCCAAAACTCCACTCTTAATTTTGAACATTGTTTATTGCTTGCCAGTATTTTTCTTATGAAGTTCTTACACTTTGCATTCATGAATTGTTTTTACTGAACACTCAAAGCACACACGGACTTACTGAGATTTTTATCTCATCACCCTTTTTACCATGATTTCAGGTCAATCCTACTGTGGGGATGAGTAGTTAGTTGTTGCCTGCCTTGGAAGATATTCTGATATTTATTTTTATGTAATGCTTTAGGAGTTGAGAGTGAACAATTTTTATTTTGGATTTGTCTTAAATTTTTAGATTGTAATAAGTTTTAAATTTTGAAGTACTGTTTTATTTTGATTGTGTGACCTAGTTATAAAGACCCCTTGTCCTTTGGACGGGGCGACATCCCTGGTCCTGCTGGGCATAGGTAGCGGGGTGTTACAAAGTCATTGGCTAATTTCATGCTTTAAATCACCTAAAATATAGGGATTTATCTGATGAATGATTTTTAATGCATCTTTTAGATAAATTAGTTGAGATAGAATATTTTCATATCTTTTCTTCTTGTTCTCAGTCCTTGATTATCCTTGTGACTTTTCTTGTGTTACTTGACCTTTTCTCTAGTATATTAGTGATGCATGAATTTTGGGCGTATAAAAATTAACAAATTTAAATGCATCTCTAGCCAAGTTTTAATTAAAATAATAATCTCAAAATACACATACAAGCAAGTATACTCAACGCAAACATAGTATAGGTAATTAACGAGTATCGATCCTTAAGGAAACAGGTAAACATTAATTGCTTTTCATTCATTGTTTAACCGATCCAATAAAATGGTAGTACTAATAAAAAGGAAAAATAAGTAAATATACATAGATAACTCAAGGATGCAATTTCATGTAACTAGATAATTATCTTGAAAACAAAATATTAAATTACTTGGCATTCATCACAATCAATTGTCATCTTGGCATTATGAAGGAACTTAAGTAAAATTCAATCGTTTCCCAAGTCATGAACTCACTTATGTAGACTCTACTTCTTTCCCAATCCATGGAACCACTATCTCTTTATTAGTATAGCTAATTTCCTAATCATACTAAAATAGCCAAAAGATGCATTAAATTCACCCTTCAGAAACTATGCATGTACTCCATGTGATAATGAATATGAAATCAATTAATAACCCTATACTCTATGTGAAATCAACCAATCCTTGATTACTTTATTTCTTTAATCTTAACTTCGTTTCCCAAGTCCATTAAGATCTAACAAATATGAAATCAATGTAATCAACTTCTAACATCACTTCCCCATTCAATTAGAATAAAGCGCATCAATAACCAATAATAACAAGTAATCAAATACCAAGAATAACAATAGATTGATCAAAATCCCAATTAACTAAAAATCATAATCTTCAAAATAATATCCAATTACAATCAAAACATTATGCACATCATTGTTCTAGAAAAGTAAACAAATGATAAAAGACAGAACTCATAGGCAAATCCTTCTTCTTTTCTTGAAAACCTCATTTGAATTATACTCATTTGAGTGGTGAATTTGCCTTTGAACAATAATTAGCTAACTTAGATCCTTCAAATCACACCTTTCTCTTGTGTTTTTCTTGTATTTAGAAGCTCCCTTGACATAAAAATTCGTGACTTGAGAAGTCTTGTCTGAGTAGAATTTAGAAAATACCAAAATCCTTTGGAAGATATCAAATTCGCACACAAACCGCCTTTAGATAGAATGGACCTGGCACCGAGTGTCTTCTGGTTTTCTTCTCAACTTTTGCTCTATTGTTGCTTTGCTTTTCCAGTTGAGTTACCTTAACCTAGCACTAGGTTAAGTCTAAAATTTCTAACTTTTTGCTCGGAATCTACTAAATCCTACACAAATTCATCCAGAACACTGTCCACAAGTAAAATATCAAATAGGAAGAAATATGCCAAGTTAATACATCAAAAGTATCTCAAATTAGTCTTAAATAACTTGAACATTAGTGATGAATTTAGCCCTTATCAATTAGGTTAGTATTTTATTTATCTCTTCTCGTTTTATTAGTTAAACTATAAAGATTTGAGTAAAATAAGGTTGGAGCCTAAGTTCTGGTGGATTCGATACCTGCTATTCCCTATACTATATGATGGATATACTTAGCCGTATGTGCGGTTTTACTGGTTAGCAATTTAATTAAATCTTAATTAAATTAAATACTTTATTGGTAATATTTTCTATACTAAAAAACACGCATCAATCTAGTAAAAGAAGTATGTATATTAATGCCTATGGTGAAGTTTCCGTGGAAGAGGAAGATGAAAAAGATAGGTACAATAAGGATCAAGAAGATAATGGGAATGCAGAAAGTGATGATGGAGAAGTTGTTGGTCAAGAGTATGCCTTATTTAGTGTAGCAAGAAGAATTTTCAGCTATCAAGCTATTGTGGATGATGACCATCAACAACGAGAGAAAATATTCTCCACAATGTGCCTAATCAACAAGATGCCTTGTAGTGTCATCATTGATAGTAGGAGTTACACAAATGTAATTATTGCTAGCTTGGTTGAGGAATTGGGAATGAATTGGATCAAGCACCCGAAACGTTATAAATTACAATGGTTAGATGATAGCATGGAATTGAAGGTTAAAAAGAAAGTGCAAGTATCCGTTGGGATAGGAAAATATAAAGATAATATGATGTGTGATATGGTGCCTATACAAATGGGCCACTTGCTCTTAGGACGTGTATTGAAATATGATTGAAGTATGTGGCTTGATGGAAAGAAAAAAAACATTTGGAATCTACACGGAGGGAGCAAAATATACCCTTTTTCCCATATCCCAAAAGGAGGTAGAAGGTAATCAAAGAATTATGAAGGAGAAAGAAAAGATAAAATATGCAAAGAGTGCCCAACAAATACAAGAAAATAAGATAAAATGAGTTGAAAAAGAGAATGAAGAAAATAACAAAATCCTTTAGAAAATACCGAATTCGCGCACAAACAGCCTCTAGACAGAATGGACCTAGTGCCTGGTCACTTCGACCAACCTGGCGCCAATTGTATTCTGGCTTTCTCTTAAATGTTTGCTCTGTTTTTATTTTGTTTTTTTAGAATAGACCTGGCACCTAGCGAGTTAACTTGACCTGGCACCGAGTCAAGTCTGGAATTTCTCATTTTTTGCTTGAAATCTACTAAATGCTGCACAAATTCATCCAGAACACTTTCTACAAACAAAATATCAAATACGAAGGAATATACCTAGTTATAACATCAAAAGTATATCAAATTAGCCTCAAATAACTAAAAAATTAGTGATGAATTTAGCCCCTATCACATTCCCCCACACTTGAACCTTTGCTTGTCCTCAAGCAAAACACTTAAATCAAAACGAAAACAGTAAGAAAACACAAGATTTTATTCTTCCAAATTTTTTATCACAACAATGCTTATAACTTCCCTTCAAACTTTAGATATTACTTTGCCATTCATCCAACCATTTGAAAATAATTTCAAATTGAAGCACTTAATAAGACATAACAAAACTTTTGAAGTCAAATTAAGCAATTTTATATTTTAGTCTAAAAAAATTATTTCACCCTTCAACAAAAACATAGATGACATGAATCATACAAGTGAAGCTATCTACCAACTCCAGCATTATAAATCTAAAAAGTGCACAACTCAAGTTATGATTTAAGGAAAACACTCTATTTTTTTCTCTCAATTTTTTCTATGACTTAAGGAATTGATGGCCTTAAGTGAATGGATTTCTATTCACACACCGTATTGGCCCCCTTATAGTCATCACTCATCATCTTTTTCAACACTTTTTCTTTCTTACATTTGCTTTCGGGAATTAATAACCTCAAGAAAGTGGATTTCCCTTCACTATCCGTATTAGCCCACATAATCAAACAAAAAGTATTTTTTTTTCACCATCAAAGAGGAAACAATTTTTTTTTTTTTAAACTCATTTTCCAATCACAATCAGTTCTTTTTCACAATCTTTCCACTCAAAGATTTGTTTTCCTCACATTCCTTATCACAACTCAAACTTAGGCAAAGTTTAAACCTATAATACAAGAGTTAGCTAACAACTTCCCCACACTCATCATATTCTTCACATTCAAACTAGACATGTCAAATAACACTCAAATGCTAATGAATAAACAAGATTAAGCCAAAATCTCAAGTCTTAACATATCCCATCCAATAAACCAATTTTATTAATAAAAATCCACCAAATGAATGGCAAAATTTATATCTAAGTAAGAAAGATAATTACAACCTTACTAAAGCAATGAAAACCACAAAAAGTTTTTGAAAACTTTCAAAAAAATATCCATCCAAAATGTGGATAAATGGAAAATTTCTCCAATACTAAAACTCTTCCCCCATACTTAAATTTGACATTGTCCTCAATGGTAAAAAATATAACAATGAAAGCAAGGCCAATGAGACTAAAATAAATAAAAGGAAAGAATAGAGAAAAGAAAACACTTCCATAATCATATTCCACAAAAGCGTGCTGAATTTCATCATATTAGAGCATATTCCTTTGACATCGTTGGGCATTCCTAGAACAAAGAAACAAAACCAAAGAGCATAAATCTAGAAAAAGTAAAGTACAGCAATAGCTAAAAACTAAGAAAGGTCATTAAAATTCAAAAGAAAAAAATAAAAAAATAATAGAAAATAAAAGAAAAGTGAATAAGTAGTAAATTAGGTGGGTGCATCCTCAGAATTGTCATCATCATCAGTCCTAGCTATAGCATCAACATTAGCATCTCTAACGTCTCTACAAGTGGATGCTCCAGTGGGCTGTTGTATCAAAGTTGCTAATTGCTACTCCTGGACATCTTGATGTCTATGAAGATCAACAATAGAATCTTGCAGCTAGAGTAGAATGGTCATTTGGGTCTCAAGTCCAAGGCTCAACTGCTCCAGTCGGGCCTCCACTCGTGCCTCAAAATTAGCACTAAAACAAGAACTTCTAGCAAGAGTGACAAGTCGGGTAGGTTGTTCCTCCAGCTCATCCTTATTAGGGAGAAGCTCTACTATCCCTAGATGCTATACCTCATAAGGTTTCTTTCGCCTCTTTTCTCTCTCATCATATCTATAGCTGCACTAAACCAAAGTATGCTCCGTCATTAAGTCTTGCTCGGAGGTTGTCTCACTAATCTCTTCGTCACAACTCACCCCAAAGTCTTGTAAGATACGCATAATGACTAAGGAAAATTTAGGGCTTTGGGTAAAATGCGAGAGTAAACAACCTTCTTCATGGACTGAATAATAATAGGAGTAAGAGGGATAGGCTCACTCCTCATCATCTTATCAAGAATGTAGACATCAAAGACTCAAGAATCATTGAAGCCACTAGTCTTAGGATAGACATTGAAAGAGAAAATGTAGACTGGGGCATGTACATGAGCCTCAAGATCATTGTTGGAGTAATAGCAATACTAGCCCATTTGGCCCTTCCTCCATATCTGCGACTAGTCCTAACAGCATCTACATCCCAAGTAGGATTAAGAATAATCTTTTGATTATGATGATCCACAGCTATCTATGGACCATTATCAGGCACACCCAAGATCTTGGCTAATCTAGCCCTATCAAACGCAAAAGGTACCCCTTTGACCATTATAGAGATGACCTCAAGATTGTTTTTCTTTTTGCCCTGCATATTAGATCCTCATATGATAATTAGCTCCCTCAAGTCAGATAATAGGCTCCCAATCCAGTCTTCTAAACATTGTGGAAAGCTACAATGAATTATTAAATGAAGGCTTGCACATTTTTTCTACTATAATTTTTTTTGTGCTGATGATTTTGGTACCATATCTGACATGTGGGATCAAAGAATTGGGTAGACTGGGTAGGTAGATGGTCAAAAGATGGTGTAGAAAGTGAAGCTCTAACTCTCTTAGCTCCAAGTGCCATTCCATTGGGTCTCCTAGACATAACGAAGGAGTGATGATCAATAAAGATAGGAGAAAGGAAGGAGGATAGAACTCACTCAAGATCACTCCTCAATTACACAAGCAACATAACTTTCAGCCTTCTCACCATCACAACACCCACTCAACTCATCCACCACCTCAATATATCACAAAACACCCTACCAATACAACACAAACTCCCCCAACAATACCTGAAAAGAGATAGCTATTGTCCAAGCACAAACACAATATCAATGTTAATGATCAAAGTAGCAATGCCATTCACTTCATGATGTAAAACTTACAATCACAATGTCAATTCAAACATATAATGAATTTAGCACAACAATTATCTTGCAATATATGAGGTACAATCCTTTGCAGGCTCAAAATTATGCACATGAGAGACATGCTTAATAGCTATCAATAGATTAAAGACATGAATTGCATCAATAAAATGCCATTGTCCATCATATACCCATGTTATTTAATCCTCAAAGAATGTAAAATTTTCATTCAATCCAACAAACCAAGAAAAATGAGATTTTTCGGACCATAATGCACATGAAAATATCTAAAAATCAATATGAAAAATTGAACCATAGAAAATGCAGAAAAATTATACCACAATGATCTCCAGTGTATAGACAATGATCCTATGCAAATAGATTGATGAAATTGTGCACCGAGTGGAGGGATTGAAAAATGAGTTTTGTGATTTTAATCCAAAACTTCAAGAACAAGGCAATGATTTTGTGTTTGGAATGTGTTTTGGAGGGGTTGAAAATAATTCGGCGGTGTTTTAAGGTAAGACCCGGAGATGGGTGGAGAGAAAAAACGAGGGAGATGGAGAGATTGGTTGAAAAATGGCCAAAAGTGGCCGTTAATGATCTTATTGCCGATATGACTTGGCGCCGGGTCAAGGTGCTGGCCCTGGTGCCTATCCAAGGCTATTCGGCTTGAATTTTTTCGTATTGTGGACCTGGCGCCTAGGCAAAAATTCTAGCCTGGCACCAGGTCAGCTTTGTCCGACCAAAATGAGTATTTTTGTTCTTTATTTTTTATTTAATTAATGAAAACAACAACAATGAAAACTATGAAATCAAGAAGAAAATTTATTATAAAAAATAATTAAAATGATAGAAAAATAAATGAAAGCAAACAAAAATTAAAGAAATGTCCCAAAACCAAATCAGTAAAAATCATCTTTTTCTACGGTCTTGATCACGTGGATTTATCTTTGTATTCCCCGAAAGATATCCTGTTTGATGATCTCTAAGAAGTTTGGCCAATTGTCCAATTTCATTTTTCAAATTGCGCATGGACGCCTCCAATTCCTCATAGTTACATCCACTCCTTGAAATCGTGCTTTCGTAGTACTTACCATTTGGTTAACCACGTCCTCGAATGATGGATTAGGTGGTGGTGCATTGTAAAGTAAATGGGGTTGAGTCTTTTTATTTTCTCCAAAGTTAGAAGAAGTCTGCATAGGTTGGTTTGGATTGTTCCATGAAAAATTGAGATGGTTCCTCCAACCATGATTGTAAGTGGCACTATAAGGATTGTGACCTTGTCTTCCATTGCCCACAAGCGCAGCATGTTCTAAGAACTCTTGTGATGACCCCATGCTTTGGAACTCATGATTTGGATGTCTTTCCCAACATAAATCACAACTAACATTCATTACATATCATTGAGAAGGATATATCACCATTTGCTCAATCTTTTGTGGCAGTGCCTCCACCTTAGCCTTTAAAGCTACTATTGCATCCACCTTGGCACTCCATGAACACGAGCTTTTGACCTTAAAATACCCCAAATATAATTGTATGTTGCAAAAATTTCAATTATACCAAACACCTCTTTCGGAGTATTAGAATTAATGGACCCTCATGTAGATGCATTCACCAATTGCCTTGTAGCAAAGCTTAAGCTATTGTGAAATATTTGCATTTGCATACCAAGCTCAAACCCGTGATGAGGTTACTTCTTAAGCATCTCCTAGAACCTTTCCCAACACTCATAGAGATTTTCAAATTCTAACTTTTAGAAGGAAAAAATGTCTATCCTATGCCTGAATGTTCTAGCTGGGGGAAAATGTTTTGCTAAAAGCATTTCAATTAAAACATTCCAAGTGTTGATGGATCCAACTAGCAAAGACTTTAACCATAATTTAGATCTATCTCTCAAGGAAAAAGTAAAAAGTCTTAGTTTGATAGCTTCTTCAGAAACCCCATTCATCTTAAACGTGTTACAGATTTCTAAAAAACATGCAAGGTGGGCATTAGAATCTTCCTCAGGTAACCTATTAAATTGCACCATATTTTGAATCATCTGGATAATATTAGGCTTAATCTCAAAGTTATTAACCTCTATCATCGTCTCATAATGCTCAAGCCTGTACTCGAAATTGCGGGTTTTACAAAATCATCCGTAGTCCTCCTGTTATTGCCACCATTACCGCCATTGTTTGGTTGGTTAATCTCCATATCATCTCTTACCCTTTGTCTGACCACCCTTCGAATATTTGTTAAGGTACTCTCAACCTCAGGATCAAGATCTACTATGTCATCTTTAAATCATTGGGTTATACACTAAGGGTTAGATCTATAGAAAAAAGAAGATAATGAGATTATATAATTCACAAGTTAATCAATTACGACACATTCACGAATTAAGTTAGGAAAATTACAACATAGAATGAAATTAGAAAATTAATTTACAATTATACAAATAATAAAATATGGTACATATTCATACAAAGAACATATATGAATATTCACATATTTACATATAGACATATAAATATATAAACATGGTTAAATCAACAAAATACAAACTTTCATGGTATTGTTTCCTGGCAACAGCACTAAAAACCTGATGCATAAATTTTGGGTATATAAAAATCATGAAATTTAAATCCATCCCTAGCCAAGTTTTAATTAAAACATTAATATCAAATTACACATACGAGCAAGTATACTCATCGCAAGCATGGTACAGGGAATTAATGAGTATCGATCGTGAAGGGAACAAGTACATACTAATTAATTTTCATTCATTCTTTAACCAACCCAATAAAGTGGTAATAATAATAAAAAAGGAAAATAAGTAAAAGTATACAAATATAACTCAAGGATGCAATTTTATATAACTATACAATTATCTTGATAACATAATATTGAATTACTTAGCATTCATCACAATCAATTGTAATCTTTGCATAGTGAAGAAACTTAAATTAAATTCAATCGTTTTCCAAGTTATGAACTCACTTATGTAGACTCTACTTCTTTCCCAATCCATGGAACCATTATCTTTTAATTAGTTTCGCTAATTTTCCAATTGCACTAAAATAGCCAAAAGATGCATTAAATTCATCCTTCAATAATTACCCATGTACTCCATGTGATAATGAATATGAAATCAGTTAATCACCCTATGCTCTATGTGAAATCAACCAATCTTTGATTACTTTAGTTCTTTAATCTTAACTTTGTTTCCCAAGTCCATTAAGATTTAAGAAATAGGAAATAAATGAAATGAACTTCTAACATCACTTCCCAAGTTAATTAGAATAAAATGCATCAATAACCAAGGATAACAATAGATTGATCAAAATCCCACTTAACTAAAAATCATAATCTTCAAAATAATATCCAATTATAATCAAAACATTAAGAACATCATTGTTTTAGAAAAGTAAACAAAGGATAAAATATAGAACTCATAGACAAGCCCTTCTTCTTCTCTTGAAAACCTCCTTTAAACAAAGCTCTTTTGAGTGGTGAATATGTTTTTGAATAATAAGTAGCTAGCTTGGATCCTTCAAATCACACATTTCGCTTGTATTTTCATTGTATTTATAAGCTTCCTTAACACCAAAATTCATGGGTTGAGAAGTCATGTCCGAGTAGAATTCAAAAAATACCAAAATCATTTGAAAGATACTAAATTCGCGAACAAACCGCCTCTGGACAGAATGGACCTGGTGCCTGGTCACTTGACCAACCTGGCGCCAGGTGTATTATGGTTTTCTCCTTAATGTTTGCTCTGTTTTTGCACTACTTTTCCAGAGCAGACCTAGCACCAGATCAAGTTTAAAATTTTGGACTTTTTGCTCGAAATCTACTAAATCCTGCACAAATTCATTCAGAACACTTTCCACAAGAAAAATATCAAATAAGAAGGAATATGCCTAGTTATTACATCAGAAATATCTCAAATGAGCCTTAAATAACTAGGAAATTAGTAATGAATTTAGCCCCTATCATTTAGGTTAGTGTTTATTTATCTCTTCTTACTTTATTAGCTAAACAATAATGATTTGGGTAAAGTAAGGTGGGAGCCTAAGTTCTCATGGATTCGATACTTACTATTCCCTATACTATATGATGGGTATACTTATATATATGTGTGGTTTTAGTGGTTAGAATTTTAATTAAATCTTGATTAATTGTAGACTTTATTGGTAATATTTTCTACACTAAAAAACACACATCAATCCTAGCAAAAGAAGTATGTACATTAATGCCTATGGAGAAGTGTCCATGGAAGAGGAAGATAAAAAAGATAGGCACAATAAGGATAAAGAAGAAAATGAGAATGAAGAAAATAATGATGGAGAAGTTGTCAATCAAGAGTATGCCATAGTTAGGGTAGTAAGAAGATTTTTTAGCTCTTAAGCTATTGTGGATCATGACCATCAACAACGAGAGAACATCTTCTATACAAGGTGCCTAATCAACAAGATGCCTTGTAGTGTCATCATTGATAGCGGGAGTTAGACAAATGTAATTAGTGCTAGCATGGTTGATGAATTGGGAATGAATTGGATCAAGCACCTGAAACCCTATAAAATACAATGGTTGAATGATAGCGTGGAATTGAGGGTTAAAAAGCAAGTGCAAGTATCCTTTGAGATGGAAAAATATAAGGGTAATTATGTGATGTGGTACCTATACAAGCGGGTCACTTGCTCTTAGGACGTCTATGGCAATATGATTGAAATGTGAGGCATGATGGGAAAAAAAAAAAACATATATGCAATCTACAAGGAGGGAGAAAAATATACCCTTTTTCCCATATCCCTAAAAGAGGTAGAAGGTGGTCAAAGAATCATGAAGGAGAAAGAAAAGAAAAAAGTGAAGAGTGTGCCCAACAAAAATAAGAAATAAGAGAAAATGAGTTGAAAGAGAGAATAGAGAAGCTAAAACCATTGATAATCATGGATAAGAATGAACAAAAAGAAAAGAATAGAGGGAAGAAGAGAGTGAACTTTTTTGTTAAAGAAAATGAGATCATTGAAGCCATAAAGACTAAGGAACTAGTTATCCTTCTTATTTGTATGGGTTCCTATATTGTTACTAATGACTCTACCCTTTTCTTGTCTCATGAAATTGGATGTATAATTTACGAGTTTGATGATGTTTTTTCTAAAGAGATACCTAGTGGGTTGCCATGATTGAGCGGCATTGAGCACCAAATCGATTTCATGTTCGAAGCTATCTTCCCAAATAGACTAGCATATAGAAGCAACCTGGTAGAGACCAAAGAATTACAATGACAAATTGTGGAGTGATTTGAGAAGGGGTATTTAATAGAGAGCTCAAGCCTATGCGCAGTCCCAATCCTTTTAGTTTTAGTGCCTAAAAAGGATGGGACATGGCGAATGTGTGTAGATTATCGCACCACTAACAACATTATGGTAAAGTATCACTATCTCATTTCAAAGTTAGATGACTTACTTAACGAGTTACATGAATCATGCATATTTTTCAACATTAATTTAAAATCTAATTTTCAACAAATAAGGATTAAGGAAGAGAATAAGTGGAAAATAGCTTTTAAATCCAAGCAAGGATTTTATGAATAGCTTGTAATAGCCTTTGGACTCTCTAATGCACCTAACATATTCATGCGCTTAATGCATCATGTGTTGAGAGTGTTTATTGAAAAGTTTGTTATTGTTTACTTTGAGGATATCTTGGTTCATAGGAAGTCCTATAGTTTGTTATTACATTATTTGAAGACAAATCCTTTTTGAGAAGGAGGAGACACTTAACCAAATATACAAGAGCTAATGACGAGGAAAAGAACAAAACAATTTCAAGAAAATCTCCAAGCATTCATAAAACTTTACTTGAAGATGGAGGAATCTTGGGAGGCACTTGATCGCTTAAAGGAGCTTAATTTTTTGATAATGGTTGAAGAGTATCAAAAGAAGGCTAATGAAGATGAAAAAAGAACTGAGGCGATTGAACATGGAATCTAGAGTAGGCTCTTTTCTGCTAAGAAGTTGGTCGGTCAACAGAGATTAGCCAATGTCGGCTTTCTTAGAGGCACTGTCTCTTACTTTGCACGTTTTGATAATTTTTCCAATTTTCTTCTATTTCTAACTCCTTGTACTAATCTTTTAAGGCCTAAACTTATCTTAGGACCTCACTAAACTAAATACTAGGACTTGGGTTATATAAATATCCCTTTATGTGACATGACAACTCGTTTAATCTTGGACATTCTAATATTATGAAATGTGACTTGAGAGGTTCTTTCTCCTTATTCATCCATTATTCATGACCATACTAATAGATTAGTCCACCCTTTATTTATGTCTCAAAATTTTGTTAGATAATCTAGTTAGCTACTTTAGATTGTGTCTTAGAATGCTTGTTCATCTAAGGTTTTCTCTAGGTTCTAATTGGGTGCCTATAGCTTCTATTCTTGTATTCTTAAATTTGTATTGGTTTAGGGATATTCAAGTGTTGTTATAGCAGATCTAACCTACAAAACTAAGGGTTCTTGAAGCTTAATTCTTCTAGGGTTTTTTAGTTTGTGGCGAGGGTAGTTTTCTTTGTTCATTCCATCTCTATTTTTCACTGATTGAGTGCTCTTGTTTTCTACGTTGTTTGAATCCATTTTGGCCACCCAATTTGTACAATAAAAGTCACCCTCAATCTCACACCACTATCTTTTGCTGGTGAAAGAAAAAGGCATAGGGAAAGATTTACCCTTGACTAATAGATAAAATAGTATCAAGAAGTTTTCTCTCAAACTTCTATCGTAAAGAAGCCAAGAGAAAAACAAGAAAGAGAGTGCAAAAGTTCTTGTCTCAAGAGAAAAATAGAGAGTAAGTCGGAGAAAAGAGGAGGCAACAAAAGCTAATGAGGCTATAGTGTTTTGATCCTGGAAAAAAGCAAATTCAAGTAATAGGCTCTCTAAGATTAATTTCATCCCAACCAAAACCTATTCCTAAGCCTTCTAATCCATGTCATTTTGTTTAGTGGTAGCCAAACTATTTAAAGCCCTAGCCATCTAAAGCTAGGCTTTAGGCCTAGTAGTCGATCAATCGTAGCCTAACTAGTTAGGGTTTGTCCCTTGGACCTCTAGTCTAGTGTTTTAGGTCAAGTTTTAATTTATTTATTTAATTTGGACCAAAATAAGTCCAAATAAACAATTAAATAACCTAATTAGACCAGGCTTATTTCTTAAGCCTTTTCTTGATTCTGTCTTAGGCTAATTCTAATTATCTAATTTGGGCTCAAACTCTGAATAATTAATTAACCAACTTAACTAAGTTATTAATTTATTCTCTCTTTGAGACTTTTTTATTTTGTTCTAAGGTAATAATAAATTAGGCTTTTTCAATAAAATAAAACATTCTTTATTTAAGATAATTTCCTAAGTCGATGATCAAAAGACACATCGTCCTTGACTATTAAAATAACAAATATATCATTGCTATAAAAATAGCTATATTTTACATTTAAATATCTTACATTATCACTATAAGGAATAATTTACCACGAGGACAAAGCTATAGCAACGTCCTCGACCTACTGGTGTTATGACTAAAATACCCCTCTTTGTAGCACTAATTATAACGAGAGGTAACAGTGTACTAACATTTTCCTAAATGATATTCTAGTATCCTGAGATCTGTAGTCTGAGGGTTCACAAATTTTTAGAATGTTTCCACTTGGTTAGGGAGCTATCCTTAAACAAATACCCAATTCATATTCCTAGGGCCTTAGATATATAGACTATCTAGACAATCACAACGGGTGGTATCCCCCATAGAAGTATAAAAACTATCTTGTATGAATCCGTCTCAATTAATTTGTCACACATATCCAACATATGAGTATATTGATCTTACAAAAGAACCTCACCTATAGTATATCAAAGTATAGAACTCTAGCTTAGCTAGACTACTAATTCATACTCAAGTTATAAGGTATAAGTCCATGCTATAGCAATAGTAGTCTCGGTCTCTCTTATTTTAGTATATTTAGAAACTATTACTATAGGTTCTGTTTTACATATTATAAATATTCTTATACGATAAAGTGAGATGACTATTCACTCGCTAAAAATAAGTCATTCGGTACCTAGAATTCATAGCATAATAACATTATCATGATAAGATTCCTATTATCATCCACTAGCTAAGAACACTTAGTTTCTATGTTAAGTAACCCACAATCCATGTCTTACTGTGAAAGATCTCCATTAACCTACATAATTTACTTAACATAATAGGTTTTTCCCAACAAAATTGTGCATTATAAAATAATGTAAAGAACATAAACAAGATAGAGAATAAAATTTTATTTATTAATAGGAATTTGCATTCGTTACATAGCCATTGAGGGCTTCTATTCCAACAATCTCTCACTTACACTCTATGATTATGTAAGCTCAAAGGTGCCTATCCCTATGGCATCTAAGTATCTTTTAAAGATCCTCTCTACCAAAAGTTTGGTAAAAAGATATGCTAAATTATTTTCTGAGGCTATTTGTTCTATCATGATTTCCTGCTATGGATAAACCCCCAGATTAGTGGTATTTTCTCTCCATATGTTTCCCTTTCTTGTGATTCATGAGTTCTTTTCACTATAAGACAGCTCCCCAATTATCATCATAAGAAACAATAAGTTTGTCCATCTCTAGCACGACTCTAAGTTCCGCAAGGAACTTTCGAAGTTAGATTGCTTCCTTCGATGCCTCCGAATTGCCACATATTCAACTTCTATGGTTGAATTAGTAATACAAGATTATTTAATACTTTTTTATGAAATTGCCCCTCTAGACAAAGTAAAGACATATTAATTAGTGAATTTTCATTCATCATTATCTGCCTAAAAATCTGAGTTTATGTGCCCTATTTGAGCTAAGTCAATAGCTCTGTAGACTAGTACATAATACACTGTTCTCTTGAGGTACTTAAATGCATGCTTCACAGCTTGCCAATGAATCTCATTTAGGTTTAACTGATATCTACTAACTAAGCCTACTACAAAATAAATATTTAGCTTGGTACACAGTATGGTATATTTGAGATTTTTTATAAGTGAAGCATAGGTAATCTTGCTCATCCTATCCTTCTCTTCCTGTGTCTTAGGACAGTTCTTAGAAAAAGGAGATAACCTATGTTTATAGGGAATTTAAGCCCCCTTTACATAGGTTCTTGCTGAGCCTGGCTAACATCTTGTCAACGTATGTTGCTTAAGATAATTCTAACATCCTCTACTTTTTAATTCTAAGAAACTTAATTTTGAGAATGTAATTGGTTGTTCCCAAATTCTTTATACTGAATTGATTAGAAAATAAAACATTTATATATGATAAATTTCTAAAACATTTGTGTATAATAATTTTCCTACATTAATGCCAATGAGTAGAATTCCATACACACATAATACAATAAAACATACATTTATGCCTTCTAGTTTTCTATACATGCATGGTTTATCCTTGCTTTGAATGAACTTATAAGATTTTGCAATCTCATTAAAATTGATGTTCTATACTCTTGATGCTTGTATAAATCCATAAATGGATTTTTAAGCTTGCAAACTACATGCTCATATCTTTAGCAACTAAAACTTCTAGCTGGGATATATAAATGTCTTCACTAAATTGACTATTAAGGACGGCCATCTTGATATATGTTTATCCTATCTCGTACTCATAACAACAGGGAATAATAAGTAGGATATAAATGGACTAAAGCATGTCTACTGGGAAAAAAGTTTCATTAAAATCAATTCCTTCTTTCTAAGTATAACCCTTTACTACTAGCCAAGCCTTGAAGGTCTCTACCTTTCTATTCACACTTTTCTTCTTCTTGTATACCAATTTGCACCTTATGGGTTTTATCCTTTTGGGTGAAGCTACAAGATCCCGACATGATTGAAGTACATTGACTCAATTTCAGCCTTCATTGTTTCATGTCACATGTCTGCATCAATATAAGTTGTAACACACCACTACCTAAGCACGCCAAGGCCGGGGATGTCGCCCCGTCTAAAGGATAAGGGGTCTTTATAACTAGCTCACACAAATAAAATAGCAGAATAAAAATAATACATTAACTTAAAATTTATTACAACCTAAGAATAAATCCAAGATTAAATCCCAGAATTCCAAAAATAAATCCACAATAAAATTTATCCACTTTAATCTCCCTAAAGCACTACACAAAATAAATTAGTAGAAAATCCTCCAAGGCAGGCAATATCTAGCTACTCATCCCCACATCAGGATTGACCTGAAATCATGGTAAAAATGGTGAGGATAGAAAAATCTCAGTATGTCCATGTGTGATTTAGTGTCGAGTGAAAACAGTTCGTGAATGCAAAGTATAAAATCTTTATAAGAGAAATACTGGCAAGCAATAAACATTAGTGAAAATCAAGAGTGGTGTTTTAGCTTTTCTAAACATACATTATCAATAAAATCAACCACTCAGAAGAAATGATCATAGGTTACCACACATTGGGCCCCACAACCGGTCAGAATGCCTACATTTTGTACAGACTGACAAAAAAGGTAGGTGATCAGCCTACCGAGCAAGATACTCCTCTTTCTCTATATCCAAATAATAACCGGGTGTCCATTCCGGCAAAACACAGTCACTTAACTAAAAAATAATATGCTAGCTCGGACAGGCACGACCTACTGATTGACATCTTGTCTGGGCAGGACTAACCCCTCAGAGGTGGCCACCTATTAAGAGACTTATCCTAACCCTTCAATGACTAGTTATAGCAGTCCACCCTTATTGAGTACTCAATGTAACGTATACCACGTGGGAAAAATGAACCAAACATAGTTCCACATGAAAATGGCAATTAAGGGTTTCCAAAGTCTTTATCAAAATCAGTTTTAGAAAGAGTTTTGAGTTTGAGTAAATCTGCTTATTGGTTTTCAAATAATTCATTTGTCTGAATAAGAAAGAAGTCAATCCTCAATTGCCTTTACAGAAATGAGTGTCCATGCACTCTACATTTTGCTTGCCAGAATAAACATTTTACATCAATCAGGTTTTATGCAGGAGCTTACCTGATCCTTAGCTCGAGAAAAAATAAAGATCTTCGATCGCTGACCCAACCTCGCCTGGGGTAAATATAAATCACAATCAAACTCCAGCCAATATCTACTTTCACAAATAAGACTAACTCAACTCACTACTACCATGATCCTAGTGTCCCAAGCTTTAAGGCCAAATAATAAATAAAAGGTTTATAAACTAAGTCTAATTTGATATTTAAAATAATTAGTGTTTTGGGAAATAGGTACTAATAAGTTGAAGAATTAACTATTGCTAAGAATAATTTAGAGTTTATTTGATAAAGGGTCCTAGGTGGTATTAGGTAAAATAATAATTTATTAATAATTAATTGCTAGAAAATAATTGATAATTAAAATTAGTTGAAAATAAATTTTAATGAGTCTTGATTGAAAGATAATAAATAAATTTTAATAGGTTTTGGTTAAAAGATAATAACTAAATAAATATTTTACTTATTATGATTATTTTCATAAAAGGCTTTATTTGATATTAACATTTTATATAATATCTATATGTTTTATTTTTTTTCTAGCAAAAGCTATTATTTATTTGACTAAAATATCCTTATTATATATATAATGATCCAAATCTACCCTTCCAAGGGTTTTTCGAAATTACTAGCAAAATTCATAATATTAAACATTTTATTGAAGAAATAAAATTTAGCTTAGGGACAACTAGGTCATGATCACAATTTCACCTGCTAACCTCAATCATGAACATATACTCCACTTCAATTCATCAAATCAACCAAATCTTGAATAAAAGCATAGATCTAAATTTATCAAGGCATGATCCAACCCTTACTGGCATAAACATAATCATGGCTTCCATACTCATACATGAATATAAATCCTAATCATCATAGATGACATAATCTCTAGCATACTTGATCGCAAAGACATGGAGACATGCATTAAACCCTAAAAACATCATATTATCATCCAAGAAAAATCATCACATGCATCAACCCCAACTCCATCATATACACACATCCATTCATGCTTCGAACTCAACTCATCACAACAACACATGCTTAAATCCTATTCATAATCCATCTCTTCCCAATATCATCCGAGAGACATGAATCTAGAATTTAAAAGGAGGGTTGAAAAGGCTTACTTGATTGATAAGTACCTTGATGGAGTTTCGAATGGATCTCAACTCCTAGATATCTATATCCATCCAAGGGAGATGTAGAAAGTATGGCCATTGGTGAATGATTCATTTGGCCAAGAAAAAGAGAGTGTTCAGCCGAGAGAGAGAGAGAGAGAGAGAGAGAGAGAGAGAGAGAGAAGAGAGAGAGAGAGAAGAGAGAGAGAAGAAGATGATGAAGAAGAGAGTCCATTATCATGCTTATTCATATATATATGCATTAGAAATCAAAGATTAGAGAAGATGAAGTTGTTTGAACAAACCTACCTTGAAGGTGTTCTTGAGCCTTCACAAAATTTCTGATTTTTTATCCAGAAGAGTAAGTTGGATTTTGGAGTTTGATGTTAAAAATGGTATGGATGGAATCATGGCAGCGTGTAGATGAAATCTGGAATTTTTGGAAGAAGTTTGAAATGGTTTGGAGAGGTATTAGGTGAAAGAAAGGAGTAGGAGTTCTTGGTGTACTATGTGTGCTTGAAGGTTGAAGAGAATGGAGGGATTTTGGTTATTGCTGGTCGAAATTCTGAGGGAGCGAGTGACCGAATTGCTAGAGTGTTTTAGGTAGATGATTTTCTGGTTTTAAAGGAAAAAGAAAAGGCTGGTTGTTGAAATCCTAAAAGAATATTTTTGAGAATTAAATTTGTAAACAAAATATATCAAGAATATCTTGTTCATTGGAAGCCTTTTTGAAGCTGTTATGGCCGACTGCTGGCTAGGATTTCTACTGGAGGAAAGCTGGTTGAGGGAGGTTAATGGTGGCCGAAAAGAGGGAGTGTAATGGTGAAGGGAAGGTCTGGTTGTTGGAGGGACATTTTATGGAAGGTTGCTAAATCAAGTTTGCTGGAATTTTGGTATCCAATCAAGGTATGATTGCAGTGATTTGTTGGAGACATTTTCGGGCAGCCATGTCTGATTTTTGTGCAAGAGCTTGGGGAGGACAATGGAGTTCAGTTCAGAGCTATTTAAGAGTGGTTTGTGCAGAAGGAGGATGGAGTTTCGGTCAGCGCTGAATTAGGAAACAAAGTTGGACAGAAATCTTGCATAGAATTTTCGCTATTGCTGGAATTTTCCTGGGAAGTTTCGGCTGCCATTTTCCAACCATATTGTAGAGAGTTTGAAGGGGATTTTAGAGGCCTTTCATGGCTGGTTTCCAGCCTCCTCCATGGAGGAAAAATGTGGCTAAAGAGTTATGAGGAAACTGGAAGAAAATAGATTAGTTGAAGACCACCAAAGCTTTGATTTCAACCAGAAATTTTTCTTGTTTTGCACAACATTTGTGTAGCTCGAAATTAACCAGAAAATTCACGATTTCAAGCTGATCAAAAGGGCCATTTTCTGGTAGCATTTGGGAGGGAATAATAGCTGAGAATTTTGACACCTTGAAGGCACAAGAAGCTGTAAAAATTTCAGTTCATGACATGAAGGAAAATGAACCTAGCTAGAGGGAAGTTTTAAAAGGTTCTGTAGGGGAATTAATTCTCATTGAACCTTCCCTATCTCTTCCACATTTTCAGTCCATATGATGTCTTTCCCTTAGACATTTTGAACCTTCAAAGCCACAGTACTTTACTAAAATTTCTGGAATGGAATTGGCTATAACAATGTTGACTAATCTAACGAATTAAGAATTAGGAAAAATTAAAGATCAAGAAGGAATGAATTCTCTTAGGAATTTTTTGTATATGGCACAAGAATAGGATTATAGTACTTCTATCATGTCTCCCCTAAGGCAACACCTCTACCCTACTTCTAAAGCCCATAAGGCCGAAAATACAACCTTCCCAAACAAAAATAAAATTGAATCATGCTAAAGCTCCAATGATGGAATTTGAACCCAAGACCTCAAGAATTAATTTCGAAGCTCTAACCACTACACCACAACAACTCTTGTTCTTATTTTTTTAAAAAAATATTTTCCCTATTTAGTCCTCAAGTTTTCTCCCTATTTTTACATCAGGCAAAAATTACCATTTTGCCCTTCTTACTCAATAAACATAATCAAGCACCCTAGACTATAAAACCCAAATGTAAAGCACATAAAATCATATATAAATATTTTTAAACATGCAATAAAGTGTGATATGCATCTCAACCCCCTTACTCTAAGGTTGGTTCCGACTGGGGTTTCACATCCTCCCCTCCTTAGAAGAATTTCGTCCCAAAATTCAAGCATACCTCTATGTCAGATCAGGATACTTCCACTTAACCCACTCATCTGATTCCCATGTGGCATCATGCGTGCCATGGTGCTCCCACTGAACCTTGACCATCGGTATCTGCTTGTTCCAAAAACTCTTGATACTGCTGTCCAATATCTTCATGGCTTCTCCACATAGTTTAGATCAGGTTACAACACCAACGGCTCGTCATTTAGAACGTGACCGGGATCAGCATTGTACTTGTTCAATTGAGACACATGAAACACATTGTGAATTCCTGTCAACCCATCTAGCAGGTCCAATCAGTAAGCTTTCGGTCCAATTCTTTCCTTAATCAGGAACGGCCCCAAATACCTCGGATTCAGCTTGCTACCCTTCGGATGCTTCAAGATTCCCCTATTTGGCGTCAATCTCAAAAATACGCTGTCCCCGACTTAAAACTCCAATTCTCACCGCCAGTTGTCCACATAGCTCTTCTGCCGGCTCTGAGACACCTTTAACCTTTCCCTGATCAATTTCACCTTATCCAACATTTCTTGGACACAGACTTCCCCGATTTTGCCCACGTGACCATCTTCTGACCAACTCCAATACAACGGTACCTGACACTTACGCCCATACAAAGCCTTATACGGTGCCATCCCAATTGAAGATTGATAGCTGTTGTTGTATGACAGTTCCACGTACGGTATGCACTCTATCCACTTGTCCCCGAAATCTAGAACACAGGCTCTCAGCATATCTTCCAATATTTGTATAACCCTTTCTGACTACCCATCGATCTGCGGATGCGCCATCGTACTAAATTTCAGACTCCACCCCATCGATTCTTGAAACTTTCCCCAAAAACGAGACGTAAACCTCGGGTCTTGGTCAGACACAATACTCAAAGGCACTCCATACAGTCGGACTATTTCTTGAATATAAGTCTAAGCCAGCTTCTCCATCGAGTCCCTTACATTCATCGGTATGAAATGGGCCGACTTGGTCAGTCGATCCACCACTACCCATATGGCATCCTTTTGCGTCTTTGACATGGGAAGTCCGGTGACAAAATCCATAGTCACCTCCTCCCATTTCCATTCCGGTACTGGTAATGGCTGCAATAGTCCCGCTGACTTGTTGTGCTCCACTTTAACTTTCTGGCATGTGAGACAGGTCGAGACATACTTGACCACATACCGCTTCAGTCTGGGCTACCAATAGGCTTTCTTCAGGTCCTGGTGCATCTTGACTTCTCCCGGATGAATGGCATACTTACTCTTGTGCGCCTCTTCCAAGATTCGGTCCTTCAATTGCTACTCCCCGGATACATACAATCGATCCCTGAAATGCAAAACTCCCTCTTCATCTTGACATAAGTCATTGTCTGGCCGCTTGAGTTCCTTGTCCTTGAAAAGCTGAAACTCGATGTTACTGTGCTGAGCTTCCACGATTTCCCGTCTTAATTTCGGTACCAACTTTAAATTGCTAATGACAATCCTCTTCTCTCGCACTTCCACCCTCCTATCTAACACATCCTGAACCACTTGAATTTCTTGCACTCTAAGTCTGGCCATTCCGACTTTTCTGCTCAGGGCGTCCACCACAACGTTGGCCTTCCCCGGATGGTAGTTGATCGGACAACGGTATTCTTCGAAAAATTCTATCCATCTTCGCTGTCTTAAGTTCAGATCCTTCTGAGTGAAGATATACTTCAGACTCTTGTGGTCGGTGAACGCCTCATATTCGACTCCGTACAAGTAGTGTCGCCATTTCTTTAAGGCGAACATGATAGCTGCCAACTCTAGATCATGAGTGGGATAGTTGACTTTATGAGGTCTCAGCTTCCGAGAAGCGCAAGCGATCACTTTCCGGTCTTGCATCTGAAATGCTCCTAGTCCTTCTTTCAAAGCGTCGGTAAACAGCGCGTAAGGCTTCCCTTCCTCTGGCAGACTCAATACTGTTGCCATCATCAGTCTTCGCTTCAGCTCTTGAAAACATTTCTTGCATTTCTCATTCCACACAAATGGAACATCCTTCCTCAACAGCTGGGTCATTGGTGATGCAAGCGTCAAGAATCCCTTGATGAATCTTCGGTAGTAACCAGCTAATCCCAAGAAACTTCGGATCTTAGTGATATTCTCCGACTGCTTCTAGTCTGACACCGCTTCGACCCTTGCTGGGTCTACCTTAATTCCCTCCTTGGTCACCATATGGCCAAGGAATGCCACACTGTCCAACCAGAATTCACACTTGCTGAACTTGGCGTACAGCTTGTGCTCCTAAAACTTCTCTAATACGAGCTTCAGATACTCCGCAAGCTCCTCTGAACTCTTGGAGTAAATCAAAATGTCATCGATGAGGACCATCATAAACTTGTCAAGATAGGGTCAGAACACTCGGTGCATCGGGTCCATGAATACTGCTGGAGCATTGGTCACCCCGAACGGCATTACCACGAACTCGTAATGTCCATATCTGGTGTTGAATGTAGTCTCGGGGATATCCTCCTCTTTTATCCGCACATGGTAGTATCCTTACCTCAGATCCAACATGGAGTAGCAATTGGATCCTTGCAATTGATCGAACGGCTCGTCAATTAGTGGTAGGGGATACTTGTTCTTGATCGTCAAGTTGTTCAAACACCGATAGTCAATGTATAGTCTCAGAGTTCTGTCCTTTTTCTTTACAAATAGCACAGACGCTCCTCAAGGTGACGTGCTCATCTGATGTAACCTTGACTCACTAACTCCTCCAACTGTTCCTTCAACTCTTTCATCTCCGCTGATGCCATCCGGTACGGTGTACGCGATACTGGTTTTGCTCCCGGAACTAAGTCAATGGTGAATTCCACCTCTCGGCTAGGAGGTAAAGAATCAAGTTCCGTTGGAAACACATCAGGAAAGTCCTTCACCACTTTGGTGTCCTCCAAAGTGCATTGGTCCTTCGGCTTGTTTATCACGTAAGCCAGGTACCCTTGACATCCTTAATTCAGCAATTTCCGGGCCTTAGCCACCGCTATCAAATACTTTAACTCCTTTACCTTCTTGCCATCGAACTCCAATACATCACAACCTGGTCTAACGAACTGGACCGACTTATTCTTACAATCTACCCTAGCCCTATGATTGGCTAACCAATCCATCCCCAATATCAAATCACAGTCTTCAATGTCCAACACTATCAGGTCTCCCTCCAGACTTTCTCTCCCCACATTAATTTTACAATTTTTCACAAATCAGTCTGCTGCACCATTTTCCCCAAATGTGTGCTTACCACTAAAGTAAAGGGTAGCTCTACTCCATCTCAACCCAAATGACATGCACAAATCTTGTTTAAATGAATGAGTACAACCAGGACCTATTAATGCATTAACGGGTCATCCTTGGACAGTAAATGTACCTTCCACAACTGCTGTATCGGTCCTAACTTCCTCTCTATTGAGGGCGAATACTTTGGCCTTCACTTGCAGTTTCGTCGCTCCACTCCCAGATGCTCCCATGATGTTGGCTCTATTCGGCCTCGGATTCTGCGCTGGACTTCCTTGCCCGGCTCGATGCAACTTAGAGTAGGTGTTCCTTAGGTGGTTCGGGTCGCCGTAGTGATAACATTTCCTCTCACCACCCTTGGACCAACAGTTCATCTCAGTGTGGCCTTTCTTTCCACACTGCCGGCATGTTGGAAGGTTTTAGGCAGATCCCACTGGTACTGTCTGTAACACCCCGGAAAACCTAGGCCCGCCAAGGCCAGGGATGTTGCCCCGTCTAAAGGATAAGGGGTCTTTATAACTAGGTCACAAATAAAATTGCTGAAATAAATAATACTTAAACTAAAAAGAATTTATTACAACCCAAAATACTTCAAAAGTACATCCATGAAATTCCAAAACAAAACCATAATTAAAATCATCCACACTCGTCTCCCCAAAGCAATACATAACATCAAAAGACACATTCTCTTCCAAGGTAGCTACTCACCCACAACAGGATCAATTTGAAATCATGATAAAAGGTGGTGAGACAGAAATCTCAGTAAGTCCATGTGCGCTTTGGGGGTTTAGTGAAAACAATTCATGGATGCAAAGTGTGAAATCTTTATAAGAGAAACATTGGCAAGCAATAAACATTAGTCAAAAGTAAGAGTGGCATTTTGGCTCTTCTAGCCATACATAAGTAATGAAATCAACCACTCGAAGGAAAGGGATATGGGTTACTACACTTTGGGCCCCATAACCGGTCAGAATGCCTATCATTTTGTGCAGACTGACAAAAGTAGGTGATCGGCCTACTGGGCAAGAAACTCCTCCTTCTCTATACCCAAACAACCGCCGGTGTCCATTCCGAGCAAAAACACAGATCACTTGACTCGAAACAAAATAAACCGCTAGCTCGGACCGACACGACTCATCGGACCGGCATCTTATCCGGAAGGACTCACTGAACGGCATCTTATCCAGGAAGGACTCACCCTCGCAGGTGGCCACCTGCCGAGAGACTTACCCTAACTCTTCAAAGACTAGTCCTAGTAGTCCACCCTTATTGAGTACTCAACGACATTCCCCACTTGGGATAAAATGAACAAAGCATTGTTCTTCATGAAAATAACAATTTGAGGGTTTCCAAAGCTTTGGGAGAAATTAGTTTTAGAAAGAGTTTCAAGTTTGAAAAAATCTGCTCAAAGACTTTTAAATAATTTAAGCGTTGGAATTAATGATGAATTCAACCCTCAATTGCTTTCAAATAACCGAGTGTCCTTGCACTCCACATTTGGCTTGCCATAAGGAAATCATTTCACATCAATTAGGTTTCATGCAGGAGCTTACCTGATTCTTGCTCACAACAACAAGGTCTCGAACAGTCGACCTAACCCCACATGGGCAAATACAAATCTTAATCAGATTCAAGCCACAATCCACTTCCTCAATTTTAAATCAACTCAATTCACTACTACCATGATCCTAGTGTCCCAAGCTTTAAGGCAAAACAATAATTGAATAGGTTTATAAGCTAAGTTTAATTTGTTATTTAAAATAATTAATGGATTAGGAAATAAATTCTAATAAGTTGAAAGTTTAAATCTTGTTAAGGAAAATTTAGAGTTTATTTGATCAGAAGTCATAGGTGGTACTAGGTAAAATAGTGATTTAATGATAGCTTAGTTGTTAGAAAATAATTGATAGCTAAAACTAGTTAAGACTAAATTTAATAAGTCTTTCTTGGAAAATAATAAGTAAATCCTTAAGGGTTTTGATTTAGTAAATATTTTATTAAGTATAAATCTTTTCCATAAAGGCTTTAATTAATTTCTTTATTTTAAATAATATTTATTTATTTTATTTTCTAGAAAAGTTATTATTTATTTGACTAAAATATCCTTTACATATATTATAATTCCAAATCTACCCTTCCTAGGGTTTTCGAAATTCTCTAGCAAAAATTATTAGTAAATATTTTATTCATGCAATAAAATTTGCTTAGGGACAACTAGATCATGATCAAGATTCCATGGTCAACCATAATCAATAACATACTCAATCCTTCAATTCATCAAATCATCCAAATCTTGCACATAGGCATAGATCTAAATTTATTACGACATGCTTTAACCTCTACTAGCATAAACATGATCATGGCTTCAAAATCTAATCATGCATACAAATCCTATCCACCAATGGTGACATAATCTCTAGCATGTTTCATCACAAATACTACCTAAGACAAGCATCAAACCTCAACTCATCATTCAATCCACCAATATAATCCTTCCATGCATAAATCCCATCTCCTTCACAATCACAACATCACATACTCAATCCCATCGCCAATCATCTTCTCACAACATCATCCTAGAGACATGATTCTAAAATTTTAAAAAGAGGATTGAATGTACTTACTTGATTGATGAATGACTTGAAGGAGTTTAGAGAAGATCTCAACTCCTAGATGGCTAATCTTGTTCAAGAAAGGTGGCGAAAGCATGGTCATGGAGGAAGAGTCCATTCGGCCAAGAGGGGGAATTTCGGTCCATGAGTGAGAGAGAGAGCGAGAGAGAGAGAAAGAGGAAGTTATTAGTGTGATCATTCATATAGGTTTTCATTAGAGATCAAGTTGAAGAGGTTGATGTTGATAGAGTGATTTTACCTTGAAGATATTCTTGTCCAGAAATTTCTGCTTTGATCCGAACTAGCAAGATGTTTGGAGGAGTTTGATGTTAATAATGGTGTTGATGGATTCACAGCAATGAGTAGACTAAATCTGGAGATTTTCGTGAGGGTTTGAGGTGGTTTGGAGGGGTATTAGGTGTACAGAAGAAGTGGGTGTTCTTGGGGTAGTGTGTGTGTGTGTTCTTGATGCTTGAAGGAAAGAAAATCGAGAGAGGGAGAGATGGTTTGCAGCTGCCGATTTTCTGTGGGAATAGGCCTGGCCGAATTCTAGTAGGGTTTAGGGAGTTGATTCTCTGGTTTGGAAGGGAAAAGGAAAGGTTAGTTGTTACAATCCTTGAAGAATATTTTTGGGAAGTGAATTTGGAAAGTAGATATCCTAAGAATATCTTGATTTGTTTGGACAGCTTGAAGTCTCCTATGGCCGACTGGATTGTGCAGCTCTTCTGGGGAATTAAGGCTGGTTAAAGGAGGCTTGTGATGGCCGAAACCAAGGTGCACAATGGTGGAGAAGATGTCTGATCAATTGAGCAAAATTTTATGGAAAGTTGTTAAACAAGATGGCTGAAATTTTGGAAAGTATTCAAGCTAAATTGCAGGGATTTGGTTGAGGGATTTTCGGACAGCCATTACTGGAATTTCGTGCAGAAGTTCAAGGGGATCAATGGAGCTCTGTTGATGGAGGTTTAAGGAAGGTTTTGACAGGTTAAGGTTGGTGTTTTGGCTGGAAGAGAGATAGGAAACAAGCTGGACGAAAATCTGCCCAGAATTTTCGCTGCACAGTGATTTTTCTGGCAGATTTTCGTCTGCTGTTCAAAGCCATTTTGCAGCGAGTTTTGAAGGGGATTTCAGGGGTATTCAAGGCTGGTTTCCAGCCTTCTTTATGGAGGAAAAACATGGCTAAGGTGCTGCACAAAATCTGGGAGAAAACAGCTTGGTTTGGAGCTCTCAAAGTTGATTTTCGTACAGGAATTTTTCCTGTTTTGCTCCAGCTTGAGCAGTCCGAATTTGGACAGAAACTTTCAGGTTTCAAACTGATCCTAAGGACCATTTTTCTGGTAGCATTTGGGAGGGAATGTGAGCTAGAATTTTCGACCTTTTGAAGGTACAACAAGCTGGAAAATTTCAGCTCATTCCATGAAGATAGATGAACTAAGATAGAGGAAAAATTTCAGCAAGCTTTCAAGAGGGATTTTCCTCTTGAATTTTCCCACAAATCTACCATATCTTCCAAACCAAAAGAAGTCTTTTGCCAAGACATTTTGATCCTAAAAGACCTCAGCACTCTACTGGATTTTCTGGAAAGAAAAAGGCTAGAACATCTTGATCAAACCAATGAGTTGAAACTAAGGAAAACTAAAGATCAAGGAAGAATGATTTTCCCTATAAGAATTTCTAGAAGAGTAAAAGGAGTGGAATGAGATCACTTCTATCATGTCTCTCCTAGAACATCATCACCACATTAATCTAGGCCCTTAAGGCCGAAACCATCCTTTTCCAAGCAAAATAAAATTTACTCAAGCTAAAGCTTCTATGATGGACTTTGAACCTTAAACCTCAATAATTTATTCCAAAGCTCTAACCACTAAACCACAACAACACTAGTTGATACTTTCACTAGAAAAATTATTTTCTATTCAATCCACAAGCTATCTCCCTATTTTCACTTCGGGCAAAAATTACCATTTTGCCCTTCTCACACAACATTCACCTACACAACTTCAAAATAATAAACTCACATCCAAAGCATATAAAAATCATATGAAAGCATATTTAAACATGAAATAAAGCATGTTATGCATCCCCAACCCCCTTACTCTAAGGTTGGTCTTGACTGGGGTTTCACACTGTCCGGGCTTGTTTTCTCCGGTTCTGCCACTGCTAATTGGCGGGGCACTTGTTAGATTACTGTCCTTGGAAGTGCCCTTGCGGCTATCTTGGCGGTTGGAAAGGCCTTACCGCCATCCTACTACGGTCCTCATTTTCCTTTCAGGTAGCCGCGTCCGCTGCCCCCCGAATAGGTCATTGGCGGAGAAGGTGCCAACGCCCTCCTCAATTTTAGCCTTAGTCCCTTGACGAACTGCCTCACCCTATTTTACTTGGTATCTACTAATCTCTGGCAGTATTTTGATAGCTGGGTGAATCGCGCTGCGTATTGAGCCACGGACATGCTCCCCTGCTTCAAATTCTGAAATTCATCCTCCCACTTTTCCACGATCCACTGAGGGATGTACTCAGCTCGGAAGACTTCAACAAAGTTGGACCATGTCCATTCCTGCTCACTCATTTCCCAGTCGTCTTGAACTCGCTGCCACCATGCCCGAGCTAGTCCTCTCAATTGGTAAGCCGCAAACTTAACCATCCGCTCCTCAGTGTACTAGAGCGCTGCGAATATATCCTCCATCTGCTCAACCCACTGCTCGGCCTTTTGATCTTGCTCCGCTTCGCCCAGGAAAATGGACAGTTAAAATTTCAGAAACCGTTCTAAGGCCTCATCTTCACCTCTAGGGTTCCTTCGCTCGGTTAAAGTCTGCAATATCTCGGCTATCTTACTAAATGCTTGGCCCATTGTCACATTAATCAGAATTTCAGACCTTACTTCCATATCCGGACCACTCCCATCACCCCGGTTAGGTGATTGCATCTGAATTGTCTCGACTTCCGGTGCCTCATGATCGACTTCCGGAACCCTTCTACCTAATGAAGCTGCACGACACTTGGGTGCCATTCTAAACCACACCCTAAATGATAAGTGTATGCATTCAAGAATCAAGTCATTTTAGGTGCGCATTCATTCATAGACAGATATAAGTAAAAATAAATCAAATGCAAATTTGTTCCAAAGATTTACCAATATATTCTCCTTCGAAATTGATTTGTATAAATCCAAAATTTTTACAAAAACCAGAATTGAAAATTCTTGACATAAAAGTTCTCGAAAAAAAACAAATAAATAAACATCCAATTCAAAATAACTCCTAGTCCTCTAGTCCTCATCAGAACCCTCATCATCAGCCTCACACAACCAACCCCCGAATTCTTGGAAAAATCTATCCCAACCCCACTGGCAAACCCCTTCCATTGGCTCCTTCCCCAGGTGCCTAGAACTCTCCCTGGGCTCAACCTGGCTAGAAGAAGGAATGAAAGAAGGCCTAAGTGGAGACTCATAGTCTATCTCCCCCGGGTCATCACTATCTGCTGCTAAGTCCACTACGGGACTAGGAGGGTGGGGAACATGCTCCACTGCCATCACCTCAGCATCACTATCAGAGCTTATGTATATCACCGGGATTGGGGGTGGCTCAAGAATCTGGACCACATCATCACTGCTATCCTCCATAGGGATAACTAGCTGAGGGGCAATCTGGGAAACTAGAAGGTCTTTCAGGTAAATAGGGATAGGTAGGTGCCACTGCTACCTTTTTCCTCGTAGTCTTAAGTATCCTAACCATCCTACAGTATCAACAAGATAGGTTAGATAAAGATTTAAACTTAAATGAATAACACATATACTATCAATATTTGCCTATAACCTAGTCTCTGATACCACTTGTAACACCTTGCTACCTAGGCCCACCAGAGCCGGGGATGTCACCCCGTCCAAAAGATAAGGGGTCTTAATAACTAGGTTATACAAATAAAATAGCGCAATAAAAATAATACTTTAACATAAAATTTATTACAACCCAAGAATAAATCTAAGATTAAATCCAAGAATTCCAAAAACAAATCCAAAATAAAATTTATCCACTCTTATCTCCCCAAAGCACTACACAAAATAAATTATCAAAAAGTCTTCCAAGGCAGGGAATATCTAGCTACTCATCCCCACAGTAGGATTGACCTGAAATCAAGGTAAAAATGGTGACGAGACAAAAATCTTAGAAAGTCCGTGTGTGCTTGAGTATCGAGTGAAAACAGTTCGTGAATGCAAAGTATAAAATCTTTATAAAAGAAATACTAGCAAGCAATAAACATTAGTTAAAATCAAGAGTGGTGTTTTGGCTTTTCCAACCATACATAATCAATAAAATCAACCACTCAAAAGAAATGATCATGGGTTACCACACGTTGGGCCCCATAACCGGTCAGAATGCCGACACTTTGTGCAGACTGACAAAAAAGGTAGGTGATCGGCCTACCGGGCAAGATACTCCTCATTCTCTATACCCAAACAACAACCGGGTGTCCATTCCGGCAAAACACAGTCACTTGACTGAAAAATAAACTGCTAGCTCGGACCGGCACGACCTACTGGATTGACATCTTATCCGGGCAGGACTCACCCCTCAGAGGTGGCCACCTACTGAGAGACTTACCCTAACCCCTCAAAGACTAGCCCTAGCAGTCCACCCTTATTGAGTACTCAACGTAACGTATCCCACATGGGAAAAATGAACCAAACACAGTTCCACTTGAAAATGGCAATTAAGGGTTTCCAAAGTCTTTGTCAAAATCAGTTTTAGAAAGAGTTTTGAGTTTGAGTAAATCTGCTTATTGGTTTTCAAATAATTCATTTGTCTGAAATAAGAAAGAAGTCAATCCTCAATTGCCTTTACAGAAATGAGTGTCCATGCACTCTACATTTGGCTTGCCATAATAAACATTTTACATCAATCATGTTTTATGCAGGAGCTTACGTAATCCTTAGCTCGAGATGAAATAAAGATCTTCGATCGTCGACCCAACCTCGCTCGGGGTAAATATAAATCACAATCAAACTCCAGCCAATATCTACTTTCACACATAAGACTAACTCAACTCACTACTACCATGATCCTAGTGTCCCAAGCTTTAAGGCCAAATAATAAATAAAAGGTTTATAAACTAAGTCTAATTTGATATTTAAAATAATTAGTGTTTTGGGAAATAAGTACTAATAAGTTGAAGGTTTAACTCTTGCTAAGAATAATTTAGAGTTTATTTGATAAAGGGTCCTAGGTGGTATTAGGTAAAATAATAATTTATTAATAATCAATTGCTAGAAAATAATTGATAATTAAAATTAGTTGAAAATAAATTTTAATGGGTCTTGATTGAAAGATAATAAATAAATTTTAATAGGTTTTGATTAAAAGATAATAATTAAATAAATATTTTACTTATTATGATTATTTTCATAAAAATCTTTATTTGATATTATCATTTTATATAATATCTATATGTTTTATTTTTTTTCTAGCAAAAGCTATTATTTATTTGACTAAAATATCCTTATTATATATATAATGATCCAAATCTACACTTCCTAGGGTTTTTCGAAATTACTAGCAAAATTCATAATATTAAACATTTTATTGAAGAAATAAAATTTAGCATAGGGACAACTAGGTCATGATCACAATTTCACTTGCTAACCTCAATCATGAACATATACTCCACTTCAATTCATCAAATCAACCAAATCATGAATAAAAGCATAGATCTAAATTTATCAAGACATGATCCAACCCTTACTAGCATAAACATAACCATGGCTTCCATACTCATACATGAATATAAATCCTATTCATCATAGATGACATAATCTCTAGCATACTTGATCGCAAAGACAAGAAGACATGCATTAAACCCTAAAAACATCATAATATCATCCAAGATAAATCATCACATTCATCAACCCCAACTCCATCATATACACACATCCATTCATGCTTTGAACTCAACTCATCACAACAACACATGCTTAAATCCTATTCATAATCCATCTCTTACCAATATCATCCTAGATCCATAAATCTAGAATTTAAAAGGAGGGTTGAAAAGGCTTACTTGATTGATGAGTACCTTGAAGGAGTTTCGAATGGATCTCAACTCCTAGATGTCTAAATCCGTCCAAGGAAGATGAAGAAAGCATGGCCATTGGTGAAGAACCATTCGGCCAAGAAGAAGAGAGTGTTCAGCCAAGAGAGAGAGAGAGAGAGAGAAGAGAAGAAGAGAGTCCATTAGCATGCTTATTCATATATATATTCATTAGAGATCAAAGATTAGTAAAGATGAAGTTGTTTGAACAAACATACCTTGAAGGTGTTCTTGAGCCTTCACAAAAATTCTGATTTTTTTTATCCAAAAGAGCAAGTTAGATTTTGGAGTTTGATGTTAAAAATGATATGGATGGACTCACGGCAGTGAGTAGATGAAATCTGGAATTTTTGAAAGAATTTTGAAGTTGTTTATAGAGGTATTAGGCGAAAGAAAGGAGTAAGTGTTCTTGGTGTTCTATGTGTGCTTGAAGGTTGAAGAGAATGGAGGGATTTTGGTTAATACTGGCCGAAATTCTGAGGGAGAGAGTGACCGAATTGCTAGAGTGTTTTAGGTAGATGATTTTCTAGTTTGAAAGGAAAAAGGAAAGACTGGTTGTTGAAATCCTAAAAGAATATTTTTGGGAATCAAAATTGGAAACAAAATATAGCAAGAATATCTTGTTCAATGGAAGCTTTTTTTGGAAGCTGTTATGGCCGACTGCTGGCTAGGATTTCTACTGGACGAAAGCTGGTTGAAGGAGGTTAATGGTAGCCGAAAAGAGGGAGTGTAATGGTGAAGGGAAGGTCTAGTTGTTGGAGGGACATTTTATGGATGGTTGCTAAATCAAGTTTGCTGGAATTTTGGTATCCAATCAAAGCATGATTGCAGTGATTTGTTGGAGACATTTTTGGGCAGCCATGACTGATTTTCGTGCAGGAGCTTGGGGAGGACAATGGAGTTTAGTTCAGGGCTGTTTAAGAGTGGTTTGTACAGAAGGAGGATGGAGTTTCGGTCAGGACTGAATTAGGAAACAAAGCTGGACAGAAATCCTGCACAGAATTTTCGCTATTGCTGGAATTTTCCTGGGTAGTTTCGGCTGCCATTTTCCAGCCAGATTGTAGAGAGTTTGAAGGGGATTTCAGAGACCTTTCATTGCTGGTTTCCAGTTTTCTCCATAGAGGAAAAACGTGGCTAAGGAGTTAGGAGGAAATTGGAAGAAAACAGCTTAGTTGAAGACCACCAAAGCTAAGATTTCAACCCGAAATTTTTCTGGTTTTGCACAGCATTTGTGCAGCTCGAAATTAACCAGAAAATTCCAGATTTCAAGCTGATCAAAAGGGCCATTTTCTGGCAGCATTTGGGAGGGAATAATGGCTGAGAATTTCGACACCTTGAAGGCATAAGAAGCTGTAAAAATTTTAGTTCATGACATGAAGGAAAATGAACCTAGCTAGAGTGAAGTTTTAGAAGGTTCACTAGGGGAATTAATTCTCTTGGAACCTTCCCCATCCCTTCCACATTTTCGGTCCATAAGATGTCTTTCCCTTAGACATTTTGAACCTTCAAAGCCACAGCACTTTACTAAAATTTCTGGAATGGAATTGGCTAGAACAATGTTGACCAATCTAACAAATTAAGAATTAGGAGAAATTAAATATCAAGAAGGAATGAATTCCTTTAGGAATTTTTGTATAGGGCACAAGAATAGGATTAGAGTACTCCTATCCTGTCTCCCCTAAGGCAACACCTCTACCCTACTTATAAATCACTTAAGGCCAAAAATACAACCTTCCAAAACAAAAATAAAATTTAATCATGCTAAAGTTCCAATGATGGAATTTGAATCCAAGACCCCAAGAATTAATTCTAAAGCTCTAACCACTAAACCACAACAACTCTTGTTCTTATTTTCTCTCTAAAATATTTTTCCTATTTAATCCTCAAGTTATCTCCCTATTTTCACCTCAAGCAAAAATTACTCATTTTGCCCTTCTTACTCAATTAACATAATCAAGCCCTCTAGACTATAAAACCCAAATCCAAAGCACATAAAATCATATATAAATATATTTAAACATGCAATAAAGTATGATATGCATCCAAACCCCCTTACTCTAAGATTGGTTCCGACTGGGGTTTCAAATAAGTAGTAGCCTCCTCTTACTTAGTAAAATCTTATTTTTTATGGTCAGAGACTAGGTAAAAAATCTCTTCTATTCATTTTTCTAGAACCTTAGTTATCCTTCTACTTTGACGAGGCTTTTTTTTGTAAAAGATCTTTAGGGTATGCCTCTTCTTGTTTCACATTTGGGTTACTACAGAAGTCGACTTAGTAGGTAACTTCTCCAAAAGTTTCATTTTTCTTAACCTTTTGTGAATATACTTTGTTTATCTTCTAAATATTTGGCATTTGTACTTACTAGTACCTTTTTAATTTTTTGGATGATACAAGTATTCACCTTTCATTCCCTTTAGATACTCAATAAAGTAGTACAACTCTAATCTTGGTTCTAACTTTCCTCCTTTGAAAGACACCAAGTTTAGAATATATGCCCTAAGTTTCTAGAGTATATCTCCAAAAGGAAATAGAAAGAGTCACATGATATATTATGCTTTTGGCTATTTCCATCAACGTTATGCTCTTTCTTTTAGGTTCTTCATTTTGTTGGGATGTCCCAGGTGAAGTAAGTTGCGATATTATCCCATAATATACCATGTAATCTTTGAATTCACCAAGGAGATACTATCCACCATAATTCGATCTAGGAGTTTTAATTAGCTTACTTGTTCAAAGCTCCACTACAGCCTTAAACTCTTTCAACATATTAAAAGAGTCAGACTTGCACCTGATCAAGTAAATATAACCATGCCTTATACATCATTTATGAAAGTAATGAAGTATTTAAAACCTTCCCTAGCTAGCGTAGACAAAAGACCACATGCACTGTATGAACTAGACTCAACATCTCTTTGGTTGTCTCTACCTTTTGAGAAAAGACCTTTTGTTATCTTTTCCTATTAGACATGATTCATCTTGAGACCAAACTTCTAATCTCAATGAATCCAAAGGCCTATTATAGATTAGCCTTTAAATCCTGGTTGGGTTAATGTGACCTAACCTTAAATGCCATAAGTATGAGTAATTGATAATGACCTTTCTCTTTTTACTTATTGTAGGTTTATGTTTGCGAAGAATAAATTACCATACATGTGTCTAGTATAGAAAATCTTTCTATTTCTACTGATAGTAATACCAGAATAGAATGAAACAGGATATCCATGGTTAATAAGTTAGAAAACCGAAATCAAACTCTGTTTAAAACTAGGAACACATAAAATATCATTCAATAAAACTACTATATTACAATCAAATATTAATTCCAAATCTCCCACCACTTCAGCCTATATAGCTTCATTTCCCAACGGGGACTATGCTCACCATTCTTGAGTTTTTTTATCTTTCTAAACCCCTATAAGGAGTTACAGGTATGGGATTCTTCTTGATAGTTGGATCATCAACTACTTAGATAGTTGTTTCCGAAATAATCTAAGTAGTTGATGATCCAACTATTATTATAGACTCTTGATATATAGCATTGGCTGTGGGATTCTTCTTAGCCAAAAGATCTGGATACCCATTTTTTGTAGTATCCCTTCTTGCCATATTTAAAACATTTTCCTTTGGATTTGGCATTTGGCTGGGACTTGGTGTTCCTATGTTCGCAAAGTTGTGCTTTATGCATTATATGCCTTTGTTACACTTGAATGGAATAAATCCAAAGCTTACCCAAGTTTTCATTTAAAATACTAATTTAATCACAAAACACATACAAATAGGTAAGTATACCTATCGTGTACTAAAGTGTGGCATTGGTAAGTATCGAAGAATCCCTAGGAAGTGTGTCAATTATCCCTACTACCACTTTTATTTTATTATTTGATTAACTAAGTTATAGATATAAAATTATAAACAACTATTAATTCTAACTAACTATCAAGGAGCACACACAAAAATACATCAATCTAATCACAAGGTAGGTTTAAAAAGATCACAAGAGTAGAATAAAAATGAGAAAGGGAGTTAGTCATACAATCAAAGTGAATTTTCCTAAAAATGTCAAGCATCAAACATTATAAAAATGTCAAGCATTAAGGTGGGTATCCTTAATTACAAAACTCACTCTTTATCTAGTAATAAGTTACTTATCCTTGAGCCCAATCCATAGGTATCTCTAGGATACAAATCAAACCTAAGAAGCATTACAAAAAAAAAAAAAAAAAATCCCACAATTATAGAGCCAAAAAGATGTAACACCCCTATCTCTAGGTGACCTAACAACCTATTCTATCACAAAATTCTTTTTTCCCAAATCTTTTCTCAAGTTCATTAAGGAAAAACAAATCTATTGAATCAATTTAAATGGATACCCATCTCATAATTCCTTTTCTCAAAATGAATAATAAGTGAAAATTTCAAATAATCAACTCAATCAAACAAGCTGAAGTGACAGAATACTCAAATAAAACTCAATAAAATCAAGTAATAATTTAATACATAATAAAATTAAGGTACAATCCTTTAATTACAAATTGATCTAGACAAAAATAATCATCTCCAAAATCCAAATTACAAAGTAGATAAGAAAAGAAACTCGTAGATAAATGCCTTCTCTTCTATTTTGAACTCTTCTTGGGACGCTTCTAATTTTCTTTAATCTTCTCTTCTTGGCCTTCTTGGAATTTCCAAATGGTTTTCTCTAATATATTTAGTGTGGCCTTTCTTGTGTGTCTTAGAATAACTAGACAAGAGCTATTTATAGGTTAGTCATCCAAATCCCTAAAATTCTACAGAATAGGGGGTTATCAACGATATTGCATGGTGTCATGAAAGGTCTTCTGCATGTCACCATGCATGTTTTAATGTACTATACCAATCTTGGAATGACATCATGGCACTTGAATTTCTTCTATGCTATAATCATGCATGGCCGTATCGATGATGATATGTATGACACCGTCGACTACCAGAAGTCGTCAGAAGTCTTCATATTTCTAAACCTTGATGGTCGACAACATGGAAAGTGATAACCACGGTGCCAAGGACTCCCATAATATTGACTTCTAAATCTTAGATGTTGTACGACGATATGTAGCACGCTATGGATGACGTTGTACTGTTTCAGTTTAGCTCTTTTTCATTTTTTTTTCCTCCTTGAATCATTATCTACTCTTAAACATTATCAACCAACATTAAAAAAGAAGAAAATAGGGGATTAAGTAGCAATCGAGAATGAAATTTAATGGTTTTGAATAACAAACTATATGTAAAATATGCACATAATGAATAATAATCACTTGGGCTAGATTGCCACATTTCCTATCTTTTCTTGAATTTTTTAGGCTTAGGCCTAGTTCTTGATGAAGAAAACTTGAGGACTAATGCCTTAGACTGTAGCCTCATTGCCTTTTTCTGCCATCTGAAGCTCCTTCATCGACTCTGGAAGAGTCATCTCCTTTATTTAATTTGAACAAAGAGAAGAAGTCTGATAGAATCTCAAGAACCATGTCTGCATAGCTTTCAACATCAATTATGCCCTTAAGGACTTCTGTTTCCTCAAAAGTGGTAATCATTTTGAGTATATGCATTCTAACTGACGCTCTTTCAACCATTCTAGTGTTAATGATTGCCTTAAGAGCCTATTGCCTTATAAGTCGGCTCTTGTTAACAAACATGGTGGCTAATGATGCATTGATTTTATATTTAGTGGCAATGTGCTTATGCTTTGATTGTAGCACATTAGATATGACAACCAACATGTAACAACGATCCATCTCGTTAGCTTTTTTCCATGCCCTTTCAGCCTCATACTCTTCATCTGTGGAACTTTCCCCAATCTCAGACAAGAATCAAAATAGGACATACTTATACTTCTTAACAGTGAGTTTTATGTTCTGGTTTCATTTCCAATCCACATAGTTTGTTCCCGTTATCTTATTCTCAAGGAAAATAATGGCCAAAGGACTAAAATAAAGTTCACCCACTATTTTTGAAATTTAGAAAAATAAAATATTATTAGTTTATTTTTAAAAAATAAATAATTTGTACACTTTCCTCATATTGTATCCAAAAAATAGCAAGTCCTATCACTATTATCTATGAAATGATTAATGTTAGCTCTTAGCAAAGCTAACATAGCTTTGTAGGTAGATTAGCAATTTTACAAACTAAGTGTATTGACAATTACTAAAAAAATACCCTTTTAGATAACGTTCTAAAAGATAGCCCCACCGATTGGATAGCCACTTCCTCTCATATACTATGGATAGACCTTGCACTATGACATCCAGTATAGCTTGGTCGATCATAGAATGTATCCTGGGTGTCAATTTTATTCATCCATTAGTTTTAGATCCTTGTGCAAACTCTATCCTTTATAGATTCTCTCCTAGGGTGACACGAAAAGATCCATAATCTCTAACGTAGATCAAGATAGAAGTCGTAGGGTTACATGTACCCTTATCTCATTTAGTCTTTTAAAATAAAATTTTTATAAATACTTTCTTTGAAAAAATTCATTAACTTAACATCATTCAAACTTATGTAACATTTCTAAACTTAACAAAACCTCCACGTCATGCATGATATCTTTTGTGAGATATATCATGTATTAATTTTACTTAAGTTAAAAACTTAGTAATTTTAAAAATATTTTTTTCCTCTAAAGAGATTAAGAGGCCTTGGTCTCTTTAGTTTTTAAATAAAAAAAACGTTTCCCTTGTGAAACCCCAGTCAAAATCAACCTTAGAGTGAGGGGGTTGGGATGCATATAATAATTTATTGCATGTTTAAATATATTTTTAAATGATTTTCTATGCTTTGGATTTGAATTTTATTGTCTCGAAGGCTTGGTTGTGAGTATTGCTTGAGAAGGGCAAAATAGTAATTTTTGCTTAAGGTGGAAAAAGGGAGACAACTTGAGGATTGAATAAGAAAATATTTTTTTGAGTGAAAATAAGAACAAGAGTTGTTGTGGTTTAGTGGTTAGAGCCTTAGAATTAATTATTGAGGTCTTGGGTTCAAATTCCATCATAGGAGCTTTAGCTTGGTTAAATTTTCTTTTTGCTTGGGAAGTATCATTTTCGGCCTTAGTGGTGTTTGGAGTAGGGTAAAGATGTTGTCCTATGAGAGGTATGATAGGAGTCTTCAAATCCTACTCATTTGTTCTACACAAAATTCATAAGAGGAATTCATTTCCTCTTGATCCTTAATTTTCCTATTTCTCAATTCAATAATTTGTTCAAATTGTTCTAGCCAATTTCTTTCCAGAAATTCCAGTGAAGTGCTGTGGCTTTGTAGAATCAAAATGTCTTACTGGAAGACATTTTATGGTTTGAAAATGTGGAGGAGATGTGAAAGATTCCAAGGGAATAAATCCCTTTAGTGAACTTTCTTAAAATTCATTCTAGCTAGGTTCATCTTCCTTCTTGGAATGAACTGAAATTTCCCAGCTTCTTGTGCATTCAAGTTGTCTAAACTCTTAGCTAATATTTCCTCTTAAATGCTGGCAAAAAAAAATGGCCTTTTGGGTCAGCTTGCAACCTGAATTTCTCTGACCATTTTTAGACTGCAAAAAATTGGTGCAAAACCAGAAAAATCCCTGGGCAAATCGCAGCTTTGGAGGTCTGAAACCAAGTTGTTTTCTTTCAGTTTTTGTTTAGAACCTTAGCCATGTTTTTCTTTCATGAAGAAGGCTGGAAACCAGCCTTGAAAACCCCTAAAACTCCCCTTCAAAACCTTTGCAAATCGGCTGGGAAGATGGCAGCTAAAACTGCCCAAAAAAAAAAATTCCAGCCTTGCGAAAAATACTGTGTAGTAGTTTTTCCAACTTTGTTTCCTAATTCTCTCCTAGCCGAAACTCAATAATTTTCTGCACAAACCACCTTTAACCCTCCATTAATTGAACTCCATTATCCTCCCTAAGTTCTGCACGAAAAATCCAGTCATGGCTGCCAGAAAATCTCTGCAATCATGCTTGATTAGTTACTAAAATTCCAGCCACCATAATTTAGCAACCTTCCATAAAATGTTCCTCAAACAACCAGACTTATTCCTCACCATTTCACTCCATATTTTTGGCCACCATTACCCCTCTTCAATCAAATTTCATCCAACAGAAACACTGCTCAGAAATTCGGCCATGGCAGACTTCCAAAAGCTCTCCAAGAATCAAAGATATTCTTGAATATTTAGTTTCCAAATTTACTTCTCAAAAATATTCTTCAAGGATTCCAACAACTAGCCTTTCCTTTCCTCTTCCAAATCAGAGAATCACCTTCCTAAACCCTATAGAAATTTCAGCCAGCCCTTTCAGAATTTTGGCAGCCTGCATCCAAAAACTCTCTATTCCCTTCAATCTTCAAGAACACACAACACACCAAGAACACCTACTTCTTCCTTTCACCTAATACCTATCCAAATCACTTTAAACTACTTCCAAAAACTCCAGAATTCATCTACTCACTGCCGTGAGTCCATCAACACCATTCTTAACATCAAACTCCAAAATCCAACTTGCTAGTTTAGATCGAAAACCAAAAATTTTGTGAAGGCTCAAGAACACCATCAAGGTAGGTTTGTTCTAACAACTCCATCTTCTTTAATCGTGATCTCTAATGAATATATATATATATATATATATATATATATATGAATAAACCCACTAATGGTCTTTCTCTCTCTCTCTCTCTCTCTCTCTCTTGGCCGAATCTCTCTCCTCCTTGGCCAGATGGTTTCTTCTCCAATGGTCATGCTTCCTTCACCTTCTTTGGTCGGATTTAGACATCTAGGAGTTGAGACTTATTCAAAACTCCTTCAAGGGAATTTATCAAGCAAGTAAGCTTTCTTTTAACCATTCTTTTAATTCTAGATTCATGTCTCTAGGATGATGTTGATAGAAGGTGGATTGTGGATAGGATTTGAGTATGTATTATTGAGATTGAAGCATGAATATATGTATGAATATGAAGAAGATGGGATTTATGCATGGATGGATTATCTTGGTTGATTGTATGATGATTTGAGGTTTAATGCATGCCTCCATGATTAAGTATGCTAGAGATTATATCACCTTTGGTGAATAGGATTTATATTCATGTTGGATTGTTGAAGCCATGATCATATTTATGCTAGTAGGGGTTAGATCATGTCTTGATAAATTGATATCTATGCTTGTATGCATGATTTTGATGATTTGATGAATTGAAGGATTGTATATGTTCATGATTGTGAATAGCCATGGAAATATGATGATTATCTAGTTGTCCCTAAGCTAATTTTTATTTCATGAATAAAATATTTAATAAAATGATTTTGCTAGTAATTTCGAAACAACCCTAGGAAGGGTGGATCTGGATTGTTATATATATAAAGGGTATTTTAGTCAAATAAATAATAGTTTTGATAGAAAAATAAAATATATCGATATTTTATAAAAATAATGAAATCAACTAAAGCCTTTTTTTTTTTTGAAATAATCATAATTAGTAAAATACTTATTATTAAAATTTAATTATTATCTTTTAATCAAAACCTATTAAAACTTATTTATTATTTTCCAAGAAAGGCTCATTAAAATTCATTTTCAACTAACTTTAGTTATCAATTATTTTCTAACAGCTAAATTATTAATAAATCATTATTTTTCCTAAAAACCACCTAAGACTCTTCATTAAATAAACTCTAAATTTTCTTAGCAGTATTTAAACCTTTAACTTATTAGTACTTATTTCTCTAAACATTAATTATTTTAAATATCAAATTATCCTTAGCTTATAAACCTATTTACTTATTGTTTGGCCTTAAAGCTTGGGACACTAGGATCATGATAGTAGTACGTTAAGTTGTTTAAATTGAGAAAGTGAATTTTGGCTTGAGTTTGATTATGGTTTGTATTTGCCTATGAGGGGTTAGGTAAGCAGTTGGAGACCTTTTTATTGTGAGCAAGAATCAGGTAAGCTCCTGCATAAAACCTGATTGATGAAAATTTTTTAATTATGGCAAGTCAAATGTAGAGTGCATGGACACTCATCATTGTAAAGGCAATTGAGGATTGTCTCCTGTCTTATTTCCGTCAAACAAATTATTTGAAAACCAATAAGCAGATTTATTCAAACTCAAAACTCTTTCTAAAACTGATTTTGACAAAGACTTTGGAAACCCTTAATTGTCATGTTCAAGTAGAACTATGTTTTGTTCATTTTTTTTCCCATGTGGGATATGTTACGTTGAGTACTCAATAAAAGTGGACTACTGGGCTATTCTTTGAGGGGTTAGGGTAAGTCTCTCAGTAGATGGCCACCTCTGAGGGGTGAGTCCTTCCCGAATAAGACGACAGTCCAGTAAGTCGTGCCGGTCCGAGCTAGCAGTGTTCTTTTTCAGTCAAGTGATTGTGTTTTGCCGGAATGGACACCCGGTTGTTGTTTGGGTATAGAGAAGGAGTATATTGCCCAGTAGGCTGATCACCTACTTTTGTCAGTCTACCCAAAGTGTGGCATTATGACCGGTGGTATGCACAAAGTGTGGCATGCTGACCATCTAGTTATGGGGCCCAACGTGTGGTAACCCGTAATCCTTTCTTTCGAGTGGTTGATTTTATAAATTATGTATGGCTGAAAATGCCAAAACACCACTCTTGTTTTTTACTGATGTTTATTGCTAGCCAGTGATCTCTTACAAAGAATTTTATACTTTGCATTCACGAACTGTTTTTAGTGAAAACCCGAAGCACACACGGACTTAGTGAGATTTCTGTCTCACCACCATTTTACCATGATTTCAGGTCGATCCTGCTGTGGGGATGAGTAGCTAGATTATACCTGCTTTGGAAGATTTTCTGATGATTTATTTTTGTGTAATATTTTGGGGAGATGAGAGTGGATAAATTTTATTACGGATTTGTTTTTGGTATTTTGGGATTTATTCTTGGATTGCTATTTATTTTGGGATGTAATAAAATTTAAGTTCAAGTATCATTTATATTCCGCTATTTCATTTGAGTGACCTAGTTATAAAGACCCCTTATCCTTTGGACGGGGCGACATCCCTGGCCCTGGCGGGCCTAGGTAGCGGGGTGTTACAAGTGGTATCAGAGTCTAGGTTTAGGCAATTATTGATAGTATTTGTGCTATTTCTTTAAGTCTAAATCTTTATCTAACTTATCTTGTTGATGCTATAGGATGGTTAGACTGCTTAGGACATCGAGGTAAGGGCAGCAGTGGCACCTGTCTATCGTTCTAGAATCGGAGGACCTTCCAGTTCCCCAGCCTGCCCCTCAGCTAGTTATCCCCATGGAGGATAACAGTGATGATGAGGTAATCCCTATGGAGGATAACAGTGATGATAAGATTAACCCTATGGAGAATAGCAGTGATGACGAGGTCTAGATCATTGAGCCACCCCCTATTCCGGTGATTGACATAAGCTCGGATAGTGAGGATGAGGTGATGATAGTGGAGCCTGAACCCCACCCTCCTAATCCTAAGGTGGACTTAGCAGTAGACAGCGATGACCCGGGGGAGATAGACTATGAGTCTCCGCCTAGGCCTTCTTTCCTTCCTTCTTCTAGCCGAGTGGAGCCCGGGGAGAGTTCTAGGCACCCTGCGAAGGAGCCAGTGGGGGGATTTGCTAGCGGGAATGGGGTAGATTTTTCCAAGAACTCTGGGGGATGGTTGTATGAGGCTGATGATGAGGGTTCTGATGAGGATTAGAGGACTAGGAGTTCTTTTGATTTAGATGTTTATTTGTTTACTATTTTTTTGTTCGAGAACTTTTATGACAATGATTTTTAATTCTACTTTCTATCAAATTTCGAATTTATACAAGTCCATTTTTGAAAGAGAATTTATTCCTTAGCTAAAATTTACATCCGCTTTCTATTTACATCTATTTGACTATGCATGCAAGTACAACTAAAATGATTTGACCATTAAATGCATACACTTATCATCTGGGGTGTGGTTTAGAATGGCACCCAAGCGTCGTGCAGCTATAGTAGGTGGAAGAGTTCCGGAAGTCGATCAACTGGCACCGGAAGTAGAAACAGCTCAGATGCAAGCACCCAGTCAGGGTGAAGGGAATGGTCCGGATATGGGATCATGGTTTGAAGTTCCAGTTGATGTGACCATGGGTCAAGCATTCAGCAAGATGGTCGAGATTTTGCAGCTAATGACCGAGCGACGAAACCCAAGGGGTGAAGATGAGGCCTTAGAGAGGTTCCTAAAGTTTCAGTCGCCCGTCTTCCTGGGCGAAGTGGAACAGGATCAGAAGGCGGAGCAGTGGGTTGAACAGTTGGAGGATATATTCGCGATGCTCCAGTACACCAAGGAGTGGATGGTTAAGTTTGTAGCTTTCCGATTGAGAGGACCAGCTCGAGCGTGGTAGCAGCGGGTCCAAGACGACTGGGAGATGGACGAGCAGGAATGGACGTGGTCCAACTTCGTGGAAGCCTTCAGGGCGGAGTACATTCCACAGTGGATTGTGGAGAAACAAAAGGACGAATTCCAGAATCTGAGGCAGGGAAGCATGTCAGTAGCCGAGTACGCGGCCCGGTTCACTCATTTTTCCAAGTACTAAAAGCGATTGGTGGATATCGAGCAGAATAGGGCGAGGCAATTCGTCAAGGGGCTGAGACTGGAGTTGAGGAGAGCATTGGCACCTACCCCGCCGACAACCTATTCGGGGGCTGTAGACGCAGCTACTCGGATGGAAAATGAGGATCGCAGCAGGATGGCAGTAAAACCCTTCCAGCCGCCGAGACAGCCGCAAGGACAATTCCCGAGACCGCAACGCCACAAGTGCCCGGCCAACCACCAATGGCAGAACCGAGGGAAATAAACAATTGTAAAGTCTCCCATAATCTGGATCTCTAGCCTAAACCACTCAAAAGTGCTCATAACCTGAAAACATACACAAATAATGTGAGAAATAAATTTTCCAGTAAGTTTTGTGTGTGTGAGTTTGTTCGTTTGAAACCACTTCGTGATATGCACTTTTAGAAATACCAAAACCCAATTGCAGCCATAACCAACAGTTTTCGAACTCAATAGTGTCGTTTTTATTTTCCAATCTCAATAATAATTCTACTTCAAGGAAGTTAACCACTCATGGATTATGCAGTCGTACTTCAAAGTCCGAGCCATGAAACCCTATATCAGGACCCCTGTAAATGTACCAGAATACATCTATACCACAGTATATGGTAGGTGATAGGCCTACTAAGGAGGGATTCTCCTCCTTTTCCCATACTCCTCTAATTTTGGTTGTCCATGCAGGAATAAAAATAAAGTCCTCCTTGGCATTGGTTTGCTAGCATGGACTAGCTTGACTCACATTCACTGATGCCTAATCAAGAACGAATTCATCTCCCGGAGGTGGCCGCCTATCGGAAAACTAGTCTGCCTTCTCTTAGGCTAGTATTTGTGGCCTACCCTTATTCAGTACTCAACGATTTGTCACAAGGAAATACATTAGTATCAAGTAGTAACCAATAAGAAAGTATCAGTCATGACTTTGTAAACTATTATAAAATCATTTGGTGCAAAAGTCAAGTAAGGTGTTTGAAATCATTTTTGTTTAAGAAATAGTTCGTGAGTTGGAAACGAATGAGAAAACTAGTCATGTTAAACTTTAATCACATTAAACCATGTTTCCATTGATACTATAAAACATTGGACAACTTGCAATTGCTATATTTTGCAAACGGTTTGACTGTAAGAACTTGCCAGAGTAGAGCAATTTAATTTCTTATTCCAAATGGATGAATCATTGCTCTTGATAACCTTCCACGTCTAAAAATCATAAGAAAATCAGGTTACTATCTACTCCTAACATTTTATGAAATCATACTCCTTGGTAATTAATTCCCTATACGTAAACAACAAGCAATCACCAATTTAAATCATTGTCCAAACTTCTACTTCATTCCTATGTAACTATCGCCCATAAAATATTACATAAAGAATCGACTACTTAATTAAAATAAATAAAGTAATTAATGTATTAAAATATTAAGTGTATAAAGGACTTAAATAAATACATATTTATTTAATTATTTACTTAGCTAATTGAAATACTATTATTACAAATAATGGACACATATGAATTAATAATAGAAAGTTACCTTAAACTTTCCTAGGTTAATCCAAATTTCCATCAAGGTATCTCGGTTTTCCTAAGAATATATTACCTATGAATACAACTTAGGTTAACCTCAATTTTTATCGGGATGCATCTTAATACATATAGAATAGAATTCAGGTGGTCTTACATGTAAACTAAGCTTTTTTTACATTCATAATTTTTATTTACTTTACTGTAGCTTTCTACCTAGATTCACTCTAGTGTAAAGAAAAATTTGTAACTCTTGATCTTCTTGTCGGAAAATTTGTAAATTTTACAGGTAACTTCTTCACACCCAAGAACACATTTTCTAGGTTTTGACCTTCCCAAAATTCGTCTACTTTCTGCACGGAATGGCCTCTTAACACTGGTTGATCGGTAAAAATCGGGCTCTCTGTTTTCTCATCTTTTCAAAAAAATATTAAGATTAATCCAAATGTTTCCTTCCTTGATAACGAGCATAAATCAAACCCTGAACTTGTGCAGTAACAACATCAAAAGCCCTTGCAATAATAAATCACTTGGCTATTTTATTTTGTATTTAATTCTACAACTAGCATAGTATCACCAATTATTTAGATTTTAGCAATAATGCACAAAAGTATTTTCTTTCAATCAATTCTTTTGAAAGTTGGTTTCTCTTTAATACTTAGGCATAGTTTGATGATACTAATCAATTTTAACAAAAAAAACACATAAGATAACTTATTTGAAACCCCTAATTTTCCCCCTTTAATGATGGTAGTCAAGAAAAATTAAAGAAAAGAATTAGTTTGTCATTCCCTCTTGCTACGCTTTACTCAAACAACCTTAGAGGAAGGGGTAGGTGCCTTTTAGCTTCCGTTACCACAAAGAACGCCAAATGATTGATCCTAAAATAATACTTCTAAGTTGCTATTTTGTGCAGAAATTTCTCCGTAGGCAAAATAATTCAACTTTGGCTAATGAAGGGGAGGAATTTCATGTAGAGAGAGAGAAAGAGAGAGAGAGTGTGTGTGTGTGATATGTTCAGACTTGGGTATCAAAATCATACAACAACTAAGCACATTCCCAATCAAGTTTAAATTAAAACATTCAACTCAAATCACACATATGAGCAAGCGTACTCATCATTAACCGAGTATAGGGTTCAAACGAGTGTCGATCTTCAAGGAACAAGTAGACATTAATCACCTTTCTTTCATTGTTTAACCGACTCGATAAAGTGAAAAGTAAGTAATAAGAAAATCAAAATCAAAATATATACATGTCAAGGATATAGATTTAAGTAACCTAAGCCATTGTTTAGATAAACATAACTTTAAAGGACTCAACCATTATCACAACCAATTTATTCCTTGGCATCATAGAGGATTAAGATAGACTCACTTCTTTTTCAATCCATGAATCCCTACCTTCTAGGTAACTTAGGATCACATGTTCTGTCTCAACCAGTCTTACCCAAAAGATGCACTGAACGCCATCCTTGATTAAATTTCCATATTCTAGCAAACTTAAAACATGAAATTAACCAATGAATCCATATTCTGGTAGACATTAATTAACCTTTAATTACCACTTCTTAGCAATTAACCAATTTTTCAAGCAAGTTAAGAGACAACAAATATAAAACCAATGAATTGAACTACCATAAACCTCTTTTTCAAGCAAGTCAATAGAAAGTAACAATCAACCAATCTCGTAATCAGCACAAGTAATTAAATACCAAGAAGAACAATCAATTAATCAAAAGATCAAATAACTCGAAGTATCATGAATATTTAAAATAATGTCAAATTACAATAAAACAATCAACATATCATTGTTCAAGAAAAAGAAAACAAAGTAAAAGAAATCACTCATAGACAAGCCTCCTTCTTCTTCCTTTGAATACCTTCTTGCACAACCCTCCTTAAACTTGAAGAATTCCTCCTTGGATTGAGTAATTTTCTGTGATGGTCAATGAATTTTCCCTTTTTCCCTTGTATTTTTCATCTATTTATAAGCTTAGGAAGTGCCTAAACTCATAGGTACAAAGTTCTTGGCCGAGTAGAAGTTTGAAGATACTAAAACTCCTCATATTACCAAAGACCACGTAGAAAAATCATAGCACCACCTAAGCTTCAGGGCACAGCCAGCGCCGCCTTGACTCTTGGAGCCGGCACCGGTTGTGTTCTGTTCCTCCACTCGTTCGCCGATTTTTCTTCGAATTTTGCACAATGTGTTCCAGAATGTAGCTGGCGCCGGTTCCAGCATTACAGCTGGCGCCGCCTTGGTTCTGTTCTGCTCTAGTTCAATAATTTTTCTGTTTCTTTGAAGCTCGTTTCAACAGTGCATTTCCGATGCCGGTTCTAGGGTCCTAGCTGGTGCTGCCTCTCTTCTGTTTTGCAACGTTTTTGTTTCGTTTTACCCTAAAAACCTAAAATAAAGAAAAAAACACCTTTCCAAGCATAAAATCTCTAATATGAAGGAATATGACTAGTTATTGAACAAAATGTATCACAAATGAACTTCAAATAACTAGGATAAACATGACTAATTTAGCCCCTATCAGAGAGAGATGGCTAGGATAGGGTTTTAGCTGAAAAAATCTGATTAGGTAGGTTTTACATGTAGGAGTTTTAATTGGTTTAGGAAATAGAAAAAAAAATTAATGGAAAAACCTATTTTCTAAAGGTTATATCTACTTAAAATCTTCCAATTAATTAATTAAACAAAATCCTAGGGTGTTAGGGTGTATGGGTGGTGGCACACACATAGAGAGTGTAGGAGAGAATATTATCTTAATTTCCTAAACACTAACGGATTAAAAAATATTAAATTCTTTTAAAGATAATTTTTCCAATTACAAAAGAATTAGGTATTCCTTGTTTCTTCCTTCCAAAGTGGCGGCTACTAGGGCTTCTAGAAACCTAGTAGTCCCATCTAATTAATTCTCCTAGTTTAATTAAATATTTAAATTAAGAAAATTCAATTTCTTCACAAATAAAATAAAATAAACATAAATTCTTTCTAATCTATTATTTATATACCTCCTAAATTTAATACATAAACAAATAAACAAATTAATCATACGATAAGCATTTAATAAATAAAATAGCAAATGCTCAAGAATTAAATAAATAATTATCCATCAACCAATAAGTAATTACCTAAATTATTTTATCTATTATCCATTCAATATTTAGGTCCATTATCTAGGATAATCTTTGTTTACTCATTTATTTGTTTGAAGGTGCCTACATATATACATACATACATATATATATATATATATATATATATATATATTTCTCTTCCAAATTATATTCCATCCTTCCCTATTGTATTTATCAATTTCTCAAATAATACCATAGCACAACCACTTTGCCACAATCATGTTCAAGCTAAGTCACTCATGCCATGTTAATTATGTTTATATGCCTGAATGCTTATGCTATATGATCCATGCATTTCCCCCATTTCTAGGACATTTAGGGTGGCGTGTCACAAGTATGGTACATGGAATATCTCGTATCTCACCTATATTTTTATTAGTTAGGTTTATGTGCAAAATTATTTTATTATTAAGTTTATATATGATTAAAATTGATAGTTTAGGCAAAAAAATTAACTGAATTCATTGTCATTGATGCGTTGTATAATTGTATGGCAACGAAACTTCTCCTAACAAAAGCCTTAAAGTTTAGCAAGAATGGACCATATCAATTGAATCAATCACATGTTGGCAAAAAATTACAATTGATCAAATAACATAAAACATAAAATATAAACAACAATGAAGACCATTCAATAGTCCAAGCTTTTAACCTGCTTCATTCGTAATTGCTTGTTTTGCAGGCATGCTTTCATTCCTTTTAGATCTCATTTGCAGTAGCCTCCATTTTTTTTTTTTTTTTTGAAATTGTAATGCACACATAAAATATTATTACATAGTGGCCAAATCTTAAAAATAAGCGATGAAAATAAAGCAAACTTTAAACATCATAATAAAAAGAAAAAGAAAAATATATCCAAAAACATAAAAACTCCATAAGAAGTAAGGTTTTATGTAAGAAATGTGTAAATGTAGGATAAAACTTATAATTAGGCTAATAGAATGAATTATATACTCGTCTAAGTAGTAATGGATTAATATTAGTGAACTATTAAGCAAACAAAAAGCATTGTAAAGTCATTACTTTGTGAAATATCCATTCAAACAATAATGTGCAATCATAGCTTTGTAGAGCTAAATGAAAATTTATATAACTTATAAAATAGTTACAGATCCATGAACATGTTGAAGCTATTATTTGAATATAATTAAGGCTTTCGACCGACACAACTCCAAGCCATTTTGACATTTTCTTTCATTTTGTTCTGCCAATTAAATTATAGAATGCATTAATGACTTGGAGGGAAAAATAGCCATTGACCCTAACAAGGCATTAATGAGCTCATAAGGAAAAACAAAATGAAGAGACTTAATCTTTGCTAGAAAGTAGGAAGTTAACTAAATCTGGAATCATGAATAGAGAAAAAAATATAGCTAGCTAGATTGTGATAATTATCATCTCATAAAACTAAGACCTAGAATTCATATTTTTCTCATTGCCCCATTAGTTAGATTAACCAAGAAGTCCCAAAGTACTAAAAGTGCCCAAAACATGATAGCTTTACGCCATTACGCAATGATAGTTTAGACCAATGATAGCTTAAGAAATAGTTGAAAGCACATCATAATAAAAGTGTAATAATTATGCAAATGTTGGCATTCCTAGTCCCCTAAATTTTGATCAAGTTTCAAAAATTATAAGAATGAAGGGTGATTTATAAGATGACCCACAACCACACAATCAATCACATTCTACCATCTTAAATATTGTTTGAAAAAAACAGGCTTAAGAAATCTTGAGAAAGATTTCCTATTGTACATATAAGAGCATCAGCATCACAAAATAATTAGCACTTTGAAAGACTATAGTTACCATATTTTAAGAATTTCACATTACTTATCTCCACTCCAAAGGGTTTTGATTTGGCAGAGCACCTATCTCTAAGCTATAATGTGCCACGAAGAGAGCACTCGATTTTCATGTAGAAAGAAGTAGGTATATGATTTATATGAACCTATAACTTTTCTTAAGTTAAAGCACAACAATAAGCCAATAGCATAATATGTGCATAGCATTTTTTAGGATGTAAAGCACAATAATATACTAATAGTAGAATTGATAAGTACCATTTTTTAGGACAAAATGGAATTTCTTCTGTTAGCAAAGCATGACTAAAGACATCTTTTGACCTAGGCTTGTTTTTCTGCTCTCCAGAATGTATAGTCCTAGAAGGCAAAACAAAAATTACTTCCACTAAGTATTGCATTTCACAATTAATATATTTTATACAACCCTGTTTTAGCCATCATAAATTCAAATAAAATAAAGTATTGTAGAATGCTCTAAAAATTTAAGTAAGTATTGTATTGTAGAATACAGTTAAACATTTACATTGAACTAGAATGCTTTTGTGACATGTCACTTTCTCCCTACTCATTTTTCCTCTCGTCAGCCATATCATCAAACTTTGGCACTATTAGTATTGTATCCCTCTGATTGAACATAGTTAAAGCTAGCAGTTTTCCTCATCTCCATCAACATAGTCAATAGTTTCACATTAATTTTTCATACTTCCAGATTTGTACACAATCAATGAGCAAAGTAATTACAATTTGAATATATTTTGAGCTCAAACACATAACAAATATCTTTCTTTATTGCATTAACATTCAAAGCCATAGCAAAACTAATCATTAACAAAAAGAAAATGATTCATGGGGTCCATGAAAAAGGAAGTATGAATTAATAAACCAAGATCAAAATAAAGAATAAAACTAAAATTTTGAAAACAATAAAATTCCAAATTTTAAAAGGAAAAAAGGAGAGCAAATTTGACTTCAAGAAATCAAAAGAAACATAATCATAGCAGCACTTACAAAGAGGGCAAGAATATGAGCTTGAAGGAGAACTTGTAGCGCTCTTTAAAGAGTAAATACCAAAGCACTATGAATCCAAAACCCAACAAAGAAAGACTCAACGCTCCAATATTCAATCCCATTAGTATTTGCTGACCACTCGCCATCAAATTGCCGAGAATGGCCTACAACCTTGCCATTCTACTTTTCACTTATTGAGGATGGTAATTCTTGTATTAAAATATACTTTTAGAATCAAATTTCAAGATTTTTCACAAACATCATTCTTGGTACTGCACTGATTAACCTTAAAACACTTGGGGTTCAGTTGAGAAAGAAGCAGAAGATGAATTTCTCAATTTTTAGTGGTCTTGTCCGCGCATTTGCTTAGAGAGGGAAGTTGGGAGCTGTGAAATTATGGATGTGTAATTGGGGTGACGATTGAGATGAAAAGGACAAGAGACTTACTAAGTTGATGCCCGTGTATATTGCGAATGATTTTTTTCACACTTTTTATATCTTTAGAATCAAAAGACATTTGTTTGAGTTCATTTTTCATCAACAAAAACATTTAAATCATCAACTACAGAGAGAAGTGAAGTCAGACATATAAATCATCAACTCTTTCTTCCAACTCCTATATAACCTATAAAGTAAAGTACTTCAGTCATCAAAATCACATGAACAAATCAACAAATCTAAAGCCATAATGTGAACTATGGCAAAAAGTGCTTAAATAGTAGATAAATTAGCAAACATAGAACTTCCATAAAATAAATCATGGTTGGTTCTTCAAATCCACACATAAAAATTGAGACTACTAAATCAAACTCTTCATCCAGCATTAAACCTTATGCAAGTAGTTATTTGTTGTACCTACAAATTCATCCAACATGAGGAAAAGATCAATATACTTCTATTCCTACAAATTCATCAAATCATCTAAAACCAGAATCTCAAAAAAAAAAAAAAAAAAAAACAATAACCATATGTAGAATTCTGAGGTAGTACTAAATCTACAAATCTTGGGCTTAAACTTGTTAAAAGATCTTAGAGTAAAAATCTAAGAGGTTTAAGAAATCTATGAGGTTTAAAAGTCATATGGCAGATAGAAGCCTAACCATAGCCTATCACCATAGAAGAATCCAGTTATTATACCAGCTTTCTTCCAGTTTCCTAACCTAAATGCTACAGTTCTTTTCTACTTGGAAAATGGAAAAGAACTTAGGAGGATGGACAAAGTCAACCTATGCATACTTATTATAGAATACTACTGTATAATAAGAGTACCCAATTAAATACATAGTCGTTATTTCTCATTTCTAGCAGTGGCATATATAGTCCTACTCTGTTTTAAGCCAACAAAGATATATAGAATATGTCTTTTCCTTTAGATCTTCAAAATCTTAAGGAATGTCCATATCCTATTTAATACAATTGACTGTGAAGGCTTCCGCTTAGTATTTCTTCATGACAGTATATTGGTTTTCTTACACCAATCCTAAATTCTATATTCTTACAGTTTTTAGCCGATTTATTGCACTCTCTCTAGCTGATTAGTTTTAGACTAAATGCACTTCATTCAAGTACTGAAGGAGGATAGAAAAGCAGCATCAAGAGTAACCAAATTCTAAACATTGAAAACATTTCATCTGTAAAAGAATCTCAATACCATTTTGCACGGGTAGAGACCTTCAATGATATTGGTTGAGGCTCGTGGCAATAACGTCTTTCAAGCGCAAGCCTTTGGAGTCCATACAATTGCATTTGCATATCACTTCCTAAGTTTGCTAATTGATCATCCTTTAATTTTCCTCAGTATTCAACATAACTAACAGCCTCAGTAAACACCTTCTCCAACTCACTACTATCCATTCCTTCCCAATCATCATCATCATCATCATCATCATCATCAATATTCTTGTCTCTCACTAAGCCCTCTGCCACTTCATTTCCTTCACCTAGTCCTTCTTTAGTTTCAACATATTACTTGCGCTAACATCTAGTACTGCACCCTTTTCATTTTGACAAATCACTGTATCATTATGGGGCCTTTCTACCTCATTCTGACCATCTAAAACTTCCTTTTGACTTCTTATTAGCATCCACGTCCTCTAAACCACTATCGACAAAAGACTTATCCAAATTAACCTCTAGCCTTTTAGTGTTTTCTTCAATACCCTCTACTTCCAATACCTTGTCAAATAATACAGAAGAATTGATTTCATTATGTCCAGCTTCATTACCCCCTTTTAGATCAATCCCAATGTCACCCTTCACCGATTCCAATGCAGACATCATCTCGTCTCCAAATTCCAAAACCTCCAAACCGCATACCACCTGACTTTCTCTTCTACACCATGAAATTCATCAACATTGATAGCTTCAAACTTTTGCTCAACAACCTCTATGTTCAACGCCTTATCCAATAACTTGGTATCTTTACAACGTTTTTCTTCATCATCATCACCTTTAACTGCCCTGACATACTTACATTATCCCATTCCTTAACTAATTCCTCACTCCAAGACATGACTTCAGATACCTTTCCTGTTCCTTTACATCTAAATTGATCATCCATCTTAATAATATTTACTTTCTCATCCTCTTCACCCACAATCACCCTCGTAAATAATCTATCCAAAAACCCAGCATTTTTCTTGCAGCTTTTCCAACAATTTAAAATCTTTAATGGATTCTTCAACAACCTCAAAGTGATTAACATTTTTAACCACAACATCATCTGTAAATTTATCTCTTTTCTTGCTTTTACCACTCTTAACTTTCAACCTTTTGTCCAACTTCACTTCTTCCACAACCATCTTCTTCCCCTGCTCATTACTATCATCATTCTCCTTATTACCTGCCATAGTAATCGAAATTACAATAATAAAAGAAAATGCAATGGCTAAATGAGCTGTGACAAAGAGTTCTTGAAAGAATTCCATGATTTTCTTTCCAATATAATGATTTTAATCCCCAAAACTATATATGATCAGAAGAGAGATTCTTAAAAAGTTAAGAAATTATAAAGAAAAAGAAAGGAATTAGGGCCAATTATATCAAAATATTACTATTAAATTGAGCATTAAGTTACCAAGGGATAACTGCAACTTGAGCATCACATAAAATAGCAAATTCATTTGCCTTCTTTAGAAGTCCTTAACACTTCTTGGAAAAGGTGACTTGCCTGTTTTTGGTATTCTCAATTTTCTGGATTTCAATCTTTCCACTGTCTGAACTTGTAACATACATACCCCATAGGATCAGATGCGAAAATGCTATCTGGATTGAAACTCTGATGCTAGAAATAATTGAAGAATTCTACATATTATTGATAAGCTTTTATCTTTTCATGGAAGATCTATCGTGAGATGTTCTCTGCTCTACTGTTTCTTTCAAAAACAATCATATCAGACTCAAGCCTCAAGAACATGCACAAACTGGCAATTTTATTATGTAAATAGATATACTTGTTAAGGATAAAACAATACTAATGGGACTAATAATCCACTCACTAGTCTACACTTGAGCTCAGATTTCCTTTACCACTTCTCTATTGCTCTCCTAAATTGCAAACGTAATATCCCCGCATTGCTTCTCCATTAACCTACGAACACAAAGGGAGAAATGAATTAATGAACAAAAAAAGTGAGTGATTCACAATAAAATAAGCCAACACACTTCTTTAATTCAGAAAAAGTTGTAGGATCTTCATCAAAACAGGCCCTTTACACTGATCCCGAGTTATTGTTTTGTAGAGCCATTTTAGGCATAGATTCTAAGCTCTTGGTTGAGTAGTGTGGGTCTCTGTGACAGTGTTTGAGACTTAAAAAACTGAAGAAGTAAAAAAAATCCCTGTTTTTGCCCCTTCTCTCTTCTCTATACATTTTTTCCATCTATTGAAATTATCTTAACTTTTTCCTCGTCCCAAATAGGAGGTAAAATTTTCACCCAAGCAAGCTACGCAGGCCAATCACATAAAACAATATCTACTCATAAGGACAACTAAAAGGAACCATTATCTAATACTCTAGGTAAAGAACCCCCCCTCCCTCCTCTCCCATATCAGTGCCACCAAACTTGTCACTACCCACATATATTAACCTTAAGCAAAGCCATAAAGTTCACCAAAATAGACACAAAAAGAATTCCCAAATATATTAACCTTAAGCAAAGCCATAAAATTCATTTTCACACATAAAACATCTTTTACAATTTAAATTTAAATAAATTGAGAGCTAAAACTTCATATCTACTTCATAGAGTTTTATATTTTTCTTCCCAATAAATAGCTCTAGTTGAAAAAAATTGGAAAAAAAAATTAAATACCCAAATTATCTCTCATTACTATACTTCTGTGCCTTCCAATCCACAATTATAGGAAGAGATAGAGAGGAAACCTTATGGAGGCATTCGAGAGTGAAAGAGAGCGAGTTCAAATACATATAAGGCTACTAAGATGCGAAGGCGAGCAGGAGGAGACTTGCGACAGTAGAAGACCTATCAAACTACTAGCAGTGGAGCGGACAAATTTTCACAAAAGGGGTCTATGATGTAGAATTCGATAAATGTGGCGGTGGAGCTTGAATGGCAAATCGCTGCTGGGAGATGAAACGCATTGAAATTAATTATAAGTGCTAATATCTGCATTTCCTACTCTTTAACTACTTGCATTACGCAACGATAGCTAAAGGCTGATGCTAAGTCTAGTACTAAAAAACTACACCTAAGTAAATATGCTATGGGTCTTTAAAGGCCCTTGAGTATCTCTATTTATAACCATTACAATAGGCATTATGCTTAGGCATGTTATATTAGGCATATCTAAAACTCTTTGTATTTTGTATGTTCACCCCGAATCTCTAGATAAGGCAAATCATATGTATGTATCTATAGCTAAGCTAAAGGAAAGGTGCAGAGTACTACTGCTAAGACCATAGCTATATAGATGAAGCTTAGCAACTATACCAAGGCATTTATGTACTGGTCTCTTCGAAGAACTTTGCCAAATTTAGTATTAGGTTGTGCAAGAAGTGTAGAGAGAGATGCTCTCAACTCCCTTGAGTTCACTTCTTGTTCTAGCTCGCTACTCCCTTATCTTTCTTAAAGCTGCAGTTAATATAACCACCTCCCTTATGGATAGTTATCCTCTAGTCCTATTTCTGTAGTTTTTGTTCTCCGTATAGTCATATTATATGTGTTAGTGTTCTGAATGCTACTTTTCTTGCATTCCCATATAAGTACTCTAAGTAGTTTGATATTTGCGTGGTTGTTTTGTTGCTTGATTGTTTGATTATACGAGTGGCATATGTAAGATGAGTTATGTATGATTGTAGCTGGGTTGTTCCTGAGACCAATCTTCTTCTACCCTATTATCCTTTTTTAATATCCTATAAGTCTGATGTTTCCCAATTGATGATTTCCTAGGCAGTAGAGCTGGTATATGTTCTTTAGTTGGCTTGATGATGTCGGGGTCAGCCATCTCGGTTAGGCTCTTCAGATACATTTTAGTTTAACCTCTCCTCCTAATCATCTGTGTTGCCATCTAAAGTATTTCTTTGATCTCCATTAACCGCTATCTTCATGTGCAGTCCAGTTTATCTCTCTATTTGTTGGTTTCTCAATTTCGATAATTTGCCTAGGTATCACATCTAGTTTTAAAATTCACCAGTCCCACCTCTCTCTTGGCCTATAATCCGTTAGCTTTGCAGCTTCTTTCCATGCATATCAGGTTGGTAGGTTACCATACCGATATGTCTCTACCCTTCTTCTAGGCGTTTGTCTTCTTCTATTTACCTGTTTGGTTTTTGTTTTCCTTCCTTGATCTGTGGGGCTGGACCTATTGTCCAAACCAGGCGTCGTAAATAAGATCCCAAAATGGGGCTATCTACTGTTTCTCTTCCAAAAGCAGGCTCGCCATCTGTGGAGCTGCCCAATCTGCCCACCCCATCTCCCTCCCAACTTTATGAATCGAACTCCTCAATATCTACCTACCCACAAACATCTGTCCTTCCAATCTTAGAGGTCCATCTCCACGGCACGGATGTGTCCAAACCCTCTTGCCCATTATCAGTCCAGGTGGAGAACATAAATCCTACAGCTCCTGAGCCTTCTGCTCCACCCGAAACCCCGGTGGGAGACATTTCATCCTCTCGTTTCAATCCTCTACCCCCTCCCAATCCTCTGGACACCAACCAAAATTCTCAGTCTTGGGCTAGTATTGTGAAAGTGAACCGAGTACAGCAGAATGGATTAAAACTAAGTCATATGCCCAGCTCGAGTAAGGTCATTGACATTGAGGCTTTGGACTTAGTGGATGCTGAGGAAAAGCTGAGTTTCTGCCTTGTGGGAATGTTTACGGGCAGATTCCCTGGTATGAAAGCTATCATGGACCTCACCAAACATTGGGGTGTTCAAACAAATGTGCATAACCATGCTTCCGGGTGGCTGATTTTCAGATTCAAAATGGATGATGATAAGCAAAAGGTTCTTCGACGGGGACCCTATGCTGTGTTTGGATGATCATTGATGCTCAAGATGATGGCATCGGACTTTGATTTCTCTCTTGATGATGTGAGCATAATGGCCATATGGGTAACATTTCCAGCCTTGCCACTGAGATGCTGGAATATGAAAGCTTTAAGTAAGATTGCCTATGCTATTGGAATTCCAGTGATGACCGACATGCTAAATGCAAATTTTGATCGTGTGTCATATGCTAGAGTTCTTGTTGAAGTGGATGTGTCCAAGCCTCTAGTGAAGTTGGTGCCAATTCGTTTGCCATCCGGTTGTAGTTAGATTTGAATTTGAACCAGCCTATTGTAGTTTTTATTGTAAATTTGGGCATGTCACGGATACATGCACGGTGGAAAAATGAAAACAAAGGAACAAAATCTAGCCCCCAAGACTGACGGCTTTGTAATTGGGCAGAAGAAAAAGAAAAAAAATAGGAAGAGGCATGTGTCGACACCTGTGGGACAGGAAAACCATCTGCGATCTCCATCACCTGATGTAGTAAGGAATTTTTCCAATGATAGAGGGAAACAACCTGCTATTTGTTTGGAACAAAACACCACGCACAGCACGCACAGTTCCGTGCATGTTCCTCTATTCAATGACAATCATATTGAAAAACTTGCCAAAAATAAAACACTTGGACAAAGATGGTCTGCTATATGTGATGCACCCTTCTCATCTGTTGGACCAAGTAGGAAGATATTGAACAGAAGGCGTCGGTCTAAGGTTAGACGTGGGGGACACCAACAATGGCGATCAAAATCTCAGTAGAATGTTCAATTTACAAAGAGAATTTCTACCTCTCCCTCTAGGCATGAAGACTGTATTAATGATGCTCAAAAGGAAATAAGGAATAATGGGAAAGCAACTGTCCAGGCAACAAATTCTATTTACCCAGTATGGAAGGAATATGCACAAAGCAGTATTGACTTGTTTGGGGCCCAACAGGCACCAAATAGTCCTCAATGAGAGTAGCATGATGGAATATTAGAGGGTTCAATAAGACCCTCAAGCATTATGGTGTTTAGAAATTTACTTCTAAACATTGTATTGACATTATTAGATTACTGGAAATAAAGCATACTCCTGTTGGGCTAGATAATATTTTACAAACCAAGTTCCCTAATTGGTAGCCAATTCATAACTTGGTCGAAGCTGAAGGTGGAAGAATTGTCATCTTATGGAATGGTGAAAAGGTGGATGTCCAATTAATCCACTGTACACCTCAGGCTATTACTGTGTACATCACATGTAAGATTACTCATTCTACATACTTCTTCACTTTCGTTTATACTTACAATTCTGTAGTGGCTCGTAGAAAATTATGGGATGATATCCAGTTACTATCGTCTTCTATGTCGGAGGCATGGATCCTTCTTGGGGATTTTAATTCATATCTGCATGTGGATGATAAACTTGGCAGTTCACTACCTTCTTCATATGAAATTAAGGATTTTGCGACATTATGTGATGAAACTGGCTTGCAAGACCTACCCTATGTCGGACCGAGGTTCTCTTGGACAAATTTTAGGGTGTGGTCCAAACTTGATAGAGTCATGGGTAATGAGGCATGGTTTCAGTCTTCTATCCAGGCATCAGTGGAATTTTTACCTATTAGCTGCATTTCTGATCATAGTCCTACTATTTGGTCAGTGGTTGAGAATACTGTAGGAGTTGTTCGTCCTTTCAAATTCCTTAATCTTTGGACTGTCCATGACTCTTTCCAGAATATTGTGCAACACGCTTGGGAACAGCCATAAGTTGGTTTCCACCAGTTCACCCTCTGTCGTCGTTTGAAAATGCTAAAGCGTAACTTGCGGAAGCTGAACAAAGTGGAATTGTATCACCTGTCTGATCATGTTGAACATGCAAACCAAGCGGTTGTCAATATCCAACAGCTTCTACTTACTAACCATAGGGATCATAACCTTATGGTACATTTCAAAGAGTGTAAACTTTCGGCAATGCGTATCGTGGAGGCAGAAATGAAGTTCTACTAGCAACTTGCTAAGGGAAGGTATGTGGCTCATGATGACAAAAACACTCGTTATTTTTTCAACATTTTCAAATGAAACAAAAAGAGGAGCTTCGTTGCATCAATTCAGAAGGATGATGGCAACATGACGGATAGCCCAAAAGATCTTGCTGATGAATTTGTGGATTATTTTTGGAAGACTCTTGCGACTAAGGTAAACTGCCAGGGAATCAATGTGGACTTTGTAAGAGCTGGCCCAATGGTTCCTCATAACATGGAGGTGGATTTGGTTAGGGATATCAATATACAGGATATCAAATTAGCCCTATGGGACATTGGTGATTGTAAAGCCCCTGGCCTTGATGGTTACTCAGCATTATTCTTCAAGAAAGCTCGGGGTACGGTTGGCCAAAGTCTTTTTGATGTTGTATCGGAATTCTTCACTTCTGGGACAATTCTTAAGTAGCTTGATCATTCTATTATCACCCTAGTTCCGAAATCCGATCATGCTAAGAGGGTGTGTGACTATAGACCTATCTCTTGCTGTAACGTGGTCTATAAGAATATTTCTAAGATCCTGGCTGATAGACTTAAATTGGTTGTACCCCACCTGGTAGACACGCCCCAATCATCATTCATTCGGGACAGACTCATGACTGATAACATCTTGATGGTCCAGGAACTTATGCGTATGTATAGTAGAAGAAGAGTGTCTCATCGATGCACAATTAAGGTGGACCTACGTAAGGCTTATGACTCTATTAATTGGGTTTTTCTTTTACTGGATCTACTTCATGAACTTAGGTTCCCTCCTCTCTTTGTGAACTGGAATGAGCAATGTGTCACGACTACTTTTTTCTCTCTTGCTATTAATGGGACTGTCCATGGTCTCTTTACTGGTGCAAAGGGTCTACGCCAAGGGGATCCGGTATCCCCCCTATTGTTTGTTATTTTCTTAGAATATTTCTCACGGGTGGTCAAAGTACACACACTTGGAACACTATTTAACTATCATCCCAAGTGTAAGGAGCTTAGGATTACTCACCTTGCTTTTGCGGATGACCTTATGCAGTTTGCTAGGGGTGACTGCTCTTCTATCTGTATTCTCCTTGATTGCCAAGATGAATTTAAAAGATGTTTGGATCTTGAAATCAATAAGGACAAGTCCAATATCTATCTTGCTGGGATCAGTATGAATGAGCAGGAGAATATTCGAGATACTACTGGAATTCCCATTGGGGAATTTCCGTTCCAATACCTTAGCCTACCAATCGTGAATGGTAGGATTAGGCTTACTTACTACAAACCATTACTTGATCACATTGGCTCATACCTTGGACGTTGGTCTGCTCGGTCCCTCTCTTATGCTGGCCACCTCCAACTGATCCAATCCATTCTCCAACGTGTTGAGTGTTTCTAGTTATTTATTCTCCCTACTCCATTTGCGGTCATCTGTCAGTTGGATAGGATGGCTAGGGATTTCCTGTGGGACTCAAAGAATTCTATGGCTGCTTGGAAGAATATCTGTCTTCCAAAAAATGAGGGCGGACTTGGATTGCGGAACTTGCACACTTGGAATGAAGCGCTACTGGCTAGAATCATTTGGGACATTCAAGCAGAGAAACAATCATTGTGGGTCAAATGGGTGAACCATTTCTATTTGAAGGGTAGATCTGTTTGGGAGTGTGATCATCACGAGGAACTCTCACCCTTGTTTTGTAGGCTATTAGTAATTAGGGACATGATTATGGAGCGCGAACGGGATATTCAATGTGCGGTTGATCTTCTTCATTCTTGGGCAATGTGCAATAATTCCTTCACTTGTCTTGCGTATGACTATCTTCAATCAAGTGCACGGACTGTGTATTGGGCCAATACCATATGATAGCAAGGACTGACTCCCAAACACTCATTCATCCTTTGGTTGTGTGCTAAGGGTAGACTGAAGACTAAGGATACACTTGTGTTCAAGATTGACGACTTGTCTTGTCCTCTGTGTAAGGTATATCTGGAAATGACTAATCATCTGTTCTTCAGATGCTCAATTTCTACAGCTATTTGGATGGAAGTGAAAAGGTGGCTTCGTCTACCAATTACTTTGAATTCGGCCAAGTCTTGTCTCAAGTGGTATAAGTATGGCAACCATGGTACCTCGTGGTTTAGTAAGGCTAGATCTACTGCTTTGGTAGCCACTTTCTACTACATATCATGTATATATGTAAATAGTTACATATTTACATGGTTAAATCAACAAAATCCAAGCTTTCATTATATTTTTCCCGACAACGGCGCCAAAAACTTGATGGGTATGGATTTGGGTATAAAAATCATATAAAAACTAAGCACATTCTCAATTAAGTTTACATTAAAACGTTAAACCCAAATAACACATATGAGCAAGTGTACTCATCATTAACATAGCATAGGGTTCAAACGAGTGCTGATCCTTCAGGAACAAGTATGTATTAATCACTTTTCTTTCATTTGTTTAATTGACTCAATAAAGTGAAAAAATGAAATAAAATAAAACAAAAGAAAATAAAAATAAAAATATATACATGTCAAGGGTGGAGAATTATGGAATTCAAGCCATTGTTTAGACAAGCATGATCTTAAAGTATCTAACCATTATCACAACCAATTATTCTCTTGGCTTCATGAAGGATTAAAGTAGATTCATTTCGATGGTCAATCCATGAAATCACTATCCCCTAGATAAATTAGCATCACTTAGTCTGTCTCAACTAATTCATCCAAAAGACGCATTAAACACAATCCTTAATTAAATTTCCTTAGTCTGGTAAATTTAAAGCATGAAATTAATCAATGAGTCCTTGGTCTAGTAAATATTAATTAACCTTTAATTACTTAATCTTCAACAATTAACCTCTTTGGTCTAGCAAGTTAACACCCAATAAATATGAAACTAATCAATTACAACCACCATCAACCTCTTTGATCTGGCAAGCTAATGAAAAGAAACAACCAACTATTCTCGTAATATGCAGAAGTAATTAAATAGCAAGAAAAACAACCAATTAATCAACAGATCAAATAACTCTAAAAATCATGAATACCTAAATAATGTCGAATTACAGTAAAACAATAAATATATCATTGTTAAAAAAAAAAAGAAAACAAAGTAAAAGAAAGCACTCATAGACAAGCCTCATTCTTCTTCCTTTGATGACCTTCTTGCACAACCCTCCTTGAATTGAAGAATTCCTCCATTGATTTGAGTGATTTTCTATGGTGATCAATAAATTCTCTCATTTCCCTTGTGTTTTCCATCTATTTATAGGCTTGGGAAGTGCCTAAACTCGTTGGTGTAATACTCTTTGCTGCGTAGAAGTTGGAAGATACTAAAACTCCACAGATTACTAAAAATCGCATAGAAAAATTACAATTCTGCCTTTTCCTCATAGCACAGCTGGCGCTGCCTTAGCTCTCAGAGTCAGCATCGGTTGTGTTCTGTTTCTCTAATCATTCTCCGATTTTTTCTGAATTTCGCACAATGTTGTCCAGAGTGTAGTCGGCGCCAGTTCCATTCTGTTCTGCTCTTAGTTCAACAATTTTTCATCGTTTCGAAGTTCGTGTCATTAGCATAAAGCCAGCGTCGGTTCCTCTGTCCTGGCCAGTGCTGTCTCTATTCTGTTTTGCGATATTTTTACTTCGTTTTACCCCAAAAATCTATAATAATGAACAAAATACCTTTCCAATGGTAAAATATCAAATATGAAGTAATAGGACTAGTTATTGAACAAAATGTATTACAAAATAATCTCAAATAACTAAAAAAAGTATGACTAATTTAGCTCCTATCAGTTCTCTATCTACAGTTTATTTCAATGGTTGGATCAACTTCTACTTGGATTGTTGATTTTGGTACCACTGGTCATATATGTAACTCCTTACAGGGGTTTAGGAAGATAAGAAGACTCTAGAAGGGCGAGCATGGACTACGAGTAGGAAATGGAGTACAAGTATGGACCCTTGCAGTAGGAAAGTTGGATCTTATTTTTTATTATAATAAAATAGTTGTATTAAATGATATTTTATATGTACCTATTTTAGACAAAATTTAACTTCAATTGCAAAGCTAATAAATTATGGATATTCTGTTTCTTTTCATTCTGGTATTTCTATCAGTAGAAATAGAGAAGTTTTATATACAAAGCACATGTATGGAAACTTATTCGTTTTAAATCTTAGAAATAATCAAATAAATAATGCTCAATCTGAACCTTTAAGTAAGAAGAGAAAGACTAATATCAATGACTCATATCTTTGGCATCTAAAGTTGGGTCATATTAACTCAACCAAGATTCAAAGGTTAATCCATGATGGCCTTTTTGGCTCAATAAGATTGGAAAGTTGGCCTTAGTATGAATTCTGCCTTATGGGAAAAATGACCAAAAGGTCGTTTACCTAAAAGGCTAATAGAGTCAAGGAGATTTTAGGTCTTGTTTATACTCATGTGTGTTGTCCTTTGTCTACTTAAGCTAGAGGGGACTTTGAGTACTTCATCACTTTCACAAATGATTGGACAAGATTTGGTTATATCTACTTGAGGAGGCGCAAGTCCGACTCTTTTGACAAGTTCAAAAAAGTTTAAGGCTGAACTAGAGCGTCAGATAAGTAAAATGATCAAAACCTTACAATTAGATCATGGTGGAGAATACTTCCTCGGTAATTTTAAAGATTATATAGTACATCATGGAACTGTATCCTAACTCTCAGCACCAGGTATTGTTGGGTATCTCAGGCTCATATCCTATACAGCACAGCGAAAAATAAAAAGAGATACCATCCCAGGACCAGCATATGTGTGGAAAACAAGACAAAAATTGATCAAATGTAACAGCTTTTTACCCTTATTTGATCATCCGAAGAACAAAAATTTCTTCTTCAAGTCGAGGCACGATCCAGCAATCCTCTTGATCCAACTACACGAGAGTTGAACGTCTAATCACTATAATCACAGTGTGTGATTATCTGTAGCAGTAATCCACACAGAGGAATACTCAAGTACCAAAATTTCTTGTGCTAGCAGAAAACGATGGTGGCTAGGGTTCTTCACAAGAACAATAGAGAGAGAGAAGAAGAAGAAGAGAAGGTTTTGTGTTGCCTAGAGTGTCCATTTATCCAACCTCAGCTAGGGTTTCGATTATATCATATATATAAGCGAAAAATCCAGCTAAAACTGAGAATTCTAATCCTATTAGAATTCCCTAATTGTAATTGGAAACATCAAGTTCTTACAATTACAATTTGGACCATAAATTATAACTAATTATAATTTGTCCACAACAACTTCTCTTTCTCCCAATTAACCCCACTATGTTATCAAATAACATCTTGAGTATATAATCCTTTATTGTGTGTGACCTATTAGGTTTCCCAGTCAATTGGTAGAGAACATGAATTAATCCAAACGTCTTTGAGATTAATAATCCATAATTAATGAGAATTAATCCTATTAATTCTAATCAAGATTTGTTTATTAATTCATAAATTAATAAACCCATATTCCGAGATCATGAGCGGTATCTAGCAACACATCATGACCACTCAAGAGTCCAGGAAGTCAAGTGGCTTGACATGAACCCTTCAATAACGAACTTCAGTGCAGTTAACTCTTTTCACCATACAATATCTCATTTGGTTTAGAGTACGGAAGTTGTGCTAACTCCCTCTAGATTTAATTCTGGCCCAAATACAATAGTACTTAAACCAAGAATCCACTACTCTTGATGTGTATCAATTGGAACTGTTTCCAATACACAATCGCTTTTGGCCAAGGACTTCTCAAGTAGTAATTCCTACAAGTGGCCATAAGATATTCACCCCTACTATTAGGAGTGGAGAATCTTTTATTAACCCTCTTAACTACTTTCGTTTTCCTTACAATGTACCCAATATCTATCCCATAGGTAGCCCTCGATCGAGCTCTAGAGATTGGAATCAAAGTACAATACTCAGCAAACAAAGTATCTTGGAGATCTCAAGTCGAATGATACTTGTACGTTTGCTCTATTGAGATTATATCACTAGTACTAAATAGTTATCCATGTAATTATTTCAAAGCTAGGTCATCCAATGAACTTATTCCATTAACAAGCATCCACATGTTAAATTTGAGTATCTCAATACTCACAGATATGAGAACCACCGCCTGATCAAATTAGGATTTCTAACACATGCTAGTCTTAACGCATTAATGATGTCCTGTCTCATTAATACTATGACTAGGGATTATTTAAGTACTAACACTATACAGTGTAGTAGGAATCTCATATCATAATCTCTATCATGATTTCCTTAACATAGTATTGTACTAGGGACTTTATCGAACAGCTATATTACTTAAAAGTAAACAAAAGAAACTATCAGATAAATAATTATTTTTATTAAAATAAAATGTGTCATATACAATGTACAAGTGATTGCCTCTAGGGCACAACACTAACTGTGAAACCCCAGTCAAAAGCAACCTTAGAGTAAGGGGGTTGGGATGCATATCATATTTTATTTCATGATTAAATATATTTCTATATGATTTTTATGTGCTTTGGATTTGAGTTTTATTGTCTTGAAGTCTTGTTGATGAGTATTGTGTGAGAAGGGCAAAATGGTAATTTTTGCCCGAGGTGAAAATAGGGAAATAGCTTGTGGATTGAATAGAAAATAATTTTTCTAGGAAAAATATCAGCAAGAGTTTATGTGGTTTAGTGGTTAGAGCCTTAGAATTAATTATTGAAGACTAGGGTTCAAATTCCATCATGGAAGCTTTAGCTTGATTAAATTTTATTTTTGCTTGGGGAAGAGTAATTTCGGCCTTATGAGCTTGGATAAAGGTAGGGATGATGTCCTAAGAGAGAGATGTTAGGAGTAACCTCATTCTACACCCTTACATACTCGAATTTCCCAAAGGGAATTCATTTTTCCTTGATCTTTGATTCTCCCTTAATTCTCAACTCATTAGCTTTATCAAGTGATTCTAGCCATTTTCTTTCCAAAAATTTCAGTAAAGTGTTGTGATCTTGTAGGATCAAAATGTCTTGGTAAAAGACTTCTTATGGTCTGAAAAATGTGGAAGAGTTGTGGGAAGTTCCAGGAGGAAAAATCCCTCTAGTGAGTTTGCTGAAAATCCTCTCTAGCTAGTTCATCTTCTTTATTGGAATGAGCTGAAAACTTTCCAGCTTGTTGTGCCTTCAAAATGTCGAGTTTCTTAGCTAGCATTCCCTCTCAAATGCTACCAGAAAAATGGTCTTTAGGATCAGTTTGTAATCTGAAACTCTTAGCCATTTTCGGACTGCTTAAAGCTGGAGCAAAAGCAGGAAAATTCCTGTACAAACCACAGCTTTGAGAGTCCAAAACCACGCTGTTTTCTTCTAGATTTTGTTCAATACCTTAGCCATGTTTTTCCTCTATGAAGAAGGCTGGAAATTAGCCTTGAATACCCTTGAAATATCCCTTCAAACTCTCTGCAAGTTGGCTGGGAATGGCAGCCGAAAATCTACCCAGAAATTACTGTTCAGCGAAAAACTATGCAGGAAAATTTTCCAGCCTTGTTTCCTATGTCTCTCCCAGCCAAAACACCAGCCTTATTCTGCAAAAACCTTCCTTAAACCTCCAGTAACAGAGCTCTATTGTTCCCCTTAAGCTTCTGCACGAAATGCAGCAATGGCTACCCGAAAATCCCTCCACCAAATCCCTACAATTTTGCTTGATTGGTTTCCAAAATTTTAGCCACTTTTGTTTAGCAACCTTCCATAATATATCACTCAATTGACCAGACTTCTTCTTCATCATTGTGCACCTTAATTTCAGCCACCCTAAGCTACCTTGAACCAGCTTTAATTCCTCAAAAAAACTGCTCAACCAATCAACCATAGGAGACCTTCAAAGCTCTTCAATTATCAAGATATTCTAGAAATATTTAGTTTCCAAATTCACTTCCTAAAAATATTCTTCAAGGATTGTAACAACTAACCTTTCCTTTTCCTTTCCAAATCAGAGAAACAACTCCCTAAACCCTAAAAAAATTCGGCCAACCTAATTCCCTCAGAATTTTCGACAGCTACACTACAATCTCTCAATTTCCTTCAATCTCCAAGAACACACACACACACACACACACTACACCAAGAACACCTACTTTCTTTCTCCTAATACCCCTGCAAATCACTTCAAACCTTCACTAAAATCTCCAGATTTGACCTACTTACTGCTGTGAGTCCATCGACACCATTCTTAACATCAAACTCCTCAAATCATCTCACTACTTCGGATCAAAACCAGAAATTTCTATGAAGGACAAGAACATCTTCAAGGTAAATTTACTCTATCAACTTCATCTTCTCCAAACTTGATCTCTAGTGAAAACCTATGTGAATAAACATACTAATGGTCTCTTCTTCTTCTTCTTCTTCTTCTCTCTCTCTCTCTCTCTCTCATGGCCGGATGACTTCTTCTTCCATAATCATGCTCTCGCCATCTCCCTTGGACAAAGTTAGACATCTAGGAGTTGAGATCTACTCTAAACTCCTTCAAGGCATTCATCAATCAAGTAAGTATCTTCAATCTTCTTTTTTAAACTCTAGAATTATGTCTGTAGGATGATGTTGTTAAAAGGTAGATGGCGATGGGATTTGAGTATGTGTTGTTGTGCTTGAAGCATGAGTATATGTATGATTGTGAAGGAGATGGGATTTATGCATGGAAGGATTATATTGGTTGGTTGAATGTTGAATTGAGGTTTGATGCATGTCATATGCACAAAGTGTGGCATGCTGACCAATCGGTTATGGGGCCCAACGTGTGGTAACTCGTAATCCTTTCTTTCGAGTGGTTGATTTTATAAAATATGTATGGCTAGAAATGCCAAAACACCACTCTTGTTTTTTACGGATGTTTATTACTTGCCAGTGATCTCTTATAAAGAATTTTATACTTTGCATTCACGAAATGTTTTCACCTGACACATAAACACACACGGACTTACTGAGATTTCTGTCTCACCACCTTTTTACCATGTTTTCAGGTCGGTCCTGCTGTGGGGATGAGTAGCTAGTTTATGCCAGCTTTGGAGGATTTATGTTTGTGTAATGTTATGGAGAGATGAGAGTGGGTGAATTTTTATTATGGATTTGTTTTTGGTATTCTCGAATTTATTTTGGATAGATGTTTATTTTGGGATGTAATAAATATTTAAGTTCAAGTGTCATTTATTTCCGCTATTTTATTTGTATGACCTAGTTATAAAGACTCCTTGTCCTTTGGATGGGGCGACATCCCCGACCCTAGCGGGCCTAGGTAGCGGGGTGTTACACTAACAAACTCCACTTGCACTAGAGCTAATCATTCTTGTATCTAATACCCAATGACTCAACATGATAATCATGTTTCTTTTGGGGTAGTGCTTTTGTAAGCGGGTCAACTATGTACTCATCTGTGGGAACTCTCTCTATCTTTATTTCCTTAGCTGCTTTAGAAGCAGCTATGTACTTAGCTTCTGTCATAGAGTTGGCAATAGTCTTTTGTTTAGAACTTTTTCAACTTATTGCCCCTCTACACAACGTAAACACGTAGCTAAATTGTGATTTCAAATCATCTTTGTCAGATTGAAAACTGGCATCAGTATACCCGTTTATTTTCAAATCTTCTTCTCCATATACTAAGAACATATCCTTAGTCCTTCATAAGTACTTCAGAATGTTCTTTACAGCAGCCCAATGACCCTCACCAGGGTCAGATTGGTATCTACTCGTCAAATTGAGAGCACAAAATACATCGGGCCTAGTACATATCATAGTGTACACGATAGATCCAACTGCCGAGGCATATAGAATCTTACTCATGTGATCCCTTTCAACTTGTATCTTGGGAGACATCGACTTTGAAAGGCTTACACCATGTGACATAGGTAAGAATCCCTTTTTGGATTGATCCATGCTAAACCTCTTTAGCACTTTATCTATGTATATAGATTGCGAAAGACTTAGCAACCTTTTGGATCTATCTCTATAGATCCTTATTCTGAGAATATAGGTTGCTTCTCCAAGGTCTTTCATGGAGAATTATTTGGACAACCAAACTTTAACCATTTGTAAGACAGATATATCGTTTCCTATTAGCAATATATCATCTACATAAAGCAGTCAGAAAACGATTGCAGTCCCACTGGCCTTCTTGTATACACAAGGCTCATCCATATTTTGAATGAAACTAAACTCTTTGATTGTTTCATCAAAATGGACATTTCAACTCCTAGAAGCTTGCTTATGTCTATAAATGGGCCTTTACAACTTGTACACCTTTGTGCCATCACTGGATGTGAAACCCTCAGGTTGTGTCATATACACTTCCTCAGTCAGATTTCCATTTAGGGAAGCTATTTTCACATCCATTTGCCAAATCTCATAATCATAATGAGCAGCAATGGCTAGGAGTATCCTAATGGATTTCAACATGGCTACTGGCGAGAAGGTTTCATCATAGTCAATACCATGTTGTTGACAATAACCCTTCGCCACTAGTTGTACATTATAGGTAACAAAGTTACCATCTATGTCCGTTTTCTTCTTGAAAACCCACTTGCACCCAATAGGATTAATTCCTTTAGGTGGATCAACTAAAGTCCATACTTGGTTTTCGTACATGAAATCTATCTCTGACTTCATGCCCTCAGGCCATTTGCCAGATTTTGAACTGTTCAGAACATCCTTATAGTTAGTAGCCTCATCTTTATCTATGAGCAATACGTTATTGTGGTCACTAATGAGAAATCCATATCTCTCAGATGCCACACGTATCCTACTAGATCTATGAGGTTGTTCTTGTGTATCAAAAGCTTCATCTATTCACTCAATAGATGTAGGGTTAAACGATTGATCCTTGTTTGTTTGATCTTCATGAACTTCATTAAATTCAATCTTACTCTCACTATCCCCTCTGAGCATGTCTTTCTTCTCTAAGAAGACGGCATGCTTCGAAATAAAGAATTTATTTTCTGAGGGTAGGTGAAAGTAATATCCGAAAGATTCTTTTGGATATCCTACAAACAAACACTTGTCAAACTTACTATCAAGTTTATCTGACTGTTGCCTTTTGACAAAGGCAGGACAACCCTATACTCGCAAGTGAAATAACTTTGGTTTCTTACCAAAAAACATCTCAAATAAGATAGTATCAATCGATTTTGTCGCAAATCTGTTTAGTATATAAATAGAAGTCTCTAGTGCATACCCCCAAAACGATTCTGGCAGGTCTGCAGAAGCCAACATGGTCTGTACTATGTCTAGAAGGGTTCAATTCCTTCTCTCAGATACATCGTTATGTTGAGGTATATGTGGTGGAGTCCATTGAGATAATATCCTATTATCTCTAAGATAACATAGAAACTCTTAGCTCAAGTATTCTCCTCCTCGATCAAATCTTAGAGTCTTAATACTTTTGCCAAGTTATTTTTCTATTTCATTCTTGAAGTCTTTGAACATTTCAAAAGCCTCAGATTTGTATTTCATTAAATACAAATACCTGTATCGTGAGAAATCATCGATAAAGGTTATGAAATAGTTATAACCTCCTCTTCCTTATATTGACATTGGGCCACACCCATCAGAATGTATGAGTTCTAATAACTCCTTAGCCCATTCTCCTTTTCCTAGAAAATGAGTCTTAGTCATTTTACCTAGTAAACAAGATTCGCATGTGCCATATGATTCATAATCAAATGACCCTAAGTCACCAAGCTTGTGTAACTTAGAAACACGATTTTTGTTTACATGGCCCAAACGACAATGCCATAAGTTAGAGGTGTTAGAGTTATCAATTTTAGGTTTCTTATTGTTTATATTGAGAACTGGATTATCCAAGTCTAGAACATATAAACCATTAACCAGAGTTATTAAACCATAATGAATATCATTCAATGAAAATGAACAACATTTATTCTTAAATATAAAATGAAATCCATTTAAGTCTAAACACAAAATTGAGATAATGTTTTTCATTAAAACTAGTACAAAATAACAATTTTGCAGCTTTAGAATTAATCTCGAAAGCAGTTTCAACTCGTATGTCCCTACAACAAGTGCAGCAACCTTTGCCCTACTTGCAATACGTAGGTCTATGTCGCCTTTCTCTAGCCTTCTACTACTCTTTTGTCCTTGCAAGTTATTGCACAAATAAGATCCATTTTCTATATCTAATACCCATATCTCATTTCTAACGGCAATATTTATCTCAATCATAAACATACCTGGCGAAGAAGTAGAAGTGCTTGTAAGCTTCTCCTTCTGCTTCTTGTCCTTAATGGTCTCCAAGTAGCCTTTGCAGTTGCACCTCCAGTGGCCCATCTTTCCACAATAATGGCATAGGCCCTTAGTAGCTGCATCCTTCTTGTTCATACCACCTTTGGGCTTCATGGGAGCCTTCTTCTTCTTCTTCTTTTGAACTTTCATCTTAGAAGAGGAAGATTCTACCATTAAAATTGCATTGCAATCCTTCTTCATGGAGGAGTCCGCAGTTTTGAGAAGATTGATCAACTCAGGAATGGTGGATTCAATCTTATTCATCTGATAGTTAATCACAAATTGTGAGAAACTATTAGGTAAAGATTGTAGAATTAAGTCAACACTTAAGTCATGATCCATTACAAACCCGAGAGATCTAAGCTTCTCTATCAAGCCCAGCATTTTTAGCCCATGAGGGGCCACAGAAGAACCCTCTACCATTTTACAATGAAATAGTTGCTTCGAGATCTCATATCTCCCAGTTTTGGCTTGGGTATCAAATAGCTTTTGAAGATGTAGTATAATCGATTGAGTATCCATATGCTCTTGTTGTTTTTACAACTCGGGAGTCATAGATGCTAATATAATACATGATGTTGTATCACTATCCTCCTTATACCTCTTATAGACAATATGCTCATCAGCGTGAACATCTTGGGCTGGTGGTAGTGGAATAGGAGCATCTAGCATGTAAAGTAACTTTTTCGATTTGATAACAATTCTCAAATTTTTATACCAGTCGAGATAGTTTGATTCGGTTAACTTGTTGGTTTCCAAGATGCTACGTAAGTTTAGGTTTGTTAACATGATGTAAGTGACCTAGATGTAAAAATAGAGAGCATTAGCTACTTGTATATGCACATGATATGCAAATAATTAGGACTTTAATTAAACACATTTTTACTCCACTATTTTACTCAAACCAATAGCTCCCACTACTGATTTGGGAAATCCTGTTGGAAGCTTTCCTAGTGGACCGGTATCCAAATTCCTCAAGAATAACCTTGGGTTTGCCCAACAAGCCACCTTTAAGTTCATTGGTAGGTATCCAACACTAATTACATCGTATGTAACTACCGGATCATTGGGTGATTAACAGCTTTTAATCTTAAAGCCTTTTGGGCTATCCCAACTTTTCCTCTAAATTTCTTTATGCTTGAGTTTGCCCAATCGGGATAAAGAATTTAGTTAAACCCGACCCATTAATCAGGAATTTAATTCCAATGGAATTTAACTCCATAGCTTGAACATGCCCGATGTCAAGTAGGCTTGGGTTTGCCCAACAACCTGGTCTCAAAAAAGGACTCTCATTCTTGCAATATTAATGAAAGGAATTATGTTTAATATTAATTGAGGAATTTGTTCCTTTTAGTGATTTCATTGAATGACATGCATAAAAATCAATAAATCACATAATTGATAATCATGGGAATAAAGCGATTACGTGGTATGATTATGGACTTTACCCTAAATTAATTTCATTGAGCCATAAAAGAAATTAATATAGTTAACCCTATGTGTTCATACATGATTTAAGTAGAAGGTTTTACCTTCTCGCCTTGTTTTGGTTGCCATCTCCAGAATAGAATAATTCTACTCCTATCTAACCTATGTAAACTAATTACTTAATTTCCTAAAGAGAGAAAACCTCGAGTTACATTCGAGGGGAGTTAGATGCGAAGAGAATTACACAAGAATTCTAGAGAAGGTAGGACACGCAGGCCCTATTTCATAAAAAATCAAAATTGTAAAATGCATGAATAGATATAATTGGTTTTACTCCATAACCATCCACCATGCCATTTACTATGCTTAAACAAAATAAACATATACTTTTTATTATTCCAAAATCACTATTTTGAAAAAATAAAACAAATTCTACAATTAATATTTTAGAAAAATACATTAATTTTAAAATTTTAAAATCACTATTCTGAAAAATAAAATTGTTTGACTCAAAACTAATTTTGAGAAAATGCTTTTGGGTTCCGTCTCTGGTAGCGAAAAAAGCAGTCCCACTGGCTAGTTAGCAGGCGGGGGTCAGGGGGGCAGCGCCCCCTTAGAAAAATTTTTATTTTACTGCCTCTCATCAAATGAGACTTTTCCCTTTCAAAATTCTATTCCAGGAATTTTTTTTTAAAAAAATAGCTAGTCGTGCAAAATAGAGTAGAACCGGTGCCGGTTTGGAAGCCAGCGCCGCCTGTGTTCTGATTTTAAGAAAAATTTCCTTTCAGAAACGATTTCTGAATGTTCGTGAAACAGCACGGAACTGGCGCCGGCTTGGAGGCCTGAGTTGGCGCTGGCTGTAGTCGGGAACAGTGGCGCCAATTTTGAAAATTTTCCAGAAACAATTTTTGGTGCCCTAATCTTCTGCAACAGATCAGTGAGAACAATTCTCAGTAGAATTTTCTGTTTTGAAGCTCCAAACAACAACCAATTTGTTTGTTTAAACAAAACCAAAATAGAAAATTAAGATGAAACGGAAGGCAACAACCACGGTGCAAGAAAATGTTTTTCTCCAGAAAATTCTTATCAGTTAAAGAAAGCATCTTTCGAAATACCCTGTGACTTTTACACAATCTTATTATGCTACGGACCTAACCTATAATGCTTGAAACGATTTCAACTCGAGTGAAAATGATTTCACATCAAACAAAGATAAACACGAACAAATGAAAATAGTTTTTCAAGCCAAAACAATATTCGTAGATGACATATAGCATGTCTCTGATACCATTGTTGGGTATCTCAGGCTCGTATCCTCTACGGCGTAGCGGAAAATAAAACGAGATACCATCTCACGACCCACATATGTGTGAAAAACAAGACACAATAGATCAAAGGTAACAGCTTTTTACTCTTGTTTGATCGTCCAAAGAACAAAAATTTCTTTTTCAAGTCGAGGCGCGATCCAACAATCCTCTTGATCTAACTTTATAAGAGCTGAACGTCTAAGCACTATAGTCACAGTGTGTGATTATCTTTAATAGTAATCCACACAGAGGAATATTCAAACACTAAAATTTCCTGTGCTAGCTGAAAAGATGGTGGCTAGGGTTCTTCACAAGAACAATCGAGAGAGAGAGATAGAAGAAGAGAAGGTTTTGTGATGCCTAGAGTGTCCGTTTATCCAACCTCAGCTAGGGTTTCGATTATATCATATATACAACCAAAAACTCCAGCTAAAATTGAGAATTCTAATCCTATTAGAATTCCCTAATTGTAATTGGAAACATCAAGTTCTCACAATTACAATTTGGACCATAAATTATAACTAATTATAATTTGTCCACAACAACTTCTCTTTCTCCCAATTAACCTCACTATGTTATCAAATAACATCTTGAGTATATAATCCTTTATTGTTTGTGACCTATTAGGTTTCCCAGTTAATTGGTAGAGAACATGAATTAATCCAAACGTCTTTGAGATTAATAATCCATGATTAATGAGAATTAATTCTATTAATTCTAATTAGGATTGGTTTATTAATTCATGAATTAATAAATCCATATTCCTAAATCATGAGCGGTATCTAGAAACACATCATGACCACCCAAGAGTCCAGGAAGTCAAGTGGCTTGACATAAACTCTTCAATAACAAACTTCAGTGCAATTAACTCTTTTCACCATATAATATCTCTTTCGATTTGGAGTACGAAATTAGCGTCAACTCCCTCCAGAATTAATTCTGGTCCAAATACAATAGTAATTATACCAGGAACCCACTACTCTAGATGTGTATCAATTGGAACTGTTTCCAATACACACTCACCTTGCCAAGCACTTCTCGAGTAGTAATTTCTATAAGTGGCCGTGAGATATTCGCCCCTACTATTAGGAGTGGTGAATCCTTTATTGACCCTCTCAATTACTTTTATTTACCTCACAATATACGTAATATCCATCCCATAAGCGGCCATCAATCGAGCTCTGGAGATTGCAATCAAAGTACAATGCTCAGCAAACAAAGTACCTTGGAGATCTCAAGTCGAAGAATACTTACACGTTTTCTATATTGAGATTATATCACTGGTACTAAATAGTTATCCATGTAATTATCTCAAAGTTAGGTCATCCAATGAACTTGTTCCATAACAAGCATCCATGTGTAAACTTTTAGTATCTCAATACTCATGGATATGAGAACCTCCACCTCATCAAATCAGGAAGTCTAACACATGCTAGTCTCAACGCATTAATGATGTACTATCTCATTAATACTATGACTAGGGATTATTTATGTAGTAACACTATACAGTGTAGTAGGAATCTCATATCATAATCTCTATCATGATTTTCTTAACACAGTGTTGTACTAGGGACTTTATCAAACAGCTATATTACTTAAAAGTAAACAAAAGAAACTGTAAGATAAATAATGCATTTTATTAAAATAAAATGTGGCATATATAATGTATAAGTGATTGCCTCTAGGGCACAACACTAACAGGTACACCCTAGCAGAATGGAGTAGTTGAGAGAAAGAATAGGACATTAATGGAAATGGTCCAAAACATGATGTCTCATGCTACTTTTTTTTTTCTCTTTTTGGGGATATGCCTTGAAAATAGCGACATACATTCTGAACTTAGTGCCAAGTAAGTACTTAGGACACACTATGAGATGTGGATTAGGCGTAAGCCAAGTCTAAATCATCTCAGAATATGAGATTGTCCAGCTTATGTACTGATCAAGGGAGATAAGCTAGAACTAAGATTAGAATTATGCTACTTTGTTGGGTATCCAAAAGGGACAAAAAAAGGTTACTTTTATCATCCCAATGAGTAGAAAGTACTGGTAAGTACTAATGCTAGATACTTGGAGGATGATTAAAGTACTTCAACTAAAGGTTCAACAAGGTTGGAACTCGAGGCAAAGTTATCTTTAGAATCAACTTCTTCAGACCTAATTATGGAACAAGAAGAGGCACAACCTCAAGAACCTGTACAAACGGAGCTTTGTCGTAGTGGGAGGATATCTAGAATTCCAGAAAAATGGACAAAAGGGGCTTTTGAGATTGTCTCTGACCATTAAGAATAAGATTCCACTACATACGAATAAGCTATTACTGACGCCGATGCAGATCTTTGGCATGAAGTAATGAAAGCCGAGATTGAGTCTATATACTTCAATCAAGTTTGAGATCTTGTAGCTTCACTTGAAAGGATAAAACCCATTGGGTGTAAATGGCTATACAAGAGAAAAAAAGTAGCAGATGGGAAGGTTGAAACCTTCAAAGTTAGGCTTGTGGCGCAATGGTATACTCAGAAAGAAGGAATTAATTATGATAAAACCTTTTCCTCGATAGCCATGTTTAAATCCATCCGTATCCTCCTTGCCATTGCATGTCATTAAGACTATGAGATATGGCAGATGGATATCAAGACGGCATTTCTTAATGGCCATCTTCACGAAGACATCTATATGTCCCAATCAGAAAGTTTTATTACTAAATGCCAAGAACATATGGTTTGCAAGCTTAAGAAGTTCATTTATGGACTTAAGCAGGTATCTAGAACATGGAACATTTGTTTTGATATGATACAGGAAATTGGAAGGCATACATGTGGTTTTTCTTGTCCTATATATCGATGATATTTTACTCATTGGGAATAATGTAGGGAGATTATCATCTACTAAGGTTTGGTTGTCTAGTTAATTTATTATGAAGGACTTAGGAGAAGCCAGTTACATTCTCAGGATTAAGCTTCTTAGAAATAAGAAGCAGAGAATGTTAGGATTATTCCAAGCGACATACATTGACAATATCCTAGCCAAGTTTAGTGTGGACTCATGCAAGAGAGCTCTAATCCCTTATAGACATAGGTTGCCTTTTTGTTCTAAGAACTATCCTAAGTCTGAAGAGGAAAAAGACAGGATGAGTAGGATTCCCTACGCTTCATCTATGAGAAGTCTCATGTACGCTAGATATCTGCTTTATTGTAGGCTTAATTAGCATATATCAATCAAACCCTGGGGAGGTTCATTGGCAAGATATAAAGCATATTCTTAAGTATCTCAATAGCACGAAAGATTATATGCTAGTTTACAAGGTTGACGACTTAGTTCCTACTAGATACACAGACTCAGATTTCTAGGCGGGTAAGGATGAGAGAAAATCCACTAGTGGATATGTCTTCACCTTATCTGGAGGAGCTGTTTCATGGAGGAGTATCAAGCAATCTTGTATTGCTAACTTAACCATGGAAGATGAGTATGTGACAGGTTCAGAAGCATCTAAGGAATCAGTCTGGCTCTGGAAGTTCCTTTTAGAACTTAGAGTTATGCCACAAATGGATAGACCGATTGTGATGCATTGCGACAACTCTGGAGCAGTCTTGCAATCTAAAGAACCCAGAAACCACAAGAAGGGGAAGCACATCCAAAGGAAGTACCACCTGATCCGCGATTTCATTTAGAGAAAAAAAATCGTGGAGGAATAGGTAGCCTTGGAGAACAACCTAGTAGATCCCTCCACCAAGCCTTCGGCTGAAAGAGTCTTCAAGAGACACTTAGACACCGTAGGGATTGGCACTTACGAACTTTCTTAGTCTTAGAGTGCAAGTGGGAGATTGTTTAAATATATGCCCTCTATGTAACACCCCCCTACCTAGGCCCACCAAGGCCGGGGATATCGCCCCATCCAAAGGACAAGGGGTCATTATAACTAGGTCACACAAACGAAATAGCGAAATATAAATGATACTTGAACTTAAAATTTATTACATCCCAAAATAAATATCAATCCAAGAATAAATCCCAAAATACCAAAAACAAATCTGTAATAAAATTTATCTACTCTCATCTCCCCAAAACATTATAGAAAAATAAATCATCAGAAAATCTTCCGAAGTAGGTATAATCTAGCTACTCATCCCTACAGCAGGATCGACCTGAAATCATGGTAAACTAGTGGGGAGACAAAAATTTCAGTAAGTCCGTGTGTATTGTTGTATTGTATGCCCTCTTAGACTAGGTTTCGGATGTAAAATCGAATATTTTAATAAAAGAATTTATTTTTAGAAATTCTTTGTGAATTTACTTTTTGTTTGTGCACAATTTTCGTTTGGAACAAACCCATTGTATTTAAATAAGTAGTCCACGTGAATGGTGGTCTTTCACAGTAAGGTATGGATCACGAGTTATTTAACACATAAACATTTGTTCTTAACCTATTGGTGCGACTGGGAATCTCATCATGTTTAGGTTATTATGTTATGAATTCCAAATGGGGAATGGCTTACCTTTAGCCAGTGAGTAGTCCACTCACTTCATAACATAAGTGTATTTCGAATACGTAAGACAAAACCTGTAGTAGTGGTTTCTAAAAGTACTATATGATAGAAACCTAGACTACTACCACTACAGCGTGGACTAGTACTCTACGACTTGAGTATGAGTTGGTGGTCTGGCGAAGCTGGAAGCATATACTTTGATTTGCTATAGTTGAGGTTCTATCGTAGGGCCAATATACTTGCATGTTGGGTATGTGTGACTAGTTTGTTAAGACAGACATGTACAAGATAGTTTCTACACTATATCGCCCCTTGTGGTTGTCCGAATGGTCTAAAATGTCTAGGGCCCTGGAAACATGATTTGGATGTTTGCTTTAGGGTAACTCCCTTGGAAAGCAAAAACACTCCAGGAAGTCGAGGATCATTGGACTAGAAGCCTAAGAATGATAGATGTCATTTAGAGGGGTGTTAGTACACTTCTTCCTCTCTAAATGTACGGCGATGTATAGAGGGGTATTTTAGTGATTTCACCTGTAGGTCGGAGACTTGGTAATGCAACATTGTCCTTGGGGTCAATATTTCCTTATGGTGATATTAGGAAATATTTAAAATGCAAAATACAGCTGTTTATATGGTAGGGGTATTTTGGTCATTTTAGCAGCCAAGGCGATGTGTCGGAATAGCCTGTAAGTCCTAACCAATTTTGTGTTAAGGAAATGGTCTCAGTTGAAGAGGATTTTATTTTATTTTATTTTGTTCAGGAACTCTAATTTATTATTAGACTGGAATAAAATAAATAAATAAATAAAATAGGAGTTGCGAGAAATTAATTATCTGGTTTAATTGGTTAATTAATTATTCAGGGCGTAGGTCCAGTATGAATAATTAGAAAATTAACCTGGGCTTAAACTAGGAGAAATAATTAATGTTTAATTATTTATTGGTTATTTATATAGGCCCAAGAAATAAATAATTAAAGATTAACTGTTATGGTTCATTTGGGCTCATTAATTATTTATTGGTTTGTTTATATAAGCAGGGGAAATAAATAATTAATGTTTATTATTTTGGGCCTTTTGGGTCCAAGAAAATAATAAAATTTATTTTGGCCCAATAGCTTGGACCGTAGGGTTTTTTCCAGATACGATTAAGAAGAGTTTAGGGTTAAGCCAAACTTATTCTCAGTATAATATCCGGGTGTTTTGAAATATGAAATCCTGAGGATATGTTTATCAGATAATGAGAGACCTATTTTTGGCTAACCAATAAACAAGTCTCTGGTAGAGAAATACCCTAATTTTCCCCTAACAAAAGGAGACTTATGTCCCTCTCTGGAAAACTCACGTAACTCTCTCACTCTCAAGCCTTCCTCTTCTCTGTTTCTTCTTGTTTTTCTTTGCTAATCAATAGCAAGTGAACCAAGGAGATTTGAAACCGTTCCTCTTCACCATTGTTTTCACCGACTAGAGATTGGGCAGAGGAATATTCTGAGAGCTGGAAAGCTTGGCGTTTATGCAAACAAGGCGAAGTAGAAGGCTAACGGGTTTTCAACCGGAAGCTTCTTCAAGTGGGCAAGGCGAAGCGATTCCTATCGTTCAATCCACTTCTACTCGACCTAGAAGGCTTAAGGAGGGCAAAGGTATGATCTTCACGCTTCCATGTGTCCTTTAAGTCTTGGTTTTTTTTTTCCTTCTCTGTTTTTTTTTCGTCACTGCATGCTCTCTGTTTTTCCGGTCCCTCAATGTGGTATCAGAGGCAATGGTTCTTTGATCAATTTAGGGAGCATGGTAGTTAATAAAAATGGAGAAGATGATTATACCTGTGATCCTTCGCTATTTTGGTATGGGATAGGTGGATTTGTAAGCTTCACAGTGGAAGCATAGCCCTCTGTAAAAATTTTTTTGGCTTTGATGTTTGATCGTGTAAACCCAATTTTAATGGGTATAGGCGGTTGTGGTTTTATTTTGGATGAGTTTTTGTAAGTAAAAATGTCCAAAGAAGCCAAAGAAATAAGCAAAAGTCGAAGGAAAGAAGCTTTGCAAATCGCGCACGAAACAGAAGAAAAAATGAAGAAGGAGGCACTATTCATAAGTCGTGCAGCCGAGCCGCTGCCATTTTGTGCCTAGAGCCGTCCGTCTATTTACTGCGAGCCGAGCCGATTTGGAGGAGATTTGAGCTGTTTGAAATTGATGAATTGCAATTGCAATTCATCCGCGCGGGTCATGCAATTTGGTCAGAGCCTCCATTCGGATAAACACACGGGTCGCGCGCGAGTCGGCAGCTGAGGAGAAATGGTTGCGGGTCGCGAGCGCAGACTGATCCACGGGCTGCAGTGGAGGCAATCCATTGCGGCGCGGTGCATAGCGGCCGCGGTGGACCGCAGGCCATGCGGGCGCGGATCCGATGCGGCCGGTGCAGTGGACTGCCAGCTATTATTTGCAATTTTTTTTTTTTCTTTATCGCTTTGGGTCCCATACCAGGTGACGTTAATATTTTTGCAATATTTATATTCTTGGAATATATTTGCATGAAAAATATTAGTAAAGGATTTTAGGATTAAACAAGATCATTAATTAATTAATTAATGTGTTTAATTCTATTATTTGGGCACTTAGGTTTAAAAAATAGAAAAATAAGAAAACGTTTACTGTTTTCAAGCATGCGATTTTTTTATGTCCATATGTGTGTTTTTTCCTCAAAGACCAAAGTCTTTGGGAACATTTTTGACAAGAAAAATATTTTTCTTCAAAAATTAAATGGTTATTTTAATTTGTACCAAAATTAATCCTTGAATATTTTCTCAAAGGATTTAATCCTTAACATAGAAAATATATTGGATTTAGATTTTTTGTAAATTAAAATGGAGAGCCATTTTGTTTTGTTTTGGACTAGAAAAATGATTTTGTCAAATAAACTTGAGACCAAAGTCTCTAGAAAGTTTTAATTGGAAAATTTTTGAAATCATTAAGTTTTAACTTAAATAAAATTAGTCCATGGAGAATTCTCTCAAAGGGTATAAGCCTTGACATAGAGATTTTAATGGACTTAGGTATTTTATTTTTGAGTTAAGAAAAAACTTAATGGAAATTTCAAAAGGATATTTTTCCAGAAAACCTTTATTTTAAAAGACTAAGTGGGAGAAGGGTTCCAATGGCCCCACGGCTTCCATCACGGTCCTCATTAGAGATCGTGGGTCCCCTCACGGCACCCTAGGAGTGAACCCGTATAGGATGGGGATACCACAAGGATCTAGATCTAATGGAATGATGTAATTAATAACCCGGGACACGTACTATGATCGGCCAGCCCACGTTGGAGGTTATAGTACGAGGTATGTCCATAGGAAATGAGAGGAAACGGCCATCCCACGATGGAGTTATCCACTAGATCATTACCTAGAAGGGAAATTAATTTGAGGTGGTTATTACACTTTGCTTAGGAAACTGTTAATCTTCCCAAGAAGTTATGTCAGTTTTCCTAAGAGCCAAATTATTTTCAGTGCATAAATTTTATTTTGTTTTCACAAACTAAATTCTTTCTTTTATTTTTCGATTTTCAGAAATGGTGGGAGGTTATTTTAGTCCATTGGCCGTTATTCTTAGGGAGAATAAGTTAACGGGTCCAAACTATGTGGACTGGAAAAGGAACCTGGACATAATACTCACAGCTGAGGAGTATAAGTATGTCTTTTACGAGACTTGCCCTATTATCGAGGAAGGTTCCACCGCCGAATAGCGTGAGGCTGAGAAGGCATGGAAGAAGGCTGACGAAATGGCACGTTGCTATATGTTAACTTCCATATCTAATGTGCTCCAGCAAAACACAAGCACATGGCTTCTGCATATGACATCAGTCAATCATTGGCTACTATGTTTGCGGACAAGAGTCGGCCCGCAAGGCAGGAGGCTCTTTGAACTATTGTTAACACTAAGATGGCTAAGGGAGCATCAGTCCGAGTGCATATGCTCAAGATGATTGCTGCTTTCGAGGAGGCGGGAATCTTAGGGGCTGTCATTGACCCCGAGAGTCAAGTGGACATGGTTCTCGAATCTCTACCGGGCTCCTTCACTCAGTTCAAGTTAAACTATAACATGAACAAGTTGAACATGAGTTTAATTGAATTGACGAAGGAGCTCCAGATGGCGGAGAAGGTCATGAAGCCGCAGTCAAAGGCCATGATTGCTAAGGCTTCTTCCTTAAGAATTGGGCCTAAACCCAGAAAGTTCATGAGGAAAAAGGGGAATGCAGTAGCCCAGCACAAGGACAAACCAAAGGGCAAGTGCTTTAAATGTGGCAAGAAGGGACACTGAAAAAAGGAGTGTCCAAATCTTTAAAGCAAGAAAAACCCCACAGGTAATGTTTTCTATCTAGAGTCCATATCAATGGTAGGATCAACTTCCACTTGGATTGTTGATTCAAGAGCCACTGATCATATCTGTAACTCCTTGCAGGGGTTTAGAAAGATAAGAAGACTCAAGAAGGGCGAACATGGGCTTCGAGTGGGTAATGGAGCACAAGTCTGCGCCCTTGCAGTGGGAGAGCTGGATCTTATTTTTTATTGTAATAAGAGAGTGGTTTGAAAAGATATTTTATATGTACCTGGTTTTCGTCAGAATTTGATTTCAATTGCAAAACTTATTAATCAAGAATATTCTGCATCTTTCCATTCTGGTATTTCTATCAGTAGAGATGGAGAAATTTTATGTACTGGGCATATGTATGGTAATCTATTTTTTTAAATCCTATTAACAAATAATCAAATAACGCTCAGTCTGAACCTTTAACTAAGAAAAGAAAGACCAATATTAATTATTCATACATTTGGCATCTAAGGTTGGGTCATATTAACTCAACCAGAATTCAGAGGCTAATCCATGATGGGCCTTTGGGCTCATTGAGATTGGAAAGTTGGCCTCAGTGTGAATCCTGCTTGATGGGAAAGATGACCAAGAGGTCATTTACACCAAAGGCAAATAGAGCCAAGGAGGTATTGAGTCTTGTTCACACTGATGTGTGTGGTCCCCAAGGTGACGTGCTAGCTCTGATATAAGCTTGACTTACTAACTCCTCCTACTGCTCTTTCAACTCTTTCAACTCTGTCGGTGCCATCCGGTACGGAGTCCGCGATACTGGTTCCACTCCAAGAACTAAGTTGATGGTGAATTCCACCTCTCGGCTAGGAGATAGAGAATCAAGCTCCGCCGGAAACACATCGGAGAAATCCTTCACTACTTCAGTGTCCTCCAGAGTTCACTGGTCCTTCGGCTTGTTTATTAAGTAAGCCAGGTACCCTTGGCACCCTTACTTCAATAATTTTCGGGCTTTAGCCCCCGCAATGAAGTACTTACATTCTTTCACCCTCTTGCTATTAAATTCCAATATGTCACAACCCGGTCTGACGAACTGGACTGTCTTATTTTTACAGTCCACCCTAGCCCCAAGCTTGGCTAACTAGTCCATCCCCAAAATCAAGTCATAATCCTCAATGTCTAACACTATCAAATCTCCCTCCAGGCTTTTTCTCCCCACATCAATTTTACACTCTTTTACATACCGATCCACTTGCACCATTTTCCCCAGAGGTGTGCTTACCTCTAGAATGAAAGGTAGCTCCACTCCATCCCAACCCAAATGACATGCAGACAACTTATTCATATAGGAGTGAGTAGAGCCAGGATCAATCAAAGCAATAACGGAACGTCCTTGAATAGTGAATGTACTTTCTACCACCACTGCATCGGCCCCAACTTCCTCTCTGTTGAGAGCGAATACCTTGGCCTTCACTTGTGGCTTCGGCGCTCCACTCCCGGATGCTCCCTTTGGGGTTGGCTCAGTTGTGTCCCGAGTTCTGAGCTGGGTTTCCTTGCCCGACTCGGTGCAATTTGGGGCAAGTGTTCCTCAAGTGATTCGGGTCGCCACAGTGATAGCACTTATTTTCACTACCCTTAGACCAACAATTCCTTTTGGTGTGGCCTTTCCTTCCACACTGCCTACAGGATGGAAGATTCGGGGCAGGTCCACCTGGTGCTGTCCGGGCTTGCTTCCCCCAGTTCTGCCATTGGTGATTGGCTGGGCGCTTGTGGGGTTGCGGCCTCGGGAAGTGTCCCTGCGGCTGGCTTGGTGGTTGGAAGGGTTTTGCCGCCATCCTGCTATGATCCTCATTCTCCGTTTGACTAGCTGCATCTACAGTCCCCGAATAGGTGGTCGGTGGAGCAGGTGCCAATACTCTCGTCAACTCCGTTCTCTGCCCCTTGACGAAATGCTTCGTCCTAATCTGCTCGGTGTCGACCAATCGCGCGTAGTATTCGGACAACTGGCTAAACCGTGCTGCGTACTGGGCCACCGACATGCTTCCCTACCTCAGATTCTGAAATTCGTCTTCTCGCTTCTCCACAATCTACTGTGGGATATACTCTGCCCTGAAGGCCTCAACGAAATTTGACCACGTCCATTCTTGCTCGTTCACCTCCCAGTTGTCTTGGACCTGCTGCCACCATGCCCGAGCTGGACCTCTCAATTGGATAGCTGCAAACTTAACCATCTGCTCCTCGGTGTACTGGAGCGTTGCAAATATGTCCTCCACCTGCTCGTCCTATTGTTCTGCCTTCTAATCATGTTCTGCTTCGCCCAGGAAGACGGGCGGCTGAAACTTCTAGAACCATTCTAAGGCCTTGTCCTCACCCCTTGGGTTCAGCCTCTCAGTCATCGACTGCAAAATCTCGGCCATTGTGCTGAATGCCTGGCCCATGGTCACATCAATTGAAACTTCAGACCTTGATCCCATATTCTGACTATTCCCTTTACCCGGTTGGGTGCTTGCATCTGGGCTGTTTCCACTTCCGATGCCACTTGATCGGCCTCCAGAACTCTTCCACCTGCTGAAGTTGCACGGCGCTTGGGTGCCATTCTAAACCACACCCCAAATGATTTGTGTATGCATGTAAGGTTCAAATCATTTTAGTTGCACGTGCATTCATAGTCAAATATGTGTAATAGAAATCGAAGATAAATTTTGTCTAAGGAATAAATTCTCTTTCAAAAATGGACTTGTATAAATTCGAAATTTTGATAGAAAGCAGAATTAAAAATCCTTAACATCCAAGTTCTCGAAAAATAGCAAATAAATAAATATCCAAATCAGAATAACTCCTAGTCCTCTAGTCCTTATCAGAATCCTCATTATCAGCCTCATACAACCATCCCTCAGAGTTCTTAGACTAATCTACCCCAACCCCGCTAGTAAATCCCTCAACTGGCTCCTTCCCAGGGTGCCTAGAACTCTCCCCGAGCTCAACCTGGCTGGAAGAAGGGAGGAAAGAAGGCCTAGGTGGAGACTCATAGTCTATCTCCCCCGTTTCATCACTATCTGCTGCTAAGTCCATCTCGGAAATAGGAGGGTGGGGTTCAGGCTCCACTATCATCACCTCATCCTCACTGTCAGAGCTTATGTCTATCACTGGAATTGGGGATGGCTCAATGATCTGGACCTCATCATCATTGCTATCCTCCATAGGGATAACTAGCTAGGGGGCAGCTGGGGAACTGGAAGGTCCTCTGGGTATATAGGGATAGGCGAGTGCCACTGCTATCCTTTCCTCGTGGTCCTAAGCATCCTAACCATCCTACAGTATCAATAAGATAGGTTAGATAAATATTTGAACTTAAATAAATAACACGCATACAATCATTATTTGCCAAAACCTAGTCTCTGATACCACTTGTACACTCCACTACCTAGGCCCGCCAGGGCCGGGGATGTCGCACCGTCCAAAGGACAATGGGTCTTTATAACTAGGCTACACAAACGAAATAGCAAAATACAAATGATACTTGAACTTAAAATTTACTACATCCCAAAATAAATATCAATCCAAGAATAAATCCTAAAATACCAAAAACAAATCCGTAATAAAATTTATCCACTCACATCTCCCCAAAATATTACACAAAAATAAATCATCAGAAAATCTTCCGAAGCAGGTATAATCAAGCTACTCATCCCCACAGCAGGATCTACTTGAAATTATGGTAAAATGGTGGTGAGACAAAAATCTCAATAAGTCCGTGTGTGCTTTGGGTGTTTAGTGAAAACAGTTCGTGAATGCAAGGTATAAAATTCTCTATAAGAGATCACTGGCAATCAATAAACATCAGTAAAAAACAAGAGTGGTGTTTTGGATTTTCCAGCCATACATAATTTATAAAATCAACCACTCGAAAGAAAGAATTACGGGTTACCACACATTGCGCCCCATAACCGGATGGTCAGCATGCCACACTTTATGCATACCGCCAGTCAGAATGCCACACTTTGTGCAGACTGAAAAAGTAGGTGATCGGCCTACTGGGCAAGATACTCCTCCTTCTCTACACCCAAACAACAACCGGGTGTTCATTCCGGCAAAACACAGTCACTTGAACGAAAAAGAACACTGCTAGCTCGGATCGGCACGACTTATTGGACTGTCGTCTTATCCGGGAAGGACTCACCCCTCAGAGGTGGCCACCTACTGAGAGAATTACCTTAACCCCTCAAAGACTAGCCCTAGTAGTTCACCCTTATTGAGTACTCAACGACGTTTCCCACTTGGGGTAAAATGAACAAAACACTGTTCCACATGAAAATGGCAATTTAAGGGTTTCCAAAGTCGTTGTCAAAATCAGTTTTAGAAAAAGTTTTGAGTTTCATTAAATATGCTCATTGATCTTTTAATAATTCAATTGTTTGAAATAAGATAGAATTCAACCCTCAATTGCCTTTACATAAATGAGTGTCCATACACTCTACATTTGGCTTGCCATAATAAACATTTTACATTCAATCAGGTTTTATGCAGGAGCTTACCTGATTCTTGCTCACAATAAAAGGTTTCCAACAGTTGACCTAATCCCTCATGGGCAAATACAAATCACAATCAATTTCGAGTCACAATCCACTTCCTCAATTTTAAATCGACTCAACTTAATACTACCATGATCCGAGTGTCCCAAGCACTAAGGCCAAATAATAAATAAATAGGTTTTTTAAGTTGAGCCTAATTTGATATTTAAAATAATTAATGGTTTGGGAAATAAATTCTAATAATTTGAAAGTTTAAATCTTGCTAAGAAAAATTTAGAGTTTGATTGATCAAGAGTCCTAAGTAGTATTAAATAAAATAATAATTTATTAATAATTTAGTTGTTAGAAAATAATTGATAGCTAAAATTAGTTGAAAATAGATTTAATGAGTCTTGCTTGAACAATAATAAATAAATTCTTAATGGGTATTGATTAAAAGATAATAATTAAATTTTTAGAAATAAAAATTTTACTAATTATAATTATTTCCATAAAAGGCTTTATTTGATTTCATTATTTTAAGTAATATATATATATATATATATATATATTATTTTTCTAGCAAAGCTATTATTTATTTGACTAAAATATCCTTATTATATATAATAATCCTGATCTACCCTTCCTAGGGTTTTTTCGAAATTACTAGTAAAATTATATTATTAAATATTTTATTTATGAAATAAAAAATAGCTTATGGACAACTAGATCATGATCAAATTTCTATGGCTAACCACAATTGTAACACCCCAGATGCCTAGGCCCGCCAGGGCCGGGGATGTCTCCCCGTCCAAAGGATACGGGGTCTTTATAACAAGGTCACACAAACAAATTTCGGAATAAAATTAATATTTAACTTAAAAAGTTATTACAACCCAGAGAAAACTTCAAGAATAAATCCATGAACTCCAAAACAAAACCATAAATAAAATTATTCACTCTCGCCTCCCCAAAGCAATACATAAAATGAAAAGACACATTCTCTTCCCAAGCAGATACTACTAGCCACTCAACTCCACAGCAGGATCATCCTGAAATCATGATAGAAAGGTGATGAGACAGAAATCTCAGTAAGTCCGTGTGTGCTTTGGGTGTTTAGCGAAATCAGTTTATGGATGCAGAGTGTGAAACTTTTATAAGAGTAACATTGGCAAGCATCAAGCATTAGTCAAAAGTAAGAGTGGTGTTTTGGCTTATCTAGCCGCATATAAGTAATGAAATTAACCACTCGAAAGAAAGGGATATGGGTTACCACACGTTGGGCCCCATAACCGGTCAGAATGCCGACACTTTGTGCAGACTGACAAAAGTAGGTGATCGGCCTACTAGGCAAGAAACTCCTCATTCTCTATACCCAAACAACAACCGGGTGTCCATTCTAGCAAAACACAGTCACTTAACTGAAAACAAACTACTAGCTCGGACCGGCACGACTCACTGGACTGACATCTTATCCGGGAATGACTCACCTCTCAGAGGTGGCCACCTGCTGAGAGAGTCACCCTAACCCTTCAAAGACTAGTCCTAGTAGTCCACCCTTATTGAGTACTCAACGACGTTTCCCACTTTGGATAAAATGAACAAAGCATTGCTCTTCATGAAAATAGTAATTTGAGGGTTTCCAAAGTTTTGGGAACAATCAGTTTTAGAAAGATTTTTAAGTTTGGAAAATCTGCTCAGTAACTTTCAAATAATTTAAGTGCTGGAAATAAGAACAAATTCAACCCTCAATTTCCTTCAAATAAACAAGTGTCCATACACTCCTTATTTAGCTTGCCATAAGGAAAACATTTCACATCGATAGGTTTTATGCAGGAGCTTACCTGATTTTTGCTCACAACAACAAGGTCTCGAACAGCTGACCTAACCCCACATGGGTAAATACAAATCTTAATCAGATTCAAGCTACAATCCACTTCCTCAATTTTAAATCAACTCATTTCACTACTACCATGATCCTAGTGTCCCAAGCTTTAAGGCAAAATAATAAATAAGTAAGTTTATAAGCTAAGTTTAATTTGTTATTTAAAATAATTAATGGTTTGGGAAATAAATTCTAATAAGTTGAAAGTTTAAATCTTGTTAAGGAAATTTTAGATTTTATTTGATCAAGAGTCATAGGTGGTACTAGGTAAAATAGTGATTTAATGATAGTCTAGTTGTTAGAAAATAGTTGATAGCTAGAACTAGTGAAGATTAAATTTAATAAGTCTTGTTTGGAAAATAATAAGTAAATCCTTAAGGGGTTTTGATTTAATAATTATTTTACTAATTATAAATCTTTTTCATAAAGGCTTAAATCGATTTCTTTATTTTTAATAATATTTATTTATTTTTCTGTCTAGCAAAAATCATTATTTATTTAGCTAAAATATCATTTATAGGTATAATAATTCCAAATCTACCCCTCCTAGGGTTTTTTCGAAATTTACTAGCAAAATTATTATTGAATATTTTATTCATGAACTAAAATTAGCGTAGGAACAACTAGGGAGTGATTTCTCTGATTTGGAAGGGAAAGGAAAGGTTAGTTGTTACAATCCTTGAAGAATATTTTTAGGAAGAGAATTTGGAAAGTAAATATTCTAGGATATCTTGATTTTTCTGGACAGCTTTGAAGTCTCCTATGGCCGACTGAATTGTGTGGCTTTTCTGAGGAATTAAAGATGGTTCTACAAGGCTTATGATGGCCGAAACTAAGGGGTACAAAGATGAAGAAGAAGTCTGGCCAATTGAGCAAGATATCATGGAAGGTTGCTAAATAAGATGGCTGAAATTTTGGAAGGTAACCAAGCTAAATTGCAGGGATTTGTTGGAGAAATTTTCGGACAGCCATTGATGGAATTTCGTGTAGAAGCTCAAAGGAAACAATGGAGCTCTGTTAATGGTGGTCTAAGGGAGGTTTTGACAGAAGTAGGTTGGCATTTTCGGCTGGAGGAGAAATGGAAAGCAAGCTGGAAAATTCCTACACAACCATTTTCGCTGCATAGGAATTTTAGAGGTATTCAAGGCTGGTTTCCAGCCTTCTTCATGGAGGAAAAACATGGCTAAGGTGCTGCACAAAATCTGGAAGAAAACAGCTTGGTTTTAAGCCTCCAAGGTTGCGATTTTACCCAGAATTTTCACTGGTTTTGCACAGCTTTTGTGCAGTCCGAAAATGGCAGAAATAATTCATGTTTCGAGCTGATCTTAAGGCCATTGTTCTGGCAGCATTTGGAAGGAAATTTCAGCTAAGAAGTTCGACATTTTGAAGGTACACAAGCTGGAAAATTTCAGCTCATTCCAAGGAGGAAGATGAACTAGCTATAAAGTGAAATTTCAGCTAGCTTTCTAGAGGGATTTATCCTCTTGAAATTTCCCACAATTCATTCACATTTTCCAGACCATGAGGGGCCTTTTTCTAGGACATTTTGATCCTAAATGACCTCAGCCCTCTACTGAATTTTCTGGAAAGGAAAATGATAGAATACCTTGATCAAACTAAGGAGTTGAAACTTAAGGAAAAACTAAAAATCAAGGGAGAATGAATTCCCTTTTGGAATTTCAAGAAGAACAAAGGAGTGAAATGAGAATTCTCCTAATATGTCTCTCCTAGGACATCATCAACCCATTGATCTAGGCCGTTATGGCTGAAACCAACTCCCCCCAAGCAAAAATAAAATTTATTATAGCTAGAGCTTCTATGATGGAATTTGAACTCTAGACTTCAATAATTAATTCTAAAGCTCTAACCACTACACCACAACAAGTCTTGTTGAGATTTTCACTAGAAAATTATTTTCTATTCAATCCACAGGCTATCTCCCTATTTTCACCTCGGGCAGAAATTACCATCTTGCCCCTCTCACACAATACTCACCAACAAGACTTCGAGACAATAAAATCCGAATCCAAAACATATAGAAATCATATAAAAATATATTTAACCATGAAATAAAATATGATATGCATCCCAACCCCCTTACTCTAAGGTTGGTTTTGACCGTAGTTCCAAAACACAGGCTCTCAGCATATCTTCTAATATCTATATCACCCTCTTTGACTGCCCATCGATCTGCGGATGCGCCGTCGTTCTGAATTTCAGATTCAACCCCATTGCTTCATGAAACTTTCCCCAGAAACGAGACGTAAACCTCGGGTCTCGATCTAACACTATGCTTGAAGCCAATCCATGTAGTTAAATAATCTCTCGAACATAAGTTTGGGCCAGCTTCTCCATCGAGTACCTCACATTCACCGGTATGAAATGGGCCGACTTAGTTAGTCGATCCACCACTACCTATATGGCGTCCTTTTTAGTCCTTGACATGGGAAGCCCGGTGACGAAATCCATAGTCACCTCTTCCCACTTCCATTCCGGCACTGGCAATGACTGCAATAGTCCTGCTGACTTCTTATGCTCCGCTTTTACTTTTTGGCAGGTGAGACAGGTCGAGACATACTTGGACACATCTCGCTTCAGTCCGGGCCTGCATCAACACAGCTCCCAGTCCTTCTTTCGAAGCGTCTGTATAGAGCGCGTATGGTTTGCCTTCCTCCGGTAGACTCAATATCGATGCTGTCATCAGTCTGCGCTTCAGTTCTTGAAAACTCTTCTCGCATTTCTCGTTCCACACATATGGAACATCCTTTCGCAATAATCGGGTCATTGGTGATGCAAGCGTCGAAAATCCCTTGATAAACCTTCGGTAGTAACCGGCCAATCCCAAGAAACTTCGAATCTCGGTGATACTCTCCGACTGCTTCCAGTCTGATACCACTTCAACCTTTGTCGGGTCCATCTTAATTCCCTCCTTTGTTACCACATGGCCAAGAAATGCCACACTGTCCAACCAGAATTCGCACTTGCTGAACTTGGTGTATAGCTTGTACTCCCGAAGCTTTTCCAATACGAGCTTCAGATGCACTGGATACTCCTCCAGACTCTTGGAGTAGATTAAGATACCGTCGATGAAAACCACTACGAACATGTCCAGATAGGGTCGGAATACTCGGTGCATCAGGTCCATGAATACTGCTGGGGCATTTATCAGCCCAAACGGCATCACCACGAACTCGTAGTGTCCATATCTGGTGTTGAAGGCTGTCTTGGGGATATCATCCTCTCTTATCCACACCTGGTAGTACCCTTGCCTCAGATGCAACTTAGTGTAGCAACTAGACCCTTGCAACTTGGTCAAATAGTTCGTCAATCAATGGTAAAGGATATATGTTCTTGACCGTTAAGTTATTCAAACCCCGGTAGTCAATGCATAGCCTCAGAGTGCTGTCTTTCTTCTTCACAAATAGCACAGGCGCTCCCCAAGGCGACGTGCTAGCTCTGATATAAGCTTGACTTACTAACTCCTCCTACTGCTCTTTCAACTCTTTCAACTCTGCCGGTGCCATCCGGTACGGAGTCCGCGATACTGGTTCCACTCCCGGAACTAAGTTGATGGTGAATTCCACCTCTCGACTAGGAGATAGAGAATCAAGCTCCGCCGGAAACACATCGGAGAAATCCTTCACTACTTCAATGTCCTCCACAGTTCACTGGTCCTTCGGCTTGTTTATTAAGTAAGCCAGGTACCCTTGACACCCTTGCTTCAATAATTTTCGGGCTTTAGCCCCCGCAATGAAGTACTTACATTCTTTCACCCTCTTGCCATTAAATTCCAATATGTCACAACCCGGTCTGACGAACTGGACTGTCTTATTTTTACAGTCCACCCTAGCCCCATGCTTGGCTAACTAGTCCATCCCCAAAATCAAGTCATAATCCTCAATGTCTAACACTATCAAATCTCCATCCAGGCTTTTTTTCCCCACATTAATTTTACACTCTTTTACATACCGATCCACTTGCACCATTTTCCCCAGGGGTGTCCTTACCTCTAGAATGAAAGGTAGCTCCACTCCATCCCAACCCAAATGACATGCAGACAACTTATTCATATAGGAGTGAGTAGAGCCCGGATCAATCAAAGCATTAACGGAACGTCCTTGAATAGTGAACGTACCTTCTACCACCACTGCATCGGCCCCAACTTCCTCTCTGTTGAGAGCGAAAACCTTGGCCTTCACTTGTGGCTTCGGCCCTCCACTCTCGGATGCTCCCTTTGGGGTTGGCTCGGTTGGGTCCCGAGTTCTCAGCTGGGTTTCCTTGCCCGACTCGGTGCAATTTGGGACAAGTGTTCCTCAGGTGATTCGGGTCGCCACAGTGATAGCACTTGTTTTCACTACCCTTAGACCAACAATTCCTGTCGGTGTGGCCTTTCCTTCCACACTGCCTACAGGATGGAAGATTCGGGGCAGGTCCACCTGGTGCTGTCCGGGCTTGCTCCCCCAGTTCTGCCATTGGTGATTGGCTGGGCGCTTGTGGTGTTGCGGCCTCGGGAAGTGTCCCTGCGGCTGGCTTGGTGGTTGGAAGGGTTTTGCCGCCATCCTGCTGTGATCCTCATTCTCCGTTCGAGTAGCTGCGTCTACAGTCCCCGAATAGGTGGTCGATGGAGCAGGTGCCAATGCTCTCGTCAACTCCGTTCTTTTCCCCTTGACGAAATGCTTCGTCCTAATCTGTTCGATGTCCACCAATCGCGCGTAGTATTCGGACAACTGGCTAAACCGTGCTGCGTACTGGGCCACCGACATGCTTCCCTACCTCAGATTCTGAAATTCGTCTTCTCGCTTCTCCACAATCTACTATGGGATATACTCTGCCCTGAATGCCTCAACGAAGTTGGACCACGTCCATTCTTGCTCGTTCACCTCCCAGTTGTCTTGGACCTGCTGCCACCATGCCCGGGCTGGACCTCTCAATTGGATAGCTGCAAACTTAACCATCCGCTCCTCGGTGTACTGGATCGTTGCAAATATGTCCTCCACCTGCTCGTCCTATTGTTCTGCCTTCTGATCATGTTCTGCTTCGCCCAGGAAGACGGGCGGCTAAAACTTCTAGAACCATTCTAAGGCCTCGTCCTCATCCCTTGGGTTCAGCCTCTCAGTCATCGACTGCAAAATCCCGGCCATTTTGCTGAATGCCTGGCCCATGGTCACATCAATTGGAACTTCAGACTTCGATCCCATGTTCTGACTATTCCCTTTACCCGGTTGGGTGCTTACATCTGGGCTATTTCCACTTCCGATGCCACTTGATCGGCCTCCACAACTCTTCCACCTGCTGAAGCTGGACGGCGCTTGGGTGCCATTCTAAACCACACCCCAAATGATTTATGTATGCATGTAAGGTTCAAATCATTTTAGTTGCACGTGCATTCATAGTCAAATATGTGTAATAGAAATAGAAGATAAATTTTGTCTAAGGAATAAATTCTCTTTCAAAAATGGACTTGTATAAATTTGAAATTTTGATAGAAAGCAGAATTAAAAATCCTTAACATCCAAGTTCTCGAAAAACAGTAAATAAATAAATATCCAAATCAGAATAACTCCTAGTCCTCTACTCTTCATCAGAATACTCTTCATCAGCCTCATACAACCGTCCCTCAGAGTTCTTAGACTAATCTACCCCAACCCCGCTAGTAAATCCCTCCACTGGCTCCTTCCTAGGGTGCCTATAACTCTCCCCGAGCTCAACTTGGCTGGAAGAAGGGAGGAAAGAAGGCCTAGGTGGAGACTCATAGTCTATCTCCCCCGTTTCATCACTATCTGCTGCTAAGTCCACCTCGGAAATAGGGGGTGGGGTTCAGGCTCCACTATCATCACCTCATCCTCACTGTCAGAGCTTATGTCTATCACCGGAATTGGGGATGGCTAAATGATCTGGACCTCATCATCATTTCTATCCTCCATAGGGATAACTGGCTGAGGGGCAGCTGGGGAACTGGAAGGTCCTCCGGGTATATAGGGATAGGCGGGTGCCACTGCTACCCTTTCCTCGCGGTCCTAAGCATCCTAACCATCCTACAACTTCAATAAGATAGGTTAGATAAAGATTTGAACTTAAATAAATAACACGCATACAATCATTATTTCCCTAAACCTATTTTCTGATACCACTTGTACACCCCGCTACCTAGGCCAGCCAGGGCCGGGGATGTCGCCCCGTCCAAAGGACAATGGGTCTTTATAACTAGGCTACACAAACGAAATAGCGAAATATAAATGATACTTGAACTTAAAATTTATTACATCCCAAAATAAATATCAATCCAAGAATAAATCCCAAAATACCAAAAACAAATCCGTAATAAAATTTATCCACTCTCATCTCCCCAAAACATTACACAAAAATAAATCATCAGAAAATCTTCCGAAGCAGGTATAATCAAGCTACTCATCCCCACAGCAGGATCTACTTGAAATTATGGTAAAATGGTGGTGAGAAAAAAATCTCAGTAAGTCTGTGTGTGCGTTGGGTGTTCAGTGAAAACAGTTCGTGAATGCAAGGTACAAAATTCTTTATAAGAGATCACTGGCAAGTAATAAACATCAGTAAAAAGCAAGAGCGTTGTTTTGGCTTTTCCAGCCATACATAATTTATAAAATCAACCACTCGAAAGAAAGAATTACGGTTACCACACGTTGGGCCCCATAACCGGATGGTCAGCATGCCACACTTTATGCATACCGCCAGTCAGAATGCCACACTTTGTGCAGACTGACAAAAGTAGGTGATCGGCCTACTGGGCAAGATACTCCTCCTTCTCTAAACCCAAACAACAACCGGGTGTTCATTCCGGCAAAACACAGTCACTTGACTGAAAAAGAACACTGCTAGCTCGGATCGGCACGATTTATTGGATTGTCGTCTTATCCAGGAAGGACTCACCCCTCAGAGGTGGCCACCTACTGAGAGAATTACCTTAACCCCTCAAAGACTAGCCCTAGTAGTTCACCCTTATTGAGTACTCAACGACGTTTCCCACTTGGGATAAAATGAACAAAACACTGTTCCACATGAAAATGGCAATTTAAAGGTTTCCAAAGTCGTTGTCAAAATCAGTTTTAGAAAAAGTTTTGAGTTTCATTAAATATGCTCATTGATCTTTTAATAATTCAATTGTTTGAAATAAGATAGAATTCAACCCTCAATTGCCTTTACATAAATGAGTGTCCATACACTCTACATTTGGCTTGCCATAATAAACATTTTACATTCAATCAGGTTTTATGCAGGAGCTTACCAGATTCTTGCTCACAAAAAAAGGTTTCCAACAGCTGACCTAATCCCTCATGGAAAAATACAAATCACAATCAATTTCGAGTCACAATCTACTTCCTCAATTTTAAATCAACTCAACTTATTACTACCATTATCCCAAAGCTCTAAGGCCAAATAATAAATAAATAGGTTTTATAAGTTGAGCCTAATTTGATATTTAAAAAAATTAATGGTTTGGGAAATAAATTCTAATAATTTGAAAGTTTAAATCTTGCTAAGAAAAAATTAGAGTTTGAATGATCAAGAGTCCTAGGTAGTATTAAATAAAATAATGATTTATTAATAATTTAGTTGTTAGAAAATAATTGATAGCTAAAATTAGTTGAACATAGATTTAATGAGTCTTGCTTGAACAATAATAATTAAATTCTTAATGGGTATTGATTAAAAGATAATAATTAAATTTTTAGTAATAAATATTTTACTAATTATAATTATTTCCATAAAAGGCTTTATTTGATTTCATTATTTTAAGTAATATCTATATATATATATATATATATATATATATATATATATATATTTCTAGGAAAGCTATTATTTATTTGACTGAAATAACCTTATTATATATAATAATCCAGAGCTACACTTCCTAGGGTTTTTTCAAAATTACTAGTAAAATTATATTATTAAATATTTTATTCATGAAATAAAAATTAGCTTATGGACAACTAGATCATGATCAAATTTCTATGGCTAACCACAATCAAGAACATTTACAATTCTTGAATTCATCAAATCATCCAAATCATGCATATAAGCATAGATCTAAATTTATCAAGACATGATCTAACCTCTACTAGCATAAATATGATCATGGCTTCAATAATCCAACATGAATATAAATCCTATTCACCAAAAGTGACATAATCTCTAGCATACTTCATCACAAATACTACCTATGACATGGAAACATGCATCAAACCCCAAATCATCATTCAATCAACCAAGATAAACCTTCCATGCATAAATTCCATCTCGTTCACAATCATACATATATTCATGCTTCAATCTCAATAATACATACTCCAATCCTATCACAATCCACATACTATCAACATTATCCTAGAGACATGAATCTAGAATTTAAAAGAAAGATTGAAGGGACATACTTGGTTGAGGAATACCTTGAAGGAGTTTAGAATGGATCTCAACTCCTAGATGCCTAGCATCGTCCAAGGAAGATGGAGAAAGCATGGCCATGGGAGAAGAAGCCATCCGGCCAAGAGAAGAGAGTTTCGGCCGTAGGAGAGAGAGAGAGAGAGAGAGAGAGAGAGAGAGAGAGAGAGAGAGACCATTAACATGTTTATTCATATATATTTTCAGTAGAGATCAAGATTGGAGAAGACGAAGTTGTTAGAACAAACCTACCTTGAAGGTGTTCTTGAACCTTCACAGAATTTTCTGGTTTTTTATCTAAACTAGCAAGTTGGTTTGTGGAGTTTGATGTTAAGAATGGTGTTGATGGACTCACGGCAGTGAATAGGTTGAAATCTGGAAAATTCAGAGAAGGTTTGAAGTGGTTTGGAGGGGTATTAGGTGAAAGGAAGGAGTAGGTGTTCTTGGTGTGTTGTGTGTGTTCTTGAAGGTTGAAGGGATTTGAGAGATTTTGTTTTGTAGCTGCCGAAATTCTGTGAGAACTACGGCTGCTGGAATTTCTGTAGGGTTTAGGAAGATGGCTCTCTAGTTTCGAAGGGAGAAGGAAAGTCTAGTTGTTAAAATCCATGAAGAATATTTTTAGTAAGCAAATTTGGAAACTAAATATTCAAGAATATCTTGATTATTGGAGAGCTTTGGAAGTCTGCCATGGCCGACTGTTTTGAGTAGTATTTTGGTTGATTGAAAGCTAGTTTCAGGAGGCTCATGTTGGCCAAAAACATAAATTTTGTGAAATAGAAATCGAAGATAAATTTTGTCTAAGGAATAAATTCCCTTTCAAAAATGGACTTGTATAAATTCAAAATTTTGATAGAAAGAAGAATTTAAAATCCTTAACATCCAAATTCTCGAAAAATAGTAAACAAATAAACATCTAAATCAGAATAACTCCTAGTCCTCTAGTCCTCATCAGAATCCTCATCATCAGCGTCATACAACCATCCCCCAGAGTTCTTAGAATAATCTATCCCAGCCCCGCCAGCAAATCCCTCCACTGGCTTCTTCCCAGGGTGCCTAGAACTCTCCCCGAGCTCAACTTGGCTGGATGAAGGGAGGAAAGAAGGCCTAGGTGGAGACTCATAGTCTATCTCCCCCGGTTCATCACTATCTCCTGCTAAGTCCACTTCGGGAATAGGAGGGTGGGGTCAGGCTCCACTATCATCAACTCATCCTCACTGTCAGATCTTATGTCTATCACCGGAATTGGGGGTGGCTCAATGATCTGGACCTCATCACCACTGTTATCCTCCATAGGGATAACTTGCTGAGGGGCAGCTAGGGAACTGGAAGGTCCTCCGGGTATATAAGGATAGGCGGGTGCCACTTCTGCTCTTTCCTCGCGGTCCTAAGCATCCTAACCATCCTACAGCATCAACAAGATAGGTTAGATAAAGATTTGAATTTAAATAAATAACACGTATACAATCATTATTTGTCTAAACCTAGTCTCTGATACCACTTGTACACCCCACTACCTAGGCCCGACAGGGCCGGGGATGTCGCTTTGTTCAAAGGACAAGGGGTCTTTATAACTAGGTCACACAAACGAAATAGCAAAATATAAATGATACTTAAACTTAAAATTTATTACATCCTAAAATAAATATCAATCTAAGTATAAATCCCAAAATACCAAAAACAAATCCGTAATAAAATTTATCCACTCTCATCTCCCTAAAACATTACACAAAAATAAATCATCAGAAAATCTTCCGAAGCAGGTATGATCAAGCTACTAATCCCCACAGCAGGATCGACCAGAAATTATGGTAAAATGGTGGTGAGAAAAAAATCTCAGTAAGTCTGTGTGTGCTTTGGGTGTTCAGTGAAAACAGTTCGTGAATGCAAGGTACAAAATTCTTTATAAGAGATCACTGGCAAGTAATAAACATCAGTAAAAAACAAGAGCGGTGTTTTGGCTTTTCCAGCCATACATAATTTATAAAATCAACCACTCGAAAGAAAGAATTACGGTTACCACACGTTGGGCCCCATAACCGGAATGTCAGCATGCCACACTTTGTGCATACCGCCGGTCAGAATGCCACACTTTTTGCAGACTGACAAAAGTAGGTGATCGGCCTACTGGGCAAGATACTCCTCCTTCTCTAAACAAAAACAATAACTGGGTGACTATTCCGGCAAAACACAGTTACTTGACTGAAAAAGAACACTGCTAGCTCGGACCGGCACGACTTATTGGATTGTCGTCTTATCCGGGAAGGACTCACCCCTCAGAGGTGGCCAGCTACTGAGAGAATTACCTTAACCCCTCAAAGACTAGCCCTAGTAGTTCACCCTTATTGAGTACTCAACGACGTTTCCCACTTGGGATAAAATGAACAAAACACTGTTCCACATGAAAATGGCAATTTAAGGGTTTCCAAAGTCGTTGTCAAAATTAGTTTTAGAAAGAGTTTTGAGTTTCGTTGAATCTGCTCATTGATCTTTAAATAATTCAATTGTTTGAAATAAGATAGAATTCAACCCTCAATTTCCTTTACATAAATGAGTGTCCATACACTCTACATTTGGCTTGCCAGAATAAACATTTTATATCAATCAGGTTTTATGCAGGAGTTTACCTGATTCTTGCTCACAATAAAAGGTCTCCAGCAGCTGATCAAACCCCGCATGGGCAAATACAAATCACAATCAATTTCGAGCCACGGTCCACTTCAACACTTTGAAATCAACTCAACTTACTACTACCATGATCCTAGTGTCCCAAGCTCTATGGCCAAACAATGAATAAATCGGTTTATAAGTTGAGCCTAATTTGATATTTAAAATAATTAATGGTTTGGGAAATAAATTCTAATAATTTGAAAGTTTAAATCTTGCTAAGAAAAATTTAGAGTTTATTTGATCAAGAGTCTTAGGTAGTATTAAATAAAATAACGATTTATTAATAATTTAGTTGTTAGAAAATAATTGATAGGTAAAATTAGTTGCAAATAGATTTAATGAGTCTTGCTTGAACAACAATAAATAAATTCTTAATAGGTTTAGATTAAAAGATAATAATTAAATTTTTAGTAATAAATATTTTACTAATTATAATTATTTCCATAAAAGGCTTTATTTGATTTCATTATTTTAAGTAATATATATATATATATAAATATATAATATTTTTCTAGCAAAGCTATTATTTATTTGACTAAAATATCCTTATTATATATAATAATCCAGATCTACCCTTCCTAGGGTTTTTTCGAAATTACTAGTAAAATTATATTATTAAATATTTTTTTCATGAAATAAAAATTAGCTTATGGACAACTAGATCATGATCAAATTTCTATGGCTAACCACAATCAAGAACATTTACAATTCTTGAATTCATCAAATCATCCAAATCATGCATATAAGCATAGATCTAAATTTATCAAGACATGATCTAACCTCTACTAGCATAAATATGATCATGGCTTCAATAATCCAACATGAATATAAATCCTATTCACCAAAAGTGACATAATCTCTAGCATACTTCTTCACAAATACTACCTGTGACATGGAAACATGCATCAAACCGCAAATCATCATTCAATCAACCAAGATAAACCTTCCATGCATAAATTCCATCTCGTTCACAATCATACATATATTCTTGCTTCAATCTCAGCAATACATACTCAAATCCTATCGCAATCCACATACTATCAACATTATGCTAGAGACATGAACCTAGAATTTAAAAGAAAGATTGAAGGGACTTACTTGGTTGAGGAATACCTTGAAGGAGTTTAGAATGGATCTCAACTCCTAGATGCCTAGCATCGTCCAAGGAAGATGGAGAAAGCATGGCCATGGGAGAAGAAGCCATCCGGCCAAGAGAAGAGAGTTTCGGCCGTAGGAGGAAAAGAGAGAGAGAGAGAGAGAGAGAGAGAGAGAGAGACCATTAACATGTTTATTCATATATATTTTCAGTAGAGATCAAGATTGGAGAAGACGAAGTTGTTAGAACAAACCTACCTTGAAGGTGTTCTTGAACCTTCACAGAATTTTCTGGTTTTTTATCTAAACTAGCAAGTTGGTTTGTGGAGTTTGATGTTAAGAATGGTGTTGATGGACTCACGACAGTGAATAGGTTGAAATCTGGAAAATTCAGAGAAGGTTTGAAGTGGTTTGGAGGGGTATTAGGTGAAAGGAAGGAGTAGGTGTTCTTGGTGTGTTGTGTGTGTTCTTGAAGGTTGAAGGGATTTGAGAGATTTTGTTTTGTAGCTGCCGAAATTCTGTGAGAACTACGGCTGCTGGAATTTCTGTAGGGTTTAGGAAGATGGCTCTCTAGTTTCGAAGGGAGAAGGAAAGTCTAGTTGTTAAAATCCATGAAGAATATTTTTAGTAAAGAAAGAAAGAGACATGAACACCTTGAAGGAGTTTAGAATGGATCTCAACTCCTAGATGCCTAGCTTTGTCCAAGGAAGATGGAGAAAGCATGGCCATGGGAGAAGAAGCCATCCGGCCAAGAGAAGAGAGCTTCGGCCATGAGAGAGAGAGAGAGAGAGAGAGAGAGAGAGAGAGAGACCATTAGCATGTTTATTCATATATATTTTCTGTAGAGATCAAGATTGGAGAAGACGAAGTTGTTAGAACAAACCTACCTTGAAGTTGTTTCTGAACCTTCACAAAATTTTCTGGTTTTTTATCCAAACTTGCAAGTTGGTTTGTGGAGTTTGATGTTAAGAATGGTGTAGATGAACTCACGGCAGTGAGTAGGTTGAATATGGAAATTTTAGAGAAGGTTTGAAGTGGTTTGGAAGGGTATTAGGTGAAAGGAAGGAGTAGGTGTTCTTGGTGTGTTGTGTGTGTTCTTGAAGGTTGATGGGATTTGAGAGATTTTGTTTTGCATCAGCCGAAATTCTGTGAGAACTTGGGCTGCTGAGTTTTCTGTAGGGATTAGGAAGATGGCTCTCTTTTTTGAAAGGGAAAAGGAAAGGCTAGTTGTTAAAATTCTTGAAGAATATTTTTAGGAAGCAAATTTGGAAACTAAATATTCAAGAATATCTTGATTATTGGAGAGCTTTAGAAGTCTGCCATGGCCGACTATTTTGAGTAGTATTTCGGTTGATTGAAAGCTGGTTTAAGGAGGCTTATGGTGCCCAAAACATGGAGCATAATGGTGAAGAAAAAGTCTGGTTATTTGATGGATACTTTATGGAAGGTTGAGAAACCAAGGTGGCTGGAATTTTGGTAATCAAGCAAGCATGATTGCAGGGATTTGTGGGAGAGATTTTCGGGCAGCCATGTCTGAAATTCATGCAGAAGCTTAAGAGAGATAATGGAGCTCAGTTACTGAAGGTTTAATGGAAGTTTATGCAAAACAAGAATGGGGTTTCGGCAAGGAGAGAATTAGGAAACAAAGCTGGACAAAATCTTGCACAGCATTTTCGCAGGATGGAATTTTACCTGGGCAGTTTTCGGCTGCCATTTTCCAGCCAGCTTTCAGAGATTTTGAAGGGAAATTTCTAGGGCTTTCAAGGCTGGTTTCCTGCCTTATTCATGGAGGAAAATCATGGCTAAGGTTCTGAACAAAATCTTGAAGAAAACAGCTTGGTTTTGGATCTTCAAAGCTGCGATTTGCACAAGAATATTTTCTGGTTTTGCACCACTTTTGCGCAATCCGAAAATAACCAGAAAAGTACAGATTCTAGGCCGAACAAAAGGGCCTTTTTTTGGCAGCATTTGGGAGGGAGTAATGGTTAAGAATTTCGACACCTTGAAGGCACACAAAGCTGGAAAATTTCAGTTCTATGCGTGAAGAGAAATGAACCTAGCTAGAGTGAATTTTTAGCAAGTTCATTAAAGGGATTTATCCTCTAAGAATCTCCCACAACTCTTCCACATTTTCAGACCATAAGATGCCTTTCACTAAGACATTTTGATCCTACAAAATCATAGTACTTTACTGAAATTTCTGGAAGGGAAATGGCTAGAATAACTTGATCAAACTAATGAGTTGAGAAATAAGAAAAATCAAAGATCAAGGGGAAATGAATTCCCCTTAGAAAATTCGTGTAGGGCAAAGGTGTAGAATGAGGATACTCCTAACATATCTCTCTTAGGACAACTTCTCTACCCTACTCCAAGCACATAAAGCCAAAATTATTACTTCCCAAGCAAAAATAAAATTTAATCAAGCTAAAGCTCCTATGATGGAATTTGAATCCAAGACCTCAAGAACTAATTCTAAGGCTCTAACCATTACGCCACAACAACTCTTGTTCTTATTTCCTCTCTAAAAAATATATTTTATATTTAATCCTCAAGCTATCTCCCTTTTTCTACCTCAAGCAAAGTTACCATTTTGCCCTTCACAAGCAATACCCACAACCAAGCCTTCAAGACAATAAATCTCAAATCCAAAACACAGAAAATCATATAAAAATATATTTAAACATGCAATAAAGTATGATATGCATCCCAACCCTCCTTACTCCAAGACTGGTTTTGACTGGGGTTTCACATCCTCCCCTCCTTAGAAGAATTTCGTCCCAAAATTCAAGCATACCTCTATTTCAACTTGAGATACTTCCGTTTAATCCATTCTTCCGACTCCCATATGGCATCCTGTGAGCCATGATGCTCCCACTGAATCTTAACCATTGGTATCTGTCTGTTCCGGAGAGTTTTGACACCGCGGTCCAATATCCGTATAGGCTTCTCAACAAAGCTCAGGTCAGGCTGCAATACTAACGGTTCATCATTCAACACATGACCGGGATCCGCACTATACTTCTTCAATTGTGACACATGAAACACGTCATGGATACCCGTCAACCCATCAGGCAGGTCCAGTCGATAAGCTACCGGTCCAATTCTTTCCTCAATCAGAAACGGCCCAAAATATCTCGAATTAAATTTTTCGCCCTTTGGATGCTTCAAAATTCCTCTATTTGGCGTCCACTTCAAAAATACGTTGTCCCCGACTTGAAATTCTAATTCTCTTTGCCGGTTGTCCGCATAGCTCTTTTGCCGACTATGTGCTGCCTTTAACCTCTCCCTGATCAATTTCACTTTATCCAACATCTCATGGACACATACTTCTCTAGCTTTGCTCACATGACCGTCTTCGGACCAACTCCAATACAACGGTACCTGACATTTGCAACCAGACAAAGCCTCATATGGTGCCATCCCGATTGAAGCTTTATGCCTATTGTTTATGATAATTCTGCATACGGTACACACTCTATCCATTTATCTCTGAACTCCAAAACACAAGCTCTCAGCATATCTTCCAATATCTATATCACCCTCTCTGAAAGCCCATCGGTCTGCGGATGCGCCGTCGTACTGAATTTTAGATTCGACCCCATTGCTTCATGAAACTTTCCCCAGAAACGAGACGTAAACCTTGGGTCTCGATCTAACACTATACCTGAAGTCACTCCACGTAGTTAAATGATCTCTCGAACATAAGTCTGGGCCAGCTTCTCCATCGAGTCCCTCACATTCACTGGTATGAAATGGGCCGACTTGGTTAGTCGATCCACCACTACCTATACGGCGTCCTTTTGAGTCCTTGACATGGGAAGCCCGGTGACGAAATCCATAGTCACCTTTTCCCACTTCCATTCTGGCACTGGTAATGGCTGCAATAGTCTCGCTGACTTCTTATGCTCTGCTTTGACTTTTTGGCAGGTGGGACAGGTCGAGACATACTTGACCACATCTCGCTTCAGTCCGGGCCACCAATAGGCTCTTTTCAAGTCCTGATACATCTTGACTTTCCCCAGATGAATGGCGTACTTGCTCTTGTGCGCTTCTTCCAAAATTCGGTCCTTTAATTGCTGCTCTCCGGGTATACACAACCGATTCCTGAAATGTAGAACTCCCGTCTCGTCTAGACGGAATTCACTGCTGGGCCGCTTTAGCTCCGTGTCCTTGAAAAGTTGGAACTCGGTGTTGTTTTGCTGAGCTTCCACGATTTCCTTCTTCAGGTCCGGCACCAACTTCAAATTGTTTTTGACATTTCCTTTATCTTGCACTTCCACCCTTCTGTCCAACACATCCTGAACCGCTTGCATTTCCTGCACTCTTAACCTGGCTATCCCAACCTTCCTGCTCAGGGCGTCTGCCACAACATTGGCCTTCTCGGGATGGTAGTTGATCGGGCATCGGTATCCTTCTAAGAATTCCATCCACCTTCGCAGTCTCAAGTTCAGATCCTTCTGGGTGACGATATACTTCAGACTTTTATGATCGGTAAACACTTGATATTCGGCTCCGTGCAGGTTGTGTCGCCATTTTTTTAGGGCGAACACTATAGCTGCCAGCTCCAAATCATGAGTGGGGTAGTTGACTTCATGAGGTCTTAGCTTCCGGGAAGCATAAGCAATCACCTTCCGGTCCTGCATCAACACTGCTCCCAATCCTACTTTCGAAGCGTCAGTATACAGTGCGTATGGTTTGCCTTCCTCCGGTAGACTCAATACCGGTGCTATCATCAGTCTGCGCATCAGTTCTTGAAAACTCTTCTCGCATTTCTCATTCCATACATATGGAACATAGTTTAGTAATAATCGGGTCATTGGTGATGCAAGTGTCAAAAATCCCTTGATAAACCTTCGGTAGTAACCGGCCAGTCCCAAGAAACTCCGAATCTCGGTGATACTCTCCGGCTGCTTCCAGTCTAATACCGCTTCAACCTTTGCCGGGTCCATCTTAATTCCCTCCTTGGTCACCACATGGCCAAGGAATGCCACACTGTCCAACCAGAATTTGCACTTGCTGAATTTGGCGTATAGCATGTGCTCCCGAAGCTTTTCCAATACGAGCTTCAGATGCTCTGCATGCTCCTCCGAACTCTTAGAGTAGAAAGATACCATCGATGAAGACCACTACGAACTTATCCAGATAGGGTCGGAATACTCGGTGCATCAGGTCCATGAATACTACCGGGGAATTTGTCACCCCAAACGGCATCACTACGAACTCGTAATGTCCATATCTGGTGTTGAAGGCTGTCTTGGGGATATCATCCTCTCTTGTCTGCACCTGGTAGTACCCATGCCTCAGATCGAACTTAGATTAGCAACTGGACCCTTACAACTGGTCGAATAGTTCGTCAATCAACGGTAAGGGAAGTTTGTTCTTGACCGTTAAGTTATTCAAACCCCGGTAGTAAATGCATAGCCTCAGAGTGCCATCCTTCTTCTTCAAAAATAGCACAGGTGCTCCCCAAGGCGACGTGCTAGGTCTGATATAACCTTGACTTACTAACTCCTCCAACTGTTCTTTCAACTCTTTCAACTCTATCGGTGCCATCCGGTACGGAGTCCGCGATACTGGTACCACTTCCGAACTAAATTAATGGTGAATTCCTCCTCTCGGCTAGGAGGTAGAGAATCAAGCTCTGCCAGAAACACATCAGAGAAATCCTTCACTACTTCAGTGTTGTCCAGAGTGCACTAGCCCTTCGCTTGTTTATCACGTCAGCCAAGTACCCTTGACACCCTTGCTTCAACAATTTATGGGTTTTAGCCCCCGCAATCAAGTACTTACATCCTTTCACCCTCTTGCCATTAAATTCCAATACATCACAACCCGGTCTGACGAACTGGACTGTCTTATTTTTACAGTCCACCTTAGCCCCATGCTTGGCTAACCAGTCCATCCCCAAAATCAAGTCATAATCCTCATTGTCTAACACTATTAAATATCCCTCCAGGCTTTCTCTCCCCACATTAATTTTACACTCTTTTACATACCGATCTGCTTGCACCATTTTCCCCAGAGGTGTGCTTACCTCTAGAATGAAAGGTAGCTCCACTCCATCCCAACCCAAATGACATGCACACAACTTGTTTATATAGGAGTGAGTAGAGCCAGGATCAATCAAAGCATTAACGTAACGTCCTTGAATAGTGAACGTACCTTCTACCACCGCTGAATCGGCCCCAACTTCCTATCTGTTGAGAGCGAATACCTTGGCCTTCACTTGCGGCTTCGTTGCACCACTCCCGGATGCTCCCGTGGGGTTGGCTCGGTTGGGTACCGAGTTCTGAGCCGGGTTTCCTTACCCGACTCGGTGCAATTTCGGGCAAGTGTTCCTCAGGTGGTTCGGGTCGCCACAGTGATAGCACTTCTTCTCACTACCCTTAGAACATTAATTCCTTTCGGTGTGGCCTTTCCTTCCATACTGCCTGCAGGATGGAAGATTCGGGGCAGGTCCACCTGGTGCTGTCCGGGCTTGCTTCCCCCGGTTCTGCCAATGGTGATTGGCTGGGCGCTTGTGGGGTTGTGGCCTCGGGAAGTGTCCCTGCGGCTGCCATGGTGGTTGGAAGGGTTTTGCCGCCATCCTACTGTGATCCTCATTCTCCGTTCGAGTAGCTGCGTCTACAGTCCCCGAATAGGTGGTTGGTGGAGCAGGTGCCAATGCTCTCCTCAACTCTAGTCTAAGCCCCTTGACGAAATGCCTCGTCCTGTTCTGCTCGGTGTCCACCAATCGCGCGTAGTATTTGGACAACTGGGTGAACCGGACCGCGTACTGGGCCACCAACATGTTTCCCTACCTCAGATTCTGAAATTCATCTTCTTGCTTCTCCATAATCCACTGTGGGATATACTCTGCCCTGAAGGCCTCTACGAAGTTAGACCATGCCCATTCCTGCTCGTTCGCCTCCCAGTCATCTTGGACCTGCTGCCACCATGCCCGAGCTGGACCTCTCAATCGGAAAGCTGCAAACTTAACCATCCACTCCTCGGTGTACTGGAGCGTTGCAAATATATCCTCCATCGACTCGACCCACTGTTCTGCCTTCTGATCTTGTTCTGCTTCGCCCAGGAAGACGGGTGGCTGAAACTTCAAGAACCGTTCTAAGGCCTCGTCCTCACCCCTTGGGTTCCGCTTCTCGGTCATCGACTGCAAAATCTCGGCCATTTTGCTGAATGCTTGTCCCATGGCCACATCAACTGGAACTTCAGACCTCGATCCCATATTCTGACTGTTCCTTTCACCTCGGTTGGGTGCTTGCATCTGGGATGTTTCCACTTCCGGTGCCACTTGATCGGCCTCCGGAACTCTTCCACCTGCAGAAGCTGCACGGTGCTTGAGTGCCATTCTAAACCACACCGCAAATGGTTAGTGCATGCATGTAACGTTCAAATCATTTTAGTTGCACATGAATTCATAGTCAAATATGTGTAATAGAAATCAAAGATAAATTTTGTCTAAGGAATAAATTCTCTTTCAAAAATGGACTTGTATAAATTCAAAAATTTGATAGAAAGTAGAATTAAAAATCCTTAACATCCAAGTTCTCGAAAAACAGTGAACAAATAAACATCCAAATCAAAATAACTCCTAGTCCTCTAGTCCTCATCAGAATCCTCATCATCAGCCTCATACAACCATCCCACAGAGTCCTTAGAAAAATCTACCGCAACCCCGCTAGCAAATCCTTCCACTGGCTCCTTCCCAGGGCGCCTAGAACTCTCCCCAAGCTCAACTCGGCTGGAAGAAGGGAGGAAAGAAGGCCTAGGTGGAGACTCATAGTCTATCTCCCGCGTGTCATCACTATCTGCTGCTAAGTCCACCTCAGGAATAAGAGGGTAGGGTTGAGGCTCCACTATCATCTCCTCATCCTCACTGTCAGAGCTTATGTCTATCACCGGAATTAGGGGTGGCTCAATGATCTGTACCTCATCATCACTGCTATCCTCCTATGGGATAACTTTCTGAGTGGCAGCTGGGGAACTGGAAGTTCCTCCGGGTATATAGGGATAGGCGAGTGCCACTGCTGCCATTTTCTCGCAGTCCTAAGCATCCTAACCATCCTACAGCATCAATAAGATAGGTTAGATGAAGATTTGAACTTAAATAAATAACACGCATACAATCATTATTTGCCTAAACCTAGTCTCCGATACCACTTGTAACATCCCGCTACCTAGGCCCGCCAGGGCCGGGGATGTCGCCCGTCCAAAGGATAAGGGGTCTTTAGAACTAGGTCACATAAACGAAATAGCAAAATATAAATGATACTTGAACTTAAAATTTATTACATCCCAAAATAAATATCAATCCAAGAATAAATCCCAAAATACCAAAAACAAATCCATATTAAAATTTATCCACTCTCATCTTCCCAAAACATTACACAAAAATAAATCATCAGAAAATCTTCCGAAGCAAGTATAATCAAGCTACTCATCCCCACGGTAGGATCGACCTGAAATTATGATAAAATGGTGGTGAGATAAAAATCTCAGTAGGTCCGTGCGTGCTTTGGGTGTTCAGTGAAAACAGTTCGTGAATGCAAGGTATAAAATTCTTTATAAGAGATCACTGGTAAGCAATAAACATCAGTCAAAAACAATTGTGGTGTTTTGGCTATTGCAGCCATACATAATTTATAAAATCAAACATTCGAAAGAAAGAATTACGGGTTACCACATGTTGGGCCCCATAACCGGATGGTCAGCATGCCACACTTTGTGCATACCACCGGTCAGAATGCCACACTTTTCGCACACTGAAAAAAGTAGGTGATCGGCCTACTGGGCAAGATACTCCTCCTTCTCTAATCCCAAACAACAACCGGGTGTCCATTCCAGCAAAACACAGTCACTTGACTGAAAAAGAACACTGCTAGCTGGGACCGGCACAACTTATTGGATTGTCGTCTTATCCGGGAAGGACTCATCCTCTGAGGTGGCCACCTACTAAGAGAATTACCTTAACCCCTCAAAAACTAGCCCTAGTAGTTCACCCTTATTGAGTACTCAACGATGTTTCCCACTTGGGATAAAATGAACAAAACACTGTTCCACATGAAAATGGCAATTTAAGGGTTTCCAAAGTCTTTGTCAAAATCAATTTTAGAAAGAGTTTTGAGTTTGATTAAATCTGCTCATTGATCTTTAAATAATTAAATTTTTTGAAATAAGATAGAATTCAACCCTCAATTGCCTTTACATAAATGAGTGTCCATACACTCTATATTTGGCTTGCCATAATAAACATTTTATATTCAATCAGGTTTTATGCAGGAGCTTACCTAATTCTTGCTCACAATAAAAGGTCTCCAACAGCTGACCTAACCACGCATGGGCAAATACAAATCACAATCAATTTCGAGCCACAATCCACTTCCTCAATTTTAAATCAACTCAACTTACTACTACTATGATCCTAGTGTCCCAAGCTCTAAGGCCAAACAATAAATAAATAGGTTTATAAGTTGAGCCTAATTTGATATTTAAAAAAATTAATGGTTTGGAAAATAAATTCTAATAATTTGAAAGTTTAAATCTTGCTAAGAAAAATTTAGAGTTTATTTGATCAAGAGTCCTAGGTAGTATTAAATAAAATAATGATTTATTAATAATTTAGTTGTTAGAAAATAATTGATAGCTAAAATAAGTTGAAAATAGATTTAATGAGTCTTGCTTGAACAATAATAAATAAATTCTTAATGGGTTTTGATTAAAAGATAATAATTAAATTTTTAGTAATAAATATTTTACTAATTATAATTATTTCCATAAAAGGCTTTATTTGATTTCATTATTTTAAGTAATATATATATATATATATATATATATTATTTTTCTTACAAAGCTATTATTTATTTGACTAAAATATCCTTATTATATATAATAATCTAGATCTACACTTCCTAGGGTTTTTTCAAAATTAATAGTAAAATTATATTATTAAATATTTTATTCATGAAATAAAAATTAGCTTATGGACAACTAGATCATGATCAAATTTCTATGGCTAACCACAATTAAGAACATATACAATCATTCAATTCATCAAATCATGCAAATCATGCATATAAGCATAGATCTAAATTTATCAAGACATGATCTAACCTCTACTAGCATAAATACGATCACGGCTTCAATAATCTAACATGAATATAAATCCTATTCATCGAAGGTGATATAATCTCTAGCACACTTGATCACAAATACTACCTATGACATGGAAACATGCAACAAACCCCAAATCATCATTCAATCAACCAAGATAAACCTTCTATGCATAAATCCCATCTCCTTCACAATCATACATATATTCAAGCTTCAATCTCAACAATACATACTCAAATCCTATCACAATCCACATACTATAAACATCATCCTAGAGACATGAATCTAGAATTTAAAAGAAAGATTGAAGGGACTTACTTGGTTGAGGAATACCTTGAAGGAGTTTAGAATGGATCTCAACTCCTAGATGCCTAGCTTCGTCCAAGGAAGATGGAGAAAGCATGGCCACGGGAGAAGAAGCCATATGGCCAAGAAAAGAGAGTTTCGGCCATGAGAGAGAGAGAGAGAGAGAGAGAGAGAGAGAGAGAGAGACTATTAGCATGTTTATTCATATATATTTTCACTAGAGATCAAGATTGGAGAAGATGAAGTTGTTAGAACAAACCTACCTTGAAGGTGTTCTCACAGAATTAGGGCAACCGAATTTTCTGTAAGGTTTAGGAAGATGGCTCTCTGGTTTGGAAGGAAAATGTAAAGGCTAGTTGTTAAAATCCTTGAAGAATATTTTTAGGAAGAAAATTTGGAAACTAAATATTGAAGAATATCTTAATTATTGGAGAGCTTTGGAAGTCTGCCATGGCCGACTGTTTTGAGTAGTATTTTGGTTGATTGAAAGCTAGTTTGAGGAGGCTTATGGTGGCTGAAAACAAGGAGCATAATGGTGAAGATAAAGTCTAGTTATTTGAGGGATACTTTATGGAAGGTTGCTAAACCAAGGTGGCTAGAATTTTGGTAATCAATCAAGCATGATTGCAGGGATTTGTGGGAGAGATTTTCGGGCAGCCATGTCTAAATTTCGTGCAGAAGCTTAAGAGAGATAATAGAGGTCAGTTACTGAAGGTTTAAGGGAAGCTTATGTAGAACAAGAATGGGGTATCGGCTAGGAGAGAATTAGGATACAAAGCTAGACAAAATCTTGCACAGCATTTTCGCAGGCTGGAATTTTACTTGGGCAGTTTTCGGCTGCCATTTTGCAGCTAGCTTGCTGAGATTTTGAAGGGAAATTTCAAGGGCTTTCAAGGCTCGTTTCCTGCCTTCTTCATGGACGAAAAACATGGCTAAGGTGCTGAACAAAATCTTGAAGAAAACAGCTTGGTTTTGGATCCCCAAAGCTGCGATTTGCACAAGAATATTTTCTGGATTTGCACCAGTTTTGTACAGTCCGAAAATAGCCAGAAAAATCCAGATTCTAGGCCGAACAAAAGGGCCTTTTTCTGGCAGCATTTGGGAGGGATTAATGGTTAAGAATTTCGACACCTTGAAGGCACACAAAACTGGAAAATGTCAGTTCTATGCTTGAAGGGAAATGAACCTAGCTAGAGTGAATTTTTAGCAAGTTCAATAGAGGGATTTATCCTCTTGGAATCTCCCACAACTCTTCCACATTTTCCGACCATAAGATGCCTTTCACTAAGACATTTTGATCTTACAAAACCACAGTACTTTACTGAAATTTCTGGTAAGGAAATGGCTAGAACAACTTGATCAAACTAATGAGTTGAGAAATAAGGAAAATCAAAGATCAAGGGGAAATGAATTTCCCTTATGAAATTCGTGTAGGGCAAAGGAGTAGAATGAGGATACTCCTAACATGTCTCTCTTAGGACAAGTTCTCTACCCTACTCCAAGCACATAAAGCCGAAATTATTACTTCCCAAGCCAAAATAAAATTTAACCAAGCTAAAGCTCCTATGATGGAATTTGAACCCAAGACCTCAAGAACTAATTCTAAGGCTCTAACCACTACACCACAATAACTCTTGTTCTTATTTCCCCTCTAAAAAAATATTTTCTATTCAATCCTAAGCTATCTCCCCTTTTCCACCTCAAGCAAAATTACCATTTTGACCTTCACAAGCAATACCCACAACCAAGCCTTCAAGACAATAAATCTCAAATCCAAAACACAGCAAATCATATAAAAATATATTTAAACATGCAATAAAGTATGATATGCATCCCAACCCCCTTACTCCAAGACTGGTTTTGACTGGGGTTTGACACTCTATACTAGTTTATCTAATGTAATTATCGAATTTATTAATAAAAGAATTTATTCTCAAAATTTTTTTGTAAATTATTATTTTATTTGTGCACGATTTTTGTTTGGAAAAGACCCATTGTGTTTAAGTAACTGATTCATGTGAATAGTATTCTTTCACAGTATGGTATTGATCACGAGTTACTTAACACATAAATGTTTGTTTTTAACCGATTGATGAGAATGGGAATCTTATCATGTATAGGTTATTGTGTTATGAATTCTAAATGAGAAATGGATTACCTTTAGCCAGTATGTAGTCCACTCACTTCATAGCATAAGTGTATTTTGAATATGTAGAACAGGGCATGTAATAATGGTTTTTAAAAGTACTATTTAAAAAAAACCCAGACTATTATTGCTATAACGTGGACTAATACTCTACCGCTTGAGTATGAGCTAGTAGTCTGATGAAGCTAGAAGTATATACTTTGATATACTATAGTTGAGGTTCTTTTGTAGGACCAATACACTTGTATGTTAGGTATATGTGACTAGTTAGTTATGACAACTTGTACCAGATAGCCTCTACACTATATCGCCTCTTGTGACTGTTCCAATAATCTAATTATCTAGGGCCCTGAGGAACATAATTTGGATGTTTACTTTAGGGTAGCTCCCTTGGAAAGTGGAAACATTCTAGGAGTCGTGTATTATTGGACTAGAGGTCTAAGGATGGTAGATGTCTATTAGAGAGGTGTTAGTACACTCTTCCTCTCTAATTGCACGGCGATGCGTAGAGGGGTATTTTAGTCATTATATCTGTAAGTCGAAGACTTTGCTAATGCAACATTGTCCTTAGGATTAACATTTTATTATGATGATATTAAGAAATATTTAAAATGCGAAATATAGCTATTTATATAGCAGGGGTATTTTGGTCATTTTAGTAGCCAAGGCGATGTGTCTTTTGGTCCTCGAAATGGCTCTTAAGTCATGAAGGATTTGGGTTAAGGAATTGCTCTTAGTATTAATGGGTTTTATTTTATTTTATTAGTCTAATTTATTATTGGACTAGAATAAAATAAAATGACTAAGAGAGAATATTTATTTTATCTTGTTTAATTGGTAAATTAATTATTCAGGGCCCAAGGCCTAGATTGAATAATTAGAAAATTAATCTGGATATAAACTAGATAAAAGGTATGAAATTTTATATTGGTTTATTTGGGCTTTGTTAATAATTTATTGGGCTGTTTAGTAAAGCCCAGAAAATAAATAATTGAGATTTATTATTTATGGGCGTTCAAGCTCAAGAATAAATAATTTTATATGGCCCAATGAATAAGACCAATGGTAAAATAAATTTTTAAATAATAAAAATAAAAATAAAAATATTAAATTAATTAATTATTAATTTAATTAATTAATTAATTTAAAAAAAAGACAACACCAAATGGAACTCGTGTTGTTTCGCATGCAAGATAACAGAAAGCATGGATACTTTCTGTTTGCACGCAGGTGGATTCTCTCTTAGGGGATCTATTGTAATGAATAATAATTGAAGGAATTCAATTAGTTTTGATGGACTTCTAGAGTTCATTGATTGATAGAGAAAATAGAAACCCAAATATCACAAAAAATTTTGAAAACCCAATCTTCAAGCTTTCACCGGCTGTGCTATGGGAACCATTTCGGAAAATCAAAAGCTTTGCGTGAATGAAATACATTAGATGTTTGCAAGGACGTGAGCCACTAACCTCAAATATCCTTATACAGACATCTACACCAGTGCGAAGTGGACCATTCAATCACAGAGGTAAATTTTTCGTTTTCCTAACATGCTTTCGTTTTGATGATTTTTGCCATTTTAAGCTTTCAGTCTTAATTGGTGAAATGAATCTTTATGGTCACGATATTATTTAATAACGATTATTTTCCCTAAAAGCATGAAAGTAAGGAAAATAAACCTTTTGGTCTCTTTGAGCCAAAGTATGGTTTTCCTAAACAAGGTTTGTTTCTTCTAAATTGTAAATGATTGAATATTTGAAAATGGGATATTTACCACTAAGGAATTTGAGTTCCTTGTGCTGTGAACATTTTCTCATGAATGATAAACCTTTTTGGTTTTCAAGAGCAAGGTTTTGGCTTCTTTGACCTGGAAAATTGAATACATATTAGGAAATGGAATATTTCTACAAAGGATTTTAAATTATTTGTGTTATGAATACTTTTGGATGCAAGTGTTTGTGGAAAATATCTTTCTCACATGTTATGTGATAAAATGAGCATTTTACCTACGCAGATGTGTTTCGTTCCATGTTTAATAATAAAGCATGCAAATTTTGATTTCTTTCTTCAATGGAATGATGGATTATTTTAAAGCTATTAGGAATGATGAAAGATGAAATATTTGAATTTATTTCCTTTTTCTGGATTTGAAATTCAAGATTGACTGAAATGAAATTCCTTTGTACTCAGGCATGCTTAAAATACATAATTAACATAAATGCCCTTGAGGACCTTTTATTCTTCTACGCAAAGAATTGGAAAAATAATTTATCAGTATGGAATCAGCATTTGGTAAAAAAAGATATTTTGGCCCCGAAAATATTTGTGTGGTGTTTTTTTGAGGAACGTGATATTTGATTGGTCTTCTGAACTAGTGGTATTAGACGGGTCTTGTGAACTAGTGAAGACGTCGAACACTCAATAAGGGTCTTTCTCATTGTACTAGCTCGCATTAGAGATTAATGACCCGAAGGAAGCTGATCAGTTCTAAGGATTGTCTTCCTTTAAACTGAGCGATAGGACATTGGAAATGGCTAGAGGTGGCTTACCCAGTTGGGTGGTAAGTACCTGGTTGACCCCTTGCTCCCAATTTTGGTGAGGAACAGGTGGGAATAGGTCCTCGTGCGAAAGCTATGACTTATAATTTGGACCTCTCTTTCATGAGGAACGGGAAATGACTGCCCGAAGGCATGTATTTAAGTAGAGTGTGACGACACTTCTATCGGGCCAGCTGAGTATGGCTATATGTCTGGATTGTATTTGTCATAGTATAGCATATCAGCTTAAGGCGAAGCCTTGTGAGCTTTGCACGCAGGCCGACTCTTGATTGAGAGGAAAGCCTGTTTTTCTAAAAAATGTGGGGCAATGATGTTGAAAAACTTTGTTTTCCAAATATACCCGAAATATGGCACAAGGATGTTGATAAAATCTGATTCTCAAAACGTGCCTGAGATTTTGAACATTGCTTGAGTAAAACTTCCTCTACACAATGCCACAGTTATTTTTAGTGGAAAAGCCAAATGAACTTATATTATTTACTTTTATGAATCCATGACAACTCTTTCTGCCTTGTCTTCTTTAAGAAAACACCAATACCCACGAGACTCACTGAGTGTAAATAACTCACACTTGTGTTATGCGTTATTTTTCTAGGTTTTAGGAACCTTGAGTACCATTCTGCACTTTTGGGTTTATAAATGCGATAGTTCTATGTACACTGCTTTCATGATTTGTGAGGGATATTTATTGACACAGTAAGTTCATCTTTTCTTAGGGATGTATGCTATGACTTAGTTTGGCTAACTGTGATGCATTTGTTATAAATTTATCTTTCTATTTTAGCTTTAATTGCTATAAAGACCCCTTATCTGGGTAACCAGATAGGGCAACACCCAAGTTTCTTGCACACTTCTAGTATGATATTTATATGGGGTGTTACACAAACACACCAAGAAGATTCAATTTCGGTATTTAGCTCACCTCCCCTCTCAATTCCTTCCTCAGACTCTACCTTCTCAGCTGCTAATCCATAGGCTCACAACAACCATACAACCGTTTTAACCTTCCCTAAGCTCTTTTTGTTTTTTTAATTGTTTTGTTGAATATCAAGAAAAGAATAAAATATTGAATTATGACACCACTCCTCACCTAATACAAAAAAAAAAAAAAAAAGGCTCAAACTTTTAAGAAAATGGTTCTCGTGGGAGAATTTTGTGCCATGCCATGAGTGACAAACTCTTGATGACAAATAAGTTTTTGGTCACTAATTTCTTGTCCCCATTCGCACAGGTGAGGGATATGAACTACAATATACATTTGTAAATTTCTACCTTTCATTGTAGCGAATATATATTTTTGTTGTAGTGAATTCTAGCCTTTCATTTTTTTGCTATTTTTTTAATTGAAGATTAATATTGTTAAGATTAATTTAATTTGAAACAATTTTCATTTATGCCCCAAAACGATTATCAGTAATAAGAAAGAATAGAAGTAATTGTGCGAAATATGTCATTAAATGCTCCAAATGGAATCATATTCTATTACATATATAATCAACAATCATTAAGAGCTACACAAGTTTTGCCTTAACCTAACTTTCACATGCCTTTTCAAACTACAAATCCTACATTGATGGTTGTAATCATCAATTAAAAACATTGCACAAGCATAGGATTTGGCAAATTTTTCCTAATAAAATAGAAACTTGATCAACATAGCAGTATTGCTTTGCCTCAAGGATGCCATTTTCCCGTGACTTGCATTAAGTGGAGGGTTATTGAAATGAATCAATCTAACCCCCCTCCCAAAAAAAAAAAAAAAAAAAGCAAATGAATTACCAACTAGATAAATGTAGTTCTGATGCATGACTTGTTAATGATTACTTATTACAAATGCTGATTTTATTTCAATCAGACAAAGTAATAGAAGCATAACTTTTCAATACGTAGACAATCCATCATTCCCACAAATAAATTCTAACTTTGTGATATATTGAAATATCTAGATCAAACAAGCCAAGCACAACAAAAAAGCAAGAGTTCACATTCCTTTTCATCCACATTTGAGGTAATTTTACCCTTATAACTTTTCCATTTCCCAGTTTACATACAAATGGCGGTGCAATTTAAGCTAAAGCAGAGAAGATGCAGGTTTTAAGTTTCAACCAAAACAAGAAAGGTAGGAATAACTCAATATTCAACTACAAACCATATGTATAAATCAATTAGCAAAGCAATTATATTCCTCAATTTCTATTGCAAAATATTCATTATACTAATTGATGGCTATCTGTGTCCTTTCAATAGTGTAAGTCCCATTCCTCCTCCTCAGAACACATAATATGATTCATTCCTTCCATCCAATCTACTTCAGAATATCACACCACACCTATAGTGTCATATAAATTTTACCTATCTTATGGTGGGGATTGATTAACATGATCAGGAATGGGAAAATTTGCAACATTTTTCACAAGAATTAATGTTGGATGATCTAACTCCAAGTGATATGTTAGAACTATTGGAGGGTAGGATGGTAGATATATCAAAGGAAATAGCAACATTCGGATCGAATTTTGATAAAAATGCATCCAGCTGCATTTTGAAATTTGTAGCAATTCCCTATTTTTCCTTCTCAAATTTTGCATACAACTCATCGCTTTCTTATTGCATACATTGCTTAATTTGTTTCTCTATCTTAGTATGCACTTACTCCAGATGCATAGCAATCTAAATGCTGCATACTTCCTCATGGATGTCTTTGTAGGGCCTCGGCCTATACATCTCATTCAACCCCTTTTATTAGACTGTATTACCTTGATGAAAATTTGTCGCTTTATTTCTGCCGTCCATTCTCTCTCAGGTAGTATGTGAACTACCATTTTATTTGACCCTGAAATACGAGATAAAAATATCGTTTAGCTGCTTAGATTAATCACTACAGGAAAAGTTTCATTTAGTGACAACGTAAAGTTGTCACTAAAGACCTTTAGTGACGAAAAATTTGTTGTCACTTGAATGTCACTAAATCTATGTCACTAAAGGTATGGAGTGACAACAACTTATTCTTGTCACTAAAGCTTAACTTTTGGTGACAAAATTCTATTGTCACTAATGTAATAAACTAGTAGTGGAAACATTTCTCGTTACTAATTCATTACAAATGTTGTCACTATTACCTATATCTCATCACTAATGATCTGGCTAAAATTTTTAAAAAATTATAATTTAGCAAGGTCCATGTGAACACGTCGTACCGGATCGGAGCTCCATTACTAAAATTTTTAAAAATTTTAATTTAGCATGGTCCACAGGAACTCGCCTACCAGATCGCAAATCTAAATTAACCTAAAATTGAGAGTTAAGTGAGGCGACGAAGATTCGATCCCGCAACCTCACATATAGAGACCTTGTGTCTCAATTGCTGGGCCAAGCCACTTTGTGTGCTATAATCCACTTTGTATACATACATACATACATACATACATACATACATACATACATACATACATACATACATACATACATACATACATACATACATACATACATACATACATACATACATACATACATACATACATACATACATACATACATACATACATACATACATACATACATACATACATACATACATACTAATCCCGAATCCAGCTCTAAATCACATCTTCAAACTTTAAATCAACCAGTCTCTCTAATAGATATTGATCCTTCTCCAGAACAGCTTAACAAGGTTACTTTTAAAAATAAAAAACCTATGTCAAAATGATTCAAAAATCTATACACTTGAAATTATTATCCTCGGCCATCCTTTCCAGATGTTCAATTTGAAGAACGACATCTTGATACCCATGCCACCTTTACCGATGAAGAAATTAGTGAATGGAATATAGATGGCATGTCTAAACATAGCATTTTAAATGTAATTCAGGAAATGTCTATGGCCATTACAACCATTAAATGTAAAAACCCATCTAATTTTGATCAATGTATCCTCCATTTTTATTCACTAGATTTTCTGGTGTCCTTCAGGGGTGGTGGAATAACTACCTTAATGAGCAACAGTGTCAAGAAATTCTAAATGCCACCAAAATCCAAACTAAGATAATCCAAAATGTTAATGGCCAACCTAGTTAAACAACAGAAACATTTTCTGATTCTTTAAATAAATTTATGTTTACTCAAACTCAGCATTTTGTAGGAAATCCTCAGCAATTAGCTGATAGAATTTCAGAAATCCTCACTAATTTAACCTGCCCAAAATTACATGATTTCAGATGGTATAAAGACATGTTTCTACAAAAGTTAATGTTAAGAACAGACTATCATCAAAGCTTTGCCACTTCTGCCTATATAAGGCAACGATTGATTCAATAAATGCAGACTCATTTACAAGCAGAGAATCCTGAGAGTGAAACCCCTCTATATTTTGATAGTTGTATCATTTGTCATTGTTTTCAAAACCTTGTAATTCAGCAGCATCTCGTGTAAACTTTCAAATTTTTTATTAAAATCAGAAGATTTGGCATTGAAATATCCTGGGCCACAATGATTTCAGATGGTATAAAGACATGTTTCTACAAAAGGTAATGTTAAGAACAGACTGTCATCATGCGTTCTAGAAAGAATGATTTATTTCAGGCTTACCACATTTATTTGCAGAAAAAAATCAGGCAAAAACTCAAGTTAGATTTCAGAAATACAATTCCTTATGATTATTTAGCTTACGGATAGTTAATTAGTTATGTAAAGCAAGCAGGTGCAGACCTCTACATAGATCTCAAACTTAAATCTCAAATAGAATCATATCATAAGAAATATAAAAAGGAATTAGGAAACTTCTGCGAAATCTTTGGATATTCCCCAATAACTCCTCCATCTAAAAAGATTAAACTGAAGTCTAAGAAGAAAAACTTTAGAAAAGATAGAAAAGAAAAAACTTTAAAACCTGTTAAAAAGAGAACAAAAGACAAATCATCTAAAGATACAATTAGGTGTTATTTTTGCAGAAAATGAGGACATAGGGCAGATGAATGTAAACTCAAAGCAAAAAAGAAGAAAAAAGGAAATCAACTATCTTTACCCAAAGATACTTTAGATCAAATCAATCAAATCATTGACCAATATGATTCATCCCAGTCATCTGACACTGATGATAGTGAAATTGAAGAAGTATTTTGAAATTCAAGAAAATTTCTCAGAAAACGATTCAAGTGAAAAATCCTCTTTTGACTGTACAGGCTTATGTACCTGTGCAATAGGAGAACTTTGCATGCTTAGTACTAAACCATGTGATCAAGTTAATGTAATCACTCATGCAAATAAAGAACTCTTCTTTGAACTCTTAGATCACATTCAGGATGAAACAGTTAACAGATAATATCTGTTAAAAGTCAAAGATTTAGTTCTTAATCCCAAAGTACAAGTAGAACCATATAATCTAAAAGAAGTATTTAACAAATTTAAAGGAAAATAAAAATAACCTTCAATATCCTTACAGGAATTACATCTAGAAATTAAAGAATTAAAACAAGAAATTAAATGATAAAATGAGTAGAAAACTCAAAGAATTTCTGATATTAATCAAATAAATACGGATTTAGTTCAACTCAATCTCGAAAAACCGTTGATCGATACTTCTAATCCTACATCTTTATCAGACGTCCAAGTTGAACAAAATGAGAAGAATCCAGATTATATTTCAGCTATTTCTCAAATTACTTTTCAAAAATGGTATATCCCTGTCCTCCTCAAAATAGGAGATTTTTCAATCCAGATAGTTGCCCTTCTTGATTCTAGCATAGATCAAAATTGCATCTGTGAAGGAATAATCCCCACTAAATATTTAGAAAAAACAAGTTCTAAATTATATACTGCTGTTGGTGAACAGCTAAAAATTAAATATAAATGATCTAATGCTCATATATGCAATAAGCAATTTTTTTTCATAAATTCTTTCTTAATCATTGAAGATTTAAGTCAAGAAGTAATCCTAGGAACTCCATTCCTAACTTAAATCTACCCTTTCGCTGTAGACCAACAAGGAGTCCATACAGATACTGGATCCATACGAGTCACCTTTTCATTTCTACAAAGTCCACAAACCAAAGATATAAATCTTCTAAAAAAGAAGATTTTTTGTCGAGAAAAGAAAATAGTTTTTTTAAAGAAAGATGTGAAATATACAAGAATCCAAGAATAGATACAGCTAAAAGATATTTAGGATAAGATAGACTCTATTCGAAAGGATTTCAAGCATCAAATTTGTTCTGACATCTCCACTGCCTTTTGGGAAAGAAAAAAGCATATTATAAGTCTCCCTTATATGGATGATTTTGATGAATCAATATACCTACGAAAGCTAGACCCATACAAATGAATCAAAAATTAGTTGAATATTGCAAACAAGAAATTCAAGCTTTATTACAAAAAGCCTTAATTAGAGAAAAGGTCACCCTGGTCTTGTGCAACCTTTTATGTTAATAACAATGTTGAAAAGAACGAGGCGTCCTTTGATTAGTCATCAATTATAAGCCCTTAAATAAAGCTTTAAAATGGATAAGATATTCAATACCCAACAAACGAGATTTGTTGAAAAGAACATATAGAGCAGTTCTTTATAGTAAATTTGATATGAAATCAGGATTCTGGCAAGTACAGATTAAAGAAAAAGATTGGTACAAAACAACCTTTAATGTTCCCTTTGGTCAATATGAATGAAATGTCATGCCTTTTGGTTTAAAAAATGCCCCTAGTGAATTCCAGAAAGTTATGAATGACATCTTTAATCCTTATACATCATTTAGTATTGTTTATATTGATGATGTATTAATCTTTAGTGAATCCTTCAACTAATATTTAAAATATTTATGTCTTTTTCGTGAAATTATCACAAAAAATAGGCTGGTAGGGAGTGCCTCGAAACCCAAACTTTGCCAAACCCAGATTCATTTCTTAGGTCATAACTTAATAAGTGGAACCTATAAACCCATTTGCAGAGCAATAGAATTTGCAGACAAATTTCCTGATGAAATTAAGGACAAAACCCAATTTCAACAATTTTTAGGATGTTTAAATTATATCTCAGACTTCAACAATTTGTCAAGATGTGTGGATATGAAGGAATGCAAATTGTTTGGCCTCAAATCTCATGACTGTCATGTATTCATGCTCCGATTGATTCCCATAGAATTTCGGCATTTGCTTCCAGAAGCTATTAGCAATGCACTAACAGAATTGAGTCTATTTTTCAAGGATTTTACTTCTAGGATGTTACATGATGACCAAGTACTAAAGTTGGAAGAAAACATTGCTGTGGTCATATGCAAGTTAGAGAGAATTTTTCCTCCAAGCTTTTTTTATTCAATGGAGCATTTGCCAATTCACTTACCGTATGAAGCTCTAGTTGGGATACCTGTGCAGTATAGATGGATGTATCCCTTTGAGAGGTCAGTCAAATAATTCTTACCTTATTTGATGGCATTTATTTTTTGGCATGCCATTAATACTTTTTATCTTTAGGTTCTTATACACTTTGAAAAAGAAGGTGAAGAATAAGGCAAAGGTTGAGGCTTTAATATGTAATGCATACATAGTTGAAGAACTGTCAAGTTTGTGCACGCATTACTTTGAACCCCATGTCAAAACAAAGAGTAGAAGAGTCGATAAAAATGATGATGGTGGTAGTTCAGAGTTATTTGGTTCAAGAATTTCAACTTTTAGCTATGCTGGGCTGGCATCAGGTGCTTCAAAAACCATATTTCTATCAGACAAAGAATACGATGCAGCTGCATTGTATATGTTGTTGAACACCGAAGAAGTCCAACCCTATGTAGAGTGAATAGTTATTTTTCTTAGTGATTACAAATAATGGGGGGCATATAACATACACATTATTTTTTTATAATATATATATATATATATATATATATAGATTGTTCAAGGCTGAAAAACGTCTTCATTCCTCAAGAATTTCTGACTCTGACATCGAATTAGCACTGGAAAGAGAGTTTGTTCATTGGTTTAATAGATATGTAAGCATAATTCAACTTCTTAGGTACTCTTTTTCTTTCTTTAATTTAAATAATTAATAAGTGTTGCATGTTTTATGTCATGTAGGCAAATGATCCAACTAACAATGTTTCAAGCGAGGAAATAAAACACATTGCTTGGGGCCCAAAGAGATTTGTTCGCACATACTCACAGTTTTTTGTGAATGGGTACAACTTCCACACTATTGCCCATAGTAAAGGGAAATCCACAACCAATAGTGGTGTGTGCATAAAAGGTTCAAATAGCATTGATGAAGGCACAATGAATTATTATGGTGTGCTAAAGGAAGTTGTTGAATTGGAATACCCAGGGTTGCCACATAAACGAGCTTACTTGTTTCATTGTGGTTGGTATGATCCAGTGCAAAATGTTGGCATGAGAATCCATCCAAAGTATAAAATGGTTGATATTAATCACAAGTGTAGTTTGAGGAAATACGAGCCATTTGCACTTGCACATCAAGCAAGCCAAGTGTATTACATACCTTATCCAAGCCAAAAGAAAGACTCAACTGATTGGGTGCATGTTTGTTATGTGCCTGCAAGAAAAAACTTGGAGATGGGGATAATGGATAGTGCACTTCAAGGGGATGAAGTCCAAGTTGCAGATTTTGATATTTTGGATGATGAAATAGATAGTCTTAGAGATCCTAATGGCATTTTTGATGAAGTAAATATTATTGACAATGTTGATCTAGTAGAGAGTGAGGGAGAGTTCATAAGTAGTTCTGATGAGGAAGAGTTAGAGGAATCAACAGACTCTGAAAAAGAGCTAAGCAGTGATTCCAATAGCCTTAGCGACTAGCATGGTACGGTTAGATTGTCTACAGTTATTTTATATTATTCTTGCATTATTTTTTATTTGTTTATCTCCAATTAATATTTTTATTTATTTTTATTCTTTTAATTAAGTGTTTAATTTATAATTTTCATTACTTATATTTTTCAGAAATGGTGCGTGGAAAGAAAAATCAAACTGGTAGGGGTTCTGGTTCCTCACCTTTGACGAGGAGAGGACGAGTGGCTCTTGGTGGCCCCTCAAATAGTCGACGATCATTAGCGTCTGCTCGAAAGGATTTGACGCCTTTGCTAAAATCTAGCACTTTAGTCACTACAACTAATGAACAGCAGCTGTCAACTGCTTTGGATGAGAATGAGGAAAACATTGCTGGCAATGAAGGTGCTCAGAATACTCCTGCTGACAATATATATCAGACTTCTCAAAGTGTTGCTGCAACTGTTGATGTAGATGACCGTACTCCTCTTGAGGGCAGCGCTGATGCTATACCATCTGATGGTCAACCAGACAGTACACCTTCTGGTACCTTAGCTCAAGCATCTTCTACTCCTATTGTGGTGCAGCCAGCTGGCTCATCTTCTGCAATTAATACTCCCTATGAGGGCAAGATCCGTTGCTTTATCGAGGGGGATGAGTAAGTGGTTTCTCTTTTCTTTTGCTGCATGTGTTTTGGCTGCTAGATTATGAATTTGCTGCAGGGGTTTAAGCTTAATGGTTTAAAATGGACATTGTCCTTAGGATCTTTTGATATGAATTATGTGCTAAGTATATCGGGCGTCTATATAAACATGAATGGGTAACCATTCGATGTTTTGCGACGATGGCTTACCATCAGAAGCCCACGTATGATGCACAATATCATGAAAGTATTAACATATTTGTACAGAATCCAAAGGAAAAAAAAACTTAAGGAATGTGTTAAATTAATAAAAAAATACTGAAATCAAATGCAAAACTAAATTCTTGTTTTCTATCTCTATTATGTTATAGATTGTCTATTAGAGATGAAGAATTTTCAATTTTGCATATATTTTTTCACTGAATTCTTTTGATATGAATTTTGTTAGAGAAACTTGCAAAAACAAAGCTGATTTTCGTAAGAAAATTTTCTACTTGCTGGCTGCAACTGTTTTTGTTGGAACCAATTGTTTGGAGATTATGAATTGAATTTTGTTTTTTGCTGTTTGTTGTTGTTATTGGAATCAATTGCTGGCTGTTTATTTAGGATGTTCGGATTTTATTTACAGGGACTTCATTACCATTTAGTTATGAATGTTATAGTTGTGCGGGCTGTTTTTGTTGTGGTTCTGTGTTTTTTAGCTTGAGGAATATGGTATGGAAGCACTTTAACACTTACTGCAAATGCATAAAGAATTTTACTAGGCTCTAGATTTTTGTTACATCTCCTATCCAGAATTTATGAAAATTTTGCTGTGGATTGGGTCACAACATTTGACTAGTTATTTCTCTTATCGATGAAATTAGTATGGAAGGTTGTTCATATTTATGATTGAAACCACTTTCAAGCAAATGATTTTTAGACTCTTTCAAGTAAAACTCCCCAAAAAATGGCGCTGAATATTTGATTTCCTCTACCGCACCGTTTTCCTCCTTTCTTTGGAGAAGCCGTTAATGTCTTTTTCTTCCTTTCACTTTTTGTATTTGCCCCCCCCCCCCTCCCCCTCCTGCCTTCATTCTCTTTTTATGCAACCATGAGGCTATTGTTTCTTGAGTGGTATGTTGCCTTGCCCTACTCTATATTATATTTAGTAAAACCTTGTTGGTGTTGCTGAGTTGGAGTATGGTTTTGCTGCCAAATACTCCTGTTTTCCTGTCTTGCAAGAAGTGTTCACTTCTCAAAAAAACCAAAGGGAATTTTATTTTATCTACAAAAAGCACAAGGAAATTAATTAAGTTTTCAGTTTGACATGAAAGTGCCCAAAGGATACATTTTAAGTAAAGAAGATATGGCTTGGCTCTGTCTTTTTCATCCCTGTACACTTGAATTATTCTCTGGTTTCCTTTGAGTGGTTCAAGTTTACATTTTAGTATTTCATCTGATTACCATTTTTCTGGACAACATTGTTGAAGTTGTGGTTGTCAATTTTTTACTTCTTGAAGCCTAGTTTAGGGTTTGTTTAGAAACTTGAAAATTGGTTGAACTTGGTCACCAAAGTCACCAATTTGATTGTGGTGCTGAATATTTGATTGGTCCAGTCACTTTCGAATTGGAAATGGCAATTAGTTTGCTGTTCACAATTTGGTATCACAGAAGGAATTGACATCCATGTATATTGCTGTAGATTGTCCAAATATCATAAGAAAGCTGTTTACCACCTGTTATAAAAAGCTCTCTCTAAGCCTAATTTATTTTTCCCTTGCAGGTTTTGGAACTGGCTATAGTATCTCCCTTGCTAATGTATTGTCCAGTTTTATTTTAAATCTAAATATTTAACAAAATAATATAATTGGAGTGACATTTTAAATATCTTTGAGAGCTGTTTACCTGTTTTGGTCTTAGTATTCGCCACCATGTGAGAGCACTTTATGCTTGGAGATGAGATGGTACCCATAAGGAAAGCTCAATGAACTCTACACTTTTGACAGACAAAAATCCTTCTGATTATTGTAGAGGGGATTGGAATATATTGCAGCTTTCTTTGTTTGATCATAGGTCCTTCTTTTGTGAAGTTGTGGTTGTAATGCCATCTTTTGTTTCCTGTTTTCTTTGACCTTTTCAACAGCAGCTATTGTTTTCGTTCATAAAATAGTGTTGACCGTTTAGTTGCAGCACCGGGCTTCAAAAGTGATGAAGCTTAGTAACAGTACCATAAGTCTTTACCCTTTGTCTTTGTTTCTCCTAATTCTATTACTACTGAATGAAAAGAAACTTCCTTTGCATGGAAATGCTGTTTTGCCATGTTTCATTTTATGACTTGTTTTAGCATTTTTTTTTTTTGGAAAGCTGAATTTGAAAGATGATTCAATCACACATGTGGGAGTAGTGATTGAATTAAACAAAATTTGCTGGAGTTGTGATTAAATCAAACAAGTTTTTGTTGGAGTTGGGAGAGTTAAAAACTTTGCTGTTGTTGTGATTGGTTGAAGCATTTTTGTTGGAGAAACTTGCAAAAACAAAGCTGAAGTTCATAAGTTTTCTGTTTGCAGTTACTGGCTGTTTGTTGTTGTTCACTGAACCTATTGTTTAGAGTGGACTTTTTATGATGTTTTTAGCTGTCTTTTGGTTTGTATTCCTATGAAGAAAATGCAGGAAAGAGGGCTGAAACATATTGTGTGCAATAGGTGTGAAAATGAGAACATAAAAGGTTATATGTTTCAGAATGCATGCTGGGCAGATTTACTAGAATCTAATACACTATCACATTATCACTTTTTGTTGTTATTCCTTTATATTCATGTTCATAAGCTTCTCCATTGGTTACTCTTTTTGAAACCACAGTGAACTAAGCCATTTCTGAAAAAAATGCTGTTTTGCCATGTTCCATTTTATGACTTGTTTTAGCATTTTTTTTTTTTTTTGAAAGCTGAATTTGAAAGATGATTCAATCACACATGTCGGAGTAGTGATTGAATCAAACAAAATTTGCTGGAGTTGTGATTAAATCAAACAAGTTTTTGTTGGAGTTGGGAGAGTTAAAAACTTTGCTAGAGTTGTGATTGGTTGAAGCATTTTTGTTGGAGAAACTTGCAAAAACAAAGCTGAAGTTCATAAGTTTTTTGTTTGCACTTGCTAGCTGTTTGTTGTTGTTCACTGAACCAATTGTTTAAAGTGGACTTTTTATGATGTTTTTATCTGTGTTTTGGTTTGTATTCCTATGAAGAAAATGCAAGAAAGAGGGCTGAAACATATTGTGTTCAATAGGTGTGAAAATGAGAACATAAAAGGTTATATGTTTCAGAATGCATGCTGGGCATATTTACCTGAATCTAATACACTATCACATTATCACTTTTTGTTGTTATTCCTTTATATTCATGTTCATAAGCTTCTCCATTGGTTACTCTTTTTGAAAGCACAATGAACTAAAGCCATTTCTGAAAAAAATGTTGTTTTGCCATGTTTCATTTTATGACTTGTTTTAGCATTTTTTTTTTTTTTTGAAAGCTGAATTTGAAAGATGATTCAATCACACATGTCGGAGTAGTGATTGAATCAAACAAAATTTTTTGGAGTTGTGATTGAATCAAACAAGTTTTTGTTGGAGTTGGGAGAGTTAAAAACTTTGCTGGAGTTGTGATTGGTTGAAGCATTTTTGTTGGAGAAACTTGCAAAAACAAAGCTGAAGTTCATAAGTTTTTTGTTTGCACTTGCTAGCTGTTTGTTGTTGTTCACTGAACCAATTGTTTAAAGTGGACTTTTTATGATGTTTTTATCTGTGTTTTGGTTTGTATTCCTGTGAAGAAAATGTAGGAAAGAGGGTTGAAACATATTGTGTTCAATAGGTGTGAAAATGAGAACATAAAAGGTTATATGTTTCAGAATGCATGCTGGGCAGATTTACAGCTGTTTATTTGGTGTGTCTTAGCATATTATGAACATGACAACAAAAATCGGAATAACACAAACAAAAGCCTTCATTTCTTGTTGAAAGCCTTCATTTTTTTTTTTTTTTTGGTGAAATGAAATGAAGTATTATAGAATTTAATTCAAGTTCTTCAATTTCTCTGTCTTTAATTTCAATTTTTGGATCACCTCCAAATTTGGAATAATCACTTCTACTGCCTAAAAGAAAACAACACTGCTGCAATCAATGAGCATAGGAAGCAAATATGAAACTGATTTTTTTTTTTTTAAATAAAAGAATCTGCCACTTTTCTATATAACCTAAGGGTTGTTTTTGTTAATTTTTTCTTGCATTGTAGAATCTTTTGCGAAGAAGATAAAGCTAAGAGGTTGACAGGTAACAAGCCTGCACGTTCCATTCGACCAATCATACAATCAATGTTTCTTGGACCATATGAATCTTGGTCAAACGTCCCAAACACAGTTAAGGATGTTTGGTTTGCTGAGTGGACAGTAACTGTTTCTTTTCTTGCTTTTATTTTAAGTGTTATATATTAATAATCTATATAATGTTTTGACAATTCTTATGGCTAATATGCAGAAATAGTTCCAGTGGGATAGGATGTATGATGGACTCATTAGATCAAAATGGGACAAGAAAGGTGGCAAGATCTACACTTATTTGATGGACCAAGTTCGTAAAGGGAAAGTCTCACATGATTTTATGAAGGATGAAGACTACAACAAGCTGCGAGCAATTTGGGATGGTGACAAATTCAAGAAGATTTCAGAGATAATGAAGGCAAACAGAAATAGTGATTGTGGAGGTTTAGGAGGCTCACGTCACTCTGGTGGTTCCATACCAACGACAATGCACAAGAGAAAACTAGTAACTTTTCTTATTTTTAGTACTTCAATTCAAATTTATGAAAATAACTTGTTCTAAAAATACTTAGAATTAATATCTATCTATCTAACGTGTTTTAATACTATTTTATGATTAAACCAAATATAGGAGGGGAAATATCATAGGGACTACTCACACTCTGAAATATATGTCTTCACACACACAACAAACACTGAAGATGAAGTTGAGCAAGTGCTTAATAAGGAACACCGAATGTTGGACGGTGAAGACGTGGAGCTTGGAGGCCCGGAACTTGTCTTTGTTAACAAGCGGTCCGAGGAAACATATGTAAGTTTCATAAGTTAATAATGGTCTTTAATATTTTTTTTATTCCAATACTACTATATCTATTATATTTAGCTCAAGTGAAGGCAACTTTACCGCTTCCATTTTTCCCATCCAACGTGGAAGACTTTGACATGCCTATTTATTGGTTTACATATATATAGCCATTTTGTGTGAGTTTTGGGAAGAGGGGGCGGGGGGTGAATTTGGTTAAAATATGTTTGTTATGCATTAACTATGAAAGAGGGGGTTGGGGGTGCATTGTGGACCAAGTCAAATAAACTTTTTTAATTGGAAATATGGCAAAATATTCAAATGATGGGGATACTTTTTGACTTTTTATGTACAACTAGCTGATTCTAATTCTGATAGATGTTCATTGTTTTAAGCTTCACATCACTAATATAGTTGAGATTTTCATGGTGTTTATTCTAAAATTCTTATCCATTTTAGAATTTGATATTTCTGCATTTGTTTATGTGTTAGCATCACTACCAAGAAGAATTGAAGAAAGAGAGGGCATCACTTGCTAGCCAGACAGTTGAAGGGGAGCAACCTCCACCAATAAACAAGGCTGATATTTGGTTGCGAGTTGTAGGCCATCCTAAGAAAGGGAATGCAGTTTATGGCATGGGATCCCTAAGCTCCAGTTGTCTACAAAAATCTACTTCACACATGTCATCGTCTTCTTCATCCATTTCATCGGCGCTTCCTTCGCATTTTGTAGGGACAACTGACTTTCAAAATGCTATAAATGAGTTGGTGCAAAAGGCTGTTGACACACAAATTCAAGAAGTGTTGAGGACAAATGAGAGGTTGACAGCGGAGGTTTCTTTACTAACACAAAAAGTTAAGGACTTAAGTGGATCAAATCAACTAGAAAATTAATATTCCTTCACTGTTGTTAAACCATGGACCTGCAGTTCATCTCACTTTCATATTATGATAATCTTTTATGTTTAATTAAATATGATATTTGGTTAGGATTTGTGGTATTTTGTGAGGGAATTATATTTGTTTTGGATTTATGGAAGGATGATGTTTATGTTTGTGGAATGATGATGTTTGTGTTGGATTTGATGATGTTTATGTTGGGTTTGTGGATGTGTTTTGGTTTTATTATTTTATGAATTTGGATTTGATGATATTTGTGTTGGATTTGATGATGTTTATGTTGGGTTTGTGGATGTGTTTTGGCATTATTATTTTACGAATTTGTCAAATGCAGGTGTTTTGTTATATGTTCATATGAACTAGAATTCTGCCAAATTAAAGAAAAGTTACCAACTAAACAATCAGTTGGTAATTGAATAGAATTTGGTTGGTATTCCAATTGGTAATTGAAAATAATTCGATTGGTAATATATTAAATAGCAGTTAGTAATTTTCAAACCAACTATCTACCAACAAAAAACTTAGCTGGTAATTTACCAACAGATTTTAAATCACTAAAATAGTTAGAAAATTACCAACTGAATATTCGGTTGGTAAAGAAAGAAAACTACCAACCAGGAAAAAAAATTAGCAACTGAACAACCTAGTTAGTAATTTACCAACAAAAAATTTACCAACCAATTTCAATAACTAAAATAGTTGGAAAATTACCAACTGAATATTCAGTTGGTAAATAAATAAAACTACCAACTAAAAAAAAAATTACCAATCAAAAGTCAGTTGGTAATTACCTACACATATATCGGTTGGTAGTAACATGTCTCAGTTGGTAAATTAGTAAATTACAATCTTATATTCAATACAAATTTACCAACTAAAAATTATAAATTTACAAACTACATTTTCAGTTGATAATTACCAACTGCAACAATCGGTTGGTAACATAAATGTTTGTTGGTAATTACCAACCAAAAGAGTCAACTCATATGCCAAACTTAATACCAAATTTCCAACCGAAACTTTTACATTACCAACCGAGTTTCAGTTGGTAATTACCAACCGAAATAGTCAACTCAAATGCCAAACTTAATACTAAATTTCCCACCGACGATTTTACAATACAAACTAAAATGCGGTTAGTAATTACCAACCAACTCCAAAAATTTTCAGTTGGAAAATTTAAAAGCTAAGGTTTTTACATGCGACGCCATTCGGTTGGTAAATCATGATTACCAACCGATTTTAGCTAATTAGCAACCAATTTTGTTAGTTGGTAAATCACTTTTTTCTAGTAGTGTAAGAAAGACAATACTTCTATATATTGTGCAATGTGCTAAAATCGATGAAAATTTGGACAAAGTATATCCCCAAACCACTCCCGCATACTTAAATTCGACAATGTCCCTATTGGCAAAAAATAAACATAAGAATGCATCTCCAAAGGGAAGAAATAATAAGGGGTTAGAAAGTTTAAGTAATACTGCCCAAGTGCGATAATGCTCCAATAGATATCCAAACATGAGGTATAGAGAAGGGCTTGTCCAAGAGGGCCCTATGCCTATAAAACAAAACACAAATAAAAGCACAAGAAAAATAATAATAAAATAAAAACATACCTAAATAAAAGAAAACAAACTAAAGAAAAATAATAAACAAATAAACAAATAAAAAATAAAAGAAAAACTCTCTACACTCATCATGCTTCCTCATCAAACATTTGGAAAAGAAATTAAAGCTCAAAGTAGAAGATAGACATAATGCATATATAATGAAGAATGGAGGATTTTGAAAAATGGAAGGTTCATGACAATAATTTTGTTTTTTCACAAAATCAAAACATATAAGCCTCTTTCTCTGACATTTCTTTAGATACACAAATATTGTTGTCAACATATAAGATCACATGGTTTCTAAAGAATGCATCAAGCTTGAAATCACCGATTAACCCTTTAAAAGATTTGTGATAATTGAAATTCCCCTTAGAACATAGAAATTGAGTTCTTAAAAATGGGATCAAGAAAATCCTTACTTTTCACGGCATGGTCTACAAAAACTAAGTTACCTCCCTAAAATTGGGGTGAAGGGTAGAATTCGTCAACATCCTCAAAAGTTTTCTTATGATGTAGTGTTGAAAGATCCAACTCCTTGAGGAATGAGAAATTTAACACAACATCATTTGGACCATTATTCTCCAAGAATTGAGAGGAACCTAAAAAAAATCATGTGATAAAGAGAGATTAGAATTATTAGCACGTAGAATAGAATTGAATACCTCCGGTTCCACATTGGACAATTGGTCCTCATATCCTCTCTCCTTTTCTTGGAGATTGTCTTGTTCAAGCATATGAGCCTTTAAGGCATCCTCAACCATCTTGGCTAGTTGTGTTCTTTGGTAGCTTAATCGTTGAGACACTTCTTCATGCTACTAAATATATGAATCTGTATTGGTAATAAAAGAATTCACCAATGTTATTAATGACGTCTCAGTAAGAACATCAATGCGAGCTTGTAATTTTGCCAATCAATATACTAATGTTTTTTTTTAAATGCAAGAAAAATGATGAACATGCAATAATGATGAATAATGCAATTTAATTCATGAAGACATGATAAAAAGAACAAAACGAAATGACCAAAATGAAAATTGTTTCAAACAGCAAGAATGACTTCACTGCTTTCCACGACGTATACCTATAAAAGACAAGAAGACAATTAGATAACCAAAATTCATATTTAAAACAAAATTAAAAGAAGAAAGAGTTAGTAAAATTAAATAACTATATATACAATATATACAAACATACAAAGACAAGTTAGTGATTATGAACATGTATATACCTATTTACATATTTACAACATATAGCGAAATTACAATACAATTATACAAACAACAACATCGGCACTTCTTCATAAAAGGAACATATATACATATTTACATATTTACTTATTTGCATATTTACATGGTTCAATCAACAAAATCCAAGCTTTCATGCTATTGTTCCCCGACAACGGCGCCAAAAACTTGATGTGTCCGGACTTGGGTATAAAAATCATATAAAAACTTTGCACATTCCTAATTAAGTTTACATTAAAACGTTAACCCCAAATCACACATATGAGCAAGTGTACTTATCATTAACTGAGCATAGGGTTCAAACGAGTGTCGATCCTTAAAGAACAAGTAGACATTAATCACCTTTCTTTCATTGTTTAACCGACTCAATAACGCGAAAAATAAAAAAAGAAAAGAAAATCAAAATAAAAATATGTACATGTCAAGGATGGAGAAGTATGCAATTCAAACCATTGTTTGGATAAACATAATCTTAAAGTACCCAACCTTTATCATAACTAATTATTCTGTTGGCATCATGAAGGATGAAGGTAGACTCATTTCGATGGTCAATCCATGAAATCACTATATTATGGATGAATGAGAATCACTTGGTCCGTCTCAACTAATTCATCTAAAATGCGCATTAAACACAATCCTTAGTTAAATTCCCTTGGTCTCAGAAAATTTAAAGTATGAAATTAATCAATGAACCCTTGGTCTCAGAAAACATTAATTAACCTTCAATTACCAGTTCTAAGCAATTAACCCTCTTTGGTCCAGCAAGTTAATAGCCAACAGAATATGAAATTAATAAATTGAAACTACTATCAACCCCCTTTGCTCCAACATGTTAATGGAAAGAACCAAAGAACTAATCTCGTAACAAGCACAAGTAATTGAATACCAAGAATAATAACCAGTCAATCAAAATATCAGACAACTCTAGAAATCATGAATATCTAAACAATGTTGAATTACAATAAAATAATTAAAATATTATTGTCAAGATAAAGAAAACAAAGTAAAAGAAAGCACTTATAGACAAGCTTCATTCTTCTTCCTTTGAAGACCTTCTTGTACAACCCTTATTGAGTTGAAGAATTCCTCCTCTAATTTAAGTGATTTTCTATGATGATTAATGAATTTTTCTCCTTTTTTCCTTGTGTTTTTCATCTATTTATAGGTTTAGGAAGTGCCTAAACTCGTAGGTACAGTGTTCTTGGCCGAGTAGAAGTTGGAAGATAAAACTCTACAGATTACCAAAGATCGCGTAGAAAAATCACAGCACCGCCTTAGCTTCAGGGCACAGCTGGCGCCGTCTTGGCTCTTGGAGCTGGCGCTAGTTGTGTTTTGCTTCTCTACTTGTTCACCTATTTTTCTCCAAATTTCACATAATGAATACCAGAATGCAGCCGACGCCACCTTGACTCTTGCAGCCGGTGCCGGTTCCTTTTGTTTCCCTCTGTTTTGCTAATTTTTCTATCACTTCGAAGTACGTGTCAACAGTGCATGGCAGGCGCCGATTCTAGGGCCCTAGCTGGCACCGCCTCTCCTTTGTTTTGCAACGTTTTTGTTTCGTTTTACCATAGGGGAAATTGCAATAATGAAAAAAAAATACCTTTCCAAGGGTAAAATCTCAAATATGAAGGAATATAACTAGTTATTGAACAAAATGTATCACAAAAGAACCTTAAATAACTAGGAAAAATATGACCAATTCAACCCCTATCATCCATCAACAATGTTAAATATCTTTGTAAGGAGATCAAGATCAAAGGATGGACTCCAGTCCAGAAAATAGAGTAGTAAGACCTCGACATCCAGTCTTCTTCTAGTAAGGGAAAAAAGATCAGCAAAGCAGAATTGTAGCTTCAACTACAGCTATTACAGCAACAACTGCATTAAGTAGATGATGATGAAAGTGAGTCAGAATCACAGCTAGACTTTAGCATTTTTGATAATGGAGATATGGACAATCCTCCTAGTATTGCTCAAGCATACCTCTGTCAAATCCGATAATGACAAGACTCCATTCAAAATGGAAAAGAGAAAAGAGACAACTCCAACTTTATCAGCAATCAACACGGCTTTATCACATCACTCAGCTTTATTGCAAAATAATTCAGTTGACAGCAGAAAATGGTGGACCACTCCACTCAAAAAGACTTTTTGAATGATTCTTCATAATGGCAGACAACCTAACTCCTTCCTCCACTCAGATGGACACTACAGCAATAATCCAGCAAGCACTCAGAGAAAGCTTTGCCACTTCTGCTTATATAAGGCAGCAAATGATTCAAAAAATGCAGACTCATTTGCAAGTGGAGAATCCTGAGAGTGAAACCACTCTATATTTTGATACTTGTAGCATTTGTCATCATTTTCAAAACCTTGTAATTCAACAGCATCTCGTGTAAACTTTCAAAGTTTTTATTAAAATCAGAAGATTTGGCATTGAAATATCCTGGGTCATAATTTGGTATCAGAGCCAAGTTCTCAATTTGCTTCATCATAAACCTTCTATAATTTGTAAAATCATGTCCGAGTATGTTCCTTTACTTTCTTTCTCTAAATTGTGCATGATGTAGTTTAATCCACTTTCTTTCGTTCTTAAGTGTTATGCGTTTTCATATGTTCTAGTATTCTTAAACTATGATGGTTGATAGTCACCTGTGAAAGCAGCTAGTACGTTGGTCAGCCCAGAACTGTTGGATTAGGCTATTAGTAGCCAATGATGGCGTCGTATTAACCTTGACCCGGGGCTGGTCCCGTAGCTCTCAACCATAAGTATAGTGTGTTAGGTGTGTCCTGAGAAGAAACAAAGAAACATAGGTTAAGACATAACTCTAAAGAAAGATAGAATTCGTATTATCTACTCTAGCATAGATAAAGAGAGAGAAAGTAATCCTCATATCTTCATGGCCTCTAACCTTTCTGATATCGACATAGAATCAGTAAATGATTTAGAAGTAAGTACTCAATTAGATAAAGTTGAATCCAGACTTATGAATTGGAATTTACCCATAGAAAAATTTGACAAGATTTGTGAAAAAGGAATGTTTGATTTAGTTCAAAATTATACAATCAAAACCACTGAAAAAACAGTTTCCATAAATCAGTCTTATAGTACAATGCAACTTCTAAATCCAGAAACCTTAGAACATCATAGAAAAAAATAAATATCAATATCTTCACATAGGATTAGTTCAAGTAGCCATTAAACCACTATACCATTTAGGTATCAATGCCCCAATCTGCCTTCTTCTAAGACACAGTAGGCATCTTGATTTTCAAAATTGCTTGTTAGTAATCCTTGAATCAAACACAGCCAATGGTCCAGTTTATTTTAACCATTATCCAAATTTTACAGTAGATCTCACAGATCTACATATACTAAAAACCTTAAATTTAAACATTCAGACAAAGAATTTGGATTTTGAATTAGGGTCTAAATCCCTTGGTTTAATTTGTCATGTCTATTACAAAGTGATAAAAAAAATACAATAAACCCTAAAGCCAAACAACATATTGGTAATCCAAAAAAAACTTGTTTATTAGAAACTAATTTTGACAAATCAAATACCTTTGTCCCACGAATGATTAAATGGGATAATGTTCTTCAAAACCCTACTTAGAATTTTGAAAATATCATTAATCCTAAAAAACATTATGAATCCAAAACAATAGGAAAAATCATGGAAACACTAGTAGGCCATATTGAATTAGAATTCCAAAGAAAATCCTTTTCAGCCTCATCTTCATCCTCTTTTCCTTTTCCAAGAACTCAAAGTAATAGACGTTTTAGTAATGTTGACTTTACTGGAGAAATTCCTAAAGTAAATTATGAATAGAATATTAGTATTAAATCTGGAAGTCCTACTCAATCAGAAATGAATATGCCTTCTTCTTTAATGGTATTAACCTCTGAAATTGATTTTGTGTTAAATAAGGATTATCTTCGTCAATTGTGGAATAGACCTTGTAATAAGCTTAAATGTAAATGGTATTTTGCTACTGTTTCTAAATATGAAAGGGCTAAACTCTTACAACAATACTATTCTGATCAAATAAAAAATGAAACAACATTTAAATTTCTTTGATTGGTATGAATTAATTAAATATAAAAAACAAAATATATTGAATGTCATTACCAAAAGATGGTATACTACAAGAAATGAAGTGAAAGAATCAGTATTTCCTCCTGCCGAAGAAATTAAGATTCCAGTAGAAAATCAAGTAGTAACAGCTTCTCCTTTTAAACTCAAAAATCTAGATAAACAAGATGATATAACAAATAAAGATTTAAATAAAGTTATTCAGCAAAATAATTATACTAATCAAATTTTAATTACTATGGTTAGCAAAGTAGAACAATTAGATAGTAAATCCTCTGTACGAGAAATTCAACAATTAAAACAGTTTAATCCAAAACAATCAATAGATTCTAATCCAGTATTTAAACCTATTTTATATGAACCAAAAAATATAAAACTTGATAGAGGAACAATGAATCTAGATGATTTAGACTTTATTAAAGAAGTTAATGAAAAACTAAATAAATTAAAAACTAAAGACAATCCGGAATCCAGCTCTAAATCACATCTTCAAACTTTAAATTAACCAGTCTCTCTAATAGATATTGATCCTTCTCCAGAATAGCTTAGTAGGTTTACTTTTAAAAATAAAAAACATATGTCAAAACGATTCGAAAATCCATACACTTGAAATTATTATCTTCGGCCATCCTTTCCAGATGTTCAATTTGAAGAACAACATCTTGATACCCATGCCACCTTTATCGGTGAAGAAATTAGTGAATGAAATATAGATGGCATGTCTGAACATAGCATTCTAAATGTAATTCAGGAAATGTCTATGGCTATTACAGCCATTAAATGTAAAAACCCATCCAATTCCGATCAATCTATCCTCTATATTTTAACCACTGGATTTACTGGTGTCCTTCAGGGGTGGTGGAATAACTACCTTAATGAGCAACATCGTCAAGAAATTCTAAATGCCACTAAAATCCAAACTAAGATAATCCAAAATGTTAATGACCAACCTAGTCAAACAAGAGAAACAGTTTCTGATTATTTAAATACATTTATGTTTACTCTAACTCAGCATTTTGTAGGAAATCCTCAGCAATTAGCTGATAGAAGTTCAGAAATCCTCACTAATTTAACCTGCCCACAATTACATAATTTCAGATGGTATAAAGACATGTTTCTACAAAAGGTAATGTTAAGAACAAACTGTCATCATGCATTCTGGAAAGAACAATTTATTTCAGGCTTACCACATTTATTTGCAAAAAAAGTCAGGCAAAAACTCAAGTTAGATTTCGGAAATACAATTCCTTATGATTATTTAGCATACGGACAGTTAATTAGTTATGTAAACTAAGCAGGTGCATGAAGGCATGAAAACCGGAAAAACACGGAGCACGCAGCGGAAGAGAACATAAAAAAACCTGAAAAACAAGAATATAGATTCCAGGGCAGGGTCGACACCGACTCCAGTAGCCCTAGTATGAAACCCCAGTCGAAACCAACCTTAGAGTAAAGGGGTTGGGATGCTTATCATATTTTATTACATGTTTAAATATGTTTTTATATGATTTTATGTGCTTTGGATTTGTGATTTGTAGTCTCAAGGGCTTAACTATGTCTATTGGGTAAGAAAGACAAAATGGTAATTTTTGCTTGAGGTGAAAATAGGGAGATAGCTTGAGGATTAAATAGGAAAAATATTTGGGAGAGAAAATAAGAACAAGAGTTGTTGTAGTTTAGTGGTTAGAGCTTTGGAATTAATTCTTGAGGACTTGGGTTCAAATTCCATCATTGGAGCTTTAGCGTGATTAAATTTTATTTTTGCTTTGGAAGGTTGTATTTTCGGCCTTAAGTACTTTAGAGTAGAGTAGAGGTGATGTCCTAGGGGAGACATGATAGGAGTATCCTAATCCAACTCTTGTACCCTACAAAAATTCCTAAGGGAATTCATACCCTTCTTGATTCTTAGTTTTTCTTACTTCTCAATTTCCTAAGTTGTTCAATTTATTCAAGCCAATTTCATTCTAGAAAAATTCCAGCAAAGTACTGTGGCTTTGAAGGTTCAAAATGTCTAATTGTAAGACATCTTGTGGATCAAAAATGTGTAGGAGTTTGGGAAGGTTCCTAAGAAAATTAATCCCCGTAGTGAACCTTCAAAACTTCACTCTAGCTATGTTCATTTTCCTTCATGTAGTGATCTGAAAATTTTCCAAATTCTTGAGCCTTCAAGGTGCCAAATTTTTCAGCCATCATTCCCCCCCCCCCCCCCCAAATGCTGCAAGAAAATGGCCCTATTGACCAGGTTGAAACCTGAAATTTTCTAGCCAAATTCGAACTGCTCAAATACTGTGCAAAATCAGAAAATTTTCTAGGCAAAATCGCAGCATAGATAAGCTTAAAACAAGCTGTTTTCTTTCAGTTTTTCTCCAGCACCTTAGCTACGTTTTTCCTCCGTAAAGAAGGATGGAAACTAGCCTTGAAAGACCTCTGAATACCTCTTCAAGTCTTCTACAAGCTCACTGGAAAATAGCTGCAACATCTGCCCAGAAAAATTCCAGCAACTTGCGAAAACATGTTCAGGAATTTTCCGGCTTTGTGCTTCTTCAGCCTTGCCTGAAATCTTCATCATTTTTCTGTACAAACTTCCCTTGAACAGCCATCAACTGTGCTTCGTCATCTTCCCCAGCATTTTGCTCGAAAATCAGTCCATGTCTGCCCCTAAAAAGTCTCCATCAATCACTCCAATCAAACCATTGATTGAAGTCCAAAATTTCAGCAATCTATTTTAGCAACCTTCCATGAATTAAACCTCTAACAAGCAGAAAATCCCTTCACCATTGTACTTCATATTTTCAGCCACCATTAAGCTCTCTTGAACAGCTTGCATTCCAGCAAAAATCACAGACACACAACTAACCATTAGAGCTTCCCAAAAACTCTCCATTGATCAAGATCTTTTCGCCATATTTTGTTTCCAAATTTGGTTCTCTAAAATTTTCTTTTAGGATTTCAAACAACCAGCTTTCATTTTTCCTTTCAAATCATAAAATTCAACTTCCTAAACCATCCAAATTAGTTGGCCACTCTCTCCTAGGTAGAATTTCGGCCAGCCCTCTCCTTAATCTCCCCATTCTCTACATTCTCTCCAAACCAAGAACACCTACTAACCCTCCTCACCCCTAAGACCACTCCAAACCACTCCAATCTTCTCCAAAAACTCCAGATTGCATCTACTCAACCCATTCAATCCACTTCTACAATTTTTAACATCAAACACCAAAATCGAAGTCTCTCTTTAGGATCTAAAATTAGTATTTTTGTGAAGGCTCAAGAACACCTTCAAGGTAAGTTTGTTCAATCAACTTCATCTTCATTAATCTTCAATCTCTAATGAATATATATGTGTATAAGCATGCTAATGGACTCTCTTCCTCTCTTTCTCTCTCTTTCTCTCCCTTGGCCGAATGCTCTCTCTCATTTGGCCGAACGGTGACTTCAACCACGGCCATGTTTTCTTCATCTCTCTTGGACGGATCTAGTCTCCTAAGAGTAAGATCCATTCGAAACCACTTCAAGGCACTCATCAATCAAGTAAGCCTCTTCAAATCTCTTTTTAAATTCTAGATTCATGTCTCTAGGGTGATATTGGATCGAGATGAATTATGATTAGGGTTTGAGCGTGTATTATTGTGATGAGTTGAGATTGAAGCATGAATAAATGTGTGTATATGATAGAGATGGGATTGATGCATGAGTTGATTGTATTGGTTGATTGTATGGTATTTTTAGGGTTTAATTCATGTCTCCATGTCGTGAGTGGTATTTGTGATCAAGCATGTTAGAGATTATGTCACCTTTGGTGAATAGGATTTATATTCATGTATGATTGATAGAACCATGATTATGTTTATGCTAGTAGAGGTTGAATCATGCCTTGGCAAGTTTAGATCTATGCCTTTATTCATGATTTGGATGATTTGATGAATTGGCGTGGAATATATGTTCATGATTGTGGTTGGCAATAGAAATACGATCATGACCTGGTTGTCCCTAAGCTAATTTTATTTCACCAATAAAATTGTTTAATACTATGATTATTCTAGTAAATTTTGTAAACCCTAGGAAAGGTGGATTTGGACAGTTAGGTACATAATAAGGTTATTTTAGTCAAATAAATGATAGCTTTTGTTAGAGAAATAAAATATATAAATATTGTATAAAATAATACTATCAAATAAAGCCTTTTACATAAATAATCATAATAAGTAAAATATTAATTTTGTAAGTCTTATATTCAAAAATACTATTAAAGTTTATTTATTCTCTTTCAATCAAAATCTATTAAAATTTACTTACAATTGATTTTAGTTACCAATTATTTTCTAGAAAATAAGTAATAATAGATTATTATTTTACCTAGTACCACCTTGGACCCTTTTATCAAATAAAATTTAATTTATTTTTAGCAAGATTTAAACCTTCAACTTATAGTACCTATTTTCTAAACCCTATTTATTTTAATATCAAGCTAGAATTATTTTATAAACCCTTTTATTTGTTACCTAGCCTTAAAGCTGGGGACACTAGGGACATGATGGTAATAAGTTGAGTTAGTTTTAATTGTGAAAGTGAATCTTCGGCTTGAGTTTGATTGTGATTTATACTTACCCCAGGCGGGATTAGGTCAACTGATTTTAAAATTGTGAATCTTGGGCTTTATTCTTTTGGGCAAGGATAAAGTAAGTTCCCTTACATTCATAAAATTGATTTTATTTTATTATCTTAGTTTGAAAGAAAGGTTGGTGAGTATCTCTTGCAAACACGAAATATTAGCACGATAGCTAATTTTTGAAAATTTCTATATTTGGAACCTTCTTATTTTGGAACCTTTCCATATTTGGAAAACTTCCAATTTTAGAAACTTCTAGAGTTATAAATTTTTTAAATGTGTCAAGCATGACTTAGGAGCCAAGCATCAAACCTTTTGATTTGTTTTAAATATGCAAGAGATGAATTCTTGATCATGCATATACTTTTTAAAAATCATAGCATGACTTATTTGAGCATGTGGCTCCTCTACTATGAATTTGTGGAATAAATTATTGACTTAAAACCATGCCTTCTAAAATTTTTGTACGAGTTGAAAAATGTTGTTTGGAATTGTATTGTGCTGATTTTGTAGGTTCCACTTTGGAGTCTTATGAATTGTGAAGATTTAATAACGTTGAGTACTCAATGGGGGCTAGACCTTTATACTAGCCTTGGGTTGGTCTGGGGATATCTCTCGACAAGTAGCCACCTTTGAGAGGTTGACTCTTTTCGATCAAAGCGTCAGTATAGAAGGTTGAGCCGTCCTCAGCTAGCGACGGGGTTCTAGTAGAATCGACGGCCAGATGTGGGACAACCGGATTGGTTTGAGTGAGAGAGGGAAGAGAATCTCACTCGATAGGATGTATACCTACTAGGTGTTGGGGGTCAAGTATTTCACAGAAGTGAGAGCCACCTCTGTGCCCTTTCACTACCTGACGGGGGTCATGTGCTTCACCTGGTGTGAGAGCCACCGATGTGCCCTGTCACATTAACCTAGTTGCTTTAATTGATGAGCTATTTTCGTGGAACTGTTCTAAAGTGTCATTGGAATTTTATTCGAAGCTTAATGTCTTTTAAGTATTCATATCTTTCCTAACAGAATATTTTAAGAGAATTTTACTTCATGACTTCTCACTACAATCTTTCAAGAAGTGAGAGTTAAATTTTTTAAAGAAGGCATGACCAAGTTTTTGATATACTGTTAGTGCATGCATCATGAAAAGTGTTTTGTCTTTTTAGCCCAACTCACACATGAGGCTTACTGAGATTTTTATCGCATCACTCTTTTTACCATGATTTTAGGTCGATCCTACTATTGGGATGAGTAGCTAGTTGTAGCCTACCTTAGAAGATTTTTCTGATATTTATTTTGTGTAATGCTTTGGGAGTTGAGAGTGGATAATTTTGTTTATGGATTTATTTTTTGAATTATTAGTTTGTAATAAATTTTAAGTTTAAAGTATTATTTTTATTCTTTTATTTTGATTATGTGATCTAGTTATAAAGACCCCTTGTCCTTTGGATGGGGCGACATCCTTGGCCCTGTCGGGCTTAGGTAGTGAGGTGTTACAAGTGGTATCAGAGACTAGGTTTAGGCATGTTCTTCAGACTATTTGGATATAGTACATTAAGTATTTCAATTTGTTACTAATTCTAGTGTGTTTTTTGTGCAAGATGGTTAGAAGACTTACCTCCACTCGTAAGTCTATGATGCCTCGAATTATGCTGCCACCACCTTTGAGTAAGTATTTCTCTTCTAAGACATTGGAAGAAAATAGAGGAACTTCTTAGGTTTGTAGACCTAGCTGGAAAAAAAATGAGGTGTTTTCCATCCAACCCTGATGATTCTAGTGATGAATAGTTGTGCTGAGGAGAGGGTTGGGATGGCGATAGTAATATTATTTTGGGAGATGAAATGATTAAGTACTTATGTTTTTATTTTGGAACTTCAAATTTCTTTGCAAACTATGCTTTATGAATGATGATATCTGATGTGGAACCTATTTCTTTTAAGAACTATATGTTTCAGTATGCAACATATGTTATTCTATGGGAGGATTACTTTTGGGAATCCTCTTTTTCTGATATTTTATACTCATGTGCAGACACTTTGTGTGACAAATGTTCATTATGCCTATGCTCTATTACTTGATTCGTATGTGACATTATGTGCATGGACATTTCTTACATGCATTCATAATAAGGGTGTGACCTTTGTGATAAGAAGATGCCTCCGAGACGTCAAGCAACTACCCGTAGAAGTAGGATTCCTATAGTGGAACCAGCAAACCCAAAGTATAAGCCTACGCAAAACCCTTCACAAGATGATGAAGTAGCAAGCGAAGAATGTCAAGAAATGGAGTCAGAAGGACCGACCGATATCTCAATAGGACAAGCTTTCAATAAGATAACTGAAATCCTCCAAGCGATAGCGGAGAAGAGAGCACCCCATGGTGAAGATAGAGCCTTGGAGCGGTTTTTGAAGTTTCAACCACCTACATACTTTGGCGAGGCAGAGCAAGAACAAAAAGCGGAATTGTGGACAGAATAGATGGAGGACATATTCCACACCTTGCAATACTCGGATGAGTAATGGTGAAATTTACTGCTTTCAGACTAAGAGGACCAGCGAGAGATTGGTGGCAGCGGATACATGAAAATGGGAAAGGACAGGACTGGAATGGAATTGGAATAGTTTGTTGAATTATTCAGAGCTGAATACATCCCTCAGTGGATAGTCAAGAAGCGAGAAGATGAGTTTCAGAGCTTAAAACAGGGGAATATGACAATAGCTCAATACGCTACTCAATTCAATCGCTTATCCAAGTACTGTCAACGACTAATAGAAACAGAGCAAAACCATACCCGATAGTTCATGAAGGGATTGAGACAGGAACTTAGAAGGGCATTGGCACCATTCCCACTAATGACTTATGCTGCAGCGGTAGAAGCCGCAACTCGTACTGAGAATGAAGATAAAGGTAGAGCAGATAGCAAAGTATTGAACTCATCTGAGCATGTTACTCATAAGAGGCCTGTAGGGCAGCGACATGTAAATAAAGGAAAATAAGCATGGACTGCACTAACTGGGACCACTGCAAATGCGATAACCTGCCATCACTGTGGCAGGAAGGGACACGAAATGAAGGACTGCTGGTCTAAGAAGGAGAACAAAAAATTCTTTATTTGTGGAGACCCTTCGCATATGAGGAATAACTGTCCAAAAATTGGAAGTGCCAACCGTGGAAACCCAGCAATGCTTGCTCGCTCAGCTAGTCGAGCCGATATTGTTGGAGCCGCATGAAGTGAGGATAGAAATCTCAAGTGAATGCCGGAGACTGAATGTAGAGGTACTAGAAGCAGATGCAACAATAAGAAAAGGGGAAGCCTACTATTATGCAAATATTTTGATTTATTCTAACCCTGCGCATCACTATGTCATATTGGATTGGCCATATTAATGGGGATGTGATGGGTCGAAGTTGCCCATACCCAATGGTCAAGGTTCAGTAGGAGCATCATGGCATGCAAGATGCCATATGAGAATCAGAAGAGTTGGCTAAACAAATATATCCCGATCTAAAATAGAGGTATGCTTAAATTTCAGGATGAAATTCTTCTAAAGATGCGAGGATGTGAAACCCTAATCAAAACCAACCTTAGAGTAAGGGGGTTGGGATGTTTATCATATTTTATTGCATGTTTAAATATGTTTTTATATGATTTTATGTGCTTTGGATTTGTGATTTATAGTCTCGAGGGCTTAACTATGTCTATTGGATAAGGAGGGCAAAATGGTAATTTTTGTTTGAGGTGAAAATAGGGAGATAGCTTGAGGATTAAATAGGAAAAATATTTGGGAGAGAAAATAAGAACAAGAGTTGTTGTAGTTTAGTGGTTAGAGCTTTGGAATTAATTCTTGAGATCTTGGGTTCAAATTCCATCATTGGAGCTTTAGCATAATTATTATTATTATTTTTTTTTTTTTGCTTTGGAAGGTTGTATTTTCGGCCTTAAGTTCTTTAGAGTGGAGTAGAGGTGATGTCCTAGGGGAGACATGATAGGAGTACCCAAATCCAACTCTTGTACCCTACAAATATTCCTAAGAGAATTCATACCCTTCTTGATTCTTAGTTTTTCTTACTTCTCAATTTCCTAAGTTGTTCAATTTATTCAAGCCAATTTCATTCTAGAAAATTTCCAGCAAAGTGCTGTGGCTTTGAAGGTTCAAAATGTCTAATTGTAAGACATCGTGTGCATCGAAAATGTGTAGGAGTTCGGGAAGGTTCCCAAGGAAATTAATCCCCATAGTGAACCTTCAAAACTTCACTCTAGCTATGTTCATTTTCCTTCATGTAGTGATCTGAAAATTTTCCAACTTCTTGCGCCTTCAAGGTGTCGAAATTTTCAGCCATCATTCCCTCCCAAATGCTGCCAGAAAATGGCCCTCTTGACCAAGTTGAAATCTGAAATTTTCTAGCCAAATTCAGACTGCTCAAATACTGTGCAAAACCAGAAAATGTTCTCGGCAAAATCGCAACATAGGTGAGCTTAAACCAAGCTGTTTTCTTTCAATTTTTCTCCAGCACCTTAGCCACGTTTTTCCTACATAAAGAAGGCTGGAAACCAGCCTTGAAAGACCTCTGAATACCACTTCAAGTCTTCTACAAGCTGACTGGAAAATAGCTGCAACATCTGCCCAGAAAAATTCCAGCAACTTGCAAAAACATGTTCAGGAATTTTCCAGCTTTGTGCTTCTTCAGCCTTGTCTGAAATCTTTATCATTTTTTTGTACAAACTTCCCTTGAACAGCCATCAACTGAGCTTCGTCATCTTCCCCAGCATTCTGCTCGAAAATCAGTCCATGGCTGCCCCTAAAAAGTCTCCATCAATCACTCCAATCAAACCATTGATTGAAGTCCAAAATTTCAGCAATCTATTTTAGCAACCTTCCATGAATTAAACCTCCAACAACCAGAAAATCCTTTCACCATTGTACTTCATATTTTCGGCCACCATTAAGCTCTCTTGAACAGCTTTCATTCCAGCAAAAATCAAAGACACACAACTAACCATTAGAGCTTCCCAAAAACTCTCCATTGATCAAGATCTTTTCGCCATATTTTATTTCCAAATTTGGTTCCCTAAAATATTCTTTTAGGATTTCAAACAACCAGCTTTCATTTTTCCTTTCAAATTAAAAAATTCAACTTCCTAAACCCTCCAAATAAGTTGGCCACTCCCTCCTAGGCAGAATTTCGGCCAGCCCTCTCCCTAATCTCCCCATTCTCTACATTCTCTCCAAACCAAAAACACCAAGAACACCTACTAACCCTCCTCATGCCTAAGACCTCTCCAAACCACTCCAATCTTCTCCAAAAACTCCAGATTGCATCTACTCAATCCCTTAAATCCACTTCTACAATTTTTAACATCAAACACCAAAATTGAAGTCTCGTTTTAGTATCTAAAATTAGTATTTTTGTGAAGGCTCAAGAACACCTTCAAGGTAAGTTTGTTCAATCAACTTCATCTTCATTAATCTTCAATCTCTAATGAATATATATGTGTATAAGCATGCTAATGGACTCTCTTCCTCTCTTTCTCTCTCTTTCTCTCTATTCGCCGAATGCTCTCTCTTATTTGTCCGAATGGTGACTTCAACCACGGCCATGTTTTCTTCATCTCTCTTGGACGGATCTAGTCTCCTAAGATTAAGATCCATTTGAAACCACTTCAAGGCACTCATCAATCAAGTAAGTCTCTTCAACCCTGTTTTTAAATTCTAAATTCATGTCTCTAGGGTGATATTGGAGGGAGATGAATTATGATTAGGGTTTGAGCATGTATTATTGTGATGAGTTGAGATTGAAGCATGAATAAATGTGTGTATATGATAGAGATGGGATTGATGCATGAGTTGATTGTATGGCATTTTTAGGGTTTAATTCATGTCTCCATGTCATGAGTGGTATTTGTGATCAAGCATGTTAGAGATTATGTCACCTTTGGTGAATAGGATTTATATTCATGTATGATTGAAAGAACCATGATTATGTTTATGCTAGTAGAGGTTGAATCATGCCTTGGTAAATTTAGATCTATGTCTTTATTCATGATTTGGATGATTTGATGAATTGGCGTGGAATATATGTTCATGATTGTGGTTGGCTATAGAAATACGATCATGACCTAGTTGTCCCTAAGCTAATTTTATTTCACCAATAAAATTGTTTAATACTATGATTATTCTAGTAAATTTTGTAAACCCTAGGAAAGGTGGATTTGGACAGTTAGGTATATAATAAGGTTATTTTAGTCAAATAAATGATAGCTTTTGTTAAAGAAATAAAATATATAGATATTGTATAAAATAATACTATCAAATAAAGCCTTTTACGTAAATAATCATAATAAGTAAAATATTAATTTTGTAAGTTTTATATTCATAAATAATATTAAAGTTTATTTATTATCTTTCAATCAAAATCTATTAAAATTTACTTACAACTGATTTTAGTTACCAATTATTTTCTAGCAAATAATTAATAATAGATTATTATTTTACCTAGTACCACCTTGGACCCTTTTATCAAATAAAATCTAATTAATTTTTAGCAAGATTTAAACCTTCAACTTATAGTACCTATTTTCCAAACCCTAGTTATTTTAATATCAAACTAGAATGATTTTATAAACCCTTTTATTTGTTACCTAGCCTTAAAGCTTGGGACACCATGGACATGATGGTAATAAGTTGAGTTAGTTTTAATTGTGAAAGTGAATCTTCGGCTTGAGTTTCATTGTGATTTATACTTACCCCAGGCGGGGTTAGGTCAACTGTTGGAGACCTTTTTTTTTGGGCAAGGATAAAGTAAGTTCCCTTACATTCATGAAATTGATTTTATTTTATTATCTTGGTTTGAAAGAAAGGCTGGTGAGTATTTCTTGCAAACACGAAATATTAGCACGATAGCTAATTTTTGAAAATTTCTATATTTAGAACCTTCTTATTTTGAATACTTTCTACATTTTGAAAACTTCCAATTTTAGAAACTTCTAGATTTATAAATTTTAAATATGTCAAGCATGACTTAGGAGCCAAGCATCAAACATTTTGATTTGTTTTTGAATATGCAAGAGATGAATTCTTGATCATGAATGTATTTTTTGAAAATCATAACATGACTTATTTGAGCATGTGGCTCCTTCACTATGAATACTTGGAATAAATTATTGACTTAAAACCATGCCTTCTAAAATCTTTGTGCGGGTTGGAAAATGCTATTTGGAATTGTATCGAGCTAAATTTTGTAGGTTCCACTTTGGAGCCTTATGAATTGTGAATATTGAATAACGTTGAGTACTCAATAGGGGCTAGACCTTTATACTATCCTTTGGTTGGTCTGGGGATATCTCTCGGTAGGTGGCCACCTCTGAGAGGTTGACTCTTTCTGATCAGGGCATCAGTAGAGAAGGTTGAGCCGTCCTCAACTAGGGACGGGGTTTTAGTAGAACCGATGACCGGGAGTGGGACAACCAGATTGGTTTGTGTCAGAGAGGGAGGAGAATCTCACTTGGTAGGATGTACACCTACCAGGTGTTGGGGGTCAAGTGCTTCACAGAAGTGAGTGCCATATCTGTGCCCTTTCACCACCTAACGGGGGTCATGTGCTTCACCTGGTGTGAGAGCCACCGCTGTGCCATGTCACATTAACTTAGTTGCTTTAATTGATGAGCTATTTTCATGGAACTGTTCTAAAGTGTCATTGGAATGTTATTCAAAGCTTAATATCTTTTAATTATTCATATCTTTCCAAACAGAATATTTTAAGAGCATTTTCCTTCATGACTTCTCACTACTATCTTTCAAGAAGTGAGAGTTAAATTTGTAAAGAAGGCATGACCAAGTTTTTGATATACTGTTAGTGCATGCATCATGAAAAGTGTTTTGTCTTTTTAGCCCAACTCACACACGGGGCTTACTGAGATTTTTATCTCATCACTCTTTTTACCTTGATTTCAAGTCGATCCTACTGTTGGGATGAGTAGCTAGTTGTAGCCTGCCATGGAAGATTTTTCTGATATTTATTTTGTGTAATGCTTTGGGAGTTGAGAGTGGATAATTTAATTTATGAATTTATTTTGAATTCTTAGTTTTTAATTAATTTTAAGTTTAAAGTATTATTTTTATTCTATTATTTTGATTATTTGACCTAGTTATAAAAACCCCTTGTCCTTTGGACGGGGCGACATCCTCGGCCCTGTCGGTCTTAGGTAGTGGGGTGATATACCTAGTCGGCGCCGGTTGCACCCTGTCCCAATCCCAAGGTTTTAAAAATTTTACCTCTTTTCCATGTTCTAGGTGTTGGCTGTACCGGAACATGTACAACCGGTGTAGATGTGCTGGTAGAAACCTCTGGTGCAATTCCTGCAAGCCTCCTACTTCTTCTTTGCATGTATATGAATGCCAAACTCTCGGTCTTCCAGTATATGGCCTGCCTAACTACCGTTTGGAGAGAGAGAGAGAGAGAGAGATCTGGCTATTCCATAGAGAAGAAGCCGTCTCTCTTGTGTGTCTAATTGCAACAGTGATGTTTCCAATCCTCCTGTTTAACCTAAATAAAAAACCCTAGGTTAAACTGGACTGAGCCACTAGACTCTTGGTTTAATCTATTGGGCTTAATTAATAATTCTTGTTAGAACCAACTCAATGGCCCAACAAATAATTAATTTTCCAGCTCAAATAAACCAGTCTAATCAAATAAGCCTAAATCAATTTAGTCCCATGTTAATCCCTAATTATTCAAACTGGGCCAAAGCCCTGAATAATGAATTAACCCACCAAACCAATTTAATTAATTCTCTCTCCGTAGACCTTTATTTTATTCTAGCCCAATAATTAGATCAGGCTACTTAAATAAAATAAATTCTATTTAATTTAAGATCAATTCCTTAGCCCGTATTTAATTAGGACTCACGGTCTATATTGGGGACCAAAAGACACACCATCTTCGCTACTAAAATGACCAAAATACCCTCACCATACAAATAGCTGTATTTTACATTTTAAATATTTTCTAATATCACCATAAGGAAATATTGACCCCAAGGATAATGTTGCGTTAGCAAAGTCTCTGACTTACAGGTGTAATGACTAAAATACCCCTCTATACATCGTCGTACATTCAGAGAGGTAGAAGTGTACTAACACCTGTCTAAATGACATATATCATCCTTAGGCCTCTAGTCCAATGATCCACGACCTCCTGGATTGTTTCCCAGGGCCCTGGATATTTAGATAATTCAGATAACCACAAGGGGCGATATAGTATAGAAACTATCTGGTATAAGTCTATCTTAACTAATTAGTCACACATACCCAACATGCAAGTATATTGGCCCTATGATAGAACCTCAACTATAGCATATCAAAGTATATGCTTCCAGCTTCGTCAAACCACCAACTCATACTTAAGTCGTAGAGTACTAGTCCACGCTGTAGCGGTAGTAGTCTAGGTTTCTATCATATAGTACTTTTAAGAAACCACTACTGCAGGTCCTGTTTTATGTATTCGAAATATGTTTATGTCATGAAGTGAGTGGACTATTCATTGGCTAAAGGTAAGCCATTCCCCATTAGAATTCAGGACATAATAACCTAAACATGATGAGATTCCCATTCTCATCAATCGGTTAAGAACAAAAGTTTATGTGCTAAGTAACCTGTGATCCATACCTTGCTGTGAAAGACTTCCATTCACATAGACCACATAAACATAATAGGTCTTTTCCAAACGTAATTGTTCACAAATAAAATTGTAAATTCACAAATAATTTCTAAAAATAAATTCTTTCAGTAAAACATTCGATATTTTACATCAGAAACCTAGTCTAAGAGGGCATACATCCCAACAGTGCAGACCTCTGCACAAATCCCAAACTTAAATCTCAAATGGAATCATATCATAAGAAGTCTTTTTAGAGCAGTTCTTTATAGTAAATTTAATATGAAATTAGGATTCTGGCAAATACAGATTAAAGAAGAAGATTGGTACAAAACAGCCTTTAATGTTCCCTTTGGTCAATATGAATGGAATGTTATGCCTTTTGGTTTAAAAAACGCCTCTAGTGAATTCCAGAAAGTTATGAATGACATCTTTAATCCTTATACATCGTTTTAGTACTGTTTATATTGATGATGTATTAATCTTTAGTAAATCCTTCGACCAACATTTAAAAACATTTACGTCATTTTAGTGAAATTATCACAAAAAATGGGCTAGTAGTGAGTGCCTCGAAACTCAAATATATATATATATATATATATGTATACACCAAATACATATATCTAGATATTCATATATACATACATACCATATACTATGTATATACATATTACATAACTATATCTATATATATATATAGATATTTTCGTATACATACATCTCTACATACATATATATAAATATATAGGTACATACACACACACAGACATATATATATATATATATATACAAGCGTATGTATATATAGATATATACAAGCGTTCATATCATATACGTTTATCTATATATATCTATATGTATACGTATCATATATAAACATACATATACATATACATACATATATACAAATATATAGGTATACATATATACCTATATATAAATACCATATACATTCATACACACACACACACACACACACAACAAATACATATATATAGGTATACATATATACATATATCTATATACCATATTTATATAAATAGATATTTATTTATTCATGTACAACTTTCTCTCTCTCTCTCTCTCTCTCTCTCTCTCTCTCTCTCTCTCTCTTCTCATTCTCTTTTTATATCTCGCTCTCTCTTTCTTTCTCTTCTACCCTTCTCCCCTCTCTCTCATTCTCTCACCCATTTTCTCCTCCCTTTCTCACCTTCTCGATCTCTCTTTCGCCCATTTTCTCATACTTCCTCCATCTTTTTCTTTTCCTCCTTTCATCTCTTTTCCCCTTTATTTAGTAATCTTTCCCTCCATATATCTCTCTTTTTCTTTCTTTTTCTTTTTCTCATTCTCCATCTCTTACACACACACACACACACACACTCTCTCTCTCTCTCTCTCTCTCTCTCTCTCTCTTCTCTGTCTCTCTCTCTCTTCTACCCTTCTCCCCCTCTCTCCCATTCTCTCACCCATTTTCTTCTCCTTTTCTCACTATCTTGGTCTCTCTTTCTCCATTTTTCTCATTCTTCCTCTTCTTTTTTTCTTTTCCTCCTTTTATCCCTCTTCCCTTTTGTTTTAGTTCTCTTTCTCTCTATATATCACTCTTTTTCATTATTTTCTTTTTCTCTCTCTCCATCTCTCTCACACTCTATCTCTCTCTCCCCATTTTTCTCTGTCTTTCTTCTCATTCGCTTTATATATATATATATATACATATATATATATATATATCTCTTCTACCCTTCTGCCCCTCTCTCCCATTGTCTCACCCATTTTCCCATCCTTTTCTCACCCTCTCAATCTTTCTTTCTCCCTTTTTCTCATTCTCCCTCTTCCTCTTTTTCTTTCCTCATTTTTTCTCTCTTCCCCTTTGTTTTAGTACTTTTTCTCTCCGTATATCTCTCTTTTTCTTTATTTTTATTTTTCTCCCTTTCCCTCTCTTACATGCTCTATCTTTCTCTCCCCCCTTTTTTCTCTCTCCTTTTGTCTCTTTCTCTCATTCTCTTGCATATATATATATATATATACATGTCTACATTTATTTATACCACCTCTCTACTCTCTATATAAGTAAAATTATATCGGAGTTGAAGCCAGATTCATCCACTTCTCAAACCATAAGCCAACTGAAAGTGGTGTTTCTCATTTTATTTTCCTATGGTTTCCACACAACAAAAAGAAAGCTTAGAGAATTACCGAAGGAGATGGCTGACCAAGCTTGAACCCACCCTATGCACAAACTCAACAAAACTTTTCTGCACATGCATATAAGATTGACATAACAACATTGGAATATGTTGCTATATTGAGAACATGTTGCTCAAGAAGGGAATTCAGGGAACATCACTTACGTGGTGCTAGAGGTTGTTTTGCACTGACTTGGTGGTTTAAGCTAGAATTCCTTGAGTTCAATATTGAGCAAAGAGACAGTGATAGAGAGAGAAGCTCTCAACATCCTTGTGTCCTCTTCCCGGTTCTTGTTACAAATGGAAATCTTTCGAGCTCAACAGAAGAATAATGTTTGCTTTATTGGTTAGTACAGTGGACTGTCCTTGTTATTTACTTCCTACTGGATTACAAATTGTGTTTTTGCCATGCTTGCTTTCGAATATCCGGATTTATAGCTACTATGTTGTCTGAAATTTATGGGGTCCATTGTCTTTAAGGTGTTGGAATTTTAGAGACAATACTACCAGTTTGCCTGATTTGTGTCCAGCATGCAGTCTGTCCGTGTAGTCTCATTTATGTGCTTTTTGCCCTCTCAAATTCTCCAGTGCAATTGCCAGGGTCTTAATTGCACATTTTATTTCTGTTCTTCGCTGTTTGGGTAGCCTCCATCCGTCTATTTTTTTCTGGGTTCATATTCATCCTCTGTCTACCTCGATCTTCAAAAACTGACTTTGATTCCCAAATCCTGATATTTCCTGTACACAGCTTGGATTCAATTTGAATTTCCATGCTGTGGTCACTTCGTTACACTCCCCACAACCGGACAACACTCTTTCACCCACGCAAAAACGTCAGTTGCTCAATCCTACCCATATCAAGATAACTCACAACAGGCCGAAGGGATTAGGTTTGATTCAATTTGAATTTCCATGCTGTGGTCACTTCGTTACAGTCTCTAGAACTGCACAACACTTCTTCACCCACCCACAAACGCCAACTGCTCAATCCTACCCATATCAGGACAACTCACAACTGGCCAAATATGGCTCAAACCCGAAGCAAAAAGATTGGCCACTAGGGTACTTGAAACTCACCCTAACCTAACCATGCAAGGGTACAGGTAGATAATCTAAGGAATCAGGGACCCTCTCCTCGGGCTTCAACCTCAAACATCCTAACCCATATTCAGTCCCAAACTAATGAAACCTCTTTGCCTTCACCACCTAAGCCCATTGATCCCTGTCTGTCCATAACTCTTATTCTAGACCCGTATAACCAGGCTTCCCGTACGCCTATCCAAGCAATATGCCTGGGTCATGTGGGTGTGGAGACTTAGACATCTGCAGATAATGTTGCTGAGCTAAAATTCTTTAACTCCTCTGGCTACTTCGTACCTGAAACCATAATTCCTCCTCTAGGGAATGATGCTGAACCTACAGAAACAATTGCAAGAAAATCATATCGAACTTGGGCAAACATTGTTAAAGGAAACCGAGATCAGTGCAATGGTATGACACTGCAACATATACCCTAAAATGGAGAATTCATTGACATTGAGAAAACTGATTTCAAAGATCTAGAACTCAAATTGGGATTTTGCTTAATTGGTATGTTTGCTAGGTAGTTTCCTGGACTAAGGTGGTAACGGAACAAACTAAGAAGTGGATAGTCTCTTCTAAGGTCTACCCATATGCAACTGGCTAGCTTATTTTTTGGTTCAACTCAGATGAAGACAGGGAGGTGGTTCTTAGAGGCGGACTGTATGCTACGTTTGGGCATTCACTAATGTTAAAGGCTATGTGCCTAGAGAATTTGATTTCTCATTAGATGATATTAGCATATTGCCACTTTGGGTAACATTCCCTACTCTACCACTTGGATGTTGGAACTGCTCTGCACTATGTAAAATTGCCTCTGGGGTTTGGGTACCACTAATGACTGATATTCTCACTACACACCTAGAAAGGCTATATTATGCCCGAGTCCTAGTGGAGGTCGAGATATCTAAGCCTTTGATAAAGGAAGTGCTAATCTGACTACCATCCAGGACAACTAAATACCAAGCAGTTCGATATGAGTTTGAGCCATTGTTCTGCAAGACTTGTTGTAAGTTTGGTCATGCCACGGATACTTGCATGGGGGACAAATTGAAAAATCGGGAACATATGCTATCTACTCAGGTCACCTCTAAGTCTACCCGAGCAAAGTCGAGGTCTAATTTGATAGGGTCTAAATTAGTCATATTTTTCTTAGTTATTTGGGGCCATTGTGTGATACATTTTGTAAAATAACTAGTCATATTCCTTCCTATTTGATATTTTCCTTATAAAAATGCTTTTGTATAATTTTTATGAAAATAGGTGAGAACTAATTGTATAATTTTTCAGCACAAGACGGGCACCAGCCTAGGAAGAGGAGCCGGCGCCGGTCTTCCACTAGAAACAAAAAAGAAGGGTGGAGAAATTGAATGAACAGAGGAAATGCAAGTGTAATTGGAAAAAGAAATCAGTAAGGGAATTTCGGCAGCTTCATGGCTCAATTGATTCGACATCAAGAAAATGACAACAACAAAACAATGAAAAATTTCGGCTAGGTTAAAGAACAAAAGCAAAAGAATAAAAGCTAAACAAATTCGATGGGACCAAGGTAATAAGAAATGTTAATAAAAGGGGTTGAGAAAAAAGACAAAAGGTAAACTGAATTAAGTAGCAGAATTGGTGGTGATTTGCGGTTTAATTGAACCGACGCAACAACATAAAAAGGCAACATAAATTTGGTGGCTCGAGTTGTGGCTCAGAGAAGCCGACAGCAAGAAGAAGCTGCTTCGGCCAGCAATAGCAAGAGAAGAAAAGGAAATTTGGTTAGCTGTACGACGCGCAAGAGAGAAAAGGATTTCAGCAAGTTCATGGCTCGATGATGGCTCAAATTGGAAGCCAAATTCTGTCTAAATCAACAAGAATTGTAATATTTAGCACAAAATGACAAAGTCTAATCCAAATTGATTTCCAATTGCACAGTCAAAGGCGGTGGACTTTTTGGTTTTATTTAGCTTTTAATTAGAATTTTAATTACAACTCCTTTTTGTTTTAGATTTTTAGGTAATTACTTCTTCTTTATTTAGGATTCTTTTAGGAACTTTGTGAGCCTATAAATAAAGGCCAATTAACCCTAGGAAAGGGGGGTGCACAATGTAGAGACTTAGTTGTATTTTAGAGTGCATTACGAATATTTTTTTCGAGAGAAATAAATCTAGAAGGATTGTGCAAGAGGGTCTACAAAGGAAGAAAAAGGAGGCTTGTGTATGAGTATCTATTTCTTTTACTTTGTTTTTTTTTTCTTGAACAATGATGTATTAATTGTTTTATTGTAATTTGACATTATTTTAGGTATTCATGATTTTTAGGGTTACTTTGATCTTTTAATTAATTGATTATTATTCTTGGTATTTAATTACTTGTGCTAATTACGAGATTAGTTTGTTGTTTCTTCCCATTAACTTGCTTGAGAAAGAGGTTGATGTTGGTTGTAATTTGTTAATTTCATATTTGTTGTCTCTTAACTTGCTTGAGAAATGGGTTAATTGCTAAGAATAGGGTAATTAAAGGTTAATTGATGTCTGCCAGAGTATATATTCATTGGTTAATATCATGTTTTAAGTTTTCCAGAGTATGGAAATTTAATCAAATACTGTGTTTAATGCATCTTTTGGGTCAATTAGTTGAGACAAAGTATATGATGCTAATTTGTCTAAAAGATAGTGATTTCATGGATTGGAAAAGAAGTAAATCTATATTAATCCTTCATGATTCCAAGAGAATAATTAATTGTGACAATGATTGGGTTCTTTAAGATCATGTTTGTCAAAATAATGGTTTAAGTTATATAATTCTCCATCCTTGACATGTATATATTCTTTTATTTTATTTTATTTTTATTTTATTTCTTTTCACTTTATTGAGCCAATTAAACAATGAGAGAAAAGTGAATAATGTATACTTGTTCCTTGAGGATCGACACTCGTTTGAACCCTATGCTATGTTAATGATGAGTACGCTTGTTCATATGTGTAATTTGGGTTTAACGTTTTAATTTAAACTTGATTGGGAATATGCTTATTTTTATATGATTTTTATACCCAAATAAATACGCATCATAATTCTAGACCTAAATCTGCCCTGGCTGGCCAAACGGACCTTCCAAAAGGCGCTGCACCTATGGCCCCAATGAGAGACAAAGGTAAGAAGCCAATCATTGCTGTCGACCGAGAAATCAGTGGCCAAGCCGGACCTAGCATGGGCACTTTAGGGCATGATTCTGGGGCATCAACTTCACAGGACAAGAATGTTCCAACTACTACCGAAGATCCTATGAAACAGACTATGACTACTACACTTCCCAAACAGGCACAGCATAATGGGCGAAGGGTAAGCTGGGGTCAATCAAGGGGTAGATATAGGGGACATAACCGAACTCAATCTGAGTCCCGGGGTAAGGTAAAATTTCAAGTCAGTAACGTTGTGCTAAAAGCGGGCGAAGAAGGAAGTGTGGAGGATTTACCAAATGTGGTGGTTAAAACTGGAAGAGCATCCACGCAAGCTTCCAGGATTATTCACACCGTATGGAAGAAATTCATAGACCACAACATCGACTTGGTTGGTCCCAACGGGTACTAATTGGTCAACAATAAGAGTCGCATGTTGGAACATAAGAGAGTTTAATAAAACCCTCACGCAACATGGGGTTAGGGACTTCATCTCAAAGCACCATGTAGATGTTTATTTTGGAAACAAAACTCAATGTGGAATGCTTGGAGAACATCCTAAGGAACCATTTTCCTAATTGGGTTGTGAAACACAATTTTGATGACTTAGAAGGGGGCAGGGTGGCTATCCAATTGAACGAGGCTAAGGTTGATGTGCATGTTTGGCATTGCTCGGCACAGGCATTATCATGCTGCATCACTTGCAAAGTTACTTATATCTCCTATTTTTTCACCTTCGTGTACGCTTACAATACAGTGGTTGCCAGATGACCCCTGTGGAATGATTTGAAGAATTCTCTAATCAACTTCGACCCCATAGATTATAATGGGAGACTTCAACACTTATTTACAGGTGGATGAAAAACTGAGAGGGACAACCCTACTACCTATGAGCTAAATGAATTCTCCTCTCTTTGTGCGGAGACTGGCCTAGCAGACCTCCCATCTATTAGCACACGGTTCACTGGACAAACTCCTGGGTATGGTCCAAGCTGGACAGAATCATAGGTAACGACGCTTGGTTCCGGGGTCAAAGCCAAGCATCTATGGAGTTTTTCCCCATTACATGCTTTTTGGACCACAGCTCAAGCCTTTAGATGTAGGTGGATTTTTCGGAGGGGAGTCCTCCCTTTAGATTTTTAAATATTTAGGCTGACCATGAAAGATTCTTTGATTTGGTTAATGGGGTGTGGGAACAAAGGTTTGAAGGTTATCATCAGTTTATACTGTGTCAAAAGTTAAGGGCACTCAAATGGAATTTGCGTGGACTGAACAAAAATGAATTTTCCCATATTTTGACTCGTGTGAGCAGGCCAACCAGGAGCTATTGAGGGCACAACAACTATTGTTAGATAATCCCTTTGACAGAACCTTGATTGCCTAGTACAAGGATAAAAAACTGACTGCTTGGAGGTTAGTAGAGGTAGAAATGAAGTTTTATCAACAGCTAGCAAAGGGGAAATATGTTGCGCAAGTAGATAAATGCACCAAATGATTCCATGCCATAATGAATTGGAACAAGGAACGGAACTTCATTACATCCATTATAAAGGAGTATGGAACGAGGACAGACAATTAAATGGTACTTGCGGCATAATTTGTTGACTACTCTACAGACTGCTTAGGACTCGGGTTTAGTACTAGAAACTCAATGTGGATTGTGTTAGGGTTGGTCCATTAGTTTCAAATCATTACATGTCAGACCTAGTAATGGAGGTTTCAGATCAGGAAATCAAGCTAGCCTTGTGGGATATTGGTGGTTGCAAAGCCCCAGGACCTGATGGGTACTATGCCTATTTTTAAAAAAAGCCTGAGGAACGGTTCAGCAAAGTTTATGTGCGGCAGTTCAGGAATTTTTTTTCATTTTGTCAGGATGCTAAAGTAGGTCAATCATTCAGTTATTACTCTAGTGCCTAAATTTGACCACGTCGAGAGGGTGGGAGACTATAGACCGATTTCATGTTGCAATGTGGTTTATAAGATTATCTCAAAAATTCTAGTAGCCAGCTCAAAACCATTCTACCTATTCTAGTGGATCCTGCTTGGTCAGCATTCATGGAGGATAGACTTATGACGAACAACATTCTATTGGTTCAAGAATTAATGTGGGCCTACAGCAGAAAGCGAGTGTCACCACGCTACACTATTAAAGTGGATTTACGAAAATCATACGACTCGGTTAGCTGGGATTTCTTGCTAGACTTATTAGATGAAATTAGATTCCTGCAACAGTTTACAGGTTGGATTGAGCAATGTGTTACCATTGCCTCATTTTCTGTTGCTATTAATGGGATAATACATGGGTTTTTTAAAGGAGCAAAGGGACTTCATCAAGGAGACCCCATATCTCCGTTGTTGTTCATTCTGTATTTGGAATACTTTTCTCGGGTTGTTAAAGTTCACACACTAGGGATTGATTTTAACTACCACCCCAAGTATGACTACTTGAGGATTTCCCACCTTGCTTTTGCAGATGACTTAATGTTATTTGCTAAAGGTGATAGATCATCAGTATGCATCTTGCTGCGATGTCTGGAGGAACTAAAAGATGCTCTGGCTTGGAAACCAACAGGGACAAATCCAATATCTACCTAGCTGGGTTAGGTAGGACGGACCAGAATACTATAATAGATGACACTGGCATCCCTATAAGTAGCTTCTCATTTCACTACCTTGGAATACCAATCATGACAGGTAAAATGAGAATTTCATACTTTCGGCCTTTATTGGACAGGATTGGCTCTTACATTGGTAGATGGTCAGCACGGTCACTAACATATGCAGGGCGACTGTAGCTGATCCAAACTGTCCAGCAAGGCGTTGATTTTTTTTGGCTTTCTATACTTCAACACTAATTGTGGTTATCAATCAGCTGGATATATTGGCTAGGGACATCCTATGGGACTCAAAGCATGCACTTATGGCCTGGAGAGATATTTGCCTACCCAAGGAAGAAGGCGACCTTAGACTTAGAAAAGTGAGAACTTGGAACAGGGCACTATTATCCTGAATCTTATGGGATATCCTAGCAGAGAAATAGTCACTCTAGGTTAAATGGCTTAATCACTATTACATGGAGGTCCGTTTAATCTGGGAGATACCTTAACATAAGGACCGTTCTCTTTTGTTTCGAAGAATCAATTAGGGATTCCATTCTAGAAAGGGAAAGAGATACAAATTGAGCAGCAATACTTTTGCAGTCTAGGGCAATAGGGACCATGGGATTCATTGCACAGGCATATAACTATCTCGAACCATCACTGTCGAAGGTACAATAGGCCAAAATGATCTGGAATCAGGGGCTCACGCCAAAGCAATCATTCATGGTTTAGTTGTATGCCAAGGGCCGATTGAAAACTAAAGATGTTCTAGTGTTCTGGCCGGACGACATGTCATGTCCTTTATGCCAAACACATCCGGAGATGACCAGATACCTATTCTTCAACTCTATAATATCAAAACAATTATGGATAGATGTTAAGGCATGATTAGCCTTACCATACGATATTAATTCGATCAACACTTGCCTCAATTGGTTCAACCGGGCAACTCGCAGGTCCTCGGGGCTTGCTAAAGCTAAAGTATCTGCAATGGTTGCCACGGTTTACTACATCTAGCTTGCACACAATCAAGCACTTTTCGAAGGAGTTACCTGTCAACCTATGGAAACTACGAAGAGGATTAAAACACATGTGTACTCTATTCTTTTTACCTTGTACCCTCACGTTTTGACCCATTTTGAGGATTCTATTTGTCACAACTAGTTAATAGTTGCATTACTATTAACTAGTAAGATCCTGTGTACATACCTTTTGATCAATATATATATTTACATCTTGAAAAAAAAAGAAGTAAAATTATATGAATTAAAATGCACATAATAGTATTTCTAATAAAAAAAAAACACACACACACACACATACAAGAAAGTGACAACATTTTTCATCGCTAAATTCACAAAAATAGTGACAAGAAAAATATTGTCACTATAATTACACTATTTAGTGATAAGAAAATTGTTGTCACTATATGTGTACTATTTAGTGACAAAGTTTCTTTTTAGTGACAACAATTTTGGAGTTGCCACTAAAGAGATTTTCTGCTTTCAAATGAGATTGGTGGGAAAGCCTTTAATGACAAAAACAGTGACAACATTTTCTCGTCACTAAAATTTATCATTTAGTAACAACCTTTTTTGTTGTTACTAAAAGTTTGACATTTACTAACAAATTAAATTGTTGTCACTAATTCTACTATTTAGTGACAATAATTTTGTTGTCACTAAAGCTTATTTCTCCCTTAATGAATGTAGCCAAGTAGGCACATGAGAAACAGTAGTATAATTTTCATTTTATAGGAAAAAAGGACATGCATTCTTATCCTTAGTTCATTTCTTATCCTAAAAAATAAACATGTAAAAAACTTATGTTCCCGTTGGACAAAACATCATCAGAACAATTACCATTCCTTTTTCGGGTCTCCAGGAAAACATCATACTGTGTTGTGGGCTTACATATAGATGGCATCTATGCAATACATGAAATGTCATCAGGAAATAGAATAGCATTGGAATCAATCATTACATATAAAGAAGGTTTAGGAAATTAGTAGCAACCTACTCATGAACTTTTGAAAAATGTGTCCTTCTAGTTAAGGGGAGGAATTGTTGATATGCTCTATTTGAATAATTTTTCTTAGTTGTTATCTATATGAACAAGCAACTAGGTTATAAAAAAGAATATAATTTCATCTGACTCGTGTATTACACTTGCATACTTTCTTGCTAGTAATATTGACAACAAATTAAATGCAAGAAATATTAAACCTTCACATTCTCCAATCTCTTATAATTGCATATTTTCTTCTATTGTTTAGATCCACTTGTTTATCCCCATATGGAGGTATACCTACATTGCTTTGCAATAGGGTGAACTAGTCCCTTTTTAAAACAGTTTTATGATCCCTCTAGTTGGAATTTATAATTCCCAGGACCACCATTCTTGTTGCATCAAAGTTGGGAAAAGTAGTGTTATCCTGCAACTCATCTAAATGATTAAGCTGTTAGAATTTCATATGTGGAATGTAAAAAGAGTTTTCAATTAGTAGATATATAGTTTTTCCATACTAGAATCTCCGACCACAAGTTTTCCTTTGTTTCTTCTAGGACACGGTGCCAATCGCCATAGGTAATTGGCAGCTTTGTCCCTATCTTCGGGACACACCACATTCCATGGTAAAATCACTGTAGTCTTCTCCAGCAATCTCTCCTTCCAGTGTTAACCTCACTATCAACCCATTTCTAGTTCCCTAATTTGATGGGAACTTGGCAGGTCCTTAGTCTCTCAAGATAGTGGTGGAACTTGCTTGTCCGATGTGAAGACATGAATATACAAGTTTACAATTAGAAATTTGTAATTATATAAGAGAAAATATTTTTGGTAATAGAGGAACTGAATACACACGTTTTCTAAGATTAGGTAAAGCCTAGATTTCTCTGGTTAACTTGATGAACCTAGATCATTTTTAGGCTTTGTGTGTTTTTTTTATACTATCATAATAGTTTCTGCTAATGAAGATAGCATTGTATATTTCTTCATTTTTTTCGGGGGGATTGTTGTGCCATTCACTTCATCACTTGAATGGGATACAACATGGTTACAGAATGACTTTGCTATACTTTTTGCACCTAGCATTAGCTACTTCACCTTTTTCTATTTTCGATTGTCGTTGATAATAACCTATAATGCAAAGCAACATTCATGAAAATCTAGAACCAAGATAAAAATAAATATTCATGATTACTTTAAATAATCCCAAGATAGGAGTTATGAAAAACGTAGTAAAAAACTATTGATAATCAAAGAAAGTAGCTATTATGCTCAGTAATTAATGTGCTAGTCGATGAGCTACTCTATTTAAGCTATTGGTGTATGACCTTTTTGTTTTCTGGTACTACGTCATCTTACTTTTACGATGTGTATTCAAACTCCCTTGATGCTCCAAGTTTCTGTAATTTGTCACCCTGGCTGAACTTTATGTCATTTGGCTTAGGAGCTGATTCGTCATCACTTTATGATCTTCATGTATGACATTGTCGGCCTCGAGTAAACACTTCTTGAATCCTTCAAACTTATCAACGCTAAGCTAATCATGACACTTCTGCAAAGAAAAAAAAATCAACTTGTAGTTATATACCTTTATTTAGCAATAGGTTACAAAATTTAGGTTCAGCTTCATGTTTTGATACAAATTGTTTAATTTTAGGCATTAGGAATAAAGAAACAATTCACATTGTCAAATAATATTAAGACTATCACAAAATATCGTTCAAAGTTATGCTAGGCTATCACTGTATTGATTACAAAATAGAGAAGTACACACAAATTAACTGTCATCTGCCTTAAACCTGTGAGTGACAGGATACAAAATCATGTACCATAAATAAAATGTTCCTTCTACAATCCTATATTTCTATTCCTAAAGAGAAACACACCTGTAATCAAAACAATCACTAACAGTTTCTAGTGGCTAAGATCTTATTTCTTATCAGTAGCAAAACCAAGCAGTCAATGTTAATCGCTCAATATCAACCTGCAAATAACCAACAACAAATAATTCGATCTCCAATCTACTTCTATACAACCAAACCACGCTGCTAGATAGGAAACCTACCAAAATTGCTTTGAGATTTCTTGGAAACCTAGAAACCTTTCTCAAAGTAGGGTAAGAATATAGATACATAAATTTGCATAACTAGGAAAAACATTAGACTTAGATTATTTGAACATCTTACTCCTAACACAAAATTTAGTTTTCCAGCAAGCAGGGGCCAAGCCTCTAACATTTTGGGTAGGAATTCTAAAGAGTAATATTAGTGCATTTAATTCCATGGCAAAGCACAACAAGAGAATTCCATAGCAAAACACTATATTCAGAATTCCATAGCAAAACACTACAAGAGAAAATGTCCTTTGCAGATATTTAGTACTACTAGAATTCCAAAGCTAATAATTTGCAGCAATAAACCCAGGATAACATATCTTTCGAGATATTTAATTACTTTTTTGAACTATGGAGGAGTACTAGGAAAATATATTTTGGAGGTGCTAATAAGTGCACTACAAAAGACACAAATAATGTACTCAAATACATGAGCTCCTCTTAAAGATTATATAAGATTGGATATCTGTCATTCAAATTGTTGTATCTAGTAATTTCTTTATAGATGTGAACTTCAAACATTAAAAGGTCAATGATGCTGGCTATTTGTATAAAAATTAGTTTCTCATATTTCTCATATGCTTTAACATGATTCTCAATCATAGTTACAATGAAATAGAAGACTCACTAGCTAAGTTAGTCATGACAACTTTCAAAACACGGGTAGCCTCCAAAAATGATAAATTTATTTTGGCAGTCTTCTGAATAAACAAGTATGCATAAAATAAAGCAAAATATCTGCATTTTTTTCTCCCTTCTTACCTCGCACTTACGATGTGAACATGCACTATCTAATTAGTACTACTACGATAACATAAAAGAGGTGATAAAAATTCTCAAATGAATATATCAGCGATTAGAAACGAAATGTGTCTCTTCCATTTGACTTATGTATGTCTACCACGAAACTGTCCAAATCAAATCAAGTAAATATGCTAAACTAGTGAGCCTATTAACATAGTTTGTGATATGCTTTACTAAATACAATGACATACTTCCTTGAAATTTGTTCGAGGCTTGATTGATTAGTAGATTTTAGAGAGTCTAGCAAAATTATGCACTTGTCCTCATGCTATAAATCTTTATTGAATCCACAAAGGATGAAAAGACTCCAACAAGACCTGGTTGGAATTAGAAGAAAGTCAACAAAGCTTATTGTTGCAATCAGGGGTGGAAATGTATTTGAAGCCAGCAATCATGTATTTTTTGTTCATTACTTGCCACAAAACAACTGGGACAATTATATAATTTTTACTGAATACATCATTTTTCTTAATCCGTTGAAGAACTCTATTTTTAGGGCCTTTTTCATAAGCTTGGAACCATATGGAATCTAATGCTACAAAGGCATCTCATTTCATATCTGAAAGAGAATGCCATATTTTCATGTAAGAAAATGTGGGGAAAAAAATAGTAGGTGAATTTAAATCTCATGCCGCTATCGTTTAAGTCTACAAACTACTCATGGGGGCTAATACCAGCTTTAAAGTTCTTATTCAAAGTAACAGTCGTACATGCTGTCGCCTAGCATCCCAGTCAAATAGCTTATGTTTCGAGCTCGCCTCCGTTGGTTTCTCAATAAACTGGTGGTCGGTGATTTATCTTCCACTATGATCTTAGTTTTTTTCGTGTAACGTGTTATTGGCATCTTCACCCTATAATGTATGTTGAACTAATTAAGAAAAAAATGAGAAATATTAAAAATAGAATCATATTCATCATGAGTGAAACTAATGAGGAAATAAGGCATGAAATTAACTAGAATTATTACCATCAAATCCAACTAGGTGCTGCCTTTTTTGTGCTTTCACCAAACTCTTTTAAAAGCCATTATCACAAACCTAAAAGAATGAAAAATGCCATGGAAGATGCCAATCAGGTTTGTATCGAGCCATAATAGAAATAAAAAGATAAGCATAAATAGTTTCCATTAATCAATAAAAACCATAGAGCATTAAAAGACTAGATAAACTTAGAAGTTTAGAAAACAATAAATTTGTTTATTATTGTATGGATCAAGTAATGTACCAGAAAATTCTAGCAATGTATAATAATTTAGTGAATTCAAGTGGATTCTTGCATTCCTTTACCACTTAGATCAACATTATCCCCTTGAATGCCATGCCTAACCTAGGAGCTGTCTACATCGCGAATGATGAGTCTAACATCTAGTTCTTAGGGTGGAAATATCTCTAGTTTATAGTCTTTACAATATCCATCAAAGTTGTCTCTCTTAATCATGATGATGGCCTACAAGCCATCATATTAAACAAACTAGCTGTCATATTTGCCAATACCGATGGGTAAATGATAATTCCTCAGCCGTCATAAATTTCTTCGTCATTTGTACACCACGGTGGCTACCCAACTAACATATTAGCCGAATATAACGGTCTAATATGACTCTAAAGTAAAACGTTGTATTTAAATCGACCAAACTAGTTAAAGTAATAGTTCATCGAATTGTCTTTAAATCGACCAAACCATTGTATTTGTATTAAAATACGATAGCTTGTAACTTTCGTATTCTAAAACAATTATGATAACAATTATGATGAGCTACCCCTTGATCCTTAATTTTCCTTAATTCTCAATTCATTAGATTGGTCATATTTGTTCTAGCCAATTTCATTCCAGAAATTTCAGTAAAATGCTGTGGCTTTGAAGGTTCAAAATGTCTTAGTGAAAGACATCTTATGGATCGAAAATGTGGAAGAAATGGGAAAGGATTCCAAGAGAATTAATTCCCCTAGTGAACCTTCTAAACTTCACTCTAGCTAGGTTCATTTTCCTTCATGTAATGAACTGAAATTTTCCAGCTTCTTGTGCCTTCAAGGTGTCGAAATTCTTAGCCATTATTCCCTCCCAAATGCTGCCAGAAAATGGCCCTTTGATCAGCTTGAAATCTAAATTTTTCTGGCCATTTTCGGACTGCACAATTGCTATGCAAAATCAGAAAAATTTCTGGGCAAAATCGCAGCTTAGGTGATTTTAAACCAAGCTGTTTTCTTCTAGTTTTCTCCCAGCTCCTTAGCCACGTCTTTCCTCCATGAAGAAGGCTGGAAACCAGCCTTGAAAGACCTTTGAATGCCCCTTCAAACTCTCTGCAATTTGACTGGAAAATGGCAGTAAAAGCTACCCAGAAAAATTCCAGCAATGGCAAAATTTTGTGCAGTAAATTTTCCAGCCTTGTTTCTTCTTCCTGCCCTGGCCGAAACTCCATTCTTTTTTTTGCACAAACCTCACTTAAACAGCCATGAACAAAACTCCATTATCTTCCCCAAGCTTCTGCATGAAAACCAGTCATGGCTGCCCTAAAATATCTCCATCAAATTACTGCAATCATGTCTTGATTGGATACCAAAATTCCATCAATCTTAATTTTGCTACCTTCCAAAAAATGTCCCTCAAACAACCAGACATTTCCTTCACCATTATACTCCTTCTTTTCAGCCACCATTAGCCTTCTTCAACCAGCTTTCATCCAGCCAAATCATTGTGCAATCAGTCGGCCATTACAGCTACAAAAAAAGCTCTCTATTGATCAAATATATTCTTGCTATATTTTGTTTCCAAATTTGATTCCCAAAATATTCTTTTAGGATTTCAACAACAGCCTTTCCTTTTCCTATCAAACCAAAAAATTCAATTGCCAAAACTCCTCAAAGAGTTCGCCTAACCCTAATCCCTAAGAATTTTGGCAGCTTCAACCAAAACTTTCTCCATTCTCTTCAACCTTCAAGCACACATAGAACACCAAGAACACCTACTCCTTCTTTCGCCTAATACCTCTCCAAACCACTTCAAACTTCTTTCAAAAATTCCAGATTTTATCTACTCACTTTCGTGAGTCCATCCATACCATTTTTAACATCAAACTCCAAAATCCAACTTGCTCTTTTGGATAAAAAATCAAAATTTTTGTGAAGGCTCAAGAACACCTACAAGGTAAACTTGTTCAATCAACTTCATCTTCACTAATCTTTGATCTCTAATGAATATGTATATGAATAAACATGATAATGGACTTTCTTCTTCTCTTTTCTCTCTCTCTCTCTCTCTCTCTCTCTCTCTCTCTCTCTCCTCTTGGCCGAACACCCTCTCCCTCTTGGCCGAATGACTTCTTCACCAATGGCCATGCTTTCTTCATCTCTCTTAGAAGGATTTAGACATCTAGGAGTTGAGATCCATTCGAAACTCCTTCAAGGTACTCATCAATCAAGTAAGTCCCTTCAACCCTCTTTTTAGGCTCTAGATTCATGTCTCTAGGATGATATTGGAAGGAGATAGGCTATGAGTGTGGTTTAAGCATGTGTTGTTGTGATGAGTTGAGTTTAAAGCATTAATGAATGTGTGTCTATGATGGAGTTGGGGTTGATGCATGTGATGATTTATCTTGGATGATATTATGATGTTTTAGGGTTTAATGCATGTCTCCATGTTAAGAGTGATATATGTGATCAAGCATGTTAGAGATTATGTCACCGTTGGTGAATAGGATTTATATTCAAGTATGATTGTTGAAGCCATGGTTATGTTTATGCTAGTAAAGGTTAGATCATGCCTTGATAAATTTAGATCTATGCTTTTATTCATGATTTGGATGATTTGATGAATTGGAGGGAGTATATGTTCATGATTATGGTTAGTAATAGGAATATGATCATGATTTAGTTGTCCTTAAGCTAATTTTATTCCTTCAATAAAATATTTAATATTATGATTTTTGCTAGTAATTTCGAAAAAACCCCCAGGAATGGTAGATTTAGATTATATATATATATATATATATATATATATATAATATGGATATTTTAGTCAAATAAATAATAGCTTTTGCTAGAAAAATAAAATATATAGATATTACATAAAATGATAAAGCCTTTTATGAAAATAATCATATCAAGTAAAATATTTGTTATTAAAATATAATTATTATCTTTTAACCGAAACCTATTAAAATTTCTTTATTATCTTTCAATCAAGACTCATTAAACTTTTTTTTCAACTAATTTTAATTATCAATTATTTTTCATCAATTAATTATTAATAAATTATTATTTTACCTAATACCACCTATCATCAAATAAACTCTAAATTATTTTAGCAAGATTTAAACCTTCAATTTATTAGTACCTATTTCCCAAAACACTAATTATTTTAAATATGAAATTAGCCTTGGCTTATAAATCTTTTTTATTTATTATGTGGCCTTAAAGCTTGGGACACTAGAATCATGGTAGTAGTGAGTTGAGTTAGTTTTATTTGTGAAAGTGGATTTTTGCATGAGTTTGATTGTGGTTTATATTTACCCCATGCGGGGTGAGGTCAGCTATTGGAGACCTTTATTGTGAGCAATGATCAGGTAAGTTGTTGCGTAAAACCTGATTGATGTAAAATTGTTTATTATGGCAAGCCAAATGTAGAGTACATGGACACTCATTTTGTAAAGGCAATTGAGGAGTGACTTCTTTCTTATTTCAGTCAAATAAATTATTTGAAAATCAATAAGTAGATTTACTTAAACTCAAAACTCTTTCTAAAACTAATTTTGACAAGGACTTTGGAAACCCTTAATTGCCATTTTCATGTGAAACTGTGTTTTGTTCATTTTCTCCCAAGTGGGATACGTTACGTTGAGTACTCAATAAGGGTAGGCTAGTAGTACTAGTTTTGAAGAGTAAGAGTGAGTCTTCTAGCAGGAGGCCACCTCCAGAAGATGAACTCAACTTAGAGAAACGTCAGTACTATTTAGTCATGAAGGTCCGAGCTAGCAGTTTTTATTTCAGTCAAGTGACTATGTTTTGCCGGAATGGACACCCGGTTGTTGTTTGGGTATAGAGAATGAGGAGTATCTTGCCAGGCAGGCCAATCACCTACCTTTTGTCAGTTTGCACAAAGTGTCTGCATTCTGACCGGTTATGGGGCCCAACGTGTGGTAACCCATGACTCTTTCTTTTGAGTGGTTGATTTTAATTATTGTGTATGGTGGGAAAAGCCAAAACGCCACTCTTGGTTTTAACTAATATTTATTGCTTGCCAGTATTTCTCTTTTAAAGATTTTATACTTTGCATTCACGAACTGTTTTCACTCAACACTCAAAGCACACACGGACTTACTGAGATTTTTGTCTCATCACCCTTTTTACCATAATTTCAGGTCGATCCTGCTGTGGGGATGAGTAGCTAGATATTGCCTGCCTTGGAAGATTTTTCTGATAACTGATTTGTGTAGTGCTTTGGGGAGTTGAAAGTGGATAATTTTTTTTTATGGATTCGTTTTTTTTAATTCTTGGATTTATTCTTGGGTTTTAATAAATTTTAAGTCAAAATATCATTTTTATTCCGCTATTTTGATTGTGTGACCTAGTTATAAAGACCCCTTGTTCTTTGGACGGGGCGACATCCCTGACCCTGGCAGGCCTAGGTAGCGGGGTGTTACAGACTTCAACCATGGCCATGTTTTCTTCATCTTTGGACAGATCTAGCCTCCTAGGAGTTGAGATCCATTCGAAACTCCTTCAAGGTACTCATCAATCATGTAAGCCCCTTCAACTCTTATTTTAAATTCAAGATTCAAGTCTCTAGGGTGATATTGAAAGGAGATGGATTATGTTTGAGGTTTGAGCATGTATTGTTGTAATGAGTTGAGATTGAATCATGAATAAATGTGTTTATATGATGGAGATGGGATTGATGCATGAGTTGATTGTCTTGGTTGATTGTGTGACGTTTTTAGAGTTTAGTGCATGTCTCCATGTCATGAGTGGTATTTGTGTTCAAGCATGCTAGAGATTATGTCACTTTTGGTGAATATGATTTATATTCAAGTATGATTGTAAAGCCATGAGTATGTTTATGCTAGTAGAGGTTGGATCATGTCTTGATAAATTTAGATCTATGCCTTTATTCATGATTTGGATGATTTGATGAATTGAAGTGGAGTGTATGTTCATGATTGTGATTAGAAAGTGGAAATATGATCATGATCTAGTTGTCCCTAAGCTAATTTATTTCATCAATAAAATGATTAATATTATAAATTTTGCTAGTAGATCTCGAAAACCCTAGAAAATGTAGATTTGGTCTTTTACATAAAATACTGATATTTTAGTCAAATAAATGACAGCTTTTATTACAGAAATAAAATATATAGATATTATATATAATGATAATATCAAATAAAGCCTTTTATATAAATAATCATAATAAGTAAAATATTAATTTTGTGAGTCTTATATTCATAAATATCATTAAAATTTATTATCTTTCAATTATTATCTTTTAAGCAAGACCTATTAAAATTCACTTACAACTAATTTTAGTTACCAATTATTTTCTATTTTAAATAATTACATCTACGTCCTAGGACCCTTCAACAAATAAACTCTAATTTGTTTTTAGCAAAATTTAAACCTTCAACTTATTAGTACCTATTTCCCAAAACACTAATTATTTTAACTCTCAAATTAGACTTAGCTTATAAACCCTTTATTTATTTTCTAGCCTTAAAGCTTGGGACACTAGAATCATGGTTGTAGTAAGTTGAGCTAGTTTTATTTGTGAAAGTGAATTTTAGCTTGAGTATGATTATGGTTTATATTTACCCTAGGCGAGGTTAGGTCAACTATTGAAGACCTTTATTTTATCTCAAGCTAAGGATCAGGTAAGCTCCTGCATAAAACCTGATTGATGCAAAAATGGTTCTATGGCAAGCCAATTGTGGAGTGCGTGGTCACTCATTTCTGTAAAGGCAATTGAGGATTATTTCCTTTCTCATTTCAAGCAAACAAATTATTTGAAAATCAATAAACAGTTTTACCCAAACTCAAAACTCTTTCTAAGGCCAACTTTGTCTCAAACTTTGGAAATTCTTAATTGCCATTCTAAAGTGGAGCTATGTTCATTTCATTTTTTTCTCCAAGTGGGATAAGTTACGTTGAGTACTCAATAAGAGTGGACTGCTAGGACTAGTCTTTGAAGGGTTAGGGTAACTCTCTCAGTAGTTGGCCACCTCTTCCCGGATGAGATGCCACTCCAATAGGTCGTGCCGGTCCAAGCTAGCAGTTTTCAGTCAAGTGACTGTGTGTTGCCAGAATGGACAACCGGTTTTATTTGGGAATAGAGAAAGAGGTGTATCTAGCCCGGTTGGCCGATCACCTACTTTTTGTCAGTCTGCACAAAGTGTGGCATTCTGACTGGTTATGGGGCCCAATGTGTGGTAACCCATGATCACCTTTTTGAGTAGTTGATTTTATTGAATATGTATGGTTGGAAAAGCCAAAACACTACTCTTGATTTTGACTATTGTTTATTGCTTGCCAGTATTTCTCTTATGAAGGTTTCACACTTTGTATTCACGAACTATTTTCACTGGACATTCAAAGCACACATGGACTTACTGAGATTTTTGTCTCATCACTGTTTTTACCATGATTTCAAGTCGATCCTACTGTGGGGATAAGTAGCTAGTTGTAGCCTACCTTGGAAGATTTTGCTAATATTTATTTTGTGTAATGCTTTGGTAGTTGAGAGTGGATAATTTTATTTATGAATTTATCTTAAATTCTTGGTTTGTAATAAATTTTAAGTTTAAAGTATTATTTTTATTCTATTATTTTGAATGTGTGACCTAGTTATAAAAACCCCTTGTCCTTTGGACAGGGCGACATCCTCGACCCTGTCGGGCCTAGGTAGTGGGATGTTACAGTTAATAATGATAATAACTATCATAATAATAACCCAAAATAATAGTTAATTACCGTTGTAATAATGGAACCAAAACGACAGTCATTAACCATCGTAATAAAGAAAATAACCATCATAATTATTTAATATGACGGTAAATAACTATCGTATTAGTTATCTTAATATTTTAAATATAATTTTTGCTTATATTTTATTGTAATAAGAACTATCGTAATATAATAATACGATGGTCACTGACCATCGTATTAGTTTATGTAAATGTTTTGAATATAATTTGTCCAGATTTTAATTTATATTTCCACTATATAAATAAATTATATATATTTAGTAATGTGACAAATAAAATTATATTATCTTACATATACATTTTACATTTAAAATGATAATTACGCACATAATATCTTTCTATGAATTAATATAACTGTTAGTGTTGTGCCCTAGAGGCAATCACTTGTACATTGTATATGACATATTTTATTTTAATAAAAGACATTATTTATCTTACAGCTTTTTTTGTTTACTTTAAGTAATATAACTGTTCGATAAAGTCCCTAGTACAACATTGTATTAAGGAAATCATGATAGAGATCATGATATGAGATTCCTACTACACTAGATGGTGTTAGTACTTAAATAGCCCCTACTTATAGTATTAATAAGACAGGACATCATTAATGCGTTAAGACTAGCATGTCTTAGACTTCCTGATTTGATCAGGTGGTGGTTCTCATAACCGTACATATTGAGATACTCAAAGTTAACACATGGATGCATGTTAATGGAACAAGTTCATAGGATGACCTAGCTTTGAGATAATCACATGGATAACTATTTAGTGCCAGTGATATAATCTCAATATAGAAAACGTGCAAGTATCCTTAGACTTGAAATCTCCAAAGTACTTTGTTTTCTGAGCTTTGTAGTTTGATTCCAATCTCCGGAGCTCGATCGAGGGTTGCCTATGGAATGGATATTGGGTACATTGTGAAGTAAACAAAAGTAATTGAGAGGGTCAATAAAGGATTCACCACTCCTAATAGTAGGAGTGAATATCTCACGGCCACTTGTAGGAATTACTACTCGAAAAGTCCTTGGCCAAGGCGATTGTGTATTGGAAACAGTTCCGATTGATACACATCTAAAGTAGTGGATTCCTGGCATAAGTACTATTGTATTCAGCCCATAATTAATTCTAGAGGGAGTTGGCACTAATTTCGTACTCTAAACCGAATGAGATATTGTATGGTGAAAGGAGTTAATTGTACTGAACTTTGTTATTGAAGGGTTCATGTTAAGCCACTTGACTTCCTGGACTCTTGGGTGATCATGATGTGTTACTAGATACCACTCATGATTTAGGAATATGGGTTTATTAATTAATGAATTTCAAAACACTATTTTTAACACAAGGTTTAACTCAATCAATTTCAAAACACTATTTTTAACACTTTCTTCATTCAAGAACATAAAACACATGGTACTACATCTTTCACAACCAATGCAAGACTTGTGTAAGTGATAAATAACTTAGTAGAACCACATCAATACATGACAATATTCTGAAACCATTAGAAAGAATTTAGTTCAAAATGATTATGCATTCCATAAGTTTACTTTTCATACACTCTCTCCACTAATCCGGGACATATCGTGATTCTACTTAGATCAAATAGGACTTTTAAGCTTGTAATGTAAGGCTAAAGACTTGTAATGTAGCTTATCAAACGAAGGATATAATCTAAAATCAAAGAAACTGAGAGTTCGCAAGAAAAGGATAAATAAAATGAATCAATAATTTCCAACTCTTCTTGCTCTCCTATTCCAAAAATTAATCAAACCATAACCTTGTATGGCAATTACACCTCCACTCAAGCAAATCTTGCTTATTTTTCTTTTTTCTCAACTCTTCTCATCAACTTTTCTTTATTTTTTCCACAAGATCACTCAAATTTCCAGCAATGGTGTCAAGTACTTTATATGAACTTAACTTTTTACAGCTCAATCACCATTCCTTTTGTGATCTTTTCTTTCTTCTTCTTTCAATAAGTTTTCTCTTCTCTTTACTACTGTTTTTGTTTTTTCTCACTTCTTTTCTTCCTTCCATTCTTTCTAACAGCTTTTTGTTTTCTTCTTTTTTTTTCTTTTTCAACTTCTTTCATTCTTGTTCTTTTTCAACTCCATTTTTTCTCACTCTTACTGCTGCTCTTCTTTTCATTTCATGTTTTCAATCTCTCTTTTTTTTCCTTCTCTTTCTTCTCTTTCCATTTCCTTTCTAGTTTAACTTGTTATTAATCCGTGACTAAAAGTAACAAGTCATGATCTTTATCCCCACATTCTTCCTTAACATTTTCTTACATATACTTTCATCCATCAAGAGCATAGAGATTTGGAAAATTGTTCAAACTCTCAGCAACAAGCAATGGACAAAATATTGTGACGGGTTTTAAAGAAAGAAATCAACAATTTAGGCTCAAAATAGGTACTAGGGATAATATAACAATAGGTAGGCTTGAAATGCTCAAACTATCCAAAGAAGACCTATTACTGTCATCCCTAAGTTAAATCATGATTAACTTTCTTATTTCGCCTCTAGAGGTATTCAAGTAAATTCTAGAATGCTCTATGAATTTTAGTAGGAAAACAAGTTTAAGAACAATGCAAAGCATTTGATCAAGAACTACTTCGTCCAAGTGAATGCAAAAAGTCATGCATAAGTAATAAATGATCTACAACATATGCTCTATAATCCTTCATAAAGACATGCACTTAAAATATAGCTTGAAATCTCAAGAATTTCAGAAAAAATTGAAAATTTTCGCTTAAAATTTACTCCCAAGAAGGAAAAAGTATATGTATAAAAGACTTGTCAATCAAATCACTTCTCCACACTTAAATTGAACATTGTCCTCAATAGCCAAAGAAATATAACAAGAACTAAACAATGCTATGGGACTAAAAATATAAAGGAGAAGAGATAAGAAAAATAAACTTCCATTCATTGTGCATTGTGCTGTACAAGAGCTGAATGCTTTGAAGAACGAGGCATTGGCAAAGTACCTAAAAAGAAAAAAAAACACACCAAAGTATAAAAACAAGAAAAGAAAATAAATCAGAAACAAAAGAAAGAAAATAGTACAAATAAAGGAAGAAAGCAAAAACTATGGAAAAGAAAAAACAAGAGTGATCAAGAAAATGTAGATAGCATCATCAGTCCTCCTCATTATCATCATTCTCATCATCATCGGCTGGTATAGAGATGCCCTTACCACCATGTAGCCCAGAAGAATGCCGCCTCAATTCGGCCAACTGCTGCTCCATAGTAGCTTACCGTTTGCCATGTCATCCATAGTACCTTGCAAGTATAGGAGCACCTCCATTTGCTTATTGAATCATCCCAGCACGGTAGTCTCAAAATTAGTCCAGGAGTGGGACTGAGAGCTGCTAGCTCATGCACGTGCTGGTGCTGGTGGGTGCTCCTCTTCCAGTGTGGGTGGCCTTACCTAACTGGGATGTCTGACCTCGAAAGGAGTTAGCTACTTTTTCAATTCCTGGTTGTACTTGTACCTGCAACTCATAAGAGTTTGCTCAGTGACCATATTGTGCTCAGTGGTAGTCTCCATCAGTTCTCCCTCCAGACTCACACCAAAGTCTTTCAGAGTTTTCATTATAACCAAGGGAAATATGAAGGCTTTTGTGGAGAGATGGTGATGAACAACCTCCCTAATAGATTGGATGATCAAGGATGTAAGAGGGATAGGTAATGTGTTCATCATTCGATGCAAAATATAAGTGTCAATAAATCTAGTCATATTAAAACCACTAGCACGGGGTACAATATTAAACCCAAACATATAGACTAGAGCTTTAAAATTGGCTGCCAGATCATTGTTTGAATAGAAACTATTAGCTTGAAAGGCATTATACTTATGTAATCCTAAGGTAGCTCTACTCCCGCTAGCATCCCAATTCGGGTCAGAAAGAATCTTTTGATTATTCACTTTAATCCATTGCCAAGTATCATCGTCAAAGACCTGGAAGAGGCTAGCTAGTTGGTTTTGAGTGATGACAATAGGGATTCCTTTCACCCTCGTTTCAATATGGGGAAGATGTTTATTGCCCTTATTCATCATATTAGTATAGAATTCCTTAATAAGCACGGGATAATACTTCCCTTTCAATTGGACTATCGAACCCCATCCTAGCCATCGAAACATCATACCCAATTTGAGTGCACAATCTAAGGTGGGTGAGAAAGTCCGTTCAACAATGATCTTATTAGATGCTCTCCTATTGTACCATTCCTCACAAGATGCATCTATAAACTCAGTAGGTCTAAGGGACAAAGGATCAACAGATGAAAGGGTTGAGGAAGAGGAAGCTCTCGCCCTTTTATAAGAATGACCTCTTGCTCTAAACATATTCAAGTAAGGAATGAGGGAAATAGGAAGAGAGAACAATTGAGCTCCAAGACTTAAAATAGGGCAACTACCCTTGCAAAAATACTCCTCAAATCTAACTCAACCCTCAACCAATCTCACAATCCACAAAACCCAAACTTCGTCAATATATAGCACCCTTCCACAAACAATTCAATCAAACACCTCCAATCAATTCAACATAACCTGCAACAATACACGTAAAGTTCACTGTAAAGCATAAACGTGTTGAATATCCTCACTGCATATAAGTAGATATGATCATCTTAATAAAGGCAGTATCATGACATTAAACAATAGTTCAAGTTTCATATGTAGTCATTATTTAACCATCACAAATAGCCATAATTCTAACCTTAACTATATGCATGAATCCCCCAATGATCATATGCATGAATCAAGCATCACAGAAGCATTGACTCCTAATCTAGTCCAGCTCATGAAGTTCAAGGAGTAATGGACTATTTAATCTTAGCATACACATTCCCATTTTTGGCCAACAATATTCCTAAAATTAGACAAAGTCATCTACAACATTTGAACCGTAGGAATTGAATAAAAATCATACCTTTATGATGTTGTATGCATGGGCAAGCAAAATATATAAGCTTTTTGTAGAAATCTAAGTTCTTTGCTTGTGGATTGAATATTATGTTGTTATGAAAAATTGAAGAATTTAAGGATTTTGATTTGTAGCATCAACAAAAGAGATGAAGATAGATGTTATAGAAGTTTTAGGAGTTGAAAAATCAAATTTTGGGAAGTGGAGGATGTGAAGCTGGTGTGGGATTGAGAGAATTTGAGAGAGAGAATGGAGATTTTGATGAAATAGTGGCCAAAATGGCCCTTAAGAGTGCGCCTACCCGACAGGAACTGGCATCGATCCTGGCTCGTGGAGCCGACGCCGGCTTGGTTCTGTCCGGTTCTCCGAAAAAATTTTTTTTATAATAATAATGCAGAAAACACACTAATGCTAAACAATACACTTGAATAAAAAAAAAATCAATCAAAACGACAGGAATAAAAAATTGTCTTAATCACACAGACGGAAAGTAAAGTAAAGTAAAATGGCATCAATGTTTCCCACGGCTTTGATCCCGTAGATTTTCCTTAGTATTCCCTGGTAATGTCCCCGCTTGACGATCTCCCAGGATTTTGGCTAGCTGACCAATTTAGTTCTCCAAATTACGCATGGAGGCCTTTAGGTTCCTTGTTGTCACATCGATTCCTTGGAACTTAGTCTCTGTGGTACTTACCAATTGGCCAATCAACTCTTCCAATGGTGGCTTTGGAGGTGCTGCAGTGTTGGTCATAGGGTTTTGGTTCTTTTGATTGCCACCAAAATTGAAAGAACCTTACCTAGGTTGATTCACATTGCTCCAAGAGAAATTAGGGTAATTTCGCCAACTAGGATTATAGGTAGAGCTATAAGGATTGTTACCTGGCTAGACATTACCTGTGAAGGCCGCTTGCTCTGAAGTTTCTTGAAGTGACCCCATCTTTTGGCATTCATGATTGGGATTTTCTTCTCCACAGAAATCACAACTTACGTTTAAACCCTGGCCCTGAAGTATCACCAACTGTTCCATCTTCTGAGTTAAGGCATCCACCTTAGCCTCTAATGCTGTCACAGCATCTACTTTGTGCACTCCTTGCACACGAGCTCTAGACCTTACACTTCCCCAAGAATGGTTATTAGAAGCTAAATTTTCAATAAGCTTAAATACCTGTTCCGGGGTCTTATGATTGATGGAACCCTTTGCAGAAGAGTCCACCACTTGTTGTGTTGCGAACGTGAGGCCATTCAAAAAGATAAGCATCTGCATTCCCAACTCAAATCCATGGTGTGGGTATTTTCTTAGCATCTCCTTAAATCTCTCCCAACTTTCATATAAAGGCTTAAAATCTGATTGTTGGAAGGCAAAGATTTCATTCCTATGTTTGGTTGTCCTAGCTGGAGGAAAATATTTGGCGAAAATGTTTTCAGCTAGGGTATTCCAAGTAGTGATGGAATCGGTAGGTAAAGATTTTAACTAAGATTTAGCTCCATCTCTCAAGGAAAAAGGAAAAGGCCTTAACTTTATGGCATCCTCGGAAACACCATTCTTCTTGAAAGTATCACAAATCTCAAGAAAACTAGCTAAGTGAGCATTGGGATCTTCTTCAGGTAGCCCGTTGAATTGAACCATATTTTGCACCATTTGGATAATGTTGGGCTTTATTTCGAAATTGTTTGCATGTATCCTAGGCCTAGTGATACATGAGCCTGTGCCCGATAGTGCGGGTTTTACAAAGTCATCCATAACCCTCCTTTCATTCCCATTATTGTTTTGTTGAGCACCATCTATTTCGACGATCAAGTTCCTTTGGATTGTCCGGCGGATCTTTGTTAATGTCCTTTCGATTTTAGGGTCAAAATTGACTATCTCGCCTTCAGATTTTTGGGTCATGTACCAAGGATAGCACCTAAGAAAACAAGAAGTAAGTTAGAGAACATAATTAATGATTAAAATAAAATTAAAAGGTAACAAGTTAGTAACTCAAACATAGTCAATGTTAGTATGTTATGTTAGGGTACAAGGGTGTATAAGAATACATGAAATACAAAAGATACCACCTTTTTGTGAAAAGAACAACCGTACATATCTTACATATTTACATATTTACATGGTTCAATCAACAAAATCTAAGCTTTCATGCTATTATTCCCTGGCAACGGTGCCAAAAACATGATGTGTCCAGATTTGGGTATAAAAATCATATAAAAAAATAAGCACATTTCCAATCAAGTTTAAATTAAAACGTTAACCCCAAATTACACATATGATCAAGCATACTCATCATTAAATGAGCATAGGGTTCAAACGAGTGTTGATCCTCCAGGAACAAGTAGACATTAATCACCTTTCTTTCATTGTTTAACCGGCTTAATAAAATGAAAAATAAATAAAAAAGAAAAATAAAAGAAAAGAAAATAAAAATATATACATCTCAAGGATATAGAATTATGTAACTTAAACCATTATGTTGACATACATGACTTAAAGTACTTAATCTTTATCATAACTAATTATTCTCTTGGCATCATGAAGGATAATATAGATTCACTTCTTTGTCCAAATCCATGAATCCTTATCTTCTAGGTAACTTAGCATCACATATCCTGTCTTAACCAGTCTTACCCAAAAGATGCATTAACCATAGTCCTTGATTTAATTCCCATTCCTGGCAAATTATGCATGAAATTAACTAATGAATCCATACCCTGGCAGACATCAATTAACCTTCAACTACATTGTCCCTACTTTTAACCCCTTTGTCCAAGCAAGTTAAATGCCAACAAGTATAAAACTAATGAATTAAAACTACCATCAACCCCTTTGTCCAAGTAAGTTAATGGGAAGACCCAACCAATTAATATCGTAATACGCACAAGTAATCAAATACCAAAAATAACAATCAATTAATCAAATGGTAAAATAACTCCAAAAATCATGAATATCTACAACAATGTCAAATTATAATAACACAATTAACATATCATTGTTCAAGATAAAGAAAACAAAGTAAAAGAAAGCACTCATAGACAAGCCTCATTCTTCTTCCTTTGAAGACCTTCTTGCACAGCCCTCCTTGAATTGAAGAATTTCTCATTTGATTTGAGTGGTTTTCTATAATGATCAATGAATTCTCCCATTTTCCCTTGTGTTTTTAATCTATTTATAGGCTTAGGAAGTGCCTAAACTTATAGGTACAATGTTTTTGGCCGAGTAGAAGTTGGAAGATACTAAAACTCTACAGATTACCAAAAACCACGTAGAAAAAATCAAGCATTGCCTTAATTTCAGGGTACAGCTAGCGCCACCTAGACTCTTGGAGCCGACGCCAGTTGTGTTCTGGTTCTCTACTTGTTCGCTGATTTTTTTCTGAATTTTGCACAATGAAGACTAGAATGTAGCCGGCGCCGCCATGGCTCTTGGAGCTGGCACCAGTTCCACTCTGTTTTGCTTTGTTTCACCAATTTTTCTATCACTTCGAAGTTCATGTCAACTGTGCATGGCCGGCGCTGATTCCTTTGTCTTAGCCGGTGCCACCTCTAATCTATTTTGCGATGTTTTTTTGTTTCGTTTTACTTCAAAAATCTACAATAATGAACAAAATACCTTTTCAAGGGTAAAATATCAAATATGAAGGAATATGACTAGTTATTGAATAAAATGTATCACAAAGAACCTCAAATAACTAGAAAAAATATGATTAATTTAGCCCCTATCAACGATCACCCAAAGGTAAAAGCTGTTAATTTTATTATCATTATGTCTTGTTTTACACACATAGACGGGTCCTGGGAAGGTACTTCGTTTTATTTTTTGCTGCGCTGTATATGATACGAGCCTGAGATGCCTAACAGTAACGACTAAGATAGTATGTTATAAGGAGATGTACATATACGTATAGGGAGATGTACAGATAGGGTGGTTGAATCCTAAACATGTATTGATCAGGCCGACTCTTGAAGAAGATTTTATATGCCTATAGATGAAAAAGCTATGGCATCTTTTGGGATTTCCAATGAGGATACTCAAATAGACTCCAGATTTTTGTGTAACATTTGATCCCTTGGTTGTGCCTTTGTGGATCTCTTCATAAAGCCGATGTTGGTGTGACATTTGATCCCTCGGTTGTGCCTTCTGTTGCATCTCTTCATAAAGCTGATGTTATTCTCTATTGCTTCAATAGATGGTCGATAACTGAAGATAGATGAGGCTACTGCTCAAATGTCACGACCTAGTATTGCTCGTGTCTATACAGAGTTAGATCTGCCTAAGCCTCTTTTGAAGAGAATCTGGATTGGGTTCGAGGAGTTTGTCTTTTTTCAACTCGTCACCTATGAGAATCTACCTTCTTATTATCTTGTCTGCTCTCAAATTTGTCACTCAGATTCTCAGTGTGGCCAAAGGCCTCGACCAGTAAAGTAAAATGAGACATATGAACGATGGGTGCGTAAACGGCCCCAGGTAGAATTGCGCCCTAATGTGGTTGTGTCGCCGAAAAAGATAAACAGAGATCTTGTGCATGAGCCTATCTCTCAAGCTAACCCTCAAATATCAAAGATGTCGGATGCATTACTGGGATCTCCAGATGATTGGGTGCTCCCTAGGTTTTCAGAGATTGGGGTTTCTAATGCTATTCAAACTGGGTGCATCGATGTTAACGACGCTACCTGTTATGCTTCTGTTATGATTTCTGAGAATGGTAATGTAGAAGATGTTTGGATTAGAGGGGGTATGGAGGGGAATGATCATGTGGCATCATCACTAAGCACTCTAAACCCTAATGAGGAGGTACAGACATTGCTAGCACTAAACCTTTGAAACCCTAATGCTGACCTGAGTGCTACTACCGAGTTCCCCTCAGACATGGCTTTTTCTAACCAAGATGATGTTATACTAGCTTTGCAGGAAAGACGAGTGCATGAGGGTTTAATACAAGATGATCAATCATATGTTAGGGTACTATTTTCTCACAAACGTGCTTATAAATCGGACACAGAGTCCAGTTATGTCCGAGATAATTTCTAGCATTTCCTGGATGCTATTGTTCAATAGAAGAGGATTTCTTCAATAGTTCGGGAGTGCGGGAGAAGGAAGAATCTGCCTGAAACTAGGGTTCAGCCTAGACATAAAGCTAAGCATGCTAGTAGCTCCTCTACAATTTTTGATAACTATGAATTATTTAGTTAGGAATATTAAAGGCATTGCTAAGTATTTTTTAGTTAGGAGGTTGAAAAATCTGATTCAAGAATATAATTTATCCTTTTTTGGCATTCTTGAACTAATGGTGGATAACTCAGCAATTTCTTAAATAGCTTTTAGGTTGGGGTTTCAGCATTGTTATAGCAGTCAGAACTCTAAAATTTAGGTGTTTTGGCATGACTTTGTCAATCTTCACATTTTGTTGGACAATAATCAGCATGTTCACTTATCAGTATTAATACCTATTGGTCATACTATATTGTGCTCGATAGTTTATGTTGCTTGTACTAGGCAGGCTTGGTTAGATTTGTGGGCTTCTTTGATAAATGTTTCATCCTCAATAGACTGCCCATGGATTCTTGTTGGAGATTTTAATGTCATAGCTGCTTTCTCAGAATATTTATGTTCTTCTGCACCGAATCTTCATGCTATTACTGATTTTACTAATTTTATTGATGCATGCTTCTTAAGGACTCTTGATTTTTCTGGAAGTAAATATACCGGGGCAAGGATGGGGGAATAACCTTCTTTTGAACAGTTGGATAGGGTGTTAATTAATTCGATTTAGGACATATCGTTTCACAGCTCTAAGGTTGTTCCTCTCAGCAGAAGTGGCTCTAATCATTCTCTGCTCCTTATTAAAATTGCATTGACAGATAATGCGGTTGCGTCTAAGCCATTTCAGTTTCAGAAAATATGGACTCACTATTCGCAGTTTCAGGATGTATTAAAGCTAGCTTGGCATGGTTCTTTTCATGGTAATGGAATGCAGATTCTTTTGTCTAACTTGAAGTTGGTCAAGAAAACTTTGAGAGAATGGAATTGACTTGTGTTTGGTAACGTTTTGCAGAATGTTAAGCAAGTAGAGGATGAGGTTTTGAAGGCTGGAAATTTTGTATGAGTGCACTGTGTCTACTGTAAATAGACAAGAGTATACTGCGGATAAAGCTAAGCTTGCTTTCCATTTGAAGTGTGAAGAGCAATTCTAGAGGGAGAAGTCTCGATTAAAATAGATTAATGAAAGGGGTGCCTATACTTAATTTTTTCATGACTACTGCAAAGCTCGGTGACAGAAGCTCATAATATTGGCTATTTGTGATAAAGATCGCCAGTCCCTCTCAGAGCAAGCTGACATAAAAGCTACTATGGTTTATTATTTTAGTAGCTTATTAGCACCATCTGGGATTTCTTTAGAGATTCCGCACAACTGGATGTTTGAATCTATCCCGAGTCTACTAACTTACGAAGATAACTAGTCACTTGATTCACTAGCCACTATGGATGAGGTTAAGGAAGCTAGTTTTTCATTAGGGGTGGATAGTGTGCCAGGTCTAGATGGGTTTTCAAGGTCTTTTATACGCAGTGCTGGGATATAATTGCACAAGATGTCCTATGTGCAGTTAGAGACTTCTTCACGAGACTATCGTTTCCTAAGAGCTTTACCAACACATTATTGGTCTTGTTACCTAAGGTGTTGGCCCCCTCTTCTTTTTCTCAGTTTAGACTTATTAGTTTATGTAATCATTATAACAAAATAATTACAAAATTTTTGGCCATATGGCTAGGTGCATTATTACCTAATCTTATCTCTTCTAATCAGGTGGGTTTTGTGAAAGAAAGGGATATTTTGGAGAATATTTTACTGGCTCAAGAGATGATGCATTCTATTGATAGAAATGTTAAAGGTAGTAATGCAATATTAAAGCTTGATATGAAAAAGGCCTTTAATGGTGTATCTTGGGGTACTTTGCTAAAAACCATGGAAAGATTTAGGTTTAGTCCATACATTAAAAATCTGATTCAAAATTGTTTATCTAATTGTTGGTTTTAGGTTTTGATGAATGGAGAAAGCTCTGGTTATTTTACCTCTTCCAGAGGAGTGAGATAAGGGGATCCTCTTTCCCCTGTCTTGTTTATTTTAGGTCAGGAGATTCTGTCTCATTCTTTGGAGGTAAAGTTGGATGAAGGTGCTTTTGTGCCTTATTTGGTGCCTCAATCAACATTTCCTATTACTCATCTAAGTTTTGCTGATGACATGATTATTTTTACTACTGGAGCTAAGCATTCCTTGCGAGCGATTAACGGAATTTTTGAGGATTATCAAATTGTCTCAGGATAGCTCCTCAATATTTTTAAAAGCTCATTCCTAATCACAACCAGAGCATTTTCTTGGAGCGCATCTTTTGTTGTGAGGGAAGTTGGTTTTTTTAGGAGGACTCAACCTTTTACTTATTTAGGCTATGCTATATTTAAAAGGCATGCCAAATAGGCTTTTTTTTAGAACTTAATTGATAAGGTGAAGAAGAGAATACAAGGCTGGAAATTTCATTCTCTTAATCAGGTTGGTCACATTCAGCTTCTCTATTCAGTTCTTTTTTCCACTCCATTACATATTTTGCATGTTTTATCTTCTCCTTCTATGGTTTTTCATAACTTGGAATGTTTGTTTTGCTCCTTCTTATGGGGTTATTCTAAATATGGTGAGAGGAAATATTGGAGGAGCTGGAGGTCAGTGTCTTTTCCCTAGGATGAGAATGGGTTAGATTTGCGTAACTTGATAGATATTAATCAACCCTTCTCTATGAAGTTAAAGTGGAAGTTCAAGCAAAATAGATCTTTGTGGGCTAACTTTATATAGGCTAAGTATGTTCCTTTAGGGTTTCATGTATTTCAACTTCAAGCACCTCAGGTCTGCTCGAGGGTTTGGAGGAGGATGCTTTGCATTGTGCCTGCGACTGAGCATTATATTTCTTTTAGGATCATGGGGGGTTTTTCATCATTTTGTCATGAGAACTGGAGTGGTTTGGGCTATCTGTTTGATTTGAGTTCTTCAGTCCCTCATTAGTACTTGAGAATTCGAGATTGTTTGTCCAATGCATTCTGGGATGCTAGTTTTCTTCTTTCCATTCTGGATGATAATTTAGCTTTTCAGATCCTAACTTTTTTACCGCCTTTGTAGCTGTGTAATGGTGAGGATATTATGATATGGCGGCCTACTTCTAAGGGTGATTTTATAGTCACCTAAACGTGGTCTGTATCTAGGCAGACGAAGGGTGTTTTGACCTTGATGAAGGATACAAAGTCTTTAGGTGTTCAGCCAGCTGCCAAAGTGTTCCTATAGAGATTACATAATTCCATTCTGCCATTGGATAGTGTGTTGCAAAGTATAGGCCTTCCGATATGTTCACAATGTAGTTTCTACTGTGCGACGGTTTAGAATACTGACCATCGATTTGTTCATTGTTTATTGGTTTGGGATATTTGGACAAAAGCTAGACAGATTTTAGGGATTTATAGCAGCTCTTTAAGGGAAGTGCATTTGCATCAGTATTACATGCATTGGTGGTTTGCAGCCAGTTCGGTGAGATCTTTTTCTAGAGTGTTTATGACCGGTACTCCTTAGGAGATTTGGAAATGTAGATCTGTGTTGCGTTATGAGGGTACTAGGTTTTCTTCAGGGGTGGTTCTATAACACCCCACTACCTAGGTCTAATAGGGCTGGGGATGTCGCCCCATCCAAAGGATAAGGAGTCCTTATAACTAGGTCACAAAGAAGGAGATAAAAGTAATACTTTAAAATTGAACTTATTACAACCCAAAAATTCAGGAACAAATCCAAAATAAATTGATTACTACAATCTCTATAAACAACACATAAGATAAATAACATAAAGTCTTCAAAGTAGGCAAAAAATCTATCTACTCATCTCCACAACAGGATTGACCTGAAAACATGGCATAAAAGGTGATGAGATAAAAATCTCAGTATGCCCGTGTGTGCTTTGAGTGTTTCAAGTAAAATAGTTCATGTATGCAAGTTGTAAACATTGCATAAGAGAAAGTACTGGCAAGCATGAAATAATGTGAAAATAAAGAGTGGTGTTTTGCTTTTCAAAGCATACATGTGCACAATAAATACAACCACTCAAACAGGTAGCCATGGGCCACCACATGTTGGTCCTTATGACCATATAACGGTCAGAATGCCACACTTTGTGCAAACTGACAAAAGGTAGGTGTACGGCCTATCGGGTGAGATACTTCTCCTTCTCCGCACCCAAACTTACAGGTTGTTCACTCTGAAAACACACAGTCTACATGATTGAAACTTGCTAGCTCGGACCGGCATGACCTACTGGACTGGCATCCTATCCGGGAAGGACTCACCCTTGAGAGACTTACCCTAACCCTTCAAAGACTAGTTCTAGTAGTCTACCCTTATTGAGTACTCAACGCTGATTGCCCCAGTTGGGAGAAAACTGATAATACATTGCTTTATTTGGAAATAGCAATTAAGGGTTTCTAAAATTCTTGTCAAAGTTGGGTTTTAGAAAGAGTTTAGTATTTGTGCAAAACTGCTTGTTTAAATTTTCAAATGATTGGCTTGACTGAAATAAAAAGGAAATAGTCCTTAATTGCCTTTACAAAATGAGTGTCCATACACATCGCATTTGGCTTGCCATAGTAACCTTTTATCTTCAAATAAGTTTATGCAGGAGCTTACATGATCCATTGCTTGATCAAATTCACAAATCTTCCAAAGCTGACCTAACCCCACCTGCGGTAAATACAAGTTATAAGGTTATACTCAAGTTATATTCGCTTACATAAATAATGCTAGTTCATCTTATTACAATCATGACCCTAATGTCCTAAGTTTTAAGGATAGATGATAAAGGATTTAATAAAATAAGTCTAGCTTGATAAATTAAAATAACTAGGGTTTGTAAAATAATTACTAATAACTTATGGATTCAAATAATAAATTTTGAGTGATGATATTAATAAATAAACTAGGGTTTAACTGATGAAGAATCCTAAGTCCAAGGTGATATTAAAATATGGTAATTCTTAAATAGTAAAATAAATTATTACTATTCCCTTAACTAATAATCAATACGTATTAAAATTAATAATAAATAAATTTTATTAAATTTTGATTAATAAATAAATATAAATAATATTCTACAATGTCATTAATATTTGACTTATTATTATTTATATAAAAGGTTTCATTTATTTATTATTATTATTATTATTATTATTATTATTATTATTATTATTATATATAAATACATATATATTATTTTTAATAAAAGATATCATTTATTTTACTAGTAAAATATCACTATCTTATTGAATATTCCATTTCCAAAACTTCCTAAGAATTTTGAAATCTTTGGAGAAAAAGCATAGTAATAATTTTAATTAGGGTAATAAAATTTGCTAATCAAAATAGCCTAGGATCAACAAGGTTATGATCATAATTTTCCTATTTCTAACAAGAATCATGAACATATACTCTAGCATCAATCAACAAACTATTCTATTCATGAACAAGGCTTAAATCCATCCTACTATCACATGGCCAAATCTCTACTAAGCATAATCATACTCATGGCTTCAATGAAAATAAGAACATAATATTCTATTCACCAAATGTGACATAACATCTAGCATGCTTAAACATTCATAATCTCTTAAGACATAGAGAGCATACATCGATTCTCAAGGAATTTCTCAAAGTTTAATCATGATCAATCATTCTCATGCTCCAATCTCAACCCCTTCATACATATGCAAATAATCAATCCCCCGTTCATATTCTATCCTTTCTATCAATATCTAAGAGACATGACCAGAATTCAAAAGAAAGGTTAAAGAGAAATATTTGGTTGATGACTATCTCGATGAAGATTTAAAAAGATCTACACGCTTGAGAGTCTTGAATTGTCTAAGAGAGGAGAAAGAAAATAGCCATGGTTGTAACAACCATTTTGGGAGAGAGAGAGAGAGAGAGAGAGAGAGAGAGAGAGAGAGAGAGAGAGAGAGAGAGAGAGAGAGCATTAGTATGACATGTTAAAGGTTGAAGGGGAGAAGATGAACAAAAGTTGTTCCTGGTTACCTTGATGATGTTCTTGAGACTTTAAGGAAAAATATGGTTTTGATCTGATTGCAAATTTTTATTTTTGAGATTTAATGTTATGAATTCTAGAACTAGATTCTAGGGAGTATGTAGGCGTGTTCTAAAGTTTTTGAGAGGGATTGGAGGTATTTAGAGTGGTCCTTGGCATGAAGAAAGGTAATGTGTGTTCTTGGTGAAAATGGAGAGGATTAGAGGGGAATGCTGGACGAATTTTCTAAAGAGGATTGGCCAAATGATTGAGGGAGTTCAGGGATTTTGGTTTTCAGATTTGGGAGGAAGAGAAAAATCTGGTTGTTTGAAATTCAAATGGAGAAATTTGAGTGTTTTGAGGTGGAAGATATGTTAATGGTGTTTGATTGATGGAGGTTTCTTAGAGTTGCAAATGGCTGACTGGTTTTCTGTGTTTTTCTGAAATGAATGAGGGTTGAGGGAACTATAAGGTTGGCTGAATTTCTGAGTCCAATGGTAGAAGAATTTCTGGTTATGAATCCTAATCTAAGGGCGTTTCCATGAAGCAAATGCTAGAAATTTTGAAATTCAAATGCAAGTATGATTGGAGTGATTGTAGGAGAAATTTGAGGTATGGATATGGAGTCTACTTGTGTAAGGTCAATGGAGGGGGTAATGGTATTCAGTTCATGGCTAAACAAGGATTAACTTACAGAGATTTGAGAGTGGTTTTGGGATAAGGCTTGGAGAGAACAAGGCTGAAATTTTTTTCCTGGTTGTGGTTCGAATGTTTGCAGAATTTTTTGTGCTGTTTTTTCTGCAATATTCCAGATGATTTGTAGAGAGTTTGGAGAGGTGTTTGAGGGCCCTTCAAGGCTGGTTTTTAGCCTTCTTTATGGAGGAAAAGCATAGGTAATTTACTGGTTTGATGGTAGTAGAAACATCTTTGATTTCAAGCTGCCATGTAGTGAAACTGCCCATAATTTTTTCTAGTTTGTGCAGTTTTGTGCAGTCCGATTTTTGCACAAGAATTCTAGTCTTCAAGATGAATAAATTGGCCATTTTTCTGGCAGAAATTGAGTAAGATAGGTGGCTGAGATTTTTGAAGGTTAGGCTGCTCAAGAATCTGGAAAAATTTCAGATTTCTTTCATGGAGAATATGAACACTATAGAATGGAGTTTGAAGGCTCAACTATAGAGATTAATTTATCTTGTTAACCTTCCTTAACTCTTTCCCTAATTTCAGTCAAATCTCCAACCTCTAAGAATCATTTTCGAAATTTAAAGGCCAAGAATCCTTGCTGAAGTTTCTGGAATTAAAAACTTGGATTTGGATAAGTTTTGAACAAATTTAATTGGTGAAGAGTTTAAGGTAAGCTAGGGAATAAAAGGACATGAGTCCCTCAATAATTCTTTTTACGACATAAGAATAGGATTAGGACATTCCTTTCGTGTCTCCCTTAGGACAACACTCCTATTTTTATTTATGGAATGCAAGAGATGAAAATCCAACCTTAAATTAAAATAATCATGATAAAACTTAAATTATGAGATTTGAACTCATGACCATAGAGATTAATTCCAAACCCTAACCACTAAACTACAACAACTCTTGTTCTTATTTTTTCTCGCAAATATTCTTCCTATTTAATCCTCAAGCTATCTTCCTATCTTGACCTCAAGCAAAATTACCATTTTACCTTTCCTACTCAAAAAGCATAACTAAGCCTTTTAGCCTATAAATCATAATTCTAAAGCACATAAAATCATTCAAATATATATATATATATATATATATATTCATGCAAAATGATATGATATGCATCCCGACCCCATTACTCTAGGGTTGGCTTTAGATGGGGTTTCACAGGTTCTATGGAGGAAAGTCCAGGAGTTTGTTCGATATACAACTTAGGTGTTTCCTATAGGCAGAGTGGTAGGGATTTCATGTTTTTTTCAAGTTCAGTTTCGCCTTCATAACAGTGGGAATATATTCTCAGTTATATGGGAGAAGGGATTTACCTCATATTTCATTCTAAATATCAAAAGTGCTTCTAATGGTAACCCTGGGCTATTTGGTTCTGGAGGACTTTTAAGGGACGGGCTTGGCAACTTTGTGTATGGGTTTTCATGCTTTATCGGTCATGCAGATCATTTTCAAGTAGAGGTTCAAGCTGCAATTCATGGTTTGAAGTTTTGTTTGAGATATGAGGTTAGGAATTTGATTGTGAGGATTGATAATCAAACTTTAGCTACTTATATTGTTAGGGATATGCCCTAGAGTTAATTTGTACTTATACTATAATCGTTATGTATTATGTAATAATACAAGGTATTTCTTTTCACGGATAGTGCATTTAGTTTTGTGGTCATCTAGTATGTGACTTGATAGTAAAACTCTACAATCCATACAATGACTATTCTTAAACTGTTCCTGATCTATTATTATTAGTAGAACAATAATAAATTAATATTAGTATGCTTGTGACTTGATGGCTATGTTTTACTAGTAATGGATATATGTGATACCAAGTCAAAACATAAATACATGTTAGAGAACATTGTATTAGACATAACCCACTGTGAGAGTACTTCATGGAACATGTCATAAGTACTTTCTAGCCATAATGATATTAAAAGTCCTTCGACTTGAATTCATCATATTTCCTACTTGATAAATTCTATATTTTGACATTGTCTAAAGTTATCTCTAAAGTTATCATTGTACTTAGATTGCAGCCTACAACACTCAACTGTGTGTCACCGGAAGGGTAAGTATACCGTAGCGTACTACCGAGAGTCAATACAAGGTATACCGCAGCATACCAAGCCAGAACATCGCAGCGTACTACTGAAAATTAATAATAGGTATACCGCAACATACCAAGTGTATCGCAACACACTCTTGCCACCGTACGCCAGGGGTCCCAATCCTGACGTCAATCACCATCGAGGCTGCAACGAATCAAATGCACTGAGTTTTTCCACTTGGCATCCGTGGAATGACTCAATAATAAGAAGCACAAGCAGGCGTAGCAATTCTCCAGTGCTAACGGCCAGCCTGGATGACTCATCTCAATGTCTTGTCATCCTATTTAGAGTAAGACAAACTCCAGAACTAATCGAGTTATTTGGAGTCGTCTATCTCTAACATGAAATAATACAAAGATCATAGTCCTTGCTGAGTACTCAACGTTACCAATACCAGCCCCTACTGACTGATCAGGCCAGAGGGTTATTTGTTCTTGCAGGATTTTCAACAAAAAAAAAATATATTTTTGGGGCAAAATATCATTTTTCAGAAATTGATCACACTGACTCACAAATCAGATATTAAATTCCATAGGCTGCACAGGGCTAATCAATTCATTGCATAGGCACATCAGGCTAATAAACCAATTTTTGGGATTAAAATGTCATTTTTCAATAGTCAATCTCATATCGAGAGATCATTTTTTAAAACCCTATCGAAATAGGGTAAAGAGATCTTTTCACACATTAAAACAAATTTCCAAGAATATTCAGGCCATTTTGCCCGTACTCGATCACAAAAGTCATTTCCAAGGGTATTTGGGTCATTTTACCCATACCCGATTCCAAAAGACTTTCTAAGGGTATTTAGGTCATTTTACTCTTATTCGATTTAAAAAATGTTCACAAAGGTTCCATTAAGGATATTTTGCTCATTTACTGAATACCCAATTCCAAAGGTTTTCATAAAACATTCCAATAAGGACATTTGAATCATTTTCCAAATTCCCGATTCCAAAAGGAACTCGTTTCAAGAAATTCAAAATTCTAATCCAAATAGAGAATTAAATTTAAAGTTTCCAAACATATTTCCATAAAATGTTCCAGTAAGGGCATTCTAGTTAATTTATGAATTTTCGTTCCAAGAAGTACCATTTTCTGAAAATCCCAAGTGCTGAATCCAAAAGGTCTGAATTCACAAAATTCTTGCTTTAATCATCCGTTAAGGTTTCCAAGCCAATTATGAAGTTCATTTGAACCTAGAATGGCATAAAATAAATCGTGCTCAAATCAACCTCAAATATGTTCAGGGATTTCCAAAACGGTATAAAACACAGTATTTCATGAAAAAAAAAAGAAAAGAAGCACACTAGTTTTCAAAAAGTTTTAGAAATCAAAGAGTCTCGCCTCATTTCCTAATTAACTTTTCTCGTTCACGGCTATTCGACCACCGTTTCTATAGTTTTCAATGTTGCTTTGGCTGTTTATTGATAAACCTACATAAAACATTATTTTTATGTTAAATCGTATTTGGTCAAAAAGTAGCCGACCACCCCGATGGGTAGTTGACGTCAAGCCAACGTTTAGCCGATGGGGCCGAGTCCAACCAACATTTAGTTGATAGGGCCGATAGTTAATGAAAACGTTCAACTTTCATTCATGTCATTTTTTTCATCATTTTTTCAATTCTTTCCTTTTATTTTTCCAAATCCTTCCTCCCTTCATACACAAGGGATTCACTCCATATTTCTCATTCATTTCATCCAGAATTACACAATTAATCATTCTTAAGTTCATATTTTCAAACTAATTTTCTAGAATTTCACTGCTCAACACATGATTTTGTCTAGCACATAACATTCAATCTACAGCTCCGATTTGGCTCTATGATATACCAAAATAACCGTAAGACTCTTAGCTTCAATTTTATATAATATTTTTCCAAGTTTATGTTTTTGTGACACAATACTGTGCAAAAAATGCCCTAGTAGTTTTCCTCCAGTTCAACTATTCATGCTATCCTTTAATTTCCTTTACCCCTTTAACACCTTGAGAGCACTAATTCATTCAATTTTCCTTCAAATCACCTTTGATCCTTCAATTTTCAGATTCCAACAACTCATGAAAGTCATGTTTATTCAACACAACTTTACTTCTTTCTATCACACGCTAGCATAATTCATTTTTCTAACTAATTAACTTCCATTTCAATTTTTCTTTGGTCATCATCTCATCAACCAAAATCAATCCTTCAAACTACCATGAATATTCAATTCTTTATCACACAAAACAAAGTTCATCAATAATGTTTATAAACCTTAGCTTTTGATCCAAAATCAATACATGAAAACATTTTCATGTTAAAATTGGTATCATAATGATCACCGTTCACCCAACAACTTTAATTCTACAAAGACGAGGTTTTACCATGTATATAAGGCTATTTTGTGTGATTTTCTCCAAGAACTTCTCAAGAACTCACACACTACACTACGAACACACACTAGTAACTTTTCTCCCTCTTTTTGCTAATTTCTTTGATTTCATTTTCTCTTGTTTTTCCTTTCTTGTGGCTGCCGAAAATAAGGCTATGAAATAACCTTTGCCCCACCATTTCTGATCAGATTTTAGCCAAGAGAATTTTAATTCAATTAATTGTATGGTGGCTAATGTATAGGTGTGTTCCAACGAAAAAATTACACACTATTTCACTTATTTTTCTTCCTCAAAATTTCCTCTTCTTTCCTCTTATTTGGCTGCCGATTTTCTGGCTGTTTTTTAGTCACTCATCCACCTTCTCATGGTCCAAGTATTGGCCAATCACATTGTACAAGACCTTAATTAAAAGGGCCTACAAATGAGGTGTTCTAATCACAAAAATAAACGTTATTCTTTATTTATTTTGCAATTCTTTAATTCCATGTGTCTTGCATGAATTCTACATGCAACATCTCTTAAGTTGACACATATTCATGGGCTACCAATCACAAAATGCCGCACACACCGTTTTTAAGTACGATTTTCTATTTTTCTCAAAAATGACCAAAATCGAGTCCGAAACGGGAAAATATTTTACTTTACCATTCAATTCCAAAAATTCTACTGAATCCATTGGTTATACTTAAATTCTTTATTTCCCTCTCACTTTTATCAAATTCGCGGTCAAAGTCGTGGGTTAAAATGACAAAAATGCCCCCGGTGACCTGAATATCATAATTCACATCAAAATATGCGTTTCATCATACTAATCAATTCCTCTTCTCAATGTACCCTCAAATTCTTATAATTAACAGTAGTAGCCTTCCGAAGATTTAGGGTACGGGTAGAACAAATCCAATAGTTACATCCATGTCCTGACAAAATATTATTATACCAAAATTTTCTTTTCATTACACCGATCATCTTTTGTTCCGGCCATTGATATAAATTCTCATCCTATTACAAGTAGTAGCCAATCGAAAGTAAAATGTGGGGTATTACAACTCTTTATTCATTGTTTAACCCACCTAAATAAAGTGAGAAACTAATAAAAAGAAAAATAAAGAAATATATTCAACTCAAGGATATAAGATTATGCAATTTAGACACTTATCCTAGAAAACATGATAATGAACCAATTAGCAATTCTCTCAAATAGTTATCATCTTGGCATCATGAAGGAATATAAAGTAAAATTCAATCATTTGTTAAGTCATGAATCTACTTAGATAAATTCCACTTCTTTTGTTAATCTATGGAATTACTATTTTTTGATTCATATTAACAAATTTGTCAATCAAGCTAACAAAACCAAAATATACATTAAGCTCATCAAAGTTAAGTTAAACAAGCTCATATCTAGTACAAGAAAATCATTATATTCCTCAAGCGAAAACATAGATAACATAATTCATATAAGCCAAGCCATTTAACCAATTCCATCATTATAGACTCAAATTTACACAACTCAAGTTAGTGAAACAAGGGAAACACTCCACTTTTCTTTTTTTCTATAACTTTGGGAATTGATAGCCTCGAATGCATGGATTTCTCTTCACACACCCTATTGGCCCCCATATAGTCATCATTTATCATTTTTTTCATCAATTTTCTTTTTCTTTCTTCTTTCTTTCCTTACCTTCTTGCCTTTGAGATAGCTTCAAGAGAGTGTGATACTTCTTTATTTCTTCTCCTCCACTCACCATATTAGCTCCCTTTTCAGCAAAACGTCTCTTTCTTTTCTTTTCAACGAATGAAAGCAAAATGTTTCCAACTCGCATTCTTTCTTTTTCACCCTTTTTTTTTGCTCAAATTCCTTATTCACAATCTAAAGTCAAGAAAATTTTAAATCCATAATAAAAGATTTAATCAACAACTATTCCCATATTTCATCATATCATCCATATTTAAACTCAAAGTATAAAATAAAACTTAAATACCAAATATAACCAAGGTTAACATAAATTCTCAAGATTTAGCAAAATCCTACTTAATACCTAAGTTTACTTTTTAGTTAAATCAACTATAATGAATGACAAATCCATATCCAAAATTAGTAAGAAAATCTTCACTCCATTATAGACAAATAAGCTCAATTTAGCTTCAAAATATCCAAACTTCCAAAATTTCAAAATTCTCAAAACTTTCAAAAAAAAATTGTTAGGTACTAAGAAAACATCAAGATCATACCTTTGGTACCAAGAAAACACCATGACCATTGATAAAAACTTGGACAAAAAATATTACCAAACCACTCCCCCACACTTGAACTGGACAATGTCCTCATTGGCCAAAAGTTAACGCAAGAAAGCATTTCCAAAGGGACCAAAAATAATAAATGGGTAGAAAGTTTAAGCAATACTCTCCAAGTGCAATAAAGCTCCAGTAGATATAAAAATGTGACATAGATAGAAGAGTTTGTCCAAGAGGACTTTATTCCGACCTACAAAAGAAAACACAAATAAAAGCACAAGAACAATACTAAAATAAAGACACATCTAAATAAAAGAAAATAAACTAAACAAAAATACTAATAAAAATCCTAACAAAGTAATTAAATATATGACTCACTCCCCCACACTTATGATGGAGAATATTTTCCTTATTTTGGGAAAATAACACCTAACAAATCAAAACACAAAACAAAGATACAATCTTTTTCCACTCATCAAACCTTTGAAAAATGAATTAATGCTTATTGAAAAAGGTAAGGATGATGAAAGTAGAAATAAGAGAAGTTTATGAAAAATAGAAGGTTCATGAAAACAATTTTTCTTAACAAAGGAAAACACATAAACCTCATTCTCTAACATTCCTTTAAACACACAAATATTTTTGTCAACAAATAAATGCACCTAGTCTCTAAAGAATGCATCAAATGTAAAATCACCATTTAACCCTTCAAAAGATTTGTCACAATGAAACTTTCCCTTAAAACTTAGTATTTGAGTTCTCAGAGATGGGATAAGAAATCCTTACTCTCCAATGCATGGTATACAAAAACTAAGTTACCTCCCTAAATTTGGGGTGAAGGGTAGAGATTACCACCATCCTCCAAGGACTTCTTATGATGTAGCGTTGAAATATCCAACTCATTGAGGTATAGTAAATTCAACACTTAATCAATGGCATCATTAGGCTCTGTGAGTTGAGAAGGATCTATAAATTCATGTGACAAAGTAAAATTAGAAACATGAGAGTATAGATTAGAATTAAAATTTTTCCCATCACATTGGGCAATTGTTCCTCAATCCTCTCTCCTCTCCTTAGGGGTCCTCTTGCACAAATGTATGCGCCTTTATGGCATCCTCAACCAACTTGACTAGTTGTGTTCTTTGATGGCTCATTCGTTGAGAAGATTCTTCATATCCCCTAATAGAGATGTTTGTGTTGGCAACAAATGATTTGATTGAAGCTTCAAGTGACATCTCACAAAAAAACGTTAATCTGAGTTTTTAACCTTGTCAATCTATCATCATTGTAGTTCCTTTAACATTGTGCCTATGAATAATTGTCCATGATGATGGTTTGAACCTCACATTCAAAGGAAAACAAAAATCAAATCGAAAATAAAAATAAAAACAAACAAATACAACAAATTAAAATAATTTAAAAAATAAAGAAAAGAATGCACAAATTAGAAATATTCACAAATTACCTAAATGCAAAAGTTAGTAATATTTAAAAATACAACAAAGGCTAAATCAACAAGGGTCAGGTGTTTCCAATAGTGCCCATCCTCGTCAACGGTGCCAAAAACTTAGTGCGTAAAATTTGGGTGTATAAAAACCATCAAATTTAAGTCTATCTCTTAGTCAAGTTTTAATTAAAATATTAATCCTAAAATACACATATGAGCAAGTATACTCATCTTTAGTATAGTATAAGGAATTAACGAGTATCGATCCTCAAAGGAACAAGTACACACTATTTACTCTCCATTCATTGTTTAACCGACCCAAGTAAAATAATAAAATAATAAAAAGAAAAATAAAAATATATATATGACTCAAGAATGAAAGATTATGCAATTTATACATTTATCCTAGGAAATATGATAATGAACCAATTACCAATTCTCTTAAGTAGTTATCATCTTGGCATCATAAAGGAATGTAAAGTAAAATTCAATTGTTTGTAGTCTACTTAGATAAATTCCACTTCATTTGTCAATCCATGGAATTCCTATATTTTGATTCATATTTACAGATTTGTCAGTCAAGCTAACATAACCAAAACATGCATTAAGCTCATCATTATATTTTGATCTAATTAGTAGATTTGTCAATCAAGCCATCCTAACCAAAATATACATGAATCTCAATTCCTTAAAAATATGAAATTAGCTAATAACCCTTTGTCAAGGCGAAATCAACTAATCTTTGATCACTTAGTCCTATAATATTAACTTCATCGTTCAAGTCCATTGAGATTTGACAATTATGAAATTAATGTAGTGAAACTCCTAAGATCATTTTGTCTAAGTCAATTAGAAGAACTCGCATCAATAACTAATGATAACAAGTAATCAAATACCAAAGATAACAACAGATTAATAAAAAATTCCAATTTACCCGAACGTAATCTCCAAAATAATATCTAATTACAATAAAAACACTAAGCAAATCATTGTTAAAGAAAAGTAAACAAAGGATAAAAGATAAAAATCATAGACAATCCCTTGTTCTTCTCTTGAAAACCTCTTTTGAACAATGCTCCTTTGAGTGGTGATTGAGTAGCTAGCTTAGATCCTTGAAATCACCCATTTCTCTTTTGTTTATCTTGTATTTATAAGCCTCATTGATACCAAAATTCATTGCTTAAGAAGACTAGTCTGAGTAAAATTGAGAAAAAACCAAAAACTTTCGAAAAATACTAAATTCGTGCACAAAAATTTTGCTTTCCAGAGTGTACTTGGCGCCTGGTATAGTCGGGCCACCTGGTACCATGTTTGTTCTATTCGTCTTGGTTTTTGCTGTTTAATCAGAGTGGACTCGGTGCCAGGTCCATTGGTTGGGCCTAGTGCCAGGTCTGTTTTGGATTATTCATGAAATTTACACTATTTCCGCTGCTTGACCAGAATAGACCTAGCGCCTGGTCCCTTGGCTGAGCATGTCACCAGGTCTGTTTTGGAATTGTTCATTTTTCGTTTGATTTTTACTCAAATCTGCACAAATTTTCTAAAAATACTTTTTCCAAGCAAATTGTCAAATATAAAAGAATATGCCTAGTTATTACACCAAAAGTATCTCAAAATAACCTCAAAGAACTAGTAAAATAATGATGATTTTAGCCCCTATCATAAGGATACTTATACATTTGTTGTAATGAGATTCCATCATTGGCACTAAATAATTATTCATGTGATTATCTCATAGATAAATCATCCAATGAACTTATTCATATAATAAGCATCCATATGTTAATTTTAAGTATTACAATACCCACGAATATGAGAACCACTGCTTGATGTAATCAAGAAGTATAACACATGCAACTATTTTTGCTTTCATGATGTCCTATTTCATTAATACTATGACTAGGGATAGTTTAAGTACAAGCACTATATAGTGTAATGGGAATCTCACATCTTAATTTCCTTAACACTATACATTGTGCTAGGAACTTTAGCGATCAGTTTTATACACAGACATATATGAAACAAAAAAATTGAAAAATAAATAATGCCTTTTATTGATTGAATATGCAAAATACATTGTACAAGTGATTACTTCTAGTGCATAATCCTAATATTTGCCAAGTGTGAAACATGGTAGAATGAATACATAATCTTTCATGCATTCTGGCCCTTGGATTTTGTCTCAAGATTTCACTAATATGAAGCCTATAAATTAAAAGATGGTATATGGAAGATCTCAATTAAATCAAATCAAAATTACCACAACTGATGAAGGCAAGCTGTTAGAATTTAAAAGAGATGAACTCACTCTCGATATTGTTTCAACTCTTCACAATTTTCAATCACCAATCGATGTGCTTAAGCTACTGTTGTACTGTTAAATATAACAACAACACATTTTCTAAGAGGCTTGCCCATGTCACAGCCCTCGTCATTATATCTTAGAGACCTATTTTCTTTACTCTCCACTTTATTCAAATATCTATAAATGAATGCCATGCATTCTTTAATTAGATTGTAACACTCTATTACCTAAGCCCAACAGGGTCGGGGATGTCGCCCTATCCATAGGACAAGGGGTCTTTATAACTAGGTCACATAAAATAAAATAAAATAAATACTTTAAAATTATACTTATTACAACCCAAAAATACATGAACAAATCTAAAATAAATTGGTTGCTACAACCTCTCAAATTATCACATAAAGAAAATAATAGAGAATCTTCAAATCATAGGCAACAAATCTAGCTATTGACCTCCATAGCAGGACCATCCTGAAAACATGGCATAAAAGGTGATGAGATAAAAATCTCAATAAGCTCGTTTATGCTTTGAGTGTTTCACTTTAATAGTTCATGTATGCCAGTTGTAAAAATTTCATAAGAGAAATTGTTGGCAAGCATTAAATAAATGTTAAAATAAAGAGTGGTGTTTTTCTTTTTAAACCATACATATGTACAATAAATACAACCACCGAAAAAGGTAGCCATGGGTTACTACACGTTGGGCCCCATAATCATATAACGGTCAAAATGCCACACGTTAAGAATGCTGACATAGGTGTACGACCTACCGGGTGAGATACTCCTCCTTCTCTACACCTAAAATTACCGGTTGTCCACTCCGAAAAAACACAGTCCACATAACTGAAACTTGCTAGCTCGACCGGCATAACCTACCGGACTGGCATCCTTTCCAGGAAGGACTCGCCTCTCAGAGGTACATCCTACTGAGAGATTTACCCTAACCCTTAAAAAACTAGTCCTAGTAGTTTACCCTTATTAAGTACTCAACGATGATTGTCCCACTTGGGAGAAAATTGATCATACACTGATTTACTTGGAAATAGCAATTAAGGGTTTCTAAAATTCTTGTCAAAGTTGGGTTTTAGAAAGAGCTTAACATTTTGTGTAAAACTACATCTTTAATTTTCAAATGATTTGCTTGACTGAAATAAAAAGGAAAATAGTCCTTAATTACCTTTACAAAATGAATGCCCATACATATCGCATTTAGCTTGCCATAATAATTTTTGGTCTTCACATAATTCCATGTAGGAGCTTACTTGATCCTTTGCTTGCTCAAATTCAGAAATCGTCCAAGGCTGACCTAAACCCGCCTGGGGTAAACACGAGGTATTAGGTTATACTCGAGCTATATTCGCTTACATAAATAATCCCTAGTTCAACTAATTTCAATAATAACCTTAATGTCCTAAGCTTTAAAGCTAAATGATAAAGAATTTTATAAAATAAGTCTAGCTTGATAAGTTAAAATAACTAGGGGTTGTAAAATAATAACTAATAAGTTATAGGTTCAAATAATAAATCTTGAGTGTTATTATTAATAAATAAACTAGTGTTTGAATATTGAATAATACTAAGTCTTAAATAATATTAATAAACGGTAATTTTTAAATAGTATTATTAATTAATTAATTAATATTTAATAAATAATAAATAATTAGTAATAAATAAAATTAATAATACATGAATTATATTAAATTTTTTATTAATAGATAACAAATAAATTTTAATATAAATAATATTTATGATTATAGGTAAAAGTTTTAACTAAGGTCTACAAGGGCATTAATATTTTATTTATTATTATTTATATAAAAGATTTTATTTACTATTATACATATATATATACATTATTTTTAATAAAAGATATTATTTTTTTACTAATAAAATATCAATATTTCATTTAATATTCTATTTCCAAAACTTCTTAGGAATTTTGAAATCTTTAGAGAGAAAAAAATAGTAATAATTTTAATTAAGGCAATAAAATTTGTTACTAAAAATAACCTAGGATTAACAAGAAAATAATCATGATTTCCCTATTGCTAATCAAGAATCATGAACACATTCTCCAGCATCAAACAATAATTAATCCATTCATGAACATAGGCTTAAATCAACACATGCTATCACATGGCCAAATCCCTACTAAGCATAATCATAATCATAGCTTTAATGGAAATAAGAACATAAAAATCCTATTCACCAAAAGTGTCATAACATCTAACATGCTTTAAAAATCCATAATTTTCTTAAGACATGATGAACATACATTGATTCTCAAGAAAATCCATATAGCTTAAACATACACAACCATTCTCATGTCATAATCCTAACCCCTTCATCTACATGCATATATTCAATCCCCCATTCGTATTCTATTCTTCCTATCAACATTTGAGAGACGTGAATGAAGAATTAAAAAGAAGGATTAAGGAGAAATACTTGATTGATGATTACTTCGATGAAGATTTAAGAAGGTCCACGCGATTGTGAGTCTTGGATTGTCCAAGAGGAAGAAAAACAGCCATGGTTGTTGATCAACCATAGAGAGAGAGAGAGAGAGAGAGAGAATTAGCATGATATGTTGTAGGTTGAATAGAAGAAGATGAACAAAGGTGTTGTTCTTGGTTACCTTGATAACGTTCTTGAGACTTCAAGGAAAAAACTGGTTGTGATCCGAATGCCAATTCTTGTTTTCGCGATTTGGTGTTATAAATTCTAGAAATGAACTCTAGGGAGTATGTAGGAGTAATCTGGAGTATTTGAGAGGGATTGGAGGTGTTTAGAGTGGGTTTTGGCTTGAAGAAAGGTAGTGTGTATTCTTGGTGTTCTTGTTGAAAATAGAGAGAATTTGAGCAAAAGCTGTGCACGAATTCTAGAGAATGCTGGCCGAATGGTTTAGGGAGTTTAGAGATTTCATTTTTCAGCTTAGAGAGGAAGAGAATAAAATGATTGTTTGAAATTCAAATGGAGAGATTTAAGGAGTGGTTTGAGGTATAGGATATGTTAATGGTGTTTGATTGATGGAGGTTTCTTGGAGCTACAATGGAGTCGGCTGGACTGGTTTGCTTGCTGAAATGAATGAAGGTTAATATAGCTCTAAGGCTGGCTAAAATTCAGAGCTTAATGGTAGAGGGATTTTTGGTTGTGAAGCTTAGTAGAAGAGTGTTTTCAAGGAGTAAAATGCTGAAAATGTTTTAAGTTCAAATGTAGTTTGAATGGAATGATTTTAGGAGATATTTGTGGTGTGGTTATGGAGTCCAAGTGTTCAACGTAAGTGGAGGGGTTAATGGTGTTCAGTTCATGGCTGAACAAGGGTCATTTTGCAGAGGTTTGAGGGTGATTTTTTAGCCAAGGCTTAAGGGAACAAAGCTGGAAATTTCTGGTTCCATGGTGTTCAAAGCTTCGAATGGTTGCTGCATTTTTTTGTGCAGAATTTCTACACTTCTTCAGCCCGTTTTGTAGAGGATTTGGAGAGGTGTTTGAGGGACTTTTAAGGCTAGTTTCCAGCCTTCTTTATGGAGGAAAATCAGAGGAATTTTTCTGAGTGATGACAGAAGAAAACAGCTCCATTTCCAGGCTGTTATGCAGCGAAAACTGCCCAGAATATTTTTCTGGTTTATGCAGTTTTTGTGCAGTCCGAATTTGCCCAGAAATTTCAGTCTTCAAGCTATATGAATGGGTAATTTTTCTGGTAGTAAATGAGCAAGAAAGCTGGTTGTGTTTTTCGAAAGTTTGGCTGCTCAAAAATCAGGAAAATTTTTAGGTTTCCTTCATCAAGAATATGAATACTATGGAGATGAGTTTGAAGGTTCAACCATGGTGATTAATTTCCCTTGGGAACCTTTCATAACTCCTCTCCTATTTTCAGTCAATCCTCCACCTTCCAAGATAAATTTTCGAAATTCAAAGCCAAGAAATGCTCACTAAATTTTCTAGATTTAAAAAGTGAATTTTGATAAATTTTGAACGAATTTAATTTGTGAAAATGTTAGGACATGCTAGAGGAAATAAAAGGACAAGAATTCCTCTAGAATTCTCTTTAGGACATGATGATAGGATTAAGACATTGTCTTCATATCTCCCCTAGGACAATACTCCTATCTTTCTGGAATGTAAGAATACAAAATTTTCAAACTTAACTAAGATAATCATGAATAAAACTTAAGTGATGGGATTTAAACTCATGACCTTAGAGATTAATTCCAAAGCTCTAACCACTAAACCACCACAACTCTTATTCTTATTTCCTCACCCCAAATATTCTTCTTATTTAATCCTCAAGCTATCTTCCTATTTTCACCTCAAGCAAAATTACCATTTTACCCTTTTTACTCAATAAGCATAACTAAGCCTTTTAACCTATAAATCATAATTCTAAAGCACATAAAATCATTCAAAAACATATATATTGATACAAAATGATATGATATGCATCCCGACCCCCTTACTCTAGGGATGGCTTTAGGTGGTGTCTCACATAGATATGCACAAGCAATAGAACTTTCTGGACGAGCAAGATTACGTACATGCTTTTTCAAAGTCATAAGGTATCTAGGTAGCAAAAATGTAACACTGTGATAGTTCTTGGAGTTTAGGAATTAATTAAATGTTAAATAGTATAATAGCATTATAAATTTACCTTTCAATGGGAACCATCCATCTACATTTTACTAGGGCTAAAAAGAGAGCATTTTTTTGCCAAATATATTGGAAGATGCTCCATGATATCAAAGAAGCCTGGAACGAACATCTTCTCTAAAAGAGATAACATGACCGCTACTCAAGATTATGCTCCTTATTCACATTTAAATATAACTGTTTAAAACATGTTGCTATTTCAGTTAAATTTTGGACAATGTTCTTAGGCAAAGTTGTTCGGCTTGCCAAAAGCACCAGTTGCTGGAGTAAAATATGGGCAATCATGAGATTTCAAACCCCCTACAGCCTTCTTTCAAGTTCACACAACGCAATATATTTGAACTACAACATCAAGTACCTTCAGCTCCTTTAACACATTTAAAAACCTACCAACCTCTGACCTATTCATCGTGTACGGAGCTGGGGGCAAGGTGTAACTAGATCCAGAAGGATTAAATATGGGATGCAAGGATTTTTTTTTATTTTAATACTCATAACCTCCAAATCATAACATGATTTCAAAGTATCCTTTGTACTATACTGTCCCCCAAAATTGTGTACAATAAGTTGTCACATAAATTTTTTTCTATATGCATTATGTCTAGATTTACTTAATCAAGTTCATCCTCCAATATAGTAACTCCTAAAAAAATTTATTTTTTCCCAATAGTACTTGTTTATCCCAAACTTTTTTTTAAAAGTAGACCTACTTATTTTCCTAATATCTTCTCTTCTATAGTCCGTAAGACAACCTTCAAATTGTTCTAGTATTACCATGCCATCAGACCTTTTAGGTGAGTTGCATATCTGCGCCCCCATAAAATAATACTCTATCCTTACACAATCTATAGCTTGGCTAAAAGAAACTACAATTGTACAAACAAAAGAACTTCCTACTATAAGGCAAACAGTAACTCAAACAATTCACTCCATAAGTAGGTCATGTTTTTTCATTATGCACGTTGTACCCAAATAATTTACCATAAGTAGGAAAATCATTTATACTCCACATCAGTGACATATGCAAGTGCAACATTTCTTTGGAAATAAAATAACAAACCATAGCAGCCTCATGCCATAATTATTCAACTCCTTTATTAGTGGTTGTAAATACATCTCAATCTTGTAACCCAACAACTTAGGACCTTTTATAAGTGTTAACAAAATAAAATACAATCGTTTCATGCAAAACTAAGGTGGTAAGTTATAAAGGACAAGAACTACGAGCCAAGTGCTGTGGGGAATATGCATGTTTGAGAAAAGGCTAAAACCATCCGTTGACAAGCCAAGTCTAATATTTCTACAACCAAAAGAAAATTGAGGATTTATCTGATCAAATTTTTTCTATGCAGATAATCGAATGGATGTCTATTTTAGGTGACATAAACATCAGCTTTAATAGGGATTTTGATAGAACTTAAGCCGTTTACATGCAAGTTTTCGTCGTTCTTTTGTATACGTTAGAGCTTTACAAACATCACATCACTTAGCCTTCATTATTCCCCCTACATAACATGAATTATTCTTGCATGTATCCTAAGGTTTGCATTCCATCCCTAAAACATTGGTTATCTTTGTTGCCTTATAATTATTTTTAGGTATTTTCACACCTACATCATCAAAAGCCTCATTTATTAGTTCAAACAACATATTGAATGATTTATTTGTCCATCCATTTAGAACTTTTATCTGTAACAATCGCATAAGGAATGAAAAGAGAACAAAATTTTTTACATCCGGAATACAACTCAACATTAGTATCTTCTAATATCCTAAGTATTTACTTTATGTCATCTGAGGGCTTGCTAGCACTATTTATGTCATTACTTCTAGTTGCATTAATGCCCATACCAACCATGCCATCTTTATTGACTATGCATCTACATGACGGGCTACTCTTGTCGTTTTTAGGTAAGTAAATAAATTCCTCCTTGTGACAATCCCGGTTTTTATACCAACCCAAGAAGCCCCATATCTTACAATATTGTTTTATTTCTACTGGGTTCACATAATAATGGTTTCGCACTGAGTACATGGATAGGGAATCTTAGTTCCAAATGGTTTTTCTTTACATACATATTCAAGAGTGTAAGCCGTGACAATACTTAGCATAAGCACTAACTTGAATACTTGGCATATGCACTAACTTGTATACATGGAGTAACTACTAACTTGAATACTTGGCGCAAGCACTAACTTGAATACTTGGCGCAAGCACTAACTTGAATACTTGGCTATGCACTGACTTAAATACTTTGCTTAAGCACTAACAATACTTGAACACTTGAGTTCTTAAATACTTAAATGCCTAAATATTTGGTACAATTACTCTCTACTTCCTAAATACTTAAATTGACTTGTTTTCATCTTGAATTTTTGAATGCCTAATTTACACTGTTTTCACATGAGAATTTCTGGACCAGCTTGTCTATGTTAGAGATTACTCTTCGTAAGTTATTTACAGTGGAAAAACAGTTGCACGCATAGGACTCACTGAGCCTTACACTCACACGTGTGTTATTTCTTCTTTGAAAATTTTTAGGAATCAGAGGTATAGTGGATGCACTGTGGATTCCTATAGGCTCATGCTATATCTTGGAGCTACTGTGACTTGAATATTTGTATCCAAGATCCTACTCTATGTGTTTTTGAAAGATTAATAAAAGTATGTTCGAAAAAAATTTGCTGCGTATTGAGATAAGTTCATTGTAGAGACCTACTTGTTTGGGAAACCAAATGGGGTGACATCCTACAAAGGTTAGCCCATTACGCCATGGAAAAGTAGAATGTTACAATTAGTATCAAAGCATAACAGAATTCGTAGTAAGATTTCTGATAAAGTATAGCAGAGCCTTTAATAGGACCTGGTGCCAGATGCATGCTGGAGTTTGTCCACTTTTTGCTCAAAAACAACTTAAATCTGCACAAATTTGTCAAAAACACTTTCTACAAGCACAATGTCAAATAGGAAAAAATATGCCCAGTTATTACATGTAATACCCCACATTTTACCTTTGATTAGCTATTACTTGTAATAGGATGAGAATTTATATTAATGTCTAGAACAAAAGATGATCGGTGTAATGAAATAAATATTTTGGTATAATATTATTTTGTCGGACCTGGATAGAATTAGTGGATTTGTTTTACCCGTACCCAAAATCTTCTAAAGGCTACTATTGTTAATAAAAGAAGAATTTGAGGGTACACTGAGAAGATTAATTGATTAGTGCGACGAGATGCACATTTTGGTGTGAATTATGTTATTCGGGTTATCGAGGGCATTTTCGTCATTTTGACCGTGCCTGCGACTTTGACCCCAAATTTAACTAAACTGAGATAAAATTGAATAATTCAAGTAATACCAATAGATTCAGTGAAATTTTTGGAGTTGAATGGTGAAGTAAAATATTTTTTCATTCCGAACCTGATTTTGGTCATTTTTGAGAAAAATTAAAAATGCAGTAAAAAATTTTGATGTGTGGCACTTTGTGATTGGTAGCCTTGGACATGTGTCAACTTATGAGAGGTGGAATGAAGAATTCTTGCAAGATGCATGGAATTAAAGAACTACAAAATAAATAGACGAATGATGCATATTTTTATGATTAGAACACATTATTTGTGGGTGCTTTAATTAAGGTCTTGTGCAATGTGATTGGCCAATATTTGGACCATGAGAAGGTGGTTGAATGGCTAAAAATTGGCCAAGAAAATCAGCATCCATACAAGAGAAATGAATAGAAATTTTTGAAGAGGAAAATAAGTGGTTGGTGTGTAAATTTTTCATTAGAACACACCTATACATTAGCCACCATACAATTTATTGATTTAAAATTCTCTTGGCAAAAAATATGATGAGAATGGTGGTGGGAAGGCTGTTATATAGCCCAAAATTTTGGCAGCCTCAAGGAGAGAGAAATAAAGGAAGAGAAATCAAGAGAAAATAGCAAAAAGAAAGAAAAAGGTAGCTAGTGTGTGTTCTTGGTGTGGTGTGTGAGTTCATGAGAGGTTCTTGGAGCAAATCACACCAAAGAGCTCTAAATACAAGGTAAAACCCTACCTTACTTGAATTAAAGTTATTGTTGGGTGAATGGTGATCATTATGATATCAATTTTAACATGAAAATATGTTTTTTATGTCTTGATTCTGGATCAAAAGCTAGGGTTTATAAACTTTGTTGATGAACTTTTTATGTGTCTATATTTGTCGGCTGCCTAGAAGACTTATAGATATTGTTTTATGTGAGGAAGAACTGAATATTCATGGAAGTTTGAAGGATTGCTTTTGGTTGATGAGATAATGACTAAAGTGGAATAAAAATGGAAGTTACTTGGTTGGAAAAATGAATTATACTAGCTTTTGATGCGGCAAAGGTTACTGCACTTGCTGTGGGGACATACGAGCTGAACCTACCTTCGGGATTAATTCTAGAACTGCAAAACTGTTATTATGTACCAGTTTTAATGAAAAACATTATCTCAATTGCGTGTTTAGACTTATGTGGATTACACTTAATATTTAAGAATAAATATTGTTCTTTTTCTTTGAATGATATTCACTATGGTTCAGCAACTTTGGTTAATGGATTATATGTTCTAGACTTGGATAATCCAGTTCTCAATATAAATAATAAGAAACCTAAAATGGATAACTCTAATACCTCTTACTTATGGCATTTTCGTTTGGGCCATGTAAATGAAAATCGTGTTTCTAAATTATATAAGCTTGGTGACTTAGGATCATTTGATTATGAATCATATGATATATGCGAATCTAGTTTACTAGGCAAAATGACTAAAACTCCTTTTCCAGGAAAAGGAGAATGGGCCAAGGAGTTATTAGAACTCATACATTCTGATGTATGTGGCCCAATGTCAATACAAGCAAGAGGAGGTTACAACTATTTCATAACCTTTATCAATGACTTCTCATGATACGGGTATTTGTATTTAATGAAATACAAATCTGAGGCCTTTGAAAGGTTCAAAGACTTCAAGAATGAAATAGAAAAATAACTTGGCAAAAGTATAAAGACTTTAAGATTTGATTGAGGAGGAGAATACTTAAGCTAAGAGTTTTTTAGTTATCTTAGAGATAATAGGACATTATCTCAATAGACTCCACCACATACACCTCAACATAACGGTGTATCTGAGAGAAGGAATCGAACCCTTCTACACATGGTATGGACTATGATGGCTTCTGCAGACCTTCCAAAATCATTTTGGGGGTATGCACTAGAGACTTCTGTTTATATGTTACATAGAGTTCTAACAAAATCGATTGATACTACCCCATTTGAGATGTTCTTTGGCAAGAGACCAAAGATATCTCACTTGCGAGTATGGTGTTATCCTACCTTTGTCAGAAGACCACAATTAGACAAACTTGATAGTAAGTCTGATAAGTGTTTGTTTGTTAGATATCCAAAAGAATCTTTCGAATATTACTTCTACCTACCCTCCGAAAATAAATTGTTTGTTTCAAAGCATGCCGTCTTCTTAGAGAAGGAGCACATGCTCAAATGGGACAGTGAGAGTAAGATTGAACTTAGTGAAGTTCATGAAGATCAAACAAACGAGGATCAACCGTCTAACCCCACATTTATTGAGAGAATAGATGAACCTTCTAATACACAAGAACCTCGTAAATGTAGTAGGATACGTGTGGCACCTGAGAGATATGGATTTCTCATCAGTGACCACAATGACGTATTGCTCATAGATATAGATGAGCCTACCACCTACAAAGATGTTCTGAACAGTTCAGAATCTGGTAAATGGATTGAGGCTATGAAGTCAGAGATGGATTCCATGTACGACAACCAAGTATGGACTTTGGTTGATCCACCCAAAGGAATTAAATCTATTGGGTGCAAATGGGTTTTCAAGAAGAAAACAGACATGGATAGTAAGTTAGTTACCTATAAAGCACGACTAGTGGCAAAAGGTTATCGTCAACAACATGGTATTGACTATGATGAAACCTTTTCGCCAGTAGCCATGTTGAAATCCATCAGGATACTCCTAGCTATTGCAGCTCATCACGATTATGAGATTTGACAAATGGATGTGAAAACAGCTTTCCTAAATAGAAATCTGACTGAGAAAGTGTATATGACACAACCTGAGGGTTTCAAATTCAATGATAGCACAAAGGTGTGCAAGCTGTAAAGGTCCATTTATGGACTTAAACAGGCTTCTAGGAGTTGAAACATCCATTTTGATGAAACAATCAAAGCGTTTTGTTTCATTCAAAACATGGATGAGCCTTGTGTATACAAGAAGGTTAGTGAGAATGCAATCGTTTTATTATTACTTTATGTAGATGACATATTGCTAATAGGAAACAATATACCTATCTTACAAACGGTTAAAGTTTGGTTGTCCAAACAATTCTCCATGAAAGACCTTGGAAAAGTAACCTATATTCTTAGAATAAGGATCTATGGAGATAGATCCAAAAGGTTGCTTGGTCTTTCACAGTCTACATACATAGATAAAGTGCTAAAGAGGTTTAGCATGGATCAATTCAAAAAGGGATTCTTACCCATGTCACATTGTGTAAGCCTTTCAAAGTTGATGTCTCCCAAGACACAATTAAGTTGAAAGGGATCACATGAGTAAGATTCCATATATCTCGGCAGTTAGATCTATCATGCATGATATGATATGTACTAGGCCTAATGTATCTTGTGCTCTCAATTTGACGAGTAGATACCAATCCAACCCTAGTGAGCGTCATTGGGTGACTGTAAAGAACATTCTTTAGTACTTATGAAGGACTAAGGATATGTTCTTAGTATATGGAGAAGGTGATTTGAAAATAAACGGGTATACTGATGCCAGTTTTTAATCTGACAAGGATGATTTCAAAACACTATCTAGCTACATGTTTACGTTGTGCGAAGGGGCAATAAGTTGGAAAAGTTCCAAACAAGAGACTATTGCCAACTCTACAACAGAAGCTGAGTACATAGCCGCTTCTGAAGCAGCTAAAGAAATAAAGGTAGAGAGAGTTCCCAAGGATGAGAACATAGCAAACTCGCTTACAAAAGTACTATCCCAAAATAAACATGATTGTCATGTTAAGTCATTCGGTATTAGATACATGAATGATTGGCTCTAGTGCAAGTGGGAGTTTGTTAGTGTTTTGCCCTAGAGGCAATCACTTATACATTGTATATGACACATTTTATCTTACTAAAAGGCATTATTTATCTTACAGTTTCATTTATTTACTTTTAAGTAATATAACTATTCGATAAAGTCCCTAGCACAACACTGTGTTAAGGAAATCATAATAGAGATCATGATATGAGATTCCTACTACACTGGATGGTGTTAGTACTTAAATAGTCCATAGTCATAGTATTAATGAGATATGACATCATTAATGCGTTAAGACTAGCATGTGTTAGACTTCTCGATTTGATCAGGCAGTGGTTCTCATAACCGTGAGTATTGAGATACTCAAAGTTAACACAATGATGTTTGTTAATGGAACAAGTTCATTGGATGACCTAGCTTTGAGATAGTCACATGGATAACTATTTAGTGCCAGTGATATAATCTTAATATAGCAAACGTGCAAGTATCCTTAGACTTGAGATCTCCAAGGTACTTTATTTGCTGAGGTTTGTACTTTGATTCCAATCTCCGGAGATCGATTGAGGGTTACATATGGGATGGATATTGTGTACATTGAGAGGTAAACGAGAGTAGTTGAGAGGGTCAATAAAGAATTCACTACTCCTAATAGTAAGGGCGAATATCTCACGGCTACTTGTAGGAATTACTACTCGGAAAGTCCTTGGCCAAGGAAATTGTGTATTGGAAATAGTTCTAATTGATACACATCTAGAGTAGTGGGTTCTTGGTATAAGTACTATTGTATTTGGGCCAGAATTAATTCTGGAGGGAGTTGACACTAATTTCGTACTCTAAACTGAATGAGATATTGTATAGTGAAATGTGTTAATTGCACTAAAGTTTGTTATTAAAGGGTTCATGTCAAGCCACTTGACTTCCTAGACTCTTGGGTGGTCATGATGTGTTGCTAGATACCGTTCATGATCTGGGAATATGGGTTTATTAATTGATGAATGAATAAACCAATCATGATTAGAATCAATAGGATTAATTCTAATTAATTATAGATTATTAATCTCAAAGACGTTTGGATTAATTCACGTTCTTCACCAATTGACTGGGAAACCTAATAGGTCACACACAATAGAGGATTATATACTCAAGATGTTATTTGATAACATAGTGAGGTTGATTGAGAGAAAGAGAAGTTGTTGTGGACGAATTATAATTAGTTATAATTTGTGATCTAAGTTATAATTGTGAGAATTTGATGTTTCCAATTACAATTACGAAATTCTAATAGGATTAGAATTCTCAGTTTTGGAAGGGAAATTTCATGTAATATATAGTATATGTAACACACGAAAAACCCTAGCAGAAAACACACACGAAAAACCAAGAGCCATGAAACAACAGCTTCCTCTCTTCTCTCTCTCGATTTGATATTGATCAAAGAACCCTAGCCACTATCTTTTTCTACTAGCACAGGAAATTTTGGTGCTTGAGTGTATCCGTTGTGTAGATTACTGTTAGAGAAAATAGTAATCCAATTACTTAGTTATTATTCTTGGTATTCAATTACTTGTGCTTATTACGAGATTAGTTGTTTGGTTCTATCCATTGACTTGCTGGACCAAAGGGAGTTGATTGCTTAGAACTAGTAATTGAAGGTTAATTGATGTCTTCCGAGACCAAGGGTTCATTCATTAATTTCATGCTTTAAATTTTCCGAGACTAAGGGAATTTAACTAAGGATTGTGTTTAATGCATCTTTTGGATGAATTAGTTGAGAAAGACCAAGTGATTCTAAATTATCTAGAAGATAGTGATTTCATGGATTGACCATCGAAGTGAGTCTACATTTATCCTTCATGATGCCAAGAGAGTAATTAGTTATGATGGAGGTTGGGTACTTTAAGATCATATTTGTCTAAACAATGGTTTGAATTGCATACTTCTCCATCCTTGACATGGATATATTTATTTTATTTTCCTTTTGATTTGTTTTTCGCTTTATCGAGTCAGTTAAACAATGAAAGAAGGGTAATTAATGTCTACTTGTTCCTGGAGGACCAACACTCGTTTGAACCCTATGCTCGGTTAATGATGAGTACACTTTGCTCATATGTGTGATTTGGGTTAAACGTTTTAATTTAAACTTGATTGAGAATGTGCTTAGTTTTTGTATGATTTTTTACACCCCAAGTCCGGACACATCAAGTTTTTGGTGCCATTGTGGGGAACAATGGCATGAAAGCTTAGATTTTGTTAATTTAATCATGTGAATATGTGAATATGTAAATACGTAAATATGTAAATTATGTATGATTGTTCTTTCTGCAAAAAGATGCTATCTTTGGTATTTCATGTATTCTTGTACACTCTTGTAATCTAATTTACTAACTTTGATTAACTTGGTATTTTGTTGTAAACAAGAATTCTATTATCTAACTTTCGTCTTGTCTTTGGTAGGAGTTAGCCTTGGTACATGATCTAATGACCTGAAGGTGATATAGTAGATTTCATTTTGTTTCATTTTCATTTATTTCTTCATGAATTAAATTGGAGTATTCATCATTGCTGCATGTTCATCATTTTTATTTCGTTGTTAAAAAAAAAAAAACATTAGTGTATTGATTGGCAAAATTACAAGCTAACATTGATGTTTTTAGTGAAACATCATTAGAAGCATTAGTGAATTCTTTTGTTGCCAATACAAATTCATCTGCTCAGTGGCATAAAGAAGCTTTGCAATGATTGGGCAATCAAAGAAAGCAATTAGTTAAGATTATTGAGGAGACTCATGAGTTCATACTAGCCCGTATAATTGACGATGAAAAAAAAAAAGAGAGGCTAGGAGGGACAATTGCATGATATGGCAAGAGAGGTATTTGATTCTACTCTATGTGCTCATAATTCTAATATTTCTTTGTCACATGATTTCTTAGACTCTTCTCACTTCTTGGAGAACAATGGTCCCAATGATGATGTATGGAGTTGAACATACCTCAAGAAGTTGGATTTATCGTTCATTCTAAGAAACCCTTTGAGGATGTTGACGAATTCTACCTTTCACCCCAATCTTAAGAAGGTAACTTGGTATTTTTAGAAGCATTGAAAAGTAAGGATTTCCCAATCCCATCTTCAAGAAAGTAAGTTTAAAGGGGTATTTTAAATTGTAAAATTCTTTTGAAGGGTTAATCGGTGATTTCAAGCTTGATGTATTCTTTAGAAACCATATGCATTTATATGTTGACAACAATATTTGTGTGTCTAAAGAAATGGTAGAAAAAGAGGTTTATGTGTTTTTCTTTATTGAGAAAAAAAAATTATTTTCATGAAGCTTCCATTTTTCAAAATCCTCTATTCTTCATTCTACATTCATTATGCCTATCTTCTATTTTGTGCTTTAATGTCTTTTCAGAAGGTTTGATGAGGAAGCATGATGAGTGTAGAGAATTTATTTTTTATTTTTTTATTATTTTAGTCTTTTTCTTTAGCTTGTTTTCTTTTATTTAGGTCTGCTTTTATTTTATTATTATTTTCTTTATGCTTTTCTTTGTGTTTTGTTTTATAGGAATAAAGTCCTCTTGGACAAGCCCTTTCTTTACCTCATGTTTGGATATCTATTGGAGCATTATTGCACTTGGAAAGTATTACCTAAACTTTCTACCCCTTTATTATTTTTGGTCCCTTTAGAGATGCTGTCTTGTGTTTATTTTTTGCCAATGAGAACATTGTCCAATTTAAGTGTGGGGGAGCGGTTTGGTGACATACTTTGTCCAAGTTTTATCAATTTTATTTTGAGCACAAAGTATGGAAGTATTTTCTTTCTTCTGTTTTCTCCTTTATATTTTTGGTCCCATGGTATGGTTAATTCTTTGTTATATTTATTTGGCCATTGAGGACAATATCCAGTTTAAGCGTGGGAAAGTGATTTGATTGACAAGTCTTCTACACATATACTTTAACCTTCTTGGGAGCAAATGTTGAGCAAAATTTTCAAAAATTTATCTGACTTTCTTTGAGATTTCAAGCTATATTTTTAATGCATGTCTTTATGATGGATTATAGAGCATATGTTCTAGATCATTTATGGCTTATGCATGACTTTTTGCACTCACTTGGACGAAGTAGTTCTTGATCAAATGCTTTGCATTGTCCTTAAAACCTGTTTTTCTACTAAAATTAATGAAGAATTCAAGAACTTACTTGAATAACTCTCGAGGAGAAATAAGAAAGACAACCATGATTTAACTTAGGGATGACGGTAATAGGCCTTCTTTGGATAATTTGAGCTTTTCAAGCCTACCTATTTTCATAACATCCCTAGTGCCTATTTTGAGTCTAAATTGTTGATTTCTTTCATTAAAACCCATCACAATATTTTGTCCATTGCTTGTGCTGAGAGTTTGAATAATTTTTCAAATCTTTATGCTCTTGGTGGATGAAAGTATATGTATAAGAATGTTGAGAAAGAATGTTGGGATAAAGATCATGACTTGTCACTTTCAGTCATGGATCAATAATGAGTTGAGTTGGGAAAAGAAAAGCAGTAGTAAGAATGAAAGAAAAAAGTTGAAAAAGAGAGAAAAAGAAAAAAGAAAAAAAACAAACAAAAAGCTGCTAGAAAGAAAGAGAAAGAAAAAGAAAAGCAAAAATAGCAGCAGTGAAGGAAAAGACAAGTGAAAGAAGAAGAAAAGAAAATATCACAAAAGGAATGGTGATTGAGCTGTAAAAGTTAAAGTTCATATTAAAGTACTTGACACCATTGTTAGAAAATTTGAGTGATCTCGTGAAAGAAATAGAGAAGAGTTGATGAGAAAAAGAAAGAGAAAAAATGCAGGATTTGCTTGAAGTGCATAGGAATTGCTGAATAAGGTTATGGTTTGATTGATTTTTGGAACAAAAGAGCAAGAAGAGTTGGAAATTATTGATTCATTTTGTTTACCCTTATCTTGCTAACTCTCAATTTTTCTTTGACTTTTGATTCTCCTATATTCTTCGTTTGATAAGCTACATTACAACCCTTTAGCCTTTCATTACAAGCTTAAAAGTCTTACTTGATCTAAGTAGAATCATGATATATCTCGGATTAGTGGAAAGAGTGTATGAAAAGTAAGCTTATGGAATGCATATTCTTTTTGAACTAAATTCTTTTTAATGGTTTGAGAATATTGTGAAGTATTGAGATGGTTCTACTAAGTTATTTATCACTAATACAAGTCTTGCATTGGCTGTGTATGATATAGTAGCATGTGTTTTATGCCTTGAATGAAGAAAGCGTTAAAGATATGGTTTTGAAATTGATTGAGTGATTAATGAAATCTTGTGTTTTCCTACTTGTTCTTGATACTTTTCTTGAGGACAAGCAAAGACCTAAGTGTGGGGGAATTGATAGGGGCTAAATTGGTCATATTTTTCCTAGTTATTTAAGATTCTTTTGTAATACATTGTGTTCAATAACTAGTCATATTCCTTCATATTTGAGATTTTACCCTTGGAAAGGTATTTTATTCATTATTATAAGTTTTTAGGGTAAAACAAAACAAAAACATCGCAAAACAGAGGAGAGGCGGCGCTGGTTGTTCCTTGAAGCTAAGGCGGTGCTGTGATTTTTCTCCGCAGTTTTTGGTAATCTGTGGAGTTTTAGTATCTTCCAACTTCTACTCGGCCAAGAACAGTGTACCTACAAGTTTAGGCACTTCCTAAGCCTATAAATAGATGAAAAACACAAGGGAAAAGGAGGGGAATTCATTGACCATCATAGTAAATCACTCAATCAAATGAGGAATTCTTCAATTCAATGAGGGTTGTACAAGAAGGTCTTCAAAGGAAGAAGAAGGAGGCTTGTCTATGATTGCTTTCTTTTACTTTGTTTTCTTTTTCTTGAAAATGATATGTTAATTTTTTTTATTGTAATTCAACGTTGTTTAGATATTCATGATTTCTAGAGTTTTTTGATCTTTTAATTAATTGGTTATTATTCTTGGTATTCAATTACTTGTGCTTATTATGAGATTAGTTGGTTGGTTCTATCCATTGACTTGCTGGACCAAAGGGGGTTAGTTGCTTAGAACTAGTAATTGAAGGTTAATTGATGTCTTCCGAGACCAAGGGTTCATTGATTAATTTCATGCTTTAAATTTTCCGAGACTAAGGGAATTTAACTAAGGATTGTGTTTAATGCATCTTTTGGATAAATTAGTTGAGATGGACCTAGTGATTCTAATTTATCTAGAAGATAGTGATTTCATAGATTAACCATCGAAGTGAGTCTACATTTATCCTTCATGATGCCAAGAGAGTAATTAGTTATGATGAAGGTTGGGTACTTTAAGATCATGTTTGTCTAAACAATGGCTTGAATTGCATACTTTCCCATCCTTGATATGTATATATTTATTTTATTTTCCTTTTGATTTGTTTTTCGCTTTATCGAGTCGGCTAAATAATGAAAGAAGGGTAATTAATGTCTACTTGTTTCTGGAGGATCGACACTCATTTGAACCCTATGTTCGGTTAATGATGAGTAAGCTTGCTCATATGTGTGATTTGGGTTGAGCATTTTAATTTAAACTTGATTGGGAATGTGCTTAGTTTTCGTATGATTTTTACACCCAAGTCCGGACACATCATGAATTCTTGTTACTTGAACAAGTACATTAGATGACCTGATAATGAGATAAACACACGGATACCAATTTAGTGCCCATGATAGAATCTCATTATAGCAAAGGTGCAAGTATCCTTGGACTTGATATCTCTAAGATACTTTATTTGCTAAATGTTGGATTTTGATTCCAATATTTGTAGTCTTAACAAGACCGCCTATGGGATGGATATTAGATACAACATGAAGCAAATGAAAGTAGGTGAGAGGATCAATAAAGAATTCACCACTCCTAATAGTAGGAGCTGATAGAGTCTAAATTAGTTATATTTTTCTTAGTTATTTGAGGTTCTTTTGTGATACATTTTATTCATTAACTAGCCATATTCCTTCATATTTGAGATTTTTCCATTGAAAAGGTATTTTATTCATTATTTCAGATTTTTGGGGTAAAATGAAGGAAAAACGTCACAAAAAAGAATAAAGGCGGTGCCGGCCATGCACTGTTTACAGGAACTTCGAAGCGACAAAAAAATTGTCAAAACAGAGCGAAACAGAATAGAATCGGCACCGGCTCCAGTAGCCAAGGCGGCGCCGGCTGTACTCTGGACTGCTGGTGCTGAAATCAAGAAAAAAAATCAACGAAATAGTAGAGAACCAGAACACAACCGACATCGGCTCTGGCAGCCTAGGCGGTGCCAGCTGTGCCTTGAAGTTAAGGTGGTGCTTTGATTTTTCTATGCGATTTTTGGTAATCTATGGAGTTTTAGTACTTTCCAACTTCTACTCGGCCAAGAACATTACACCAACGAGTTTAGCACTTCCTAAGCCTATAAATAGATAGATAACACAAGGGAAAATGGGAGAATTCATTGATCATAAACGAAAATCACTCAAATCAAGGAGGAATTCTTTAATTCAAGAAGGGTTGTGCAAGAAGGTCTTCAAAGAAAGAAGAAAGAGGCTTGTCTATAGGTGCTTTCTTTTACTTTGTTTTCTTTTTCTTGACAATGATGTAATAATTGTTTTATTGTAATTTGACATTGCTTTAGATAGTCATGATTTTTATAGTTATTTAATCTTTTGATTATTTGATTGTTATTCTTCGTGTTTAATTACTTGTGCTTATTCCAAGATTAATTGGTTGGTTCTTCTAATCAACTTACTTGGACAATGGGGTTGATGACAGTTTCAATTCATTAGTTTCACATTTGTTAGCTTTTAACTTTCTTGGACAAAGGGGTTAAGAGTAGAGACAAAGTAGTAAAAGGTTAATTGATATCTACAGGATATGGATTCATTGGTTAATTTCATGTGTAAATTTGCCAGGAATGGAAATTTAATCAAAGATTGTGGTTAATGCATCTTTTAGGTGAATTAGTTGAGACAGGATATGTGATATTAATTTGTCTAGAAGATAGGGATTTATGGATTGGCCAAAGAAGTGAATCTATGTTATCCTTATTGATGCCAAGGGAATAATTAGTTATGATAATGATTAAGTACTTTAGGATCATGTTTGTCAAAACAATGGTTTAAGTTAGATATTTCTCCATTCTTGACATGTATATATTTTATTTTATTTTCCTTTTTATTTTGTTTTTCACTTTATCGAGTCGGTTAAACAATGAAAGATATGTGATTAATGCATACTTGTTCTTAGAGAATCGACACTCATTTGAACCCTATGCTATATTAATGATGAGTACGCTTGCTCATATGTGTAATTTGGGTTTAATGTTTTAATGTAAACTTGATTTGGAATGTGCTTAGTTCTTATATGATTTTTATACCTAAATCCATACGTATCAAGTTTTTGGTGTCATTGTCGTGGAGTAATATCATGAATGCTTGGATTTTGTTGATTTAACTATGTGAATATGTAAATATGTAAATATGTAAATATGTACAATTGTTCTTTTTGCAAAAATGTGCTATCTTTTGTATCTTTTGTCACTTGTAATCTAATTTACTAACTTTGACTTAATTGACTAACATACTTCATGTTGTATTCTAAATACCACTAACTTTTTTTGTTTAGGTAGCTTGTGAATATATCTAATGTGTGTGTTTTTCTTTTCTTTATTTTTTCGATTCTTTACTTTTACCTTTTTGTTTTTTTTTCTTTTCTTTGTGTTTTCTATTATTTTTGTTTGTTTTTATTTTTTTTATTTTTGTGCGAGGTTGATATCATCATGGACAACTATTTTTGGGCACAAAATCAAAGGAGTTATAATGATGCTAGATTGGCAAGATTACAAGCTCGCATTGATGTTCTTAGTGAGACGTCATTAATAACATTGGTGAATTCTTTTGTTGCCAATACAAATTCATCTGTTCAGTAGCATGAAGAAGCATCTCAACGATTGAGCTATCAAAGAACATAACTAGCCAAGTTGGTTGAGGATGCCATCAAGGCGCATATGCTTGAACAAGAGAATCTCCAAGGAAAGGAGAGTGGATATGAGGACCAATTGTCCAATGTGGAAAGGGAGGTATTCAATTCTAGTCTACGTGCTAATAATTCTAATCTCTCTTTATCACATGATTTTTTTTAGGTTCCTCTCAATTCTTGGAGAACAAGGGTCCAAATGATGTTGTGTTAAATTTATCATGCCTTAAGGAGTTGGATCTTTCAACGCTACGTCATAAGAAACCCTTTGAGAATGTTGACAAATTCTACCCTTCACCCCAATTTCAGGGAGGTAACTTAGTTTTTGTATACCATGCCTTGAAAGTAAGGATTTTCTTGATCCCATCTTTAAGAACTCAATTGCTAAGTTCTAAGGGGAATTTCAATTATAACAAATCTTTCGAAGGATTAAAAGGTAATTTCAAGCTTGATGCATTCTTTAGAAACTATGTGCACTTATACGTTGACAACAATATTTGTGTGTCTAAAAAAATGTTAGGGAAAGAGGTTTATGTGTTTTGCTTTAGTAAGAAAAATTATTTTCATAAACCTTATATTTTTCAAAAACCTCTATTCATTCTACATTCATCATGCCTATCATTTATTTTGAGCTTTAATTTCTTTTCAAAAGGTTTGAGGAGGAAGTACGATGAGTGTAAAAAAGTTTTTGTTTTATTTATTTTTTATTTTTTATTTTTTTACTTTAGTCTTTTTCTTTAGTTTTTTTTTTCTTCTTTTATTTAGGTAGGTTTTTATTTTATTATTATTTGCCTTATGCTTTTATTTGTGTTTTGTTTTATAGGAATAAAGTTCTCTTGGACAAGCCATTCTCTTTACCTCAAGTTTAGATATCTATTGGACCATTATTGCACTTGGACAGTATTACTTAAACTTTCTTACCCCTTATTATTTATTTTTTAGTCCTTTTGGAGATCATTTCTTGTGTTTATTTTTGCCAATGAGGACATTGTGCAATTTAAGTATGGGGAGTGGTTTGGTGATATACTTTGTCCAAGTTTTTATCAATAATTTTATTTTGAGCACAAAGTATGGAAGTATTTTCTTTCTTCTCTTTTCCCCTTTATTTTTAGTCCTATGGCAGTGTTTATTTGCTTTATTTATTTGGCAATTGAGGACAATGTCCAATTTAAGTGTGGGGAACTGGTTAGAATGAGAATTTTTCTATGCTTTATTCTTCTTGAACTTCTTCTTCGAACCTTTGAGCAAAATTTTCAAAATTTTTAAAACTTTTTCGGATTTTTGTTTAACTATCAAGCGGTATTGTTAATGCATGTCTTTATGATGGATTATAGAGCATATGTTCTAGATCATTTATGGCTTATGCACGACTTTTTATATGCACTTGGATGAAGTACTTCTTGATCAAATGCTTTGCATTGTTTTTAAACCTATTTTTCTACTACAATTCACGAGACATTCTAGAACTTACTTGAATACTTCTCGAGGCAAAATAAGAAAGACAATCAAGATTTAACTTAGGGATGACGGTAATAGGCCTTCATTTGAGCTTTTCAAGCCTGCCTATTGTTATATTATCCCTAGTGCCTATTTTGAGCCTACATTGTTGATTTCTTTCTTCAAAACTCGTTATCATACTTTGTCCATTACTTGTTTTTGAAAGTTTGAGTAATTTTCCAAATCTTTATACTCTTGATGGATAAAAGTATATGTAGGAGCATGTTGAGGGAGGATACTTGGAGAAAGATCATGACTCGTTACTTTCAATCATGTATCACTAATGTGTTGAGCTGGAGAAAGAAAAGAAAGAGAAAAGAGAGAGTGAAAACAAGAAAAGAAAAACGAAAGCTGCTAGAAAGAATGGGAAGAGAAAAAGTGAAAAAGAAAAGATCAGCAGCAGTGAAAACAAAATAGGAGTGAAAGAAAAGAAAATTGAAAAAAAAAAGTAAGATCACAAAAGGGATGGTGATTCAATGATAAAGTTAAGTTCATATCAAATTTTTGATACCATTGTTGACAAATATGAGTGATCTTGTGAAAAATAGAGAAGAGTTGATGAAGAAAGTAAAAAGATGAAGAGAAGAAAAAAAATGCAAGATTTGCTTGGGTTGAGTCGTAATTGCTGAATAAGGTTATGGTTTGATTGATTTCTGGAATAGGAGAGCAAGAAGAGTTTGGAAATTATTGATTTATTTTGTTTATCCTTTTCTTGCGAACTCTCAGCTTCTTCGATATTTGAATCTCCTATATCCTTCGTTTGATAAGCTACATTACAAACCTTTAGCCTTACATTACAAGCTTGAAAGTCTTACTTGACCTAAGTAGAATCATGATATGTCTCGGATTAGTGGAGAGAGTGTATGAAAGATAAGCCTATAGAATGCATATTCTTTTTGAACTAAATCCTTTCCAATGGTTTGAGAATATTGTGAACTCCTAAGATGGTTCTACTAAGTCATTTATCACTTACACAAGTCTTGCATTTGTTGTGAAAGATATAGTAGCATGTGTTTTTTGCTCTTGAATGAAGAAAGCATTAGAGATATTGTGATTTGATGAAACCTTGGGTTTTCCTACTTATTCTTGATACTTTGCTTGAGGACAAGCAAAGAGCTAAGTATGGGGGAATGTGATAGGGGCTAAATTAGTCATATTTTTCCTAATTATTTGAGGTTCTTTTGTGATACATTTTATTCAATAACTTGCCATATTCCTTCATATTTGGGATTTTACCCTTAGAAAAGTATTTTGTTCATTATTTCAGATTTTTGGGATAAAATGAAGAAAAAACGTAGCAAAACAGAATTGAGGCGGCGCCGGCCAGAGTAGAGGAACCAACGTCGGCCATGCACTATTTACACGAACTTTGAAGCGACAAAAAAATTGTCAAAATAGAGCGGAACAGAATGGAACCAGTGCCAGCTCCAGTAGCCAAGGCGGCGCCAGCTGAACTCTGGACTGCGTGGTGCTGAAATTAAGAAAAAAAATCAGGGAATAAGTAGAGAACCAGAACACAACCGGCACCGGCTCTAGCAGCCTAGGCGCCACCGGCTGTGCCCTGAAGTTAAGGCAGTGCTTTGATTTTTCTACGTGGTTTTTGGTAATCTGTGGAGTTTTAGTACTTTCCCACTTCTACTCGGCTAAGAACATTACACCAACGAGTTTAGGCACTTCCCAAGCCTATAAATAGATGGAAAACACAAGGAAAAATGGGAGAATTCATTGATCACCATAGAAAATCACTCAAATCAAGGAGGAATTCTTCAATTCAAGGATGGTTGTGTAAGAAGGTCTTTAAAGGAAGAAGAAAGAGGCTTGTCTATGAGTCCTTTCTTTTACTTTGTTTTCTTTTTCTTGACAATGATACATTAATTGTCTTATTATAATTTGACATTGTTTTAGATAGTCATGATTTTTAGATTTATTTGATCTTTTAATTAATTGGTTGTTATTCTTGGTGTTTAATTACTTATGCTTATTTCGAGATTAATTGGTTGGTTCTTCCAATTAACTTGCTTGGACAAAGGGGTTGATGGCAGTTTCAATTCATTAGTTTCGCATTTGTTGGCTTTTTACTTACTTGGACAAAGTGATTAAGAGTAGGAACAAAGTAGTCAAAGGTTAATTGATGTATGCAAGCTATGGATTCATTAGTTAATTTCATGTGTAAATTTGCCAGGAATGGAAATTTAATCAAGTATTGTGGTTAATGCATCTTTTAGGTGAATTAGTTTAGACATGATATGTGATATTAATTTGTCTAGAAGATAGGGATTCATGGATTGGACAAAGAAGTGAATCTATGTTATCCTTTATGATGCCAATGGAATAATTAGTTATGATAATGATTAAGTACTTTAGGATCATGTTTGTCAAAACAATAGTTTAAGTTACATATTTCTCCATCCTTGACATGTATATATTTATTTTATTTTATTTTATTTTCCTTTTTATTTCATTTTCCATTTTATCGAGTTAGTTAAATAGTGAAAGAAATGTTATTAATGCATACTTCTTCCTGGAAGATCGACATTCGTTTGAACCCTAAGCTATGTTAATGATGAGTATACTTGCTCATATTTGTATTTTGGATTTAACGTTTTAATGTAAACTTGTTTGAGAATGTGCTTAGTTTTTATATGATTTTTATACCCAAATCCATACGCATTAGGAGCGAATATCTCACGACTATTTGTAGGAATCAGTACTCGAGAAGTCCTTAGCCAAGGCGATTGTATATTGGAAGTGGTTCAACTAGATACCTATGATGAGTAGTGGATTCTGTGAATAAGTACAAAAATATTCGTGCTAGTGTTAAATTATTATTTTGGAAAGAGATGGCACAAATTCCGTATTACAAATTGAATGAGATATTGTATGGCGATATAAGTTTATTGCACTGCTATTTGCTATTGAAAGGTTCATGTTAAGCCACTTATGTGAAACCCCACCGAAAGCCAACCCAAGAGTAAGGGGGTTGGGATGCATATCATATTATTTCGCATGAATATATATGTTTTTGAATGATTTTATGTGCTTTAGAATTGTGGATTATAGGTTAAAATGCTTAGTTATGCTTATTGAGTAGGAGGGGTAAAATGGTAATTTTGCTTGAGGTCCGAATAGGAAGATAACTTGAGGATTAAATAAGAAAAATATGTGGATGAGAAAATAAGAACAAGAGTTGTTGTGGTTTAGTGGTTAGAGCTTTGGAATTAATTTCTAAGGTTATGAGTTCAAATCCCATCATCTAAGTTTTTATCAAGATTATCTTAATTAAGTTTGAATTTTTGTTTCTTGCATTCCATAAAAATAGGAATGTTATCTTAGGGGAGACATGAGGAGAATGTTCTAAATCTTATCATTATGTCCTAAAAATAATTCTAGCGGAATTCTTGTCCTAATTATTACCTCTAGCTTTGTCCTAGCATTTTCATAATTCAAATGAACCAAAACCACCAAATCCTTCTTGTAATTCCAAAAAAAAATCTCTGATAATTTTTCACCCTTGAATTTTGAAAAGAAATCTTGGAGGAGGGAGGTTGGCCGAAAATAGGAGGGGAAATAGGAAGGGTTTCCAAGAGAAATCAATCACCATGATAGAACCTTCAAATTTACCTTCATGTTGTCCATGTTTTAGTGAAGGAAAATCTGGAAATTTTCCAGAATTTTTGCAGACCCTTTCTTCGAAAAACTCAGCCAGTAAGCCCACTCATTTGCCACCAGAAAAATGGTCATTTCATGTGGCTTGAAGGCTGGAAAATCTGTACAATTTTCGGACTGCACAAACTGTGCAAAACTAGAAAAAAAATTCTAGACATTTCGCAGCTTTCAATCAAGGAAATGAAGCTGTTTTAGTCCATCTTCAAGCTAGCAAAACTCCTCTGTATTTCTCCAGAAAGAAGGCTGGGAAATCACCTTTGAAAGACCATCAAACTCCTCAAGAACCAGCTGCAAATCGGGTTGAAGAAGTGCAGAAATTTTGCACAAAAATTCTGCACCAATCTTCGAAACTTTGGACAGCTTGAAACCAGAATTTTTCCAGCTTTGCTTCCTTCAAGCCTAGGCCGAAAATCACCCTTCAACTTCTGTAACATTGATCATTGTTCAGCCATGGACTGAACATCATTGACCTTCACACTTACCTTGAGTACATGGACTCCATAACCACACCTCAAAACCCTCCTAAGATCACTCCATTCAAACTTTTTTTTGAACTTCAAACTAATTTTAGAATTTTACTCCATGGAAACACTCTTGTATCAAGCTAATGAACCAGAATTTTCTCTACCATTTAAGACTAAATTTCGGCCAGCCTTGGAGCAATATTGATCTCCATTCATTTCATCAAAACCACCTTGTTCAGCCGGCACCATTGAAAAGCTTAGACACCTCCCTTGATCAAACACCATAGCTAACCACCTACCTAAAACAACTCCACAACTTTCTTCATTTAAATTTAAAAAAAAAAAAATCTGATCACACTCTCTCCCACAAGCTGAAATCCGAAACTCCCCTTCAACCTAGACCATTCGGCCAGCACTCTACCAGATTTCGTGCAGCATTCTCTCACACTCTCTCCATTTTCACCAAGAACACACACTAAACTTCTTCAAGCCTAAACCTACTCTAAACATCTCCAATCACTCTCAAATACTCCAGATCACTTCTATCTAATCCCTAGATTTCATTTCTAGTATTTATAACACAAAACCACGCCAACAAGAACTTTCAATCGAATCAAAATCAGCATTTTCCTTGAAGGTCTCAAGAACATCAACAAGGTGAATCAAGAACAACCCTATTGTTCATCCTCTTCTATTCAATTTTCAATATACCTTTCTAATGCTCTCTCTCTCTCTCTCTCTCTCTCTCTCTCTCTCTCTCTCTCTCTCTTCCAACCGAAATGGTTGATCAACCATCAACCATGGCTGTTTTTCCATGGGATCACTCAAGACTCTCCGTCGCGCGTGGACCTTCTTTAGTCTTCACCGTAGTACTCGTCAATCAAGTAATTATTCTCAAAACCTTCTTTCTAAATTCTAAATCACGTCTCTTAGGAGGTGATAGGGAGATAGAATATGAATGGGAGATTGAGTATATGCATGTGGATTAAGGGGATGGAGTTAAGACATGGTGATTGTTGTATATGACTAAGTTTTATGTATTTCCTATTGAATCAATGTATGTCCTTCGTGCTTGATGAATTTTATGGATGGTTGAAGCATGTTAGACATCATGGCACCAAAGGTGATTAGGCTCTTATGTTTTTATTTTCTATTGAAGCCATTAATGATGATTATGCCTAGAAGAAAGTTAGCCTTGTGATAGTATGTGATAAGTCAAGCATGTGTTCATGAATGGATTAGTTTAATATTTGATGTTGGAGAATGTGTTTAAGAATCTCTTCTAGCACTAGGAAAATCATGGTGAGAGATTATTTTCTTGTTAAGTCTAGGTTATTTTTATTAACAAATTTTATTACTTTAATTAGAATTACTGTTATATTTTTCTCTATAAAATTCGAAACTTTAGGAAGATTTGGATTAGATTATTAATTGGAATATTAATATTTTATTTATCAAATAAATAAAATATTTTATTAAAAATAATATATATAAATCTTTTATATAAATAATAATAAATAAAATATTAGAATTAATTAATGACCTTGTAGGCCCTAGTTAAAACTTTTACCTATATTCCTAAATATTATCTATATTAAAATCTATTTGTTATTTATTTAAAATAATTCATTTATTAGTAGTTTTATTTATTACTAATCATTTATGATCTATTAAAAAATTAATTAAAAATTAATTGTAATTTATTATTTATTTACAATAAAGCTATTTTTAAATTACCATTTATCAATATTATTTTGGGCTTAGTATTATTCAATATTCAAACCTTAGTTTATTTATTAACAACAACACTCAAGAATTATTAATTGAGTCTATAATTTATTAGCAATTATTTTAGAACCCCAAATTATTTTAACTTGCCAAACTAGACTTATTTTTTTAAAAAATTCCTTGTCATCTAGCCTTAAAGCTTAGGACATTAGGGATGTGATGGTAATAAGTTGAACTAGGATTATTTGTGTAAATGAATTTAGCTTGAGTGTAACCCTATGTTTTGTGTTTACCCCAGGAGGGGTTAGGTCAACCTTGGAAGACTCTTGAATTTGAGCAGGCAAGGAATCAGGTAAGTTCCTGCATGGAATTATTTGAAGACCAAAACTTACTGTGGCAAGCCAAATGAGATGTGTATGGATGTTCCTTATGTAAAGGCACTTAAGGACTGTTTTCCTTTTTATTCCAGTCAACCAAATCATTTGAAGATCAAACAAGCAGTTTTACACAAAATGACAAATTCTTTCTAAAACCTAACTTTGACAAGAATTTTAGAAACCCTTAATTGCTATTTCCAAATAAAGCAATGTATGATCCATTTTCTCCCAAGTGGGGAAATCAACGTTGAGTACTCAATAAGAGTAAACTACCAGGACTAGTCTTTGAAAAGTTAGGGTAAGTCTCTCAGTAGGTGGCCACCTCTGAGGGGTGAGTCCTTCCTGGATAGGATGCCAGTCCGGTAGGTCATGCCAGTCCGAGCTAGCAAGTTTCAGTCATGTGGACTGTGTGTTCCCGGAATGGACAACCGATAAGTTTGGGTGTAGAGATGGAGGAGTATCTCACCCGGTAGGCCGTACACCTACCTTTTGTCAGCTTGCACAAAGTGTGGCATTCTGACCGTGATTTAGTCATGGGGCCTAACGTGTGGTAACCCATGGCTACCCATTTGAGTGGTTGTATTTATTGTGCACATGTGTGGTTTGAAAAGCAAAACACCACTCTTAATTTCAATACTTATTTAATGCTTGCTAGCACTTTTCTTTATAAAGTTTTTACAACTTGCATACATGAATTATTTTACCTGAAACACTCAACGCACACACAGGCTTACTGAGATTTTTATCTCACCACCTTTTATGCCATGTTTTTAGGAAGATCCTACTGTGGAGGTCATTAGCTAGATTATTGCCTATGCTTTGAAGACTCGTGTTATTTGCTTTATGTGACGTTTTGAGAGATTGTTGCAAACAATTTATTTTGGATTTATACCAGTATTTTATCTTTTGGGTTGTAATAAGTTTAAATTTTAAAGTTTTTATTTTATTTTGTTATATGTAACCTAGTTATAAAGACCCCTTGTCCTCTGGACGGGACGACATCCCCAGCCATGATGGGCCTAAGTAGTGGGGTGTTACAACTTAGCTTTCTGGACTTTTGGGTGGTCATGTTGTGTTGTTAGATGCCGCTCATGATCTGTTGAATATTGATTTATTAATCAGAGAATTAATAAATTAATCCTTATTATAATTATTAAGTCAATTCTAAAATTATTAAGAATTATTACTTTTAAAGACATTTAGATTAATTCATATTTTTCTACTAACAGACTAGGAAACCTAATAGGTCACACACAATAGAGAATTGAGTGCTTATGTTGTTATTTGATAACATTATTCGGCTGCTTCTGAAAAGAAGAAGTTGTTGTGGTCAAAATATAATTAGTTATAATTTGTGAGCTTATTGTAAATAACTAAAGTCATAATAATAATTGGTAATAAAGAATTCACATGCAATATGGATTCTGTTTACCAAAATAAAATGAATTAATATAAATATATATATATATATATATATATATGATATATTGAGTTCGTGAGTTTTATGATTTTTAGAAATTACACAGAAAGTTTTTTTTTAAAGAAAAACGGAGAGCCTTTTCTATAAATCATCTTATTCAGAACAAAATACCCTAGCTGCCAAGTGATTTTGCTAGCACAAAATTCCGGTGTGTTCTTGAGTGCAATTCATGTGTGGATTTCTGCTAGAGAAATCTCTAACCTTGAGATTTAGTGATTTGGATGGAACGAAGGAGAAGATATTCTTGGAGTTTTTTGGACCGCACCACGAATAGTGAAGAAGATTTTATTTCACAGATGTCTCACACAAGGTATTTTTCTTCCCCATTTCAATTTCGTTTACGCGTAAATGAGATCCTCGGTGGAGAATTCTTGGTTTTATTCCACTGCGCAACTATAATTTGCATGACAACAATTCTTAACAATTACATCAAATGTATTACAAAATATCCTCAAATAAATAAGAAATTACTGATGAATTTAGCCCCTATCATATTTTCCCACACTTGAATCTTTGTTTGCCCTCAAGCAAAGTACTTAAGATAAGGAAAAACAAAGAAACTCTTAGAAATTTCAACTATAACAAAGCTAGAATTCCCCTTCAAACTTTAGTCATAATCTTGACATTCTTTCAACCTTCGAAAAACATTTACAAATTGAAGAACTAGTTAAGACATACAAGTGTATGGAGTGTTACAAGAAAAAACATAAAACTAGAAAAGAAAAATAAACTAAATAAAAATAATACAGTGAAAAGAAAAATAATTGAAAAGGACAAAAGGAAGAAAAGGTTATGAATAATGGAGTGTGACATCGAGATACTCTAAAGTACTAAGCTCTTCACCGAAGTATATGGCTTAATTTGACTTCCATTCACCTTAAAGATCCCTTTTGTTGGGTAAGAAACCTCAATAACATCAAACGGACAAACTCGATGTATCTCGTATAGCCCCGACCACCTTGATTTTAACTTACCCGAAAAAGTCTGAGCCTAGAATTGAATAATAGCACCTTGTCCCCTTCTTTGAACTCTTAGGGGGAATGAATGTGCCTATCATGCCAACGTTTCATCTTATCCTTGTAAATCCAAGAATTATGGTAGGCATCATTACACCACTCCTCCAACTCATTCACTTGAAGTAATCTCTGTTGTACTACAAACTAAAGATTAAAATTGACAAGTTTAATTGCCCAATGAGCCCTATTCCTCAGATTACCCCATGAGTAGTTATTCATTGCAATATTCTCCACCAACTCATATACTTCTTCCAGGGCCTTATAATTGATAGTCTCTCTAGCAGATGCATCAACTAACTGTTTGGAGGCAACGGTCAGTCCATTATGGAAAATCTGCATTTGTATTCCTAGCTCAAACCCAGGATGAGGACACTTTCTAAGCATCTCCTTCCACCTTTCCCAACACTCATAAAGGTTTTTAGACTCTAACTGTTGGAAGGCAAAAATGTATATCCTAATTTTGGGTATTTTGGCTGGGTGAAAGTACGTTGCGAAAAATTTCTCAACTAACCTATTCTATGTAGTGATGAATCCTACTGGTAAAGATTTTAACCATGATTTGGCTTATCCTTCAAGGAAAAAGGAAAAAGCCTCAACTCTAAAGCATCCTTTGAAACACCATTCATTTTGAAAGGTATAAAAAATTTCTAAGAAACTAGAAAAATAGGCATTAGGGTCTTCATCTAGTAACCCATCAAATTGTACTATGTTCTGGATCATTTGAATAATGTTGGGCTTGATCTCAAAATTATTTGCCTCTACCGTAGGTCTAGTAATGCTTGAGTCTGTTCCTGAAATTGCTGGCTTAACAAAGTCATCTATAATCCTCCTACCATTATTTTGACTATTGTTGTTTTGGTTAACCTCCATCTCTCCTGTTGAATTGGTTTACTTATCCTTTTGCCTAAGTGCCCTCTGAATCCTTATCAAAGTTCTTTCTATCTTAGGATCAAAATCCAGTAGTTCTCCTTGGAATCGTCGGGTCATACACTAAGGACTAAGAAAACAAGACAAATAAGATGATCAAATTACAAAACTTCAACATAATTAAGTACAAAGTTTAACATAAACTAAGTTAATTAGGTAAAATACATTGATACACATAATAAGATATGTCACTAATTTACACAAAGAACATATATACATATTAACATATAGACATATATACATATAAATATAGTTAAATAAATGAAATCCAAGCTTTTCTGATATTATTCCCTAGCAATGGCGCCAAAAACTTGATGTGAGTTTTTTAGTGTAGAAAATATTACCAACAAAGTCCACAATCAATCAAGTTTTAATTAAAATGTTAATCACTAAACCACACGTACGTGTAAGTATATCCACCATCAAATATTTAACCTTCGTTTCTATCATTTTTTACGTTCTGTTGGCCGTTTGTTGTTAAACCTACACCAAACATTGTTTTCGGGTCAATTCATGTTCGGCCAAAAAATAGCCAATGGGTAGTTGATGTGGTCGACGATTAGCCAACGTCCAACCTACGTTTAGCCGACAGTTAAACAAAATGTTTAACTTTCGTTCACGTCGTTTTTTTCATCATTTGATCAATTCTTTCATTTTCATTTTCCCACATCCTTCCTCCCTTCATAAACAAGGGGTTCACTTCATAATTCCCATTTATTTCCTCCAAAATCACAGAATTAATCATCCTTAAGTTCATCTATTTTTGGACTTATTTTTTTCTGGAATTTCACAGATTGACACATGATTTTGTTTTGCACATAACATTCAATCCAGAACTCCGATTTGGCTCTAGGATATACCAAAATGACCATAAGACTCTTAAATTTAATTTTGAATGGGCTGTTTTTAGAGTTCTAGTTCCAGTAACATGCCACTAGGCAAAAACTGCCCTAGTAGTTTTATCTCAATTTTACTATTCATGCTTTGCTTTGTTTTCCTTTAGCCTTTAGCACCTTGGAACCATTCATTCATTCAATCCTCCTTCAAATCATCTTTAATTCTGAATTTTCAGATTTTTAGTAACTCACAAAAGTCACACTTATTCAATGCAAATTCATCTCTTCCAATCAAAAAACTAGTTTGAACCATTTTCCCTAACCAAGTAAATTCCATTTTTACTCTACTTTGATCATCATCTCTTCAACCGAAAATAAGCCTTCAAGCTACCATAATTATTCAGTTCTTCCTCACACAAAACATCATTCAAAAGCCCTTAGGCAGCCGGCACATATACAAGCATATATAAAGTTCATACACAAACGTTCACAAACCCTAGCTTTAATCCGAAATCAATACATGAAAGTTATGTTTTTATGTTAAAATTCACATCATCATAGTCATCATCCACCCAACAACAACTTCAATTCAAGAAAGGTAGGGTTTTACCTTGTATTTGAGGTTATTTGGTGTGATTTGCTCCAAGAACACCAAGGATTCACCTAGTACACCAAGAACACACACTAGCTAGCCTTTTTGTTTTCTCTTATTTGATCTCTTTTTCTCTTGGTTTTTCCTTCTCTTGGCTGCTGAAATTTAGGCTGTTTAACAGCTCTTTTCCACTACCATTCATCCCTCAAATCTTGGAACATCATGTCTTGTTTTGGTTTAATTCAATGGTGGATATATTTAAGTGTGTTCCAATAGAATTTTTACACACCAACCACTTTTTCATCCACAAAATTTTCCTTTATTTCTCCTTGCATGGCCCACGAAATTCTTGGCCAATTTCCAGCCATTCATTCATCTTTTCTTGGTCTAAATATTAGCCAATTATATTGCTTAAGACCTTAATCAAGTGTGCCCACGAGTTATGTGTTCCAATAACAAAATTACACATCATTCTTCATTTATTTTGTAAAACTTATTTAAGAAATCTTGCATGCATGAATCTTTCATGCATCCCCTTTTTATTTGACATTTGTCCTTGGCCACCAATTATAGGAAGCCACACGTCCCATTTTCAACCGCATTTTCCCATTTTCTTCAGAAATGACCAAAATGGGGTCCGTAACGGAAAAATATTTTATTTCGCCATTTAACTCCAAAAATTCCCCTGAATCTATTGGTAACACTTAAATTCTTCAATTCCTTCTCTACTTGGTCAAATTTGAAGTCAAAGTCACGAGTGCAATCAAAATAACAAAAGTGCCCCTCATATCCCGGGTAGCATAATTCGCACCAAAACGTGCGTTAAATTGCACTAATCAATTTATCTTTCTAGAGTACCCTAAAATTATTATTTTAGTAATAATAATATATTTCCAAACATTTAGGGCACGGGTAGAACAAATCCAATAATTACATCCAGGTCCCGACAAAATTTTATTTCACCAAAGTATTTATCTGAATACACCGATCAACTTTTATTCTAAACATCAATACAAATTCTAATCCTATCACAAATAGCAGCCAATCGAAAGAAAAGGTGGGGTGTTACATTCTCCCCTCACAAAAATTTCGTCTTCGAAATTTGACCTACACTTAAAAATAGTTCTGGGTACTTCTTCAACATCTTTACCTCCATTTCCCAAGTTGCATCTTGTACAGGATGATGATTCCACAACACTTTTACAAGTGGGATTTTCTTATTCCGCAGTTCGTTTTCTGCATACTCCAAGATATTAATAGGTTTTTCCTCATACTTCAAGCTTGGAGTCATCCCAATGAGTTCTTCACTTAAGATATGTGCAGGGTCAGCCACATACTTCCAAAGTTGGGATACATAGAACACGTCGTGAATTCTTTGAAGCCCTGTGGGTAAGTCCAATTGGTAAGCTACGTCCTCAATCTTCTCGTTAATTAGGAATGGTCCTATATATCTACATGCCAATTTCTTCCCTTGTCTATTGATCCCCAATTGTCATTGTGGAGTTAACTTCAAGAATACACACTCTCCTTCAACAAACTCCAAATCTCTTCTACATCGATCTACATAGATTTTCTGTCTACTCTACACTGCCTCTAATTTGGTTTTGATAAGCTCCATGGCCTGCCGAACTTTTTTGAGATAAAAAGCGTCTTGTTCACCCATTCTCTGTCCTAAACTTTCCTAATATAATGGAGACTGACATTTTCTTCCATATAAAGCTTCAAACGGGGCCATTCCTGTGAAACCCCAGTCGAAACCAACCTTAGAGTGAGGGGGTTGGGATGCATATCATAATTTATTTCATGGTTAAATATATTCTCATATGAATTTTTATGTGTTCTGGATTCGAGTTTTATTGTCTTGAAGTCTTGATGGTGAGTATGGTGTGAGAGGGGCAAAATGATAATTTTTGCCCGGGGTGAAAATAGGGAGATAGCCTGTGGATTGAATAGAAAATAATTTTTCTAGTAGAAATAGCAACAAGAGTTGTTGTGGTTTAGTAGTTAGAGCTTTGGAATAGATTATTGAGGTCTAGGGTTCAAATTCCATCCTAGAAGCTTTAGCTAGATTAAATTTTATTTTTGCTTAGGGAGGATTAGTTTCGGCCTTAAGAGCCTAGAACAAGGTGGTGATAATGTCCTAGGAGAGACATGTTAGGAGAATTCTCATTTCACTCTTTACTCTACTCGAAATTCTTAAAGGGAAATTCATTCTTCCTTGTTCTTTAATTTTTCTCAATACTCAACTCATTAGTTTGATCAAGGTGTTCTAACCTTTTTCTTTCCAGAAAATTCAGTAAAGTGCTGAGGCCTTTTAGGATCAAAATGTCTTGGTAAAAGACTTCTTATGGTCTGAAAAATATGGAAGAGTTGTGAGGAATTCCAAGAGAAAAAATCATTCTAGTAAGCTTGCTGAAATTTTCCTCAAGCTTAGTTCATCTTTCTTCATGGAATGAGCTGGAATTTTCCAGCTTGTTGTACCATCAAAAGGGAAAAATTTCTAGCTAAAATTCCCTCCCAAATTCTAACAGAAAAATGGTCTTTAGGATCAGTTTGAAACCTGAATGTTTTTGTCCAATTTCGGACTGCTCAAGCTGGAGCAAAACAGGAAAAATTCCTGTACGAAAATCAACTTTGAGAGCTCCAAACCAAGCTGTTTTCTCCCAGATTTTGTGCAGCACCTTAGCCATGTTTTTCCTCCATAAAGAAGGCTAGAAACCAGCCTTGAATACCCCTAAAACCCCCCTTCCAGCTAGCTGCAAAATGGATGGAAGTGGCAGACGAAAATCTGCCAGAAAATTCACTGTGCAGCGAAAATTCTGTGCAGATTTTCGTCCAGCTTGTTTCCTATCTCTCTTCCAGCCAAAACACCAACCTTAATCTGTCAAAACCTTCCTTAAACCTCCATAAATAGAGCTCCATTGATCCCCTTGAACTTCTGCACGAAATTCCATTAATGGCTGTCCAAAAATCTCTCAAACAAATCCCTGCAATTTAACTTGATTGGTTTCCAAAATTTCAGCCATCTTATTTAGTAACCTTCCATAATATTTTGCTCAATGGACCATACTTCTTCTTCATCATTGTACACCCTAATTTTTGCCACCATAAGCCTCCATAAGTCAGCATTAATCCCACGAAATTCTGCTCAAACAATCAGCCATGGCAGACTTCAAAGCTGTCCAAGCAATCAAGATATTCTTGGAATATTTAGTTTCCAAATTCACTTCCTAAAAATATTCTTCAAAGATTGTAACAACTAACCTTTCCTTTTCCCTTCCAAATCAGAGAATCAACCTCCTAAACCCTACAGAAATTTGTCCACCCCTATCTCTCACAAAAATTCAGCAGCTGCACATTACCATCTCTCGATTTTCTTCAACCTTCAAGAACACACACTACACCAAGAACACCCACTACTTCCTTTCACCTAATACCTCTCCAAATCACTTCAAACTACCTCTAAAAATTCCAGATTTCATCTATTCATTTCTGTGAGTCCATCCATACCATTTTTAACATCAAACTCCAAAATCCAACTTGCACTTTTGGATAAAAAACCAGAAATTTCTGTTAAGGTCAAGAACACCTTCAAGGTAAATTTATTCTAACAACTTCATCTTCTCCAATCTTGATCTCTAGTGAGAGCCTATGTGAATAAGCATGCTAATGGTCTCTCTCTCTCTCTCTCTCTCTCTCTCTCTCTCTCTCTCTCTCTCTCTCTCTCTCGGCCGGAAATTCCCCTCTCCTGGCCGGATGACCTATTCTCCCATGAACATGCTTTCGCCATCTCCCTTGGACAAAGTTAGACATCTAGGAGTTGAGATCCATTCTAAACTCCTTCAAGGCATTCATCAACCAAGTAAGTCCTTTCAACCTTTCTTTTAAACCCTAGATTCATGTCTCTACGATGATGTTGTTAGAAGGTGGAGGGTGAGGGGATGAGTATATATATATTGTTGAGATTGAAGTATGAATATATGTATGATTGAGAAGGAGATGGGATTTATGCATGGAAGGATTGTCTTGGATGATTATATGATGATTTGAGGTTGATGCATGTCATAGGTAGTATTTGTGATGAAGAATGCTCGAGATTATGTCACCTTTGGTGAATAGGATTTATATTCGTGTTGGACTATTGAAGCCATGATCATATTTATGCTAGTAAGGGATAGATCATATTTTGATAAATTGAGATCTATGCTTGTATGCATGATTTGGATGATTTGATGAATTGAAGGGTTGTATATATGTTCATGATTGTGGTTAGCTATAGGAATATGATCATGATCTAGTTGTCCCTAAGCTAAATTTTATTTCATTAATAAAATATTTAATAATATGATTTTTCTAGTAAAATTTTGAAAACCATGGGAAAATGTGGACTTGGTCTTTTATATAAAATAGTGATATTCTAGTCAAATAAATAATAGTTTTTGCTGGAATATATATATATATATATATATATTATTTAAAATGATAAAATCAATTAAAGCCTTTTATGAAAATAATTATAATTAATAAAATATTTATTACTAAAAATTTAATTATTATCTTTTAATCAAAACCCATTAAGGATTTGCTTATTATTTTTCAAGCAAGACTCATTAAATTTATTTTCAACAAATTTTAGCTATCAATTATTTTCTAACAACTAAATTATTAATAAATCATTATTTTACCTAATACTACCTTGGACCCTTTTTCAAATAAACCATAATTTATTTTTGGCAAGATTTAAACCTTCAACTTTTTGTACCTATTTCCCAAACTTTAGTTATTTTAATATCAAACTAGAATTATTTTATAAACCCTTTTTATTTATTATTGAGCCTTAAAGCTTGGGACACTAGGGATATGACGGTAGTAAGTTGAGTTAGTTTTATTTGAGAAAGTGAGTCTTTGGCTTGAGTTTGATTGTGGTTTGTATTTACCCTATGCGGGTCAGGTCAGCTATTGGAGACCTTTGTTGTGAGCAAGGATTAGGTAAGCTCCTGCATAAAACCTGTTTGAAGAAAAATGATTTTTTTATGGCAAGCCAAATGTAGAGTGCATGGTCACTCATTTCTATAAAGGCAATTGAGGATTATTCCCATTCTCATTTAAGACAAATAAATTATTTGCAAATCAAGGGGCGATTTTACTCAAAACCTAAAACTCTTTCGAAAACCAGTTTTGCCCCAAACTTTGGAAAACCTTAATTGCCATTTTCAAGTGGAACTGTGTTTTGTTCATTTTCTCCCCAAGTGGGATATGTTACGTTGAGTACTCAATAGGAGTAGGCTAGTAGTACTAGTTTTGAAGAGCAAGAGTGAGTCTTCTGGCAGGAGGCCACCTCCAGAAGATAAGCTCAACTTAGAGAAACGTCAGTACTACTTAGTCAGGCCGGTCCGAGCTTGCAGTTTGTTTTATTTCAGTCAAGTGACTGTGTTTTGCTGGAATGGACACCCGGTTGTTGTTTGGGTATAGAGAAAGAGGAGTATCTTGCCCGGTAGGCCGATCACCTACCTTTTGTCAGTCTGCACAAAGTGTCGGCATTCTGACCGGTTATGGGGCCCAATGTGTGGTAACCCATAATCCTTTCTTTCGAGTGGTTGATCTTATAAATTATGTACAGCTAGATAAGCCAAAACGCCACTCTTACTTTTAACTAATGTTTGATGCTTGCCAATATTTCTCTTATAAAGGTTTTACACTTTGCATCCACGAACTGTTTTCACTAAACTCCCAAAGCACACACGGATTTACTAAGATTTCTGTCACATCACTTTTTTATCATGATTTCAGGTGAATCCTGCTGTGGGGTCGAGTAGCTAGTAATATCTGCCTTGGAAGAGAATGTGTCTTTTGATTTTATGTATTGCTTTGGGGAGACGAGAATGGATAATTTTATTTATGGATTTGTTTCCTTTTGGGAATTCGTGGATTTATTCTTGGGTTGTAATAAATCTTAAGTTGAAGTATTATTTTTATTATTTTTATTCCGCTATTTTATTTGTGTGACCTCGTTATAAAGACCCCTTGTCCTTCAGACGGGGCGACATCCCAGGCTCCGACGGGCCTAGGTAGCGGGGTGTTACAATTCCAATAGTCAATTGATAACTATTATTATAAGTAAATTCTGCATATGCTAAATTATCAACCCACTTAGTTCTAAAGTCTAGAGTGCAAGCTCGCATCATATCTTCCAAAATCCTATTTACTCCTTCAGTTTGTTCATCCATTTGTGGGTGCGCTGTTGTGCTGAACTTTAAGGTTGTCTCGTATCTCTGTTGCAACTTAGTCCAGAACTTTGAAGTAAATCTGGGATCTCAATCTGATATAATGCTAGAAGGTACTCTGTGGAGTCTGATTTCTTTCTCCATATAAATTTTTCCCAACTTCTCTATTGAATTGCGTTGGTTGATAGGGATGAAATGAGCGGATTTAGTCAGCCGATCCACTATTACTCATATGGTATCTCGCTGTCCTGCCGCCATAGGCAATCCTGTAATGAAGTCTAAGGTAATTTCATCCTATTTCCATGATGGAGTTGGTAATGGTTGCAATAATCTTCTAGGCCATCGCTAATTGGCTTTTACTTGCTAACAAGTTAAGCATCGAGCTACAAAATCTGAAATATCCTACTTCAGACCATTCCACCAATAATGATATTTCAAGTCCTGATACATTTTTACAACTCTCAAATGGATAGTGTATTTACTCTGATGTGCTTCTATCAAAATATTTTGGATACAGTACCGATCTCGGTAATAAATGATTCCATCAATGTCCCTTTGAAACTCATCTCCTTCTTTATTTACTTCTTTTCGCACTAACTTTTGCAACTTTTTGTCTTTATCTTGCTCTTCCTTTAACTGTTGTAGGAAGATAGGTCGAATAGGGATGTTACTCAGCCTTATTCCTCCGTCTACAACAAATGCTTCCAATTTTGAAATTTGTAACATCTAAAGAGCTGATAAATTTGTTTTCCTACTAAGAGCATCCGCTACGGTGTTCGCCTTCCCCAGATGATACTTAATTGGACACCGAAATTCTTCTAGGAAAACCATCCATCGACTTTGTCTCATATTCAAATCTTTCTGAGTAAAAATATACTTCAAACTTTTGTGATCAGTGAAAACTTTGAACTCAGCTCCATACATATAATGCCTCCACTTCTTAGGGGCAAATACAATTGCTGCTAATTCTATGTCATGCGTTGGATAATTCTTCTTGTGGGGTTTCAATTTCCTAGAGATATATGCTATCACCTTTCTCTTCTGCATCAACACCCCTCTCAATCCTTCTTTTGATGCATCCATATACACCTCATAAGGTTTATCCATCTTTGGTAATGCCAAAACAGGAGCAGAGCTTAACCTCTTTTCAGTTCCTGAAAACTTTTCTCACACTTCTTGGTCTACACATAAGAAACTTTATTTTAGATGAGTCAAGTCAAAGGTGATGCTCTCTTAGAGAATCCCTCAATAAATCTTTGATAATACCCTGCTAATCCCCGAAAACTTCGAATTTTAGTTGGAGTCTCAGGATATTTCCAATTTGTCACCGCCTCAACTTTTGCAGGGTCTACTGCAATCCCATCCTTGGATATCACATGTCCCAAGAATGCTACTTCCTACAACCAAAATTAACACTTATTGAATTTTGCATACAATCTGGCCTCTCTTAACTTTCCGAATACTTATCGAAGGCATTGTTCATGTTCTTGGGGACCATTAGAGTACACCAGTATGTTATCTATGAATATGACCACAAAATTATCTAAGTACGACCAAAATGTTCAGTGCATTAAGTCTATAAAAACAATAGGGGCATTAGTAACACCAAAGGGCATCACTACAAACTCAAAATGCCCATATCGAGTATTAAATGCAGTTTTTGGTATCCTCTTCTCGAATCCGGACCTAGTAATATCCTTACCTCAAGTCTAATTTCGAAAAATATCCAACTCCTTGTAGCTGGTCAAATAGTTCATCAACCATTGGCAAAGGATATTTATTCTTTACTGTCATTGCATTCAACCCTCGATAATATTTGCACATTTGCAATGACCTATCTTTCTTCTTAACAAATAATACAAGTGCTCCCCATGGTGAATTACTTGGTCGAATAAACCATTACTCTAATAATTCCTGTAGCTGTTTCTTGAGCTCCTGTAATTTTGTAGGTGCCATTCTGTAAGGGGTCCTTGAAATGGGTTCTGGTAATGGCACTAGGTCAATGGAAAACTCTACATCTCTCTCCGGCAGTAACTCCTTCAATTCCGCTGGAAAAACATCTAAATATTCATTCACAATAGGTACATCTTCAGGCTTCTTAACCTCTCTTGGCTTGTTAATTACATAAGCCAAGTATCCTGTGCACCATTTTCAAATCATCTTCCAGGCCTTGAGTCTCAATACAAAAGCATTACTTTTCTTCCAGTCTCACCTCTAAATTCCAACAAAGGTTTCCCAGGCCAATGAAAATGTACTACCTTATGTCTACAATCGACTTGAGCATGATGCTGAGATAGCCAATCCATGCCCAAGATAGTATTGTAATCCTCTATAGGAAAACATATCAAATATCCTCTCAATAATTCATCTCCTACTAAAATCGTACAATCCCTATGTATTTTCTTACTATTCATTTGCTTTGCCAATGGGGTACTAACAATTATTTCATATGAAATTTCTTCCCCCTTTATCCCCATAGAATCAAGAAATGAATTGGCAACAAAAGAATGCATGGAACCAGGATCTATCAATAACTTAGCAGTATGATAAAAAATAATGAGCATACCTTCCACCACTGCAGCTTGATTATCTGTCATCTCTAATGCCACTACCCGAGCATTTACTTGCGATTTAGGGGGTCTAGTTCTAGAGGTAAAAGCCTGCCCTGGGTTTCCTCTTCCAAATCCTAATCTCTATTCTTGGTTCTTGCCTCCAAGTCGATTCCGTCCTCCTATCATTCGTGGGTGAGGGCATTGAAAACTTTTGTGGTCTAACTCTCCACAGTTGAGGCATTTGAAGAAGGACGGTGCTCCAACTGGGCTAGTCAGGCCTCCCCTTCTTTGCATCTTCCCTTTTTCTGCCACCGGGACCTTCTTGCCTCAAAATCCACATCGATTCTTCTCACCTGCTTGCTCAATATCAACCATTTCCATTCTAGAGGCCATCTCTATTGCGGCATTATAGTTGGTGGGAGCCATACTGGCTAATACTCTTTTCAGCTCTGGCCGTAAGCTCTTCACAAAACGTCTAAATCTATCTGCTTCTGAATGGACTAAAAGTGGGCAATATTTTGATAGTCTAGTGAATTCACCAACGTATTGTCCGAACGTACGACCTCTTTGCCAAATGCTTGAAATTCATCTTCCTTTCTTTCTACCACCCAAATGGGAATAAATTCTTTCTTAAAACTGTCCTTAAAAATGGTCTACTTCGATTCTCGTGGATTCATTTCCCTTGCTCACCAATCTTGGGCAGGTCCTTTCAACTAGAATGTCGAAAGTTGTACTTCTTTTGCACTGAATAGTTTAAGGCTGCAAAAATATTTTCCATCCGTTCAATCAAATTTTCTACCTCCTATTCTGAATCAGGTCGCCCTTGAAATTGTGGAGGGTGAAATTTCAAAAAGCACTCAAGGGCTCGATCCGATTCGATTTCATTTTGCTGACTTTCCCTACTCATACCCTCATTCACCGTAGCATTCTCATTTACTCCAGTAGCAGTTTCAGTCAGCTGTTGGATCATATCAGCCATTTTTTGGAAAGTCTGAAACATGGGGTGGTCCAAAGTTGTAAGGTGGGGGCCTTCTGCCTGTGGTTCCTCCACTATTGGTTCAGGGTTATTTTGAGTAACCTGAGATGATCGACCAAAGGTCTGTTCAGGAGGCATCTTATAGTTCATAAGATTTTAACAATGTAACATAGCTCAGATGTAACACCCCACTACCTAGGCCCGACAGGTCTGGGGATGTCACCCCGTCCAAAGGATAAGAGGTTTTTATAACTAGGTCACACAATCAAAATAACAGAATAAAAATAATACTTTAAACTTAAAACTTATTACAATCCAAGAATTCAAAGACAAATCCAAAATAAAAATTATGCACTGTCAACTCCTAAAGCATTACACAAAATAAATATCGAGAAAAAAAAATCTTCCAAGGCAAGCAACAACTAACTACTTATCCCCACAGCAGGATCGACCTGAAATTATGGTAAAAAGGGTGATGAGATAAAAATCTCAGTATGTCCATGTATGCTTTAAGTGTCCAGTGAAAATAGTTCGTGAATGCAAAGTGTAAAATCTTCGTAAGAGAAATAATGGCAAGCAATAAACAATAGTCAAAATCAAGAATGGTGTTTTGGCTTTTCCAACCGTACATGTTCAATAAAATCAACCACTCAAAAAGTGGTCATGGGTTACCACACGTGGGGCCCCATAACCGGTCAGAATGCCACACTTTGTGCAGACTGACAAAAAGTAGGTGATCGGCCTACTGGGCAAGACACTCCTCCTTCTCTATACCTAAACAAAACTGGTTGTCCAATCTGGCAACATACAGTCCACTTGACTGAAAACTGCTGCTCGGACCGACACGACCTATTGGACTGGTAACCTATCCAAGAAGGACATACCCCTTAGAGGTGGCCACCTACTGAGAGACTTACCATAATTCTTCAAAGACTAGTCCTAGCAGTCCACCCTTATTGAGTACTCAATGTAACTTATCCCATTTGCGAAAGATGAAATAAACATAGCTCCACTTTAAAATGGCAATTAAGGATTTCCAAAGTTTGAGACAAAGTTGGCTTTAGAAAGAGTTTTGAGTTTGGGTAAAACTGCTTATTGATTTTCAAATAATTTATTTTCTTGAAATGAGAAAGGAAATAATCCTCAATTGCCTTTACAGAAATGAGTGACCACGCACTCCACAATTGGCTTGCCATAGAACCATTTTGCATCAATCAGGTTTTATTCAGGAGCTTACCTGATCCTTAGTTTGAGATAAATTAAAGGTCTTCGATAGCTGACCTAACCCCGCCTAGGGTAAATATAAACCATAATCAAACTCAAGCCAAAATCCACTTTCACAAATAAAACTAGCTCAACTTACTACAACCATAATCCTAGTGTCTCAAGCTTTAAGGCCCGATAATAAATAAAAAGGGTTTATAAGCTAAATCTAGTTTGATATTAAAGTGATTAAGGTTTTGGGAAATAGGTACTATTAAGTTGGAGGTTTAAATCTTGCTAAAAATAAATTAGAGTTTATTTGATGAAGAGTTCTAGGTAGTGTTAGATAAAATAATGATTTATTAATAATTAATTGTTAGAAAATAATTGATAACTAAAATTAATTGCAAGTAAATTTTAATAGGTTTTGATTAAAAGATAATAATTGAAGGATTATAAATTTTAATGGTATTTATGAATATAAGACTCACAAAATTAATATTTTACATATTGTGATTATTTATATAAAAGGCTTTATTTGATTTTATTATTATATATAATATCTATATATTTTGTTGCTGTAATAAAATCTATCATTTATTTGACTAAAATATCACTATTTTATGTAAAAGACCAAATCCACATTTTCTAGGGTTTTCGAGATCTACTAGCAAAAATTATAATATTAATCATTTTATTGATGAAATAAAATTAACTTAGGGACAACTAGATCATGATCATATTTCCATTGCTAACCACAATCATGAATATATACTCCACTTCAATTCATCAAGTCATCCAAATCATGATTAAAGGCATAGATCTAAATTTACCAAGACATGATCCAACCTCTACTAGCATAAACATATTCATGGCTTTAATAATTATACATGAATATAAACCATATTCACCAAAGGTGACATAATCTCTAACATGCTTGATCACATATACCACTCACAACATGGAGATATGCATTAAACCCTAAAAACACTATACAATCAACCAAGACAATTAACTCATGCATCAATCCCATCTCCATCATATACACACATTTATTCATGCTTCAATCTTAACTCATCACAACAATACATGCTCAAATCCTAATCATAATCCATCTCCTCCCAATATCATCCTAGAGACATGAATCTAGAATTTAAAGAGAAGGTTGAAGACGCTTACTTGTTTGATGAGTACCTTGGAGAAGTTTCGAATGGATCTCAACTCTTGGGAGACTAGATCCGTCAAGAGAGATGAAGAAAAATGGCCATTGTTGAAGGAATCATTCGATCAAGAGAGAGAGAGAGAGAGAGAGAGAGAGAGAAAAGAGAAGAAGAGAGTCCATTAGTATGATTTTACACAAATATATTCATTAGAGGTTGAAGATTAGTGAAAATGAAGTTGATTAAACAAGCTTACCTTGAAGGTGTAATTGAACCTTCACAAAAATACTGGTTTTTTATCCAAGAGAGAGAGTTGAATTTTGGAGTTTGATGTTAAAAGTGGTATGAATGGATTCATGGAAGTGAGTAGGTGAAATCTGGAATTTTTTTTTGAAGAAGATTGAAGTGGTTTTGGTGGCCTTAGGCGAGAGAAAGTGAGTAGGTGTTCTAGGTGTTCTTGAAGGTTGAAGAGAATGGAGAGGATTTGATTGAAGCTGGCTGAAATTCTGTGGGATTGGAGTGGCCGAATTGTTTGAGGGGTTTTGGCAATTGAATTTTCTGGTTTGATTGGCAAAGAAAGGGATGGTTGTTTGAAATCCTAAAAGAATATTTTAGGAGATCAAATTTGGAAAAAAAAAATATGGCAAGAAGATCTTTGATCAATAGAGAGCTTTTTGGAAACTGTAATGGCCAACTGTTGGCTAGGGATTCTACTAGAATGAAATCTATTTAAAGAATCTTAATGGTGGCCAAAAAGAGGGAGTACAATGGTGAAGGAAGGTCTGGTTGTTTAAGGGATGTTTTATGGAAGTTTACTAAACATATTTGCTGAAATTTTGGTCTTCAATCAATGGCTTGATTGGAGTAATTGTTGGAGATATTTTAGGGACAGTCATGACTGGTTTTTTGAGCAGAAAGTTGGGGAAGATGATGGAGCTCAGTTCATGGTTGTTCAAGAGAAGTTTTTATAGAAAAATGAGGGAGTTTCGGTCAGGGCTGAAAAAAGAAACAAAGCTAGAAAAATTCTGTACAGGATTTCGCAAGTTGTTGGAATTTTCTGGGCAGCCTTTGTTGCCATTTTCTAGTCAGTTTGCAGAGGATTTGAAGGGACATTCAGAGGTCTTTCAAGGCTGGTTTACAGCCTTCTTTATGGAGGAAAAATGTGGCTAAGGTACTGGTGAAAAACTGGAAGAAAATAGCTTGGTTCAAGCTCACCTAAGCTGCGAATTTGCCCAGAAAATTTTCTGGTTTGCAGAGCATTTGTGCAGTTCGAATTTGGCCATAAAATTTCCAATTTCAAGCTGATCAAGAGGGATATTTTTCTGGCAGCATTTGAGAGGGAATAATGGCTGAAAATTTCGACACCTTGAATGCACAAGAAGCTAGAAAAATTCTAGATTACTTCATGAAGAAAATGAACATAGCTAGAGTGGGGTTTTGAAGGTTCAACCATGGAGTTTAATCTCTTGGGAATCTTCCCCAACTCCTACCCATTTTCGATCCTTAAGATGTCCTACACTTAGACATTTTTAAACCTTCAAAGCCACAACACTTTACTGAAATTTTCTGGAATGAAATTGGCTAAAACAAATTGACCAACCTAATGAATTGAGAAGTAGGAAAAACTAAGGATTAAGAAGGGTATGAATTCCCTTGGAAATTTTTGTAGGGCACAAGAGTTGGATTAGAATACTCCTATCATGTCTCCCCTAGGACAACACCTCTACTCTTTTCTAAAGCACACAAGGCCGAAAAAACAACCTTCCCAAACAAAAAATAAAATTTAATTATGCTAAAGCTCAAATGATGGAATTTGAACCCAAGACCTCCAGAATTAATTCTAAAGCTCTAACCACTAAACCGCAACAACTCCTATTCTTATTTTCTCTCCGAAATATTTTTTCTATTTAATCCTCAAGCTATCTCTCTATTTTCACCTCAAGTAAAAATTACCATTTTGCCCTTCTTACTCAATAAACATAATTAAGCCATCGAGACTATAAAACACAAATCTAAAGTACATAAAATCATATAAAATATATTTAAACAAGAAAATAAATAGGATATACATTCTAACCCCCTTACTCTAAGGTTGGTTTCGACTGGGGTTTCACATTAGAAGCGATCATAACATAAGCTTAGTGCACTTAACAAAATACAACATATATTTATTCTCATTTATCATAAAGTCAGTAAAAGATATGTGTGCCATGCACACAGCTATATATACCAGTTAAACAGTACATATGATACTATATATCTTCATCTCATTCTCCTACTCATCATCATCGCTCTCTGATACGAGAGGCCCTGAGTCAGTCAAGACTGTGTATGATTCTGCTATATCAACCACCTCATCTATGCCCGCATCTAGCTATAGCCAAGCCAATAGCTCCGGGTCCATATCTAAATCCTCCTCAAGTTCCTCTGCTATAGGTACCTCTACCCCAGGTATCTCCTGGTCCTCTCCTGTATCAACAATCTCTAAATTCAGTAACTTCTCCTCAAGTACCCCGGGTACATCCCCACCAAACACTTCCTTATCATCCTCAGATAATACTGCACTGTCGGGGATATTGTCCTCTTCCTCATCATCATCCTGAAGACATGGCTCAACACTATCATCATTCTGATCAAAATCGCCGTCCTTCTCCTCATACGGTGATGGTGTCCCTTCAACGGTAGATGTCCTCTCCACAGTAAGGTCTCTCTCAAACGGAGTAATGACGGGTACCGTTGGATCAAACTTACTTCCCGAGAGACGGGGTGCATGACAACGGCCAGGTCCTGGTCCAGGTCCTATCAAAAGAAACTATTCGGACTCACCTGCTCGAAAGATCTTCTTGATCTTTCTCAATTTTCTTATGCCCAAGCTTTAACCTATCTCTTTCTTTCCTTTATCACACCGTTCGTCCACTAGGCATTTGCCCTTATCGCTCATATCCGTCATACCTACACAGTAAAAAAATTCTATCAATTCCTATGATAATATCACAGTTCTATCAAATTAGGCTCTGTAACCAATTGTAATACCCCTACTAAAGATAGCAACAAAGCATATCTACACCGAGTGTTGCCCCGTCCAGTTTCCTTAACCAAGGGTCTTAATTATGAAAACAATAGAGTAACTACATATATAAGGTCCAGACTCTACAATAATTCACCCTGATGGCCACACATATACATATATTAGAAAATCGCATACATACCTTCTCTATTTATAATAGAATATAATACATGATCAAAGAGGAAGCTGTCCAGACCTAAACTGCCGACTCTGTGGTATCGTTCTTCTATCTATAGGTCTGCTTGGCTCTGGATCCTATAAAAGTTAAGATAAAAGACATGTGCGAGTGATGAATCACCCAATGAGTCCCATGTGTGCTAGTGCTTTATGAAAGTATAGGGTACATAAAACTTTTGTAGAATAGCATATCATTTGTTTATTGGAAATAGTTCTAAAACTTTCTAAAGAAGAGTTTATTCAGAATACAATCATTTTTGAAAAACTTTATTTTAGATTTAAAATCATTGCCCCAGTTTTCAAATCATAGGCACTTTTCAAACAGAAGGTCGGCCGGTATGCAAGTCCCGCGGTCCTTGCCTTCAGCGCCACGTATCATTATATTGAGACCGCAACCTCTAGAAATCAACTATGCATAGCCACAATAGGCATATCATAGTATACTTCTGCTCAGGTATACCGCAGCATATCTAGTGTATTGCAGCACATACTTTTTTACTTGCCACCACAAGTCAGGGGTCCTAATCTGAACGTCAATCAGTATCAAGGCAGTAAGGAGTCAGACGCACTGAGTGTCCCTACCCGGCATCAAGTGAATGACTCAAAATAAGAAACCCCCACAGATGTGGCAATTGCTAGGTACTAAATGGCTAGCCAGGATGACTCCTCTCAATGTCCTGTTGATAGGGGTTAAATTAGTCATATTTTTTCTAGTTATTTGAGGCTCTTTTGTGACATATTTTGTTTAATAACAAGCCATATTCCTTTATATTTGAGATTTTACCATTGGAAAGGTATTTTGTTCATTATTTCAGATTTTAAGGGTAAAACGAAGCAAAAATATCGCAAAACAGAATAGAGGCTGCGTCGGCCAGGACAGAGGAACTGGCATCGGCCATGTGCTGATGACACGAACTTCAAAGTGACAAAAAATTATTGAAACGAGACCGGAACATAATGGAACCGACGCCGGCTCCAGTAGCCAAGGCGGCGCTGGCTGTATTCTGGACAATATAGTGCTGAAATCAAGAAAAAATCAGCGAACGATTGAAGAAATAGAACACAATTGGTGCCGGCTCCGACAGCCAAGGCGACGCCAGCTGTGGTCTGAAGAAAAGACGGGATCTTGATTTTTCACGCGGTTTTTGGTAATCTGTGGAGGTTTAGTACTTTCCTATTTCTACTCGGCCAAGAACATTACACCAACGAGTTTAGGCACTTCGTAAGCCTATAAATAAATGGAAAACACAAGAGAAAAGGAGAGAATTCATTGATTATCATAGATAATCACTCTAATCAAGGAGGAATTCTTCAATTCAAGGAGGGTTGTGCAAGAAGGTCTTCAAAGGAAGAAGAATGAGGCTTGTCTTTGAGTGCTTTCTTTTACTATGTTTTCTTTTTTTTTGAACAATGGTGTATTAATTGTTTTATTGTAATTTAACATTGTTTTAGGTGTTCATGATTGTTAGGGTTATTTAATCTTTTGATTAATTGATTGTTTTCTTGGTATTTAATTACTTAGGTTGATTACGAGATTAATTGGTTTTTTGTTTCCGCTAACTTGCTTGGAAAATGGGTTAATGGTGGTTTCAATTTATTGATTTCATATATGTTGTCTCTTAACTTACTTGGAAAAGAGGTTAATTGCTAAGAATTGGTAATTGAAGGTTAATTGATGTATGTCAGGAATAGATTCATTGGTTAATTTCATGTTTTAAGTTTGCTAGGAATGGAAATTTAATCAAAGGATTGTGTTTAATGTATCTTTTGGGTAGGATTGGATGAGACAGGAATATGATGCTAAGTTATCTAGAAGATAAGGATTTATGGCTTGGAAATGAAGTGAGTCTATATTAATCCTTCATGATGCCAAGAAAATGATTAGTTATGATAATGGTTAGGTACTTTAAGGTCATATTTGCCAAAATAATGATTTAAGTTACATACTTCTCCATCCTTGACATGTATATATTTTTATTTTTATTTTCCTTTTTATTTCTTTTTCTCTTTATAGAGTCGGTTAAACGATGAAAGAAGGATATTTAATGTCTACTTGTTCCTTGAGGATCGACACTCGTTTGAACCCTATGCTCTGTTAATGATGAATATGCTTACTCATATATGTAATTTGGGGTTAACGTTTTAATTTAAACTTAATTGGGAATATGCTTATTTTTATATGATTTTTATACCCAAATAAAATGCACATCAAGGTTTTGGCGCCGTTGCCGGGGAACAATAGCATGAAAACTTGGACTTTGTTGATTTAACCATGTAAATATTTAAATACGTAAATATGTTAATATATATAATTGTTCTTTTTGCAAAAATGTGTTATCTTTTGTATCTTGTGTGTATCTTGTATACCTTTGTAATCTAACTTACTGACTTTGACTAACATTTACTAACTTTGTAATCTTTTAATTTTGTTTTAATCTAACTTGCTTCTCGTTCTCTTTGGTGTTATCCTTAGTACATGACCTGAAAATTCGAAGGTGAGATAGTTGATTTTGACTCTGAAATCGAAAGGACATTATCAAAGATCCGCCGGACAATCCAAATGAACTTGATCGTCGACATGGAGGGTGCTCAAAATAACAATGCTGGGAATGATCAGAGGGTTATGGATGACTTTGTGAAACCCACAATCTTGGGCATAGGCTCGAGTATCACTAGGCCTAGGGTGAATGTAAATAATTTTGAAATAAAGCCCAATACTATCCAGATGGTTCAAAACATGGTTCAATCTGACAGGCTACCTGAAGAAGATCCTAATGCTCATTTAGCTAGTTTCTCTTGAGATTTGTGATACTTTCAAAATGAACGGTGTTTCTGAGAGTGCTATAAATTTAAAACTTTTTCCCTTTTCTTTGAAAGATAGAGCCAAATCTTGGTTAATTTCTTTACCTACCAGCTCCATCACTACTTGGAATGCCCTAGCTGAAAAATTTCTAGCCTAATATTTTCCTCTAGCTAGGACAACCAAACTTAGGAATGAGATCTTTGCCTTCCAACAATTAGATTCTGAGCCTTTGTATGAAAGTTGGGAGAGATTCAAAAAGATGCTAAGGAAATGCCCACACCACGGATTTGAGCTAGGAATGCAGATGGTAATCTTTTTTAATGGCCTTACGTTCGCAACACACCAAGTGGTGGACTCTTCTGCAGAGGGTTCCATCAATCATAAGACCCCGGAACAGGTATTCGATCTTGTTGAAAATCTTGCTTCTAATAACTATTCTTGGGGAAGTATAAGGTCTAGAGCTCATGTGCAAGTAGTACACAAAGTGGATGCTGTGGCAGCATTAGAGGCTAAGGTCGCCTTAACTCAGATGATGGAATAAATGGTGATGCCGCAAGGTCAAGTATTAAACGTAAGTTGTGATTTTTGTAGAGAAGGACACCCAAATCATGAATGCCAAAACATGGGGTCACTCCAAGAAACAACGGAACAAGCGGTATTTGCAGGTAATGTCTGGCCATATAACAACCTTTATAGCTCTACTTATAATCCTGGTTAAAGAAATCACCCTAATTTCTCTTAGAGCAATGGAAATCAACCTAAGCAGGATTCTTTCAATTTTGGAGAAAATCGAAGGAACCAAAACCCCATGAACAATAATATAGTGCCTTCCAAGCCACCATTAGAAGAATTGGTTGGCTAATTGGTAAGTACAACGGGGACTAAGTTCTAACGGGTCGATGTTACAACAAGGAACCTCGAGGCCTCCATGTGCAACTTGGAAAACCAAATTGGTCAATTGGCTAAATTACTGGGAGATTTTCAAGCGGACATTGCCAGGAGACACTGAGAAGAATCCATGAGATCAAAACTGTGGAAAACATTGAAGCCTTTTTCTTTTACTCTACTTTTAGTTTTGTGGTTGAGATAATTTTTATTTCTATCGTTTTGATTGATTGTTTTTCATAAATTAGAGTGCATTATTCATCATCAATGTGTGTTCATCATTTTACAAAAAAAAAAAAAAAAACGGAGAACCGATAGAATGTAGCCGGCGCCAGCTGTGGCTATGACCAGCGCTGGTCCTTGTCAGGTAAGGTGCACATATAGGCTATTTTGGCCACTTTTTCTTCAAGATCTCCAACTTCCCTCTCAATTCCTCTCTACCTGCGCCGGCTTCACCTTCCCAACTTCCAAAAATTTGATTTTTCACCTTCTAATCACTTCTATAACATCTATCTACCTCTCTTTTGTTGATCCTACGAATCAGAAATCTTAAAATCTTCTATTTTTCAAAACAACATCACCTTCAATCCACAAGCAAGGAGCTTGGATTTCAACAAAAAGCTTACATCTTTTGCTTGCCCATGCATACACAAGCACAAAGGTATGATTTTTATTCAATTCCTATGGTTAAAATGGTGTAGATGACTTTTTCTAATTTGAGGGGCAATTTTGTCCGAAAATTGGGATTGTTGATGTTATCTTGAATTGTGCATTACTCCTTGAGTTTTCATGAGTTGGACTAGAGTAGAAGTTAATGGTTCTTTGATACTTGATTCATGCACATGATCATGAGGGGCTTCATGAATATAGCTAAGGTTCGAATTGTGGCTATTTGTGATGGTTGAATAATTGCTATATCTTGAACTAGAATTGTTTTTCACATAATGCCATGATAATACATTCATTCACATAATCATGTATATTTGAATGCATTGGGGATATTCAACACGTTTGTGCTTTACAATGAACTTTACATGTATTGTTGCAGGTTGTGTTGAATTGGTTGGAGGGGATTAAATTGATTATTGGTTGGAGTGTGATATACATTGAAAGAGTTTGGGCTTTGTGGTTGTGAGATTGGTTGAGGGTTGAGTGAGAGCTGAGGATTGTGTTTGCACAAGGTAGTTACATCCCGTTTTAAGTCTTTGAGCTCAAGTGTTCTCTCCTCCTATTTCTCCCATTCCTTACTTGATAACATGTCTTGAGCACGGGGTCATTCCTTTAAAAGGGCGAGAGCTTCCTCTTCTTGAGCCCATTCATCCATTGATCCCTTGTTTCTTAGACCAATTGAGTTTATTGATCCATCTTGTGAGGAATGGTATAATAGGAGAGCATCCAATAAAATCATTGTCGAATGTACTTTCGCACCTACCCTAGACCATGCCCTTAAGTTAGAAATGATGTTTAGGAGGCTAGATAGTGCAGCTAAAAGGGAAGTATTGTCCCGTGCTCATTAAGGAATTTTATACCAATATGGTTGACAAGGGCAATAAACACCTTCCCCATATTAAAACAAGAGTGAAAGGAATCCCCATTGTCATCACCTAAAATCATTTAGCTACCCTTCTCCAGGTGTTTGATGATGATTCATGGCAAGGGATAGACGTGAACAATCAAAAAATTCTTTCTGACCCGAATTGGGATGCCCGAGGAACTAGAGCCACTCTAGGGTTGTATAAGCATAATTCTTTTCAAGCCAACAGTTTCTATTCGAACAATGATCTTGCTGCCAACTTTAGAGCTCTAGTCTATATGTTTAGGTTTAATATTGTACCACGTGCTAGTGGTTTTAATGAGACTCGACTTATTGACACTTACATTTTGCATAGGATGATGAACACTCTGCCTATCCCTTTTGCACTCTTGATTATTCAATCCATTCGGGATGTGGTTCATCACCGTCTATCTGCAAAAGCCTTCGTCTTCCCTTTGGTTGTAATGAAAATTTTGAAAGACTTTGTTGTTAGTCTTGAGGGAGAACTGATGGAGGCTACCACTGAGCACGATATGGTGATAGAACAAATATTGCCTAGTTGTAAGTACAAGTACAACCCGGAATTGAAAAAATGGCTAACCCCACATGAGGTCAGACATCCCAGACAAGTTAGGCCACCCACCGAGGAGGAGGAGCACCCCCTACCACCGTCGACACATGCACGAGCTAGTAGTTCGTAGTCCCAACCCTGGACTGACTTTGCGACTACTATGCTGGGATGATTAAACCAACAAATGGAGTTGCTCCTACGCTTGTAGGGATCTATGGATGACATGGCGAGATGGCAAGCTACTATGGAGTAGCAATTGGCAGAATTGAGGCAGCATTCTTCCGGGCAACATAGTGGTGAGGGAACTTCTGCACCCGATGCTGATGACGAGGATGATGATGAGGAGGAGGATTGATTGTGCTACATTTTCTCTTCTTCTTACCTCTTGTTTTTCTTTTCTCTTTTAATGCCTTTTGTAGTTCGTTTTTTATTTCTTTCCTTTATTGTACTATTTTCTTTCTTTTGTTTTTGGTTTATTTCGTTTTTCTAGTTGTTATGCTTTGGTGTGCTCTTTTGTATTTTTCTTTTTTAGGTACTTTGCCAATGCCTAATTCTTCAAGCATTCGAAGCTTGTACAACATATTACACCATCTATGGAAGTATTGACTTTCTTATCTCTTCTCCTATATGTTTTTGGTCCCATGGCATTGTTTAATTCTTGTTCTTTTTATTTGGCCATTGAGGACAATGTTCGGTTTAAGTGTAGGGGAGTGATTTGATTGGAAACTCTTCTTCTATGTATATCTATGCATATACCTTATGAAAATTCTTCTTCTATGCATATCTATGCATATACTTTATCCTTCGTGTGAGAAAAATTTTCGAATTTTTTTTGATTTTCTTTGCGATTTCAAGCTGTATTTTTAATGCATGTCTTTATGATGGATTATAGAGCATATGTTCTAGATCATTTATGACTTATGTATGACTTTTTACACCTCTTGGACGAAGTAGTTCTTGATCAAATGCTTTACATTATTCTTAAACCTAGTTTTCTACTAAAATTCATGGAGCATTCTAGAACTTACATGAATACCCCTCGAAGCGAAATAAGAAAGACAGTATGATTTAACTTAGGGATGACGGTAATAGGCCGTCTTTGAATAGTTTGAGCTTTTCAAACCTACCAATTTTCATATAATCCATAGTGCCTAAATTGTTGATTTCTTTCTTTAAAACCCGTCACAATACTTTGTCCATTGCTTGTTTTTTAGAGTTTGAATAATTTTTCAAATCTTTATGCTCTTGATGGATGAAAGTACATGAAGGAGAATGTGAGGGAGAGTACTTGGAGAAAGATCATGACTCGTTACTTGCAGTCATGTATCAAGAGTTAAGTTGAGCTGGAAAGTGAAAAAAAAGCAAGGAAAGAAAAGAAAGAGAAAGAGAGATTAAACATAAGAAAAGAAAAGGAAAAGCTGCTAGAAAAGATGGAAAGGAAGAAACTGAGAAAGAAAAGAAAGGTAGCAGTGAATGACAAAAGAAGAGAGAGAGAAAAAAAAAGAGAAAGAAAAGAAAGATTACAAAAGAAATGGTGATTGAGTTGTAAAAGTTGAGTTCATATAAAGTGCTTAACACTATTGCTGAAAATTTGAGTGATCTTGTGAAAAAAAATAGTGAAGAGTTGATGAAAAGAGATAAGAAAAGAGAAAAATGTATGATTTGCTTGAGTTGCACTGGAATTGCTAAATAAGGTTATGGTTGTGATTCATTTTTAGGAATAGAAGAGCTAAAAGAGTTGGAAATTATTGATACATTTTGTTTATCCTTTTCTTGCGAACTCTCAACTTCTTTGATATTTGATTCTCCTATATCCTTCGTTTGACAAGCTACATTACCAGCCTTTAACCTTATATTACAAGCTTAAAAGTCCTACTTGATCTAATTGGAATCATGATATGTCTTGAATTAGTGGAGACAGTGTATGAAAAGTAAGCTTATGGAATACATAATCTTTTTGAACTAAATTCTTTCCAATGGTTTGAGAATATTGTTAAGTATTGGGATAGTTCTACTAAGTTATTATTCACTTACATAAGTCTTGCATTTGTTGTGAAAGATGTAGTAGCATGCGTTTTTTGCTCTTGAATGAAGAAAGCATTGAAGATATTGTTTTGAAATTGATTGAGTGATTTGAAGAAACCTTGTGTTTTCCTACTTATCTTTGATACTTTGCTTGAGGACAAGCAAAGAGCTAAGTGTGGGGGAATACGATAAGGGCTAAATTAATTATATTTTTCCTAGTTATTTAAGGCTCTTTTGTGATATATTTTGTTTAATAACTAGCCATATTCCTTCATATTTGAGATTTTACTCTTGGAAAGGTATTTTGTTCATTATTTCAAATTTTAAGGGTAAAACAAAGCAAAAACAACGCAAAACAGAATAGAGATGGCACTGGCTAGAACAGAGTAACTGGCGCCAGCCATATGCTGATAACACGAACTTTGAAGCGATGAAAAATTGTTGAAACGAGACCGAAACAGAATGGAACCAGCGCCAGCTCCAGTAGCCAAGGCAGCACCGGTTGCACTCCGGACAACTTGGTGTTGAAATCAAGAAAAAATCGACGAACAATTGAAGAAACAGAACACAATCGGCACCGACTCCGACAGCCAAGGCAGTGTCGGCTGTGCTCTGAAGAAAAGACGAAATCTTGATTTTTCACGCAGTTTTTTTGTAATATGTGAAGTTTTAGTACTTTCCTACTTCTACTCGGCAAAGAACATTACACCACACTTCGTAAACCAGTAAATAGATGGAAAACACAAGAGAAAATGAGAGAATTCATTGATTATCATAGAAAATCACTTAAATCAAGAAGGAATTCTTCAATTCAATGAGGGTTGTGTAAGAAGGTCTTCAAAGGAAGAAGAATGAGGCTTGTCTATGAGTGCTTTCTTTTACTTTGTTTTCTTTTTCTTCAACAATGGTGTATTAATTGTTTTATTGTAATTTGACATTGTTTTAGGTGTTCATGATTGTTAGAGTTATTTAATCTTTTGATTAATTGATTATTTTCTTGGTATTTAATTACTTAGGTTAATTACGAGATTAATAGGTTGTTTCTTTCCATTAACTTGCTTGGAAAAGGGGTTGATGGTGGTTTTAATTTATTGATTTCATATATGTTGTCTCTTAACTTGCTTGAAAAAGGGGTTAATTGCTAAGAACTGGTAATTGAAGGTTAATTGATGTCTGTCAGGAATCGATTCAGTATTTAATTTCATGTTTTAAGTTTGCCAGGAATAGAAATTTAATCAAAGGATTGTGTTTAATGCATCTTTTGGGTAGGACTGGTTGAGACAGGAATGTGATGCTAAGTTATCTAGAAGAGAGGGATTTATGGATTGGAACCGAAGTGAGTCTATATTAATCCTTCATGATGCTAAGAGAATGATTAGTTATATTAATGGTTAAGTACTTTAAGGTCATGTTTGCCAAAATAATGATTTAAGTTATATACTTCTCCATCCTTGACATGTATATATTTTTATTTTTATTTTATTTTCCTTTTTATTTCTTTTTCACGTTATAGAGTCGGTTAAATGATGAAAAAGGGAGTGATTAATGTCTACTTATTCCTTGAGGATCGACACTCGTTTGAATGCTATGCTCTGTTAATGATGAGTACGCTTGCTCATACGTGTAATTTCGGGTTAACGTTTTAATTTAAACTTGATTGGGAATATGCTTATTTTTATATGATTTTTATACCCAAATAAAACACACATCACCTGTCATCTCGTTCAGAGCATGACAATCCTTAGAACTAGTCCAGGTTGCTAGGGTCGTCTAACTCTGACGTAGGCTAGTACAAATATCAAAGTCCTTGCTGAGTATTCAATCTTAACAATACCAACCCTGTTTGACTGATCAGGCCAGAGAGTTATCTGATCCTGCAGGATTTTAAAATCAAAACAATTTTGGGCAAAATAACATTTTCCAGAATTTGATTCCACTGACTTTGATGTGACTCCACTTCATCACAGAAGTTAAGATCAAGGAGGGGGAGGTATGACCATGCAAGGACAAGGAACAATGATATGTCCAGATTTGGGTATAAAAATCATATAAAAAATAAGCACATTTTCAATCAAGTTAAAAAATGTTAACCCTAAATTACACATATAAGCACGCGTACACATCATTAACCGAGCATAGGGTTCAAACGAGTGTCGATCTTCCAGGAACATGCAGACATTAATCACCTTTCTGTCATTGTTTAACCAACTCGATAAAGTGAGAAATAAATAAAAAGGAAAAGAAAATAAAAGAAAATAAATATATATATACATGTCAAGGATGTAGAATTATGTAAATTAAACCATTATGTTGACATACATGACCAAAAGTACTTAATCTTCATCATAACTAATTATTCTCTTGGCATCATGAAGTATAAAATAGATTCACTTCTTTGTCCAATCCATGAATCCCTATCTTCTAGGTAACTTAGCACCAGATATCCTGTCTCAACTAGTCTTATCCAAAAGATACATTAACCGTAGTCCTTGATTTAATTCCTATTCCTGGTCAATTATGCATGAAATTAACTAATGAATCCATATCCTGGCAGACATCAATTAACTTTTAATTACTTTGTCCCTACTCTTAATCCCTTTGTCCAAGCTAGTTAAAAGCCAATAAATAAGAAACTAATGAACCAAGACCACCATCAACCCTTTTGTCCAAGCAAGTTAATGGAAAACCTAACTAATTAATCTCGTAATACGCACAAGTAATGAAATACCAAGAATAACAATCAATTAATCAAAATGTTAAATAACTCTAAAAATCATGAATACCTACAACAATGTTAAATTACAGTAACACAATTTACATATCATTGTTTAAGACAAAGAAAACAAAGTAAAAGAAAGAACTCATAGACAAGCCTCCTTCTTCTTCCTTTGAAGACTTTCTTACACAACTGTCCTTGAATTAAAGAATTCCTCCTTTGATTTGAGTGATTTTCTATGATGATCAATGAATTCTCCCATTTTCCCTTGTGTTTTTCATCTATTTATAGTCTTAGGAAGTGCCTAAACTCGTAGGTACAATGTTTTTGGCCGAGTAGAAGTTGGAAGATACTAAAACTTTACAGATTACCAAAAATCGCGTAGAAAAAATCAAGCACCGCCTTAACTTCTGGGCACAATTGGCGCCGCTTAGACTCTTAGAGCTAGCGCCGGTTGTGTTCTGGTTCTCTACTTGTTCGTCGATTTTTTTCTGAATTTTGCACAATGAAGACCAAAATGCAGCCAGCGCTGCCTTGACTCTTGGAGCCGGCGCCGGTTCCAATCTGATTTGCTCTGTTTGACCAATTTTTCTGTCGCTTCGAAGTTTGTGTCAATAGTGCATGGCCGGTGCCGGTTCCTCTGTCCTAGCCGATGCCGCCACTAATCTGTTTTGCGACCTTTTTTTTTTTTGTTTCGTTTTACCCAAAAAATATGCAATAATGAACAAAATATCTTTCCAAGGGTAAAATCTCAAATATAAAGGAATATGACTAGTTATTGAATAAAATGTATCACAAAAGAACCTCAAATAACTAGAAAAAATATGATTAATTTAGCCCCTATCATATTCCCCCACACTTAGCTCTTTGCTTGTCCTTAAGCAAAGTATCAAGAACAAGTAGGAAAACACAAGGTTTAACTCAATCAATTTCAAAACACTATTTTTAACACTTTCTTCATTCAAGAACATAAAACACATGGTACTACATCTTTCACAACTAATGCAAGACTTGTGTAAGTGATAAATGACTTAGTAGAACCATCTTAATACATGACAATATTCTCAAACCATTAGAAAGAATTTAGTTCAAAAAGATTATGCATTCCATAAGCTTACTTTTCATAAACTCTCTTCACTAATCCGAGACATATCATGATTCTACTTAGATCAAGTAAGACTTTTAAGCTTGTAATGTAAGGCTAAAGGCTTGTAATGTAGCTTATCAAACGAAGGATATAGGAGAATCCAAAATCAAAGAAACTGAGAGTTCGCAAGAAAATGAAAAACAAAATGAATCAATAATTTCCAACTCTTCTTGCTCTCCTATTCCACAAATCAATCAAACCATAACCTTGTATGGCAATTACAACTCCACTCAAGCAAATCCTGCATTTTTTCTTTTTTCTCAACTCTTCTCATCAACTCTACTTTATCTTTTTCCACAAGATCACTCAAATTTTTAGCATTGGCGTCAAGTAATTTATATGAACTTAACTTTTTACAGCTCAATCACCATTCCTTTTATGATCTTTTCTTTCTTCTTCTTTCAATAAGTTTTCTCTTCTCTTTACTGCTATTTTTGTTTTTTCTCACTTCTTTTCTTTATTCCATTCTTTTTAACAACTTTTTGTTTTCTTATTTGTTTTCTTTTTCAACTTCTTTCATTCTTTTTCTTTTTCAACTCCTTTTTTTTCTCACTCTTACTACTGCTCTTCTTTTCTTTTCTTGTTTTCAATCTCTCTTTTCTTTTTCTTCTCTTTCTTTTCTTTCCTTTTCCTTTCCAGCTCAACTTGTTATTGATCCATGACTAAAAGTAACAAGTCATGATCTTTATCCCCACATTCTTCCTCAACATTTTCTTATATATACTTTCATCCATCAAGAGCATAGAGATTTGGAAAATTATTCAAACTCTCAACAACAAGCAATGGACAAAATATTGTGATGGGTTCTAAAGAAAGAAATTAATAATTTAGGCTCAAAATAGTCATTAAGGATAATGTAACAATAGGTAGGTTTAAAAAGCTCAAACTATCCAAAGAAGGCCTATTACCGTCATCCCTAAGTTAAATTATGATTGACTTTCTTATTTCGCCTCGAGAGGTATTCAAGTAAGTTCTAGAATACTCCATGAATTTTAGTACGAAAATTGGTTTAAGAACAATGCAAAGCATTTGATCAAGAACTACTTCGTCCAAGTGAATGCAAAAAGTCATGCATAAGCCATAAACGATATAGAACATATGCTCTATAATATATCATAAAGACATGTATTAAAAATATAGCTTGAAATCTCAAGAATTTCAGAAAAATTTGAAAATTTTCGCTCAAAATTTTCTCCGAAGAAGGTAAAAGTATATGTATAAAAGACTTGTCAATCTAATCACTCCCTCACACTTAAACTGGACATTGTTCTCAATTGCCAAAGAAATATAACAAGAACTAAACAATGCCATGGGACCAAAAATATAAAGGAGAAGAGATAAGAAAAAAAAAACTTCCATTCATTGTGCATTGTGCTGTACAAGAGTTGAATTCTTTGAAGAACGAGGCATTGGTAAAGTACTCGAGGGTCTATTGGGCAGTTTCCAAGAGCATTTCCACATGTTCCGTGTTTCTTAGAGCTTTACCGACATAGCGTTTCACGCGATTATGATTGACCTTGAAAGTGCGCCCCGTGGAGCGAGTGAGTTTAAGGGTTCCAAATAGGAAAACTTAGCTTACCGCATATGGTCCTGTCCACTTGGATTTGAGCTTACCATGAAAAATTTGTAACCGAGAGTTGAATAACAACACTTGATTACCTTTCTCAAATTTATGTTGTTGAGTGATATGCTTATCATACCATCTTTTGACCCGCTCCTTATATCGTATTGAACTATCATAAGCCTCTGCCCACAATTCTTCCAAGGCGGTTAGTTGAAGTGATCTGGACTTACCAACTGACTCAAGATCAAGGTTAACAAGTTTAATAGCCCAATAAGCTTTATGCTCAATTTCAACAGGTAAGTGACATGCTTTGCCATAAACTAGCCGAAACGGAGTCGTGCTAATTGGTGTCTTAAAGGCTATCCTGTATGCCCAAAGAGTGTCGTCTAATTTTAGACTCCAATCCTTTCTAGTATGGTTAACAGTTTTTTCCATGATCCATTTGAGTTCCCTATTAACCACTTCAATCTGTCCACTTATTTGGGGATGATAAGGGGTAGCAAGTCTATGGTTCACACCTAAATGTTTCAGAATTTATTTCATTTGTGCATTGCAAAAATGAGTCCCTCTATCACTAGTGAGTACCTTAGGCACACCAAAACGGGTGAAAAGCTTTTTCAAAAATTTTATCACAACCCTTGCATCATTAGTCGGTAAAGCTTGGGCTTCCATCCATTTAGAAACATAATCCACTGCCACCAAAATATATTTATTCCACAAAGAACTAGGGAACGGTCCCATAAAGTCTATCTCTTAACAGTCAAATACTTCACAAGCTTGAAAATTTTGTAATGGCATCTCATTAGATTAAGAGAGGTTACTAGTACGTTGACACCTATCATAACTTTGGACAAACCTGTGGACATCTTTAAATAATGTGGGCTAATAGAATCCAAAGTCGAGTACCTTTCTTGCAGTGTTGTTGGCTTGGTAGTGGCCTCCAGCAAGTCCTTCATGACAATGTCTGAGAATATCCTATCATTCCTTAGAGTCCACACATATCTACGAATGATTTGATCCGCACAACACTTAAATAAATATAGATCTTCCCAAAAATAATACCTTACGTCGAAGAGAAATTTCTTCTTTTGTTGCATTGTAAGAGCTTGTGGAACAATTCCTGCAACCAAGTAATTAACAAAATCAGTGAACCGAGGCGTGTTTGGCATCTCACCTTCTATGAGCAAGAGTCACTCATCCGGAAAGATGTCATTGATGTCCTCTTCTATCAAAGATTCCAAATTTGGATTATCCAATCTTGACAAGTGATCCGCAGCCAAGTTTTCTGCACCCTTTTTATCCCTAATCTCCAAATCAAATTCCTACAATAATGGCACCCATCTTATCAATCTTGGTTTGGAATCATGTTTGGTTAGTAGGTATTTTAGGGCCGAATGGTCCGTATAAACAATGACTTTGGACAAAATAAGATAAGGACAGAATTTATCAAAGGCAAACACTATGGCAAGCAATTCTTTTTCCGTTGTTGTGTAGTTTTCCTGTGCATCCGTTAAAGTCATGCTCGCACAGTATATTGGTTGCGAGTACTTATTCCGTCTTTGTCCCAATACTGCACCAACTACAAAATCACTTGCATCACACATTAGTTTAAAGGGAAGAGACCAATCAGGTGCAATTAAGATGGGTGAATTAATTAATTCCTCTTTGAGTATGGTAAAGGCATTGAGATATTTTTCATCAAAATTAAACACAGCAACCTTCTCAAATAAAGAGGTAAGATGTTTTGAAATTTTTGAGAACTCTAAGATGAACCTCCTGTAGAAACCTGCATGACCAAGAAAGCTTCTTATAGCTTTTACCGAAGTAAGGGAAGGCAGCTTCTCAATTGTTTCAATTTTGGCCCTATCGACCTCTATACCCTTCCTTGAAATTTTATGCCCCAACACAATACCTTCTTGTACTATAAAGTGGCATTTTTCCCAATTAAGCATGAGGTTAGTCTCTTCACATCTTGCTAGCATCCTTTCGAGATTAGATAAACACAAATCAAACGAATCACCAAAAACTGAAAAATCATCCATAAATACCTCTATGATGTCCCCCACAAGTCCTTCAAATATAGCTGTCATGCATCATTGGAATGTTCCTGGACCATTGCAAAGACCAAATGGCATCCGACGATATGCAAAAATACCATATGGACACGTGAAAGTGGTTTTTTCTTGCTCCTCCGGAGCTATGGGAATTTGTAGGTAACCAGAAAATCCATCTAAGAAACAATAATACTCATGTCCAACTAACCTTTCCAATATTGGGTCAATAAAAGGGAGAGGGAAGTGATCTTTTCTAGTGGCTTTGTTTAGCATCCTATAAGCTATGCAAAACCTCCAACCCGTGACCAATCTCATAAGGACTAACTAATTTTTATTATTGGGGCTCACCGTCATTTCTCCCTTCTTTGGTACCACTTGAGTAGAACTCACCCAAACACTATCAAAAATAGGGTAAATAATGCCTGAATCTAAGAGCTTAACCACCTCATCTTTTACCACTTCACTCATATGTGGGTTCAACCTATGTTAGGGTTGCACTACGGTTTTGCACCTTTCTCCATCAAGATATTGTGCGTGTAAAAAGATGGACTAATGCCTTTAATATCAATGATCTTCCAAGCTGTCATTTCCTTATATTTTCCCAACATCATTACCAGCTTGGTCTTTTGTTCTGGATCGAGTTCTTTAGCAATGATGGTAGGCAACATACGTTCTTTAGCCAAGAACACATATTCCAAATGCTCGGGTAGGTCTTTTAAACCCAGTTCAGGAGGATATTCTATAGATGATTTCATTCTCCCTAAACTGCTTTTCTCTATTTCCAACTTATTCTGCATTCCATCCTCATTGTGAAAGTCCTCCGAATACGCCATTGATATTTCCATCAACTCCTCCTCAATGGATTCCTACATCAACTTAAAAATAGGTTATTTAAGAATATCAACTCTTAGACAAGAATCATTAGAAGACACAGGGTGTTGCATACTCTTGTGGATTTGAATGACTATTTCCTCATCCCTAACCCTAAGTGTCAACCTCCTCCCATGAACATCAATTAATGCTTTTGCTATAGCTAGGAAGGGTCTACCTAAGATTAAAGGGACTTTGGAATCTTCATCCATGTTAAGAATAACAAAATCCACGGGAAATATGAATTTATCAACTTTTACCAACATATCTTCTATTATGCCCCTAGCATATTTAATAGATCTATCTACGAGTTGAATACTCATTCTAGTGGGGTGTGGTTCTCCTAGGCCTAGCTTTTTGCATGTTTTATATAGCAATAAATTAATACTAGCACCTAGGTCAGCTAATGCATTACAGACATGAAGAGTTCCAATTAGACATGGGATATAGAAACTCCCTAGATCATTTTCTTTATGTGGCAAATCCGGGTTGTCCTACAAGATGGCTGAGCATTCTTCGTTAAGGACCACTGTGGACAACTCTGCTAATCGCTTTTTCTTGACGAGCATGCTTTTAAGAAACTTGGCGTATTTGGGCATGTTAATTAAAGCTTTACTGAGGGGGATATTTATGTGCATTTGTTTAAATACCTCAAGAAATTTGTTGAATTGGGCATCCTTTTAGGCTTTATGTAAACGAGTAGGATACGGTATTTTAGGCTGAAAATGGGGCTTTTTAGGAGATGGATAGGGGGTAGCTGGAGCTGGTTCCAGTTCCTTAGCCGCACCAGTTCAATTCTGTGTTGTGTGGTCTCGGGTTTTCTGGATAGTCAGCACCGGTTATCTTCTTCCAACCGGCATCAGTTGTCAGCTGGACTGTCTGGTAATTCTTTTCCACTTCGCAATGTGACAGTAGTTGTTTCCTCACTGGATATTAGGGTTAGGTCGTGGGATTTTATCACCATGTCCGTTAAAAACCAAATTTGTCGTTCCATGTTGTGGATCATTGCTTCGAATTTCTCCAATATGGAATCGATGTCTTGGACATGCCTCGTGACATGAACAGCAAATTTTCCAATTAAGGTTTCAAGATTTGCTAATTCTGGTGCTGTGAGTATCATCTTAGGAGTGCAATGAAGGTACTGCCCCTCATTAGACTTCCTCGGATTCCAATTCGCCATTTCTCATACACATAGATGCGAGTTAGAAACAGAATTACTGATAAAAATAGCATTACAAGGTTACAAAGTTAGTTAAAAGAATATAATCAAAATTAGTAAGTTAGGTAACAAAGGTATACAAGAATACATAAAATACAAAAGATAACACCTTTTTGTGAAAAGAACAATCGAACATATCTTACATATCTACATATTTATATGGTTAAATCAACAAAATCCAAGCTTTCTTGCTATTGTTCCCCGGCAACAGTGCCAAAAACTTGATGTGTCCGGATTTGGGTATAAAAATCATATAAAAAATAAGCACATTTCCAATCCAAGTTTAAATTAAAATGTTAACCCCAAATTACACATATGAGCAAGCGTACTCATCACTAACCGACCATAGGGTTCAAACAAGTGTCGATCCTCCAGGAACACATAGACATTAATCACCTTTCTTTCATTGTTTAACCGACTCGATAAAGTGAAAAATAAATATAAAATAAAATAAAATAAAATAAAATAAAAATATATACATGTCAAGGATGTAGAATTATGTAAATTAAACCATTATCTTGACATACATGACCAAAAGTATTTAATCTTTATCATAACTAATTATTCTCTTTGCATTATGAAATATAATATAGATTCACTTCTTTGTCCAATCCATGAATCCCTATCTTCTAGATAACTTAGCATCGATATCCTATCTCAACCAGTCTTACCCAAAAGTTGCATTAACCATAGTCCTTGATTTAATTTCAATTCTTGGCAAATTATGCATGAAATTAACTAATGAATCTATATCCTGCCAGACATCAATTAAACTTTAATTACTTTGTCCCTACTCTTAACCCCTTTGTCCAAGCTAGTTAAAAGCCAACAAATATGAAACTAATGAATCGAGACCACCATCAACCCTTTTGTCCAAGCAAGTTATTGGGAAGACCCAACTGTTAGTGTTGTGCTCTAGAGGCAATCACTTGTACCATGTATATTGCATATTAAATTAATAAGAGGCATTCTTTATCTTTCAGTTTGATTGTTATATCTAAATTAATGTGTACAAACCGTTAGATAAAGTCCCTAGTACAACACAGTGTTAAGGAAATCATGATAGAGATCATGATGTGAGATTCCTACTACACTATGCAGTGTTTGTACTTAAATAATCCCTAATCATAGTATTAATAAGATGGGACATTATTAATACTCTAAGACTGGCACATGTTATATCTCTTGATTGGATCAAGCGGTGGTTCTCATATCTGTGAGTATTGGGATACTCAGGATTAACGTGTGGATGGTTATTTTGGAACAAGTTCATTGGATGACCTAGCTATGAGATAATCACTTGGATAACTATTTAGTGCCAGTGATAGAATCTCATTATAGCAAGTGTGCAAGTATCCTTATACTTGAGATCTCTAAGGTTCTTTGTTTAACGAGCGTTGTACTTTGATTCTAATCTTTGGAGTCTTATCTAGGACTGCCTATGGAATGGATATTGGGTACAACGTAAAGTAAACGAAAGTAGTTGAGAAAGTCAATAAAAGATTCACCACTCCTAATAGTAGGAGAGTATATCTCAAGGCCACTTGTAGAAATCATTACTCATGAAATCCTTGGCCAAGGCGACTATGTGATGGAAATGGTTCCAATTGATACACATATCGAGTAATGGATTTCTTGAACAAGTACTAAAATATTCGGGCCAGAATTAATAATATTCTGGAGGGAGTTGGCACTAATTCTATGCTCTAGACCGAATGAGATATTGTATAGTGAAATGAGTTTATTACACTGATAATTTGCTATTGAAAGGTTCATGTTAAGCCACATGACTTTCTGGACTTTTGGGTGGTCAAGAGTCATTGCTAGATGTTGCTCTTGATATGCTAAATATGGATTTATTAATTAGAGAATTAATAAATTTAATCCTTTATTTTATTAACAATTATTAATTCTAATATTGTTAGAATTAATTCATATTATGCTACCAATAAGACCAGGAAACCTAATGGGTCACACACAATAAAGGTTTGAATGCTCAAATATATTATTTGATAATATTGTGGGGTTAATTAAGAGAAGGGAATATATTTATAGGTGAATTATAAGTTTTTTATAATTCATGTGACCTAATTGTAATTAAGTAAACTTCAAGGACCAATTTGTTAACAATTGGACGTTGAAGGACTAAGTTACAATTTACGGTAATTATAAATCTGTAAATATAAGGAAACGGTTTCCTTAGGGTAAGAGACACAGACTATTCACGCAATAACAGAGAAACTGTTTCTCTGCCTCTCTCTTGATCAAACCCTAGCCGTCTCTCTCTTATTGATCAAACCCTAGCCTCCTAAATTCTACTAGCATAGAATTGTGAGATTGTGAGCGTTCGACCTTGTGTGGATTATCATTAGAGGGAGTTCTTTCTTGGACTTCAGTTGAGCCACTGTGAACCGGTTTTGTGATCTGGATCGCGCCTGCGTTCTTAGAACAAAAAAAAATTTAAATTCTGGCTTCAAGAGGTAATAAGCGTGATCTTCTCTTTTTCCCGTTTCTACTGCAAACCCATGATCCATGGCTTGGATTTCTTGCTATTTTCCACTGCGTTTAATCTAATTAATTAATTTAGAAATTCGACACCAACCAATTAATCTCGTAATACGCACAAGTAATGAAATACCAAGAATAACAATCAATTAATCAAAAGGTCAAATAACTCTAAAAATCATGAATATCTACAACATTGTTAAATTACAGTAACACAATTAACATATCATTGTTCAAGATAAAGAAAACAAAGTAAAAAAAAGCACTCATAGACAAGCCTCCTTCTTCTTCCTTTGAAGACCTTCTTGCACAACCCTCCTTGAATTGAAGAATTCCTCATTTGATTTGAGTGATTTTCTATGGTGATCAATGAATTCTCCCATTTCCCTTGTGTTTTTCATCTATTTATAGGTTTAGGAAGTGTCTAAACTCGTAGGTACAATGTTCTTGGCCGAGTAGAAGTTGGAAGATACTAAAACTCCACAGATTATCAAAAATCGCGTAGAAAAAATCAAGCACCACCTTAACCTCAAGGCACAGCTGCGCCGCCTAGATCCTTGGAGCCAGCACCGGTTGTGTTCTGGTTCTCTACTTATTCACCGATTTTTTCCCGAATTTTGCACAATGAAGACCAGAATGCAGCTGGCGCCGCCTTGACTCTTGGAGCCGGCGCCAATTCTACTCTGTTTTTCTCTGTTTCACCAATTTTTTCTCTCTTTGAAGTTCATGTTGACAGTGCATGGCTGGCACCAGTTCCTCTGTCCTAGCCGACGCTGCCTCTAATCTGTTTTGCGACATTTTTTTTAGTTTTGTTTTACCCCAAGAATTAGCAATAACAAACAAAATAGCTTTTCAAGGGTAAAATCTCAAATATGAAGGAATATAACTAGTTATTGAACAAAATGTATCACAAAAGAACCTCAAATAACTAGGAAAAATATAACTAATTTAGCCGCTATTAAACGATGACAAGATCTGGGTCCAAGAATCTTCAAGTTGATTTTCAATTGCTCATAAAACCATACTTGAGGAAGGAAGAGGGTTGGAAGGTTGAAGAAGCTAGCCAAGTGCTCTTTTTTTATGAGAGCAAGAAGGACCCCAATATGAGCTCAAGACGGCAACAGATACAGACAAAATTCGACCAAAAAGTGGCCTTACAGTGGATAGTCGATGCTGGCCCAAGTATCTGAACCAACGCCGGCCTCAATCTACAACACGACCGGCCCGAAGGCAGTACATAACTGGCGCCAGCTTCAAGGGCCCTAGCCGGCGCCGGCTCCGGCACGGCTGCCCCGAGTTTTTTATGTTTTCTCTTATTTTCTCCAATTTTAAAGTGTTTGTAAAGATTTATTAAGATCCGAAACTGTACTAGAACCTCTGGGATTACTTAGCTAGGGTTAGGATAGTATAAACAGAACCTTTAGTGATTTGATAACACAATTCACACATTTTATTCAAATTTTGAGAGAGAATCTTAAGAGGCCCTAGCCTCCTTGTTCATCTTGTTCAAGACCATGCTTAAGGGTTAGTCCTCCTTATGAATGAGTCTATAAATCTTTTGGATAATCTAATGTGGTTTCTTTGAATGGGTCTTATTTGCTTTGCTCTTCTAAGGTTTGTTTGAATTCTATTACTTGGGTCCCTATTTTCTCTATTCTATTTGTTCTTGTTTGCCTGTATTGCTTCAAGGATATTAGGGTGAGATTATAGTATAACTTTTTACTATTCTTGAGGGTCTTTGAAGCTTAGTTCTTCAATGATTTGATAGAGGGTAGGTTGTTATTTCATTTTCTCCTTTTATCTCAAGAAGAATCTCTATTTATGGTCCCTTTGCTTGAGCTGAACTCTTTACCAATTAAACCACCCACAACACCAAGAAAAAGCCTACTCAAGATCATATCAAAGAGTTTGGTATCAAAGAAAGGAAAGATTTGATTCCAATCAAAGCTTGAAAGCCAGAAAAGGAGCCCTACAAAGTTGAAGAAAAAGAAAACAGAGAAAATCCCGTAACTCAAAAACATGCTCCAAAAAGGTTATGAAATCTTTATTTTCCTCGTACTCGATCGCAAAAGTCATTTCCCAGGGGTATTCAAGTCATTTTACCCGCACCCAATTTCAAAAGATTTTCCAAAGGTATTCGGGTCATTTTATCCTTACCCTATTTGAAAAGTATTCTCGGTCCTTTACTGAATACCTGAGTTCTAAATGTTTTCATAAAACATTCCAATAAGGACATTTGGATCATTTTCCAAATACCTGATTTCAAAAGGAACTTATTTCAAGAAATCCAGAATTCTAATCCCAAAAGGGGATTAAATTCAAAGTTTCCATACATATTTCCATAAAATGTTTCAATATGGGCATTCCAATCAATTTATGAATACCTGATTCTAAAATCAAATTTTGAAAATCCCTAATATTTAATCCAAAAAAGACTAAATTCACAAAATTCATGCTTTAATCAACCAGTAAGGTTTCCAAACCAATTATGATGTTTAATCAAGCCCAACATGGCATAAAATAATTCTTGCTCATATAAACCTTAAACATATTTAGAGATTTCCAAAATGGTATAACGCATAGCATTTCATGGAAAAGTGAAGCACACTAGCTTTTAAAAGGTTTTAGAAATCAAAGGGACTTACCTCGTGTCCTAAGCAACTCTTTCCATTCACAGTTGTTTAACCTTTGTTTCTACCATTTTTGACGTTCCGTTGGCTGTTTATTGTTAAACGTACACCAAACATCATTTTCGGGTCAATTCATGTTTGGCCGTTTAACCTTTGTTTCTACCATTTTCGACTTTTTGTTAGCTGTTTGTTGTTAAACCGATACCAAACATTATTTTCTGGTCAATTCGTGTTTGCCCAAAAAATATCCTATGTTTAGCCAACGAGGCCGGCGGTTAGCTAACAGTTTTTCATTGTTTGATCAATTCTTTCATTTTCTTTTCCCACATCTTTCCACCCTTCATAAACAAGGGATTCATTTCATATTTCAACTTTCATCCTTAAGTTCTTCCTCACACAAAACATCACTCAAAGGCCCTTAGGCAGCTGGCATATATACAAGCATATATAAAGTTTGTACAAAAAAGTTCACAAACCCTAGCTTTGATCCGAAATCAATACATGAAAGTCATATTTTTATATTAAAATTCACATCATCTTAATCATCATTTACCCAACAACAACTATAATTCAAGCAAGGTAGGGTTTTACCTTGTACTTAAGGCTATTTGGTGTGATTTGCTCCAAGAACAGCGAGACTTCACCTAGTACACTAAGAACACACACTAGCTAGCCTTTTTGTTTTCTGTGATTTGATATCTTTTTCTCTTGGTTTTTCCTTCTCTTGGCTGCCAAAATTCAGGCTGTTTAACAGCCTTTTCCACCGCCATTCACCCCTCAAATCTTGGCCCTTCATGTCTTATTTTGGTTTAATTGAATGGTGGACATATGTAAGTGTGTTCCAATAGGACTTTTACACACCAACCACTTTTCCCTCCACAAAAATTTCCGTTATTTTTGCTTACATGGCCCACGAAATTCTTGGCCAATTTCTAGCCATTCGTTAATCTTCTCTTGGTCTAAATATTAGCCAATTAAAATACTTAAGATGTTAATCAAGTGTGCCGACAAGTGATGTGTTCCAATAATAAAATTACACATCACTCTTCATTTAGTTTGCAATGCTTATTTAAGAAGTCTTGCATGCATGAATCTTTCATGCATCCTCTTATTATTTGACACTTGTCCTTGGCCACCAATCACAAGAAGCCTCAAGTCCCATTTTCAACCGCATTTTCCTATTTTTTCCCAAAATGACCAAAATCAGGTCTGTAATGAAAAAATATTTTATCTCGCCATTTAACTCCAAAAATTCCATTGAATCTATTGGTAACACTTGAATTCTTCAATTCCTTCTCTACTCGGTCAAATTTGCAGTCGAAGCCGCGTGTGCGATCAAAATAACAAAAATGCCCCCAATATCCCGGGTAGCATAATTCGCAGCAAAATGTACGTTTTATTGCACTGATCAATTTCTTTTTCTAGAGTACCCTAAAATTCTTATTTTTTTTTAATAATAATAGCGTTCTAAAAATTTAGGGTATGGGTAGAACAAATCCAATAATTACATCCAGGTCTCGACAAAATTTTATATTAGCAAAGTATTCGTCTCAATACACGGATCAACTTTTATTCTGAACATCAATACAAATTGTAGTCCTATCACAAATAGTAGCCAATCGAAAGTAAAGGTGGGGTGTTAAATAAAGACTCTCTTAAACAACCCTTATTGAATGGTGAATCTCTCATTCTTGTAAGTGATTGGAATTTTTTCTTATTCCTTTTCTCATGTGTTTTTCTTGATTTTATAGGCTTTTTTTTATGCCAAATTCATTGCTTGAGGAATCTTCGCCATGTAGGATTCAAAAAATACCAAAATATTTGGAAAATTACTAAATTCGTGCACAGGATTTCGCCTATCCATAGTGGATTAGCCCCGGGTCCAATTGACGCTACTTGCACCAGGTGTGTCCTGTTTTTCCTCCTAAATTTTGCTACGTTTTCACTGTTTGGCCAGAATTGACTTGGTGCCAGGTGCCTTAGCTGGACCTGGCACCAGGTGCATTCTTGAATTTGTTCATTTTTTGCTCAAAATCAACTTAAATCTGCACAACTTTGTCAAAAACACTGTCTACAAGCATAATGTCAAATAAGAAGAAATATGCCTAGTTATTACATCAAAAGTATCTCAATTTAACCACTAATAACTTGGAAAATGGTGATGATTTTAGCCCCTATCACAGACCCCCACACTTGAACTTTTGCTTGTCCTCAAGTAAAAACACTTAAGTTAAGAAAATCATCAAGAAAACAGAAGCCTTTATTCTTCCACAAATTTTGAAACATAACAAGGAATATAACTTCCCCTCAAACTATAGATAAAACTTTTACCATTCATCAAACCCTTTGAAAACCTTTAAACTTTTATTCATTTAATAAGACACCACAAAACTCTTAAAGTCAAATTAATCATGTTTATACCTTAGTCTAAGAAAATTATTTCACCCTTCAAGTAAGAACATAGATAACATGAATTATGCAAGTCAAGCTATCTACCAACTCAAGTATTATAAATCTAAAAATTGCACAACTCAAGTCATGATGTAAAAAAAGTACTATAGTTTTTTTCCTCTCCATTTTTCCTAATGACTTAGGGAATTAATAGCCTCAAATGCATCGATTTCTCTTCACACGCTTATGGGCCCCCTTGTAGTCATCACTCATCTTTTTTTTCAACATTTTTCCTTTCTTTTGCTTTGATAAATTCATAGTCTCAACAAAATTAATTTCTCTTTAGTATCTGTATTAGCCCCCATAATCAAGCAAAAACAATACTTTCTCATTTTCAAAGAGGAAACAATGATTAGTTCATTTGTCAATTTTCAACTTAATCACAAAAAAAATTGTTTCACCTAATCTTTCCACTCATAGAATTTTTATCTCCTCACATTCCTTATCAAAACACAAAGCTAAGCAAAGTTTAAACCATAACAGAAGAGTTAGCTAACAAACTTTCCCCAAATTCCTCATATTCTCCATATTCAAACTAGATGAGTTAAATAATATTCAAACACCAATGCATAAACAACATTAATCCAAATTCTCAAGTCTTGGAAAATATCATATCTAATAAACCAATTTTATAAAAATCCACCAAATGAATGACAAAAATTCATATCAAAGTAAGAAATAGAATTACAACCTTCCTAAACAATGAAAACCACAATAAATTTTGAAAAATTTCACAAAAAATGATATGGAAACTATCTTCAATACCTAATCTCTCCTCCCACACTTAAACAAGACATTGTTCTAAATGGCCAAAAATACAACAATGAAAGCAAAGATAAGAAGACCAAAATAAATAATGGAAAAGTATAGAGAAAAGAAAATACTTCCATTACGGAGTAGCTCCATAATTTCCAAGTTTTCAAGTTTTTAAAATTTTCAACAAAATTATTTGATACCAAGAAAACACCAAGATAATTGATAAAAACTTGGACAAAGAATATTACCAAACCTCTCCCCAACACTTAAAATAGAAAATGTCCTCACTGGCTAAAAATTAACACAAAGAAGCATCTCCAAAGGAAGCAAAAATGACAAAGAATGAGTGAGTGAAGTAATACTCCCCAAGTGCAACAGGCTCCAATAGATATCAAAGCTGGAAATCGAGAAAAGGGCTAGCCTAAGAAGACTTTATTCTTACATGCAAAGAAAACACAAATAACAGCACAAAGACAATAATAACAAAATAAAGACACACCTAAATAAAAAAAACAAACTAAAGAAAAATAAAAGTCCTAACAAAGTAATTAAATACACAACTCACTCCCCCATACTTAAGATACCTTATTTAGAGAGGAAAAACAAAACACTTAACAAAACTAAAGAGAAAACAAAGATATAAACTCTTTTCCACTCATCATGCTTCCTCATAAAACTTTTGGAAAAGAGACTAAAGCTCAAAGTAGAAGATAGGCATGATGAATGTAGAAAGAGTATAGGTTCTTGAAAAATGTAATGCTTATGAAAATGATTTTCTCAATAAAGAAAAATGCATAAACCTCATTCTCTAGCATTCCTCTAGACACACAAATATTTTTGTCAACATTAAAGTGCACATGGTCTCTAAAGTATGGATTAAACTTGAAATCAGCATTTAACCCTTCAAAAGATTTGTCACAATGAAAATTCCCCTGAAAACGTAGCAATTGAGTCCTTAAAGATGGGATAAAGAAATTCTTACTTTTCAATACTTCTACAAATACCAAGTACCTCCCTGAAATTGGAGTGAATGGTAGAATTTGTCAATATGCTTCAAGGGTTTCTTGGAATGAATCATTGATAAATCTAACTTCTTGATATATGATAAACTCCATACATCATCATTGAGACCCTTGTTCTCCAAGAAGTAAGAGGAACCTAAGAAATCATGTAGCAAAGAGAAATTAGAATTATTAGAACATAAAGTAGAATCCAATACCTCTCTTGCTACATCATGTAATTATCCCTCATAGCCTATCTTTTTTGCCATGGTCAATTATACAGGCCAACAAGACTCATGAGTCTCCTCAACAATCTTAGCTAATTATATGTCGTTTGATCGCACAATCGTCGGGAAGCTTTTTTATGCTATTGAACAAATGAATTTTTTTTGTCAATAAAATAATTCACTAATGCTTCTAATTACGTCTCACTAAAAACATCAATGGGAGTTTGTAACTTTTCCAATCTATCATCAATATAACTCCTCTAATCTTGTGCCAAAAAAATAATTATAAATGGGATCATTAGGACAGGGCCGGCATCGGTCGTGCACTGCTCGGCAATAATTTTTCATTGTTTTTCTCTTTTTCTGCAATAAAACACCAAAATATCCCTCCAAGAGTAAATTATCGAACGTGAAGAAATATGACTAATTATTGAATCAAATGTATCACAAAATATCCTCAAATAACTAGAAAATTATAGATGAATTAGCTCCTATCAATTACTCTTTTATTTTATGTTATATACATGGAAGGTATGGAGATAAACTTATTTGGTGTTTCATGGAGTAGATTTAAAGAAAAAGAGAGATGCTGCGAAGAGTTACCCTTGATAGTGTTGCAGATCAAGCAAAAGAGAACACGACTAATGTTACTCAAAATACTATATCCAGAATGGAAACACTACCTTAGGGACATGAAATGATTGAATTATTACAAAATATCACTATAGTACTTCAACATGCAACTGGAGCTTCAACCCAAATAGAGCAACATCCTGAAAAAGAAATGGATTGAGCTTTAGTATGATTTATAAAGCTCCATACTTCTCGATTTTATGGACAAGTAGAGAGCAAGAAGTTGAGTCCTGGATGGAACAAATGGATATATATTTGTAGTTTTAGATTATTCTGAACGGAGAAAAATCCAATTTACAACTATTAGACTTTAGGGACCCGCTCGAAACTAGTGGTTAAGAAAGAAAGATGTGCGTGAACATGAACAAAAGGACTGGACTTGAAAAGAATTCTTAGAGAGGAATGAACTTTTACCCCGATAGGTAGTTGAAAGAAAGGAAGTAAAATTTCAAAACTTTTCACAAGCAAAAAGAATTGTTGGAAAATATGCCACTGAATTTGTTCAACTTTCAAAGTATTGCCCTTTGTTGGTACAAACAGACTCTAAACAAACTCGGTGATTTATAAAAGGATTGCAACCAGAATTAAAGAGAACACTGATTGCTATGGCCTTAATAGGATATAGTACAACTGTAGAAGTAGCCTCTCGGCTAGAAATAGAAGATTTGAACCAAGCTAGACAGAACCATAAAAGGGAAGCTAAAATTAATCAACAGTATAAAAAAAGCACCTAAGAAAGGAGGTGTCTTTTTCAAGAGGAGCAGAATACGTGTAATGTACTTATTGTCACAAGGGTTGATGCACTTATGAACAATGTCAAAAAAGACTTAGAGCATGTTATTAATGTTGAAAAATAGGACACACTTTAGCCAGTTGTCCATAGGGTGGGAGACAAGGAAATGCACCTTCTATTCACGAAAAGCATAAGTCTATAGCATTGCAGGGAAACAAAGGATCTATCAAGGCTCATGTAATAGCCATGAATGATCAAAGAACAGATGAAATGAGGGACTATAAGTAGACATCTGATGGAATTAAGAAAAACACAAATTTCGAGGATGAAATTTTGTAAAGAATGAGAGATTGTAATATCTCTCCATTCTTTCACCCTAAATTGCTACAACTATGTACAAAATAAGAATTTGTATGAATTATCAGAAAAAATTTTATCAGTATAATGAGACGAACGTTTTGGTATAAAACAAGTTTTTCAGGGGTATTTTTATAATTTTGGATGCAAATTAAGAAAAATTGAGAAAGAATTCGAGAATCTTGATTCCACCATTAAGTTCAGTCAAATGCTTAAATACTTGGCGTAAGCTTTGGCAATACTTGAACAAAACCTCTTGATGCTAAGTAATTTAAAGAATTGCAAAAAGTGTTGGAACTTGTTTACCTTGACAAGGAAGTTTTGTCATGTCAAACCCATATATAAGAAATTTCTTTTCATTCATATTGTTTCAAAAAATTTTGAAAAAAAAAAAAGGAATACTTGGAGGATATTATAAACTTGCAAAAGACATGAAGAGTGTAACTCTGCAAGGATATCAATTCGGAAGACCACAGACCAATCACAACCTCTTGAACTGAGCGATGTGACTAAGAAAGGAGGACTTCAAGCTATTAAATAGAAAATATAAGTCGAAATATTCTCTCTTGATGTTCAATGCAATGCAAAAAACTTCAAGACGATTTCACTCAACAACTCTCTCCCCTTCTCTCTTTCCCTCTCTCTCTCTCTCTCGCATTCAAAACTCCAAACTGACACACAAAGAAAACATGTTAAGCATGAAAATTTTGAAGCTTGAAAATAAAATTAGAGTGCATGCATACTAGAAATAGAAGCCAAAAATGCGTACACAGAATATAATACATTGGAAGAAAATTTTTCTTTTGTACCTCTGCACGTGAAATTTTTCCTTGGTGCCAAAGAGGATGACTGAACAACAGGGACCTCTCCTACACTCGTTGAAACCTCTGGTTGAAATCCTGGTAAGTGTCTTCTACATCTTGTTCGCAGGAACTCCAAAACCTTCTAATACTCAGAATATTCCACAGCCTAATAGTCGTCGGTGAAACAATTCAAGCAAGGAACATCAAGTCTCTAAATCTATTCGCTCACTGCTATCAATTAGCAAAATCAAGAAGAACAAGAGAAAAAAAGTGAGAGAGAAAAAGAATATAAGGCTTGTCTATGGTTTTTTTCATTCACTGTTGTATCTCAATTGATACATATGGTTCTCCACAAGATAACAAAACACTAGGGTTCTTGTATTTCAAAAACCCCCAGAAGTTATCAATAGAAGATGTTTAGCTTAGCCTAAACTCTTCTTTCCGTGAATTACAAAAAATCCCTTGGTCCAGGCTATAAGGCCATTAACATTTTTATTATTTTTCCTAGACCCAATGAGCCTAAAAATTAATAAACATTAATTATTTATTTTTTGGACTAATTAAAATAACCTAATAAATAATTAGTGAGCCTAAATAAACCAACATAATTATTCAAGCCTTTTTATCTAGTTTAGGCCCAGGTTAATTTTTTAATTATTCAATCTAGGTTTAGGCCCTGAATAATTAATTAACCAATTAAATCAGATAATAAATTTAACTTAATTACCCTCATCCTTTTATTTAATTTCAGTCTAATAATAAATTAGACTCCCATAATAAAATAAAATTCTTTTTTTAATTGAGACCATTTCCTTAACCCAAAATTAATTAGGACTTACGGACTACTCCAAGGATCAAAAAGACACATTGCTTTGGCTACTAAAATGACAAAAATTCCCCTACTATGAAAATAGCTATATTTTACATTTTATATATTTTCTACTATCATCATAAGAAAATATTGACTCCAAGGACAATGCTGCATTAGTTATGTCTCCGACCTACAGGTGTAATGAGTAAAATACTCATGTACACATTGCCATTCATTAAGAGAGGAAGAAGTGTACTAACACCCCTCTAAAAGACATCTACCATCCTTAGACTGCCAGTCTAATGATCCACAACTTTTTGGAATATTTTTGCTTTGCAAGAGAGCTACCCTAATGCAAATATCTAAGTCATGTTCCTCAGGGCCCTAGATTTTTAGATCATTTGAATAACCACAAGGGGCGATATAACATAGAAGCCATCTTGTATAAGTCTGTCTTGACAAACTAGTTACATATATCAAACATATATACAAGTATATTGGTTCTAAAATAGAATTTCAACTATAGTACATCAAAGCATACGCTTCCGGCTTCGTCAGACCACCAACTCATACTCAAGCTGTAGAGTATAAGTCCATACTGTAGCGATAGTAGTCTACGTTTCTACCACACAGTACTTTTAAAAACCACTACTAAAGGTCCAGTTCTACGTATTCAAAATATGCTTGTGTTATGAAATGAGAAGACTACTCATTGGCTACAGGTAAACCATTCCATATTTAGAATTCATAATATAATAACCTTACTATGATGAGATTTTCATTCTCATTATTTGTTTAAGAACAATAGTTTATGTGTTAAGTAACCCATGGTCTATACCTTATTGTGAAAACCTCCATTCACATGAACTATTACTTGGACACATTGGGTCTTTTCCAGCGAAATCGTGTGCAAAAGTAAAGAAGTGTTTAGAAACAATTTTTGAGAACAAAACTTTTTTTAATACAAATCAAAATTACATTAGAAGCCTAGTCACGGGTTCGACTCCCAAGTGGAACTTCTGCTAACATTTCCTAAGGTTCGAGGTTGAACCTTCTCGTGAAAGGGAGGGCGTGTTAGGTAGCTTCTGTGGTGGTACGGGTCCGGTCCTGCAACTGCGGGTGTATATGAGAGGGGCATGTGCCCTACTGACAGCTATAGCTATTGGTGGAGCTTGTTATGCCTTGCTTATATCATAAGGTCTTGATTAGTTCACCTGTTCGATGCTCCACTTCAGCCTTAAACTCTTTAAACTTGTCAAAAGAGTCAGACTTATATCTCATTAGGTAAACATAGCCATATCTAGTACAATTTTCATGAAGGTGATGAAGTATTCAAATTTCCCCTCTTACTGGTGTAGACAAAGGACCACATACATCAGTGTGAACAAGACTTAATGTTTCCTTAGCTTTATCCGCCTTTTGGATTAAGGACCTTTTGGTCATTTTTCCCGTAAGACAGGATTTACACTAAGGCCAACTTTCCAATCTCAATAAGCCCGAAGGCCCATCATGAATTAACTTCTGAATCCTAGTTGAGTTAATATGACTCAACCATAAATGCCAAAGATATGAGTCATTGATATTGGTCTTTCTCTTCCTATATAAAGGTTTAGATTGAGCGTTGTTTAATTAATTTTTAATAGGATTAATGAAGAATAGGTTTCTGTACATGTGCCCAATACATAAAACTTCTCAATTTCTACTGATAATTATACTAGAATGGAAAAAAACGTAATATCCTTGATTTATTAGTTTTGCAACTGAAACTAAATTCTATCTAAAACTAGAAACAAATAAAATATCCTTCAATACAACAATTCTATTACAATTAAACACTAGTTGCAGTTCTCCTACTGTAAGGGCATATACTTATGCTCCATTTCCCACGTATAGTCTAAGTTCGCCCTTTTGGAGTCTTCTTATCTTTCTAAACCCCTACAAGGAGTTATAGATGTAATCAATAGCTCTTGAGTCAACAATCCAAGTGGAAGTTGATCCAACCATTGATACAAACTCTAGATAGAAAATATTACTTGTAGGGTTTTTCTTGGTTTAAAGATTTGGACACTCCTTTTTCCAGTGTCTCTTCTCTCCACATTTGAAGAATTTTCCCTTGGTTTTATCTTTAGGCTGGGACTTGGGTTGGGGCACTACATTACCCTTCTTCTTCTTGAACTTTCTGGGTTTGGGCCCAATTCTTGAAGAGGAAGCCATCATAGCCCTTGCTTGTGGTTTTATGACCTTCTCCGTCACATAGAGCTCTTTCATTAACTCAGTTAAACTCATGTTTAACTTATTCATCTTGTAGTTCAACTTGAACTAAGTAAAAGAGCCTAACAGAGATTCGAGAACTATATCCACTTGGCTCTCGAGTTCAATGACAGCCCCCAAAATTTTCATTTTCTCAAAAACAGCAATCATTTTGAGTATATACTCCTTAACTAATACTTCCTCAGCCATCTTGATGTTTATGATCGTTCAAAGAGCCTCCTTCTTTGTGGGCTATCTCTTGTCTGCGAACATCATGGCTAATGATGTGCTTATATTATACGCAATTGCCATGTGCTCATGTTGGAATTGAAGCACATTAGACATACAGGCTCATGCTATTTTGTCAGCCTTCTTCCACGCCTTCTCAGCCTCTCGATCCTCATCGATGAAACACTCCCCGATAACATTGTTGGTTTTGTAGAGGACATACTTATACTCCTCTGCTTTGAATATTTTTTCTAAGTTCCTTTTTCAGTCCATATAGTTATGGCCTATTAGCTTATTCTCACGTTCAATAATGGCTAAGGGACTGAAAAAACCTCCAGCAACCATTTCTAAAAATTGAAAATAAATGAAATTCTTAGTTTTGTGAAAACAAAAATATTTTTAAACACTTTATCCTCATATTAAACTAATAATAGTTAACCCCATCACTATTATCTTTAACATGATTAATTTGGTTCTTAGAAAAACTGACAGAGTTTCTTAGGAAGATTAACAGTTTCCTAAACTAAATGTGTTAACCACCACAAATTAATTTCCCTTCTAGGTAATGATTTAGAAGATGACTCCATTGAAGGGATGGAAATTTCTTCTCAATTCCTATGGACGTGCCTTATACTATAACCTTCAACATGGGCTGGTCAATCATAGTACGTGTCTCAAGTTATTAATTACAACATTTCATTAGTTTCAGATCTTTGTGGCATCTCCATCCTATCCGAGTTCACTCCAAGGGTGACACGAGGAGATCTACGATTTTTAATGAGGATCGTGATGGAAGCCGTGGGGTTGTTGGAACAACTCTCCCACTTAGTTTTTAAAACAAGGGTTTATTGGAAAAATATCCTTTGAAAATTTCAATTAAGTTCTCTTTTAACTCAAAAATAAATTATCCAAACCCATAAAAATTTCTATGTCAAGGTTTATATCCTTTGAGAAATTTTTCCATAGATTAATTTTATTTAAGTTAAAAACTTAATAATTTCATAAAATTTGCATTAAAAATTTCTAGATATTTTTATCTCTAGTTTTTTTGGACAAAAATAATTTTTCTTTGTCAAAATAAATTAAAATGGCTTTTCATTTTAACTTACAAAAATTTCTAAATCCAAAATATTTTCTCTGTCAAGGATAAAAAACTTTTAAGAAAATAACCAAGGATTAATTTATATTTAAGTTAAAATTAACCATTTAATTAAAAAAATATATTTTCCTTGTCAAAAAAATTCCCAATGACTTTTGTCTTTGAGAAAACGTGCACATAGGCATTAAAATAAATAGCATGCTAGAAAATAGTGAGTATTTTCTTGTTTTTCTATTTTTAAACCTAAGTGCCCAAAAAATAGAATTAAACACTGCTATTTTTCATGCAAACTATTCAATGAATATTGATTATTGCAAACATAATAACATCGTCGGGTATGGGACCAAAAACAAAAAGCGCAAAAATCACAATGAAAAAATAAAAAATACATATATCTTTTTCGGTCTTGATAACTCATCACATCGAATCATGGCCCATGGGCCATGCATGAGTTGCAGGTGCTCACACCCACAAGCTGCCTGGGTGCCCGCCCCAGAACTCGGTCACAATAGTGACTGAATCCTGTGGAGGATGCTAATGTTTTCACCAAGCCATGGGTCGGCTCGGTGTCTTGTTGCGGCTCTTGAGTCGTGACTTGGCTGAGCTGTCCCATGGCTCCAAGCACAACGCGGCTCATGGCTCTGCTCCTCCCAAGTAGCTTCAAGCATCTTCTCTAGTTAGCAATTTTTTCTGTGCGATTTTTCTCCAGAAGACTTCTATAATTCTTTTTCGTGACTTCAACAAATGGCTTTTTGATACAGATTTTCATTAAAACAAAAACAACATCCACCTATACCCTTTAAATTTGGGTTTACACAATTGCTATAGAAAGCATTAAAATTACAGAGATTTCCTAAATCTCAACTGTAAGGCGTACAAAGAACTATCCTATACCAAAATCGTGAAGGACCACATCATTTACCAAATAATTGTTTGGCCAATTTTATTAGAGTAGCATATATGCTTCCTAAGCCATTCAAAGCTTCTTGCTCTAATACCAATTGAAGCTTGAAAATAAAACCAGAATGCATGCATATTGGAAACAGAAGGGAAAAACACATCAGAAGAAAATTTTTTCTTTTGTACTTTTGCCCATGAAATTTTTCCTTGGTGCCGAAGAGGATGATTGAACAACAGAGACCTCTCCTACGCTCGTTGAATCCTCTAGTTGAAATCTTGCTAAGTTTCTACTACATCTTATTTACATGAACACCAAAGCCTTTCAATACTAAGAATATTCCACAGCCTAATACTCGTCAGTGAGATAATTCAGGCAAGGAAAATCAAGTCTCTAAATTTCTTGACAAACCACTGTCAATTAGCAGAATCAAAAAGAACAAGAGGAAAAAAAACAAGAGAGAAAAAGAATAGAAAGCTTGTCTATGGTTTTTTTTTTCACTATTGTATCTCAATTGATACACACGATTCTCCACAATATAACAAAACACCAGGGTTCTTGTATTTCAAAAACCCCCAGAAGTTATGAACAGAAGATGTTTAGCTTAGCCTAAACTCTTCTGTTCTATGATTTACAAAAAAACGCTTTGGTCAAGGATATTGGGCTATTAACATTTTTATTATTTTTCCTAGACCTAATGAGCCCAAAAAATAATAAACATTAATTATTTATTTTCTGTGTTTATAAAAATAATGCAAGTAATAATTAATGAGCCCAAATAAATCAAAATACTTTTTCAAGGCTTTTTATCTAGTTTATGCCAGGTTAATTTTTTAATTATTCAATATGGGCTTAGACCCTGAATAATTAATCAACCAATTAAACCAAATAATAAATTTAATTTAATTTCTCTCATCCTTTTATTTTATTATAGTTCAATAATAAATTAGACTTTAGGAATAAAATAAAATTATTTTTTAACTTAGACCATTTTCGTGACCAAAATTAATTTGGACTTACGGGCTACTCCGATGATCAAATCGTCTTGGCTACTAAAATGACTAAAATATCCCAATTATAAAAATATTTGTATTTTTTATTTTAAATATTTCCTAATATCACCATAAAAAAATATTGACCCCAAGGACAATGCTACATTAGCTATATCTACGACCTATAGGTATAATGGCTAAAATACCCCTTTACACATCGCCGTTCATTTAGACAGGAAGAAGTGTACTAATACCCCTCTAAAAGACATCTATAGTCCTTAGGCTTCCAGTCTAATGATCCATGACTTCTTGGAATATTTTCACTTTTCAAGAGAGCTACTCTAAAGTAAATATCCAAGTCATGTTCCCCAAGGCCCTGGATTTTTAGATCATTCAGAGAACCGCAAGGGGTGATATAGTATAGAAGAAGCTGTCTTATACAAGTCTATCTTAACTAACTAGTTACATATACCTAATATACAAGTATATTAGTTCTACAATAGAACCTCAACTATAGTACATTAAATCATATGCTTCCAGCTTCGTCAGACCATGAACTCATACTCAAGCTATAGAGTATAAGTCCACGTTGTATTAGTAGTAGTCTAAGTTTCTACCATATAGTACTTTTAGAAACCACTACTACAAGTCCAATTCTACATATTCAAAATACATTTGTGTTATGAAATGAGATGACTACTCATTGACTAAAGGTAAGTTATTCCATATTCAGAATTCATAACACAATAAGCTTACCATGATGAGATTCCAATTCTCATCATTCGATTAAGAACAACAGTTTATGTGTTATGTAACCTATGGTCCATACCTTACTATGAAAGACCTCCATTCACATGAACCATTTACTTAAGCACAATGGGTCCTTTCAACGAAATCGTGCACAAAAGTAAAGAAGAATTCACAAACAGTTTCTAAGAATAAAACTTTTTTTAATACGAAATCAAAATTATATCAGAAATTTAGTCTATAAGGGCACACTTCCCAACAAATATCATATTAGTATACACATTTACTTAGCTTTTAAATGATCTTTTGTGTGATATTTGAAGGTTTCTATTCATTTTGTGTTTTTATGTCTCTTTAGGACATCTTGGTGAAAAATAAGAAAAACAAGGGCTTAAATAGTCAATTTTGCAAAACAACAATGATGGATGGATGACTTGGAAAGCATTTCATTGAGATTTGAGCGATTTTAGAAGTATGCGATGCATGTGCACAAGATGATGCACAACCATGCATCAAACCATTTTGAACAAAATGAGAATAGAGTTTCCCAAAGGTATGCATGGCTTGTGGCATGATCATGCAAAAAATCATGCTAAATAAGCAAATTTTCTAGTCTCAAAAGTTGTGCATGGCTTGTATCACAACTTTATTGTATGCTATACTGGTGTCTTGCTAAAAAATTCATGCAAAGTGCACAATCAAATGCATGGCCTTGCTAGTGAAAGTGCTACTTCTTAAAAGGATTAGGAAAGAGATTCTAAGGTGGTGGGAAGCCCTAAATCATTCCTAGGTCAATTTGCAAGTTATATAAAATACCCTAAGGTGATAATTTTTCAGTATCTAATATATTCTAGATAGTTCTTTTATCCTATTGAAGGAATGAGGCACTAAAGGAAGTTTTAAGGAGGAAGGAATTTGGAGGCAAGAAGAACTCGGGATTGTAGGTCAACCAAGTTTAATATTTTAAATTTTCTCTTATTTCTTTCTTGTTTCCGAATGCTCTCTTTTGTTTTTATTTTTATTCAAAATAGTTAGATTCTATCTTCTTCTTAAGTTGTATATTTATAATCAAATTTTGAGACTTGGAAATTGTTAAACAAAGATTTATCTTTGATGTTTCATTGACCCTCTCAACTACTTTCATTTACTTCACATTGTACCCAATGTCCAACCCATAGGTGGTCTTGTAGAGACTCCAGAGATTGGAATCAAAGTACAACACTTAGCAAACAAAATACCTTGGAGATCTCATGTCTAAGAATACTTGTGCATTTGCTTGTTACTGGAACTAAATAGACATCCATGTGATTATCTCATAGTTAGGTCGTCCAATGTACTTGTTCAAGTAACAAGCATCCACGTGTTAACTTTGAGTATCACAATACTCATGGATGTGAGAACCTGTAAAATTAGTTACCTCACGTAAAAGCATATATTAAAAATATAATTAATATAATATTATTAATAAATAATTGTTAATGTTATAATATCGTATTAATAAATATTATATTAATTTAATATTATAATTGTTATACGAGAAGAATTAATATTATACTAATTATTAACATATTAAAATATATATTATAATGTTTCATCTCTATTATTGTTAGATTTTGATCATGTAAAACAATTTACACGCAGCGAAAAAAATAAAATGAAATCCATTTAAAGGATTACTTGTATGTAATTAAATGGATTAGGAGAATGAAGGAAAAATTAGTTACCTCAAAAATGCATCTTTTAAAATATTTCCCTTCATGCGGAACCCTTTCGAAAGACTGTCCAAGCACGAACCACGCGAATCCCCTTCTAAGTCGATCCAATCGAGCCACCAAATTCAAAGCATAGGAATTTCTATAATAAAAGTCCACACAAGGAACATATTCAAGAACCACGAAAATTTTCAACCCGAAAAATTTATTGGCGACTAGGCTGTAATATTTTTTGAGAAGGAACAAAGAGGAAACACATTGGTGTGTTTCAACTTGAAAGAAGAAAAAGAAATAGCTATTGTAATCTTTAGGAAAAACACCAAACCTCCGCGTACTGCACACACACACACATGTGTCTGTGTATGTGTGTGTGTCCACCATGAATCCCCATAGAGATTGTTTCCTAAACCCTTTAGGAAACAACTTAGTTTTTCCTTTTTTATTTTATTTTTCTTAGGCACATGAAACTATCTCTCTTGTTTTCGTAAACCTTTTAGGAAACAAGAAGATTTTTCCTTTATTCTTTCTTTTATGGATTTTGGATTTCGAAAATTGTAATAAGGTCCTTTGAATTATAACTAGTTTATAATTCAACCACAAACCTTTTAAATAATTTTATTTCATCCAACTAATTATAACACTTTATACTTAGCCCATAATTTATTATTTTTCTCACAAATTAACCCCATAATATTATCATATAATATCTTAACTACAAATTCGTCTCTTGTGTGTGACCTATTATATTTTTCTAGTTGGTAGATAATATAAATTAATTCTATCATAATAGAATTAATAACTCTTTTGGTAATTAGAATTAATTTATTAATTCTAATTAGAATTAAAATTATTAATTCTCTAAGTCATTTTTCCTAATAAGCAAGATTCACAAGTTTTGTATGATTTAAAATCAAATTAGCCTAAATCACCACACATGTGTAACTTAAAAATGCGATTCTCATTTACTTGACCTAAATGACAATGTCATGGGAAAGATGAGTTTGTGTTATCTTTTCTTTTTATATTAAGAACTTGATTTTCCATTTCTAGAACACATAATCCATTCATCAATGTTGTAGTACCATAATGAATATTATTTAATAAAAAAGAACAATTTTTTTCTTAAAATTAAATGAAATCCAAGTAAATCCAAACAGGCAACTGAGATAATGTTTCTAAGTAAAATCGATATGTAATAATAGTTTTCTAATTCTAGACTTAATCCGGAAGGCAGGTGTAGATGATAAGTCCTTACAATAAAATAAAATAATAGTATATTACAATATTATAATGTTATAATATAATTCCTTAAGTAATTTATTTTGCACATTAAATAAATAAAAGGCATTCTTTATCTTTGAGTCTCTTTGTTTCATATGTTTATGTGTATAAAAACTGCTAGATAAAGTCCCTCGTACAATATTGTGTTAAGAAAATCATGATAGAGATCGTGATGTGAGGTTCTTGCTACACTGGAATATGTTTGTGCATAAATTATTGCTAGTCATAGTATTAATGAAATAGGGCATCATTAATGCACTAAGATTAACACATGTTATACTTCTTGATTTTATCAAGTTGTTGGATTTCGATCATGCAAATTAATTTCATAGGCAACGGAAAAATAAAACGAAATCCACTCAAAGTTTCATTCATAGGTAATTAAATGGATCAAGAGAAGGGAAGACAAATTCGGTACCTTGAAAACGTAGCTTTTAAAATTTTTCCTTGCACGCGGAACCCTTCTAAAAGATTGTTTAACCACTACATTCTGAGGATTGGAATTTCTCTAATATTGATCCACATGAGGATGTACTCAAGAACCACTAAAATTTTCTACTAGAAAAATAATATGGTAGCTAAGATCTTAATTTAGAAAAGAAAAATAGAGAAAACGTAGGCTGTTATGCATGTCTCTTATTTCTGAATGAAAAGAAAACCACGTGCCACAACAACTTTCTCTTCACAAAGCTTTATATGTATTCTGTATGTTTTTCAACCAATTTGGAAACAACAGAATAAAAGCCCTAAAACATTATGGGCTTAGGTTTTTCAAGAATAGAAATTGGGTTTATCAAATTATAACATATGTATAATTCACCTAAAAGGAATTTAATAATTGTAATTCAACCCCAACTAATTACAATGCTTTCTAATTAGCCCATAATCATTATTTCTTCTCACAAATTAATCCCATAATATTATCAAATAATATCTTGAGTACCAATTCCTTTATTGTGTGTGACCTATTAAGTTTTCTAGTCAATTGGTAGCAAAATATCAATTAATTCTATCATAATAGAATTAATAATCTTTTTAATAATTAGAATAATTCATTAATTCTAATTAGGATTAAATTTATTAATTCTCTAATTAATAAATTAATATTTAGCAGATTATGAGCATCATCTAATAGTATATCTTGACCACTCAAAATTCAAAAAAGTTAAGTGGCTTGACATGAACCTTTCAATTGCAAAACATCAGTGTAATAAACTCCTTTCACCATACAATATCTCATTCAGTTTAGAGTATGAAATTAATGTCAACTCCCTCTAGAAAATTAATTATTTCTTGCCTGAATATTTTAATACTTGTTCCCGGAATCCATTACTCATCATTTGTATCAATTGGAACTATTTCTAACAAATAGTCACCCTGGCTAAGGACTTCTTAAGTAATGATTCCTATAAGTGGCCTTGAGATATTCACTCCTACTATTAGGAGTGGTGAATCATTTATTGACCATCTCGACTAATTCATTTACTTCATATTGTACCTTATATCCATCCCATAGGCGGTCTTGTTGGGACTCCAGAGATTGGAATCAAAGTACAATGCTTAGAAAAATAAAAGTACCTTAGAGATCTCAAATCTAAGGATACTTGCACATTAACTATAATGAGATTCTATCACTGGTACAAAAGAGTTATCCATATGATTATCTCATAGTTAGGTTATCCGATCAACTTGTTCATGTAACAAGCATCCACGTGTTAACTTTGAGTATCACAATACTCACGGATGTGAGAACTACCGCTTGATCAAAATTAAGAAGTATAACACGTGTAGGTCTTGGCGCATTAATGATGTTCTGTCTCACAATACTACGACTAGGGATAATTTAAGTACAAAAACTATCTAGTGTAGTAGGAACTTCACATCATAATCTCTATCGCGATTTTTTTAATATAGTGTAGTACTTGGGAATTTATCTAATAGTTACATATACATGAAAGTATGAACGAAGCGAATTGTAGGATAAAAATGCATTTTATTAATAAATGTGTCATATATAATGTACATGCGATTGCTTCTAGAACATAACACTGACAACCTCCCACTTGCACTAGAGCCAATCATTCATATATAGAATATCGAATGATTTAACATGTCTATCAAGTTTCTTCTAGGGCAGTGTTTTAGTCAACAAGTTCGTTGTGTTCTCATCTGTGGGAACTCTGTCTATCTTTTACATCTCTTCTATCAATGGTTTCATAAATCAAGTAATAGCTCTCAAATTGAACATGAAGCTAAATTTTGACTCATAGTCACCATTATCAGATTGGAAATTATGTCAGTATACTCTTTTAACTCATTTAAAGAGTTGAGACAACATTTTCCATTAGCAATATGTTGTCTAATAAAGTAATAGGAATATAATTGCACTCCCACTAACCTTCTTGTATAAATAAGATTCATCTACCTTTTGAATGAAACCAAAATTTTTAATTATTTAATCAAAATGGATGTTTCAACTCCTAGAAGCTTGCTTAAGTTCATAAATGGACCTTTGCAGCCTGCTCACTTTAGTGCGATCTTTAGATGTAACTCCCTCAAGTTTTGTTATGTACACTTTCGCAGTCAGATTTCCATTGAAGAAAGCCGATTTCAAATCCATATGCCAAATATCATAATGAGTAGTAAGTGCTAGGAGTATCCTAATGGATTTCAACATTGCTACTAGTGAAAAAGTTTCGTCATAGTCAATACCTTATTTCTGACATTAACCTTTTGTAACTAGTCGCGCCTTATAGTTAATCACTTTACCGTCATTGTCGATTTTCTTCTTGAAAACCCATTTGCACCCTATAGGATTTATCCCTTCAAGTGTCATATATGGAATTCATTTATAACTTCATGGCTTGAAGCCATTTTCTAGATTTTGAACTATTCAGAACTTCTTCATAAGCGGTGGGCTCATATTTTTCTATGAGCGATATGTCATTGTGGTCAGTGATGATCAATCTTTATCTTTCAGGTGCCACACATATCCTACTTGACCTACGTGGTTTTTTTTTTTTTTTTGTATTATATAGTTCATCTATTTTATCAATATATTCGGGATCAACTAGTTCATTGTTGTTTGTTTATACTTCTTAAACTTCACTAAATTCAATCTTGCTCCCGCTATCTCCCTTAAGCATGAATTCTTTCTCTAGGAAAATAGCATGCCTTGAAACAAATACCTTGTTTTCAAATGGATGACAAAAATAATATCCATGAGATTCTTTTGGATATTTAACAAATAAACACTTGTCAGACTTATTCTCTAATTTGTCTGACTTTTTCCTCTTCACATAAGTAGGACATCTCCAAATTCTCGTGTGATTTAGCTTTGGTCTTTTACTATAAAATAGCACAAATGGGATTGTGTCAACCATTTTTTATGGAACTTTGTTTAGAATATAAACACAGTTTTTAGTACATATCCCCAAAACGATTTTGGTAGATTAGCAAAAGCCATCATGGATCGAACTATATTTAATAAAGTTCAATTCCTTCTTTCAAATACATTATTACGCTGACGTGTATGTGGTGGAGTCCATTGAGATAATATCTCATTATCTCTAAGATAACCTAGAAACTCTTGGCTTAATTATTTATCTCCTCGATCGGATCTTAGAGTTTTAATACTCTTATCAAGTTGTTTCCCTACTTCATTTCTAAATTTTTTGAACTGGTCAAATGCTTCATATTTGTATTTCATTAAATACAATACCCCAATTGAGAATAATCATCAATAAAGGTTATAAGGTATTGATAACCCCATCTTGCTTGCAATGTTGGTCTACATACGTCAACATGTATTAGTTCCAATAGTTGCTTAGCCTTTTCCACTTTCTTAGAAAAAGAGGTTTTATTCATTTTTCCTAGTAAGAAAGCTTCACAAGTTTAATATGATTCAAAATTAAATGAGCCTCAGTCACCATACTTATGTAACTTAGAAATGTAATTCTTATTTACATTGCCTAAATGACAATGCTATAAGATTTTTCTTTTCTTGGCCTTTTAATGTTCATATTGAGAACTTAATTTTTAATTTCTAGAACATATACACTGTCCATCAAAGTTGCAGTCTCATAATGGATATCATTTAATGAAAAGAATAACTTTTATCCTTAAAAATTAAATGAAATCCACATAAATCCAAATAAGCAATTGAGCTAATGTTTTTAAGTAAAATTGGTACATAATAACAATTTTCTAGTTCTAGAATTAATTCGGAAGGCAGGTGCAGATGATACAGTAAGTGCAGCAACATTTACTCCATTTATGGTATGAAAATCTACATTACCTTTCTCTAACTTCCAACTACTCCTTAGTCCCTGCAAATTATTAGACAAATGAGATCCACATCCGGAATTCAATATCCAGATCTCATTATTAAAGATAATATTGATTTCAATCATAAACCTACCAGGATTAGAAGTAGAAGTGCTTGCATGCTTCTCCTTCTCCTTTTTTTTCCTTAACAGTCTCTAGGTAGCTTTTGCAGTTGTGTCTCCAATGGCCCAATTTCCCACAATAGTGACATGAGCCTTTGGTGGCTGTTTTCTTTTTCTTCACACCACCTTTAGGTTTAGTTGGATTCTTCTTTGTCCTTTTAGAAACATTTTTTCTTCTTAGAAGAAGAATTAACTAATAAGACTTCATTATTTTCTTTCTTTATAGAAACTCCACAGTCTTAAGAAGATTGATCAACTCATGGATAGTGATCTCAATCTTATCATCTGGTTGTTCATCACAAATTGTGAAAAATTAGTTGGCAAAGATTAAAGAATAAGTCTATACTTAATTTGTGATCTATAGTGAACCTAAATGATCCAAGCTTCTCAATTAATAGTGGCCACTGAAGTGCCTTCTACTATCTTAGAACAGAATAACTACTTAGAGATCTCACAACTCTCCATCCTTCCTTGCTTATCAAAAGCTCTTTTAAATGGAAGGTAATAGTATGAGTATCCACATGCTTTTGCTGTTTTTACTTAATATTATTTGAGGAATTTTAATTATTTAATTAGTAGTTTCATCGTTTGGGGATAGGGGCTAAATTCTTCACTATTTTCCTAGTTATTTAAGATTACTTTGAGATACTTTTGATGTAATAACTAGGCATATTCCTTCCTATTTGACATTTTGCTTGTGGAAAGCATTTTTAATGAATTGGACAGAATTGAGTGGATTTTGAGTAAAAAGAGAAAAATTCTAGCATGTACCAGACGCCAGGTTTGGCAACTGCACTAGGCGCCAGGTCCACTATGGAAAATAGAGAAAAACATAGCAACGTCAAGGAGGAAACCAGAATGCCCCTGGCACCAGGTGAGTTGAAGTGACCCAGTGCCAGGTCCGATCTGTAAGGCTGCGAATTTCGTATTTTGAGCAGTTTTTTGCAAAGTCTATAAGGATTGGAACTGATTTGGGATCGATTTAGGTCTCTTGTACATGTTTTTTGGTAATTAGAACTTCTATAAGTACAAGAGAATAACATTGAACAAACTAGTTTTCATAGCTTTTAATTCTTCAATGTAATATCTTTAGAAAACTCCTAGAGAAACACCAAGATTTAGAAGGATTAAAGAAAAATTCTTGGAGAAGAAGAGAAGGTTGCTCAAGAAGGTTTCAAGGAAGAAAAAGAAGACTTACTTGTCTATGAGTGGTTTCTTTTTCTCTTTTTTGTAATTTATTGACAATTTGATATTAGTGTTTTAATTATCTTTAGAGGATATTCTTTTGGATTCATGATTTTGTATTGATTTTAGTTCTTTGATCAATTTATTACTATTCTTGGTATTTGATTACCTGAGCATAATATCTTGTTGGATTGATTAGCTCTCTTCTAATTAACTTGCAAAACAATGTTAGGAGAAAATGGCCAACTAATTAATTCAATACTAGTTATTCTTAACATGTTTGAAAAAGAGGTTAAGGATAAAAGGGTAAGTAATCAAATATGGTTGATGATTGCTAGAATATAGATTCATTGGCTACTTTCATACTTAAATAGCCTAGAATATAGATATTTGTGTAAGGATTGATTTTAATATATCTTTTGGGTAAATTGGTTGAGATAGAATATATTCATTGATTTAACTAGAAGATAGTGATTCCATGGATTGCAAACGAAGTGGGTCTAATTTAATCCTTCATTATGCCAAGATAATAATAAATTGAGAGAATAACTAGTCAATTATTTTTTTGTATTCAAGGATTTCTATCTATTTACATGTCTATTCTTCTTGTTCTTACTCCTTGATTATCCTTGTGACTCTTCTTGTGCAACTTGATTTTTTTCTAGCATATTAGGCTAGTGTTTTATTTACGTCTATTCCATTATTTTATTAGCTAAACAGTAAAGATTTGGGTAAAGTAATATGGGAGCCTAAATTCTTGTGGATTCAATACTTGTTATTCCTAATTTTATATAATGGGTATACTTATCCGAATGTGTGGTTTTAGTTGTTAGCATTTTAATTAAAGCTTGATTGATTGTGGACTTTGTTGGTAATAATTTTTACCCACAAAAACACTCATTAAGTTTTCAGCCATTGGTACCTTACCCCACTCAAGCACAAAGAGCAAGAAAAGATACACAATTTGACAAGCTTTTAGAAATATTTAAACAACTGCATATAAACATTCCACTCAGTGAGGTTTTGATACACATGCCCAAATATGCAAAATTCTTCAAATGTATGCTTGTCAACAAAAAGAGGTTGGAAGAATTATCCAATATTGTTTTAAATGAAGAATGCTCCACCATCTTTTATGACTAACAGACTTTGCCACGAAAAGAAAATGATCCAAGGAGTTTTTCTATTCCTTATCTTATTGGTACTCTTACATTTTGTAATGTATTAGCAGACTTAGGTGCTAGCATTAATCCTTTGCCATACAAAACTTTTAAAAAGCTAAGCCTAGGTAAGCCCAAGCCTACTAGGATGAGTATTCAACTTGCAGATAGATCTATTAAATATTCTAGGGGAATAGTGGAAGATGTATTGGTTAAAGTGGATAGATTCATATTTCTTGTGGATTTTGTTATTCTTGATGTAGATGAATATTCTAAAGTTTCCTTAATCCTAGGTCGACCTTTCTTAGCTACTGCCAAAGCATTAATTGATGTTCATGGGAAAAATTAACACTTAGGGTTAGGGATGAGGAAATTATTATCAAAATCCACAAAAGCATGCAACATCCTAACTCTTTTGATGATTCTTGTTTAAGGATTGTTATTCTTAATGAGCCATTCTATGATTTTATGTGGGAATCATTTGCCAATTTCTCTATGGACTTGATGGAACAATCCATTACATATTTGGAGGTTCAGATAAGGGCCGTGAGTTGGGAGAATCTGAGGAAATAGAAAAAAGTAGTTTGGAAAAGATGAAGTCATCCATTAAGGAATCACTAGAATAAGACCTAAAAGACCTCCCCAAGTACTTGGAATATACATTTTTGGCTAACAGAGGAAAATTACCAGTGATCATGGCCAAAGACATCACTTGTGATCAAAAGACCAAATTGGTAAGTCTATTGGAAAAATTATTGAAATTAAGAGAATTAGCCATTCTTTTTGCACTTATGAAATTTTGTTAGAAGAATGAGCCAAACCCATAGTGCAACCCTAACGTAGGTTGAACCCAAATATGAGTGATATGGTAAATGTGAGGTTATTAAATTCTTAGATTCTAGTATCATTTACCCTATTTTTGATAGTATTTAGATAAGTCCAACACAATTGACACCAAAGAAGGGAGGAATGACTGTGAGCCCAAGAACAAAAAATGAATTGATCCCAATGAGATTTGTAACCGGTTGGAGGGTTTGCATTGATTATAGAAAATTAAATTAGGCAACTAGGAAGGACCAATTTCCTCTACCTTTTATTGATCAAATGTTAGAAAGATTGGCTGGACATGAGTTTTATTACTTTTTAGATGGTTTTTACGATTACTTTCAAATTTTCATAGCACCGAAGGATCAAGAGAAGACCACATTTATATGCCTTTTTAGTGCTTTTGCATATCATCGTATGTCTTTTGGTTTTTATAATGGTCCTGGAACTTTCCAAAGATGTATGATAGCTATTTTCGAAGGACTTGTGGGAGACATCATGCAGGTATTTATGGATAATTTTTCTATTTTTGGTGATTCTTTGGATTTATATTTGGCTAACCTAGAAAAGGTACTTCAAAGGTGTGAAGAGACCAACCTCATGCTTAATTGGGAAAAATACCACTTCATGGTACAAGAAGGTATTGTATTAGAACACAAGATTTCAAGGAAATGTATTGAGGTTGATAGAGCAATAATTGAGGCAATTGAGAAACTTCCTCCTCCTACTTCCATGAAGGCTATTCGAAGCTTTCTTGGTCATTTAGGTTTTTATTAGAGGTTCAACTTGGATTTCTCAAAAATTTCTGAACCTCTTACTTCTTTACTTGAAAAACATGCAGTTTTTTATTTTGATGAAAAATGTTTCAATGTTTTCAATGTTCTTAAAAAGAAATTGATCAATTCTCCTGTTTTAATTGTACCAGATTAGTCTCTTCCTTTTGAATTAATGTGTAATGTAAGTGATTATGTAGTAGGCATAGTGCTTGGACAAAAAAGGGATAAGCATTTTCAACCAATCTACTATGCAAGCAAAACTATTACGGCGGCACAAGAGAATTACATCACAATGGAGAAAGAATTTGTTGCAATAGTATTTGCTTTTGATAAATTCCATTCTTATCTTATTTTGTCCAAAGTCATTGTGTACATAGACCATTTCTACCCATAAATACCTACTAACCAAGTAGATTTCAAGCCAAGATTGATAGGACAGGTTTTACTATTGCAAGATTTTGGCTTGGAGATTAGGGATAAAAATGGAGCGGAAAATTTGATGCGGATCACTTATCTAAGTTGAAAATTCTAACATAGAACTATTGGCTAAAAGGGATATCAATGACGCCTTTTTTGATGAACAACTTCAACTTGTTGATGGTGAGATTTCTCAAACACTTTGGTATGCAGATTTTGCTAATTACTTGGTTGCAGGAATTGTTCTAGAGGATTTCATATCACAAGAAAAGAAGAAATTCCTCTTCGAAGTAAAGTATTACTTTTGAGAAGATCCTTACTTGTTCAAGTATTGTACAGATCAAATCATTCAAGGATGTGTGGATTCCACGAAAAATGTAGATATCTTGAAACATTGTCATAAAGGACCCGCGAGAGGCCACTACTAAGCTAACAACACTACAAGAAAGGTGCTTGAGTCCGAATTTTATTGGCCAACACTCTTTAAGGACTCTCACGGGTTTGTTCAATGTTGTGATACGTGTCAACATACAGTAACATTTCTAAATCCAATGAGATGCCATTGCAAATTTTTTAAGCTTGTAAAATTTTTTATTGTTGGGGGATTGATTTCATGGGCCCTTTTCCTAATTCTTTGGGTAATAAATACATCTTGGTGGCGTTTGAGTATGTATCTAAGTGGGTTGAAGCACAACCCTTGCCTACTAATTATGCTTGGGTTGTAGTCAAATTTCTTTAAAAAAATTTCACATGCTTTAAGGTACCTAAGATACTCATTAGTGATAAGGGAACACACTTTTATAATACCTAATTGGACAAAGTTCTCAAACATTTAGGTGTTACCCTTAAAATTAGTACCCCCTATCACCCTAAAACTAGTGGCCAAGTTGAGGTGGTTGATACAGAGTTAAAAAAAAATTGGGAAAGAGTGGTTAATCATACAAGAAAGGATTGGAGTTTGAAGCTAGGTGATACTCTTTGGGCTTATAGGAATGCTTTCAAAACTCCTATTGGTACAATCCCCTATTGATTAGTGTATAAGAAATCTTGTCACTTACCTTTGGAGATTGAACACAATGCTTATTAGGCTCTCAAAGTTGTTAACTTTGATCTTGAGCTTACTAGACAATCTTGGTTACTTCACTTGAATGCATTGGGCAAATTGTACATGGCTGCATATGATAATTCTCTATTCTACAAAGAGCGGGTAAAACGGTGGCATGATAAACATATTGCTCAATCTTGGGAGTTTAAAGAAGGTGATCAAGTCTTGTTGTTTAATTCTCGCTTGTGACTCTTTTTGGGTAACTTGAAATCAAAATGGTCGGGGTCATATGTGGTGACTAAGGTTTTTCCTTTTGGTGCTCTTGAAGTCTCTCACCTGGTTAATAGTACTTTCAAAGTTAATGGAAATAGGATGAAGCATTATTTTGGTGAGACTTTTGACACTTTAGATCATATGGATATATTTTTCTACGATCCATGACTCCTCTTCAAGATTTTTTTTTGTTCTTGTCTTTTCTTTTATTTTGATTTTCTTTCTTTTTCTAGATTTATGTTTTTGTTTCTTTTAAGTTAGGTACCCTTCTCTAATGGCTTCTTGTGATGGATTCACATACATTGGAACTAATTCGTAATAGAAGTATTTTCTTTTCTTTATTCTCTCCATTTTATTTATTCTGGTCCTTTGGCTTTGTTTTTATTGATGTATTTTTTGCTATTAAGGACCATATCCAATTTAAGTATGGGGAGAGTTTAGCATTGAAGATATCTTCATATACATTATGTACATTGTGGCATTTTGTGGCTAAATTTTTCTGCAACTTTTCAAAACTTTTTGTGGTTTTCTTTGTTTAGCAAGGTTGTAATTCCCTTTCTTACTTAGATATGTGTTTTGTCATTCATTTGGTGAATTTTTAATGAAATTGGTTTATTGGATAGGTTATTTTCAAACTTAAGAATTTGGATTAATCTTGTTTATGCATTAGTGTTTGAATATTATTTAACTCATCTAGTTTGAATGTGGATAATGTAACACCCCTACTAAATGCAATAGCGGAAGCATCTCAAAACCGGGTGTCGCCCCGTCCAGTCACCCAGATAAGGGGTCTTTAGAATGGAAAAAAAAAAAAACAAACCAACAGAGTATGTAAGGTGTAGATCCATACAACAATCCATACTGATGGTCATGTGCACATATATAATAAAGAATCTCATACATAAAAATTTCAATTCAATAACAGTAATAAGGTACATTATCCAAAAGGGAAACGCCCGGACCTATTCTGCCATTACTATGGTATTGTCCTCTATTGGTAGGTCCTCTCAACTCCGGATCCTACAAAAAGGGTAAGATAAAAAACATGTGTGAGAGAAAATCACCTAGTGAGTCCCGTGTATGCTAGAGCTTTATCAAAGAGATAGAGTACACAAAACTTTTGTGGAATAGTATATTATTTGCTCACTGGAAACGATTCCAAAACTCTTTAACGAAGAGTTTATTCAAAACTCAATCATTTTTGAAAAATTGTATTTCAATTTTCAAATCATTGCCCCAGTTTTCAAATCACAGGCACTTCTCCAATAGAAGGGCGGCATGTATCCACATGCAAGTCCAGTAGTCCTTGCCTTCAGCACCACGTAAAATTGTACTGAGACCGCAGCCTCCAGAACTCAATTGTGCATGCCAGAATAAATACACTGCAACATACTTCTACTCAGGTATACCGTAGCATACCTAGTGTACCGTAGCACACAATATTTTACTTGCCACTATAAGCCAGGGGTCCCAATCCTATCCCCGCCCAACATCTAGCGAATGACTCAAAATAAGAAGCGCCCGCTAACGCGGCAATTGCCAGGTGCTAAACAGCTAGCCAGGACAACTCATCTCAATGTCTTGTTACCCCGTTCGGAGCAAGACAATCCCTAGAACTAGGCCAGCCAGGTTGCTAGGGTCGTCTAACTCTAACATAGGCTAGTACAAAGATTAAAGTCCTTACTGAGTACTCAACGTTAACAATACCAACCCCATCTAACTGATTAGGCCAGAGGATTATCTGATCCCGTAGGATTTTGAAATCAAAACATTTTTTGGGCAAAATAGCATTTTTCAGAATTTGATCCCACAGACTCGCAAGTCAGATCATCATTCACATACACTCCACAGAGCTAATAAATTCATTCCATGGTACATCAGACCAATAAAATAATTTCAAGGATCAAAAGGTCGTTTTCCAAAAGTCAATCTCATCACGAGAGATCAATTTTCAAAATCATGTTAAAACAGGATAAAGAGTTCTATTCATATTTCAAAACTTGTTTCCAATATTATTCGTGTAATTTTTCACATACTCAATCACAAAAGTCATTTTCCAAGAGCATTCGGGTCATTTTACCCATGCCTGATTCCAAAAGATATTTCGAGAGTATTCGAGTCATTTTACCCTTACCTGATTTGAAAAATATTCACAAGAGTTTCTGTGAGGATATTTCAGTCATTTACCGAATACCTGATTTCAAAAGATTTCATAAACATTCCAATAAGGATATTTGGATCATTTTCTAAATATCTGATTCCAAAAGAAACTCATTTTAAGAAATCCAAAATTGTAATCCTAATAATGATTAAATTCAAAGTTTCCAAACATATTTCCATAAAATGTTCCAATGAGGACATTCCAGTCAATTTATGAATATCCAATTCCAAAATTTACCATTTTTAAAAAATCCCAAACATCTAATCTAAAAAGGACCAAATTCACAAAATTAATGCTTTAATCATCTAGTAAGGTTTCCAAGCCAATTATGATGTTCAATCGAGCCCAAAATGGCATAAAATAATTCTTGCTCAAATAAACCTTAAACATATTCAGGTATTCCAAAACGGTATATAACATAGCATTTCATGGCAAAGTGAAGCACACTAGCTTTTAAAAGGTTTTAGAAATCAAATGGACTCACCTCGTTTCCTAACTAAACTCTTTCCGTTTACGGCCGTTCAACCATCGTTTCCACTGTTTTCAACCTTCCGTTTGTCGTTTACCGATAAACCTACACCAAACATCGTTTTAGGGTAAAATCATGTTCAGCCGAAAAATAGCCTACGATTAGCCGACGAGTAGATGATGTGCCCGACAGTTAGCCGACGTCTAACTAACGTTTAGCCGACGGGACCGACGGTTATGGAAAATGTTCAACTTTCATTCACATTATTTTTTTATCGTTTGATCAATTATTTTGTTTTCCTTTTCCCACATCATTCCTCCCTTCATAAACAAGGTATTCACTTCATATTTCCAATTTATTTCATCCAAAATCACACAATTAATCATCCTTAAGTTCATCCATTTCAGACTCATTTTCCTGGAATTTCACAGTTTGACACATGATTTTGTTTTGCACATAACTTTCATTCTACACCTCCGATTTGGCTCTATGATATACAAAAATGACCACAAGACTCTTAAATTTAATTTTGTACAGGCCATTTTCAGAGTTCTAGTTTCAGTAACACACTACTAGGCAAAAACTGCCCCCTAGTTTTGTCTCAATTTCACTATTCATGCTTTATTTTGTTTTCCATTAGCCATTAGCACCTTCGAACCATTAATTCATTCAATATTTATTCAAATCATCTTTAATTTTGAATTTCATAATTTCTAGTAGCTCACAAAAGTCCCACTTATTCAACACAAATTTGTCTTTTCTAATCAAAAGTTAGCTTGAACCATTTTTCCCAACCAAGTGAATTCCATTTTTACTCTACTTTGTTCATCACCTCTTCAACCGAAAATAACCCTTCAAGCTACCATAATTATTTAGTTCCTCCTCACACAAAACATCATTCAAAGGCCCTTAGGCAGCCGACACATATACAAGTATATATAAAGCTCATGCACAAAAGTTCACAAACCCTAGCTTTGATTCGAAATCAACACATGAAAGCCATGTTTTTATGTTAACATTCACATCGTCATAATCATCATTCACCTAAAAACAACTGTAATTCAAGCATGGTAGGGTTTTACCTTGTGTTTGAGGCTATTTGGTGTGATTTGCTCCAAGAACACCAAGGTTCACCTGGTACACCAAGAACACACCCTAGCTAGCCTTTTTGTTTTCTCTTGTTTGATCTCTCTTTCTCTTGGGTTTTCCTTCCCTTGGCTGCCTAAATTCAGGCTGTTTAACAGCCCTTTTCCACCGCCATTCACCCCTCAAATCTTGGCCCTTCATGTCTTGTTTTGGTTTAATTGAATGGTGGATATATTTAAGTGTGCTCCAATAGGATTTTTACACACCAACCACTTTTTCCTCCACACAATTTTCCTTTATTTCTCCTTGCATGGCCAACAAAATTCTTGGCCAATTTCTAGCCATTCATTCATCTTCTCTTGGTCTAAATATTAGCTAATTATATTGCTTAAGACCATAATCAAGAGGGCCCACGAGTGATGTGTTCCAATCACAAAATTACACATCATTCTTCATTTATTTTGCAAAGCTTATTTAAGAAGTCTTGCATGCATGATCTTATTATTTGACACTTGTCCTTGGCCACCAATCACAAGAAGCCACACGTCCCATTTTCAACTGCATATTCCTATTTTTTTTAGAAATGACCAAAATTGGATCCGTAACGGGAAAATATTTTATTTCACCAATCAACTCCAAAAATTTCACTGAATTCATTGGTAACACTTAAATTCTTCAATTTATTCTCTACTTGGTCAAATTTGTGATCTAAGTCGCGGGCATGGTCGAAATGACGAAAATACCCCCGATACCCCGGGTAGCATAATTCATACCAAAACATGCATTTCATCGCACTGATCAATTTTTCTTTTTAGAGTACCCTAAAATTCTTATTTTGTTAATAATAATAGCCTTTTGAAAATTTAGGGTACAGGAAGAATAAATTCAATAATAATATCCAGGTCCCAACAAGATATTATTATACCAAAATATTCATCTCATTATACCGATCATCTTTTGTTCTGGCCATTGATATAAATTCTTATCCTATTACAAATAGTAGCCAATTGAAAGTAAAAGGTAGGGTGTTACATTCTCCCCTCCTTATGAAATATTTCGTCCTCGAAATTAGTTTACTCTTGAGATAGACCTGGGAACTTTTTCAACATCTTCTCTTTCGTTTTCCCAAGTTGGATCTTACAAAAATAATAATTCCATGATACTTGTGCAAGTGAAATTTTCTCATTCCACAATTCCTTTTCAGCATACTCCAACATTTTAATAGGCTTTTCCTCATTCTTCAAGCTTAGAGTTATCTCAATGGGGTTTTCTGTAACACCCCGCGACCTAGGCCTGCCAGGGCGGGGGATGTCGCTCCATCCAAAGGATAATGGGTCTTTATAACTAGGTCACACAATTGAAATAGCGGAATAAAAAAAGATACTTGAACTTAAAATTTATTACATCCCAAAAAAAATCAATCCAAGAATAAATTCGAGAATACCAAAAATAAATCCATAATAAAATTTATCTACTCTCATCTCCCCAAAACATTACATAAGATAAATTATCAGAAAATCTTCCAAGCAGGCAATATCTAGCTACTCATCCCCACAGTAGGAACGACCTGAAATCATGGTAAAAATGGTGGTGAGACAGAAATCTCAGCAAGTCTGTGTGTGTTTTGGATGTTTAGTGAAAACAGTTCGTGAATACAAAGTATAAAATTCTTTATAAGAGATCACTGGCAAGCAATAAACATTAGTCAAAAGCAAGAGTGGTGTTTTGGCTTTTCCAACCATACATAATCAATAAAACCAACCACTCAAGGAAATGATCATGGGTATCACACATTGGGCCCCATAACCGCATAGTTAGCATGCCACACTTTATGCATACTACCGATCAGAATGCCACACTTTGTGCAAACTGACAAAAGTAGGTGATCGACCTACTGGACAAGATACTCCTCATTCTCTATACCCAAACAACAACCGGGTGTCCATTCCGGCAAACACAGTCACTTAACTAAAAACGAACACTACTAGCTCGGATCGGCATGACCTATTGGACTGTCGTCTTATCTGAGAAGGATTCACTCCTTAGAGGTGGCCACCTACTAAGAGACTTACCCTAACCCCTCAAAGACTAGCCCTAGTAGTCCACTTGGGAAAAAGAAAAAAGAACAAAACATAGTTCTACTTGAACCTGGCAATTAAGGGTTTCCAAAGTCTTTGTCAAAATCAGTTTTAGAAAAAGTTTTAAGTTTGAATAAATCTGCTTATTGGTTTTCAAATAATTTGTTTGAAGGAAATAAGATAGGAGACAATCCTCAATTGCCTTTACAAAGATGAGTGTCCATGCACTCTACGTTTGGCTTGCCATAATTAAACACTTTTCATCAATCAGGTTTTATGCAAGAGCTTACCTGATCCTTGCTCATAATAAAAGGTCTCCAACAGCTAACCTAACCCCGCATGGGCAAATACAAACCGCAATCAAACTCAAGCCAAAAATCCACTTTCTCAAATTTAAACATCTCAACTCACTACTATCATGACCCTAGTGTCCCAAGCTTTAAGGCCAAATAATAAAGAAAAAAGGTCTCTAAGTTAAGGCTAATTTGATATTTAAAATAGTTAATGTTTGGGAAATAAGTACTAATAAGTTGTAGGTTTAAATCTTGCTAAGAAAGATTTAGAGTTTATTTGATGAAGAGTCCTAGGTGGTTTTAGGTAAAATAATGATTTATTAATAATTTAGTTGTTAAAAAAATTAAAAAATAATTGATAACTAAAGTTAGTTAAAAATGAATTTTAATGAGTCTTGCTTGAAAAATAAAAAATAAGTTTTAATAGGTTTTGATTAAAAGATAATAATTAAATTTATAATAATAAGTATTTTACTAATTATGATTATTTCCACAAAAGGCTTTAGTTGATTTCATTATTTTATATAATGTCTATATATTTTATTTTTCTAGCAAAAACTATTATTTATTTGACTAAAATATCCTTTATATATATAATAATCCAAATCTACCCTTCTTAGGGTTTTCTTCGAAATTACTAGCAAAATCATATTATTAAATATTTTATTCATGAAATAAAAATTGGCTTAGGGACAACTAGATCATGATCATACTTCTATGGCTAACCACAATCATGAACATATACAATCCTTCAATTCATCAAATCAGGCATACAAGCATAGATCTCAATTTAACAAGACATGACCTAAACCCCTACTAGCATAAATATGATCATTGCTTCAATAATCCAACATGAATATAAATCCTATTCACCAATGGTGACATAATCTCTAGCATACTTCATCACCAACACTACATATGACATGGAGACATGCATTAAACCTCAAATCATCATACAATCAACTAAGATAATCCATCCATGCATAGATCCCATCTCCTTCATATTCATACATATATTCATGCTTCAATCTCAACAATACATACTTAAATCCTATCCACAATCCACCTTCTATCAACATCACCCTAGAGACATGAATCTAGAGTTTAAAAGAAGGGTTGAAGGGACTTACTTGATTTATGATTAACTTGAAGGAGTTTTGAATGAATCTCAACTCCTAGATGTCTAAATCTGTCCAAAGAAGATGAATGAAGCATGGCCATTGGAGAAGAAGCCATTCGGCCAAAAGGTGAGAGATTCGGCCATGAGAGAGAGAGAGAGAGACCATTAGCATGTTTATATATATATATATATACATTAGAGATCACGATTAGAGAAGATGAAGTTGTTAGAACAAACCTACCTTGAAGGTGTTCGATCCAAACTAGCAAGTTAGATCTTGGAGTTTGATGTTAAAAATGGTGTTGATGGACTCACGGCAGTTAGTAGACTCAATCTGGAAATTTTAGAAGAGGTTTGAAGTGATTTGGAGGGGTATTAGGTGAAAGGAATGAGTAGGTGTTCTTGGCATGTTGTGTGTTCTTGATGGTTGAAGGGAATTGGGAGCTTTTGATTTACAGCTGCCGAAATTCTGTGGGGATTAGGGCTGGCCGAATTTCTGTAGGGTTTTGGGGGATAATTCTCTGGTTTGGAAGGGAAAAGGAAAGGCTAGTTGTTGGAATCCTTGAAGAATATTTTTAGCAAGCAAATTTGGAAACTAAATATTCAAGAATACCTTTGATTATGGGAGAGCTTTTGGAAGTCTGCCATGGCTGAATTGCTGGGCAGTGTTTCGGCTAGATGAATGCTAGTTGAGGGAGGCTTAAGGTGGCCGAAAATACTAAGTGTAATGGTGAAGGGAAGGTCTGGTTGTTTGAGGTATATTTTATGGAGAGTTGTTAAATCATGGTGGCTGGAATTTTTGTATCCAAATCAAGGCATGATTGCAGAATTTTTTTGGAAATCTTTTAGGCAGCCATAACTGGATTTTCATGCAGAAGCTTGAGGAGGATAATGGAGCTCAGTTACTGAAGGTTTAAAGGTGGTTTTTGCAGAAGAATGATGGAGTTTCGGCTAGAGTAGAATTAGGAAACAAAGCTGGAAAATTTTCTACACAGGATTTTCGTAAGGCTGGAATTTTCTGGGCAGTTTTCGACTGCCACCTTCCAGTCGACTTGCAGGGAGTTTGATGGGGAATTTCAGGGGTTTTCAAGGCTGGTTTCTAGCCCTCTTCATGGAGGAAAAACATGGCTAAGGAGCTTAGCAAAAACTGAAAGAAAACAACTTGGTTTTGGACCTCCAAAGTTGTGCATTTGCCCAGGAATTTTCCTGGTTTTGCACCACCTTTGTGCAATCCAAAAATGGCCAGAGAAATTCAGGTTGCAAGCTAATCCAAAAGGCCATTTTTCTGGCAGTATTTGGGAGGGAATATTAGCTAAGGATGTCAACACCTTGAAGGCACACAAAGCTGGGAAAAATTTCAGTTCTATGCATGAAGGAAGATGAACTTAGCTAGAGTAACGTTTTTAGAAAGTTCACTAAGGAATTTAATCCACTTGAAATCCTTTCCAAATCTTCCACGGTTTCGGTCCATAAGATGTCTCTTACTAAGACATTTTGAATCTACAAAGCCACAGCACATTGCTGGAATTTTTCTACAATAAAATTGGTTTGAACAATTTGAACAAACTAATGAATTGAAAAATATGAAAAATTAAAGATCAAGAGGAAATGGATTTCCCTTAGGAATTTTAAGTAGGCAAAAGAGTAGGATGAGGATACTCCTATCATGTCTCTCTTAGGACAACATTTCTACCCTACTCCAAGCTCATAAGGCCGAAAATATTACTTCCTAAGCAAAAATAAAATTTAACCAAGCTAAAGCTCCTATGATGGAATTTGAACCCAAGACCTCAAGAATTAATTCTAAGACTCTAACCACTAAACCACAGCAACTCTTGTTTTTATTTTCCCTCTAAAAATATTTTCCTATTCAATCCTCAAGCTATCTCCCTTTTTCCACCTCAAGCAAAAATTATCATTTTGCCATTCTTACTCAATAGTCATAATAAAGCCCTCTCGACTATAAAACACAAATTCAATGCACATAAAATCATATAAAAATATATTTAAACATGCAATAAAGTATGAGATGCATCCCAATCCCCTCACTCTAACGTTAGTTTTGACTGGGGTTTCACATTTTCATTCAAAATGAAGACATGATCAGCCATATACTTTCAAAGTTAGGGTACATAAAACACGCTGTGAATAACTTGAAGTTCTACTAGTAACTCCAATTGATAGGCTACTTCCCAATCCTCTCGACAATAGGGAATTATCCAGAGTACCTAAATGCTAATTTTTTTTCTTGTTCTTTGGTTCCTAATTGTCGTTGTGGAGCTAACTTAAAAAATACATGATCCTCTTCAGTAAATTCCAAATCTCATCTATGTCGATCCGCATAACTTTTCTATCTACTCTGCGCTACTTCTAACTTGGTTTTGATCATCTTTATAGCCTATCGGACCTTTTGAAGATTAAAAGTATCTTGTTCACCCATTCTCCATCCTAAAATTTTCCAATATAATGGGAATTGACATTTTCTTCCATATAAATCTTCAAACGAGGCCATTCTAATTCGTATGCAAATTCTATATACGCTAAATTATCAATTCACTTAGTTCCAAAATCCAAAGCACAAGCCCTCAACATGTTTTTCAAAACTCTATTCACTCGTTTTGTCTGTCCATCTGTATGTAGGTGTGCTACTATGCTGAACTTTATTGTGGTCCCATACCTCTATTTCATCTTAGTCCAAAACTTTGAGGTAAATCTAGGATCTCAATCTGACACAATACTAGAGGATACTCATGAAGTTTGATTACTTCCTTCATATAGATTTCACTTAACTTCTCTAGGGAATTCTGTTAATTAATAGGAATGAAATGAGCAGACTTAGTCGATCCATTATCACCCAAATAGTATCTCGCCGCTCTACTATCATAGGTAATCCTGTAATGAGGTCATAGTAATTTCATCCCATTTCTGCGACAGAGTAGATAATGGTTGTAACCCTCCAGTCCGTTGTTAATTAGCTTTCCTTTACTGGCAAATTAAACATCGAGTTACAAAGTCTGAATTGTCCCTTTTCATACCAATCCACTAATAATGCAATTTTAGGTTCTGATACATTTTTACGACTCTTGGATGGAAGGTATACTTACTCCAAAGTGCGTCTATTAAAACATCTTATCTCATCGCATATTGTTTCAGAATACAATACCAATCCCAGTAGCAATTGATCCCATCATTGTCCTTTTGGAACTCATCTCCTCCTATATTCGCCTCCTTCTGTACTAACTTTTTCACTATTTATCTTTATCTTGCTCTCTCTTCAATTGTTGTACGAAGGCAGGTTGAATGGAAGTATTACTTATCCTTATTTCTCCATCTACTGCAAATACGTCCAATTCCGAAATTTGTAACATTCGAAGAATTGATAAATTTGTCTTCCTACTAAGAGCATTTACTACTGTATTTGCTTTTCTAGGATGATATTTAATTGGACATTAAAATCCTTCCAAAAATTCCATCCATCAACTTAGCCTTATGTTCAAATCCTTTTGAGTAAAAACATACTTCAAACTTTTGTAGTCGGTGAAGATTTCTAACTCAGCCCCACACAAATAATGTTTCCACTCCTAAAGGGCAAACACAATGGCAACTAACTCCAAATCATGTGTAATGTAATTCTTCTCATAAGGTTTTCACTTTCTAGATATATAAGCTATCACCTTTCTCTCCTGCAGCAATACTCCTATCACTCCTTCTTTTGACATATCTGTGTGCTCCTCATAAGGCTTGTCCATCATTAGCAATATTAAAACAGGAGTAGAACTTAATCCTTTTCTCAACTCCTGGAATTTTCCTTCACATTTTTCAGTCCAAATATAAGGAACTTTCTTTTGGGTGAGTCGACTCAAAGTAAAGATATCTTAGAAAATCTCTCTGTAAATCTCTGATAATATCCTACAAATCCCAGAAAACATCATATTCAGTCGGAATCTCAGGACATTTCTAGTTTATCACTGCTCTAACTTTTGTAGGATCTATTGTACTCATGACTTTGGATATCACATGTCCCAAGAATGCTACTTCTAGTAGCCAATACTCACACTTATTGAATTTTGCATATAGTTTAGACCATCTTAACTTTCCTAATACTTTTTGAAGATTATTGTTCATGATCTTAGGGATCTCTAGAGTACACTAGAATATCATCTATGAATATAGCCACAAAATGGGGTCGAAATGTCCAGTGCATTAGATCTATGAAACAACAGACATTAGTGACACCAAATGGGCATCACCACAAGCTCAAAAGGTCCATATCATGTTAAATGCAATTTTTAGTATATTTTCTTCCCGAATCTGAACTTACTAATATCCTTACCTCAAGTCTAACTCTAAGAATCATCCTGCTCTTCGTAACAGATCAAATAATTCATCAATCATGGGCAATGGATATTTATTCTTTATCATTACTGCATTTAACCTCACAAATCTATATGCATCTGTGGCGACTTAACTTTCTTTCTAACAAACAAGATAGGCACTCCCCAAAGTGAAGTACTAGGCCGAATGAATTCTTGCTCCATTAATTCCTATACTTATTTCTTAAACTCCTACAATTTTGTAGGTACCATTCAATAAGGAGTTCTTGAAATTGGTTCTGCCAATGTCACTAACTCAATAGAAAATTCTACTTCTCTCTTTAGTGGTAATTCATTCATTTTCACTGGGAAAAACATCCAAATACTCATTCATAACAGGAGCTTCTTCGGGTTTCTTAACCCCTCCTTGCTTATTAATTACATAGGCCAAGTACCCAAAGCACCCTTTTTTAATTATCTTCCGGGCCTTGAGTCCCGATATGCAAGTATTATTTTTTCTCCCAGTCTCATCTACAATTTCCAATATAGGTTTTCCAGGCTGATGGAATTGTGCTATTTTATGTCTACAGTCAACTTGACTACGATGTGGGGATAGCCAGTCTATGTCCAAGACAGCATATTAGTCCTCTAGACATATCAAATCTCCTCCAAAATTTCATTTCCTGTCAAGATCTTACTTTCCTTATGTACTTTTTCATTATTCATGTACTTTCCCAATGGGGTACTGACAAGGATTTCTTATCAAGTTTCTTCCCCCTTTTTATCCCCATAGCATCAAGAAATATATTAGCAATAAAGGAATGCATAGAACCTGGATCTACCAATACTTTAGCATCATGATTTAAAGCTAAGAAGTGTACTTTTCACTACTGTGACATGATCATCCATCTTTATTGATACAACCACTCGAGCATTTACTTGGTTTAGCAGATCCGACTCTAGGGGTAGAAGCCTCTCTAAGTTCTCTCTTTCTAGTCCTAACCTCTACCCCCTGATTGTTTCTTCCTGGTCGACTTCAACCTCCTATCATTCAGAGGTGAGGGAAGTTGAAACTCTTATGCCTTTCCTTCTTATAGTTAAAACATCTAAAAGAAGGTTGTCCTCTAGTTGGACCTCCCCTCTTCTACATCTTTCCTCTCTTCTGCTGTCGAGGTCTTCCAGATCTTTTCTAACTCATACCCCAAAATTCATTTCGATTTCTCCTACTCATATTCTCATTTATTCCAATATTCTATTTGGCTCTAGTAATAGTCCCAACTATCCGCTGAATGGTATCAGCCATTTTCTAGAAGGTTTAGAACATAAAATAATCCAAATTCACAAGGTGTGAACTTTCCACAAGCGATTCCCCCACCATTGGCTCAGGGTTATATTGCGTAGTTCGTGATGATCATCCAAAAGTTCATTTAGGGGACATCTATACAATTTATACGATTTTACTAGTAAGACGATATATCATAACTCAAGAGCAGGCACAAAAGAGCTATAGTTCACATAGTAGGATCATAACATATATTCATTCTCAGCAAACAAAAGGCCAGTACAAAATTCGTGTGCCAAGGACACAGTCATATGCACTAGCCAAACTATACATATTCTACTACATATATCCACGTCCCATCCTCCTGTTCATCGTCGTCACTATGTGAAACGAGTGGTTCTGAGTTAGTAAAAATCGTATAGGATTTGGCTGTATTGAATCATTCACCTTTATCCGCATCAGGGTGCAACCAAGCCAGTATGTTTGAGTCTATCTCCAATTCTTCTTCAAACTCCTAGACCAGAAGTACCTTCACCTCGGGTACCTCCTGATCTCTCCTCTAAACAAAACATCTCATTTTCTAATACTCCCAAAGTATCCCCGCCAAATTCCTTCTCAATATCCTTAGACAATACTACACCATCAGGGACACTATCTATTGGATTGTATGCCCTCTTAGACTAGGTTTCTGATGTAAAATCAAATATTTTAATAAAAGAATTTATTTTCAGAAATTGTTTGTGAATTTACTTTTTGTTTGTGCATAATTTTGGTTTCGAACAGACCCATTGTGTTTAAATAAGTGGTCCATATGAATGGTGGTCTTTCACAGTAAGGTATGGATCACGGGTTATTTAACACATAAGCATTTATTTTTAACCTATTGATGAGACTGGGAATCTCATCATGTTTAGGTTATTATGTTATGAATTCCAAATGGGGAATGGCTTACCTTTAGCCAATGAGTAGTCCACTCACTTCATGACATAAGCGTATTTCGAATACGTAGGACAGGACCTGTAGTAGTGGTTTCTAAAAGTATTATATGATAGAAACCTAGACTACTACCGCTACAGCGTGGACTAGTACTTTACGACTTGAGTATGAGTTGGTGGTCTGGCGAAGCTGGAAGCATATACTTTGATTTACTATAGTTGAGGTTCTATCGTAGGGCCAATATACTTGCATGTTGGGTATGTGTGACTAGTTAGTTAAGACAGACTTGTACAAGATAGTTTCTACACTATATCGCCCCTTGTGGTTGTCCGAATGGTCTAAAATGTCCAGGGCCCTGGGAAACATGACTTGGTTGTTTGCTTTAGGGTAGCTCCCTTGGAAAGCGGAAACACTCCAGGAAGTCGTGGATCATTGGACTAGAAGCCTAAGGATGGTAGATGTCATTTAGAGGGGTGTTAGTACATTTCTTCCTCTCTAAATGTACGACGATGTGTAGAAGGGTATTTTAGTCATTTCACCTGTTGGTCGGAGACTTCGCTAATGCAGCATTATCCTTGGGATCAATATTTCCTTATGGTGATATTAGGGAATATTTAAAATGCAGAATACAGCTATTTATATAGCAGGGATATTTTGGTCATTTTAGCATCTAAGGCGATGTGTCTTTTTGGTCCTCGGAATAGCCCGTAAGTCCTAACTAATTTTGGGTTGAGGAATTGGTCTCAATTGAAGAGGATTTTATTTTATTTTATTTTATTTTATTTTATTTTATTTTATTTTGTTCAGAAAGTCTAATTTATTGTTAGACTGGAATAAAATAAATAAATAAATAAAATAGGAGTTGAGAGAAATTAATTATCTGGTTTAATTGGTTAATTAATTATTCAGGGCCTAGGTCCAGTATGAATAATCAGAAAATTAACCTGGGCTTAAACTAGGAGAAATAATTAATGTTTAATTATTTATTAGGTTATTTATATAGGCCCAAGAAATAAATAATTAAAGGTTAATTGTTATGGTTCATTTGGGATCATTAATTATTTATTGTGTTGTTTATATAAGCCCAGGAAATAAATAATTAATGTTTATTATTTTGGGCCTTTTGGGTCCAAGAAAAATAATAAATATTTTTTCGGCCCAATAGCTTGGACGTTAGGGTTTTTTCCAGACACGGTTAAAAAGAGTTTAGAGTTAAGCCAAACTGATTCTCAGGATAACATCCGGGTGTTTTGAAATATGATATCGCGGGCATATATTTATCAAATAATGATAGACCTAGTTTTTTGGCTGGCCAATAAACAAGTCTCTGGGAAAAGAAAACCCTAATCTCCCTAACACACAAGCCTCACACAGCTCTCTCTCTCTCTCAGACGTCTCCCTCCTCTGTGTCTTCTTCTTGTATCTTTGCTAATCAATAGCAAGAGAACCAAGAAGAATTGAGTCCGTTCCTCTTCACAATTGTGTTCACCGACTAGAGTTTAGGTAGAGGAATAATCCGAGAGTTGGAAAGCTTGGTGTTCATGCAAACAAGGCGAAGTAGGAGGCTAGCGAGTTTTCAACCGAAAGCTTCTTCAAGTGGGCAAGGCAAAGCAATTCCCATCGTTCAATCCACTTCTACTCAACCTAGAAGGCTTAAGGAGTGCAAAGGTATGATCTTCTTGCTTCCGTGTGGCCTTTAAGGCTTGCGTTTTTTTTCCTCTGTTTTTTTTTTCCGCCAGTGTATGCTCTCTGTTTTTCGTCCCTCACTGTCCTCTTCATCATTATCAAGATGGCGTGGTTCAATATCGCTATCAATTTCATCAAAATCACCACCCATCTTCTCATGTGGTGACGATGTCCTCTTAAGACTAGGTGTCCTATCCAGACTGAGGTCTCGCACAAATAAGGTAACAACAGACACTATAGGGTCAAAAGCGCTCCCGATAAGACAGGGTGTATGAAGGCGGCTAGGGCAAGATCCTATCCAAGTGAAATGTCCTGGCACACCTGCTTGGTGGATAATCTTAATCCTTTCGGATTTTTTCACATCTGAATGCTCATCTATCTCTTTCTTCCCATCATTACTATACTCAACCATTAGGCACTTACCCTTATCACTCCTATCCATCATACCTCCACAACGAAAGAGTTCTATTAATCACTATGATGATACCACAGTTCTAGTAAACTAGGCTCTGATACCAATTGTAACACCCCAACTAGAGGCAACAACAGAAGCATTCCAAAACCGGGTGTCGCCCCGTTTAATCACCAAGATAAGGGATCTTTATAAAGAAAAAAAAAACCAACAGAATATGTAAGGTCTAGGTCTATACAACAACTAAAACTGATGGTCACGTGCGCATATATAATAAAGAATCTTATACATGAAAACTTTTATTCAATATCAGTAATAAGGTACATTATCCAAAAAGGAAACGTCCGGACCTATTCTATCATCATTGTGGTATCGTCCTTTATCTGGAAGTCCGCTCAACTCTGGATCCTACAAAAAGGGTAAGATAAAAGACACGTGTGAGTGAAAATCACCCAGTGAGTCCTGTGTGTGCTAGTGTTTTACCAAAAAGACATAGTAAATAAAACTTTTGTGGAATAATATATCATTTGTTCACTGGAAATGATTCCAAAACTCTTTAATGAAGAGTTTATTCAGAACTCAATCATTTTTGGAAAACTACATTTCAATTTTCAAATCATTGCCCCAATTTTCAAATCACAGGCATTTCTCCAATAGAAGGTCGACCTGTATCCACATGAAAGTCCCGCAATCCTTGCCTTTGGCACCACGTATCATTGTACTGAGACCGCAGCCTGCAGAACGTAAACGTGCATCACTGGAATAAGTACACTGCAGTGTACTTCTGCTCAGGTATAACGCAGCATACCTAGTATACCACGGCACACAATCTTTTACTTACCATTATAAGCCAGGGATCCCAATCCTGATGTCAATCAATATCGAGGCAGCAAGGACTCAAACGCACCGACTATCCCCGCCTAGCTTCCAGCGAATGACTCAAAATAAGAAGCGCCTGTAGACGCGGCAATTGCCAAGTGCTAAATGGCTAACCATGACGACTCATCTCAATATCCTATAGCCCCGTTCGAAGCAAGACAATCCCTAGAACTAGGCCAGGTTGCTAGGGTCGTCTAACTCAAATGTAAGCTAGTACAAAGATCAAAGTCCATGTTGATTATTCAACGTTAAGGATACCAACCCCCTCTGAATGATCAAGCTAGAGGGTTATCTAATCCCACATGATTTTCAAATCAAAACATTTTCGATGCAAAACTGCATTTTCCAGAATTTGATACCAAGAACTCGTATGTCAAACATTCACATAAACTCCGTAGAGCCAATCAATTCATTCCATGGTACATTAGACCAATAAAACAATTTCAAGGATCAAAAGGTCGTTTTCCAAAAGTCAATCTCATCACGAGAGATCATTTTCCAAAATCATATTAAAAGAGGCTAAATAGTTCTGTTCGCATATCAAAACATGTTTCCAAGAGTATTCGAGTCATTTTCCTCATACTCGATCACAAAACTCATTTTCCAAGACCATCGGGTCATTTTACCCATGCCCGATTCCAAAAGACATTCGAGGGTATTCCTGTCATTTTATCCTTACTCGATTCCAAAAGTTTTCATAAACATTTTAATAAGGACATTTGGATCATTTTCTAAATACCCGATTCCAAAATGAACTCATTTGAAGAAATTCAGAATTCTAATTCCAAAAGAGGATTAAATTCAAAGTTTCCAAACATATTTCCATAAAATATTTCAATGAGGGCATTCCAGTAAACTTATGAATACCTGATTTCAAAATTTACCATTTTTTGAAAATCCCAAACATTTAACCATTCATGCTTTAATCACCTAGTAAGGTTTCCAAGCCAATTATAATGTTCAATCGAGCCCAAAATGGCATGAAATAATGCTTGCTCAGATAAACCATAAACATATTCAGGGATTTCCAAGCTTTCATGATATTGTTCCCCAGCAACGGCGCCAAAAACATGATGTATAAATTTTGAATGTATAAAAATCAATAAATTCAAATCTATCCATTAGTCAAGTTTTAATTAAAATATTAATCCCAAAATACACATACAAACAAGTATAGTCATCGGAAGTATAGTATAAGGAATTAATAAGTATCGATCCTCAAAAGAATAAGTACACAGTAATCATTTTTTGTTTATTGTTTAATCGACCAAATAAAGTGATAGGATAATAAAAGAAAAATAAAGAAATATGTACAACTCAAGGATGTTAGAATATGCAATTTAGACAACTATCCTAGCATACATGATAATGAATCATTTAGCATCTATCTCAATTAATTATCATCTTGGCCTAATGAAGGAATATAAATGAAATTCTATCGTTTCCCAAGTCATAAATCTACTTATATAGACTCCACTTCTTTCCCAATCTATAGAATCACTATCTCTTGATTAAATTAGCAGATTATCCAATCAAACCAAAACAACCAAAAGATGCATTAAACTCAATTCCTCATAAATTATCCCTATGCTCTAGGTGATAATAAAGATGACATTAGTCAATAACCCTATACTTTAGGAGCAATTAAAAAATCTTTGATTACTTATTAATCTTAACTTTGTTTCCCAAATCCATTAAGATTTAACAAATATAAATCAATGTAATGATGTTATAACATCATTTCCCAAGTTAATTATAAGAAAACGCATCAATAACCAATTATAACAAGTAATCAAATGCCAAGGATGATATAAAATTGATCAAATAACTAAATTAATACAAAACCATGAATCCCAAAAAAATGTCAAATTATAATGAAAATATTAATTACATCATTATTCTAGAAAAAGAAAATAAAGGTAAAAGAAAGAACTCATAGACAAGCCCTCCTTCTTTTCTTTGTAAACTTTCTTGCATAATACTCATTGAATGGTGAATCTCTCCTTCTTTGAATGATTAGAAATTTAGATCTTTGGATTCACTCATTTCCCTAATGTTTTTCTTATTTTTATAAGCTTCTTTGGTGCCAAAATTTGTTGCTTGAGGAATCTTGGCCATGTAGGACTCAAAAAATACAAAAATCCTTTGAAAAATGCCAAACTTGTGCACAAAATCGTGTGCGTCCAGACTGGACCTGGTGCGGGTTGTTTCGACCTACCTGGTACTAGGTGCATTCTGTTTTGTTCCCTGGATGTTACTCTATTTTTTCAATTTTTCCGTATTGGACTTGGTGCCTGGTGCAATTGGCTAACATGACGCCAGGTGCAGTTGGCTAACATGGCGCCAGGTGCATTCTAGAAATTTCACATTTTCGCTCGAAATCCACTCAATTCTACACAAATCCCACAAACACTTTCTACAAGAAAAATGTCAAATAGGAAGAAATATGCCTAGTTATTATATCAAAAGTATCTCAAATTAATCTCAAATAACTAGAAAAATATTGATAAATTTAGCCCCTATTAGACATCATCATGGTCAATCATTCTAGGAGAAGTACATGGTATTGGACCCAAGAGCAAAGAAGCTACAATGATGATATATTGGCACAATTGCATGCTCACGTTGATGTTATGAGTGAGATGTCACTTGAGGCATCAATAAATTCCTTTGTTAACAATGCCAATGATTCGATTAAGGGGTACGAAGAATCATCCCAATGAATAAGCCCTAAAAGAACACAACTAGAAAAGTTGGTTGATGAGATCTGCCATAGAGAATTGAAAATCGCAGAAAAATAGGATATGTCTCAATTCATGGAGCCCACTAATACCATTGATGATGTGTTGAGTTTACTATGCCTTAAGGAGCTAGATCTTTCAATACTATATCATACGAAGTCCTTGGAGGATGTTAACAAATTCTACCCTCCACCCGATTCAAATGGAGGTAACTTAGTTTTTGTAAATCATGCATTGAAAAGTAAGAATTTCTTGATCCCAACTTTTAGAACTTAAATACTAAGTTAAAATGGAAATTTAATTGTAAAATTTCTCTTGAAGGGTTAATTGGTTCTTTCAATGTTGATGCATTCGTTAGATGCTATGTGCACTCATATGTTGAAAAAGATATTTTTGTGTTTAATAGAATGATAGAGAATGAGGTTTATGTGTTTTACTTTGCTAAGAAAAATCATTTTCATGAACATTACCTTTTTTAAAAACCTCCATTCTTTTTATATTCATCATGCCTATCTTCTAATTTGAGCTTTAATTTCTTTTCCAAGGGTTTAATGAGGAAGTATGATGAGTGGAAATTGTTTGTATCTTTGTTTTTTTTTGTTTTTTAATTGTTAGTGTCTTTTTCCCTAGTAATAAGGAAATGTTTTCCAGTTTAAGTGTGGGGGAGTGAGTCCTCGTCTTTATTTACTTTCTTAGGATTTTTATTAGTCTTTTGCCTAATTTCTATTTTCTTTTATTTTTGGTGTGTTTGACTATTAATTTCTTTGTGCTTTTATGTGTGTTTTTATTTTGCAAGTTTGAATAAATGTTTCTTGAGCAAGCTCTTCTATTCTTCTCCAAGTTTTATTATTTATTGGAGCATTATTGCACTTGGGGAGTATTGCTTAACTTTCTACCTCCTTTATCATTTTTGATTCCTTTAGAGATGCTTTCTCGTGTTAAATTTTTTGTCAATGAGGACATTGTCCACTTTAAGCATATGAGAGTAGTTTGTTGATATTCTTTGTCTAAAATTTTATCAATTATCTTGGTGTTTTCTATGTATTGAGCTACTTTGGAAAATTTTTGAAACAATTTTGTTGACAATAAATTTTGACAAATTCCTTGAAAATTTTGAAAAAAAAAAATTGAAAATTTGAAAGTTTTGAAATTTTGGAGCTAAATTGAGCTTATTAGTCTATAATGGATTTGTGATTTTCTTTTGAACTTGAGATATGGATTTGTCATTCATTATGGTTTGATTTTTATAAAAAGTTAACTTGTGTATTAAGTTAAATTTGCTAAGTCTTGAGATTTAAGTTAATGTTGGTTATATTTAGTATTTGAGTTTTGTTTTATTCTTTAAGTTTAAATATGGTTGATATGATAAAATATGGGAAGGGTTGTTGATTAATTCTTATATTATAGATTTAAAGTTTGCTTAACTTCGAGTTGTGAATAAGGAATGTGGGGAAGTAAAAAATTGAGTGAAAAGAAAAAAAAAATGTGAGTTGAAAAAAAAAAACATGGAGTTGAAAAAAAATTTACTTTCATCTTTTGAGAAAAAAAAAAGACATTTTTCTGAAAAGGGGGTTAATTTGGAGAGAAGAAGTAAGTATTTTTTGATGCACTCTCTTGAGGCTATCCCGGAGGCAAAAAGGCAAGAAAGAAAAAGAAAATTGTTGAAAAAGGATAATGACTGTAAGGGGACCAATACAGGGCGTGAAGGGAAATCCATTCACTTGAGGCTATCAATTCCCAAAGTCATTGAAAAAAAAAAAAAAAGAGTGGAGTGTTGTCCTTATTTCATTAACTTGAGTTGTGTAAATTTGAGACAATAATACTTGAACTAGTTAAATGGCTTAACTTGTATAATTTACGTTGTCTATATTTTGGTTATGGGTTGGAATAATTTTCTTGTACTAAATATGAGTTTGTTTAACTTAACTTTGATGACCTTGAGATTATTTGATTTAATACATGAGTTTGAAAGGTTTTTAAAAAGCTGAATTGACAAGTTTGTGTTTGAAGTTAGAAGAAGATTATTCCTTTATTATGATTGAATTTGCTAAGGATAAATTGAACAATTATTTGGTCTTGATCCATTTGCTTAGTGTCTTAATTCTTGTTTGCTCGAGGACTAGCAAAGTTTAAGTGTAGCGGAATGTGATAGGGGCTAAATTTACTTATGTTTTTCTTGTTATTTGAGGTTCTTTTGTGATACTTTTGATATAATAACTAGTCATATTCTTTCCTGTTTGATATTTTTCCTTGGAAAATGTATTTTGATAATTTTATATAGAATTGCACGAAAAATAAGGTAAAACTGTTAGGCGTACAAAGCATGGCCCCTCTCTGGAAAACAGAGAGAAAACAAGAAGCACGGCCGGTGCCGGCCCAATGTCAATTTAAGGTGTCAAGTTTCCTTTTCCTAGTAGATTTTTGCAATTTTAGTTGAACTCTTTTGGAAACTCTTTCAACCACAGAAAAGGACTTTTGTATGCACTTTTTGGCAATCTAAACTCCTATAAATACAAGAGAATAAGAAAGGTCTAGTTCTTGAGTTTTTGTTGTAATATTTGATAGAACTCCTTGAGAAACACCAAGATTTACAGGGATCAAGGAGAATTCTTAGAGAAGAAGAGGAGGTTGCTAAAAAAGGTTTCAAGGAAGAAGAAGAGAGCTTACTTGTCTACGAGTGGTTTCTTTTTCTCTTATTTGTAATTTATTGACAATGTAAGCTTTAATTATTTTAATTGTCTTTAGAGGAAATTCTTTTGGGTTCAAGACTTTGTGTTGATTTTAGTTATTTGACCAATTGATCATTGTTCTTGGTATTTGATTACTTGTTTTAACTAAGGGATTGATTGATTGATTATTCTTATTAACTTTCTTGCAAAAGAGGTTGATAATGGTTTGAATTTAATTAATTTCATATTTATTATCTCTTAACTTGTTTGCAAAAGGGGTTAATTGTTAAGAACTTAGGTAATCAAAGATTAGTTGATGATTGCTAGAATATAGAGTCGTGGGCAAATTTCATCCTTTAAATCACCTAGAATATAGGGATTCGTGTGAGAATTAATTTTAATGCATCTTTTGGATAAACTGGTTGAGACAGAATATGTTCACTAATTTAACTGGAACATAGTGATTCCATGGATTGCAAATAAAGTGGGTTTACTTTAAACCTTCATGATGCCAAGATAATAATTAATTGAGAGAATAGCTACTTAATAATTGTTGTGTATTCAAGGATTTCTATCTATTTACATGTCTTTTCTCCTTGTTCTCACTCCTTGATTATCCGTGTGACTTTTCTCGTATGACTTGACCTTTTCTCTAGTATATTAGGTTAGTGTTTTATTTGTCTCTTGTTATTTTATTGGCTAAACAATAAAGATTCAGGCAAAGTAAGGTAGAGCCTAAGTTTTTCTGGATTCGATACTTGTTATTCCCTATACTATATGATGGGTTTACTTGCTCATATGCGCAATTTTAGTGGCCAGTATCTAAATTAAATCTTGATTGATTGTGAATTTTGTTGGCAATATTTTACTACACTAAAAAGCACACATTTGTTTCCATGATCAAAATACAACAGTTGTATTAGACCCATCCCATATGTGTTTGTAATATAAAATTATTAATTAATATAATATATATTTCGGGTTTTAATTATTATATTCTTCTTGTTATAATTATTTGTTATATTATTAGTATTTATTTTCTTTCAAATTAATTCGATATTTTTTTGGGTAAAATTATTTTTTTGTGGATATAAATAATTTTTCCTTCTTTGGTTCGTGTCGTCATTGCTATCTTGTTTGGTAGATTTGTTTTTTTTTCCCACAATAATAAAACTCTTAAATACATACGAGATAGCTTTAATACCACTGTTGGATTTCGATCATGCAAAACCAGCTTATGCGCATTGGAAATATAATACAAAATCTGCTCAAAGTATCACTTGTATGTAATTAAATAGGTTAGAAGAGGAAAGAAAAATGTGTTTACCAAGAAAACATAGCTGTTAAGATTTTTCTTCTGCGCGAAACCCCTTCATAAGTTGATCAAATTGAGCAACAAAATTCCAAACATAGGAATTTCTCTAACAGTATCCACATGAGGAATTATACTCAATGGCACCTAAAACAATGCTACTTTTTTTATTTGGCGGCTATGAGGGATGAAGTTTTATGAAGGAAAAAGATGAATAGAAGAACAAAAGAAAAGGCTATGTTTCCGTGATGCTCTGTGTTTTTTTCCCGAAAAAAAAAACCACACATTGGACATAGTATATACATACATACATACATATATATATATATATATATATATATATATATATAACGGGAAAAAAACTGATTTCAATTTGTTTCCTGAACAACTTTGCAAACAAAGCTTTTTGTCCCTTTTTTTTTTCATTCCCGAACTTTTCAGGAAAACTCACATAACCTTTTGAAATTTCCTAAACTTTCTACGAAATTAATCTTTTTTTTAATTTCTATTGGGCCTTAGTTTCTTTTTCAATTTTGCAATAAAGCCCATAAGCGTTAAACAATCACAATTTGACCCCAACAAATTATAACTACTTATAATTTTCCAATAAAATTGTTCTTTTTCATACATTAACGCCAATAATATTCTCATAGAATATTTTGATTACCAATTTCTCTATTATGTGTGATGTATTAGGTTTTCTAGTCAATTGGTAGCTAATATTAACTAATTCTATTATAATAGAATTAATAATCAATTTATAATTAGAGTTAACTTATTAACTATAATTATGATTAATTTATTAATTCTCTAATTAATAAATTCACATTTAGCAGATCATAATGGCATCTAGCAATTCATCATGACCATCCAAAAGTCTAGAAAGTCAAGTGGCTTGACATGAATCTTTCAATAGAAAAACATTAGTGCAATAAAACACCTTTCACCATACTATATCTCATTCAGTTTGGAGTATAATATTAATGTCAACTCCCTCTAAAATGTAATTAATTCTAGACTGAATTTATTAGTACTTGTTCTAGAATCCTTTACTCAGCATGTGTATCAATTGGAACTGTTTCCAACACATAGTTGCATTGGTCAAGAACTTCTTGAGTAATGATTCTATAAGTGGTCTTGAGATATTCACTCTACTATTATGAGTGGTGAATCATTTATTGATCATCTCAACTATTTTATTTACTTCACATTGTACACAATGTCCATCCTATGGGCGGTCTTGTAAGGACTCCAGAGATTGGAATAAAAGTAAAATGTTTAGCAAACAAAGTACCTTTGAGATCTCAAGTCTAAGAATACTTGCATATTTGCTATAATGAGATTCTATCACTGGTACTAAACAGTTATCTATGTGATTATCTCATTGTTAGGTCATCCAATGTACTTATTCAAGTAACAAGCATCAGTGTGTTAACTTTGAGTATCACAATACTCACGGATATAAGAACCACCACTTGATCAAATCAAGAAGAATAACACATGCTAATCTTAGTGCATTAATAATATCTTATCTCATCAATACTATGACTGGGGATAATTTAAGTATAAACACATTTCAGTGTAGTAGGAACTACACATCACGATCTTTGTCGTGATTTTCTTAACACAGTATTGTAACTGGGACTTTATCTAACATTTTTTATATACATAAACATACAAAACAAAGAAATTAAAAGATAAAGAATACCTTTTATTGATTTAATGTTGATAGAGGCTAAATTGGTCATATTTTTCCTAGTTATTTAAGGTTTTGTTGTAATACATTTTGTTCAATAACTAGTCATATTCCTTCATATTTGAGATTTTACCGTTAGAAAGATATTTTGCTCATTATTTCAAGTTTTTAGGACAAAAAAAAAAAAAACAAAAACGTCGCAAAACAAAGGAGAGGCAACGCCGGCTAGGGCCCTAGAACCGGTGCCGGCCATGCACTATTGACACGAACTTTGAAGCGACAAAAAATTAGCAAAACAGAGGGAAACAAAGTGGAACCGACGCCAGCTCCAAGGGTCAAAGTGGTGCTGGCTGCATTCTGGAACACATTGTGCAAAATTCGGAGAAAAATCGGTGAACAAGTAGAGAAGCAGAACACAACCGGCGCCAGCTCCGACAGCCAATATGGCGCCGGCTGTGCCCTGGAGCTAAGGTAGTGCTTGATTTTTTCTTCGCGGTTTTTGGTAATCTGAGGAGTTTTAGTATCTTCCAACTTCTACTCGATGAATAACTTTGTACCCACAAGTTTAGACACTTCGTAAGCCTATAAAGAGAGGAAAAACACAAGGGAAAAGGGGGGAGAATTCATTGATCAACATAGTAAATCACTCAATCTAATGAGGAATTCTTCAATTCATGGAGGGTTGCACAATAAGGTCTTCAAAGGAAGAAGAATGAGGCTTGTCTATGAGTTCTTTCTTTTACTTTGTTTTCTTTTTCTTGACAATAACATGTTAATTGTTTTATTGTAATTCAACGTTTTTTAGATATTTATGATTTTTAGAGTTATTTGATCTTTTGATTAATTGGTTGTTATTCTTGGTAGTCAATTACTTGTGCTTATTACGAGATTAGTTAGTTGGTTCTCTCCATTACCTTGCTAGACCAAAGGGGGTTGATGGTGGTTGCAATTTATTAATTTCATATTCTATTGGCTATTGACTTGCTGGACCAAAGGGGGTTGATTGCTTAGAACTAGTAATTGAAGGTTAATTCATGTCTTCCAAGACCAAGGATTCATTGATTAATTTCATACTTTAAATTTTTTGAGACCAAGGGAATTTAACTAAGGATTGTGTTTAATGCATCTTTGGATGAATTAGTTGAGACAGACCAAGTGATTCTAATTTATCTAGAAGATTGTGATTTCATGGATTGACCATCGAAGTGAGTCTACATTTATCATTTATGATGCTAAGAGAGTAATTAGTTATGATGAAGGTTGGGCACTTTAAGATCATGTTTGTCTAAACAATGGTTTGAATTGCATACTTCTCCATCCTTAACATGTATATATTTATTTTATTTTCCTTTTTATTTATTGCTTTATCGAATTGGTTAAACAATAAAAGAAAGGTGATTAATGTCTACTTATTCCTGGTGGATCGACACTCACTTGAACCCTATGCTCGGTTAATGATGAGTACGCTTGCTCATATGTGTGATTTGGGTTGAATGTTTTAATTTAAACTTGAGTGGGAATGTGCTTAGTTTTTGTATGATTTTTACACCCAAGTCCGGACACATCAAGTTTTTGGCACTGTTGCCGGGGAATAATGGCATGAAAGCTTGGCTTTTGTTGATTTAACCATGTAAATATGTAAATATGTAAATATATAAATTATGTACAATTGTTCTTTTCGCAAAAAGGTGCTATCTTTTGTATTTTATGTATTCTTTACACTTTTGTAACCTAACCTAACTTACTAACTTTAACTAACATTGACTAACTTTGTAGCTTTTTAATTTCGTTTTAATCATTAATTCTATTATCTAACTTGCTTCTTGTTTTCTTAGGTGTTAGCCTCGGTACATGACCCAAAAATTCGAAGGCGAGATAGTTGATTTGGACCCTGAAATCGAAAGGACATTATCAAAAATTCACCGGAAAATCCAAAGGAACTTAATCGTCGAGATGGATGGTGCTCAATAGAACAATGCTGGGAATGATCGGAGGGTTATGGATGACTTTGTGAAACCCGCCAACTTGGGCACAGGCTCGAGTATCATTAGGCCTAGGATAGATGCAAACAATTTTGAAATAAAGCCCAACATTATCCAAATGGTGCAAAATATGGTTTAATTTAATGGGCTACCTGAAGAAGATCCCAATGCTCACTTAGCTAGTTTTCTTGAGATTTGTGATACTTTCAAAATGAATAGTATTTTGAGGATGCCATAAAGTTAAGATATTATCCTTTTTTCTTGAGAGATGGAGATAAATCTTGGTTAAAGTTTTTACCTATAGGTTTCATCACAACTTGGAATACCCTAACTGGAAAATTTTTGGCTAAATATTTTCCTCCAACTAGGACAGCCAAACTTAGGAATGAAATCATTACCTTCCAACAATTAGATTCTGAGCCTTTACATGAAAGTTGAGAGAGATTTAAGGAGATGTTAAGAAAATGACTACACCACGGATTTGAGCTGGGAATGCAAATGCTTATCTTCTTGAATGGCCTCACGTTCGCAACACGGCAAGTGGTGGACTCTTCTGCAGGGGGTTCTATCAATCATAAGACCCCGGAACAGGTATTTGAGTTTATTGAAAATTTGGCTTCTAATAACTATTCTTAGGGGAGTGCACAAAGTGGATGCTATGGCAGCATTAGAGGCTAAGGTGGACGCCTTAGCTCAAAAGATGGAACAGATAGTTATACCTTAAGGCCAGATTTTAAACATCAATTGTGATTTCTGTGGAGAAGGACACCCCAATCATGAATGCCGAAATATGGGGTCACTCCAAGAAACGTCGGAACAAGCAGCCTTTGTAGGTAATGTCCGGCCAGGTAACAACCCTTATAGCTCTACCTATAATCCTGGTTGGCGAAATCAACCTAATTTCTCTTGGAGTAATGGGAATCAACCTAGGCAAGGGCCTTTCAATTTTGAAGGTAATCAAAGGAACCAAAACCCCATGAACAATAGTGCATTAGCTGTAAAGCCACCATTGGAAGAGTTGATTGATCAATTGGTAAGTACCACGGGGACTAAATTCCAAGGAGTTGATGCAACAACAAGGAACTTAAAGGCTTCCATGCGCAATTTGGAGAACCAAATTGGTCAATTAGCGAACTTCTTGGGAGATTGTCAAGCGAGGACATACCAGGGAATACTGAGGAAAAACCAATGGATCACAGTCGTGGAAAACATTGAAGCAGTTTTACTTTTCTTTACTTTCAGTTTTTGTGATTGAGATAATTTTTTATTCCTGTCATTTTGATTGATTAATTAGAATGCATTATTCAGCATTATTGTATGTTTCACATTATATATATATATATATATATATATATATATATAAAGGAATTTTTGGAGAACCGAACAGAACCAAGCCGGCGCCGGCTCCAAGAGCTCGGATCGGCGCTGGTTCCTGTTGGGTGAAGCACAATTTAAGGGCCATTTTGGCCACTTTTTCTTCAAATTCTCAAATCTCCCTTTCAATTTCTCCCAAGCCCGCACCGGCTTCACATCCATCACTTCCCAAAAATTTGATTTTGCAACTCCTAAATACTTCTATAATATCTATTCACTTCTCTTTTGATGATCCTACGGATCAAAAACCTCAAAATCTTCGATTTTTCATAACACCATCACATTTAATCCACAAGCAAGGAGCTTAGATTTCTACAAAAGCTTGCATCTTTTGCTTACCCATACATATAAGAGCATAAATGTATGATTTTTATTTCATTCCTACGGTTAAAATGATGGAGATGATTTTTTCTAATTTTAGGGACACTTTTGCAAAAATTTGGGATTGTGTGTGCTATGATTGAATTGTGCATTACTCCTTGAGCTTCATGAGTTGGACTAGATTAGGAGTAAATGGTTCTTTGATACTTACCTCATGCACATGGTCATTCGAGACTTCATGCATATAGCTAAGGCTAAAATTGTGGCTATTGGTGATACTTGAATATATAGAACGTGCATTATTGATCACATGATACCATGATACTGCCTTCATTCACATGATCATGTTTACTAGCATGCATTGAGGATACTTAACACGTTTATGCTTTACAGTGAACTTTACATATATTGTTCCAGGTTGTGTTGAATTGATTGGAGGTGATTGATTGAATTATTTGTTGAGGGGTGCTATACATTGACGGAGTTAGGGTGTTGTGGATTGTGAGACTGGTTGAGGGTTGCCTGAGATTTGAGGAATATCTTTGAAAGGGTAGTGGCCCTGTTTTAAGGTCTTGGAGCTTACTTGTTCTCTATTCCTATTTTCCCATTCCTTACTTGAGACCATGTCTAGAGCAAGGGTTCAGTCTTCTAAAAGGGCGAGAACCTCTTCGTCCTCAGCCCCTTCTTATGTTGATCCTTTGTCCCCTCAGCCTACTGAGTTTATTGATGCATCTTGTGAGGAATGGTATAGTATGAGAGCATCTAATAAGATTATTGTCGAGCGTAGTTTCTCACCCACCTTAGACCGTGCACTCAAAGTGGGCATGATGTTTAGAAGTCTAGGATGGGGGTCGATAGTACAATTGAAATGGAAGTATTGTCCTGTACTTATTAAGGAATTATATGCTAATATGATGGATAAGGCAATAAACATCTTCCACATATTGAAACAAGAGTGAAAGGAGTCTTCATTGTCATCACTCAAAACCAATTAGCTAACCACCTCCAGGTTTTTTATGATGATACTTGGCAAGGGATTGATGTGAATAATCAAAAGATTCTTTCTGACCCGATTTGGGATGTTAGAGGGACTAGAGATACCCTAGGCTTACATAAGCATAATGCCTTCCAAGCTAATAGTTTCCTATTCCAACAATGATTTGGTAGCCAACTTTAGAGCTCTAGTCTACATGTTTGGGTTCAATGTTGTACCCTATGCTAGTGGTTTCAATGAGACTAGACTGATTGACACTTATATTTTGCATCGGATGATGAACACATTACCTATCCCTCTTGCACCCTTGATCATCCAATCTATTAGGGAGGTTGTTTATCACCATCTCTCCACAAAAGCCTTTATTTTTCCCTTAGTTATAATGAAAATTCTAAAAGACTTTGGTGTGAGTCTTGCAGGAGAACTCATGGAGGCTACCACTGAGCACAGTATCGTCACTGAGCAAACTCTTATGAGTTGCGGCTATAAGTACAGCCAAGAGTTGAAGAAGTGGCTGTAGGATTTCTAAATTAATTAAACAGATTAAACGCAGCGGAAAATAGCAAGAAATCCAAGCCATGGATCACGAGTTTGCAGTAGAAACAGGAAAAAGAGAAGATCACTCTTATTACCTCTTGAAGCCGGAATTTAAATTTTTCTTGTTCCAAGAATGCAGGCGCGATCCAGATCACAAAACCGGTTCACATCAGCTCAACTGAAGTCCAAGAAAGAACTCCCTCTAATGATAATCCACACAAGGTCGAACGCTCACAATCTCACAATTCTATGCTAGTAGAATTTAGGAGGCTATGGTTTGATCAATAAGAGAAAGATAGAGAAACGATTTCTCTGTTATTGCGTGAATAGTCTGTGTCTGTTACCCTAAGGAAACCGTTTCCTTATATTTACAGATTTATAATTACCGTAAATTGTAACTTAGTCCTTCAATGTCCAATTGTCAACAAATTGGTCCTTAAAGTTTACTTAATTACAATTAGGTCCCATGAATTATAACAAACTTATAATTCACCTATAAATATATTCCCTTCTCTTAATTAACCCCACAATATTATCAAATAATATATTTGAGCATTCAAACCTTTATTGTGTGTGACCCATTAGGTTTCCTGGTCTTATTGGTAGCATAATATGAATTAATTTTAACAATATTAGAATTAATAATCCTTAATAAAATAAAGGATTAAATTTATTAATTTTCTAATTAATAAATCCATATTCAGCATATCAAGAGCGACATCTAGCAATGACTCTTGACCACCTAAAAGTCTAGAAAGTCAAGTGGCTTAACATGAACCTTTCAATAGCAAATTATCAGTGCAATAAACTCCTTTCACCATACAATATCTCATTCAGTCTAGAGCATGAAATTAGTGCCAACTCCCTCTAGAATATTATTAATTCTAGCCCGAATATTTTAGTACTTGTTCAAGAAATCCATTACTCGATATGTGTATCAATTGGAACCATTTCCATCACATAGTCGCCTTGGCCAAGGACTTCATAAGTAATGATATCTACAAGTGGCCTTGAGATATACTCTCCTACTATTAGGAGTGGTAAATCCTTTATTAACTTTCTCAACTACTTTCGTTTACTTTACGTTGTACCCAATATCCATCCCATAGGCAGTCCTAGATAAGACTCCAAAGATTAGAATCAAAGTACAATGCTCGTTAAACAAAGTACCTTAGAGATCTCAAGTCTAAGGATACTTGCACACTTACTATGATGAGATTCTATCACTGACACTAAATAGTTATCCAAGTGATTATCTCGTAGCTAGGTCATCCAATGAACTTGTTCCAAAACAAGCATCCACACGTTAATCCTTAGTATCCCAATACTCACGGATATGAGAACCACCGCTTGATCCAATCAAGAGATATAACATGTGCCAGTCTTGGCGTTAATGTCCCATCTTATTAATACTATGACTGGGGATTATTTAAGTACAAACACTGCATAGTGTAGTAGGAATCTCACATCATGATCTCTATCATGATTTCCTTAATACTGTGTTGTACTAGGGACTTTATCTAACGGTTTGTACACATGTTTAGATATAACAATCAAATTGAAAGATAAAGAATGCCTCTTATTAATTTAATATGCAATATACATGACACAAGTGATTGCCTCTAGAGCACAACACTAACAGTGGCTAACTCCCTTCGAGGTCCGACATCCCGGTCATGCTAGGCCACCCATAGTAGAGGAAGAGCAACCATCAGCACCAGCACGTGCACGGGCTAGCAGTTCTCAGTCCTACTCCTGGTCTGACTTTGAGATTATCGTGTTGGGGCAATTCGATAAGCAAATTGCAGTGCTCCTACGCTTGCAGGGCACTATGGAGGACATGGCAAGACGGAAAGCTACTATGGAGAAGAAGTTAGCCGAGTTGAGGCAGCATTCTTCTAGGCCACATGGTGGTGCAGGTACCTCTACACCAGCTGATGATGATAATGATGAAGAGGACTGATAATGCTTGTCTACATTTTATCGATCACTCTTGTTTTTCCTTTCTTTTTTCATGTTTTTTTTTCTCTAGTTAGTTTTGCTTTCCTTTTTTTGTACTTTTTCTTTCTTTTATTTTTTTTTTTGCTTTATTTTCTTTTCTAGTTTTATGTTTTGGTGTGCTCTTTTGTATTTTTCTTTTTAGGTACTTTGCAATGCCTTATTCTTCAAAGCATTCAAATCTTGTACAGCACAATGCCAACTAAATGGAAGTTTGTTTTTCTTATCTCTTCTCCTTGATATTTTTGGTCCCATGGTTTTGTTGTTCTTGTTATATTTATTTGGCCATTGAGGACAATGTCCAGTTTAAGAATGGGGGAGTGATTTGATTGACAAGTCTTCTATACATATTCTTTAGCCTTCTTGGGAGCAAATTTTTGAGCAAATATTTTCAAAATTTTTCTGTTGTTTTTTGAGATTTCAAGCTATATGTTTAATGTATGTCTTTATGATGGGTTATAGAGCATATGTTCTAGATCATTTATGGCTTATGCATGACTTTTTGCACTCACTTGGATGAAGTAGTTATTGATAAAATGCTTTGCATTTTTCTCAAACCTGTTTTTCTACTAAAATTTATGGAGCATTCTAGAACTTACTTGAATACCTCTCGAGGCAAAATAAGAAAGACAGTCATGATTTAACTTAGGGATGATGGTAATAGGCCTTCTTTGTATAGTTTGAGCTTTTTAAGCCTACCTATTTTCATAATATCCCTAGTGCCTATTTTGAGCCTAAATTATTGATTTCTTTCATTAAAACCCGTCATAATATTTTGTCCATTACTTGTGCTGAGAGTTTGAATAATTTTTCAAATCTTTATGCTCTTGATGGATAAAAGTATAGTATGAGAATGTTGAGAAAGAATGCTGGGATAAAGATCATGACTTGTCACTTTCAGTCATGGACCAATAACGAGTTGAGTTGGAAAAAGAAAGAAGAGAAAGAGAATAGAAAGAAAAAAAAAAGGAGAAAAAGAGAAAGAAAATAAAAAGCTACTAGAAAGAATTGAAAGAAAGAAAATGCGGAAAAAAAAAATAGCAGCAGTGAAAAAGAAGACAAGTGAAAGAAAGAAGAAGAGAGAAAAGATCACAAAAGGAATGGTGATTGAGTTGAGAAAAAAGTTAAAGTTCATATTAAAGTACTTGACACCATTACTGGAAAATTTGAGTGTTCTTGTGAAAGAAATAGAGAAGACTTTATGAGAAAGAAAAAGAGGAAAAAATGCAGGATTTGCTTGAATGGAGCTATAATTGCTGAATAAGGTTATGGTTTGATTGATTTTTGGAATAGGAGAGTAAGAAGAGTTGGAGATTATTGATTCATTTTGTTTATCCTTTTTCTTGCTAACTCTCAGTTTTTCTTTGACCTATATCCTTCGTTTGATAAGCTACATTACAAGCCTTCAGCCTTACATTACAAGATTAAAAATCCTTCTTGATCTAGGTAGAATCATAAGATGGCTCAGATTAGTGGAGAGAGTGTATGAAAAGTAAGCCTATGGAATGCATATTCTTTTTGAACTAAATTCTTTCCAATGGTTTGAGAATATTGTGAAGTATTGAGATGGTTCTAGTAAGTCATTTATCACAAACACAAGTCTTGCATTGGTTGTGAAAGATATAGTAGCATATGTTTTATGTCTTGAATGAAGAAAGCGTTAAAGGTATGGTTTTGAAATTGATTAAGTGATTAATGAAACCTTGTGTTTTTCTACTTGTTCTTGATACTTTGCTTGAGGACAAGCAAAGAGCTAAATGTGGGGGAATTGATAGGGGCTAAATTGGTCATATTTTTCCTAGTTATTTAAGGTTCTTTTGTAATACATTTTGTTCAATAACTAGTCATATTCCTTCATATTTCAGATTTTACCATTAGAAAGATATTTTGTTCATTATTTCAAGTTTTAGGGTAAAATGAAACAAAAACGTCGCAAAACAAAAGAGAGGAAACGCCGGCTAGGGCCCTAGAACTGGCGCCGGCCATGCACTATTGACACGAACTTTGAAGTGACAAAAAATTGGCAAAACAAAGGGAAACAGAGTGGAACCGGCACCGGCTCTGAGAGTCAAGGTGGCGCCGGCTGCATTCTGGAACACATTGTGCAAAATTCAGAGAAAAATTGGCGAACGAGTAGAGAAGCAGAACACAACCAGTGCCGGCTCCCAGTGTGAAACCCCAGGTGAAACCAACCTTAGAGTAAAGGGGGTTTGGTTGCATAGCATATTTATTTGCATGTTTAAATATATTTTTGTATAATTTTATGTGCTTTGGATTTGTGTTTTATAGCCTTGAGGGCTTGATTATGTTTATTGAGTAAGAAGGGCAAAATGGTCATTTTTGCTTGAGGTAAAAATAGGGAGATAGCTTGAGGATTAAATAGGAAAAATATTTGAGGGAGAAAATAAGAACAAGAGTTGTTGTGGTTTAGTGGTTAAAGCCTTGGAATTAATTCTTGAGGTCTTGGGTTCGAATTCCATCATAGGAGCTTTAGCTTGATTAAATTTTATTTTTGCTCAGGGAGAAATAGTTTCAGCCTTATGAGCTTAGAGTAAGGTAGTGATGATGTCCTAAGAGAGACATGTTAGGAGTACCCTCATTCTACTCCCTTGCCCTACTCGAATTTCCTAAAGGGGATTCATTTTCCCTTGATCTTTGATTTTCCTTATTTCTCAACTCATTAGTTTGATCAAGTGGTTCTAGCCATTTTCTTTCCAGAAATTTCAGTAAAGTGTTGTGGTCTTGTAGGATCCAAATGTCTTAGTAAAAGACTTCTCATGGTCTGAAAATATGGAAGAGTTGTGGGAAATTCCAAGAGGAAAAATCCCTCTAGTGAGCTTGCTAAAATTCACTCTAGCTAGTTCATCTTCCTTCTTAGAATGAGCTAAAATTTTTCAGCTTATTGTGCCTTCAAAGTGTCGAGTGTCTTAGCTAATATTCCCTCACAAATACTGCCAGAAAAATGGTCTTTAGGATCAGTTTGCAATCTGAATTTCTTGGCCATTTTGGGACTGCTCAAAGCTGGAGCAAAAACAGGAAAAATTCCTGTACAAATCGTCACTTTGAGAGTCCAAAACCAAGCTGTTTTCTTCCAGATTTGGTTCAGCACCTTAGCCATATTTTTCCTCCATGAAGAAGACTGGAAACCAGCCTTGAAAGCCCCTGAAATTTCCCTTCAAACTCTCTGCAAGATGTCTGGAAATGGCAGCCGAAAATCTGTCCAGAAAATTTTGCTAGCGAAAATTCTGTGCAGGAAAATTTTCCAGCTTTGTTCCCTATTTCTCTTCCAACTGAAACACCAACCTTATTCTACATAAACCTTCCTTAAACCTTCAGTAACAGAGCTCCATTGTTCCCCTTAAGATTCTGCACGAAACTCAGCCATGGCTGCCCGAAAATCTCTCCAACAAATCCCTACAATTATGCTTGATTGATTACCAAAATTCCAGCCACCATAGTTTAGCAACTTTCCATAAAATATATCTCAAACAACCAGACCTTTTCTTCACCATTATACTCCATGTTTTCAGCCACCCTAAGCCTCCTTCAACCAACTCTCATTCATCCAAAACACTGCCAGAAATTCGTCCATGGTGGACTTCCAAAAGCTCTTCCATAATCAAAGAGATTCTTGTGATATCTAGTTTCCAAATTTGCTTCCCAAAAATATTCTTCAAGGACTGTAACAACTAGCCTTTCCTTTTCCCTTCCAAATCAGAGAATCAACCTCCTAAACCCTACAGAAATTCAGCCAACCCTAGTTCTCACAGAATTTCGGCAGCTGCAAATCAAATTCTCTCAAATTCCTTCAACCTTCAAGAACACACACACTACACCAAGAACACCTACTTCTTCCTTTTACCTAATGCCCCTCCAAACCACTTCAAACCTTCTCTAAAATCTCCAGATTTGACCTACTCACTGCCATGAGTCCATCAACACCATTCTTAACATCAAACTCCACAAATCAACTCGCTACTTCGGATCAAAACCAGAAAATTCTGTGAAGGTTCAAGAACACCTTCAAGGTAAAGCTTGTTCTAACAACTTCATCTTCTCCAATCTTGATCTCTAGTGAGAACATATGTGAATAAACATGCTAATGGTCTCTCTCTCTCTCTCTCTCTCTCTCTCATGGCTGAACCTCCCTTCTCTTGGCCGGATGGCTTCTCCTCTCATGATCATGTTTTCGCCATCTCCCTAGGACAAAGTTAGACATCTAGGAGTTGAGATCCATTCTAAACTCCTTCAAGGCATTCATCAACCAAGTAAGTGCCTTCCATCTTTCTTTTAAATCCTAGATTCATGTCTCTAGGGTGATGTTGTTAGAAAGTGGATGGAGATAGGATTTGTGTATGTATTGTTGGGGTTGAAGCATGAATATATGTATGATTGTGAAGGAGATGGGATGTATGCATGGAAGGATTGTCTTGGTTGATAGTATGATGATTTGAGGCTTGATGCATGTCATAGGTAGTGTTTGTGATAAAGTATGCTAGAGATTATGCCACCTTTGGTGAATAGGATTTATGTGTGTTGGATTATTAAAGCCATGATCATAATTATGCTAGTAGAGGTTAGACCATGTCTTGATAAATTTAGATCTATGCACATATGCATGATTTGGATGATTTGATGAATTGAAGGATTCTATATGTTCATGATTGTGGTTAGCCATAGAAATATGATCATGATCTAGTTGTCCCTAAGGTAATTTTTATTTCATGAATAAAATATTTAATAATATGATTTTGCTAAGTAATTTCGAAAAAAACCCTAAGAAGGGTAGATTTAGATTATTATATATATAAAGGATATTTTAGTCAAATAAATAATAGTTTTTGCTAGAAAAATAAAATATATAGATATTTTAATATCAAATAAAGCCTTCTATGAGAATAATCATAATAGGTAAAATATTTATTATTAAAATTTAATTATTATCTTTTAATCAAACCTATTAAAATTTATTTATTATTTTTCAAGCAAGACTCATTAAAATTTATTTTCAACTAATTTTAACTATCAATTATTTTCTAGCAATTAATTATTAATAAATTATTATTTTACCTAGTACCACTTAGGACTTTTCATCAAATAAACTCTAAATTATTTTAGCAAGATTTAAACCTTCAACATATTGTACCTATTTTCCAAACTGTAGTTATTTTAATATCAAACTAGATTTATTTTATAAACCCTTTTTATTTATTATCGAGCCTTAAAGCTTGGGACACTAGGGACATGATTGTAGTAAGTTGAGTTAGTTTTATTTGTGAAAATGAATCTTGGCTTGAGTTTGATTGTGGTTTGTATTTACCTCATGCGGGGTTAGGTCAACTGTTGGAGACCTTTGTTGTAAGCAAGGATCAGGTAAGCTCCTGCATAAAACCTGTTTGATGAAAAATGATTTTTTTTATGGCAAGCCAAATGTAGAGTGCATGGTCACTCATTTCTGTAAAGGCAATTGAGGATTATTTCCATTCTCATTTTAGACAAATAAATTATTTGCAAATCAAGGGGCGGTTTTACTCAAAACCTAAAATTCTTTCTAAAACCAGTTTTGCCCCAAACTTTGGAAAACCATAATTGCCATTTTCAAGTGGAACTATGTTTTGTTCATTTTTCCCATGTGGGATACGTTACGTTGAGAACTCAACAGGGGTAGACTAGTAGTACTAGTTTTGAAGAGCAAAAGTGAGTCTTCTGGCAGGAGGCCTCCTCCAGAAGATGAACTCAACTTAGAGAAACGTCAGTACTACTTAGTCATGCCGGTTTGAGCTAACAGTTTTTATTTCAGTCAAGTGACTGTGTTTTGCCGGAATGAACACCCTGTTGTTGTTTGGGTATAGAGAAGGAGGAGTATCTTGCCCGGTAGGCCGATCACCTACCTTTTGTCAGTCTGCACAAAGTGTGGCATTCTAACCAGCAGTATGCACAAAGGGTGCCATACTGACCATATGGACATGGGGCCCAACGTGTGGTAACCCATGACCACCCTTTTTGAGTTGTTGATTTTATTGTTCCTGTATGGTTTGAAAGCCAAAACACCACTGTTGTTTTTTTTAACATCATTCATTGCTTACCAGTATTTCTTTTGTCAGTCTGCATAAAGTGTGGCATTCTGACCGTTATATGGTTATGGGGCCCAACGTGTGGTAACCCATGACCACCTTTTGAGTGGTTGATTTTATTGTGCACTTGTATGGTTCCAAAAAGAGGAAAACACCACTCTTGCTTTTGACTAATGTTTATTACTTGCCAATATCTCTCTTATAAAGATTTCACACTTTGCATCCATGAACTGTTTTCACTGAACACCCAAAGCACACACGGACTTACTGAGATTTCTGTCTCATCACCTTTTTACCATGATTTTAGGCCGATCCTGCTGTGGGGATGAGTAGCTAGTGTTATCTGCCTTGGAAGAGAATGTTGTCTTTTATTTTTATGTATTGCTTTGGGGAGTTGAGAGTGGATGATTTTATTTATGGATTTGTTTCTCTTTTAGGATTTCATGGTTTTATTCATGGATTTATTCTTCGGTTGTAATAAATTTTAAGTAAAGTTATTATTTTTATCCTGCTATTTTATTTGTGTGACCTAGTTATAAAGACCCCTTGTCTTTTGGACGGGGCGATATCCCCGGCCCTGTTGGGCCTAGGTAGCGGGGTGTTACACCCAGAGCCAAGGCGACGCCGGTTGTGCCCTAGAGCTAAGGCGGTGCTTGATTTTTTCTACGTGGTTTTTGGTAAACTGAGGAGTTTTAGTATCTTCCAACTTCTACTCAGCCAAGAACTTTGTACCTCCAAGTTTAGGCACTTCTTAAGCCTATAAAAAGAGGAAAAACACAAGGGAAAATGGGGAGAATTCATTGATCATCATAGTAAATCACTCAATCTAAGGAGGAATTCTTCATTTCAAGGAGGGTTGCACAAGAAGGTCTTCAAATGAAGAAGAAAGAGGCTTGTCTATGAGTGCTTTCTTTTACTTTGTTTTCTTTTTCTTGACAATGATATGTTAACTGTTTTATTGTAATTCAACGTTGTTTAGATATTCATGATTTTTAGAGTTATTTGATCTTTTGATTAATTGGTTGTTATTCTTGGTATTCAATTACTTGTGTTTATTACGAGATTAGTTGGTTGGTTCTCTCCATTAACTTGCTGGACCAAAAGGGGTTGATGGTGGTTTCAATTTATTAATTTCATATTCTGTTGGCCATTGACTTGTTAGACCAAAGGGAGTTGATTGCTTAGAACTAGTAATTGAAGATTGATTGATGTCTTCCGAGACCAAGGGTTCATTGGTTTATTTCATGCTTTGAATTTTTCGAGACTAAGGGAATTTAACTAAAGATTGTGTTTAATGCATCTTTTGGATGAATTAGTTGAGACGAACCAAGTGATTCTAATTTATCTAGAAGATTGTGATTTCATGGATTGACCATCGAAGTGAGTCTACATTTATTCTTTATGATGTTAAGAGAGTAATTAGTTATGATGAAGGTTGGGTACTTTAAGATCATGTTTGTCTAAACAATTGTTTGAATTACGTACTTCTCCATCCTTGACATGTATATATTTATTTTATTTTCCTTTTTATTGTTTTTCACTTTATCAAGTCGGTTAAACAATTAAAGAAATGTGATTAATGTCTACTTGTTCCTGGTGGATCGACACTCGTTTGAACCCTATGCTCAATTAATGATGAGTACACTTGCTTATATGTGTGATTTGGGTTGAACGTTTTAATTTAAACTTAATTAGGAATGTGCTTAGTTTTTGTATGATTTTTACACCTAAGTCCGGACACATCAAATGTGCAAAACATATCATACAAATGGTTGCTTCTACGGAACAATTCTAACAATCTTCCACTTGTACTAGACATAATCATTTCTGTATCTAATACCAAATATCTGAACATGATCATCATGTTTCTTTTAGGATAATGAATTTAAGTAAATTAGCTATATTTTGATCAGTGGGAACTCTCTCTATCATTACATCTTTTCTATCAATGATTTTTGTAATCAAGTGATGGTGTGTAAGTACATGTTTGGATTGTTAATGAGACTGTGATTCATTTCCTTGTGTAATGGCTCCATTGTTATCATATTATAAGTTTATTGCATCAACAATGCTAGGTACCACTCTTAGTTTTGTAATGAACTTCTTGATCCAGACCGCCTCCTTAGCTACTTTGAAAGCTGCTACGTATTTAGCTTTAGTAGTTGAGTCGGCAGTTGTATATTGTTTAGAACTTTTCACACTAATTGCCCTACCTCAAAAAATGTACATGTATCCTGATTGTTATTTGTAGTCATCCATATCAAATTGGAAACTAGTATCAGTATAGCCCTTAACCTACAAGTCACCATCTCCATATATAAAGAATACATCCTTAGTTCTTCTCAAGTACTTAAGGATATTTTTGACAGCCACCCAATGACCTTCTCCATGGTCAAATTGGTATCCGCTCGTTAAACCAAGAGCATAAGATACACTGGGCCTAGTATATATCATAGCATACATAATAGAATGGATTGTTGAAGCATATGATATCTTACTCATGTGATCCCTTTCATCTTGTGTCTTAGGACATATAGATTTTGAAAGGCTTACCCTATGAGTCATAGGTAAGAATATTTTCTTAGATTGATCCATACTAAACCTCTTTAGTACTTTATCTATGTATGTAGACTGTGAAAGACAAAGCAAGCCTTTTGATCTAACTCTATAGATCCTTATTCCCAGAATAGGTTACATCTCCAAGGTCTTGCATGGAGAACTTCTTTGATCACCAAATCTTGATTGATTGTAGAATAGAGACATCATTTCCTATTAGCAATATGTTATCTACATATAATAATAGGAAAACAATTACACTCCCACTAACCTTCTTTTACACACAAGGTTCCTCCATGTTTTGTTTGAAACCAAATTCTTTAATTATTTCATGAAAATAGATGTTTTAATTCCTAGAAGCTTGCTTTAGTTCATAAATAGACCTTTGCAGCCTACACACTTTAGTGTGATCCTTGGATGTAAAACCCTCAGATTGTGTCATGTACACTTCCTTAGTTAGATTTCCATTAAGGAAAGCTGTTTTCATATCCATTTACTAAATTTCATACTCATAATGAGCGTCAAGTGCTAGGGAGTATCCTAATGGATTTCATCATTGCTACTGGTGAAAAATTTTCGTCATAGTCAACACCTTGTTTCTGATTGTAAACTTTTTCAATTTGTCACACTTTATAGGTAATCAATTTACCAACCATGTCGGTTTTCTTCTTGAAAACCCATATGCACCTATGGGTTTTATGTCTTCAGGTGTATTAACCAAAACCCAAACTTGGTGGTCATACGTGAATCTATATCTGACTTCATGGTTTCATGCCATTTGTCAGATTCGAAACTATTCAAAACTTCTTCATAAGTAGTAGGCTCATCATCTTCGACTAGCGATTTGTCATTGTGGTCAGTGATGAGAAATCTATATCTCTCAAGTGCCACACGTATCATACATAACCTACGAGGTTCTTTTGTATTAGATAGTTCGTCTATTTTATCAATAGATTTGGGATCAACTGGTTAATCATTGTTTATTCGAGTTTCATGAACTTTACTAACTTCAATTATACTCATATTATCTCCCTTGAGCATGAAATCCTTCTATAGGAAAACTACACTTGAAACAAGCACCTTGTTTTCAATATGGAGATAAAAATAATATCCACTAGATTTTTTTGGATATCTAACAAATAAACACCTGTCATTCTTATTTATTAATTTATCTGACTTTGTCCTCTTCACATAACTAAGACATTCCAAAAACCTCATATGAGTTAGCTTTGGTCTTTTACCATAAAATAGCTCAAAATGGGATAGTGTCAATTGTTTTTTACGGAACTCTTTTTAAAATATAAATAATAGTTTTCAAAGCATATCTCCAAAACGATTTTGGTAGATCAACAAAACCCATCATGGGTCAAACCATATCTAATAGAGTTTGATTCTTTCTTTCAAATACACCATTATGCTGAGGTGTATGCAGTTGTGTCCATTGAGACAATATCACATTATCTCTAAGGTAACTTAGAAATTCTTGACTTAAGTATTCCTTTTCTCGACCAGATCTAGAGTTTTAATGCTCTTATCAAGTTGTTTCTCTACATCATTTCTGAATTCTTTGAATTTATCAAATGCTTCAGATTTGTATTTCATTAAATACAAATACACAAATCAAGAATAATCATCAATGAAGGTTATGAAGTATTGATAAGCCCCTCGTGCTTGCAATGTCATTGGTCTACATACATCAGCATGTATTGGTTCTAATAATTACTTAGCCCTTTCCATTTTCTTAGAAAAAGAGGATTTAGTTATTTTTCCTAGTAAGCAAGGTTCACAAGTTTCATATGATTCAAAATCAAATAAGCCTAAGTCACCACTTTTGTGTAACTTAAGAATGTAATTCTCATTTACATGGCCTAAATAACATGCCATAAGTAAGATATGTTGGTATTATCTTTTCTTGTCCTTTTATTGTTTATAGTGGTAGAGGAGTTCTAACGATCGCACGGCTTCCATTACGGTCCTTATTAGAGATTGTGGTACCCCCGTGTCACCCTGGTAGTGAACCTGTATAGGATGAGGATTCTACAAGGATCTAGATAAAGTGGATAGATATAATTGATGCCCGAGATACATATTGTGATCAGTAAGCCCACGTTGGAGGTCATAGTGCAAGGTTTGTCCATAGAGAATAAGAAGAAACGGCCTTCCCTTTGATCGAGTTATCTTCTGGACCATTACCTAGAAGGGTAGTTGATTAGGGCTAAAATCATCACTATTTTCCTAGTTATTTGAGGGTGTTGTGATACATTTGTTATAATAACTAGGCATATTCTTTCATATTTGATATTTTACCCTTGGAAAGGTTTTTTGGAATTCTATTGCAGAAAATAATGAAAATAATGACAAAACCATCGTCAGTGCCCAGTCAGCACCCTGATTTGGAAAATAGGGGAATTTTGGATAGAAAAATAGAGCATACGGGGCCAACCAGAGCATGGCCGGTGGTGGCTGTATTCTGGTCCATGTCGGTAAGCTTTCCAATTGTTGTGCGAATTTGGTAAGTTCCAAGAGGTTTGGTATTTTCCAATCTCTATTCGACCCAGAATTCTTAGGGGGTGAATTTTAGCATCTTGGAAGCCTATTTAAACATGAAAATCAAAAGACACAGAGGGAAGAAAGGACCAAATCAGAAAATCACTCATTGAAGGAGGAATTTAATAAGTCAAGGAGAATTGTTCAAGAGAGTCTTCAAATGAGAAGAAGAAGGCTCGTTTTATGAGTGCTTTGTTTTACCTTTATTTTCTTTTTCTTAAGCAATTATATATTTAGTATTTCCATTGTAATTTGACATTATTTTTGAGATTCATGATTTATTAAGTAGTTTAATCTTTTATCAATTGATTATTCTTCTTGGTATTTGATTACTTATTTTGCTTACAGAGTTGTTTGATTAGTTTTTGTTACTAACTTGCTTGAAAAGGGGGTTGGTAATGATTTTAATTAATTAATTTCATATTTTTTATCTTTTAACTTACTCGAAAAAGAGGCTAATTGTCTAGAACATAGATAATCAAAGGTTAGTTGATAATTGTTAGAATATAGATTCATTGACTAATTTAATGTTTTAAATCACCTAGAATATAGAGGTTTATATGAGGATTGATTTTAATACATGTTTTGGATAAATTGATTGAGGTAGAATATGTTCACTAATATAATTAAAAGGTAGTGATTTTATGGATTGCAGACAAAGTGGGTCTATTTTAAGTCCTTCACACGATCAAGATAATACTTGATTGTGATATTGGCTAAGTGATTCATTATCATGTTTTCTAGAGCTTTTGTCTAAATCACATATTTTTACATCCTTGAATTGTATATATTTCTTTATATTTCTTTATTTTCTTTTTTTTCACTTTATTTGGCTAGTTAAACAATGAATGAAAAGTGATTAGTGTGTACTTATTCCTTTGAGGATTGATACTCGTTAATTCTCTGTATTATGTTTGCGAGGAGTATACTCACTTGTAAGTGTATTTTCAGATTAATGTTTTAATTAAATCTTGACTGAGAAATGGATTTAAATTTGATAATTTTATACACTTAAAATTTACGCATTAAGTTTTTGGCGCTGTTGCCGGTGAACAATATCATGAAAACTTGGATTTTATTGATTTAGCCATGTTTATATGTTTATATGTAAATATGTGTATATGTTCCTTGCATGAATATTTACCATATTTTGTTTTCTTATATACTTGTACTTTAGTGTCCCTACATGTTGTAGTTTTTTCTACCTAATTTGTGAACATGTACCTTAACTAACTAACGTGATTTAATATTGCACTGTGTATATATATCAGTAACAATGTCCTTTGTGTAGGTAAGATGGCCAATTGCGGAATGGGACGGTATTCTACCACGCCTCAAGGGATGACATCTCGACCATCCGACTCTGCTACCTTAGAAGGGGTGTTAGGAAAACTTGCCACCCATGTAAATAAACGTTTTCGTGAGATAGATGACACATTGGAAAAATTTGTGGACATGATTAAAAATATTGAAAGGCTAATTTGGTTTTTAACGGATTTAGTAAAAAAATCACCATTAAGGGTAGAAACACAACACGATTTAGCTACTATTACATTATGAAGTGGTAAGGAGCTATCTGATCCTAGCACAGAACTGGTACCATCTACAGAAGATGGGCCGAAACCAACCCTTCGTAGAGAACCTTTCAAAAAATAACCGAAAATATATGATTTTTAGCCACTGGTACCTTATCCCACTCGTATGTAAAAAGCAAGAAAAGATGCACAATTTGACAAGTTTAGAGAAATATTCAAACAACTACAAATAAACATCCTACTCGGTGAGTCTTTTATACACATTCCTAAATATACAAAGTTCCTCAAAAGCATTCTTATTAACAAAAAAAGGTTGGAGGAATTATCCATTGTGGTTTTAAATGAAGATTGCTCGAGCTATCTTGCAAGACAATTAGACTTTACCACGAAAAGAAAGTGATCTAGGGAGTTTTTCTATCCCTTGTCTTATTGGTACTCTTACATTTTTCAATGCATTAGTAGACTTAGGTGCTAGCATTAACCTTTTTCCGTATAAAACTTTTAAAAAGCTAAGCCTAGATATGCCCAAGCCCACTAGGATGAGTATTCAATTTGTGGATAGATCTATTAAATATCCTAGGTGAATAGTGAAAGATGTATTGGTTAAAATGGATAGATTTATATTTCCTATGAATTTTGTTATTCTTGATATGGATGAAGATTCTGAAGTTCCTTTGATCATAGGTTAACCTTTTCTAGCAACTACCAAAGCATTAATTGATGTTCATAGGGCAAAGTTGACACGTAGGGTTGGGGATGAAGAAGTCATTATCAAAATTCATAAAAGCATGCAACATCCTATTTCTTGTGATGGTTCTTCTTTAAAGATTGATATTCTTGATGAGTCGATCTATGATTTTGTATAGGAACCATTTGTCAAAAGCAATATGGACTTAATAGAACAATCTATTGCATATTTGAAGAATTCAATTGAGGGCCATAAGTTGGGAGAATTTGAGAAAATTGAAAAAAAATAGTTTGGGAAGAATGAAGTCATCCATTAAGGAACCACTAGAATTAGATCTCAAAGACCTTCCCGAGCACTTGCAATATGTATTTTTGGCAAATGGAGAGAAATTGCTAGTGATCATAGCAAAAGACCTTACTTGTGATGAAAAGACTAAATTGGTAAGTCTATTGGGAAAATATAAGGGAGTTATTGCATGAAAAATCACGGACATTAAAGGAATTAACCCTTCTTTTTGTACTCGCAAAATTTAGTTGGAAGATGGAGGCAACCCCATAGTGCAACCTTAATGTAGGTTGAACCCAAATATGAGTGATGTGGTAAAAGGTGAGGTGATTAAACTCATAGATTCCGGCATCATTTACCCTATTTCTGAAAGTATTTGGGTAAGTCCAATACATGCGGTACCGATGGAGGAATGACTATGAGCCTAATTGAGAAAAATGAGTTGATCCCAATGAGATTGCTAATCAGTTGGAGGGTTTGCATCGATTATAGGAAACTAAATAGGGCAACTAGGAAGGACCATTTTCCTCTCCCTTTCATTGACCAAATGTTAGAAAGGTTTGTTAGACATGAGTTCTATTATTTTTTAGACAGTTTTTCCAGCTACTTTCTGAAAAACCCTAGAGAGGGGGTGAATATAGTTTTTGGCAAACTAAAAATTTTCAAATCATCTGAAATACAGAATAATAATGATCATCATGTTTCTTGGACCAACATTATGGTAACAAAAAATGCTATTCAAGAACACTTTGAGATATATCCGGATTCAGACTAAAGCAAGAAATACAATGCAGTCAATGACGTATGTACAGAAATGAGACACAGAATGTATAGTGGTTCGATCTACCATGATCTATGTCCACTACTTTAAGCTCACACTTAAAAATTTTTAACTAGATTTTATTTAATCAACTTAATGAAATCAAACTGTACCATATACAAGAGAGGATCACTATAATTGATTTTTCAAAACCTCTCAATCAAATAATCAAATCAAGGCTCACCCCAAATGGGTTTTACACCATAACCTTGTACTATAAAGGAGATTGAATATCAATAGAACAGTAAAAGCACAAACACTTTGAGCAAATGTTCACTAAGGTACAAAGCACAAACACTTTTACCTTTTTGACACAAAATGAATTCACTTTGAAGCACTTGATAAAAGGAGATTTTTTTATTCTATTGAGCAATAGTGCTTCTTAGAAAAATGCCACAAAAATCTTGTGTCTAATCTTGTTTAAAGGCTTTTTATAGAGCCAAAAAGTGAAGTACTAATGCCTATTAAACGGCTATAATTTTTCTGTTAAATTTACTCGTTTTTTGGACTCAAGTTTTGGACGATGATGCATCTAAAAGGTAAGTCCAAAATGGCACCTTTTCAGGCAGAAACAATTCAATACTGTTTATAGGATTTTGGATGAATCTTTTGGATGTGGAATCATCCAAACTACTCAATCCAAAATTCTGAGATTTTTAAAACTTTAAAATCTTTTTCTTTGTGTACTTCATGGTAAATATCAATTGAATCAAAAGGTGAAGAGACATAGGAATTAAAAAGAAATACCTTAATAATACTTCCTAGTCTAAAGTTCTTCTATAAGGACTTCTTGGTATACAACTTCATAAACTTTGAACTTCGTTTGATCTCCTATACTTGAACTCATTGCTCAAGAATTGCTTAACAATCAGATTTGAATGCCTTAGAAAAACTGAGGTCAAACATATCCTATCACATATAGATTACACAAGTTAGTTCACATCAATATTTGTCAAAAGTTAAAACATAGGAGAAAGCCCTAAGGGCTAACAATCTCTCCCTTTTTAAGTTATAACAAATAAAGAATAATGATGTGTATAGTATAAACATGTTAATCTAAGAGAGATAAGAATATTTTTCATTGAAATACAATCTCTCATAATCGGACTCAAATAGTGCTTATGTGATTTTAAAAATATATATAAAGAATAAGCATGGCTTAAGAAGCCTATAGCCTAACTTATCTCCATATCCTTACGATTATTCCAAAAAGAAATAATGATTCAATAAATTTTTTAAAGGAGATATTGTAGGTACGTTAAATGATGAGATGCTCCCCCTTAATGTTTGCATATTTCAAAATGAGAGGGAAAACAGAAATCAATTTTGTACATCTAAAATGAGCATCCAAAACATTTTTGAAGGTATGTATAAAACCCTTATGGATATGACTTTTTGGATGTCCAAAAGGTGTGTGTCCAAAACAGTATGAATCTTTGAAAAAGGATTTTTGGATCAAGAAAATATGAGTCCAAAACTCCCCCTGACATAATGCGCGAAATAGTGAAAATTTCAGAATCTCAAAGAGTTTTAAACATAAAGAAAACATTCCTTCTGACTGAAAAAAAAATTGTCACAGAATTATATCAACATCTTATCTAGTCTCAAAGATACCTCAAATATGAAGAGAGTACTTTAAAAAAAAAAAAATCATGATATCAAACTAAAGTTTTAATTTTGTATAACAACAAACTGAAATCAAATATTATCAGCACAAAGTTTCCCTCAAGTAAATTTGTAGATAATATTGCTTTTGGCTCAAGTAATATCCCACTATTCCAAAAGCAGTTTCCAGTAATCATATTCAGTTAAGCAAACATTTCAAGTCAGTTTCTTATTTGTAGCAAATTCATATTTTTAGTCATAGCTAATTATTTTAGTAACTATCCTAAAATTTCCCAACCAGTATCATATCAGTTCATATCTTCCTAGTCATTCAGATCAGTTCATATTCATATCAGTCTAACATCTTCCCAATCATTCAGATCAGTTCATATCTTCTAAGTCATTTAGATCGTTTCATATTCATATCAATCTAATATCTTCCCAGTCATTTAAATCAATTCATATAAGTCTAATTTCTTCCCAATTATTCATATTAGTCTCATTCATATCAGTTTAATCTTCTCCCCCTTTGTCATCAATCAAAAAGAGTAATAACTGAAAGGAAGCAGAAGAAATAGAATATAGATAGATAGGAAATAGTCAGAATTTAAGCAGCATGCAGAATTTAAGCAATTATCCTTGTGCATAATTAAAGACAGAAAAGTAAATTGTTTAACTGCAAAAAAGTAAATTGTTCATGATATTAGAAAGAATATCAACTGAAGATCATTCTGCCAAACTGGTATTCTCAGGAAATGTTAATTCTTTCAGCTTTTGATCCAGCACCCTTTTCAGAGTGTTGACCAGTAATCATGTTGGATTTTCTTTTAACCACAACATGCCTCTATCTCTTTCCAGATGAGACATGTGGTTTGCAGGATGAAGAAGGTGCTACAGCTTCCTTAATCTGGGATTTTTCCTTGGTTTGCTCAGTAGCATGCACTTCCTCCATGGCAAGCAGTTCAATTTATTTTTCAATGACCGGTTCTTCTCTTGTTTCCTTTTCTTGAGCAGACATAGTATGGGTGGACACTGGGTCATCTATTTTTGCAGTCTTTTCTACTGCTGTCAATCTATTTCCAAGACTTTGAAGCTCAGAACTGAGATTATCCAATTTCAAATCCAGTGAATTGATAACATCCTAAATACTCATAGATAGTCTCACGTCTTTTTTCTTATCCCTTATCAGAGGATTCTACCTGAGGATCATTTTCAAGCTTTCTTTTTATTCCAATAGTAGGAGCAGACTTTCCTTCTACTTTAATTTTCATCAATCTTTCTTTTTCTTTACCCTCAGTATCTCTAAGTAGCATCCATTCATTGCCCACTCTTACATAACCAATTCTCTCAAAGGAATCAAAGCTGTAAACATTTATTTTTGTCGGATCAAAGGGAACTAAATTTAAATCAACATTAAAATAACTGAACACTTTAGATAACAGATTTCCAAAAGGCAAAGCTTTGCTAGAGGTATTCCTTGATTGCAGCATTAATGTGAAACTCCAGTCAAGACCAACCTTAGAGTAAGGGGGTTGGGATGCATATCATGCCTTATTTCATGATTCAATATATTTTTATATGATTTTTATGTGCTTTGAATTTGAGTTTTATTGTCTTGAAGCCTTGTTGGTGAGTATTGAGTGAGAGGGGCAAAATAGTAATTTTTGCATGAGGTGAAAATAGGAAGATAGTTTGAGGATTAAATAGGAATTAATTTTCTAGTTGAAATAACAAAAAGAGTTATTTTGGTTTAGTGGTTAGAGCTTTTGAATCAATTCTTGAGGTCTTGGGTTCAAATTCCATCATAGAAGCTTTAGCTTGATTAAATTTTATTTTTGCTTGGGGAAGAATAATTTCGGCCTTATGAGCTTGGAGTAAGGTAGGGATGATGTCCTAAGAGAGACATGTTAGGAGTAACCTCATTCTACCCCCTTACCCTACTCGAATTTCCTAAAGGGAATTCAATTTCCCTTGATCTTTGATTTTCCTTAATTCTCAACTCATTAGTTTGATCAAGTGATTCTAGCCATTTTCTTCCAGAAATTTCAGTAAAGTGTTGTGATCTTGTAGGATCAAAATGTCTTAGTAAAGGACTTCTTATGGTCTGAAAATGTGAAAGAGTTGTTGGAGATTTCAAGAGGAAAATTCCTTTAGTGAGCTTGCTGAAAAATTCACTCTAGCTACTTCATCTTCCTTCTTGGAATGGGCTGAAATTTTCCAGCTTATTGTGCCTTGATAGTGTCGAGTTTCTTAGCTATCATTCCCTCCCAAATGCTGCTAGAAAAATGGTCTTTAGGATCAGTTTGCAATCTGGATTTCTTGGCCATTTTCGGACTACTCAAAGTTGGAGCAACTACAGGAAAAATTCCTGTACAAATCGCCACTTTGAGAGTCCAAAACCAAGCTGTTTTCTTCCAGATTTTGTGCAGCACCTTAGGCATATTTTTCCTCCATGAAGAAGGCTGGAAACCAGCCTTGAATACCCCCAAAATTCCCCTTCAAACTCTCTGCAAGTTGGCTGGAAATGGCAGCCGAAAATCTGTCCAGAAAATTTCTGCCCAGCGAAATTCTGTGCAGGAAAATTTTCCAGCTTTGTTTCCTAATCTTCTTCCAGCCGAAACACCACCCTTGTTCTACATAATCCTTCCTTAAACCTCCAGTAATAGAGCTCCATTGTTTCCCTTAGGCTTTTACACGAAATTCGGCAATGGCTGTTCGAAAATCTCTCCAACAAATCCCTGCAATTATACTTGATTGATTTCCAAAATTCCAACCACCTTTGTTTAGCAACTTTCCATAATGCATTCCCCAAGTAACCAGACTTCTTCTTCACCATTGAGAACCCTACTTTCGGCCACCATAAGCTTCCATAAACCAGAATTAATCCCACCGAAATTCTGCTCAAACAGTCGGCCATGGCAGACTCCCAAAGCTCTCCAATAATCAAGATATTCTTGGAATATTTAGTTTTCAAATTCACTTCCTAAAAATATTCTTCAAGGATTGTAACAACTAACCTTTCCTTTTCCCTTCCAAATCAGAGAAACAACTTCCTAAACCCTACAGAAATTTGGCCAGCCCTAGCTCTCACAGAATTTCAGCAGCTACACAAATTCAATCTCTCGAATTCTCTCAACCTCCAAGAACACACACACACTACACCAAGAACACCTACCTCTTTCCTTCACCTAATACCCCTCCAAACCATCTCAAATCCTCTCTAAAACTTCCAGATTTGACCTACTTACTGCCGTGAGTCCATCAACCCCATTCTTAACATCAAACTCCACAAATTATCTTGCTACCTCGGATCAAAACCAGAAATTTCTGTGAAGGACAAGAACATCTTCAAGGTAAATTTATTCTAACAACTTCATCTCCTCCAATCTTGATCTCTAATGAGAACCTATGTGTATAAGCATGCTAATGGTTCCTTTTTCTCTCTCTTTCTCTCTCTCCCCCTCTCTCTCTCTCATGGCCGAAACCTCCCTCTCTTGGCCGGATGGCTCCTTTTCCCCATGTCCATGTTTTCGCCATCTCCCTTGGACAAAGTTAGGCATCAAGGAGTTGAGATCTATTCTAAACTCCTTCAAAGCATTCATCGATCAAGTAAGTCCCTTCAATCCTTCTTTTAAACTCTAGAATTATATCTCTAGGATGATGTTGTTAGTAGGTGGTGTTAGAATTCGTGGACTCCTAAACGCAGAAAACATCCACGAATCCCTCCCGAGGACCCAAGTAAACGATTAAGATGATTTAAGGTTTAAGAATTACCTCTGGTTGCTGTAATCAAAATCCTTCGATTCTAATTGCGCTGTTGTACGTTCAACCCGAACAATCACCAGACGTTGTAGTATGCGAACGTCCTCTATCGGATACACACCGCGAACTCACTCGATACCCGGGGAGTGCTAGCACCTAGGGTTTGAGAGGTTTTTTTTTTCTTTTCTGGTAGAGAATGGCACGAATGTTCTCAACCGAAAAATTAGACTATTGAAAAGACGGCTAGAGTTTTCTTAAAAACTCCCGAAGCTCTTAGAGTCCAACCCTAATAATATCTTATCATATTTTAATTTAAATTTAAATTAAATTAAAACTGATATGATAAGATTCTGCCATTATCTCGGTAATTTAACTAATTAATTTACCGAGTCAGATTGTTATAATCTGGACATCATCCAGATACATCAAATGTGGACATATTTCCAGATTCATTGTATCTGGTAATTTTCCAAGTACGATTAACTTAGACATATTTCCAGATTCATCGAACCTGGTCACCAGAAAAATAACCTAACAAGTTTGTTTACTGTGTGGCCCTATAGGTTCATTTAACACTGGCAGTGTGCCTAAATCATATTTAAATGGCCCACAAGTTATAAGCGGTTTCTAGCAAAATATTATAACTATCCAGGTTAAATGAAGATCGGTGATCTCTTTGAACCAAACCATAATTTTATATTTAGTCCTTTTGTCACACAATATCCAGATTAAGCATAAGGCACGGAGCATGTCATCCTTATTAAGCTTAATCAATTATTTCTTGATTTCATAGTAGACTGTTCAAACAAATAATATCAATATCTTAGATTGATATATTTGAGCACGGCCATGCATTTTTAACAGTCTAACTTATCAAGGGGCCCATTGATATCTCTCCCATAACTGAGAGGGATAAATTCCTTCACAATCAATCATATTCCTCTTCTTGATTTATTCTATATCCAACAGTAGTCTAATTTATTATCTGGCTAAAGACAACTTTAGACAATATCAAAATATAGAATTTATCAAGTAGGAAACTATGATGAATTTAGGTCGAAGGACTTTCAATATTAATATGGCTAGAAAGTAATTATGACATATTCCATGAAGTACTCTCACAGTGGGTCATGTCTAACACAATGTTCTCTAACATTTATTTATGTCTTGACTCGATATCACAAATATCCATGGCCAGTAAAACATAGCTATCAAGTCACAAACATACTAATCTTAATTTATTATTATTCCAATAATAATAATCGATCAGGGACAGTTTTAGAATAGTCATTGTATTCATTGTAGGGTTTTACTATCAAGTCACGTACTTGATGACCAACAAAACAAAACTCATTATTCATGGAAAGGAAAGCCTCATATTATTATATAAAACATAATGACAATAGTATAAGTACAAATTGACTCTAGGGCATATCCCCAACAGGTGGATGGTGATAGGATTCAAGTATATATATATTGTTGATATTGAAGCATGAACATTTGTATGATTGTGAAGGAGATGAGATTTATGCATGGAAGGATTATCTTGGTTGATTGTGTGATGATTTGAGGTTTGATGCATGAAGTATTTGAGATAAAGCATGCTAGAGATTATGTCACCTTTGGTGAATAGGATTTATATGCATGTTAGATTATTGAAGCCATGATCATATTTATGCTAGTAGAGGTTAGATCATGTCTTAATAAATTTAGATCTATACTTATGTGCATGATTTGGATGATTTGATGAATGGAAGGATTGCATATATTCTTGATTGTGGTTAGCCATAGAAATTTAACCACGATCTAGTTGTCCCTAAACTAATTTTATTTCATAAATAAAATATTTAATGATATAAAATTTTCCCAGTAAATGTCGAAAAACCCTAGGAAGGGTAGATTTAGATTATTATATACATAAAGGATATTTTGGTCAAATAAATAATAATTTTGCTAGAAAATAAAATAAATAAATATTATTTAAAATAAAGAAATCAATTGAAGCCATTTATGAAAATAATCATAATTAGTAAAATATTTATTAAATCAAATCCTTTTTTTTTTTAAGTTTACTTATTATTTTCCAAGCAAGACTCATTAAATTTAATCTCAACAAGTTTTAGCAACCCATTATCTTCTAACAACTAAAATATTATTAAATCATTATTTTACTTATTACTAGCTAGGACTCTTGAGACAATAAACTCTAAATTTTCCCCAGCAAGATTTAAACTTTCAACTTATTAGAAATTACTTTCCAAACCATTAATTATTTTAAATATCAAAATAGGCTCAACCTACAAACCTATTTATGTATTGTTTGGCCTTAAAGCTTGGGACGCTAGGATCATGGTAGTAGTAAGATGAGTTGATTTAAAATTGAGGAAGTGGATTGTAGCTTCGAATTGATTGTGATTTGTATTTGCCTATGTGGGGTTAGGTCAGCTGTTAGAGACCTTGTTGTTGTGAGCAAGAATTGGGTAAGCTCCTGCATAAAACCTGATTGATGTGAAATGTTTTTCTTATGGCAAGCAAAATGTAGAGTGTATGGACACTCATTTATGTAAAGGCAATTGAGGGTGGAACTCTCTCTTATTTCAAACATTTGAATTATTTAAAAAAATCAAGGAGCAGATTTGCCAAACTCAAACTCTTTCTAAAGCTGATTTTTACAAGGACTTCGGAGACCCTCAAAATGCCATTTTCATGTGGAACAATGTTTTGTTCATTTTATCCCAAGTGGGAAACGTCGTTGAGCACTCAATAAGGGTAGACTACTAGGACTAGTCCTTGAGGGGTTAGGGTAAGTCTCTCAGTAGGTGGCCACCTCTGAGGGGTGAGTCCTTCCGGATAGGACGTCAGTCCAGTGGGTCGTGCCGGTCCGAGCTAGCAGTGTTCTTTTCAGTCAAGTGACTTGTGTTTTGCCGGAATGGACACCCGGTTATGGTTTTGGTATAGAGAAGGAGGAGTATCTGGCCCAGTAGGCCGATCACCTACTTTTGTCAGTCTGCACAAAGTGTGGCATTCTAACCGGCGGTATGCACAAAGTATGGCATACTGACCATCCAGTTGTGGGGCCCAACGTGTGGTAATTCATAATCCTTTCTTAAGAGTGGTTGATTTTGTTGATCATGTATGGCTGCAATAGCTAAAACGCCACTCTTGCTTTTGACTAATGTTTATTGCTTGCCAATATTTCTCTTATAAAGATTTCACACTTTGCATCTATGAACTGCTTTCACTAAACACCCAAAGCACACACGGACTTACTGAGATTTCTGTCTCATCACCTTTTTACCATGATTTTAGGTCGATCCTGCTGTGGGGATAAGTAGCTAGTAGTATCTGCCTTGGAAGAGATTGTTGTCATTTAATTCTATGTATTGCTTTGGGGAGACAAGAGTGGATAATTTCATTTATGGTTTTGCTTTGGGAATCCATGGATTTATTCTTGGAGTATTTTGGGTTGGAATAAATTTTTAAGTTAAAGTATTATTTGTATTCTGCAAAATTTATTTGTGTGACCTAGTTATAAAGACCCCTTGTCCTTTGAACGGGGCGACATCCCCGGCCTTGGCGGGCTTAGGTAGCGGGGTGTTACAATTAACTTAGCGGGTAAAAGCCTAAAATTAATTTGCCTTCCTTCTACCAAAGTCAACATGATTACCATCTGCAAAATGCATATGGAGGTCTTATGACTAAAGCTCGAAACCATCATAGTAGAAACCATATAGTGCAAAATCCTTCCAACTCCAATCAGCCATTTTGTACTTCTGTTACCAAAGTTCCCAAAATTTTTTCCTCTAGCAAAGATTTCCTCAAATTTCTTTAATTAAGAAATGTCATTTCCCTCTGGAATTTTATGTGATACCCCAGTCGAAACCAACCTTAGAGTAAGGGGATTGAGATGCATATCATACTTTATTGCATGTTTAAATATGTTTTTATATGATTTTATGTGCTTTGGATTTGTGATTTATAGTCTCGAGGGCTTAATTATGTTTATTGGGTAAGAAGGGCAAAATGGTAATTTTTGCTTGAGGTGAAAATAGGGAGATAGCTTGAGGATTAAATAGGAAAAATATTTGGGAGAGGAAATAAGAACAAGAGTTGATGTGGTTTAGTGGTTAGAGCTTTGGAATTAATTCTTGAGGTCTTGGGTTCAAATTCCATCATTTGAGTTTTAGCATGATTAAATTTTATTTTTGGTGTAGGAAGGCTATATTTTCGGCCTTGTATGCTTTAGGGAAGAGTAGAGGTGTTTTCCTATGAGAGACATGATAGGAGTATCCTAATCCTACTCTTGTGCCCTACAAAAATTTGTAAGGGAATTCATACCCTTCTAGATCCTTAGTTTTTCTTGCTTCTCATTTTCCAAATTGTTCAATTTATTCAAGCTAATTTCATTCTAGGAAAATTCCAGCAAAGTGCTATTGCTTTGTAGGTTCAAAATGTCTAATTGTAAGACATCTTATGGACCAAAAATGTGTACGAGCTGGGAAAGGTTTCCAAGAGAATTAATCTCCATAGTGAACCTTCAAAACTCCATTCTAGCTATGTTCATTTCCTTCATGAAATATTCTGGAATTTCTTTTCTGCATCTTAAGCCTTCAAGGTGTTGAAATTTTCAGCCATCATTCCCTCCCAAATGCTACCAGAAAATGGCCCTCTTGACCAGCTTGAAATCTGAAATTTTCTGTCCAAATTCGGACTGCTCAAATATTGTGCAAAACCAGAAACTTTTCTGGGCAAAATTGCAGCATAGGTGAGCTTAAACCAAGCTGTTTTCTTCCAGTTTTTCTCCAGCACCTTAGCCACGTTTTTCCTCCATAAAGAAGGCTAGAAACCAACCTTGAAAGACCTCTGAATACCTTTTCAAGTCTTCTGCAAGCTGACTGGAAAAAAGCAGCAAAATCTGCCCCAAAAAATTCCGACAACTTGCGAAAATATGTTCAGGAATTTTCCAGCTTTGTGCTTCTTCAGCCTTGTCCAAAATCTTCATCATTTTTCTGTACAAACTTCCCTTGAACAGCCATGAACTAAGCTTCATCATCTTCCCTACCATTCTGCTCGAAAATCAGTCCATGGCTGCCCCTAAAAACTCTCCATCAATCACTCCAATCAAACCATTGATTGAAGTCCAAAATTTCAGCAATCTATTTTAGCAACATTCCATGAATTAAACCTCCAACAACCAGAAAATCCCTTCACCATTGTACTCCATATTTTCGGCCACTATTAAGCTCTCTTGAACAGCTTTCATTCTAGTAAAAATCACAGACAAACAACCAGCCATTAGAGCTTCCCAAAAACTCTCCATTGATCAAGATCTTTTCACCATATTTTGTTTCCAAATTTGGTTCCCTAAATTATTCTTTTAGGATTTCAAACAACTAGCTTTACTTTTTCCTTTCAAATCAGAAAATTCAATTTTCTAAACCCTCCAAATCAGTTGGCCACTCTCTCCTACACAAAATTTCGGCCATCCCTCTCCCTAATCTCCCTATTCTCTCCATTCTCTCCAAACCAAGAACACCTACTAACCCTCCTCACGCCTAAGACCACTCCAAACCACTCCAATCTTCTCCAAAAACTCCAGATTGCATCTACTCAACCCCTTGAATCCACTTCTGCAATTTTTAACATCAAACACCAAAATCGAAGTCTCTCTTTAGGATAAAAAATCAGTATTTTTGTGAAGGCTCAAGAACACCTTCAAGGTAAGTTTGTTCAATCAACTTCATCTTCACTAATCTTCAATCTCTAATGAAAATATAAGTGTTTAAGCATGATAATGGATTCTCTTCCTCTCTCTCTCTCTCTCTCTCTCTCTCTCTCTCTCTCGGCCGAATGCTCTCTCCCTTTTGGACGAATGGTGACTTCAACCATGGCCATGTTTTCTTCCTCTCTCGTGGACGGATCTAGTCTCCTAAGAGTAATATCCATTCAAAACCACTTCAAGGTACTCATCAATCAAGTAAGCCTCTTCAACCATCTTTTTAAATTCCAGATTCATGTCTCTAGGGTGATATTGGAGGGAGATGAATTATGATTAGGGTTTGAGCATGTATTGCTGTGATGAGTTGAGATTGAAGCATGAATAAATGTGTGTATATGATAGAGATGTGATTGATGCATGAGTTGATTGTCTTGGTTGATTGTATGGTGTTTTTAGGGTTTAATGCATGTCTCCATGTCGTGGGTGATATTTGTGATCAAGCGTGTTAGAGATTATGTCACCTTTGGTGAATAGGATTTATATTCATGTATGATTGATAGAACCATAACTATATTTATGCTAGTAGAGCTTGAATCATGCCTTGGTAAATTTAGATCTATACCTTTATTCATGATTTGGATGATTTGATGAATTGGAGTGGAATATATGTTCATGATTGTGGTTGGCAATAGAAATATGATCATGACCTAGTTGTCCCTAAGCTAATTTTATTTCACCAATAAAATTGTTTAATACTATGATTATACTAGTAAATTTCGAAAACCCTAGGAAAGGTGGATTTGGACCTTTAAATATATAATAAGGTTATTTTAGTCAAATAAATGATAGCTTTTGTTAAAGAAATAAAATATATAGATATTGTATAAAATAATAATATCAAATACAGCCTTTTATGTAAATAATCATAATAAGTAAAATATTAATTTTGTAAGTCTTATATTCATAAATACTATTAAAGTTTATTTATTATCTTTCAATCAAAATCTATTAAAATTTACTTACAACTGATTTAAGTTACCAATTATTTTCTAGCAAATAATTAATAATAGATTATTATTTTACCTAGTACCACCTAGGACCCTTTTATCAAATAAAATCTAATTTATTTTTAGCAAGATTTAAACCTTCAACTTATAGTACCTATTTTCCAAACCTTAGTTATTTTAATATCAAGCTAGAATTATTTTATAAAACCTTTTACTTCTTACCTAGCCTTAAAGCTTGGGACACTAAGGACACGATGGTAATAAGTTGAGTTAGTTTTAATTGTGAAAGTGAATCTTCGGCTTGAGTTTGATTGTGATTTATACTTATCCTAGGCGGGGTTAGGTCAACTGTTAGAGACCTTTCTTTCGGGTAACGATAAAATAAGTTCCCTTACATTCATAAAATTGATTTTATTTTATTATCTTGGTTTGAAAGAAAGGTTGGTGAGTATCTCTTGCAAACACGAAATATTAGCACGATAGCTAATTTTTGAAAATTTCTATATTTGGAACCTTCTTATTTTGGAAACTTTCTACATTTGAAAACTTCTAATTTTAGAAACTTCTAGATTTATAAATTTTGAAATATGTCAAGCATGACTTAGGAGCCAAGCATCAAACATTTTGATTTGTTTTTGAATATGCAAGAGATGAATTCTTGATCATGCATATACTTTTCGAAAATCATAACATAACTTATTTGAGCTTGTGGCTCATTCACTATGAATACTTGGAATAAATTATTAACTTAAAACCATGCCTTCTAAAATCTTTGTGTGGGTTGGAAAATGCTATTTGGAATTGTATTGAGCTAAATTTTGTAGGTTCGACTTTGGAGCCTTATGAATTGTGAAGATTGAATAATATTGAGTACTCAATAGGGGCTAGACCTTTATACTAGCCTTTGGTTGGTCTGGGGATATCTCTCGGTAGGTGACCACCTCCGAGATGTTGACTCTTTTCGATCAGGGCATCAGTATAGAAGGTTGAGCCGTCCTTAGCTAGTGACGGGGTTCTAGTAGACCCGACGATCGGAAGTGGGACAACCGGATTGGTTTGAGTGAGAGAGGGAGGAGAATCTCACTCGGTAGGATGTACACCTACCAGGTGTTAGGGGTCAAGTGCTTCACAGAAGTGAGAGCCACCTCTGTGCCCTTTCGCCACCTGACGGGGGTCATGTGCTTCACCTGGTGTGAGAGCCACCGCTGTGCCCTGTCACATTAACTTAGTTGCTTTAATTGATGAGCTATTTTTGTGGAACTGTTCTAAAATGTCATTGGAATTTTATTCGAAGCTTAATATCTTTTAATTATTCATATCTTTCCAAACAGAATATTTTAAGAGCATTTTGCTTCATGGCTTCTCACTACTATCTTTCAAAAAATAAGAGTTAAATTTGTAAAGAAGGCATGACCAAGTTTTTGGTACACTGTTAGTGCATGCATCATGAAAAGTGTTTTTATCTTTTTAGCCCAACTCACACACGGCTCTTACTGAGATTTTTATCTCATCACTCTTTTTCCCATGATTTCAGGTCGATCCTGCTGTGGGATGAGTAGTTAGTTGTAGCCTGCCTTGGAAGATTTTTCTAATATTTATTTTGTGTAATGCTTTGGGAGTTGGAAGTGGATAATTTTGTTTTTGTATTTATTTTGAATTCTTAGTTTGTAATAAATTTTAAGTTTAAAGTATTATTTTTATTCTATTATTTTGATTATGTGACCTAGTTATAAAGACCCCTTGTCTTTTGGACGGGGCGACATCCCCGGCCCTGTCAGGCTTAGGTAGTAGGGTGTTACATTTTATTCAACTCAAAATATTGAATTCCTGCATCCCTTACATCACAGATCCTATTTAGCTAATGGTGATCAAACACAATATCTTTTCCTTTAACTCTTGACACATAACACCGAATTATAAAACCTCTCCTAGTTTCCTCAAGATAACCTTTTCTTAAATTGGCATAAAATTCCCAAATAAGTGGAGTAAATAATTTTTCATCAACAGAAAATAAACTTCCCCATCCAATGTGTTCAAACATATCTAATACATTTGATGGATTTAGAAAGGCCGAAGGATTAGCACAATTTCCAGAAATAACTATTCTATTCCTTGAAACCCAGTCATTGTAATCAGATTCACATTTAGAGTCTATGAAATAAAGTACCTAATTTCTAGAACTCACTTGTTTCGGTGAAAACTTTGATGAGTCATAATGTGACATCGAGAAGTCTGGTTTATGGGAGATTTCTTTTCCTTTCGCTTTGCTTAAAATTGAATGTTTCTTCTTCATCTTCGAAGATATTTTGTGCACCTTCTCGGGTTTTGGTACAGATGATTTCGTTTTTGCCTTTAGTAAGATTAGGGTTTTTTTTTTTTTTACTGACGGTTTTCTTTGAAGAAGAAGAAGACAGAAAGTTTTGGAGGATGTCGTTTACAAAGATTTGTAGAAAAACAAAGTGCTTTTGAATGTCTAGAGAAATGTTATATAAAGTGCATTGAAAAGATAAGTTTGTGATAGAAATTTAGAGAAACGAGAAAACTAATTTTTTGAAATTCAAAAATTGGAATATGGAAGCAATTATTTTTAATGAAAGTATAGAGTATAAAAAAGATGTTTTGGATTTTGACCCAACTCGGAATAATCATCCAATCGAAACTTTTTTCAGAAATGCATTTTGGATTCGGGATTTGGACATAAGTACTGCGTCCAATGAATTGTTGGTGTGTTTTGGATACAAACATTGTGTCCAAAAACTTTGTCTTCACTAATCCTGCAAAATAAAGAAGACTTATGCCAATAGGTTAGTTATGAGATTTTTGTAATTCCCAAACCTCTTCTTAGATTGTTGAATCTTTCTTCAGCTAGAGGTTTAGTGAAGATATCTACAAGTTGTTCATCAGTTGAAATATATTCAAGACACATATAGCCTTTCAGCACATGATCTTGGATGATGTGATGTTTAACTTCTATATTCTTTGTCCCAGAATATTGAACATGATTTTTTTTTTTAGATTGATAGCACCTGTATTATCACATAATATAGGTACACAATTAAAGTTAAGACCACTATCAAGCAATGTATTCTTCGTCCATAAAATTTGTGGACAACAACTACCAGCTGCAATGTATTCAGCCTCAGTTGTGGATAAGGATACACAAGCCTGCTTTTTGCTATGCGATGACAGAAGAGAGTGTCTAAGATATTGACAATGGCCACTAGTACTTTTTCTTTCAACTTTACAGCCTACATAATCTGTATCAATGTATCCTATAAGATTGAATATGTTAATATGAGGATATCATAAGCCATAATTATATATGCTAATTAGATATTGAAGTATGCGTTTTACTGCACATAGATGTAACTCTTTTGGACAAGATTGAAAACGAGCACAAAAACATACTAAAAACATAATGTTAGGTCGGTTAGCAGTAAGATAGAGTAAGCTTCCAATCATACCTCTATACTTATGTTCATCTACCTTCTTACCCTTTTCATCATGATCAAGTTTTATAGAAGTACTCATAGGTGTGTAGATTTCTTTTACTTCATTCATTCCAAACTTTTTGAGCAACTCCTTGGCATACTTAGTTTGATTTATGAAGATTCCATCCTTGGTTTGCTTAATTTGCAGTCTGAGGAAGAAGTTTAGTTCTCCCATCATACTCATTTCGAATTCTTACTACATTGTCTTAGCAAACATCTTGCACAAAGAGTTATTAGTAGCACCCAAAATGATATCATCAACATAGATTTGAACAATTAGTATATCACCGAAATTATTAGATTTGATGAACAAGGTGGTATCGATCAAACCTTTTGAAAAACCTTTTAAAATTAAGAAACCACTAAGCCTCTCATACCAAGCTCGTGGAGCTTGCTTTAATCCATAAAGAGCTTTAGAAAGTTTGAAAATATGATTTGGAATGTGCTCATGAATAAAACCAGAAGGTTGTTCAACATATACTTCCTCCTCAATAAAACCATTTAGAAATACACTCTTAACATCCATTTGATAGAGCATGAAATTTTTGAAAAATGCAAAAGCAAGAAGCACTCTTATAGACTCTAGTCTAGCAATAGGAGTGACTGTCTCATCATAATCAATACCCTCTTCTTGATTAAATCCTTGGTGACTAATCTAGCTTTATTTCTAATCACAGCTCTATTTTCATCAAGTTTATTTCTAAATACCCGTTTGGTACCAATAACTGGACGATCAAGGGGTCTGGGAACAAGTTTCCAAACTTGATTTCTTTCAAATTGGTTTAATTCTTCTTGCATAGCAATAATCCAAAACTCATTGTGCAATGCTATATCAATATAGTTAGGTTCTATATTTGAGAGAAGAGCAAAGTTATCAATGAAATACCATCTAGTTTTAACTTCATAGTTTGGATCACCAATGATTTGTTCATTGGGATGACCTATTTTTATATTTCCAATCTTTTGGCAATTGTTGATTCGTAGAATCTTCAATTTATTTATTTTTTCTTTGTTCAGCTTGTAGCTCTTCAATTTCTTCTTCTTTTGCATGAGTGTCTTGTGGTGGAACTTTGAGTTGATCTATTCTGACTTCCTTTGAACTTCCTACATCATCATTATCCTTCTTTGAACATAAATGTTAGATTTATCAAATACAATATACACAGATTCTTCCACACAAAGAGTTCTTTTGTTGTACACTCTATATGCCTTTTTGTTAGAAGAGTATCCAAGAAATATGGCCTCATCAGACTTCTTGTTAAATTTTCCAAGATTGTCTCGGATATTAAGGATAAAACATTTACAACCAAATACTTTAAAATAAGAGATTATTGGAGTTTTGTCAAACATAAGTTCAAAATGTGTTTTTCTCAAAAATGATCTCAGCATAACTCGATTTACTATATAGCAAGTTGTATTAACAGCTTGAGCCCAATAGTATTTTGGAAGGGCATTTTCACAAAGCATTGATCTAGCCATTTTTTGCAAAGTGCGAATTTTCCTCTCAATAACACCATTTTGTTGAGGAGTTTTAGCTGTTGAAAAATTGTGAAAGACTCCATTTTCATCACAGAAATGTGTAAATTCATTGTTGCAAAATTCTTTACTATTATCACTTCTAATAGAAATTAGTTTGCATCCAATAGAGTTTTGGATGCATTTAATCAGTTTCAAAAATTCAGAAAAGGCTCCATCCTTTTGTCTAAAAAATAAAGTCCAAGTAAATCTAGAGAAATCATCAACTAGTACATATGCATACTTTTTACCTCCAAGACTAATAGTCCTCATTGGTCCAAACAAATCCATATAAATTAATTCGAGAGGTTTTGAGGTTGACATAATTTTCTTATGTTTAAAGGAGGTTTTGATTTTTTTTTTTCCAAATTGACATGCATCACAACTTTTGCTTTTAACAAAATTCATTTTGGGCAGTCCCCTAACAAGCTCTTTTGAAGACAGTTTATTTAGTAAATCAAAATATACATGACCTAATCTTTTATGCCAAAGATAACTACCATTGTCATGTATGGATAGGCATCTAATACCATTAGTTATATGGTCATTTAGATAGAATACATACACATTTGCAACACGTTTGGCAATAAAGATTGTTTTAAGATTTGAGCTATCCATTATAGAACAATAATCTCTTTCAAAGATGACTTTGCAGCCATTATCACATAGTTGGCTAATGCTAAACAAGTTATATTTCAAATCATCAATTAGTAACACTTGTTTTATAATGGTTGAGGAACCTTTACCAATATTGCCAATGCCAAGAATCTTTCATTTCTTCTTGTCTCCAAATGTAACAAATCCTTCATTTGTGCTCTGTTTATCCGCTAACAAAGCTGCATTTCCAGTCATGTGTCATCAACAACCACTATCCAAGAACCATTTACTGAAGCTCAAAGAATGTGCCTATAGATGAGAATGAGGAATGATTTTTGGTACCCACACTTTTTTAGGTCCATGAAGGTTAGTAACATTTCCTTTGATTTTCAGAAAGTTATTCCACCAGATTCCACTTTTCTTTTAATAAGACATCTCGATACTATATGTCCCGTTTTTTTCACAATATATGCAAGCTTTGTGTGTTGGGTAACATAAGGCATATTTAACAAATTAAGGCTTGTGAATTTTGTCCTTATTCTCATGTCCATATTCTAAGCCATTTCGATTTCCAGCATTAACAATTCTAGGCTTGTGAATTTTGTCCTTATTCTCACGTCTACATCCTAAGCCATTTCGATTTCCAACTTGATGTTGAGTTCTGAAAATTTTTTCTAGATTTCTTTTACTATTTGTGAATTTTTCAATACATGTGGTAAGATTATTGATTCTATTTTTCATGTCATCAAAAGTGTAACACCCCACCTTTTTACTTTCGGTTGGTTACTACCTGTAATAGGATGAGAATTTATATCAACGGCCAGAACAAAACTTGATCGGTGTATTGACACGAACACTCTGGAGAAATAAAATTTTGTCGGGACCTGGATGTAATTATTGGATTTGTTTTACCCGAACCCTAAATTTTTAGAAGGCTATTAAGATTAAAAGAATAAGAATTTTAGGGTACTCTAGAAAGAGAAATTGATCAATGCAATGAGGCACACGTTTTGGTGCGAATTATGCTACCCGGGGTATCGGGGGCATTTTCGTCATTTTGACCGCGGTCGCGACTTTGACCACAAATTTGACCAAGTAGAGAGGGAATTGAAGAATTTAAGTGTTACCAATGGATTCAGTGGAATTTTTGGAGTTGGGTAGTGAAATAAAATATTTTTCATTACGAACCCGATTTTGGTCATTTCTGAAGAAAATGAAAAATTACGGTTGGAAATGGGACGTGTGGCTTCTTATAATTGGTGGATGAAAATAAGTGTCATTTAGTGATTGGTTAATGAGGCCAAGTGTTTCTATTTGATTGGTTGTGATAAAAAAAAAGGAAGAAAAAATAAAGAAGAATGGCCCACAAGAAATAAATAAGAATGGTTCACAAGAAATACATAAGGATGGCCCACAAGCATGGAAATTTTGACCAAGTTGGACCACCTTTTGACTTCATTTGACCAAGCTTAATTAAGCTAATCTTTATTTGAGTAAGTTAGTCAAGGTTGATTATGCATGGCCATGCAAGATTAGAAAATATCTATAATGTTCTAAGAGTTTCTACCTTTTTCTATAAATTTCTTTAAGGTTCTAGAGTACTCTAAAGTTTTCCATAAGTTTCTACAAGTGATGAGTCATCACCTAAAGCTTTCTAGAAATTGTGGTTCATCATTCCATGTGTACCAATTACATTTCAAAGCTTCCTACTTAAGAGTCCTACATAAGCCATGACAAAAGCATGTGATGATGTAAGGCATTACATAAGCAAAGCTTCCTATACAAGCCTTCTAACATCAATAAATAGGCCATGACGGCCAACTAAAATGGCTTTAGATAGCCAGAATTTCGGAGCAAACAAGAGAGAAAATGGAGAAGAGAAAAGAAAAGGAAATAGAGAAGAAAGAGAGGGAGAAACCAGAAATAGAGAGGAGAGAAAGAGAGAGAGAAAAGCAAGAAGATGCTTGGACTGTCCAGCCTCCAAACGCAGCAAAGAAAAGCTAAAGATCTACCTTACTTGAAGTAAAATTACTATATAAAGCATGGAGATCATTTTGGTATATATATTGTGAGAAGTTTATGTGTGATAGTTAGGTGAAGTTGTGTGAAAGCTGTCCTTGTGTGCAGAAAATTCTGGGAGGTTTTATGTTCAGTAAATATGTAAAGTTTCTGGATTTTAATGAAGCAGGCATATATCTTTGTAGCTAAGGATCATAGAGACATTTTAGAATAAGTTTGACGTTAATCGGATTTACGAATCAAAAGTTATGGTGAAAATAGTAAAAGGTGCCAAATCAGTGACGGGATTTTTACTACTAGAATTTTGTGTGCAAAACTGAACAGAATGGACAATAGAATTGGTACTCCATGAATGGGAACTAGTAAAGAAATGTCTTAAGGATATTTTACAATTGGTTTGACATCATTTGGATTTGTGGATTAAAAGTTATGGGCAAAACAAGTTAGGGTGTCAAACTGGAAAATTGCAGAATGTTAAGGAAAGAATGAATAGTGAAACTAAGTCAAAACTACTGAGGCTGTTTTTGCCCAGTACCGTGATGCTGGAACCAGAAACCTAAAAACGGCCTATAATGAATTAAATTTAAGAGTCTCATGGTCATTTTGGTATATCATGGAGCCAAATCGGAGCTGTAAATTAAAAGTTATGTGCAAAACAAATGGTGTGTCAAACCAGTGAAATTCCAGAAAAGTAGTCCGGAAATGAATGGACTTAAGAGTGATTAATTATGTGATTTTGGACAAAACAATTAGGGAAACATGAGGTGAATCCCTTGTTTATGAAGTGAGGAAGGATGTGGAAAAAGGAAAATGAAAGAATTGATCAAACGATGGGAAAACAATGCGAACGAAAGTTGAACATTTTTCTTAAGCATCGGCTTACCGTCGGCCCCAACGGCTAAACGACGGTTGAACGTCGGCTAACTGTCGGGCACGTTGGCTACCTGACGGCTATTTTTTTGGCCAAACACCAATTGACCCGAAAACAATGTTTGGTGTAGTTTTAGCAACAAACAGTTAACGAAATGTCAAAAACGGTAGGAACGGAGGATAGACAGTCGTGAACGGAATGAGAGGCTTATGACACGAGGTGAGTCCCATTGATTTCTAAACCTTTTTAAAGGCTAGTATGCTTTGATTTCTATGGAATGCTATGTTTTATGCCATTTTGGAAATCCTCGAATATGTTTAATGTTTACATGAGCAACATTTGCTTTTATGCTATTTCGGACTCGAATAAATTTCATATTCAGCTTGGAAACCTTCCTGGATGTTTAAAACACGAATTTGTGAATTTAGTCCTTTTCAGATTAAATATTTGGGATTTCTGAAAAATGGTAAATTTTGGGTATTTGGAGAATAATCCAGGTATCTTTATTGGAATATTTTATGAAAACTCTTAGAACTCGGGTATTCGGTAAATGACCGAAATATCCTTATTGGAACTTTTGTGAATATTTTTCAAATTGGGTAAGGGTAAAATGACCCGGATACCCTCAAAAAGTCTTCTGGAAACTGGCATGGGTGAAATGATCCGAATACCTTTGGAAAAATTACTTTTGTGATCAAGTACGGCCCCAGAAAATAAGAAATGTTTTGATTTGGAAATCCTGCGGGATCAAATGGCCCCCTGGCCTGATCAGTCAGATGGGGTTGGTATTGTTGCTGAGTACTCAATAAGGACTTTGATCTTTGTACTAGCCCTTGTTAGAGATAGACGACCCCAAGTAACCTGATCAGTTCTGGGGATTGTCTTACTCCAAACAGGGCGACAGGACATTGTGATGAGTCGTCCCTGGCCAGCCGTTGTGAGCCCGGCAATTGCCCGTTGATTATGATTGGTGGGTTGTTCATATGAGACCGAGCGGGGACACTCGGTGTGTTCAACCCCTTGCCACCTCGATGGTGATTGACGTCAGGATTGGGACCCCTGGCTTATGGTGGCAAGTAAAAGATCCCTAAGTGCACGGTGAGGTACATTAGTACGCTGTTCACCCTTCCGGCATGACAACGGGGGACGTGCTGTAAGGCGCAATCCCTGGCACAAGAGACCGTGTAGCCGAAGGCGAAGTTCTTTGAACTTTGCACGCGGGTCACACTTCTAGATGGGGAAGAACCCGCATTTATTGAATTGGGGGCCGTGTGTTTGAAAATTACTGTTTTTCGAACGTATATGATAAAATGACCTGAATTTATCAATTATTGCTATTTTCCCTGTTATATAATTTACTTCAGCAAAGATTTTGAAAATTGACTCTCTTTTAAGGGAAACACTGGTACACACACAGGACTCACTGGGTGATTTTTCACTCACACGTGTCTTTTATCTTACTTTTTTTTTTTGTAGGATCCGGAATTGGAAGAACCTACGGATAGAGGATGATACCACAGTGACAACAGAATAGGTCCGGATGTCTCCTCTTTGGACCTTATATACTCTATTGATTATTCATTATAAAGATCCCTTGTCTGGGTATCTGGACGGGGCAACACCCAATATTGGTATGTTTTCGCTGTTACCTTCAGTAGGGGTGTTACAAAAAGTGCTAACCATACTTTCAAGAGTTTGAATTCTATCACACAAATTTCTATTTTCCAAAGATGCATATTGTAAAGTAGTCATGATCACATCTTTTTCAATAATAGCACTCACATGTGACTCAGGGGACATTTTGTTATGACTTAACAACATTTCGTTCTCTTTTATCAAACAGTTAATCTTCAACTTCATTTCTTTATTTTTTCTGGGCAGTTTTTTTAGTTCATTAAACATATCAATTAAAAACTCATTCAGATTATCATGCTTTTCAGTCATAGATATAAGCGAATTAGACATAAAATTTTTTATAGAAGGGTATACCTCGTTTTCCATGGCCATGAAGCATATGTTCGTAGTTTCATTCTCAGAATTTTCATCTTTAGACTCAGTCTCATTTAAGTCCTAAGTTCCCATCAATCATTTACCTTTCTTTGCCTTCAAGTTTTTCTTTTTTCTAAGCGTTCTTCCTTCCTTACCTTTTGCAACTGGACAATCAGCAATGAAGTGTTTAGTACTTTTACATTCATAACATTGAGGTTTGAAAGCTGGGGTTTGTCCTTTCTTTCTCACGAACTTCTTTCCACTTTTGTAGTTCCCTTTGTTGAACATTCTTCTGATTTTTTTTTTTTTTTTGCTATCATAGCCAAATCTTCATTGTCTATTTTTATACCCTCACTACTGTCAGATTGACTAGTTTCTTCATTTTCTTTTTTAAATTTCAATGCTATTCCTTTTTTTTCTTTTATCATGATGATCAGATTCTTGAAACCTTTTGAGTTTCATCTCATGTGTTAGAAGAGATCTGATCAGCTCTTCGGTTGGTAAGGATTTTAAATCCTTGGATTTTTCCATTGCAAGAGCTTTAGGCTGCCAGTTTTTAGGTAAGGCATCTAGAATTTTTTGATTTTGTTCCCCAATGGAATAAACCTTCCCATAGGCTTTGAGATCATTTGTGATATTAGTAAATCTGGTGAACATATCAGTGATGCTTTCATTCAGCTTCATTGCGTATAATTCATAATAATGAATTAGAAGCCCCAATTTTGATTCTTTAACTTGGTTTGTCCCTTCACGGGTGACTTCAAGTAATTTTCACATTTCATGGGCTAAATCGCAACCACTAACTCGATTGTATTCAGTCGCATCTAGTGCACAGTATAAAATGTTCATAGCCTGAAAATTTAAAGTCATCTTAGCATTGCCTTCAACACTAAACTCATTATTCTATTTAGTCAATTTTATGCCATCAACAACTTTTGATGGAATAAAAGGACCTTTCTCTATCAAATTCCATAACTCAAAGTTGATAGAACACACATAAATTTTCATTATATTTTTCCAAAATGTGTAGTTATTTTCATTGAACAAAGGAGGTTGATTTGTTGAAGATCCTTCAACATATGGAAGAGAGGATGAGCTTATCATGAGGATCTTTTCTACAAGGTCGAAAGAAGGACTGGGAGCGGTGTTGATGCAAGACCGGAAAGTGATTGCTTATGCATCACGGAAGTTGCGACCGCATGAAGTGAACTGCCCTACTCACGACTTGGAGCTGGCGGCTATAGTGTTCGCCCTAAAGAAATGGCGACACTACTTGAGTGGAGCCGAGTACGAGGTGTTCATTGACCATAAGAGCCTGAAGTATATCTTCATTCAGAAGGATTTGAACTTGAGGCAACGAAGGTGGATGGAATTCTTAGAAGAATACCGTTGCTCGATCAACTACCATCCTGGGAAGGCTAACGTTGTGGCAGATGCACTAAGCAGAAAAGTTGGGATGGCTAGACTGAAGGTGCAGGAAATGCAAGAAGTTCAGGACGTATTGGACAGAAGGACGGAAGTGCAAGACAAAACGATTGTCATCAGCAATTTGAAGATGGCACTAGACTTGAAGCAAGAAATAGTGGAATCTCAGCGAAACAACGCCGAGTTTCAAATTTTCAAGGATAAGGAGCTTAAGTGACCGACAGCGAATTCCGTCAGGATGAAGCAGGGGTTTTCCATTTCAGAGATCGATTGTGTGTACCCAGAGAGCAACAGCTAAGGGACAGAATTTTGGAAGAGGCACACAAGAGCAAGTACGCAATTCATCCGGGAGAGGTCAAGATGTATCAAGATTTGAAGAGAGCATACTGGTGGCCCGGGATAAAGCGAGATGTGGTCAAGTACGTATCGACCTGTCTCACCTACCAGAAAGTTAAAGTGGAGCATAAGAAGTCGGCAGGACTATTGCAGCCATTGCCAGTGCCGAAATGGAAGTGGGAGGAGGTGACTATGGATTTCGTCACCGGACTCCCTATGTCAAGGACTCAGAAGGATGCCATATGGGTAGTAGTGGATCGAATGACCAAGTCGGCCCACTTTATCCCGGTAAATGTAAGGGACTCCATGGAGAAGCTGGCTCAGACATATGTTCGAGAAATAGTCCGACTCCATGGAGTACCTTCGAGCATAGTGTCAGACCGAGACTCGAGGTTTACTTCTCGTTTTTGGGGAAAGTTCCAGGAAGCAATGGGATCGAATTTGAAGTTCAGTACGACGGCGCATCCGTAGACTGATGGGCAGTCAGAAAGGGTAATCCAAGTATTAGAGGATATGTTGAGGGCCTGTGTTCTGGATTTTGGGGACAAGTGGATAGAATGCGTACCTTACGCGGAATTATCTTATAACAACAGCTACCAGGCCTCGATCGGGATGGCACCTTACGAGGCTTTGTATGAGCGCAAGTGTCAAGTACCGTTGTATTGGAGTTGGATGGAAGATGGACACATGAGCAAAACCGGAGAGGTTTGTGTGCAAGAGATGTTGGATAAGGTGAAGCTAATCCGAGAAAGGTTAAAGGCCGCTCAGAGCCGGCAAAAGAGTTATGTGGACAACCGGAGGAGGGAATTGGAATTTCAAGTCGGGGACCGTGTGTTTCTGAAACTATCACCCAACCGGGGAATTGTGAAGCATCCAAAGGGTGGAAAATTGAATACGAGGTATTTGGGACCGTTTTTTATTAAGGAAAGAATCGGACTAGTAGCGTACCGGTTGGACCTACCGGATGGGTTAGCGGGTATCCATGACGTGTTCCATGTGTCACAGTTGAAGAAGTATAATGCGGATCCCGGTCACGTGTTGAATGAGGAACCGTTAGTGTTGCAGCCAGACTTGAGCTACGTGGAAAAGCCAATTCGGATATTGGACCACAGTGTCAAAACCCTCCGGAATAAGCAGATACCAATGGTTAAGATTCAGTGGGAGAACCATGGCACGCAGGATGCTACATGGGAATCGGAAGAATGGGTTAAGCGGAAGTATCCCGAGCTGAAATAGAAGTATGCTTGAATTTCGGGACGAAATTCTTCTAAGGATGGGAGGATGTGAAACCCCAGTCGAGACTAACCTTAGAGTAAGGGGGTTGCGATGCATGTCATGCTTTATTTCATGATTAAATATGTTTTCATATGATTTCTATGTGCTTTGAATTTGATTTTTATTATCTTGAAGTCTTGTTGGTGAGTGATGTGTGAGAGGGGCAAAATGGTAATTTTTGCCCGAGGTGAAAATAAGGAGATAGCTTGTGGATTGAATAGGAAATAATTTTTCTAGTAGAAATAGCAACAAGTGTTATTGTGGTTTAGTAGTTAGAGCCTTGGAATTAATTCTTGAGGTCTAAGGTTCAAAGTCCATCATAGAGGCTTTAGCTTGAGTAAATTTTATTTTGCTTGGAAAAGGATGGTTTCGGCCATGAGGGCCTAGATCAATGTGGTGATGATGTCCTAGGAGAGACATGTTAGGAGAATTCTCACTTCACTCTTTTGTTTTTCGCGAAATGCCTAAAGGGAATTCATTCTCCCTTGATCTTTAGCTTTTCTTAATTTCCAACTCCTTAGTTTGATCAAGGTGTTCTACCCTTTTCCTTTCCAGAAAATTTAGTAGAGGACTAAGGTCTTTTAGGATCAAAATGTCCTAGTAAAAGGCTTCTCATGGTTTGGAAAATGTAAATGATTTGTGGGAAAAATTCAAGGGGAAAATCCCTCTTGAAAGCTTGCTGAAATTTTTCCTCTAACTTAGTTCATCTATCTTCATGAAATGAGCTGAAATTTTCCTGCTTGTTGTACCTTCAAAAGGTCGAAAATTCTAGCTCACATTTCCTCCCAAATGCTACCAGAAAAATGGTCTTTAGGATCAGTTGAAACCTGAAAGTTTCTTGCCCAAATTCGGACTGCACAAGCTGGAGTAAAACAGGAAAAATTCATGTACGAAAATCAGCTTTGTGAGCTCCAAATCAAGCTATTTTCTCCCAGATTTTGTGCAGAACCTTAGCCATGTTTTTCCTCCATAAAGAAGGCTGGAAACAAGCCTTGAATACCCCTGAAATCCCCTTCAAAACTCGCTGCAAATCTGCTGGAAATGGCAGACGAAAATTCTGCCAGAAAGCTGCTGTTCAGCGAAATTCCTGAGCAAAATTTCTGTCCAGCTTGTTTCCTATTTTGTTTCAACCAAAAACCCCAACCTACTTCTATAAAAACCTCCCTTAAGCCTCCATTATCAGAGCTCCATTGTTCCCTAAAGCTTCTGCACGAAATTCCCTCCATGGCTGACCGAAAATCTCTCAACAAAATCCCTGCAATTTAGCTTGATTACTTTCCAAAATTTCAGCCATCTTGTTTAACAACTTTTCATAAAATTTTTCTCAATTGATCAGACATCTTCTTCACCATTGTGCACCCTAGTTTCGGCCATCACAAGCCTCCTTTAACCAGCTTTAATTCCCCAGAAAACTGCACAATCCAGTCGGCCATAGGAGACTATCAAAGCTGTCCAAAAAAATCAAGATATTCTTGGAATATCTAGTTTTCAAATTCTCTTCCTAAAAATATTCTTCAAGGATTGTAACAACTAGTCTTTCCTTTCCCTTCCAAATCAGAGAAGTCACTCCCTAAACCCTACAAAATTTCGGCAGCCACAACTCCTCAGAAAAATCGGCAGCTTCTCTTCTCTCTCTCTCTCTCGATTTTCTTCAAACAACAAGAACACACACACACACACACTACACCAAGAACACCTACTCCTTCTCCACACTTAATACCCCTCCAAACCACTTCAAACCCTCACGAAAATCTCCAGATTTGATCTACTCCTTGCTGTGCATCCATCAACACCCTTATTAACATCAAACTCCACAAATCATCTTGCTACTTTGGATCAAAAGGCAGAAATTTCTGTGAAGAACAAGAACATCTTCAAGGTAAACTTATTCTAACAACTTCATCCTCTTCAAACTTAATTTCTAATGAAAACCTATATGAATAAGCAAGCTAATAATCTCTTCTTCTTCTTCTCTCTCTCTCTCTCTCTCTCATGGACCAAAATTTCCTCCCTTGGCTGAATGGTCTCTTTTCCCATGACCATGCTTTCGCCACCCTTCTTGAACAAGATTAGCCATCTAGGGGTTGAGATCTTCTCTAAACTCCTTCAAGTCATTCATCAATCAAGTAAGTACCTTCAATCCTCTCTTTAAAATTTAGAATCATGTCTCTAGGTTGATGAATGGCGATGGGTTTGTATATGTGATGTTGTTGATTGAAGCATGAGTATATGTATGATTGAGATGGAGATGGGATTTATGCATGGAATGATTATATTGGTGGATTTAATGATGAGTTGAGATTTGATGCATGTCATAGGTAGTATTTGTGATGAAGCATGCTAGAGATTATGTCACCATGGGTGAATAGGATTTATGTGCATGATTAGATTTTGAAGCCATGATCATGTTTATGCTAGTAGAGGTTAAATCATGTAATAATGAATTTAGATCTATGCCTATGTGCAAGACTTGGAAGATTTGATGAATTGAAGGATTGAGTATGTTATTGATTATGGTTGACCATGGAATCTTGATCATGATCTAGTTGTCCTAAGCAAATTTTATTTCATGAATAAAATATATACTAATAATTTTTGCTAGAGAATTTCGAAAAAAACCCTAAGAAGGGTAGATTTGGAATTATAATATATGTAAAGGATATTTTTGTCAAATAAATAACAACTTTTCTAGAAAATAAAATAAATAAATATTATTTAAAATAAAGAAATTAATTAAAGCCTTTATGGAAAAGATTTATACTTAATAAAATATTTACTAGATCAAGACCCTTAAAGATTTACTTATTATTTTCCAAGAAAGACTTAATAAATTTAATCTTAACTAGTTTTAGCTATCAATTATTTTCTAACAACTAAGCTATCATTAAATCACTATTTTACCTAATACCACCTATGGCTCCTGATTAAATAAACTCTAAATTTTTCTTAACAAGATTTAAACTTTCAACTTATAAGAATTTATTTCCTAATCCATTAATTATTTTAAATAACAAATTAAACTGAGCTTGTAAACCTATTCAGTTATTGTTTGGCCTTAAATCTTGGGACACTAGGATCATGGTAGTAGTGAATTGAGTTGATTTAAAATTGAGGAAGTGGATTACAGCTTGAATCTGATTAAGATTTATATTTACCCATGTGGGGTTAGGTCAGCTGTTCGAGACCTTGTTGTTGTGAGCAAGAATCAGGTAAGCTCCTGCATAAAACCTGATTGATGTGAAATGATTTTCTTATGGCAAGCCAAATGTGGAGTGCAAGGACACTCGGTTATTTGAAAGCAATTGAGGATTGAATTCATCATTAATTCCAACGCTTAAATTACTTAAAAGTCTTTGAGCAGATTTTTCCAAACTTGAAACTCTTTCTAAAACTAATTTCTCTCAAAGCTTTGGAAACCCTCAAATTGTTATTTTCATGAAGCACAATTCTTTGTTCATTTTGTCCCAAGTGGGGAATGTCGTTGAGTACTCAATAAGGGTGGACTACTAGGACTAGTCTTTGAAGGGTTAGGGTAAGTCTCTCAGCAGGTGGCCACCTCTGAGGGGTGAGTCATTCCCGGATAAGATGCCAGTTCCAATGAGTCGTGCCGGTCCGAGCTAGCAGTTTATTTTGTTTCAGTCAAGTGACTGTGTTTTTGCCGGAATGGACACCCGGTGGTTGTTTGGGTATAGAGAATGAGGAGTATCTTGCCCAGTAGGCCGATCACCTACTTTTGTCAATCTGCACAACGTGTTAGGCATTCTGACCGGTTATGGGGCCCAAAGTGTGGTAACCCATATCCCTTTCTTTCGAGTGGTTGATTTCATTACTTATGTATGGCTAGAAGAGCCAAAACGCCACTCTTACTTTTGACTAATATTTATTGCTTGCCAATGTTTCTCTTATAAAGATTTCATACTTTGCATCCACGAACTGTTTCCGCTAAACCCCCAAAGCACACACGGACTTACTGAGATTTCTATCTCACCACCTTTTATCATGATTTCAGGTTGATCCTATTGTGGGTGAGTAGCTACCTTGGAAGAGAATGTGTTTTTTTGATTTTATGTACTGCTTTGGGAGACGAGAGTGGATGTTTTTAATTATGGTTTTTGTTTTGGAATTTCATGGATGTATGTTTGAAGTATTTTGGGTTGTAATAAATTCCTTTTAGTTTGAGTATTTATTTCAGCAATTTTATTTGTGACCTAGTTATAAAGACCCCTTGTCCTTTAGACGGGATGACATCCCCCGCCCTGGCGGGCCTAGGTTTTTCGGGGTGTTACAGGGGGGGGGAGTGAATAAGGTTTTTGGCAAATTAAAAAGTTTTAAATCGTCTGAAATACAGAATAATAATGATCATCTAGTTTCTTGGACCAACTCTATGGTGATAAAAAAAAAGCTATCCAAGAACACTTTGAGATATATCCAGATTCAGACTAAAGCCAGAAATACAATGCAATCAATGACGTATGCACAGAAATGAGATACAGAATGTATAGTGGTCCGATCTACCACGATCTATGTTCTAAGCTCACACTTAATGATTTTCAACCAGATTCCATTTACTTAACTTAATGAAATCAAACTGTACCACATACAAGAGAGGATCACCACACTTGATTTTTCAAAACCTCTTAATCAAACAATCAAATCAAAGCTCACCCCAAATGGGTTTTATACTATAACCTTGTACTACAATGGAGATTGAATATCAATAGAATAGTAAAAGCTCACCAGCTTAAGTAGATGTTCACTAAGGTACAAAACACAAATACTTTTAACTTTTTAACACAAAATGAATTCACTTTGAAGCACTTGATAAAAGGAGAATTTTGTATTCTATTGAGCAATAGTATTTCTTAGAAGAATGCCACAAAAATCTTTTGGCTAATCTTGTTTAGATGCTTTTTTTAGAGCCAAAAAATGAAGTACCAATGGCTATAAAATGACTATAATTTTTCTATTAAATTTACCTGTGTTTTGGACTTAAGTCTTGAACGACGATACATCCAAAAGATAAGCCCAAAATGGCATTTTTTTTAGGCAGAAATAATTTAATACTATTTTCAGGATTTTGGACGAATCTTTTGGATGTAAAATCATCCAAACTACTCAATCCAAAATTCTGAGATTTTCAAACTTTGAAATCTTTTTCTTTGTATGCTTCAAGGTAAAAATCAATTGAATTAAAAGGCAAAGTAACATAGGAATTAAAAAGAAATACCTTGATAATACTTCCTAGTCTAAATTTCTTCTATAAGCACTTCTTGGTATACAACCTCATAAACTTTGAACTTCATTTGATCTCTCATACATGAATTTATTGCTCAAAAATTGCCCAACAATCAGATTTTAATGCCTTAGAAGAACTGAGGTTAGACATGTCCTATCACATATAGATTACACAAGTTAGTTCACATTAATATTTGTCATAAGTCAAAACATAGGAGAAAGCCCTTAGAGCTAACATTTTCAAATTCCATAGCACCATAGGATCAAGAGAAGACCACCTTTACATGCCCTTTGCCTTTTGGTCTTTGCAATAGTCCTGGAACTTTCCAAAGATGTAGGATGGTTATTTTCGAAGGGGTTATGGGAGATATCATGGAGGTATTTATGGATAATTTTTATATTTTTAGTGATTCTTTTGACTTGTGTTTGGCCAATTGGGAAATGATGCTTCAAAGGTATGAAGAGACCAACATCATGCTTAATTAGGAAAAATGCCACTTCTTGGTGCAAAAAAGTATAGTATTAGGACACAAGATTTCACGAAAAGGTATTCAGCTAGATAGAGCAAAAATTGAGACAACTGAGAAACTCTCTTCTCCCACTTCCATGAAAGCTATTCGAAGCTTTCTTGGTCATACCGGTTTTTATACGAGGTTCATCTTGGATTTCTCAAAAATTTCTAAACCTTTTACCTTTTTACTTGAAAAAGATGATATCTTTGATTTTGATGAAAAATGTCTCAATTCTTTCAATGTGTTTAAAAAGAAATTGATCAATTCTTATATTTTAATTGCACCAGATTGGTCTATTCCTTTCGAATTAATGTGTGATACAAGTGATTATATAGTAGGTGTGGTGGTTGGAGAAATGAGGAATAAGCATTTTTCAAACCATTTATTATGCAAGTAAAACTCTTACGGCAACATAAGAGAATTACACCACAATGGAGAAAGAATTGCTTGCAATAGTGTTTGCTTTCGATAAATTCCATTCTTATCTTATTTTGTCCAAAGTCATTGTGTATGTGGATTATTCTGCCCTTAAATTCCTACTAACCAAGTATGATTCCAAATCAAGATTGATAAGATGGCTTTTGTTATTGCAGGAATTTGACTTGGAAAATAGGGACAAAAAGGGAGCTAAAAATTTAGCCGTAGATAACTTATCTAGGTTGGAAAATCCTAACATAGAACCTTTGGCCAAAGAAGAATCAATAGCACCTTCCTAGATGAACAACTTATACTTGTTGATGGTAAGATTTCTCAAACAACTTGGTATGCAGATTTTGCTAATTACTTAGTTGCAGGAATTATTTCAAATGACTTCAATGCACAACAAAAGAAGAAATTCCTCTCTGAGGAAAAATATTATTTTTGGGAAAATCCCTTCTTGTTTCGGTGTTGTGCGAATTAAGTCGTTCAAAGATGTGTGGATTTCGTGCAAATTGCAAGAATCTTGAAACATTGCAAAGAAGGACTCGCATTAGGCCACTACCATACCAACAATACCGCAAGAAAGGTGCTTGAGTCCAGATTTTATTGGCCTACACTCTTCATGGACTGTCACATGTTTGTTCAAAATTGTGATAGGTGTTAACGTACAAGTAACTTTTCTAAATCTAATGAGATGTAATTGCAAATTTTTCAAGCTTTCGAAATTTTTTATTGTTGGGGGATTAATTTTATGCACTCTTTTCTGAGTTCTTTGGGTAATAAATACATCTTGGTTGTAGTTGAGTATGCGTCTAAGTAGATTGAGGCGCAAGCCTTGCCTACTAATGATGCGCTGGTTGTAATAAAATTTCTTTAAAAACTTTTCACCCAATTTGGAGTGCCTATGGTACTCATTAGTGATAAGGGAACCCATTTTGTAATACCTAATTAGATAAAGTTCTAAAACATTTAGGGGTTACTCATAAACTTGTTCCCCCCTATCACCCCTAAACAAGTGGCCAAGTTGAGGTGGTTAATAGAGAATTAAAACAAATTTTGGAAAAAAAGTGGTTAACTATACGAGAAAGAATTAGAGTTTGAAACTAGATTATATGCTTTGGGCCTATAGGATTGCTTTCAAAACTCCTCTTGGTACTACCCCTATCGATTGGTCTATGGGAAGTCTTTTAATTTACCTGTAGAGACACAAAGTTTATTGGGCTATCAAACTTCTTAACTTTGATCTTGAGCTTGCTAGACAATCTAGGTTACTTTACTTGAATGCATTGGACGAATTATGCATGGCTACATATGATAATTCTCTAATCTACAACAAGCGAGTAAAATGGTGGCATGACAAACATATTGCTCAATCCCGAGACGTTAAAAAAGGTGATCAAGTATTGTTGTTTCATTCTTGCTTGAGACTCTTTCCGCATAAATTGAAATCAAGATGGTCGTGGCCGTATGTGGTGACTAAGGTTTTTCCTTTTGGTACTCTTGATGTCTCTCACCCGGATAACGGTACTTTCAAAGCCAATGGAAATAGCATAAATCATTATTTTTTTGTCGAGACTTTGGACACCTTGGATCCTGCGGATATTTTTCTCTATAAGCCATGATTCTTCTTCTGGCTTGTTTTCTCTTACTTATTTTTTTAAACTTTTATTTTGATTTTCTTGTTCTTTTTCTAGATTTATGCTTCTGTTTTTGTTTCTTTTATTTTTAGGTACAATTTCCCTTATGCCTCATTGTGATGAATTCTAATATGTTGAAGTTTAAGTGCAATTGGAGTATTTTCTTTTCTATTTTTCTCTTCCTTATTTCTTTTTAGTCCCTTGGCTTTGCTTGCATTGTTATATTTTTTGCTGTTGAGGACAATGTCCACTTTAAGTGTTGGGGAGAGTTTGGTATTGAAAATATTTTCCATATCTATCCACATTCATATATCTAGTTGATTTTTTTTTTTTTCAAATTTTTGTTGTGTCAATGCCTTAGCAAGGTTGTGATTATCTTTCTTATTTGGATATGGTATGTGTCATTCATTTGGTGGATTTTTATGAAATTAGTTTATCGGATAGGATGTGTTAAGACTTGAGAATGTTGGTTAATCTTGCTTATGCATTAGCATTTGAGTATTATTTGACTCATCTAGTTTAAATGTGGATAATATGAGGAATATGAAAAAGTTTGTTGGCTAATTCTTGTATTATGGGATTGAACATTGTTTGACTTGGAGTTATTGTAAGGAATGTGAGGAGATAAAGGATATTTGAGAGCAAATATTGAGGAAAATTTATGTAAAAATGAGTTGATTGTGATTGGTTGAGAAATATGTTTTTTCTTAATAATGGGAGCCCATACGGATAGTGAAGAGAAATCTACTTTCTTGACGTTATTAATTCCTAAAAGTGAAAGAAAAAAAAAGAAAGATTGTTGAAAAAAATGATGAGTGATGACTATAAGGGGGCCAACACGGTGTGTGAAGAGAAGTCTATGCACTTGAGGCTATCAATTCCCTAAGTCATTGAAAAAAAAAATTTTGAAAATAAAGTAAAATTGGAGTGTTTTCCTTATATCATAACTTGAATTGTGCAATTTTTGGACTTATAATGCTTGAGTTGGTAGATAGCTTGACTTGTATGATTTATGTTATCCATGTTTTTACTTGATGGGTGAAATAATTTTCTTAGACTAGAGTATGGACTTGTTTAATGCGACTACAAGGGCCTTGAGATGTCTTGTCTAGTACTTTGTTTTCAGAATGTTTTCAAAGGGTTCAAATAATGACAAGAACATATCTAAATTTTGAAAAGTAATTGTGACTTTGTTTTAAGTGAAATTTTTTTGAAATAATGTCTTGTTTTTCTTTGTTTAAGGGCTTTGCTTGAGGACAAGCAAAAATTCAAGTGTAGGGGAATTGATAAGGGCTAAAATATCACTATTTTTCTAGTTATTTCAGGGTGTTGTATGATACATTTATTATAATAACTAAGCATATTCCTTCATATGTGATATGTTACCATTGGAAAGGTGTCTTGGATTTTATTGCAGAAAATGAAGAAAAACATGACAAAACCGTCACCGTCAATGCACGGCAGGTACCGGTCCTGACACACAAAACCGGCACCGGCCCCGATCTGGAAAATAGGATAATTTTAGAGAAAAAAAATATAGAGAACACCGGGCTGACCAGAGCTCGGTTGGCACTGGTCGTGACCTTCCAAGCCGACGCTGACTGCATTCTTGTCCATGTCGGCAAGCTTTCCAATTTTTGTGCAGATTTCGTAATTTATAAGAGTTTTGGTATTTTCCAATCTCTACTCAGCCTAGAACTCTTAGGGGACAAATTGTAGCATTTTGGAAGCCTATTTAAACAAGAAGAACACAAGATACATAGGGGGATGATAGGATTAAATCAGAAAATCACTCATTGAATGAGGAATTTATCGAATCAAGAAGGATTGTTCTAAGAGAGCCTTCAAAGAAGAAGAAGAAGGAGGAGGCTCATTTATGAGTGCTTTCTTTTACCTTTATTTTCTTGTTCTTAAAAAATTATTTTTTTAATATTTCCATTGTAATTTGGCATTGTTTTTGGGATTCATGATTTATTAAGTAGTTTAGTCTTTTGATCAATTGACTATTGTTATTGATATTTGATTACTTATTTTTCTTACGGAGTTGGTTGATTGGTTTTGTTATTAACTTGATTGAAAAAGAGGTTGCTAATGATTTCAATTAATTAATTTCATATTTGTTATCTTTTAACTTGCTTGAAAAATGGGTTAATTGTCTAGAACATAGGTAATCAAAGGTTAGTTGATGATTGCTAGAATATGGATTCATTGACTAATTTCATATTTTAAATCATCTAGAATATAGGGGTTTATATGAGGATTGATTTTAATGCATCTTTTGGGTAAATTGGTTGAGACAGAATATGTTCACTAATTTAATAAAAAGGTAGTGATTCCATGGAATGCAAACGAAGTAGGTCTATTTTAAATCATTCAAGAGACGAAGATAATACTTGACTGTGATATTGGATAAGTGATTCATTATCATGTTTTTCGGAGCTTTTGTCTAAATTGCATATTTTCACGTCGTTGAGTTGTATATATTTCTTTATTTTTCTTTTTTCTTATTTTCTTACTTTATTTGGTTGGTTAAACAATGAATGAAAATTGATTAGTCTGTACTTGTTCCTTTGAGGATCGATACTCATTAATTCCTTATACTATGTTTGCGATGAGTATACTTGCTCGTATAAGAGGATCGATACTCATTAATTCCTTATGCTATGTACTTGGATTTGTTTTTATTTATTTTCTTATTTATTCATTTTTTTCATTTATGTAATGTCTTGTTTCCTCCTATTTATTTGTTTAATTCATCATAAGAATTCACTAAAGTTAATGGTGGCATGACAAACATATTGCTCAATCCCGAGACGTTAAAAAAGGTGATCAAGTATTGTTGTTTCATTCTTGCTTGAGACTCTTTCCGCATAAATTGAAATCAAGATGGTCGTGGCCGTATGTGGTGACTAAGGTTTTTCCTTTTGGTACTCTTGATGTCTCTCACCCGGATAACGGTACTTTCAAAGCCAATGGAAATAGCATAAATCATTATTTTTTTGTGAGACTTTGGACACCTTGGATCCTGCGGATATTTTTCTCTATAAGCCATGATTCTTCTTCTGGCTTGTTTTCTCTTACTTATTTTTTTAAACTTTTATTTTGATTTTCTTGTTCTTTTTCTAGATTTATGCTTCTGTTTTTGTTTCTTTTATTTTTAGGTACAATTTCCCTTATGCCTCATTGTGATGAATTCTAATATGTTGAAGTTTAAGTGCAATTGGAGTATTTTCTTTTCTATTTTTCTCTTCCTTATTTCTTTTTAGTCCCTTGGCTTTGCTTGCATTGTTATATTTTTTGCTGTTGAGGACAATGTCCACTTTAAGTGTTGGGGAGAGTTTGGTATTGAAAATATTTTCCATATCTATCCACATTCATATATCTAGTTGAATTTTTTTTTTTTTTCAAATTTTTGTGGTGTCAATGCCTTAGCAAGGTTGTGATTATCTTTCTTATTTGGATATGGTATGTGTCATTCATTTGGTGGATTTTTATGAAATTAGTTTATCGGATAGGATGTGTTAAGACTTGAGAATGTTGGTTAATCTTGCTTATGCATTAGCATTTGAGTATTATTTGACTCATCTAGTTTAAATGTGGATAATATGAGGAATATGAAAAAGTTTGTTGGCTAATTCTTGTATTATGGGATTGAACATTGTTTGACTTGGAGTTATTGTAAGGAATGTGAGGAGATAAAGGATATTTGAGAGCAAATATTGAGGAAAATTTATGTAAAAATGAGTTGATTGTGATTGGTTGAGAAATATGTTTTTTCTTAATAATGGGAGCCCATACGGATAGTGAAGAGAAATCTACTTTCTTGACGTTATTAATTCCTAAAAGTGAAAGAAAAAAAAAAGAAAGATTGTTGAAAAAAATGATGAGTGATGACTATAAGGGGGCCAACACGGTGTGTGAAGAGAAGTCTATGCACTTGAGGCTATCAATTCCCTAAGTCATTGAAAAAAAAATTTTGAAAATAAAGTAAAATTGGAGTGTTTTCCTTATATCATAACTTGAATTGTGCAATTTTTGGACTTATAATGCTTGAGTTGGTAGATAGCTTGACTTGTATGATTTATGTTATCCATGTTTTTACTTGATGGGTGAAATAATTTTCTTAGACTAGAGTATGGACTTGTTTAATGCGACTACAAGGGCCTTGAGATGTCTTGTCTAGTACTTTGTTTTCAGAATGTTTTCAAAGGGTTCAAATAATGACAAGAACATATCTAAATTTTGAAAAGTAATTGTGACTTTGTTTTAAGTGAAATTTATTTCTTACCATAATTTCGATCTTCCTTTTTCATTCCCTAAATTTAAGTTTCAAATTCCATTCACTTTTCCCATCAATCTATTACCTAAATTAGGCTAGAATTGGAGCTACTTAACTCCTAAATCTCGACCAACATTATATCTTATTTCCTTGTTGGCTTAACCATATTCAAGGAGAACGGAAAGCTTTCCGTTCCATTTAAGGCAAACAACCTTAGTTGACAAGCTTTACTTCTCCAGATAAGGTAAATTTTCCCCAATTTTTTCGTCTTTCAAATTTCATAATACTCTAGCTTCTTTTCCCTCCACTAGCATAAAATACACACCTCCCAAACACCAAAGCCATTGAGCATCTCCTATTTCTTCACTATTACAATTGAAGCCCACATACCCCATCATGCTAATTGGCCATGTCAAACCACAACAATACCAAAAATAGTCCCATTCCAATTCATTTTCATTCCTCTTTTGCTAAACACCGCTAAAAAAAAAAAAGCAATCCTCCATACAACCAAAGCCACCCTTCTTTTCTTTCCCTAAACTCGAAGCAACAAAACACCATACAATACCAAGAAAACTCTTGGCCTTCTCCCCTTGCCAAAACTGAGAGAGTCTTCCCCCTCCACCTCATAGTTTTCATTCACAAAGGCAGCAACAAGAACACCCTCCTACATTCTCACTCTACTTCTCCACTATAGTAGACTGCACCCTACTCCTCTCCCTATCGAATCACCTCCCATAATTCCTACCTCAAATCAAGAGCTTTCTCTCTTTATTCTATGAACCACCCTAACTTCTCTCCCATATTACACCATTAAAGGAGCTAAAACCCACACACTCACTAAGCTTCCCTAATTTATCTCTCTGTCTCCTCCCCCTCCCTCTCACTTAATCACTCTCGGTTACCCCTCTCCTCATTTGTTGTATCCAATTGAAGCAAAACACTGACACACAAAAAATTGCTTTCAGTATTACTTTCTCTCTTTCACTTCAACGTCTCTCTCAAGGTGAAGAACTCATCTCTCAGCTTAAAGGTTGGGTAAGTTCACTCCCTCTCCCTTCCCCTTTCTTTCTCTAATCAAGTTAAGGTATACATGGCCTTGGCCTCTTCCTTATTTCTTGTGGCCTAACCCTTTTTGTTCATTTTCATCAAGGTTGACCTAAGCATCACTTTGTTAAGGCTAATTTTCCCTTTGATTTAGTATGCAAGCCAAGAGCTCTCCTTACTTCAAGTAACTCTCGGCCCTTCTTCTTGTAGTTCCTATTCTCTTATATGGCATCGAAAGATTTAATGCTTGATTTTTGTGGGAAGAACTTAGATTGATAACATACTCTTTTATTGTATTCATGATAAGTTTGATGGTGATGCTTGCTTATAGCCTTGTGTAGTTATACCATCAAATATGTTTAAATTAAGGTTGTATGCTTGTATGCCTTTGTCTTTCTTTAAAATATTCATATGTATAGAGTTAGGATCTATTATGATTCTCACCTATCTCTATGTGAACCTTGACTTGATATGAATATATTTCTATGCTAGAACTCCAAACTAGATGTCTTCATGTAGGTTTTGACAAGGTTGATTCCACTTACGTTAACCGTGTATTTTATGACCCTAGTGTTAAAGAATGTATATAAGTGATAGAACTAAGACTCCAAAAATGTGTTGATAACTTATTCTTACCCAGATTATGATCTTATTAATAGAATCTTTGATATTATACTGTTGGGTAAACCCCAATATAAACTTATAATTTTTTATAGCCGAAGTGGTGACATAAGGCCTATAAAACTTTTAATTGCTTGTCAAGAGGCCCTAATTTAAGTAAGTTCTTACTTAACTTGTTTGGTAAATAATGCACTGGATTGAAAATCATTATTATTTTGTACATTTTACTTCCAGAAATACTCAAGTGACGAGCAAACATGGATAAAAAACACTTTTTGTGCACTAATTGATATTTTGACCAAACTGTTATTTTTCTGAAATTAAAACTTATTTTTATAAAACACATTGAACAAAATTACACTATTCCATATTTGTCGATCCTATAGTTCTAAACATGTTTATTTGAGCATATCCTTAATTGGACAAGGTATTGTTGAGTACTCAATTATGATAGGCTTCTAGTACTAGCCTCTGAGAACTAGAGTAAGTCTCCAAGTAGGCAGCGACATCCAGGATATGAACTCTATTTGGATAGGGCACCAATACTAGTAAGTCAGGCAAAATCGAGTTGGCAACCTAATCCTAGTGAGACTGTTATCTATAGATAGACGACCGATAAGTTTGAGTGAGAGAAGAAGGAGAATCCCATCTAGTGGGCCGATCACCCACTTCATTGTGATGTAAGGTTTCATAGTGATCAGTTATGATGTAGGGTTTCATGACTCCTTCAGTTTATGGAAGTTATATTACAATCTACCTATTACAAAATCTATGAGTAGTTTTGACTGCTGTAAGTATTCTATTTTTAAGCATTTAGAATCAAACCGATTTATTTGTACAACATTGTAATTACAAGCCATGCAGTATTTATATTTTGTATGATGACATTTAAATACTTTTCTGCCAATGTCTATATGAAAACATAGGACTTATTGGAAATTCCTTCTTATACAATTTTTCTATCATGTTTTAACGATGTACTAGTCTCAACAAGGTGGGGAATTGTTAGAAACCAAGACTTAGATTAAATTTTATTTATGATGTTGCTTTTGGACTTGTACGCTTTTGAGTTCTTTCTTGAAACTTTTGTGACAGTGTTAAGAAGTTGTATTTGAAGTTTTTAATTTAATTTAATTTAATTTTTTCTCTTACCTAGTTATAAATACCCATGGTCCTATGGACGAAGCGATATCCCCGACCCTTTTAGGTTACCTAGGAGTTGTATATTACAAGTAGTATCAGAGCCTAGGTTTAGGCTTTATTTTCTGTTCTTGTGAATTATCACTTTAGGTATTTCAATTTGGTACTAACCTAAGTGTGTTTTAGGCGTAAAGAATTGTCAGAATATATATATTTGTCATAAGGTCTTGGCCACCTAGATGTTGCAATACCCCTGTACCACCACCACTACCCATGTAGCCACCCTTATTGGAGTCTGAGTCTGAGTTTAAACGAGAGAAACTAGAGCAGGAAAGTGACAAAATGAGGAGAACGAAGTAGCGAATACTGCCCCAGTCTAACCCGTGCAGGAAAACGATTTGACAGCAGATAGTGATAATCCAAGAGAGCTAGACTTTGAAGAACCTAAGAATGACCTAAAAGAATATAAGCTAGGCAGTGTGAATGGGCTAGATTGGCAAAAATCAAAGGAAAATGTAAGGTGGGGGAGAGCTCTAGAGCACCCACTAGAAGTAGGAAGGTATAACACCCCGCTACATAAGCCCGGCAGGGCAGAGAATGTCGCCCCGTCCAAAGGACAAGGGGTCTTTATAACTAGGTCACACAAATAAAATAGCGGAATAAAAATAATACTTTAACTTAAAATTTATTACATCCCAAGATTAAATCCATGAATTCCCAAAACAAATCCATAAGTAAAATTATCCACTCTCAACTCCCCAAAGAAAAACATAAAAATAAATGATAGCATTCTCTTCCAAGGAAGATAACACTAGCTACTCATCCCCACAGTAGGATCAACCTGAAATCATGGTAAAAAGGTGATGAGATAGCAATCTCAGTAAGTCCGTGTGTGCTTTGAGTGTCCAGTGAAAATAGTTCGTGAATTTAAGGTATAAACCTTTATAAGAGAAATACTGGTAAGCAATAAACATTAGTCAAAAGCAAGAGTGGTGCTTTGGCTTTTCCAACCATACATAATCAATAAAATCAACAACTTAAAAGAAATGATCATGAGTTACCACATGTTGGGCCCCATAACCGGTCAGAATGCCACACTTTTTGTAGATTGACAAAAGAAATACTGGCAAGCAATGAATGATGTTCAAAAACAAGAGTAGCGTTTTGGCTCTCAAACCATATAGGTACAATAAAATCAACCACTCAAAAGGGTGGTCATGGGTTACCACATGTTGGGCCCCATGTCCACATGGTTAGTATGCCACACGTTGAGCATATTGCCGGTCAGAATGCTACACTTTGTACAGACTGACAAAAGATAGGTGATCGGCCTACCGGGCAAGATACCCCTCATTCTCAATACCCAAACAACAACCGGGTGTCCATTCCGGCAAAACATAATCACTTGACTAAAAAATAAACAACTGCTAGCTCGCACTGGCAAGACCTATTGGACTGACATCTTATCCGGGAAGGACTCACCTCTCAGAGGTGGCCACCTACTGAGAGACTCACCCTAACCCTTCAAAGATTAGTCCTAGCAGTCCACCCTTATTGAGTACTCAACGTAACGTAACCCACTTGGGAAAAAGAACAAACCATAGTTCCACATGAAATTGGCAATTAAGGGTCTCCAAAATCTTTGTCAAAATCAATTTTGGAAAGAGTTTTGAGTTTGAGTAAATCTGCTTATAGATTTTCAAATAATTTGTTTGACTGAATAAGAAATGAGTCAATCCTCAATTGCCTTACAAAATGAGTGTCCATGCACTCTACATTTGGCTTGCCATAATAAAAATTTTACATCAATCAGATTTTATGCAGGAGCTTACCTGATTCTTGCTCACAATATAAGGTCTCCAACAACTGACCTTACCCCGTATGGGCAAATACAAACCACAATCAAACTCAAGCCGAAATCCACTTTCTCAATTTAAAACAACTCTACTCACTTCTACCATAATCCTAGTGTCCCAAGCTTTAAGGCCAAACAATAAATAAATAGGTTTATAAGCTAAGCCTAATTTGATATTTAAAATAATTAAGGTTTTGGGAAATAAGTACTAATGAGTTGATGGTTTACATCTTGCTAAGAAAAATTTAGAGTTCTTTTTATATAGAGTCCTAGGTGGTACTAGGTAAAATAATGATTTATTAATAATTTAGTTGTTAGAAAATAATTGATAACTAAAATTAGTTGAAAATACATTTAATGAGTCTTGCTTGAAAAATAATAAATAGATTTTTAATGGGTTTTGATTAAAAGATAATAATTAAATTTTTAGTAATAAATATTTCACTAATTATGATTATTTCCATAAAAGGCTTTAGTTGATTTCATTATTTTATATAATATCTACATATATATATATATATTTTATTTTTCTAGCAAAAGTTATTATTTATTTGACTAAAATAGCCTCATTATATATAATAATCCAAATCTATCCCTTCCCAGGTTTTTTTCAAAATTACTAGCAAAATCATATTATGAAGTATTTTATTCATGAAATAAAAATTAGCTGAGGGACAACTAGGTCATGAACATAGTTCTATTCCTAACCATAATCATGAACATTTACAACCCTTCAATTCATCAAATCATCCAAATCATGCATATAAACATAGATCTAAATTTACTAAGGCATGATCTAACCTTTACTAACATAAATATAACCATGGCTTTATTAATCACACAAGAATATAAATCCTATTTATCATAGATGGCATAATCTCTAGCATACTTAATCATGGAGACATGCATTAAACCTCAAAATATCATACAATCAACCAAGATAATCCCTTCATGTATAAATCCCATCTCCACCATATTCATACATATATTCATGCTTCACTCTCACCTCATTACAACAATATATACTCAAACCCCATTCATGAGTCGACTTCTATCAACATCATCCTAGAGACATGAATCTAGAATTTAAAAGAAGGGTTAAAGACTTACTTGATTGATGAAAACCTTGAAGGAGTTTCGAATGAATCTCAACTCCTAGAAGACTAGATCCGTCCAAGGAAGATAGAGAAAGTATGGTCATTGGAGAAGAAGCCATTCGGCCAAGAGAGAGTGAGGTTTGGCCGAGAGAGAGAGAGAGAGAGAGAGAGAGAGAGAGAGAGAGACCATTAGCATGTTTATTCATATATATATTCATTAGAGATCAAGATTAGAGAAGATGAAGTTGTTAGAACAACCCTACCTTGAAGGGGTTCTTGAGCCTTCACAAAACTTCTGGTTTTTTATCTAAAAAAACAAGTTGGATTTGGGAGTTTGATGTTAAAAATGGTGTGGATGGACTCACAACAATGAATAGATGAAATCTGAAATTTTTTAGAAGAAGTTTGGAGTGATTTGGAGAAGTGTTAGACAAAAGAAAGGAATAGGTGTTCTTGGTGTTCTATGCGTGCTTGAAGGTTGAAGAGAATGGAGGAACTTTGGTTAATGCTAGCCGAAATTCTGAGGGAGAGAGTGACCGAATTGTTTTGAGAGGTTTTGGAAGATGATTTTTCTGGTTTGAAAGGAAAAGGAAATGCAAGTTGTTGAAATCCTTGAAGAATATTTTTGGGAAGCAAATTTGGAAACTAAATACTACAAGAATATCTTTGATTGTCAGAGAGCTTTTGGAATACTTCCATGGCCGAATTTCTATGCAAAGTTTCAGCTGGATAAAATCTGGTTGAAGGAGGCTAAGGGTGGCCAAAAATAAGGAGTATAATGGTGAAGGGAAGGTCTGGTTGTTTGAGGGATATTTTATGGAAAGTTGTTAAATTATGGTGGCTGCAATTTTGGTAACTATTCAGGCATGATTGCAGTAATTTTTTTTTGGAAATATTTTTGGACAGCCATGTCTGAATTTCGTGCAGCATCTTGGGCAAGACAATGGAGCTCTGGTCATGGCTGTTTAAGAGTGGTTTGTGCAGAAAAATGGTGAAGGTTTCAGACAAGGTTGAGGGAGAACAAAGCAGGAAATTGTGTTTAGTGATTTCGCAAGTTTGAAGGAAAATTCTGGGCAGATTTTTTTGCCATTGCTTAGTTAGTTTGCAGAGGGTTTGAGGGGGTATTCAGAGGTCTTTCAAGGCTAGTTTCCAGCCTTCTTCATGGAGGAAAAACATGGCTAAGGAGCTGGAGAAAAACTAGAAGAAAACAGCTTGGTTTAAACTCACTTATGTTGCGATTTTGCCTAGAAAATTTTCTGGTTTTGCACAGCTTTTGTGCAGTCCGAAAATGGCCAGAAATATTCAGGTTTCAAACTGATCAAAAGGGCCATTTTCTGGCAGCATTTGGGAGGGAATAATGGTTAAGAATTTTGACACCTTGAACGCACAAAAAGCTGGAAAATTTCAGTTCAATGCATGAAGGAAAATGAACCTAACTAGAATGAAGTTTTAGAGAGTTCACTAGGGAAATTAATTCACTTGAAATCCTTCCCCCTCTTCCATGGTTTCGGTCCATAAGAGGTCTTTCTCTAAGACATTTTGAACCTTCAAAGCCACAGTATATTGCTGGAATATTCCTAGAATAAAATTGGCTTGAATAAATTGAACAAACTAATGAATTGAGAGATAGGAAAAATTAAGGATCAAGAGGAAATGAATTCGCCTTAGGAATTTTGTGTAGAGCAAAAGAATAGGATTATGATACTCCTATCATGTCTCTCTTAGGACAACATCTCTACCCTATTCCGAAGCACATAAAGCCGAAAATTCCACTTCCCAAGCAAAAATAAAATTTAATCATTCTAAAGCTCCCATGTTGGAATTTGAACCCAAGACCTCAATATTTAATTCCAAAGTTCTAACCACCACACCACAATAACTCTTGTTCTTATTTTCTCTCTAAAAATATTTTCCTATTCAATTCTCAAGCTATCACCCTTTTTCCACCTCAAGCAAAAATTACCATTTTGCCTTTCTCACTCAATAATCATAATCAAGTCCTCTAGACTATAAAACACAAATTCAATGCACATAAAATCATATAAAAATATATTTAAACATGCAATAAAATATGATATATATCCCAACCCCCTTACTCTAAGGTTGGTTTAGATTGGGGTTTCACAGAAGGACTTTGGTAGGACTGAGAAGGGGGTTGAGGCCCTAATATTTGTGAATAGAAACGACATAGATTTTTCCAAAAATGCTAGGGATTGGTTGTGTGAGCCCCACTCTAAGAACTCTAATGATGACTAGATTTTGGAGAGACTATCAAGAGTGTTAGAACATTGGGGATCCTTAGTGATCCTCTTTCTATGCTATCAATACGTTTAACACCCGAGACTATTTGTGGGTTTGGTTTTATTTTCCATCAATGATGTTATGTTATGAAATAAAGATGTCCTAGAGGTCCGCTCTTTCTTTATAAAAGTATTTTCTTTAATATATATGCATGAGTAAATTTTTTTCAATGTTCATTTATATTGAAAATCCCTTTTTCATAATTATTTATGCTTTGGCACTAAGATCTTTAAGATGCATTGTGGAGACATTCTTTTATGTGGGCTAACTTAGAATACTTGAATATCAACTCCTTTTCATTCATTTTACTAAACTTGTTGGTAATTGTGATGTGAAGATAGTACTAAGACGTGGAATGGCTACTCACAGAAGGAAAAGACGTGTAGCTGAACTAATAACCCCTGTGCATGAGCATGTACCACTTTCCATCCAAGAGGATGAAGTGGAAGTCAACTAAGAGCAAGGGGTCAGTCCCAAGGAATCTGAAGACATGTCGATAGGGCAAGCCTTTAGCAAAATAACAAAGCTACTACACACCCTATCGGTGAGGAGAACATCTCGAGGAAAGGACAAAGTTTTGGAGCGATTTTTGAAATTCTAGCTGCCCACGTTCTTCAAAAAGGCAGAATAGTATCAGAAATGTGAGCAATGGATAGAGCAGATAGAGGATATCTTCTCCACTCTGAAACAGAGAATAGTGAGGTTCGGAACCTTCAAGTTGAGGGGGCCCTTGAGTGACTGGTGGCAACGAATTCAAGAAGAATGGGAAAAAATGTATCAAGAATAGACCTATGGAAGATTTATTGAGGCAGGTAGAGTATGTTCCCTAATAGATCACGGAGGTGTAGAAGGATGAGTTCTAGTATGTTAGTAAGTGATATATGTATTAGGTCATAGATTACAGTGAAGTATAGATAATAGTTACTTAACATACACTTAAAATTAGACATTTCATCAATGTTTAGATCATTATGCTATTGTCTCTAAATAGGAAATGGTTTATCTTTAATCAGTGAGTAGTCCTCTCATACTAATACTATTAGTGTAAGGGTAGTCCTTAATAAATTAAGACTGGACTATTGTTAATACGCGATGAATACTCTATGGTTTGAGAGTATGAGTTAGCAGTCTTGTAAAGCTGGATGTATGTACTTTAATATACTATAGATGAGATTTCTACCATGAGATCAAGAGCCTTATATGTTGGGCATGCATATTTAGTAAATATAGACAGATTTATACAATAGAGTTTCTTTCTCTTTCTTCATGGAAGGAATGATCACACCTTTGTGACAAAATGAGATAATCTACGTAAATCTAAAGCCCTAGAAAATGACCAAAAGTGTTGCTTTAATGATTTCTCCCTTTAGATAAGTAGTTACATTCTTGAAAGTTATAAATTATGGATTAGAGATCAAAGGATGGTAGATATCATTAAGAAAGGTGACAGTACTAATCAAACTTATCTCAATAATAGGTGTTGTTAGTGGAGGTTTTGATATATAGAAAAATCAATTCTTTTTAAGATCATTCTTCGACTAAGTTTAATTAAAACGTTAACCCCCAAAAGCACAAATATAGAGCAACTATAGTCATTATAAATATAGTATAGGGAACTAACGAATATCAATCTACAAGTAACGAGTACTACTAATTACTCTTAATCTTTTGCCTAGCCTATTAAAATTAGAAAAATGAAAATAAATACAATTACATGCAAGATCAATTATGGAACAAGATAAGGATTTAAAACATGTATTTAGATAGAATTCTCTATAAAAATATCCAAGATTAAGCCAGTAATTATCACAATTAATCACCAAATCTAACATCATGAAGGATTAAATATAGATTCCACTATCTCTCGAGTTATGAATTCTCTACTTTTTAGCAAAGTTCTAGGATATCTCTACCTCATTAATTAACGAAAAATATGCATTAAACTTATTACCTTAACAATAATATCCCTATCTCTAAGTGATATCAACATGAAAGAAATTAATATTCCTATCTCTAGGTGACAACAACAACTGTTTTATTACATTAGTTTTTTACCCTTATACCCTCTTTGAAGTTAATTCAGAGGTAACAAATATAGAATCAATTAAAGTGAAACTCACCCTCTAACCTCTCTCTCTCAAGTTAATTGAAGAAAGCAACAAACAATCAATTTAACCAAATAAATCCAAGAAACCAAATACTAGAAATTCGCAATTAATTCATCAAAAAAGCTTAATACAAAGCTAAAATTTTTAGATTATCCTTCTAAAATATAATAAAACAAATAAAGCAACATTGTCAAGAAAAGAAAACAAAGGAAAAAGAAGAACTCATAAACAAGTAAATCTTCTTCTCTTCTTTAAAACTCCTTCTAAACAATGGTCCTATCGTCTCCAATGATCTTGTATATTGATGATTGATTGATCAACTTATCAATTGATGGATGGATGTATTTCTATTGATATCTCTTCTTGTTAAACAACTTCCTTGGTTGCTAAAAAAGGTCACAATAAGTCCTTTTTTCCTGTTTGAATTATTTTCTAGAGAGTCTCAATAGAAATTACCAAAATCAACTCAAACAAAGAAATTTCGCTACCTTAAAATTAGTAAGGGGTCGGCGTTCGGTTCTTCAAAGGGACCGGTGCCGGTCCTCTCTGTTCTTCTCAATTTTTGCTATGTTTTTCTCTTAATTTTCTAGAAGATAGCTAGCCCTGGCTCCTTCTTAGGGATTGGTGTCTGGTCCTCTTTGGAACAGTCTAATTTCATTCACTTTTTCTACTATTATCAACATTTTTTCAAAGAAACTTTTCCTGATCAAATCTATACTACTTGTGATTAAGTTTTGTAAGAGATGTAGAGTTTTTTTGTTGAATATTTTCGATTTTTGCTGGAATTTGAATGGTTTTTGTTATTATAATAGAGTTGTTATTGTTTCTTATACTTTAGAATATGTCATAACCCTTGTTTGGTTGAATTAATTCTTGGTAATAGAGTAGTTACATACGGTAAGTGGTTAACATTTTTGTGATTCACAACTAGCATAAAGATACTTAGCAATAGTAACACCAATCCCTTTCCCGTATTTAAATTAGACATTATCCTTAATGGCCTAAAAATAGAACAAGAAAAGCATAGCCAAGGGACTACAAAAAAAATGAGAGGAAAAAGAAAAGAAATTCTCCCCAAGGAAACTTCAAAAGATATTTGAATTCCTTCCACAAGATTGAGATAAGATTATTGCATCAAATGAAGTGTCCTAATCCTACAAACCAAAAACAAAGAACACCATAAAAGCATAAAAGAAATAATATAAACCTAAACAAATGAAAGTAAAATCCAAAGGAAAATAAAAATAAAAGAAATAGAAAATAACTCTATATAAATCAAAGAAAAATCACCATTCATGTAGTATGGCATCAAATGAATCCAGTGACCTAAAATCCTTTTCAATGTAATGCTTCAACCAATTATTGTTAACCTTAAAAGTCCTATTCTTAGGATGTGAGACCTTAAAAGTCCCTTTCTCAGGATGGGCCACCTTGATATCAACAATCTCTTCCTCTGTGCTAACCCTCAAAGTTTGTAAAACCTACAAAATCACAAAATGAAGCACAAAAACCTTAGGGTTGAGGCCAAAAGCCGCTATCTCATACACAGATGTTAGTAATAAAGGGGAATAGATATATCAAAAAACTTTTTGTAACTAATATATACCTCAATCATCCTGGCTTTATTTATACCACTTGCCTGGGGAAAAACAATAAACCTAAAAGTATAAACAACAACCCACACTTGTGGAGAAGATCACTGGTAGAAATCTTCCAAGAACCATTCACCAAATGATGAGACAAACCCAAATTACCATAACTATCACAAAAATCACAATTAAGCTCATATAATATTTTCTTATTATAGTGATCTATTTCTACCCATGGACCGTAATCAGGAACTCCAAAAATCATTACCAATATATGCATATCCAATTCAATAGGGACACCTTTAACAATAGTTTCAATTTACCTAAGGTACTCTTCTTCTTTTCTCCTATGTTTGCATGGAATTCCTTCACTAATGCAAGAAAGAAGTTACCCCTTAAAGTGATAATAGGTTCTGACCTTAGCTTCCTAAAGATGTTCGAGATGTGCTATGAATGATTAAGAGAAAGCTTAATGGTTTTAATGATAATCTTATTCGAAGCTCTTTTTGAATACCACACTGCCTACTCAGGATTATCAAAAGTCATAGGATATAGGGAAGCAAGTTCAAATAAGTGTGGGGGATCTTGAGAAGATAAAGCTCCTCTAGCTCTCTTAGAAGTATTTGAAGGTTCTTTTATTCTAGGTATTTTTATTTATCAAAAGAAATATAGCTCAGGACACAAGGCTCACAAAGAACAATTACAACACTACTTCCTCAATTCAAGAAACTCTACAAATCACTAGGACTACTCCAGCCAAAATATTAACCACTTACCCTTCAATTCCCTCAAAAATTCAAGCTTCAATCACAACAACACAAAGCTGACCAAAATTCAACTATTTAGCAACTCAAAAAAAAGCACAAATATACTATAATTTAACTTAAAAGTAACGAACAATGCCATAAACTCAAAATTTCAAAATTATCATAAAATAGCATACCTAAGTTCCACAACGCAAAAAATGACCAAAGAATAACAATATGATTCTATTTCAGCAATTTAAAATGCCAAAGCCAAAGAAAATTTCTTATAATATATGCAAATTAAACCAAAACTACCAAGAAATTCAAAAAGAAATTTTTACCATCAGTTTGAAGAAACTTTTGTGCCCACAATATTCTCTACTCCATGGGAATTAAGATTCTTTGTGGAACTTGGAAGAAAATCAAAGTTTAGATGGGAAATAAGTTTAGATAGCCAACTTATGATAACAAACATAAAAGATAAAATTGCTAAAACTCTACTTGATATGTATAACTTGCATGAGTTTAAATTTCTTGTTCTAATTCTGGTACGATAAGTAGGGAAGGTTCATCATTATCATCTAGCAGTTTGATAAGGCCAAAATTATTACTATTTTCCTAGTTATTTGAGGTTAAATTGAGATACTTTTGATGTAATAACTAGGTATATTCTTTCCTATTTGACATTTTATTTGTAGAAAGTATTTTTGACAAATTTGTGAAGATTTAAGTTGATTTTGAACAAAAAGTGAAAATTTTCAGAACACACCCAGCGCTAGGTCTGGCAAATGGACCAGACGCCAGGTCCAATATGGAACAATAGGGAAAACAGAGCAATGTCCATGGGAAAAATAGAACACACCTAGCGCCAGGTGGGTCTATTGGACCTGGCGCCAGGTCCAATCTGGAGAGGCCAAAATTCAGTGCACGAATTTGGTAATTTTTTAAAGATTTTGGTATTTTTTTGAATCCCACTCGGCCAAGACTCCTCAAGAAATGAATTTTAGCATCAATGAAGCCTATTTAAACAAGAAAAAACACGAGAGAAAAGTAGTGAATCCAAGAATCAAAGTTGAAAATCACTTAAAGAATGAGATATTCACCATTCAAGGAAGGTTGTTCAAGAGAGTCTTCAAAGGAAATAAAGGAGACTTCTCTATGAGTATTTATCTCTTTTCCTTTTTTTTATTTTTCTTGAAAAATGATGAGTTTAATTCTTTAATTGTATTTGGATATTATTCTTAGCTTTATAATTTTGAATTTATTTAATCTTTAAGTTATTAAATATTTTTCTTGGTATTTGATTACTTGTAATCATTAGTTACTGATGTGTTTTATTCTAATTGACTTGGAAAACGATGTTAGAAGTTCATTGCATTGATTTCATATTTGTTATATTTTAATAGACTTGGTAAACAAAGTTAAAATTAAAGAACCTAAGTAATTAAAGATTAGTTAATTTCGCCCAGAGCATAGGGTTATTAACTAATTTCATATTTATTATCACATAGAGTATAGGGATAATTTATGTGGAATTGTGTTTAATGTATCTTTTGGTTATATTGGTTTAATTGGAAAATCTATTAATTTGATCAAGAGAAAGTAATTCCATGGATTGGAAAAGAAATGGAGTCTATATAAGTGAATTCATGACTTGGGAAACGATTGAATTTTATTTTATATTCCTTCATAATGCTAAGAAAATAATTGGTTGTGATAAGTATTAGATGATTCATGTCTTGTTTTTGAGAATAACTATTTGATTATGTTTTTCTCTCCATGAGTTGTATATATATTTTGTTTTGATTTTGATTTTGATTTTGATTTCTTTATCAATTAGTTTAAAGATTAAACAATGAATGAAAAGTGATTAGTGCGTACTTATTCCTTAGAGGATCGATACTCGTTAATTACCTGTGCTATGCTTGCTATGAATATACTTACTCGTATATGTGTTTTGAGATAAATGTTTTAATTAAAACTTGACTAAGGAATGTATTTAAATTTGATAATTTTTATACACCTAAACTTTATGCATCACAGTTGTTTTTATCCACCATAAATATCTACCTCTTCAATTTCATCTAAATTTAATCCATGAGATTTCATGAAGCGTCAACGAAGATAATCTACTATCTATAATAAGATGGCAATCTACAAGATGTAACCATTAGCAGAAAATAAGGATCAACATTTTAAAATTTGTAGTGGGTGAAAGGATCATGTAAAGGAGTATCTAATTTTATCCAAAATGGCAAATGATCTTTTGATATCACCTGTCTCCATAGTATGATTAAAAAGCGTTTTAGCGAGAGCGCTTGAGTAATTGATGAAAGAAGATCTTGATTAGTTCCTCATAATTTGGAGATGTTAATATCTTGTAGTAGTTGGTTCGCAGTCAAGGATAGGATGACCAATTCATGCATTATTGATAATGTCTCAGAAAAAGAATGGGGTGAGCCAAGTAGTTAGTATTTCAAATAATTAGGCTATATAATATTATGCAATTGTTTAATTTTATTTTAAAGATTTTTATTTTATATTTAAATTTTAATCATTCTAATACTTTTAAGAGGTTTAGGTATCAAGTCCCCAGCTTATGTAATTTTTATTTTGTTAACTAATAAAACCAGTAGGAGTCCAAGTTGAATCCACTACCACTTTGAGGTGGCTTTTTATAATTTTAAATAATCATGCTATTTAAGTTTTTATTAAGAAAAACCAAAGCATATTGAAAGAGAGAGAGAGAGGCCCATGGACTGGCCTGTGAGCCTCGCGGTCCCAAATGGTGAGCCGTGTTGGGCCCAGGGTTTTTAGCCTTGGGCCCAGGCCAGCATGACCCACCTTAAGGCAGGATTGGCCCGGCATGGCCTAAAACCATGCAGGCTGCCCACAAGCCATTGCTAACAATGACCACCCTAACTTTGTAATGCTAACTTTATTAGCATCTTTAAATTTCAGAAATCCAATCCTTCTCATAATTTTTTAATTACGTATCGAACCTCAAGATTTTAAACAAAGATGACAATCTTCTTCTTCTTTTATGACCCCACTAGAAATTTATCAATAAGTTATCTATTTTCTAGCACATGGCTTAGAAAATTATAAAACATCACATCATGCAGGAAGGAATAGCTTGAGAAAATTATTAGATCAATACTCCTCTTCTAACTTAGGATAATGCATTTATTTTTCAATCAGTAAGTTCTTTCAAAGCTTATTGATGAAATCAAGCATAACCTTTAACATTGAATGAGTAGTTCATTTCGTATTTGAAATGGCTTGTTGTTAATTTGTAGATGTCTGATGCTAGGTAAAATGTTAGAAGGAGTTGGAAGTCTACATGCTGAAAAGCATTGAAATAATTAGCAAGTCTACATGTAGAAGATCTTTAGCATATCTTGGAAAGATTTTATGATAAATCCAAAAGAAGATTCTAAGAGTTGTAATATGCTTTTAGCAGTTACCTAAACCAATTCTAACTAGGTACGCCTACTATATAAATAGGGCCAAGTTGAAGATGAAAAATGGGGGGAAAATAAGAGAGTTATTTTTATAGCTTGGTCATAGGAAATAGAGTAAGGATATTCATGCCTATACTCAAATAGATCTAAAGCATTTATCATTGACGGAGTTTACCGATATGCTGCATAAAAATATGCTTCAATGATGTAAGTAAGCCAATACAACAATTACTATCCTATCAAGAAACTCGAATCAGCTTTGTTCTTGAATTCATTGCCTTTGGGTTGAAATGAGCTTGAAAGCTCACAAAACTACCAAGATCTTTCCGAAATTCAAATCAAATATTTAGCTTTCAAGTAATAAGCAAACTCACACACTTTTTTAAGAGATAGAACCCTAGGTTATTCAAACAACCAAGAACTCTAGATCTAATAAATTAAGTCTACTAAATAAACACCCTAACACCCAAAATTTACTAGCGATTAAGCACACAAAGGATGGGAAGATTTAGGCACCCAAGATTAATTTCTTGAAAAAACCTTAGAAATACATCTTTTAAGACCCAAAAAAGACAATCTAGTTGAAATATCCCTTGAACATTTAGAGACTTAAATCAAATGGAATGACTAGACTCTAAGATTAGTCTTAATTGAATAGGAAGAACCCCAAAAGATATCATGTCACAATAACTCTTAAGGAGTTCTTGTTTTCTTACAAAATGCAATGGACTAACCTTTATTATAAAGAAAATGTCACACACACACACACACACACACACACACACACACATATATTAGGCTTGTAAAAATAATAGAACTTCAGCATTTCTCGAACTTCTTGCAAGAGGGTGGTGCTGGTTATGCTGCATTGGCCAGAACCAATTATGCTATATAGATCAACACTGGCTCTGTTTTGGTGGAACAGTGCCCGTTTGCTCAATTGGGCCGGTACCGATTAGGCGTGTAGGTCGGTGCCAGTTCTTTGCTGTTTGTGCAAATCCCAGCTTCATTTTGTCCTCCATCTATTCTACCTAGGTTTTCTTGGATCTCCACTTCTATTGTGTCTTATCATTTGCTTCTTGGAGGCTTCCTTTTATTGCCCATGTCTTAATAATATTCTTGGCCTTTGGCTTGTTTGCATTTTTAGCTTGAAATCCGCATTGAAAGTTCTTGATTATGGATTTCACCCGTGGTGATTCCTATCTTTCCCTTATTTTTTGAAATGATTTGTCCTCAAATTAATTCCTACAAAAGAATTCAAACAATAATGTTTTGTGGAAATAAAATGTTAGGCTTTTGTTTTCTTTCAATTTCTTTATTTTCTATCTTCACTGCCCATATTTTCCTTCTCATTTTACCTCCTTTATCTTTCTTTTGAGCACACTCTTGTACTTCATTCTTCACTACCTAAGAGGTTACTATCTTTTGTTGTCCACTCTTTCACTCTTCACTTTTGGCTCTTCTTTTTCTTTTAGCCCTTTTGGTCTTCTTTCATCCTCTTTCTCTCATTTTCTTTTACCTCTTATGCTTTCTTTTCTCTTTCCTCTTTATTATTTCTCTTTTTCTTTCTTTTCTTCTCTTCTTTTTCCCTCACAATGTCTTGATTTCTCATCCTCTCACTTGGGGATAATGGTAGTAGGGTGAATTTCTTTCTATTCTTCTTCAATGTGTAAGTGTTCTTTTCTCCCATTATGCACTACCTTCCTATTATATTGCCACAGTCATCCTAAGATATTTTGTGGTTTCCAAGCCTAATTATTCCACCAATGTGGTACTTATCACATTTGTGAAACTTCCCCTATCTATCATTATACTACATGGCTTTTGTTTATGAAGCATCTTGAATAAAATATGGTGTCCCTTTACATGTCATCCATAGCTTCAACAACATAATCACTCAAACTCTTCTAGAAATTCCGATTATTGATCTTGCTTGTCGACCCACAGCTCCCTTTGCACTACCTCTCTCTTCTATAGGTTTTATAGTCTCCAAAGTTGTTGGTTATATTAACTCAGTATTCATACTTTCACCTTCTCCCTTTTTGTTTTGTTGATGTGAATTCTTCCTCAATTCATAGTTGTCCAAAGTATTCTTAGCCTCTTTCCCTTTATGCATGCTACCTTTAGACTTATCTTCACACTCAACTTCAACTTTCTCCAATTCTTCTTTAATATTCTCATCCAATACTCCAATTGGATGTGGTTAATCTCCTAGGAAATATAATATATTTGAGTACATCTTATTGATCCATGCATTGAACATAATAGTTCCATATCACTAAACTCCTCATCATCACTAAGCTCATCTTCTCATAGTTTCTCCTCCTTTTTATTTTCTGCTACTTCATTAGGATGCTCCCTCATTCATTCAACTGCTTTCCTAACCTCTTCAAGCTCAAATTCAATATCAACTCTACCACTACTTGTACAAGTTACTTCTTTCCAATAACCATTCCTTTTGTTTATTTGCATTCTACTCTTGTAATTATTTTTTGTTCCTCCTACATAATCTCCCTCATTCCAATCATCTGCACTCACATATTCTAGCATAGTGCAAGGCTCCACATATTCATAATCTCAACATTCTTCATATCTATCATACTCCCTTTCACTTGTGTAACGATCATCGTCATAGTGCTCACTCCAATATCTCATTCTTCATATTCATCCTCCTCATATTCTTGCTCATGCGCATCATTTAATGATATTCCCCATTTCTACTTGAACAAATTTGCTCATCATGTTCATTTTATTCACTATTACTCTAATTAGCTATTGTTAGTTATTTTTCTTCAAGTGAGATACCTACAAAATATGGGTATAACACACAAAAGAAGTCTTCACTTCACTTCCTTACTTGTTAATCACTCAATTTTTTGTAAGTCAGTCAACACTTATGTGTAGCACTCTTCTTAGCTTTTATCAAATGAGCTCACCCTTTTGCCTTTTTCTTTCACTTATTTCCTCAATATGGCTTCCCAGAAACCTCCATAATTGTTAAGAGCTAGTCCAACTTGACAAGTCACACTAAGCTTTCCAAAGACAATCAGTTAGGGGTTTTAGGAAAATTTTATCAAAAACCTGATCTGCACTAAAAGTAATGTAACACCCCACTACCTAGGCCCGCCAAGGCCGGGGATGTCGCCCTGTCCAAAGGACAATGAGTCTTTATAACTAGGTCACACAATCAAAATAGCGAAATAAAAATAATACTTTCACTTAAAATTTCTTACAACTCAAGAATGAATCCAAGAATTCCAAAATCAAATCCATAATAAAATTATCCACTCTCAACTCCCCAAAGCATTACACAAATTAAATATTAGAAAAATCTTCCAAGGCAGGCAATATCTAGCTACTCATCCTCACAGCAGGATTGACTTGAGATATGGTAAAAAGGGTGACGAGACAAAAATCTCAGTCAGTCCGTGTGTGCTTTGAGTGTCCAGTGAAAACAGTTCGTGAATGCAAAGTATAAATCTTTATAAGAGAAATACTGACAAGCAATAAACATTAGTCAAAATCAAGAGTGGTGTTTTGGCTTTTCCAATCATACATAATCAATAAAATCAACCACTCAAAAGAAATGATCATGGGTTACCACACGTTGGGCCCCATAACCGAGACATACTTGACCACATCTCGCTTCAGTCCGGGCCACTAATAGACTCTCTTCAAGTCCTGATACATCTTGACTTCCCCCGGATGAATGGCGTACTTACTCTTGTGCACCTCTTCCAAAATTCTATCCTTTAATTGCTACTCTCCGGGTACACACAACCGATCCCTGAATTGCAAAACTCCCGCCTCGTCCTAAGAGAATTCACTGTATGGCCGCTTGAGCTCCTTATCCTTGAAAAGTTGAAACTCGGCATTGCTTTGTTGAGCTTCCATGATTTCCCGCTTCAAATTCGGTACTAACTTCAAATTGCTGACGACAATTCTTTGGTCTTGCACTTCCACCCTTCTGTCTAACACATCCTGAACCGCTTGAATTTCCTGCACCCTTAGTCTGGCCATTCCAACTTTCCTGCTCAGGGCGTCCGCCACAACATTGGCCTTCCCGGGATGGTAGTTAATCAGACAACGGTATTCTTCCATAAATTCCATCCATCTTTGCTGCCTCAAGTTCAGATCCTTCTGAGTGAAGATATACTTTAGACTCTTGTGGTCGGTGAACACCTCATATTTGGCTCCGTACAGATAGTGTCGCCATTTTTTCAAGGCGAATACGATAGCTACAGCTCCAGATCATGAGTAGGATAGTTGACTTCATGAGGTCTCAACTTCCGAGAAGCATAAGCGATCACCTTCCGGTCTTGCATCAACACTGCTCCCAATCCTTCATTCGAGGCGTCGGTATATAGCATGTAAGGCTTACCCTCCTTTGGCAGACTCAATACTGGCGCCGTCATTAACCTCCGCTTCAGCTCTTGAAAACTTTTCTTACATTTCTCGTTCCACACAAATGGAACATCCTTCCTCAGCAGTCGGGTCATTGGCGATGCAAGTGTTGAGAACCCTTTGATGAACCTCCAGTAATAACCAGCCAGTCCCAAGAAACTTCAAATCTCAGTGATATTCTCCGGCTGCTTCCAGTCTGACACCCCTTTGACTTTTGCCAGGTCTGCCTTGATTCCTTCCTTGGTCACCACATGGCTAAGGAATGCCACACTATCCAACCAGAATTCGCACTTGCTAAACTTGGAGTACAGCTTGTGCTCTCGAAACTTCTCCAATACGAGCTTTAGATGTTCCGCATGCTCCTTCGGACTCTTGGAGTAAATCAAAATGCCGTCAATGAAGACCACCATAAACTTGTCCAAATAGGGTCGAAACACTCGGTGCATCAGGTCCATGAGTACTGCTGGAGCATTTGTCACCTCGAATGGCATTACCACGAACTCATAATGCCCATATCTGGTGTTGAAAGACATCTTGGGGATATCCTCCTCTTTTATCCACACTTGGTAGTACCCTTACCTCAAATCCAACTTAGAGTAGCAATTGGATCCTTGCAACTGATCAAACAGCTCGTCAATCAGCGGCAGGGGATACTTGTTCTTAATCGTCAAGTTGTTCAAACCCCGATAGTCGATGCATAGCCTTAGAGTCCCATCCTTCTTCTTCACAAATAGCACAGGTGCTCCCTAGGGCGATGTGCTAGGTCTGATGTAGCTTTGACAAACTAACTCCTCTAATTGTTCTCTTTTAGTTCTATTGGTGCCATCTGGTACGGGGTCTGCGATACTGGTTCCGCTCTCGGAACTAAGTCAATGGTGAATTTCACCTCTCGGCTGGGAGGTAAAGAATCAAGTTCTGCTGGGAACGTGTCAGAGAAATTCTTCACTACTTCGGTGTCCTCCCAAGTGCACTAGTATTTGGCTTGTTTATCACGTAAGCCAGGTACCTTTGACATCCTTGCTTCAGCAATTTTTGGGCCTTAGTCCCCGCTATAAATACTTCAACTCCTTTACCTTCTTGCCATCGAACTCCAATACATCACAACCCAGTCTAACGAATTGGATCGACTTATTCTTACAGTCTACTCTCGCCCCATGCTTGGTTAACCGATCCATCCCCAATATCAAATCATAATCTTCAATGTCCAATACTATCAGGTCTCCCTCCAGACTTTCTCTCCCCACATCAATTTTACAATCTTTCACATACCGATCCACTTGCACCATTTTCCCCAAAAGTGTGCTTACCACTAAAGTAAAAGGTAGCTCTAATCCATCCCAACCCAAATGACATGCACAAATCTTGTTTAAATAGGAGTGAGTAGAGCTAGGATAAATTAATACATTAACGGGTCGTCTGTGGATAGTAAACGTACCTTCCACAACTGCTGCATCGGTCCCAACTTCCTCTCTGTTGAGAGCGAAAACCTTGGTCTTCACTTGCGGCTTCGGTGCTTCACTCCCGGATGCTCCCACGATGTTGGCTCTGTTGGGCCCCAGGTTCTATGCCAGGTTTCCTTGCCCGACTCGGTGCAACTTAGGGCAGGCATTTTGCAGGTGGTTCGGGTCACCACAGTGATAACATTTCCTTTCGCCACCCTTGGACCAGCAATTCTTCTCTGCGTGGCTCTTTTTCCCACATTGCCAACATGTTGGAAGGTTTTGAGCAGGACCCACTGGTGCTGTCCGGGCTTGCTTTCCCCGGTTCTGCCACTGTTGGTTGGCGGGGCGCTTGTTAGATTGCTGTCCTTGGAAGTGCCCTTGCGGCTACCTTGGTGGTTGAAAAGGCCTTGCCGCCATCCTACTGTGATCCTCATTCTCAGTTCAGGTAGCCGCGTCCACTGCCCCTGAATAGGTCGTTGGCGGAGAAGGTGCCAACGCCTTCCTCAATTCCGGCCTCAGCCCCTTGATGAACTGCCTCATCCTATTTTGCTCGGTATCCACTAATCTCTGGCAGTATTTTGACAGCTGGGTGAATCCTGCTGCGTACTGAGCCACTGACATGCTCCCCTACTTCAAATTCTGAAATTCATCGTCCCGCTTTTCCACAATCCACTGAGGGATGTACTCAGCTCGGAAGACTTCAACAAAGTTGGACCATGTCCATTCCTATTCAATCATTTCCCAATCATCTTGAACTTGCTGCCACTATGCCCGAGCTGGTCCTCTCAACCGGAAAGCCGCAAACTTAACCATCCGCTCCTCGGTGTACTGAAGCGTTGCAAATATGTCCTCCATTTCCTCAAACCACTGTTCTACCTTCTGATCTTGTTCTGCTTCGCCCAAAAATATGGGCAGTTGAAACTTTAGAAACCGCTCTAACGCCTCATCTTCCCCTTTAGGGTTCGTTCGCTCGGTTAGAGTCTGTAGAATTTCGGCCATCTTGCTGAATGCCTGGCCCACCATCACATCAATCGGAATTTCAGACTTCACGCCCATATCCGGACTACTCCCATCACCCCGGTCAAGTGAGTGCATTGGGCTGTCTCGACTTTTGGTGCCACATAATCGGCTTCTGGAGCCCTTCTGCTGGATGAAGCTGCACGGCGCTTGGGTGCCATTCTAAACCACACCCCAAATGATAAGTGTATGCATTCAAGGATCAAATCATTTTTAGGTGCACATGCATTCACAGTCAGATACATGTAAAAAGAAATTAGATGTAAATTTTGCCTAAGGAATAAATTCTTTTTCAGAAATTGACTTACATAAATTCGAAGTTTTGATAGAAAACAGAATTAAAAATCCTTGACATAAAAGTTTTCAAAAAATAATAAATAAATAAACATCCAATTCAAAATAACTCCTAGCCCTCTAGTCCTCATCAGAACCCTCATACAACCAACCCCTAGAATTCTTAGAAAAATGTACCCCAACCCCACTGGCAAATCCCTCCATCGGCTCCTTCCCAGGGCTCCTAGAACTCTCCCCGGGCTCAACTCAGCTAAAAGGAGGAATGAAAGAAAGCCTAGGTGGAGACTCATAGTCTATCTCTCCCGGGTCATCGCTATCTGCTGCTAAGTCCACTACGGGACTAGGAGGGCAAGGTACATGCTCCACTGCTATCACCTCATCGTCACTACCAGAACGTATGTCTATACTGGAATTAGGGGTAGCTCATGGATCTGGACCTCATCATCACTGTTATCCTCTATAGGGATAACTGGCTGAGGGGCAGGCCGGGGGACTGGAAGGTCTTCCGAATATATAGGGTTAGGCGGGTGCCAATACTGCCCTTTCCTCACGGTCCTATGTATCCTAACCATCCTATAGCATCAACAACATAGGTCAGACAAAAATTTAAACTTAGATAAATGGAATATACTATCAATATTTGCCTATAACCTAGGCACTAATACCACTTGTAACACCCCGCTACCTAGGCCCGCCAAGGCCGGGGATGTCGCCCCGTCCAAAGGTATATGGGTCTTTATAACTAGGTCACGCAATCAAAATAGCGAAATAAAAATAATACTTTAATTTAAAATTTATTACATCCCCAGAATGAATCCAAGAATTCCAAAATCAAATCCATAATAAAATTATCCACACTCAACTCCCCAAAGCATTACACAAATTAAATATCAGAAAAATCTTCCAAGGCAGGTAATATCTAGAGACTCATCCCCACAGTAGGATCGACCTGAAATCATGGTAAAAAGGGTGATAAGAGAAAAATGTCAGTAAGTCCGTGTGTGCTTTGAGTGTCCAATGAAAACAGTTCGTGAATGCAAAGTATAAATCTTCATAAGAGAAATACTGGCAAGCAATAAACATTAGTCAAAATCAAGAGTGGTGTTTTGGCTTTTCCAACCATACATAATCAATAAAATTAACCACTCAAAAGAAATGATCATGGGTTACCACACGTTGGGCCCCATAACCGATCAGAATGCCGACACTTTGTCCAGACTGACAAAAGGTAGGTGATCGGCCTACCAGGTAAGATACTCCTCCTTCTCTATACCCAAACAACAACCGGTTGTCCATTCCGGCAGCACACAGTCACTTAACTGAAAAAAAAACTGCTAACTCAGACCGGCACGACCTACTGGACTGACATCCTATCTAGGAAGGACTTACCCCTCAGAGGTGGCCACCTACTAAGAGACTCACCCTAACCCTTCAAAGACTAGTCCTAGTAGTCCACCCTTATTGAGTACTCAATGTAACATACCCTACTTGGGGAAAAAGAAACAAAACATAGTTCCACTTCAAAATGGCAATTAAGGTTTTCCAAAGTCTTTGTCAAAATCAGTTTTAGATAGAGTTTTGAGTGTGAGTAAATCTGCTTATTGATTTTCAAATAATTTGTTTGATGGGAATAAGATAGGAGACAATCATCAATTGCCTTTATAGAAATAAGTGTCCATGCACTCTACATTTCGCTTGCCATAATAAACATTTTGCAACAAACAAGTTTTATGCAAGAGCTTACCTGATCCTTAGCTTGAGATAAAATGAATGTCTTCAACAGCTGACCTAACCCCGCTTGGGGTAAATACAAGCCATAATTAATCTCAAGCTAAAATCCACTTTCACAAATAAAGCTAGCTCAACTCACTATTACCATGATCCTAGTGTCACAAGCTTTAAGGCCAAATAATAAATAAAAAGGGTTTATAAGTTAAGTCTAATTTGATATTTAAAAGAATTATTGTTTTGGGAAATAGGTACTAATAAGTTGAAGGTTTAAATCTTGCTAAGAATAATTTAGAGTTTATTTGATGAAGAGTCCTAGGTGGTATTAGGTAAAATAATGATTTATTAATAATTAATTGTTTGAAAATAATTGATAGCTAAAGTTAGTAGAAAATAAATTTTAATAGGTCCTGATTGAAAGATACTAAATAAATTTTAATAGGTTTTGATTAAAAGATAATAAATTTTAATGATATTTAAGAATATAAGACTTACAAAATTAATATTTTACTTATTATGATAATTTATATAAATGGATTTATTTGATATTATTATTATATATAATATCTATATATTTTATTTCTTAAAATAAAAGCTATCATTTATTTGAATAAAATATCCTTATTATATATAATAATCCAAGTCTACCTTACTAGCAAAAATTATAATATTAAATATTTTATTGATGAAATAAACTTAGCTTAGAGACAACTAGATCATGATCATATTTCTATTGCTAACCACAATCATAAACATATACTCCACTTCAATTGATCAACTCATCCAAATCATAAATAAAAGCATAGATCTAAATTTACCAAGGCATGATCCAACATCTACTAGCATAAACATAATCATGGCTTTAACAATCATATATAAATATAAATCCTATTCACCATAGGTGACATAATCTCCAGCATACTTGATCACAAATACTACTTACGACATGGAGACATGCATTAGACCTTAAAACACCATACAACCAACCAAGATAGTCAACTCATGCGTAAATCCCATCTCTATCATATACACACATTTATTCATGCTTTAATCTCAACTCATCACAACAATACATGCTCAAATCCTATTCATAATCCATCTCCTACCAATTTCATCCTAGAGACATGAATCTAGAATTAAAAAGGAGGGTTGAAAAGGCTTACTTGATTGATGAGTACCTTGAAGGAGTTTCGAATGGATCACAACCCCTAGATGACTAGATCCGTCCAAGAGAAATGAAGAAAACATGGCCATTGATGAAAAAATCATTCGGCCAAGAGGGAGAGGGTATTCGGCCAAGAGAGAGAGAGAGAAGAAAAGAGTCTATTAGCATGCTTACACACATATATATTCATTAGAGATTGAATATTAGCGAAGATGAAGTTGATTGAATAAACTTACCCTGAAGGTGTTCTTGAGCCTTCACAAAAATACTGATTTTTGATCCAAAAGAGAGAGTTGGATTTTGGAGTTTGATGTTAAAAATGGTATGGATGGACTCACGGCAGTGAGTAGATAAAATCTGGAATTTTTTTTTGAAGGAGATTGAAGTGGTTTGAAGAGGTATTAGGCGAGAGAAGTGAGTGGGTGTTCTTGGTGTTCTATGTGTGCTTGAAGGTTGAAGAGAATGGAGGGATTTTGGATTTGAAGCTGCCGAAATTCAGTATGTTTGCAGTGGCTGAATTGTTTCTGTAGTTTAGGTAGATGATTTTTCTGATTTGAAAGGAAAAGGAAAGGCTAGTTGTTGAAATCCTAAAAGAATATTTTTGGGAATCAAATTTGGAAACAAAATATAGCAAAAATATTTTTTATCAATGAAGAGCTTTTTGGAAGATGCTATGGCCGACTAATGTTCAATGATTTTGCTGGGTGAAATCTGGTTGAAGAAGGTTAATGGTGGCCGAAAAGAGGGAGTTCAATGGTCAAGGAAAGGTCTGGTTGTTTAGGGGAAATTTTATGGAAGTTTGCTAAATTAGGATTACTGGAATTTTGGTCTCCTATCAAGGCATGATTGGAGTAATTTGTTGGAAATATTTTAGGGCAGCCATGACTGGTTTTCGTGCAGAAGGTTGGGGAAGACAATGGGTTTCAGTTCATGTCTGTTCAAGAAAGGTTTGTGCAGAAAAATGGTGAAGTTTTGGCCAGGTCTGAAGGAGGAAACAAAGCTGGAAAAAAAACCTGTACAGGTCTCGCTATTTGCAGGAATTTTTCTGGGCAGCTTTTGCTGCCATTTTCCAGTCAGATTGCAGAGAGATTGAAGGGGAATTTAGAGGTCTTTCAAGGCTGGTTTCCAGCCTTCTTCATGGAGGAAAAATGTGGCTAAGGAGTGGGGAGAAAACTGGAAGAAAACAGCTTGGTTTAAGCTCATATATGCTGCAATTTTGCCTAGAAAATTTCTGGTTTTGCATAGCATTTGTGCAGTTCGAATTTGGCCAGAAAATTTCAGATTTCAAGCTTGTCAAGAGGGCCATTTTGTAGCAGCATTTGGGAGGGAATGATGGCTGAACATTTCGACACCTTGAAGGCACAAGAAGCTCGATAAATTTCAGATCACTACATGAAGGAAAATGAACATAGCTAGAGTGAAGTTTTGAAGGTTCACTAGGGGAATTAATTCACTTGGAACCTTCCCCATCTCTTCCACATTTTCGGTCCATAAGATGTCTTTCACTTAGACATTTTGAATCTTCAACGTCACAGCACTTTACTGAAATTTTTGGAATGAAATTGGCTTGAATAACTTAAGAAATTGAGAAGTAAGGAAAACTAAGGATCAAGAAGGGTATGAATTCTCTTAGGAATTTTTGTAGGGTACAAGAGTAGGATTAGGGTACTCCTATCATGTCTCCCCTAGGACATCACCTTTACCGTTTTCTAGAGTACTCAAGAACGAAAATCTACCTTTCCCCTACAAAAATAAAATTTAATCATGCTAAAGCTCCAATGATGGAATTTGAACCCAAGACCTCAAGAATTAATTCTAAAGCTCTAACCACTAAACCACAAAAACTCTTGTGGTTATTTTCTCTCTAAAATATTTTTCCTATTTAATCCTCAAGCTATCTCCCTATTTTCACTTCAAGCAAAAATTACCATTTTGCCCTTCTTACTCAATGAACATAATTAAGCCATCGAGACTATAACACACAAATCCAAAGCATAGAAAATCATATGAAAATATATTTAAACATGAAATAAAATATGAAATGCATCCCAACCCCCTTACTCTAAGGTTCGTTTCGACTAGGGTTTCACAAGTAAGGCAAGTTCAAGTAAGATTTCAAAAGTAAATGAGCTCTAATTCACAATGTAGTAAGGTATTCTAGTTCATGTACCAAGTTGTTTTAAGATGACTATAGTCGATCACTAGCTAGCAAGAAGCAATCATTCAATGTGTAATCAACATATAAATACAGGCTATACTAGTGACATAAATCAACATATAAACATGTCATCCAATAGGCATTTTGATGCGTTAAATTTGGGTGCATAAAATCATCAATTTTAAATCCATTCCTTAATTAGGTTTTAATTAAAACATTAATCCCAAAATACACATGTGAGCAAGTATACTCATCGCAAGCATAGTATAGGGAATTAACGAATATCGATCTTCCAAGGAACAAGTACATACTAATTACTTTTCATTCATTGTTTAACCGACCCAATAAAGTGATAAAGAAATAAAAATAAAAATAATATATATATATATATATATATATCTCATGGAGAGAAAACACATGAAATTAAATAATTATTCTCAAAAGCATGACAAGAATTATTTTATGCTTATCATAGCAAATTATTTTCTTAGTATCATGAAGGAATATAAAGTAAAATTCAATCGTTTCCCAAGTCAAGAACTTACCTATGTAGATTCCACTTCTTTCCCAATCTATAGAATTACTATCTCTTAATTAAATTAGTAGATTTCCCAATTGCACTAAAATAACCAAAATATACATTAAACTCAATTCCTTATAAACATGAAATTAGCCAATAACCCTGTGCTCTAGGCGAAATTAACTAATCTTTGATTACTTAGGTTCTTTAATCTTAACTTCATTTCCCAAGTCCATAAAGATTTAAAAAATATATAGAATTGATTAAATTAAACTCAATCTAACTTCGTTTCCGAAGTCCATTAGATATAAATTTAATTCCATCAACCTATCAAATAAAATTAAGTAATCAAACACCAATAAACATTATTAATTAATCAAAGAACAAAATTATCCCAAAATCATAAATCCAAGAATAATATCCAAAAATAATTAAACAATTAAAATCATTATTGTTCGAGAAAAAGAAAAAAAAGGAAAGAGATAAATATTGGTGATGCACTCTACAAAATGTATATAAGTCTCTACATTGTGCACACCGCTTTTTCTAAGGTAATTGGCCTTTATTTATAGGCTTACAAAGTTCCTAAAAGAATCCTAAGTAAAGAAGGAGTAATTTCCAAAAAATCCAAAATAAAAAAGGGTTAGTAAAATTCTAAATAAAATTCTAAGAAATAATAAGTAATTCCACCGCCTTAATTGAGAAATTAAGAAACAATTGGATTTTGATTTTGTCCTAGTGAACTGAAGACATTCTTTTGAATTTGCTAAAATGAGCTTCAATTTGAGCCACTGAAATAGTCCAATCATTTTCCCTCAATTGAATTTCCATTGGCTCAATTGAGCCACAAACAAGATGCAGACCATTTGTTGTCGAGCCACATGGACTTCCTTTTCTTTCTTTTCCTTGCATCTGCTCAATTGAGCTGCAAAAAAGCCAAGCCACCGAAATTTCTTGTTCAACCGAAATCTCCTTTTCTTTGTTGTCTTTTGTCCTCTTCCTCTTTTGTTTGTTTTGTTGTTTTCTCTTTCTTGGCCCATTGAATTCAATTTGTTTCTCCTTTGTTGCTTTGCTTTTGGTTGAGCTGTTGAGCCGTCCATCGCTTCTTTTTCCTTTCCAATTCCAATTGCTATGTTTTATCTCTTCTTTTCCGCTTTTCTCTATTTTTTTTAGCATAGTACTGGTGCCAGGTTCATCTTCTGGGCCTGGTGTTGGGCTTGTACTAGAAAAATACACAATTAGCTCCAAAATTTATCCTATTTTTGCATAAAATTATAGAAAAGTATTTTTATAAGGGAAATATCAAATAGAAATGAATATGACTAGTTATTGTATTAAAAGTATCTCAAATTAGCCTCTAATAACTAGAAAAATAACGACGATTTTCACCCCTATCAATACCCCCACACTTGAATCTTTACTTGTCCTCTAGTAATTACTTAAACAAAGCACGCAAAACAATTTACTTCTTTTCATATTCATCTATAACAAAGCCATAATTTTTTTTTCCAACCTTAGATAAAAATTTGTCATTCATTTAACCCTTTAAAAGCCTTTGTGAACTCATACATTAAATCAAATAATCCCAAAGGCCATCAAACTTCAGTTAAACACACTTACATCTAGTACAAGAAATTTATTCCACTCCTCAAGCAAAAACATAGATAACATAAATCATATAAGTCAAGTCATTTAACTAATTCAAGTATTATAAACTCAAATTTACAAAACTTGAGTTAGTGAAACAAGGAAAACACTCCACTCTTCTTCTTTTTTTCTATGATTTTGGGAAATGATAGCCTCAAGTGCATGGATTTCTCTTCACATACCGTATTAGCCCCCTTATAGTCATCATCAAAATTTTCAACAATTGCCTTTCAACATATTTTTTTCTTTGCTCTTTCTTGTTTTTTTGCCTTTGAGATAGCCTCAAGAAAGGGCACCGAATACACTTGCTACTTCTCCCTATATTAACCCCATTTTCAACAAAAGATCTTCAAAGATTAAAAATAAGAGCATTTTTTTTTTCTCAATCTTTTTTTCATCTCACATTTTTTTATTTTCACTCAAAAAAAAAAAAAATTCTCGCATTCCTTATTCAAAACTCAATGTCAAGCAAATTTTAAATCCATAATTCAAGAATTAATCAACAATTCTTCTCATATTTCATCATATCATCTATATTCAAACTCAAAGAATAAAACAAAACTCATATACTAAATATAACCAAGGTTAACTTAAATTCTCAAGACTTAGCAAAAATCCAACTTAATACACAAGTTTATCTTTAAATAATTGATCATAACGAATGACAAATCCATATCCAAAGTCAAAAAAGAAAATCATAATTCTATTATAGACAAGTAAACTCAATTTAGCTCCAAATCTTCAAACTTTCAAATTTCAAAATTTTCACAGAAATTTTCTCCAAAATGGCAAAATGGTTGTCCAAATTTCAAACTCAACAACAAGAAAACATCAAGATAATTGTTAACAACTTGGACCAAGAATATCACCAAACCACTCCTCCACACTTAAACTGGACAATGTCCTCATTGGCAAAAAATAAATACAAGAAAGCATCTCCAATAGGACCACCAAAAATGATAAAGGAATTGAAAGTTTAAGCAATACTCCCTAAGTGCAGATTAGATCTAATATTAAGAGAAGTTCATCCTTCAAAAGGTTGAAAGAATTATTGCCAGTGACATAAGCCTACAAAAAGAAAAACAAACACCCAAGTAAAAGCCCAAAGAGTAATTGAAAGAAAATAAAACATCAAGGGAAAAGAAAAATAGAAAGTCAAAGCCTTTAAGTTCTCCTCGAAGTAGAGCCTCCAAACGAGCCTCCAGATTGTCCAAAAGAACCACCAAATAAACCACCAGGACCTCCAAAAGGCTCACAAGGTCCTCTTTGTCTCAACCAAACATACTTTGCAAATGGTTCTCTTTTCAGTGAAGAACGTTTCTAAACTGTTGTTACTCAAGAAAAAAAATAAAGAGAATATCCAACGTAGAAATCAAAAGCACAGTGTTAACTAACTTTAATCATTACAGGAAAATATCACAAAGAGGCCAAGATTTCCATATTTGCAAAATTTTCAGAAAAAAATGTGTAGATCATTTTGAGAAATAATCACAAGACTCAGAATCCATTCTATGCATTTTTCTACCACCAAACAAACTCAACAAAGGTATATCCATGTCCAGTAAATTTTTCCTCCAAAAATACATTTACAAAATGCTAAGAAATTCCAGAGGGTAAAATCGACCTTAACATGAAGAGAGTTTTGCACCAATGTATTCCCCAATATGTAAGCTTTAAAACTTTTAATTCATGGGGGATAATTCATAGAAGAAGAAGAACAAGGTGATGAAGAAAGAAAGAAGACTAACGTAGTGACATATACCACAATGAAAGGAATTTGGGAGGAGGTTGGTTCTTTACATGACAAACAAGAGATAAAAACAAGAATAGAAAAAGGAAAGAAAAGACAAAACAAGAAGAATTTTGGAAGAAAAGAAAATGCGTAAGGATTTTTTTTTTTTTTTTTGGGTGCAATTACTATTGGGTAGAGCTGGCTGGCGTCAGGGCCATTTTCTGGACTAGCGCCAAGTTAGCTCTGACACAAATAATAATAATAATAATAATAATAATAATAATAATAATAATAATAATAATAATAATAATAATAATAATAATAATAATAATAATAATAATAATAGTAATAATAATAATAATAATAATAATAGTTAATAAATAAATAAATAAAAGCTATCCTAATGGAATGCATGAATGCAGTACAAAACAAAATCAAAAATAAAAAAATATATTTTTTCTTTTAATCTAAAATAAAAGAAACACATTATTAAAAATTAATCCTATGTGAATGCATGGGCATAATACATGTAAACTAAGAATGCATAAACTAAAAATTAAACTAAAATAAATATATATATATATATAAAGAAATAAAAATTAAAATAAAATAAACTAAATTCAATCCATCTAAAATATTGTGTCAGCACAAGTCCAACCTTGACAAGAAAAAGAGTTAGTATTGACTCAAAATTATTAATGTAAAAACTATCAAATTAAAAGTACAATTAGTACACATATTTCACATTAACAATAGGTTAGTAAAATTAACTAACTAAATATACAATATATAGAAACATACAAAGACAAGTTAGTAATTATGAACATATATCTACCTATTTACATATTTACATGGCTAAATCAATAAAATTCAAGCTTTCATGTTATTGTTCCCCAGCAACGGCGTCAAAAACTTGATGCGTTAATTTTGGATGCATAACATTATCAATTTTAAATCTATCCCTTAATCAAGTTTTAATTAAAACATTAATCTCAAATACACATGTGAGGAAGTATACTCAACGCAAGAACAGTATAGGAAATTAACGAGTATCGAGCCTCCAAGGAACAAGTATACACTAATTATTTTTTAATCATTATTTAACCGACTCAATAAAGTGATAAAGAAATAAAAATAAAAATAAAAATTATATATATATATATATATATATATCTCATGGAGAGAAAAACATGAAATTAAATAATTATTCTCAAAAGCATGACAAGAATTATTTTATGCTTATCATAACCAATTATTTTCTTAGCATCATGAAAAAATATAAAGTAAAATTCAATGGTTTCCCAAGTCAAGACCTTACTTATGTAGATTCCACTTCTTTTCCAATCCATGGAATTACTATCTCTAAAATTAGTAGATTTCCCAATCGCACTAAAATAACCAAAAGATGCATTAAACTCAATTCCTTATAAACATAAAATTAGCTAATAACCCTATTCTCTAAGTAAAATTAACTAATCTTTGATTACTTAGGTTCTTTAATCTTAACTTTGTTTCCCAAGTCCATTAAGATTTAGCAAATATGTCGAATTGATTAAATTAAACTCAATCTAACTTCATTTCCCAAGTTCATTAGATATAAATTTAATTCCATCAACCTATCAAATAAAATCAAGTAATCAAACACCAAGAAACATAATTAATTAATCAAAAAACTAAACTAACTCAAAATCATAAATCCAAGAATAATATCCAAATATAATTAAAGAATTAAAATCATCATTTTTGAAGAAAAAACAAACAACGGAAAGAGAGAAATTCTCATAAACAAGCCTTTCAATTTCTAATGAAAACTCCTCCAAGAATCAATGCTCCTTAAGTAATTTCTTTACAGAAAATATTGGTGATGCATTCTACAAAATATGTCTAAGTCTCTACATTGTGCACACCTTTTTTCTAAGGTAATTGGCCTTTATTTATAGGCTTACAAAGTTTCTAAAAGAACCCTAAATAAAGAAGGAGTAATTTCCAAAAAATCGAAATCAAAAAAGGATTAGTAAAATTCTAAATAAAATTTTAAGAAATAATAAGTAATTCCACCGCCTTAATTTAGAAATTGAGAAACAATTAAATTTTGATTTTGTCCTGGTGCACTGAAGACATTCTTTGAATTTGTTGAAATCGACTTCAATTTGAGCTACTGATATCGTCTGGCCGTTTTTCTTCAATTGAATTTGTGTCAGCTCAATTGAACCACAAATGAGCCACACACCATTTGTTGTCGAGCCACACGGACTTCCTTTTCTTTCTTTTCCTTGCATCGGCTCAATTTAGCCACAAACGAGCCAAGCCACCCAAATTTCTTGTTCAGACAAAATCTCCTTTTCTTTGTTGTCTTTTGTCTTTTCCTCTTTGGTTGTTTCGTTGTTTACTCTTTCTTGGCCCATCGAATTCAATTTATTTCTCCTTTGTTGATTTTGCTTTTGGTTGAGCCGCCGAGCCGTGCCTTTGTTTGTCCTTGAGCCGCCATCGCTTCTTTTTCCTTTCCAATTCCAATTACTCTGTTTTGCCTCTCTTTCTTTTTTCCAATTTTCTCTATTTTTCCAGTTTAGGACCGGCACCAGGTCCATCTTCTTGGCCTGGTGCTGGGCCTGTACTAGAAAAATTCACAATTAGCTCTAAATTTTATCCTATTTTTGCATAAAATTATAGAAAAGTATTTTTATAAGGAAAATATCAAATAGCAAGGAATATGACTAGTTATTGTATTAAAAGTGTTTCAAATTAGCCTCCAATAATTAGGAAAATAATGATGATTTTAACTCCTATCACATTTCATCAAACACTTAGTGTTCATAGCAAAGATTTTTTCTTGGAACTTTCTTCATACACCTTGTATGCACAACTTGTTAATCAACTTTCACAATGTAATTTCAATATTATTTAAGCCTAACATGCACAAAATTTTACACTAAATGATTTCCCAAACACCAACATATCATTTAGACCCAATTTCACAATAAATCCATAGTATAAATGGAAGTATTGAACATTCAAAAATTCTAAAGAAAATAGCCACGAAAGTAGCTCAAAATTTTATGCTTTCCAAGCTAATTTTCAACACATTTTCAAGCTAAAATTATCCCTAATGATTATCACAACAACAAGGACCAATTTCCACATGAAAACCATATGAAAGCACTTAGAAACCTTACCCATTTTTATGGCTCCTCCTTAGATCTGAGGTAAGCACTTTTTTCTTCAAACTTTGAAGCTTCCTTCTTGTAGATCTAGCCTTGATAAGAATAAAAAATATTCCTTACTTTGATACCAATTTGATACGAGCTAGAAAGTTGACAAAAAGAACTAGGAACTTTCAGAAATTCAAATCAAATATTTAGCTTTCAAGTAACAAGAAAATTGACACATTTTTTCAAGAGATAGAATGCTAGGTTATTCAAACAACCAACAACTCTAGATCTAATAAAATATGTCTATTAAATCAACACTCTAACACAAATCTACAAGAGATTAAGCACACAAAAGATTGGAAGATTTAGGCACCTAATATTGATTTTTTTTATAAAAAAAACTTTAGAAACACATCTTCTAAGACCCAACAAAGAGAATCTAATTGAATTATCCTTTGAAGGTTTAGAGACTTGAATCAAAATTAGTCTTAATTAAATAAGAAGGACTCTAAAGCTGACAAAGACTATCAAGGAGTTCTTGTTTTCTTACAAAATACAATGGTCTAACCTCTATTACAAAAGAAAATATCATATGTGTGTGTGTGTGTGTATACACATGTATGTACGTATGTATATATGTATATGTATATATGTATGTATGTGTATGTGTGTGTATGTATATGTGTGTGTGTATATACATACACACACACACACATACATACATATATACACATGTATGTATGTATATATATGTGTGTGTGTGTGTGTGTATGTGACACACACACACATATATACATACATCCATGTGTATATATATACACACAGACACACACACACACACATACATATATACATATATATGTATTTATATATGTATATGTGTGTGTGTGTGTCGTGTATATATGTATGTATGTGTGTGAGTGTGTGTGTGTGTATGTACATACATACATGTGTGTGTGTATATATATATATATATATATATATATATATATGTATGTATGTGTTTGTGTGTGTGTGTAATAGGCTTGCAAAATAAACAGAACTTCAGCATTTCATAGACCTTTAGCAAGGGGCCAGTGCCAGCATTTTTTTAGTGGACTAGTGCCCATTTGCTCAATTATGCCAGTGCCAGTTAGGTCTGTGGGTCCGTGCCAGTTTTTTGCTATTTGTACAAATTCTGGCTTCCTTTTATCCTCCAACTATTCTACCTTGGTTCCCTTCGCTTGTCTTGGATCTCTACTTGTATTGTGGCCTACCTTTATCTTCTTGGAGGTTTCCTTTGATCACCCATGTCTTAATAATATTCTTAGATTTTTGCTTGTTTGCATTATTGGCATGAAATCCATTTTAAAACCTTTTGATTATGGACTTCACCTAAGGAGCCATAAGTTGTAGTTTGGACATTTCTTTCTCTCTTTTTGCTTCAATTTTTTCTCGGGATGATTCTTATCGTGGGTGGAAAGGTTACTATCAAACGTGGACCACTAGAGTTGCTACAATAATAATTGATGGGTGTTTAATCATGCTGGATTAAGTTCAATAATAGGCTTTTGTTAGTTTGACAGGAGGAGCACTGTGTTATGTCTTATTAGACTCTACTAAGAACACTTAATGATTTGAGATAAGTATTGCCTTTGTAACTTTGCAAAAAGTTCAGTGGATTCTTTAATGGTCTAGGGCCCATTGACATAAGCTTGCTGATAGCTTAACTGAGTTGCGAATTTACTGTATTTGTTTAACTTCTTATTGTATATTCTGTCAAACTAACATCACTTCAATAGGAAAGTTCAACAAAGCCGTAGGAGATTGATAAGCCAAACCTAACAAGTGGTATTAGAGCAGTTCATTATGTTAGAGTTTCTATTAACATAGTAGGGGAGATCTGGGAAGTCAATTTGGAACACTATCCACGCAAATACATGTAGGAGGTTCTATCAAAATACCACTAATATTAAAGAGCACAACTATGCTACTAGAAGATCTAGATGAGAATCTTTATCCAAATCCAGGATATTTATGCATAGAAAGCTACAAAAGTTGAATGGAAACTAACAATTAAAGCGGGTACTAGTTTAGAAATATCTGAGGAGAAACCAATCACATAATAGACAAGTGAGGAGTGTTATCCTACCAAAACAAATACTGAAGCTTTAAAAACTATTTTTTTTTACATTTGCATAAGAAGAATACAAGTTTATTTCCACTTGTGAATCTACTAAGAAAGCATGGGATAAATTGTAAACTACATTTGAAGAACTAGCACCGTCCAAAAGTTAAAGAGACAATTGCTAACTACTCAATTTGATGAGTTGGAGATGGGAGAACATGAGACTATAGCTATGTTTAGAAATAAGGTGAGGAACATTGCAAATTAAGCATATCATCTGGATGAAGTTTACTTAGGAAAAAAATGGTTGATTTAGAAAACATTAAGATTTTTACCACTAAGGTTTTAAGGTAAAGTTATTGCTATTGAAGAATATAGAGATGTGTCAACAATGCAAGTTGATGAACTAATAGGTTCCTTACAGAACTTTAAGATGACTTTTCAATCTCAGACAAAAACCAAAGAAAAAAGATGTTGTATTAAAAGTTAAAGGGAGTCTGAAGATGATAATACCTTCAATGAAAAAAATAGGTATACTAACCAGAAGGTTCAACAAAATGCTAAAAAATACAATCAGATGAACAAACCTTTCGGTAAAACCTTCAACAAGAAGTCTGATGCTCCAAAAAAAAAAAAAAAAACAACCATAGATCAGAAATCTATAGAGGTCAAGAACATGCCTAAAAGTCTAAAGTGTCATAAGTATGGTAGTATTGGTTATATTCAAAAAGATTGCGGTAATCTAAAAAAGATGTCAAAGGACAAATTCTACAATACCATTTTAAGTGACAATAAGGACAACATTCAAGAGCATCCTGTAGAACCCAGTTTTGATTAAGGTGACGAGTTTGGTTAGAATAGTAATGTTACATTTAATGCTGTGATCATAGAAGAAGTCACAGATGATAAAGAAGAGACATTTGATAATGAGGAAATGACACTAGAAGCACTTTTGGATGAATGCAAGTTACTATACACAAAATGATAAGAATGAGTAAAGTAAGTTAAACAACTAAATAAACAAGTATATGAGTAATTAATAATAGAATATACAACTTACAAGAAGGAGGTTGATCAAAATGCCATAGAGTTGAAACTTAAAGATTAATAGTTGCAAACATCAAATCAAATGTTGATGGATGCCGAGTCAACTATCAATAGACTAAACACTAGAAAAGCAAAACAGGATGAACCATTTGGAAAATTACCTCTAGATAAAATAGGCTTACATTATGAAAGGTCCAACAAGAACTTTGTTACGCGTCATACTAAGGTATAAATTGTTGAGAAAAAAGGTCAACTAAGTAGATTCAAGAAAAAAACTAAAGAAGCCTTCTATTTACTATGACTGTTGTTCTCTTACTGGTCATCAATGGAAGAATTGCTTGGAGAGATTAAAACATCTTTAACATAGTTGGAAATCTGTCAATCCTGAGTTTGACAAAAGCAAAAAATCTCTAAATGTGAAGAAGTTTAGATTAGGATGTCTAAACTCAAAGCACGTGTGGTTCACATGTCATTAAAATCCACAATAGAATATGTTTGGTATCTAGACTATGGCTACTTAAAATACATGATAGGACGAAAGGAATTCCAAGTCCACTATGAATAAAAAAGTGGTGGATTAGTCACATTTGGTGATGGCTCTAAGAACAAGGTTGTTAGCATAGGTATGCTGAATATTAATAGTATGCCAAAACTCAGAACTCTACATATGGACAGATTAAAAGCTAATATGATAAGCATTGGTTAATTGTATGATTATAACATGTCAGTCAACTTTGACAAAGCTAAGTGCCTTATTGTGGATAAAACTAGAAACTGTGTAATTATGGAAACAAGACGTCTGATAATTATTATCAAATATGCATAAAAAATTTACATAAGTGCATAATATCTAAGTTTGACAAAATTAAATTATAGTATCAAAAGCTATGACATGTTAATTATAGTCAATTGGAGCTACTATGTTCAACAATACCTGCTCATAGACTGCTTAAGCCAAGTAAAGTCAACATAAACATATGCAGTACATATCAAAATGGCAAGCAAGTTAAGGTATCACATGTTGGAATTCAACAAATTGCTACTGCATCTATCTTTGAACTTATTCATGTAGATTTATTTGAACCAACTAAAATAGCGAGTATTATTAGAAAAAGATATGTTATGGTATGTATTGATGATTTTTCCAAATTCACATGGGTAAGTTTTTTAAGACATAAATCAAATGCTTTTGAAGCTTTTTAGAAATTATTTTTTATTGTACAAACACAAAAAGGTGTTAAGGTAAAAAGAATAAGAAGTGATCATAGGAAAGAATTTGACAACAATCTGTTCAATGATTTTTGTGTTAAAAATGGAGTTCAATAGGAATTTTCTACACTAAATACACTGCAACAAAATGGTTTTGTGAAGAGGAAGAATAGAACTATTCAAGAAATGGTAAGAGTTATGTTGAATGCCAAGAAATTACCACATAAATGTAACACATATCATTAATCGGACATATTTCAGGCCATATACCAAAAAGATGGCTTATGAAATTTAGCATGGTCGAAATCCATAATTGAGTTACTTTCATGTGTTCAAAAGTAAATATTATGTTTTGAATAAAAGAGAATAGTTGGGAAAGTTTGATGAAAGAAATGATGGAGATGTTTCGCCAAAAAATATGAAGAGAAAAATGTTGCAATCAGATGATATTGAGCCTATGCAAACCATTAAAGAAGTTTTGATACCAGAATGCTTAGGTAATGCCAGTTAAGATAATTCTACTAAAGAACAAGATGTTGTAAAACCGTAGGCACATCAACCAGAATAAAGAAGAACCATCCAATAGACTTGATTATTAGAAGTGTGGATATGTCAAGAAAGACTATGGACATACCCAAATTCAATTATAAAGAGATGGTTAAATATGCTTGTTATACTTTAACTCTGGAGCCAAAGAGGTTTTAACATATGAACATTGGATTGTTGCTATGCAAGATGAACTGCAACAGTTCGAAAGAAGTGATGCATGGGAACTTATACCAAGACCTAAGGATGTTAATGTTATTACAACCAAGTGGGTATTCCAAAATAAAATAAATAATTTTGGTAACATAATAAGAAATAAGATAAGGCTAGTTGCACAGGGATATACACAGGTTGAAGAGGTTGCTTCAAAGAAACATTTGCACCTATAGCTAGGCTAGAATCTGTCAGATTATTACTTGTAGTAGCTTGCATTAAGAACTTCACACTTCAATAAATGAATGTGAATAGTGAATTTTTTTAAATGGGTTTTCACGAGAGGAAGCATATGTTGAATAACTAAAAGGTTTTATCAATCCTAAATTTTCCAACTATATGTACAAATTAAAGAAAGCTCTGTATGGACTAAAGCAAGCCCCTAAAATATGGTGTGAAAGCCTGACAAACTAACTACTCAGAAGAGGATACAAGCGAGAGGGAGTTGATAAGACCATATTTGTCAAGAAACTTGGAGCAGATTTCATCATTGTATAAATCTATGTTAATGACAACGTGTTTAGTTCAACATCAAAGTAAATATTGAAAGATTTTTTTGAACGTATGCAAATAGAATTTGAAATGAGCATGGTGGGTGAACTAATATTTTTTCGTAGTTTACAAATCATGCAATGAAGGATGGAATCTTTATATCTCAAACTAAGTATGCTAACAATCTGACCAGGACACTCATAATTGTTGCATAAAAATTGACAGATGATGATAAGATATAGGAAATAGACCAGCACTTGTATAAAAGTATGATCAGAGGGTTGTTATATCTTACAGCAAGCTGTCTCGATATAAGCTATAGTGTTCGTGTTTGTGCAAGGTATCAAGCAAGTCCTAAATAGTCACACTTGAAAGCAGGCAAGAGAATCTTGAAATATGTATGTTGTACTTCTGAATATGGTATTTACATTAGTTAGGACTCTAGTCTACTCTTGTTTAGTTATTGTGATGCTGATTGGGTAGAAAACTATAGTGACTATAAGAGTACATCCTGAGGTTATTTTTATTTGGGTAACAATCTTGTGTTATAGTACAACAAGAAACAGAATTGCATATCACTATCAACAATAGAGCTGAGTATATTGCTGCTAGAAGTTGTTGCACTCAGTTGTTACAGATAAAATACATGTCGGAAGACTATAGTGTTAATCACCAGGAGTTGATCATTTACTGTGACAACACAAGTGTAATCAACATCTCTAAAAATTCAGTTCAACATAGTACAAAAAAGCACATTGACATTAGGCATTATTTTATCAAGCAAATTTTTGAGCAAATAATTAGGAAGATTGAATATATACTGGCTCAGAAACAACTTACTGACATCTTCACAAAACTACTTGATGCTATGTAATTTGAAGAATTAGGGAAAATATTAGGAATATACATATTTTTACAATCACACTTTTGTGTCAAACTCTGTATATAGTTGTTCTTATTTCTTACTTTATTGGTTTTGTTAACAACAGATTTAAAAAAAAAAAAAGAGCTGAGAACAAGAAGATGCGTGCAGAGATATGAAACAAGTGTGTAGAAGTCTTGAAAAGGCTTGAACTCTGCAACAGATAAGTTACACCAATCAAGTGTTGCTAATATCTGTGTATTATTTAATGCAACACTCATAAGGTAGTGAGTATAAATTAAACATCGCATGGATTTAAATTGAGTCAAAACTCTTTCCATACTAGTCACGACATAATTGACAAATATCTATTATATACCATTAGGATTATATACTCTGCCAAACAAATTTCACTTCTAATAAAATCAGTACAAGTAATTGAAGAAAACCCTTACCATGGTCAAGAGACCCCTACATTGACTACGCAGGGCAATCATCACCAAAGACGAAGATTATATGGAACATAACCTTCAGACTATTGACAATGACTCAGCCACAGAGCAACAGGAAAAACCAATTGGTAACGTTGCTTCACACTCAATTTCTGATGTTATCTTGAATAAGTGTCGCAATGTGATTATTACTGGAATAAAGGAATTTCTTTTGTTCAGTATGTATGGAGACAATTTTAAAGTACGTATGGGTTGTCAATTTATTGTTCCTAGTTTGTTCTTGAATAGTTATGTGAATAGTGAAATAGAAATAGAAACTAATGATTTTTTACAATTATTTGTTGATCCATCTCTAGTTCAAATATTCAAAGAAATTTGGGCAGAACAAGAAATTGATTCCCTATTGCATGGTATACCTATTACCCCTATAAACCCTTATTTCTTTATGCTTTTTAATCATCTTTTGAACCTGATGTGATAAACCGCATAATGGGGGACAAAAACAAATTGCTTTTTTTTTAGGTAGTAAATTAGGAGAATCTAATGTGTCTAAGGCTATTATTCTTATGGTTAGTAATAAGGCTTTGAGTGGTAGAATTCCTGCATAGCAAGATGATAAGGACACTAGACCAATTGTTGAAGAGGTAGAACCAATTTGAATCTCTAAATTAGGTTCACTAGTAAATCTTGATCAACTAGAATTGTTTGATAAAAAGAATGTTGAAGATAGTGATACATTAGATGTTGAGGTGGTAGAAAACATGTTAACCTCAAAGAAAAGAAAGTCTAAATCGTCTGGAAAGGGAGGTGTCCCACAAAAAAGTCCAAATGTCATGCCTTAATATCTGGTTTTCACATCTTCTGCGATAAGGACATTGAGGATCAATACAAGATTGTATTTAACAAAAGCTTCTTGGAAAAAAGAAATTTGATCTTCCTAAATTTAAATCATTTGACTTGAAATCTATTTTGCAAAAAGTTGGATTGATGGAATTAGTAGACTATATGGAACAATACAACAACTCTTTTGTGAGATAATTTTTTGCAAATCTAAAGTCTACCATTGCTGAACCATCTAAAGTGTTCTATCATTCTGTATTTGTGAGAGGTTCCTTAGTAGCCTTCAGTCTCGATAAGAGATCTACCATATTTGATATCCCTTATAATTAGAAGATTCTAGGACTTGGTTAAGTTGCTCTTTTAGAAGTTTGTTAGACTATACTGCTGGGGTAGTGAAGGAATAACCTTCTGAAAGATATCTTAAATCCTCTACCTTGACAGGGCTTTACTTCACACTAAATATGATTTCCTATTATAATTGGATGCCAACTTAAAATATATCTATTGTTCACAGGGATAAAGCAATCTTGATTTAAAAAATTAGAAACGGTTTGGAGTACAACATGAGTGATCTAATATTTCAACATGTGGTAAGGTTAGCTCAAATGATAGCCCATAAAATTGATTTTTTATCCTATCCCTATTTGCTCACTGAATATTTGAGTGCATGCTTGAGCTATCTCATGTTTAACTCTAATAAAATAGTTAAGGATCTCAAGCTTCTAAGGCCTCCATTAAAGAAGCCTTTAGTTACAACATTTACTGCAGTTTTTACTAAACCTACCAGATGATCAACAAGAATCTACCCCCTTACTTTTGATAGCACTATTGATACCACTGGTGCTAGTGCCCTGCTTTCTCAATTCCAAGCAATATCTAACCAAGTTGCCTTACTTGGTGCCAATGTTTCTACTATTCTGAGCAAACTGGATTCTGTTTTAGCAATCTAGCAACCAATTCTCAATGATTTGCAATCTCTCTCTGATAACTGAATTGGTCAGTGTTTGATACAAAAAGAAGGAGAGCTCATGTATGGCTATTGCTGATTTTTTATTACAGAATGCAAGGGCAGTGTGTGGTTGGATAGCTAATACTTTATGTTGATACTTTTGCTGATGACATAACATTTGCTATTACTTGTTGATACTTTTACCTATGATGATATGCTAAGAATTTGTTTTGCTATTGCTACGCTTATGCTGTGACATAACCTTCTGGTTTTGTAATAGTAACTTAGGAATATCATTGTTTTGTGCATCTGCTATGTTTAATTACTAGATTTTGATATTAGGTTACTTGTTGATTTTATGTTTGAATTTTTATGGCATGACAACATGCCTTATGGTTTTGCATCAAACAAAGCCAAATGGGGGAGATTGATGAAATTAGATACAGTCTTTGACACTAAATGAGTAGTTCAATTCCTATTGGAAATAGCTTGCATTTAATTGGTAGATGTTTGATGCTAGGTAAAATGTTAGAAAGAGTTGGAAGTCTAAATGTTGAAAAACATTGAAGAAATAAGAATGTGGAAGATCTTTAGCATATCCTGGAAAGATTTTGTGATAAACCGTGAAGAAGATTCTGAGTATTGTAAAATGATGTTACCAGTTACCTAAACCAATTATAACTGTGCAATACTTCTATATAAATACGGCCAAGTTGAAAAAGAAAAATGGGGCAAACTAAGAGTTTTATTTTTATAGCTTGTTCTTGGAAATAGAGTGAGGATATTCTGACCTATATTCAGAAGGATCTGAAACACATATCATCAACAGAGTTTACTAATATGCTATATAAAAATACAATTTTTTTATTTAAGTAAACCACTGCAAAAAAGTACTATCGTATCAATAGATTTGAATCTGCTTAGTTCTTCGATTTTGTTACCTTTTGGATAGAAGGGTTACTGTCAAATGAGGATTCATGGAGTTACTAAAACAATGATTGATGGGTGTTGAATCATGGTAGGTTGAGTTCAACAATAGTCTTCTACTGGTTTGACAAGAAAAGCACTGTGTTGTGTCCTACTAGACTCCTCTAGGAACACTTGGTGATTTAAGATAAGTGCTACCTTTGTAACTTTGTTAAAAGTTTAGTGGATTTTTTACTAGTTTAGGATCTATAGACATAGGCTTGGTGATAGCTGAACTGCATTATCAATTTGTTGTGTTTGTTAAACTTCTTACTTTATAGTATGTCCAACTAACGTCACTATCATAGAAAACTTTAAGAAATTCATAGAAAATTGACAAACCAAACCTAACACTTATAAACAATCCCATTGAACCTTCATCGATCTCTCTTTACTAAACTGAACTCCCAAACATTTGTCATGATGTGGTCATTCTTTCATCCCAAAGATAGCACATATTCTTCCATTGAGATACTCCACGATATTTTTTCTTAAATAGATAACAAACTTCTCATTTTTAACTAAGTGACCTGACCAAGTAGAGTAAAAATTAAGAATATTGAGTACTTTTTTTGCCTCAATAATATCAACTCTACAAACAAAGTTAGATCACAAACATCTATTAGATAGGAAAACTACTTGAGTACTTCTCTTGATTTTGATGCCATGAACTTTATGTTCTATTTTAGTTTGAGAAATCATCCTTCAAAGTAGATCAAAATATAGAACAAAAAAGCTAGGAGGCATAAGTTCTCCTTGTCTCAATTCACACAAGGGTGTTTGAAAAAGCCAAAAGGAGAACTATTTATTAAAATCAAGAAGGTCTAGGTGGATATGCATTCCATGGCAACCTCAATGAATTTTTCTCAAAAACCATAACTCTATAGAATTTTTCTAAGTGGATACCATTTCATTTTATTATAAGCCTTATGCCATATTAATCTTTAAAGCCATCAATCATTGTTATCCATTTTTTTTATTTAGGGGATACATGATAACATGGTAGACGATAATATTTTTAGCAATACTTTTATTGGGGATAAAGGCTTGAGACAATGCAATGAAGCTTTCTAAAAGGGTTTCATCATGTGTAATAAAATCTACCTAATCATCTTACATACTATGTTACAAATGAAAATTGGGTGAATATGCTCCACTTTGTGCACATTGTTATTTTTATGAATTTGAAAGATGAAAGTGTGGTTGATTTTCTTCAAGAGCTGTCAAATTTCAAATAAAGGGTACACCACTTTAATCACTCTTTCATCAATAACAGTTTAGTATGATTTGAAAAAAAATAAGAAGTCATATCATTAGGGCCTCTACTTCTACAAGATTTCATAGAGATAAAGATCTTCTTGATGGTGCTAGCTAATTGATCGAAACAAAGATAATCTGGCAATTTTTAGAATAGAAGGAGAAATAAGTTTCTATAAATTAGTAGGAAAACAAAAGTGAAAGGAGGAAAATTAATTGGTGAAGTATTATTCAAAAGTATTGTCAGTACTAGACAATACAAATTTTTAACAGTAAGAATAGAGTCTATACTATTTATAACTAATGTAAATGATTGTTGAAAAGTGAACAAAAAAAATGGGTATGGGCATAGACTTTCTCCATCCAAATAGCTTTTGACTTTTCCTTCCAGAGAATTTGTTCTCTTCAAGAGCTCATCCAACTCATCGTTTTTGGTTTTCTCATTGTTTAGGTTAATTATGGTTTGCAATAGTACCAATAAAACACTTGTATTTGCTCTCAGTTCCTAACTTTTGGTTTGTATATACCCCCCAAAAACAAATCTTATTCCATGCTCTAAGAGCTACTTTAGTGTTCATAATTCATTTGAAAAGTTTGAAAATTCGAGATCCATTTAGTTCTCCAAACCAAGTAGTTTTTACAACCTCATTTAAAGATTTATCTAGTGCCTATATTTCCTCAAACTTAAAATCTTAGGTTTATAAGCTTCCACGGGAAAGGTATCTTACAGAAAAGGATAGTGATTCGAGGCAATAGAAGTGAACTAGGTGATACTGGCTTTAGCGAACATCATGTTCCTAGTAGTACTAATTGAACCTCTATCTAATCTAACTTGGATGCTATTTTTTGTCGGCCCTTTGTTGTTCCAGCAACTTGGGAGCCCATTAAAACCCAAGTTGATCAGTCCGAGGTAGTTTATGAAAGCTTTGAAACTAACATTATTAGATTAGGTGCAAGGATGCACTCCTAGTTTCTTCTCTTGGTTGTATATACTATTAAAATTGCCTATTATTAACTGAGGTCAAATGCTAATTAAAAATGGATGATTCAGATAGTGGGTCTATGATAAAATTGAATGCATCAAACAATTCAGATTGGAAGGCTAGAATGGAAGACTATTTATATTATAGAGATTTGTTTAAGCCTATTCTAGGGGATAAAGCTAAACCATCTACTATAAGTAAGGAAAAATGGGTTAGTATGCATAGAAAAATAGTGGGTAGTATTAGAAAGTGAATTAGTCAAAGTATATTTCAACACTTTGCTTAGGAGACTAAAACTGATGTGCTATGGGAAAACCTCGAACGTATGTTTGAAAGGAAAATAGGTATGAACAAGTCTTCTTGTTTGAGAAACATTACTCTGTTGAGATGTAATGATGGTGTAGATTTGAGGGAATACTTAAGTACCGTTTAGGGATTGATGAACCAAGTAGCTTTATTGAAATTGAACTTAGTTGATGAGGTGCAGGCTTTGGTATTTTTCAATTCACTACCATATAGCTGGAAAACAATGGTGGTATCCATTAGCAACTCAATTCCAATTTAGTGTCATAACTTAGGCTATGGCAAAAAAGGTAGTGTTGGATAAGAAGATAAGGAGGAAGGAACAAGGAACGATCAATGACTCCCAGGCTTTAATTATGTAAAAGAAAGAAAGAAGGGGAAATAATAAGAGCAAGGGTCCTTACTATAGAAATAATAGATCCAAGACTAGGCATGAATCACTGAAAAATACTGAGTGCTATTATTATAAAAAGATAGGACACTACAAAAAGCACTACAAAGTCATAAAATGGAAATTTGCTAAGAAAAAGGGCAATGGTAATGTGAGATATGAAGAAGAGACTACAACAATTGTGGCAACCGATGATGATATGTTATTATTCTATAATGATGGTCATGTAGTTGGATTATTTATTCAGATGCATCATACCATGTTACTCTACATAAATATTTCTTCTCAATCTACACCAAAGAAGACTTTTGGCTAAGTTAGGATAAGAAATGAGGTTTTTTGCAAAGCTGTATGAATCAGTGATATATGTTTGGACACAGATACCGGATACCAGTTAGTCTTGAGGAATACCAAACATACTCTTGATATTTGTCTTAATGATGAAGGCTGTTATAGTTCTCAAGAATGAGGCAGACTGGAAACTCAGCAAAAGAAATCTGATTATTACCAGACGAAAGAAGTAAAATACTCTCTACTTGATGCAAGCCATGTTGGGGAAAAGAGATGACTCCTCTATTGATCTTTGGCACAAGCAACCTAGATGTATGAGTGATAAAGAAATTCATACACTTGTTCACATGAAACTTCTACCTAATGTAACAAGTACTTCTCTTAAATCATGTGTTGATTGCATTTATGGAAAATAATATAGAGTTTCTTTTCGAAGACTTCCTTCATCTAAAAAGTTGAATCTATTAGAGTTGGTGCACAATGATATATGCTATATGAAAGATAGGTCTCTTGGTGGTACAATTTACTTTGTTACTTTTATTGATGACTTCCCTAGAAAAGTCTGGTGTAGTGTTTTGAAATCTAAAGACTAGGTCTTAGATGTATTTAAATAATTTTATAGTAAGGTTGAAAGGGAGACTAGTAAATAATTGAAGTGTATTCAAACTAACAATAAATGTGAGTATAAAGGGCCATTTGAAAATTACTATAAGTCTCATGGGATAAGACTAGAGAAAATAGTTCCAAAAATAGTATAGGAGAATGGGGTAGCAAAAAAGATGAACAAGACTATCATTGAGCGAATCTGATGTATGCTTTCCAATGCTAAGCTACCAAAATCCTTTTGAAGTGAATCAACGAGAGCTGCAGTCAACCTGATTAATCTTTCTCCTTCAGTTCCTTTGGATGGCAATATTCCAGAAAAAGTATGGATAAGAAAAAATGTATTCTTCAACCACTTAAGAGCTTTTGATTATTGTACTTTTGTTCACATTCCCAAAGATGAGAGATTAAATCATGATGTAAAATCCAAGTAGTTTATTTTCTTGGGATATGCACAAGCAAAATTTGGTTATAGGTTGTATAATTCAGTGGAAATGAAATTGATCAAAAGCAGAGGTATTATCTTTCTTGAAGATCAAACCATTGATGCTATTAAGAAACATGATATGCCTAAGCCAAAACCAAGATTTTCTAATGATATTCCTTGTAGTTCAAATCCACTTCCTATACCAGCTAAATTCTAATGAACCAGTTCTTAAAATAGATGATTCAAATCAAATGAGAATTGAGTCAGAACAAGAAGAAACAATTGATGATGATAATAATAATAATAATAATAATAATAATAATAATAATAATAATAATAATAATAATAATAATAATAATAATAATAATAATAATAATAATAATAATAATAATAATAATAATAATAATACTGATGCTAGTAAGATTGAGCAATAAGTACCACCACAACCATAAGATGAACTTATGAGATCTACTAGGGAAAAAAGACCTTCCACTAGGTATAATCCAAATGAATACGTGTTGTTCCCTAATAGAAGAAAACCAGGGTCATATATTGAGCCTTTAGAGTATGAGAAAAAAGAAGAATGGTTATAAGCTATGCAAGAGGAGATGGTATTCTTACAAGAGAATCACACCTATAAGTTAGTAAAATTGCCTAAATGCAAGAGTACATTGAAAAACAAATGGATCTATGGTCTAAAGACTTAAGAGAATAGCTCACAACCAAAGTATAAAGCAAGATTGATTGTGAATGGGTTCAGTCAAAAGAAAGGTGTAGATTTTGAATAGGTCTTTTCTCCAGTTGTAAAGATGACACCAATTCAGGTTGTTCTTGGTATTGCTACCGACTTAAATCTTAAGATTGAGAAAATTGATATAAATATAGTCTTCCTACATAGCAATTTGGAAGAGGAAATATATATGAAGTAGCTGAAGGGGTTACTGTGTAAATTTTAGGTATATTAAATCATCAATTTTAAATCCATCCTTTAATCAAGTTTTAATTAAAACATTAATCCCAAAATACACATGTAAGCAAGTATACTCATCACAAGCATAGTATAAGGAATTAACGAGTATTAATCCTCAAAGGTAAAAGTACACACTAATCACTTTTCTTTTATTGTTTACCCGACCCAAATACAGTGAGAAAATAATAAAAAGAAAAACTAAAGAAACATATATAACTCAAGGATATAGGTTTATGCAATTTAGAAAAGTACCCTAGAAAACATGACAACGAACCAATTAGCAATTCTCTCAACTAATTATCATCTTGGATCATGAAGGAATATAAAGTAAAACTCAATCATCTCACAAGTCATGATTTTACTTAGACAAACTCCACTTCATTTGTTAATCCATGGAATCCTATATTTTGATTCATATTAACAGATTTGTCAATCAAGCTAACATAACCAAAACATGCATTTGGCTCAATTCCTTATAAATATGAAATTAGCTAATAACCCTATTTCAAGGCAAAATTAACATAACCTTTGATCACCTAGTTCTAAAATCCTAACTTCATCGTTCAAATCCATCAAGACTTAACAAATATGAAATCACTGCAACGAAACTCCAAACATCGTTGTGTCGAAGTTAATTAGAAGAACTGGTATCAATAACTAATGAAATCAAGTAATCAAATACCAAAGATGACAAAGAATTGATCAAATAACTAAATTAACACAAAATCATGAATCCCAAAATCATGTTAAATTACAATGAAAACATTGAATACATTATTGCTGAAGAAAAAGAAGACAAATGGAAAAGAAAGCACTCATAGATAAGCATTTTTCTTCTTCCTTGAAGACTCCCCTTGAATAATCCTCTTTGACTTAAGTGAATTCCTCATTCAATGAGAAAATCAGAATTTTCCCTCTTTAATTCACCTCTCTTAGTTGTATATCCCAAACTCTTGTGTTCTCTTAGGCTTTTATAGGCCTCTTGGATGCTAATTTCATGGCTGAAGAAGTCATGGCCAAGTAGGAATAGGAAAATATCAAAATGGGTAAGTCCTAATTTTGCGTATAGAATTTCCGCCTCTAGAACTTACCTGGCACCAAGTACCTTCAAACCTAGCACTAGCTACACTCTGTTCTTTCTCTGTTTTTGCTCTGTTTTTTACCGTCTCTCCTTGGCAGCTAGAATGGACCTGGCGTCAGGTACACTTACCAAACCTAGTGCCAGGTCTATTATGGACAAATCCATGAAGCTCGCTCAAACTCTACTGCTGGACAGAATGGACCCAGTGCCTAGTCCATTGGCTGGGCCTGGCGCCAGGTGCATTTTGGTTCTATGCACTTTTTACTCGATTTTAACTTAAATCTACACATATATGCCAAAAAAAATCTTTTACAAGCAAAATGTCAAATATGAAGGAATATGTCTGGTTATTACAGCAAATGTATCTTAAAACAACCTCAAATAACTAGGAAAAGAATGGTGGTGGTAACCCCTATCACATACCCCCACACTTGAACATTTGCTTGTTCTTAAGCAAAACACTCTAATCCAAGAAAAATTATCAAGACAACATAAGGTTTTTTCTAATTCAAAAGTTTCTTTATCATAGCAAATATCATGTCTTTCTTTCAAACTTTAGATACAACCTTTGTTATTCATACCGTTTGAAAGCAATTTCAAACTTTGAAACATTGGCCAAGACATCACAAAACTCTTAAAGTCAAATTAATCAAGTGCATACCTTAGTTTAATAAAATTATTTCATTTTTTAAGTAAAAATATAGATAACATGAATCACATAGGTCAAGCTACCTTCCAACTCAAGTAATATAAATCCAAAAATTGCACACTCAAGTTATGATGTGAGAAAGGCACCCAAATTTTTTTCTCAAAATGTTTTTAATGACTTAGGAAATTAATAGCCTCAAGTGCATGGATTTCTCTTCACACAAAGTATTGGCCCCCTTTTTAGTCATCACTCATCATTTTTTTCACAATTCTTTTTCCATGCTCTTGCTTGCATTTTTGTCTTCGGGATAGCCTCAAGTGAGTACATTGAATACACTTGCTACTTCTCCCCATATTGACCCCCTTTTTAACTAAAGGTCTTCAAAGATCATCAATAAGAGCCTTTTCTCTAATTCACACCAACAATAGTGTTACTTGCACTCATTATTTTTCTTTCAACTCAAATCAACATTTTTTCAGCATTCTCCTCAATCTTTCCTCTCAAAGATCTTTTTCAACCCACATATTTTTTCATCATAACTCAATGCTAGCAAAATTTAAACTCATAATACAAAAGTTAGCCAATAAACTCTTTCTATATTCATCATATCTTCTATATTTCAACTAGATAAGTCAAATAACATTCAAACACTAGTGAATAAATAAGATTAATCAAAATTCTCAAATCTTGACAAATATCTCTTCCAATAAAACCAATTTCATCAAACTCCACCTAATGAATGACAAAACTCATATCCAAGTAAGAAAAAGAATTACAACATTGCTTAACAATAAAACCATTGAACTTTTTGAAAAAAAAAAAATCATCACAAACCTAAAATATATTCATCAAATAATATGGAAAAGTACTTCTTCAACCTTTATTCTCCCTCCCACACTTAATGGTCACCGTCCTCAATGGCCAAAGATAAAATAATAAAAGTATAACCAAGAAGACCAAGATTATTAAAGAAGAAGAATAATGTGAAGAAAATACTTCTCTTATATTGTTGTGCCACCAGGTTAAATCCATCTCAAGAAAGGGTCAGTACAATAGTACCTACTAAATGTAAAGAGACAAAAGAAAGAAAACATAAATCTGAAAAAAGAAAATAAAAATAGGATAAATGAAAAAGAAAAGAAAAGATACCTACAACTTAGTAAAAGTCATTAAAATTTAAAAGAAAATGAAATAACAGAAAATGAAATACACAAGAGTGAGTTGAGAATCATCCTAATCATCATTAGTGTCATCATGGTCATCATGATCAGTGTCGTGACTGGAAGATGCACCAGTAAAGTGTTGGATCAAAGTGGCCAACTTTTGATCTTGGACGTCCTAGCGGTGTCGAATGTCAGCAACGGAATCATGGAGCTAGAGAAGGAGAGTCATCTGATTGTCCATCTAGGCCTCCATTAGTGCCTCAAAATCAGTGCGTGAACAAGAGCTAGTAGCACAAGCAGCTGGTCTAGCAGGCAGCACCTCTTCCCCCTCCTCTGCAGAAAGAAGCTCCTCCCTTCTGACTACACCACATATAGCCTCTTCCACCTTTTTGCCCTCTCATCATAGTGATACCCAACACTAAACTAAAGTATTCTCCGTCATAAGGTAACAGTCAATAATGGGCTCATTCAACTCTCCATCTAGTCGTACTCCAAAGTCTCTCAAAATACGCATAATAACCAGTGGAAATTTGAGGGCTTTTGCTGCAATGTTAGAGGCCACAACCTCTCTAATGGAGTTAAAAATAATGGGAGCAATGGGAATAGGCTCACGGTTCCTTATGTTGTCTAGAATATAAAGGTCAAGTATCCTAGACTCATTAAAGCTACTAACCTTGGGATGGACAATAAAAGAAAATATATAGACTAGGGCACGCCACTAAGCCTTGAGGTCATTATTGGAATAATACAGATATTGACCTACTTCCCCTTTTCTCCACATACGAAAACTAGCCCTTATAGTCCCCACATTCCAGATAGACTCAGAGATGATCTTCTAGTTATTATGGTCCCTAGCTATCCACGGTCCCTCATCATGGATTCCTAAAATTCTAGCTAATCTAGCCTTGTCAAACTCCAAGGGAATCCCTTTGACCACGGTGGAGACGACTTGGAGAGTGTTTTTCATTTTGTCGTGCATGTTGGCATAAAATTCTCTCACGCGCACAGGATATTAAGAACCTTCCATCCAAATGATGGGCTCCCACCCCAGATGCCTAAATATAGTAGAAAGCTATAGGGAATTGTCTAAAGATGGCTTGTAGTGCTTTTCTACTATAATCTTATTATGTTAGTGCCTATCATACCAAATTTGGCACATCGAATTAGAAAATTGGGTAGGTTGTATGGGTAGAGGCTCGAAGGAAGGTGTAGATGATGATGCCTCTCCTCGGTGCAAATCCTCTAGGTCATCTAGACATGATAGGAGGATGACGAAAGATGATAAAAATAGGAGGCTCTTAAGTTACTCTTTACAACAAATGTGCCACTCTCAATTGTCTCATGACCACAACACCATACAACACCACCACCACACAACACAAAACACCTTAAGGTATTTAGTAAACACCAATCAACACCTTGCAATAAACCTGCAAGAAAATAAGACATATGCCAATCCAAACACCTTATCAATCAGTTTGATCATATCTACTATATTTAATATTACTCAACGAAACCATAATCAGCCTAGAATCACAATGCTCAATCAGCCATTCCATTTATATCATAATGCAAAGCTTATCAGCATAAGGCTAAGTGAAACAGTGAATAAGTATCATTTATCCCAAAAGTTAATTACAAAGTATGCATGCTCATTCACTTCCAAAAGATGTAAACTATCAATGGCATTAATCATAAAGCAGTATCCATGATATTCCTAGGCCAATGAAAGCTTAAAGAAAGTAATCTTAACAATCAAATTCTTCACTAGAAAATAGTCCAGAATTTTTCCCTAAAAATTCCTAGAAAATTATCAAAAATTCATAAGAAAAAACTTAACTGTAGAAAGTGTAGAAAATTTATACCATAATATTCTCCAATGTATGAGCAATGACTCTATGCAAAGAGTTTGAAGAAATTGTGATCCTAAGGGAAAGATTGAAAAATGAGTTTTGGGTGAAAATATTGGATTTTCCTTGTTTTGATCTAAACTTTCAAGAACAAAGTGGGGATTTTGTGTTTTGGAAGTGTTTTGGAGGTATGGAAATTGATCCGGCGGTGTTTTGAAGATGAACTCCACGATGGGTTAAGAGAAAATTGGAGAAGAGTGGAAATTTTTGAACAAAAAAATGGCCAAGAAGGCTGTTTTGAGTGTGACGGTCAAACAGGCCTGGCGCCAGGCCTGTTCTACCTGCGTGTTTCTATTAAGCCGTGCTGACCCGGTGCCCGGTCCACGAGTTAGGCCTGGCACCCGGTCAGCTCTGGCGGAAAAATCATAATTTTTTTAAATGCATTGTAATGAAAATAAAAACAAAAGAACATGAAAGCATACAAAAGCATGCAGACTAATTGCTAAATAAATGAAAACATATGAAAATTAAAAAGATTGTTTAGCAAAAAGTAAAGCAGTTTAGCAATCAGCGTTTTCCATGGTCTTGGTCTCGTGGGTTGGTCTCTGTGTTGCGTGGCAGTGTTCCCGGTTGGCGATCACCAAGGAGTTTAGCTAATTGTCCAATTTAACCCTCCAGGTTGCGCATGGACACCTCCAAGTTTCTTGTGATCACATTAATTCCTTGGAACTGTGTTTCCATTCCACTTACTAGTTTGGTGACCATCTTCGCCAAGGATGGTTTAGCTGGTGGAGTGTTGTATGGCAGAGGTGGTTAAGTCCTTTGCATCCTGATATTCGCAGAAGCTTGCTAAGGTTAGTTTTGGTTATTCCATGAAAAATTAGGGTAATTCCTCCAACCTAAGTTGTAAGTATTGCTATAAGGATTATTACCGTGTCGACTATTACTTACAAAAGCTTCTTGGTCCTATGCTTATTGTGAAGACCCCATACTTTGGCCCAAAACAAGTAATCAAATATCAAGAACAACAACCAATTGATCAAGTAGTTAAATTAATACATAAATCATGAATTTCAAAATATTGCTAAATTACAATGAAAACACTGAATGCATCATTGTTAAAGTAAAACATGACAATAAGAAAATAAAACACTCATGGACAAGCCTCATTCTTCTTCCTTGAAGACTCCCTTTGAACAATCCTCCTTATCTTGGGTGAATTCCTCCATCAATGAGAGAATCAGAATTTCGACTCTTTAATTCACCTCTCTTGGTTGTTTATCTCAAAACCTTGTGTTCTCTTATACTTTTATAGGCCTCTTGGATGCCAATTTTGTGGCAGAGAAAGTCTTGGTCAAGTAAGAATTGAGAAAACCAAAATCTTTGGACAAGCCCTAATTCCACGTACAGAATTTCCGCCTCCAGAACCTACCCAGCATTAGGTACCTTCGACCTACCAAGCCCCAAGTACACTCTGTTCTTCCTATGTTTTGCTCTATTTTTGGCTGTCTTTTTCTTAGGAGGCAGAATGGACCTAGCGCCAAGTACACTTGCCAAACCTGGTGCCAGGTCAGTTCTAGAAAAATCCCTGAAGCTAGTTCAATCTCTATTGGTGAACAGAATGGACCCTACTCCTAGTCCACTAGCCGGGCCTGGCACCAAGTACGTACTGGTTCTGTACACTTTCTACTCGATTTTAACTTAAATCTGCACATATTTTCCCAAAATACCTTTTACAAGCAAAATGTCGAATTGGAAAGAATTTGCCTAGTTATTACACCAAATGTATCTTAAAATAACCTCAAATAACTAGGAAAAGAATGTTGATTTTATCCCCTATCACATACCCCCCCACTTGAACATTTGCTTGTCCTTCAACAAAACACTTTTATCCAAGAAAAATTATCAAGACAACACAAGGTTTTATTCTCATTGCAAACGTTTCTTCATTATAGCAAAGATCATGTCTTTCTTTCAAATTTTAGATACAACTCTTGCATTCATACCATTTGAAAATAATTCAAAACCTTGAAGCATTGGCCATGACATTACAAAACTATCGAAGTCAGATTAATCAAGTGCATACCTTAGTCTAAGAAAGTTACTTCAATCTTCAAATAATAACATAAATAACATGAATCACATAGGTCAAGCCATCTACCAACTTAAGCATTATAAATCCAAAAATTGCATACTTAAGTTATGATGTGATGAGAGCACTCCAATTTTTCTCTCCATGTTTTTCAATGACTTAGGGAATTGATAGCCTCAATTGCATGGATTTCTCTTCACACACCATATTGGCCCCCGTTTACAGTCACTACTCATCATTTTTTCAACAATTCTTTTTTTTAAGCCCTAGCTTGCTTTTTTATCTTCGAGATAGCCTTAAGAGACTGCACATGAATACACTTGCTATTTCTCCCTATATTAACTCCCAACTCAGCTAAAGGTCTTCAAAGATCATCAATAAGAATATTTTCTCTAATTCACACCAACAATAGTGTTGTTTTCACTCCTTGTTTTTTCACAACTCAAATCAAAATTTTCAACATTCTCCTCAATCTTTCCTCTCAAAAATCTTTTTACAACTCACATTTTTTCATCATAACTCAAAGATAGCAAAATTTAAATTCATAATACAAAAGTTAGCTAATAAACTTTTCTCATATTCATCATATCTTCTATATTTCAACTAGATAAGTCAAATACTATTCAAACACCAATGCATAAACAAAATTAATCAAAATTATCAAGTCTTGGCAAATATCTTTTCCAATAAAACAAATTTCATCAAATTCCACCTAATGAATGACAAAACTAATATCCAAGTATGAAATGAATTACAACCATGCTTAACAAGGAAACCACTAAAATTTTGGAAACATTTATCACAAATCACAAACTATATTCATCAAATTCATTTGGAAATGTATTTCATCAACCTTTATTCTCCCCCCTACTCTTAAACTGGACATTGTCCTCAATGGCCAAAGAAAAAAAAATTAAAGTACAGCCAAGAAGACTAAGATGAAGAAAGAAGAAGAATAAAGTGAAGAAAATACTTCCATTACATTGTTGTGCCATCAAGTTGAATCCATCTCAAGGAGAGATCAATACAAGAGTACCTAATAAAAGAAAAGAAATAAAAAGAAAACATAACTCTGGAAAAAAACATAAAATAAATAAAACAAAAAAAGAAAAGAATGAAAAAGACACCTACAAGCTAGGAAAGATCATTAAAATTTAGAAGAAAAAGAAATAACAGAAAATAAAATACACAAGAGTGGGTTAAGAATCATCTTCATCATCATCATGGTCATCATGATCATCATCGTCTGCTTCACGACTAGAAGATGCACCAGTAACATGTTGGATCAAAGTGGCTAGCTTTTGATTTTGGACGTCCTAGCAGTGTCGAATATAGGCAATGGAATCACAGAGCTGGAGAACGATAGTCATCTAGCTCTCTATCTAGGCCATCATGTGTGCCTCAAAATCAAGGTGTGAATGATAGGTGGTGGTCCGAGGGGCTGGTCTAGCAGATGGCGCTTTTTCCACCTCCGAGCAACTCCTCCCGTCTAGGGCACTGCACCTCATATAGCCTCTTCTACCTTTTTGCCCTCTTATCATAGCAATACCCACACTGAACTATTGTATGCTCCGTCACGAGGTCACGGTCAGTAGTTGTCACACTCAACTCTCCATCTAGTCGTACTCCAAAGTCTCTCAAAATACACATAATAACCAGTGGGAATTTGAGGGCTTTGGCTGTAATGTTAGAGGCCACAACCTCTCTCATGGAGTTAATAATAATGGGAGCAAGGAGAATAGGCTCATGGTTCCTCATCTTATCTAGAATATAAAGATCAAGTATACTAGACTTATTAAAGCCACTAGCCTTAGAATAGACATTGAAAGTAAATATATAGACTAGGGCATGCCACTAAGCCTCAAAGTCATTATTGGAAAATACTAATATTGCCCTACTGCCTCTTTTCTCCATATATGAAAACTAGCCCTTACAGCCCCCACATCCCAGATAGGCTCAGAGATGATCTTCTAGTTATTGTGGTCCATAGCTATCCACCATCCCTCATCCGAGATTCCAAAAATTCTAGCTAATCTAGTCCTGTCAAACTCAATGGGAATCCCTTTGATCATAGTGGAGATGACTAGGAGAGTTTTTTTCTTTTTGTCGTGTATATTGGTGATAGGGCCTAAATTAATCATTTATTTCCTAGTTATTTGATGCTATTTTGTGATACATTCTAGTCAATAAATGGTCATATTCCTTCATATTTGAGATTTTACTCTGGGAAAGGTATTTTGTACATTATTTTTAGATTTTAGGGGTAAAATAAGACAAAAATGTCGCTAAATAGAGTAGAGGCAGCGCCGGCCAGGACAGGAGAAGCAGCATCGGCTACGTGCTGCTTACACGCACTTCGAGATGATAAAAATTGACGAAATTGAGCTGAACAAAACATAGCCGGCACTGGTTGGGAGCCCAGAGGCGGCACCGGGTGCAATCTGGAATACTTGGCATGAAAATCGAGAAAAATCAGTGAACGGACAGAACACAACCGGCGCTGGCTTGCACTAGAATCAAGGCAGTGCCTCAATTTTCGTATCCATTTTTTGGCAATTTGTAAAGTTTTAGTATTTTCCTACTCCTAGTTGGCCAGAAACCTTAGAAGGACAAATTTAGGCACTTCTAAAGCTTATATATAGAGGGAAAACACAAGGGAAAAGGGGAAATTCATAGATCATAACAGAAAATTACTCAAATTCAAGGAGGAATTCATCAAAATCAATGAGGATTGTACAAGAGAGTCTACGAAGGAGGAAGAAGGAGGCTTGTCTATGAGTGCTTTCTTTTAACTTTGTTTCCTTTTCTTGAACAATGATGTATTAATTATTTCATTGTAATTTGATATTGTTTTAGGTATTCATGATTTTTAGAGTTACTTTAATATTTTGATTAATTGATTATTACTCTTGGTACTTGATTACTTTTGCTGATTACGAGATTAATTTGTTGTTTCTTTCTATTAACTTACTTGAAAAAGGGGTTAATTGCTAAGAACTTGGTAATTAAAGGCTAATTGGTGTCTTCTAGAATATGGATTCATTGGTTAATTTCATGTTTTAAATTTGATAGGATATGGGAATGTAATCAAGGATTGTGTTTAATTCATCTTTTGAGTGAATTAGTTTAGACAGGATATGTGATACTAATTTGTCTAGAAGATAGTGATTTCATAGATTGAAAAAGAAGTGAATCTATCTTAATCCTTCATGATGCCAAGAGAATGATTAGTTATGATAATGATTAGGTACTTTAAGATCATGTTTGTCAAAATAATGGTTTGAGTTACATAATTCTCCATCCTTGACATGTATATATTATATTCTTTTATTTTACTTTACTTTATTTTATTTTTTATTCTTTTTCACTTTATTGAGTCGGTTAAACAATGAAAGAAAAGTGATTACTACGTACTTGTTCCTTAAGGATCGACACTCGTTTTAAACCTTATGCTATGCCTAATGATAAGTATGCTTGCTCATATGTGTAATTTAGAGTTAATGTTTTAATTTAAAATTGATTGGGAATGTGTTTATTTTTATATGATTTTTATACCCAAATTCAAACACATCAATTGGCATAAAATTCTCTCACGTGCACAAGACAATAAGGATATTCCATCCTAATGATGGGCTCCTACCCCAGCCGCCTAAACATAGTAGAAAGTTATAGGGAATTGTCTAAAGATAGCTTGTAGCACTTCTCTACTATAATCTTAATATGTTGGTGCTTGTCATACTAAATTTGGCACATCGGATTAGAAAATTGGGTTGTAAAAGAAGATGCCTCTCCTCTCTTAGCCCCGGGTGCTAATCCTCTAGGTCATCTAGACATTGTGGGAGGATGAAGAAAGATGAGACAAATATAAGAGTATGAGGTTCTTTAGGTCACTCTTTACAACAAATGTTAAACTCTTAATCGTCTCACAATCATAACACCACCACCACTCAACTCAAAACACCTCAAGATATTCAGTAAACACCACTCAACACCCTCCCATTAACCTGCAGAAAATAAGATATAGGCCAATCCAAACATCTTATTAATCAAGTTGAGCATATCCACAATGTTCACTATTGCTCAAGGAAACCATATTCAATCTAGAATCACCATGCTCAATCAACCATACCATTTAAATCACAATACCAAGCTTATCATCAAAGGGCTAAGTGAAACATTTAACAATTATCCTTTATCCCAAAAGTTAATCACAAGGCATGCATGCTTAACCACGTCCAAAAATACAAACTATCAATGGCATTAATCATAAAGCATTATCTATGATATTCCCATGTTAATGCAAGCTCAAGGAAAGTAATCTTAACAATTAAGTTCTTTACTAGAAAATATTCAAGAATTTTTACCCAAAAATGCATAGAAAATTATCCAAAATTCATAAGAAAAACTGAACCGTAGAAAGTGTAGAAAATTTAAAACATAATGCTCACTAATTCATGGGCAGTGATTCTATGCAAAGAGTTTGAAGAAATCATGCTGCTAATGGAAGAATTGAAAAATAGGTTTCGGGTGAAATTTTTGGATTTTTCCTTGTTTTGATCCAAACTTGCGAGAACAAAGTGGGGATTTTGTGCTTTGGAAGTGTTTTGTAGGTATGCAAAATTGATTCGGCGGTGCTTTGAAGATGATTCCAGCGATGGGTTGAGAGAAAATTGGAGAGGAGTGGATATTTTTCGACAAAAAATGGCCATGATGGCGGTTTGGAATGTGGTGGCTAAACGAGCTTAGCACCGAGCTTGTTCTGCCCACGTTTTTCTGTTAAGCCCTGCTGACCCAGCGCCCGAGCCACAGGTTGGGCCCGTCACCCAATCAGCTCTGGTCGGAAAATCATTTTTTTTTCAAAAATTCTTTTTTAATGAAAATAAAGAACAAAGAACATGAAATCATATGAAGCTTGTAGACTAATTGATAAACAAATGAAAACAAACGAGAACTGAAAAGATTGTTCAGCAAAACTAAAGCAGTTCAGAAATCAACATTTCCCACAGTCTCGGTCCCGTCGTTTAGTCTCCGTGTTGCCCAGCAATGATCCCGGAAGACGATTACCAAGGAGTTTGGCTAATTATCTTATTTAACCCTCCAGGTTGTGCATGGATGCCTCCAAGTTCCTTGTGGTCGCATCAATTCCTTGGAACCATTTCCTCCAAAGATAGTTCAGCCAGTGGGGCACTATATGGTAGAGATGGTTGAGTCCTCTGCATCCCAAAATTTGCAGAAGCTTGCCAAGATTAGTTTTGGTTGTTCCAACAAAAGTTAGGGTGATTCCTCCATCCTAGGTTATAAGTATTGCTATAGGGATTATTACCTTGCCGACCATAACCTACCAACGCCGCTTGGTCCAATGCTTCTTGCGAAAGACCCCATATTTTGGCACTCATGATTTGGATGTCCTTCCCCACAAAAATCACAAGTCACACTAATTACCTGTCCTTAGGAAGGAGGCATTACCAATTGATATATTTTTTGCATAAGTACTTCCGTCTTTGCCTCAAAGGCAGCCATTACATCCACCTTATGCACTCCATGTATACAAGCTCTAGACCATGAACTCTCCCAGGCATAGTTATTAGTAGCTAAATTTTTTATTAGATCAAAGACCTCTTTCCGGGGTTTTGGAATTTATGGAGCCTCCTGCAGATGCATCAACTAATTACCTTGTTGCGAAACTCAACCCACTGTAAAAAATCTGAATTTGCATCCCCAACTCGAATCTATGGTAAGGACACTTTCTCAGCATCTCTTTGAACCTCACCCAACACTCATAAAGGTTTTTAGCCTCAAATTGTTGGAAAGAAAAAATGTCAGCTCTAAGTTTGGAAGTTCTAGCTGGTAGGAAATATTTGGCAAAGAATTTTTCAGCTAAAACATTCAAAGTAGTAATGGATCTGGTGGGTAAGATTTTAGCCATGATTTCGTTCAATCTACCAAGGAAATAGAAGAGTCTTTGATTGATGGCATCCTCAAAAACACCATTCATCTTAAATGTGTCACATATCTCTAGAAAGCTCGAAAGGTGGGCATTAAGATCTTTCTCAGGTAACCCATGAAACTGGACCATATTCTGGATCATTTAGTTCACATTGGATTTTATCTCAAAATTATTAGCCTTAATCCTAGGTCGTGTGACACTACAGCCTGTACCTAAGATTGCTGGTCTTACAAAGTCATACATCACCTGCCTATTAGCTCCACCGTTTCCACCATCGCTAGGCTGATTTACCTCTATTGCTGTCCTCACCCTTTCACTTATAACCTTCCAGACCTTAGTGAGAGATCTGTCGATTTCCAGATCAAGGTCAACTATCTCAACTTTGAATCATCTGATCATAAACTAAAAGTAAGGTCTACATAAGATAGAAAAGTTTTGAGAATATAGAATTTACAAGTTAAACAGTTAGGGTATGTTTACAAATTAAGTTACAAGGAATTACAACATACAGAGATATTAATGTACAAGAAAACAAAATATAGCACCTAATCATATAAGGAATATATATATATATATATATATATATATATACATATTTACATATTTATAAATAAACATCTTAACATGGTTAAATAAATAAAATCCAAGCTTTTATGATATTGTTCCCTGGCAACGACGCCAAAAACTTGATGCGTAAATTTTGAGTATATAAAATCATCCATTTTAAATCCATCCCTTAATTAAGTTTTAATTAAAACATTAATCCCAAAATACACAAATGAGTAAGTATACTCATCACAAGCATAGTACAAAAAATTAACGAGTATCGATCCTCGAAGGAACAATTACACGCTAACCACTTTTCATTCATTGTTTAACCGACCCAAATAAAGTGATAAAATAATAAAAAGAAAATAAAAGAAATATATACAACTCAATGATTTAAGTTTATACAATTTAGACAAGTTTACTAGAAAACATAATAATGAATCACTTAGCTAATATTACAATCAATTATTGTATTGGACTCGTGAAGGATTTAATATAGACCCACTTCGTTTGCAATCCATGGAATCACTATCTTCTAGATAAATTAGTGCACATATTCTGTCTTGACTAACTTATCCAAAAGATGCATTAAAATCAATCCTTATATACACCCCTATATTCTAGGTGATTTAAAATATAAAATTAGCCAATGAATCCATATTCTAGCAATCATCAACTAACATTTGATTACCAATGTTCTAATAATTAACCCCTTTTTCAAGTAAGTTAAGAGATAACATATATGACATTAATTAATCAAAGCCATTATCTACCTCTTTTCCAAGCAAGTTAATAGCAAAACCTAATCAACCAACTTCATAAGGAAAACGAGTAATCAAATACCAAAAACAATAATCAATTGATCAAGTAGTTAAATTGATGCAAAAATCATGAATCCCAAAATATTGATCAATTACAATCAAAATATTGAATACATCATTGTTAAAGTAAAAGTCGACAAAGAAAAAAGAAAGCACTCATAGACAAGCCTCTTTCTTCTTTCTTGAATACTCCATTTGGACAATCCTTCTTACCTTGAGTGAATTCCTCCTTTAATGAGAGAATCAGAATTTCTGCTCTTTAATTCAAGTCTCTTGGTTGTATATCTCAAACCCTAGTGTTATCTGATGCTTTTATAGGCCTGTTGGATGCCAATTTCATAGCTGAGGAAGTCTTGGCCGAGTGGGAATAGGAAAATACCAAAATCCTTGGATAAACCCTAATTCTGTGTACAGAATTTTCGCCTATAGAACCTACCGGTGTCGGGTACCTTCGACCCACTAGATGCCTGGTATACTCTGTTCTTCCTCTATTTTCCTCTGTTTTAGCAGTCTTTTCCTTAGCAGGAAAAATGGATCCGGCACCAGGTACACATGCCAAACCTTGCACTAAGTCTGTTCTGGAAAAATCCCTGAAGCTCGTTCAATCTCTACTGCTAGACAGAATGGACCCAGTGCCTGGTCCACTGGCTGGGCCTGGTGCTAGGTACATTTTGGTTTTGTGCACTTTCTGCTCGATTGTAACTTAAACCTGCACATATTTTCTAAAAATAAATTTTAAAAGTCAAATGTCAAATAGGAAGAAATGTGCCTAGTTATTACAACAAATATATCTTAAAACAACATCATATAGCTAGGAAAAGAATTGTGATTTTAACCCCTATCAAGACGCATCCACTAATTGCCATGTAGCGAAACTCAACCCACTATGAAAGATCTATATTTGCATCCCCAACTCGAATCCATGGTGAGGACACTTTCACAACATCTCTTTAAACCTCTCCTAATACTCTTAAAGGTTTTTTGCCTCTAATTGTTGGAAAGCAAAAATGTCAGTCCTAAGTTTGGAAGTCCTAGCTGGTAGGAAATATTTAGCCAGGAATTTTTTAGCTAGCACGTTCCAAATAGTAATAGGTCTGGTGGCAAAGACATTAGCCATGATTTTATTTGATCTTTCAAGGAAAGAGGGAAAAGTCTTAGCTTGATGGCATCCTCAGAAACACCATTCATCTTAAATGTGTCACATATCTCCAGAAAGCTCGCAAAGTGGGCATTAGGATCCTCCTCAGGTAGCCCATCAAATTGGACCATTCTCTGAATCATTAAAATCACATTTGGTTTTATCTCAAAATTGCTGGCCTCTATCCTAGGTCGTGCAATACTAGAGCCTGTACTTGAGATTACTAGTTTTACAAAGTCATTCATCACCTGCCTATTAGCTCTGCTGTTACCGCCATCATTAGGCTGATTTACCTCCATTGATCTTCTCACCCTATCACTTATAACCTTCCGGACCTTAGTGAGAGCTCTCTCGATTTTCGGATCAAGGTCGACTATCTTAGCTTTGAATCACCTAGACATAAACTAAGAGCAAGGTCTACACAAGATAGAAAAGTTTTGAGACTATATAATTTACAAGTTAAACAATTAGTCAAGGTACACGTTCACAAATTAAGTTTCAAGGAATTGCAACATACAAAGACATTGAAGTACAAAGATACAAGAAAACAAAATACAGCACCTCATCATACAAGGAACATATATACAAATTTACGTATTTACATATAAATATATTAACATGGTTAAATAAACAAAATCCAAATTTTCATGCTACTGTTCCCTGGTAATGGCGCCAAAAATTGATGTGTAAATTTTGGGTATATAAAATTATCAATTTTAAATCTATCCCTTAATTAAGTTTTAATTAAAACATTAATCCCAAAATACACATGTGAGCAAATATACTCGTCGCAAGCATAGTATAGGGAATTAATGAGTATCGATCCTCAAAAGAACAAGTACACACTAATCACTTTTCTTTTGTTGTTTAACTGACCCAAATAAAGTGAGAAAAGAATAAAAAGAAAAACTAAAGAAATATATACAATTCAAGGATATAGGTTTATGCAATTTAGACAAGTACCCTAAAAAACATAACAATGAACGAATTAGTAGTTCTCTCAACTAATTATCATCTTTGCATCATGAAGGAATATAAAGTAAAATTCAATCATTTCACAAGTTTGATTTTACTTAGATAAATTCCACTTCATTTGTCAATCCATGGAATCCTATATTTTGATTCATATTAATAGATTTGTCAATCAAGCTAACATAATCAAAACATGCCATAGGCTCAATTCCTTATAAACATGAAATTAGCTAATAACCATATGTCAAGGAAAATTTGACATAACATTTGATCATTTAGTTCTAAAATTCTGACTTCATCGTTCAAATCCAACAAGACTTAACAAATATGAAAGCAGTGCAACAAAACTCCTAACATCGTTGTGTCGAAGTCAATTAGAAGAACTCGTATTAATAACCAATGAAATCAAGTAGTCAAATACTAAAGATGACAAAGAATTGATCAAATAACTAAATTAACACAAAATCACGAATCCCAAAATCATGTAATATTACAATGAAAACCTTGAATACATCATTGCTAAAGAAAAAGAAGATAACGAGAAAAGAAAGCACTTATAGACAAGCATCTTTCTTCTTCCTTGAAGACTCCCTTTGAACAATCCTCCTTGACTAAGGTGAATTCCTCCTTCAATGAGAAAATCAGAATTTTTGCTCTTGAATTCACCTCTCTTAGTTGTATATCCCAAACCATTGCATTCTTGTATGCTTTTATAGGCCTTTTGGATGCCAATTTCGTGGTTGAGGAAGTCTTACCCGAGTAAGAATAGGAAAATACCAAAATCCTTGGGTAAGCCCTAATTCCGCGTACAGAAGTTTTGCCTCCAAAACCTACCTAGCATCGGGTAGCTTCGACCCACCTGGTACCAGGTGCACTCTATTCTTGCTCTGTTTTTGGCCATCTTTTCTTGGCAGATAGAATGGACTTGGCACTAGGTACACTTACCAGACCTGGCGCCAGGTCTGTTCTGAAAAAATCCCTAAAGCTCACTTAAACTCTGCTACTGGACAGAATGGACACGGTGCTTGGTCCACTGGCTGGGCCTGGCACCAAGTGCATTCTGGTTATGTGCACTTTTTGCATGATTTTAATTTAAATTTACACATGCTTGCCAAAAATACCTTTTACAAGCAAAATGTCAAATAGGAAGGAATATGCCTAGTTATTGCAACAAATGTATCTTAAAACAACCTCAAATAATTAGGAAAAGAATGGTGATTTTAACCCTTATCAAGGGTTCAAAAAAAGTGACAAAGAGAATTTACTATGTCATCTTAGAAAAAAGTCTATATAGACTGAAACAAGTGCCAAGATAATTGTACCAGAAGTTTAACTCCTTCATGACAGATTAGAAATATCATATGACCACATTAGATCATTGTGCCTATATAAAGAGTTTTTTAGATAGCAATTTTATAATCCTCTTATTATATGTGGATGATGTGTTGATTGTTGGACATGATGCTATGAAGATTAATAGGCTAAAAAAATGAGTTAAGTAAATCTTTTGCAATGAAAGATTTTGGTCTAGCTAAGCAAATTCTTGGAATGAAAACTCACTCGAGATAGGAAAAACGGAAAGCTTTGGTTAACTCAAGAAAAGCTGTTAAGAAAGTACTTGATAAGTTCAACATGACCAATACTAAAGAAGTTTCTACTCGCACTTGTAGGTTACTCAAGCTAAACGTTGAGCAGTGTCTGAAAAATGAGAAAAACAAAAAAGATATAAAAAAAGATTCCTTATACTTCAGTAGTTAGTAGTATAATGTATGCTATGGTTTGTACTAGGCCAGATACAGCTCATATAGTTAGAGTGGTTAGTCGATATCTCTCTAATCTTAGTAAAGAATATTGGAATGCTATTAAGTAGATTTGCATGTACCTTAGGAGAACTTCCAAATTATGTTTAGGTTTTCGAAATGGTACGATCATGCTTGATAGATACTCTTATTCAGATATAGGAGGTGATCTTGATAAGAGAAGATCTACATCTAAATACTTGAAGGCTTTTGCAAGGGGAGCAGTATTATGGCAAAGCAAGTTACAAAATGCATTGCTCTTTCTAGTACAGAGCCAAAGTATATTGCATCTACTGAAGCTTATAAAGAGATTTTTTGGTTCCAAAGATTTCTTCAGCTTGGGCTTGAAACAAAAAAAGTATAATCTTTATTGTGACAGTCAAAGTGCAATTTATTTGTGTAAGAATTCTTTATTTCACTCTTAATCCAAACATATTGATATAAGATATCAATGGATTAGAGAAGTTTTGGGTTTTGAGCTACTAACACTTGAAAATGTGCATACAAATGATAATGGTTCTATTATGTTGACCAAGATTACCTAGGGAGAAACTCTTGTTTTGCATACAACAAGGAAGCCTAATTGTGCCGCCTAAATGAGTTGAAGGGGGAGATCGTTGAGCCCAAAACATCCAGACCATTTGCTTGGAAAATAAAAACTATGAAAAGGCCCACAAACTAGGAAAACAAAGAGGAAACCAAAGGCAGTAGTTAATAGGATTGGTGAATCGTTGAGAGCATTAGACAGCAGAAAACGGAAGAACATAGGCTAGTAAAAACCTTTATTTTCTCTAAAGTTTTTTATCCTTAAATTGGATTTTGATTTGAAGTCTGATTTATATGAAATTTGATGCAACATAATCCTCTCAACAAGACCTACATATCTATCATTTTAGATTTTGATTTTGGTATCATCATTCTAAACTCAATTCTTGTTTGGTTATAGTTTTGGATATTGTATAATGTTTGGTGTGCCTCTAATTTTATCTAAAGAAAACTTTGTATTGCCCATTATTATTAGTGATGGTGGATGTTTTACTAGACTCAGTCCCAAGGCTTTTATCTTGACGGGTTTTCCATGCTAAAAAATCTTGGTGTCTCTTGTTGATTTTGTACTTTTGTTTGCTCTCTGTTGTTATATTATTTGGTGTCTTTGTTTTATTCCTATTTTTTATTAGCACTTGGGAAATAGTTTTAATCTTGGGTTAATTTTTTATTTGTGTTGAGCTTGGTTTATTACTCTTTTTTGGTATATTTCCCAACACTAATTAGATATAAGAAAATTGGATGATGTATAAGGTTACCATTTGAGACAATAGCATGTAACTCTACGGGGTTTTTCCAACAAATGTTAATCCCTCGAGAGACCATTAGAAGGAATAAAATGAAATAGATGGAAGCTAAGTGAATGCAACATTTTGGCGATAGTATAGCAAGAGAAGATATGTTGATTTCAAAAAGAAAAACTATAGCGATTGTTTATGCGTGTTCAAAGACACTCGCAAATCTCAAACTACCTTAGGCTTTCCGAAAATCCCAAGTATGTGCAATCATGGTTCGATTGAAGTCTTGGTTGGGTCTAATCTTTGAGCATTTTGGATTTATTGTGTAAATCTTCCCCTATTTCTTTTGTAGTAACACTAGTAACTTCAAGAAATTGGGAGTAAGGTAGGTTAAAAACTTTCATAATGTTTCTAACCTTTCTTTTTATGTGAATAAATCACTTTCAGATCAATATCATATTTTTTTTTCAACAATGATTTCTTCCTCTCTAGTGGTGTTTACTGGGAATTCAAATCATTTGCAATAGTATAGGTATTTTTTTACTATCTACTGAGAAATGTGGAGGTTTCATAACTGAATTTTAAGAGGATAGTGGATGAGGCTGCCTGAGGTTGGACTAAGTGTAAATCTAAAGGTGCTCCTAATTCTTTTATGTTGCGGGTGGAGGTCCAATATATGGCATTTTCCACAACAGGCTATTGGGTTACACTTCACTTGGTGTTGTTTTGGTCTAATGTGGTTGAGATTATAGGTGTGGATATTTAGGTTGTGAAGGGATACATATTTGCTTTTATGATATCAAAGCATCCTAGCATAATTTTGAATTATTTTCAAATATATATATTTCTATTTTGGAAGGCTTAATAATGAGGGCTAGTTATGTTCCTACTTCCCTACTACTAAGCTTCAAAGTTGTTCCTACTTGTGTACTATCAACCAGTTGTTTTGTTAGCGCATGATTCTTGTCCATTGGCTCTAGCTTTTTAGTGTGTTCTGGGAGACTTTTACCCATGTCAAAGTTGCCATGATATTTTCACTAAGTTAAGTATAGAAACTCTATTGTATAAATCTACCTTAATTAACTAGACTTATACACCCAACATATAAGGTCATTAGCCTTGCTTTAAGACCGTATCCATCATACATCAAAATGCACAAGTCCAGTTTCACCAGACCACTAACTTATATTCAAGTCTTATGGGTACTTATCCAAGCTATAACACCCCACTACCTAGGCCCATCAGGGCCGAGGATGTCGCCCCATCCAGAGGACAAGGGGTCTTTATAACTAGGTTACATGAAAATAAAATAAAATAAAGACTTTAAAATTAAACTTATTACAACCCAAAAGATAAGTACTGGAACAAATCCCAAATAAACTATTTGCAACAATCTCTCAAAATATCACATAAAGTAAATAACATGAGTCTTCAAAGCATAGGCGCCAATCTAGCTAATGACCTCCACAGCAGGATCTTCCTGAAAACATGGCGTAAAAGGGTGGTAAGATAAGAATCTCAGTAAGCCCGTGTGTGCTTTGAGTGTTTCAGGTAAAATAATTCATGTATGCAAGTTGTAAAAGTTTCATAAGAAAAAGGTGCTGGCAAGCAATAAATAAGTGTTGAAAATAAAGAGTGGCGTTTCACTTTTCAAACCATACATGTGCACCATAAATACAACCACTCAAATGGGTAGCCATGGGTTACCACACGTTGGGCCCCATGACTAGATAATAGTCAGAATGCCACACTTTGTACAAGCTGACAAAAGGTAGTTGTACAGCCTACCGGGTGAGATACTCCTCCATCTCTACACCCAAACTTACCGGTTGTCCACTCCGGAACACACAGTCCACCTGACTGAAACTTGCTAGCTCGGACCAGTATGACTTACCGGACTGGCATCCTATCCAGGAAGGACTCACCCCTCAGAGGTGGCCACCTACTGAGAGACTTACTCTAACCCTTCAAAGACTAGTCCTAGTGGTCTACCCTTATTGAGTACTCAACGTTGATTGTTCCACTTGGGAGAAAATTGATCATACTTTGCTTTATTTGGAAATAGCAATTAAGAGTTTCTAAAAGTCTTGTCAAAGTTGGGTTTTAGAAAAAGTTTAGCATTTTGTGTAAAACTGCTTGTTTAACTTTCCAATGATTTGCTTGACTGAAATAAAAAGGAAAAACAGTCCTTAATTGCCTTCACAAAATAAATGTCCATATATATCGTGTTTAGCTTGCCACAACAACTTTTTGGTCTTCACAAAACTCCATGCTAGAGCTTACCTGATTCTTTGCTTGCTCAACTCAAACGTCTTCCAAGGCTGTCCTAACCCCGCCTGGGGTAAACACAAAACATAAGGTTACATTCGAGCTATACCTGCCTTACATAAATAATTTCTTAGCTCAACTAATTACAACCATGACTAGCCATGACCCTAATGTCCTAAGCTTTAAGGCTAGGTGATAAAGAATTTTATAAAATAAGTTTTAGTTGATAAGTTAAAATAACTTGGGGTTCTAAAATAATTGCTAATAAATTATAGACCCAATTAATAATTCTTGAGTGTTATTTTTAATAAATAAACTAAGGTTTGAATATTAAGTCCTAAATAGTATTAATAAATGGTGATATAAAAATAGCTTTATTATAAATAAATATTTAATTACAAATAACCTTTAATTAATTTTTAAATAGATAATAAATAATTAGTAATAAATAAAACTAATAATGAATGAATTATTTTAAATTTTAATTAATAAATAACAATAGATTTTAATATAAATAATATTTTATTTATTGTAAAGGATTTATTACTATATATATTATTTTTAATAAAAGATCTCATTTATTTGATAAAGAAAATATTAATATTTTAATTAATAAACCACTCCAAATCTCCCTAGAGTTTCGAATTTTATAGAGAAAAATATAGTAGTATTCTATTCAAGGTAATAAAATTTGTTAATAAAAATAATCTAGCCTTAACAAGAAAATACTTGTTCACCATGATTTTCCTATTGCTAGAAAGGATTCATGAACACATTCTCTAACATCAAATAATAAACCAATCCATTCAAGTACACATGCTTGACTTATCACATACTATCACAAGGCTATCTTCCTCCTAGACATAATCACCAATCATGGCTTCAATGAAAAATAAGAATATAAAAACCTAATCACCTTTGGTGTCATGGTCTCTAACATGCTTCAAACATCCATAAAATTCATTAAGCACGAAGAACATACATTGATTCAAAAGAAAATTCATACAACTCAGTCCTATACAACAATCATCATGCCTTAACTCTATTCCCTTAATCCACATGCATATACTCAATCCCTTATCCATATTTCATTCTTCCTATCAATATCTAAGAGACATGAATACTAAATTAAAAGAAGGATTAAAGGAAAATACTTGATTTGATGAACACTTCGATGAAGAATTAAGAAGGTCCACACAATTGAGAACCTTGAACGATCCAACGGGAAAACGGCCATGGTTGATGGTTGATCAACCATTTCGGTTGGAAGAGAGAGTGAGAGAGAGAGAGAGACAGAGAGAGCATTAGTAAGGTATAGTCGAATGAAAAAGGATGAACAAGAAGGTTGTTCTTGACTCACCTTGTTGATGTTCTGGAGGCCTTCAAGAAAAAGTTTATTTTCATCCGCTTGAAAATTCTTGTTTACGAGGTTTTGTGTTATAAATACCAGAAATGAAGTCTAGGGATTAGTTAGAGGTGATCTGGAGTATTTGAGAGTGATTGGAGGTGTTTAGAGTAGGTTTAGGCTTGAAGAAGTTTAGTGTGTGTTCTTGGTGTTCTAGGTGAAAATGGAGAGAATTTGGAAGAAATGTTGCACGAATTTTGGTAGAGGGCTGGCCGAATGGTATGGAGTGAATGAGAGTTTCGGTTTTCAGCTTGTGAGAGAGAGAGTGATCAGATTTTATTTGAAATTCAAATGGAGAAAATTGTGGAGTTGTTTAAGGTAAGACGTTAGCTATGGTGTTTGATCAAGAGAGGTTTCTATGGTCTTCAATGGTGCCGGCTGAACATGGTGGTTTTGCTGAATTGATTGAAGGTTAATGTTGCTCCAAGGCTGGCCGAAATTTAGTCTTAAATGGCAGAGGAAATTCTGGTTTATTTGCCTAATACAAGAGTGATTTTAATGGAGTAAAATGCTGAAATTATTTGAAGTTCAAAAGAGTTTGAATGGAATGATCTTAGGAGTGTTTTGTGGTGTGGCTATGGAGTCCATATGCTCAAGGTAAGTGTGAGGTTAATGGTGTTCAGTCTACAGCTGAGAAAGGTTAAATTTTACAGAGGTTGAAGGTGATTTTCGGCCTAGGCTAGAAAGAAGCAAAACTGGAAAAAATTCTGGTTTCAAGTTGTTCTTAGTTTCGAAGATTGGTAGCTCTTGGTGCAGAATTTGCTGCACTTCTTGAGCCCGATTTTCAGTGGTTCCTCTGGGGTGTTTGAAGGTCCTTCAAAGGTGATATCCCAGCCTTAATGCTGCAGAAATACAGAGAAGTTTTGCTGGCTTGAAGATGAATCAAAACAGCTTCATTTCCTTGGTTGAAAGCTACGAAATGCCCAGAATTTTTTTCTGGTTTGGTGCTATTTGTGCAGTCCAAAAATTGCACAGATTTCCAGCCTTCAAGCCACATGAAATGAAAATTCAAGGTGGAGGGATTATCACATTTTTTTTTTGAATTTAAAAGAAATGATTTAATGGTTTTAACTTATAAAGATGTTAGGACAAGTTAGGGGTAATAAAAGGACAAGAATTCCTCTAGAATTCTTTTTAGGACATGAGGATAAGATTAGGACATTCTCTTCATGTCTCCCCTAAGACAACATTCCTATTTCCATGAAATGCAAGAAAACAAAAATTCAAACTTAGTTAAGATAATCATGACAAAAGCTTAAATGATGGGATTTGAACTCATGACCTTAGAAATTAATTCACCAAGCTCTAACCACTTAAGCACACTAACTCTTGTTCTTATTTTCTCACCCACATATTCTTCTTGTTTAATTCCCAAGCTATCTTCCTAATTTGACCTCAAGCAAAATTATCATTTTAACCCTCCTACTCGATAAGCATAACTAAGCATTTTAACCTATAATCCATAACTCTAAAGCACATAAAATCATTCAAAACATATATATTCATGCAAAATAATATGATATGCATCTCGACCCCCTACTCTAGGGTTGGCTTTAGGTGGGGTTTCACACAAGCAGTAGCAACGGTAAAGTAATCTTTATTTATTATAGTACTTTTATAAAGATTACCATCACATGGTTCAATTTTACGTATTCTAAATACACTTAGATTATTGGACTGAGAGGGCTACTCACTAGTTAAAGGTAAACCATTCCCTATTTAGATACTATAGTGTAATGATCTAAACATTAACAAAGTGCCCAACTTCAACAATCAATCAAGAATGTTTTAGCTTGTATGTTAGTAACTTATGATCTATACCTTGCTGTGAAAGCATAACCAATTCACTTAGATCACTTACTAACATATGTGGATATTGTTGTGCAAATATATGTAAACAAGTTACTATGAATGAATGAAATATTTTTATTATTTTCCAAAATACAAAAATACATAATCTATTTTGGATATATATTCCAAGAACTCCCATTTGCACTAAATAGACTATGATAGTCCATATTTGCCTACCCCCGATGATTTCTACATGTCTTTTGAACACCTTCTCCATCGAATGGTTGGTAATCTTATCAACTACTGTCCCCCGTTTCTATATGAACTCCCAGATCAGGTGATACTTCCTTTTAATATGCTTACCCTTCCTATAGTCCCTTAGTTCTTTGTATTGTGTCATACCTCCAAAATTGTCATAATATATTGTGACAGAACTATCTATTTGTGGCACAACTCCAAGTTCTATGAAGAACTTCTGGATCCAAATCATTTTTTTTTTTAAAGCTTCTGATGCTAGCACATACTTAACTTCCATAATAGATCAGCAATACAAGATTGCTTAACACTCCTCTAAGAAATAGTCCATCCAGATAAAGTGAAAATATATCCATTAATGGAATTTTTTTTTATCCCTCTAGAAGTCTGAGTCAATAATCGGTAGGAAGTAAATCATCAGCTCTATAGACAAGCATATAATCCCTCATTCTCTTTAGATACTTGAGTGTATACTTCACTGTTTGCCAATATTTTTCTCTTGAATTTGACTAATATCTAATATCTACTAACCATGCCTATAACAAAGCTAATATCTAGCCTTGTGCAAAGCATAGCATACATGAAACTTCCCAATGTCGAAGCATAGGGAATCATACTTATTCTTTCCTTCTCTTCTTGTAGCTTATAACACTATTTGGAATATAAGATTAATCAGTGTCTAAAGTGTTTGATTGTTTTTTTGCACTGATCCATGCTAAACTTAGTCAATATATTGTTAATGTAAGCAAGTTGGGATAAACCTAACATTCTTTACTTCATATCTCTAAGAAGCTTTATTCTAAGAATATAGCTAGCTTTTTTCATATCTTTCATGCTAAATTGATTTGATTGACAAACCTTTATGGATGACAATCTCTTTTATCATTTTCAACGAGTAGAATGTCATCTATATAAAGTACCATAAAGAATACGTAATGTTAGTGCTGTGCCCTAGAGGTAATCACTTGTACCTTGTATGTGACACATTTTATTTCATAAAAGGCATTATTTATCTTATAATTTCTTTTGATTACTTTTGAGTAATATAACTGTTAGATAAAGTCCCCAGTACGACATTGTGTTAAGGAAATCATAATAGAGATCATGATATGAGATTTCTACTACACTATATAGTGTTAGTTCTTAAATAGTCCCTAGTCATGGTATTAATGAGACAGGACATCATTAATACATTAAGACTAGCATGTGTTAAGACTTCCTGATCTTGATCAGGCGGTGGTTCTCATATCCGTGAGTATTAGGATACTGAAAGTTAACACATGGATGCTTGTTAATAGAACAAGTTCATTGGATGACCTAGCTATGAGATAATCACATGGATAACTATTTAGTGCCGGTAATATAATCTTAATATAGCAAACGTGCAAATATCCTTAGACTTGAGATCTCCAAAGTATTTTGTTTGTTGAGCCTTGTACTTTGATTCTAATCTCCGGAGCTCAATCAAGGGCCGCCTATGAGATAGATATTGGGTACATTGTAAAGTAAACGAAAGTAGTTAAGAGGGTCAATAAAGGATTCACCACTCCTAATAGTAGGGGCGAATATCTCACGGCCACTTATAGGAATTACTTCTCATAAGTTCTTGGCCAAGGCGTATGTGTATTGGAAAGGGTTCCAATTGAGACACATTGAGAGTAGTGGGTTCCTGGTACAAGTATAGTTATATTCGGGCCAGAATTAATATATATTCTGGAGGGAGTTGGCACTAATTCCGTACTCCAAACCGAATGAGATATTGTATAGTGAAATGAGTTAATTACATTGTAGTTTGTTATTAAAGGGTTCATGTCAAGCCACTTGACTTCCTGGACTCTTGGGTGGTCATGATGTGTTGCTAGATACCGCTCATGATCTGGTAATATGGGTTTATTAATTGATGAATTAATAAACCGATCCTGATTAGAATTAATAGGATTAATTCTAATTAATTAAGAATTATTAATCTTAAAAACGTTTGGATTAATTCACGTTCGCTACCAATTGACCGGGAAACCTAATAGGTCACACATAAAAGAGGAATATATACTCAAGATGTTATTTGATAACATAGTGGGGTTTATTACGAGAAAAAGAAGTTGATGTGGCCAAATTATAATTAGTTATAATTGATTGGCCAATTTGTAATTCTAAGAACTTGATAGGTTCCAATTGCAATTGGAGAATTGTTTGGAATTCTCATATGTGGTTTTTGTAGAGGCTTTTGGTTATATGAGATATAACCAAAGTGGTTTTATTGTTGAACTTTTCATGTGACTTCAATGGTCACACAAGAAAAATAAAACATGAAAACCAAAGGTCATATAATCCCATTCTACAAAAAACAAAAGGGCATTCATGAAGGAATGGGTGTCAATGCTGCTTTTTATCAACACACATGAGATAATGTGTGTTAGGCCATCCTCACAAGTGATTAATAAGGATATGATCTTTATGTTCTCTAGACAATCTCTCTCTCTCTCATGTGATTCTTTCCAAGAGGGAAAACAAGACTCTTCTTCTTCTTCTTTCTCTGGTTTTGCTGATCAAGAAGAACAAGGAAGAAAAACCCCCAACCACCATTGTTGTTTTCTGCTAGCACAGAAAATCTTGATACTTGAGTGAGATCCTCCGTGTAGATTTCTGTTAGAGATAATCACACACTATGATTATAGTGGTTGGACATAAAACTCTCATGGTCATTCTTCAAAAGGATTGCTGGATCGCGCCATAATTATCATACTTGAAGAAAGAAAATTTTATGTTCCACACAAACAAAGAAAGGAAAAAGGTGTTATCTTTGTTTCTTTATTTTATATATATATATGTCTTTTTCACACATATGTGGATCCTGGGATGGTATCTCGATTTTAATTTTTCGCTGCATTGTATATGATACGCATGAGATACCCAACACGTTATTCCTATTTGTCGTTCTATACAGGAATAGTTCATCCACGTTTTCTATGAAACAATAAGACTTCATAGTTTTATCAAACATATGTTCCATACTCACGACGCTTGATTAAGTCTGTAGAAAGGTTGTTTTGACCTCTATTTTCCATATCTCGTAGTCATAATGACATGCAATGGCCAAGAGAACGCAAATAGATTTAAGTATGGTTACAGGTGAAAAAGTCTCCCATAATCAATCCCTTCTTTCTGAGTATAACCTTTTGCAACCAACCTTATTTTATAGGTTTTTATCTTTCCATCTGTACCTCTCTTTCTCTTGTATACCCACTTACACCCTATGGGTTTAATCCCTTCAAGTGTAGTGACAAGATCTCAAACTTGATTGAGATACATAGATTAAATCTTGATATCTATTAACATTTTCTATTTGTCTACATCAATATCAGCAATGGCCTTAGCGTATCTAGTGGGATCTTATTCCTAATGGTCAGAGCCTACCTTTAAGGCTTCTCCAGTCTATTTTTCTGGAACCCTAAATAGACTTCCGCTATGACGTGGCTCAATTTGTATAAGAACATCTTGTTGTGCCTCTTTAGATTCCCCAACTAGGGTACTAGAAGTTAAAGTGTTACTCAACTTCTCATCCAATTCCATTTTACTCAAGACCTTAGTGGATACACTTTGTTCATTCTTCAAGTATCTAGGATGAGTACTCATAAGTACCATTTGCTTTTGAAGATGATAAAAATACCCACCCTTTATTTCTTCTAGATACCCTACGTAGTAACACAATTCTAATCACAACTCTAGCTTATTTCCCTTAGTTAGTACATAAGTTGGACAACCCCATTTCTTGAGATGATTCATAGTAGGCTTGTGTCTAGTCCACATCTCATAAGGTGTCTTAGGTACTGAATTAGAAGGTACCATATTCAGAATATATGCTACTAGTTTTAGAACATACCCCCTAAAGGAAATAAGAAGAGTTACATGACTCATCATACTTCTGACTATCTCTATCAAAGATCTATTTCTTCTCTTAGCAACTCTATTTTACTGGAGAGTCCTAGGTACAATATGTTGAGATACTATTTCTTGATATATTAAGTAATCCTTAAATTCATTGATGAGGGACTTTCCATTACTATCTGATTTTATCTTCTTGATTAATTTACTTGTTTGACACTCCACATCATCCTTAAACTCCTTGAATTTATCCAAATGGTCAGACTTGCACCTCATCAAGTAAACATAACCAAAACATGTGTGATTATCCTTAAAAGTGATGAAGTATTCATACCCTCCTCTAACTAGTGTAGATATAGGCCCACAAACATTAGTATGAACTAACTCTAGTATGTTCTTTCTACCTTTTGAGTAAAGGACCTTTTTCTTATTTTTCTCATACATCAATATTCACAATGAGACCATTCTTCCAATTTTAATGAATCCAAATACCCATTTTTTATTAACCTTTAAATCCAATTAGGATTTATATGTCCCAATTTTAAGTGATATAAATACGAGATATTTAATGTGGTCTTTCTCTTATTATTATTAGGTTTAGTATGAGTATTATTTATTTGACAACTTACAGGATTAACATAAAAGAGATTGCCATACATGTTTCTAGAATATATAACATTTCCATATCTACTGATTGAAATACCAAAATAAGAGAAACTGAAATCAAATTCTATTTAAAACCACAAACATATAAAATATCTTTTAATACTAAAATCCTATTACGATTAAATAAAAGCTCCAAGTCCCCCACTATTTCGACCCACATTTATGCTTCATTGCCTACTCAGAGTCTATGCTCTCCTCTAGTGCGACTTTTTATCTTCTTGAACCTGCAAATAGTTACAAATATGGTTAGTGGCTCCATAATCAATAATCTAAATTGATGGTGATATAACCATCAAAATAGACTCTAAGTAAAGAGCAATACCTAAGGAGAACTTATCTAAGAAGTCTAAATAATCGTTCTTAAAGTGCCACTTCTTGCTATACTTGAAACGCTTACCTTTAGGCTTGGATGGACTAAGCTTAGATCACTTGGGTTGGGCCTCTACATTGTTCTGGGCCTTCTTCTCCTTGAACTTCTTAGTTTAGGCCTTAGTTCTAAAAGATGAACTAGAACGAGTAACTAAAATCTTTGATACAGGCTTTATGATTTTCTCAGCATCCTGAAGTTCCTTTATCAGCTCAATTAAAGTCATACTCAACTTGTTCATTTTGTAATTCAACTTAAACTGAGAGTACGAATTTTGGCAAAGTCTCAAGAATCATGTCAAATTGGCTCTTCGAATCAACTGTTACCCCTAGGACCTCGGTCTCCTTGAAATAAGCAATCATCTTTAGTATATGATCGCAAACTGATGCCCTTTTAGCCATTTTTGTGTTCATGATTACCTTAAGAGTTTCCTGTCTTTAAGGCAAGCTCTTGTTAGCAAACATGATGTGTAACAATATATCAATATCATACGCAGTAGATATGTTCTTTTGCTTAACTGAAGAATATTGGACATAGAAACCAACATATTGCATCTAGCCATTTCATCGACTTTCTTTCATGCCCTCTCAGCCTTACGATTTTGATCCGTGGAATCTTCTCGAATTTCAAGATAGAGATTAGTCAAAACATAGTTGTACTCCTCAGCAGTGAGTACTATGTTCAAATTTCTTTTCCAATCCACATAATTTGGCCCAATTAACTTATTCTTCTTGAGAATAATAGACAAAAAACTGAAACCAAACATTTCCGTTGATTGAAAAAATAAATCATTCAAAGAAATGTTTGTTTTGAAAAACCTATAAAAATGCACATTTAAACACCATGTTATATCCATGATATGGTTAACATATTAAAACTATTATCAAAAATAGGAAAATTTTGGCTCTTAGAAAAATTGACAGAACTTCGTTGTAAGGTTAATAATTTTCTAAGTTAAGTGTATAAACATCACTAATTAAACTTTCTTAATAGTCAATGATCTAGAGGTAGTTCCAGCGATGGGTTGGCCACTACACACATTCCTATGGATTACTTCCAAAGTAGGCTGGTTGATACCAACATATATCCATAGCATTAATTATAATTCCTTTATTAGTTCTAGATTCTAGTGAAAATCCATCTTATAGTAGGTTATGCATAGAATGACACGAGAAAAACCACAATCTCTAACAGGAATCCGTGATAGAAGCCGTGGGGCTATTGGAATCCCTCTCACACATAATCTTTTAATAAAAAAAATTTGGAAAATGTTATTCTAAAAAAATATTTGGTTATTATTAACTTTAAATCAAAATTTTAGCTTTATTCTCTATGTCAAGGATAATACCTTTTAAGAGAATAAGCCATGAATTTTGTTTTTTACTACTTAAGTTAAAAGCATTTTCTAGGAACTAAATTTAAAATACTCAAATTCAAAATATTCTCTATGTTAAGGATAAAACCTTTTGAAAGAATAAATCATGAATTTTATTTTAAATTCCTAACTTCCCTTTTAAAACATTTTACTTAAACGTTTGACCTAGAGAAAAATAGATTTCTCAAAACCTAGTGCATTTGATCGAAAATTAAATAATTAGTCATGCTTCTAAAAATAAACTTCGTATATGCTATTTCTATCCTTTAATTCTTATGTGACTAAATAATTGATTAAACATCATAATAATAATTAAAATGATCTTGTTTAATCCTAATGTAGGTCCTCCTTTATTAACCATTTTCATGCAAAATTATTTATCACCATAAATAAACTATTGCAACAAAAATAACCTCATGTGATATGTGATCCAAAAGAAAAGAAAATTACAAGAAAATTGGAAAAACAAAACCCTTCAGAGAACCCCGTAACATGTTGGAATATATACCCAAAATTAACTATGTATTTCTGTATTTTGAAAATTAAAAAAAAAATCATTTTATTTGTTTACATATTATTGCACATTAAAGGTCTTAGTGTGTTAGTAAATAATCTACGTGAGCAGGTCGTACTTTCACAATAAGGTGTAGATTATAGGCTATTATTAACACATAAGTGGAAAATTGTTCTTGAACGATTAATGAAGTTGGGCACTTTATCAAGGTAGATCATTACACTATAATTTCTAATTGGGGAATGGTTTACCTTTAATCAGTAAATAGTCCACACACACCAATAGTGTAAGCATATTTAGAATACATAAAACTAGACCACACGATAATAATCTTTAATAAAGTACTAAAATAAATAAAGATTAGTTTATTGTAGCTACTGCGTGGACAAGTACCCTAGGACTTGAGTATAAGTTGGTGGTTTGGTAAAGCTGAACTTGTACACTTTGATGTATATTGGGTGAGGTCCTATCGCAAGGCCAATAACATTGTATGACTCTAGTTAATTAAGACAGATTTATGCAATAAAGTTTCTATACTTCATTATGTGAATAAATCACCCCATTGTGATTGTTCGGGATAATCTAATAACCCAGGACCCTAGAAAACGTGACTAAGTATTTATGCTTTATGGGTAGCTCCCCGAGATAAGTTGGAACATACTAAAAGTCAAGGATTATCAGACTAGCTATCAAAAGATTGTAGATATCATTGAGAAAGGTTTTAGTCTTCTTTTCCTATCTAAACGATAGGTGTTATGTAGAGGGGTATTTTCGTCATTATACCTATAGGTAGAAGACATTACACATGCAATATTATTCTTGGGGTCAATATTTCCATACGGTGATAAATGAAAGATTTAAAATGATTAAAATACAACTATTTGTTAGTAGGGGTATTTTGGTTATTTTACTAGCCAAAAATAATATGTCTTTTGGTCTCAAGAGTAGCTCAAATAACCTTAGTAAATTTATTTACTATGTGGGCTTATTGGAAGAATTATTCTAGAAATCCAATTAATTACTTATTTGGACTAGAATAATTAGTTTGGCCAATTTAATTAATTAGTTTATTAATTAATTATCTTGGATCATTTTATATTGGGCCCAAATAGTTTAATTAGTTAATAAAAGAACTAATTTAATTAATTAATTAGTTAGTTAATTATATTGGATAATTTTTATATTGGGCTCAAGTAGATTAATTAATTAATAAGAGAGCTATTTAATTAGCCATTGGACTAATTAAATTACATGGCCCATCAAGGTTTGATGTAGTCGCCATGTGCAAAGAAAACGGAAATAGGAAATAAAAAGAAAAGGAAATTCAGTGGCTAAATTGGGAATAGAAAAGAAAAGTTGTGGTTAATAAATTAAAAGGGTTGATAGGATTTTTTGCTTGATGAAGCTACAGCTTTTCGTAAAAATAAAAATGAAAGCAACTGTTGTTTTTCCTTGGCCTTGTTTTCCTTCATTCTTCCTTAACGTTTAGCTCTTCTATTGTTCCAAATTTGTTCACCCTAATTCTACTTTTACTAGTAGAGGTCCATAGTGGTTAGAGAATACTCTAGAAGGTTAAGAGATAGCAAACGTGGTAAGTATTTGATGCGAAGAAGCTAAAGGTTAGCTAGTGTTCCTATGGAACAAGCAGACATTCTTGCCTGACAAGCGCCATCAAACCCAAATCTAACTCCAGTTATTAATGTTAATTGCCTTAGAAGTAGGTATTCCTAGACTTTGGCTTGAAAAAAATTTTAATTTGCTATCTTCCGTTGCGTATTTAATTTTTCCGCAATCCTTCAAATGGTATCAGAGCCATGGTTAAATCTAGGAGCATGTTTAGGGTTAATAACCAGAAAAATCTGTTTCCTTTACTAATAAAATATAATCTTTGTGATTGTATGGATCCCTCGAGTTTTTTATATCAGTAGAGTTTGTGTACGCCTCGCACATAGAGGCATATGTACCTGTAATTTAATTTTAAGCGCTTTCATAGAAATTGTGTACGCATCGTTTTGAGTGGCATAGGCATTTAAAATTATATTTCAATTTATTTACGCATTCTATAATTAAATGGTGCCTAGAGAAATATCTGAAGAAAACCCCTGAAGAGAAACATGAAAATGGAAGAAAAATGAAGGTAGAATGAAGAGGGAAAATCATGAGTGGCATCTCACAAGTTGCGTGCGGCTTGGGAATTTTTACTTTCCCAAGCCGTGGTTGGCCCAAGTACATCTATGGCAGGATCAAGTCTAGGCTGCTTATACAAAGCTGCCCAAGGCTATGCACTAGACCAGTACACGGTTCGTGTGTTTTTCCAAGTGCTTTGGGTCACGTCTTAGTTCGGTTTCTTGGAGTTTTTTTATTCTTATTTTCATTTCTTGTAATTTCTTTTTCTCTTGGGGTGTATATCACAAGAAGTTATTTTTCTTGCAACGGTTTATTCATTGTGATAAATGATGTGTCCGGATTTATTTGGGTATAAAAATTACATAAAAACTAAGCACATTCCCAATTAATTTTACATTAAAACATTAAACATAAATTACATATATGAGCAAGCGTACTCATCATTAACATAGCATAGGGTTCAAACGAGTGTCAATCCTCCAGGAACAAGTATATAGTAATCACCTTTCTTTCATTGTTTAACCGACTCCATACAGTAAAAAAAATAAAATAAAAAGGAAAATAAAATAAAATAAAATATATACATGTCAAGGATGTAGAATTATGTAACTTAAACCATTGTTTTGACAAACATGATCCTAAAGTACTTAATCATTATCATAACTAATTATTCCCTTGGCATCATGAAGGATAATATAGATTCACTTCTTTGTTCAATCCACGAATCCCTATCTTCTAGGTAACTTAGCATCACATATCCTGTCTCAACCAGTCTTACCCAAATGATACATTAACCATAGTCCTTGATTTAATTCCCATTCCTGGTAAATTACACATGAAATTAACCAATGAATCCATATCCTAGCAGACATTAATTAACTTGAATTACTTTGTCCCTACTCTTAAACCCTTTGTCCAAGCAAGTTAAAAGCTAACAAATGCGAAACTAATGAATTGAAACCGCCATCAACCCTTTTGTCCAAGCAAGTTAATGGAAAGACCCATCCAATTAATCTCGTAATAAGTACAAGTAATCAAATATCAAGAATAACAATCAATTAATCAAAAGATCAAATAACTCTAAAAATCATGACTATCTAAAACAATGTCAAATTACAATAAAACAATTAATATATCATTGTCAAGAAAAAGAAAAGAAAGTAAAAGAAAGCACTCATAGACAAGCCTCCTTCTTCTTCCTTTGAAGACCTTCTTGCACAACCCTCCTTGAATTGAAGAATTCCTCCTTTGATTAACTGATTTTCTGTGATGATCAATGAATTCTCTCCCTTTCCCTTATGTTTTTCCTCTATTTATAGGCTTGGGTGGTGCCTAAACTCGTTGGTACAATGTTCTTGGACTAATAGAAGTTGGAAGATACTAAAACTCCACAGATTACCAAAAACCACGTAGAAAAAAATCAAGCACCGCCTTGACTTTAGGGCATAGCCAGCGCCGGTTGTGTTCTGGTTCTTCACTCGTTCGCCGAAGTTTTTCGAATTCCGCACAATGTACTCCAGAATGCATCCAGTGCTGCCTTGGCTACTAGAGCCGGCACCAGTTCCACTCTGTTCCATTCCTATTTCACCAATTTTTCATCACTTCGAAGTTCGTGCAACCAGTGCATGGCCAGCACCGGTTCCTCTGTCCTAGCCGGTGCCGCCTCTAATCTGTTTCACGACGTTTTTTTCTTTCTTTTACCCCAAAAATCTGAAATAATGGACAAAATACATTTCTAAGGGTAAAATCTCAAATATGAAGGAATATAACTAGTTATTGAACAAAATGTATCACAAAAGAGGCTCGAATAACTAGGAAAAATATGACTAATTTAGCCCCTATCACACTCCCCCACACTTAGCTCTTTGCTTGTCCTCAAGCAAAGTGTCAAGGACAAGTAGGAAAACACAAGGTTTAATCAATCACTCAATCAATTTCAAAACAATATTTTCAACGCTTCCTTCATTCAAGAACATAAAACACATGTTCTACATCTTTCACAACAAACGCAAGACTTGTGTAAGTGAATAATGACTTAGTGGAACCATCCTAATACTTTACAATATTCTTAAACCATTGGAAAGAATTTAGTTCAAAAAGAATATGCATTCCATAGGCTTACTTTTCATACACTTTCTCCACTAATCCGAGACATATCCTAATTCTATTTAAGTCAAGTAGGACTTTCATGCTTGTAATATAAGGCTAAAGGTTTGTAATGTAACTTATCAAACGAAGGATATAGGAGAATCAAAAATCAAAGAAACTGAGAGTTCACACGAAAAGGATAAACAGATGAATCAATAATTTCCAAGCTCTTCTTGCTCTCCTATTCTAGAAATCAATCAAACCATAACCTTATTCAGCAATTACAACTCAACTCAAGCAAATCCTACATTTTCTCTTTTTTTTTTCCCTCTTTTTTTTTTTCATCACCTCTTCTCTATTTCTTTCACAAGATCACTCAAATTTCCAGCAATGGTGTCAAGTACTTTATATGAACTTAACTTTTACAGCTCAATCACCATCCCTTTTGTGATCTTTCGTCTCTCTTTTCCTTTCAAAAAATTTTCTTTTCTTTCTTTTCTCTCTTCTTTTCACTATTACTCCTACATTTCTTTTCTTTCTCAATTTCTTTCTTTCCATCTTTTCTAGCAGCTATTACTTTTCTTCTCTTGTTTTCAATCTCTCTTTTCTTTTTCCAGCTCAACACAACTATTGATACATGACTGAAAGTAGCGAGTCATGATCTTCCTTTAAGTATTCTTTCTCAACATTCTCTTACATATACTTTCATCCATCAAGAGCATAAAGATTTGAAAAATTATTCAAACTCTCAAAAACAATGGACAAAGTATTGTGATGGGTTTTAATGAAAGAAATCAACAATTTAGGCTCAAAATAGGCATTAGGGATAATATAACAATATGTAAGCTTGAAAAGCTCAAACTATTCAAAGAAAGCCTATCACCATCATCCCTAAGTTAAATCATGACCGCCTTTCTTATTTCGCCTCAAGAGGTATTCAAACAAATTCTAGAATGCTCCATGAATTTTAGTAGAAAAACAGGTTTAAGAACAATGCAAAGCATTAGATCAAGAACTATTTCATCCAAATGCGTGCAAAAAGTCATGCATAAGCCATAAATGATCTAGAACATATGCTCTATAATCCATCATAAAGACATGCATTAAAAATATAGCTGGAAATCTCAAAGAAAGTCTGAAAAATTTTGAAAAATTTTCGCTCAAAATGTGCTCCGAAGAAGGCTAAAGTATATGTATAGAAGACTTGTCAATCAAATCACTCCCCCACACTTAAACTAGACATTGTCCTCATTGGCCAAATAAATAGAACAAGGAATTAAATGCCATGGGACCACAAAATAAAAGGGAAAAGAGAAGAACAAAAATACTTCCATACTTTGTGCTCAAAATAAAATTGATAAAAACTTGGACAAAGTATATCACCAAACCACTCCCCCATACTTAAATTGGAGTCCTCATTGGCAAAAATTAAACACAAGAAAGCATCTTCAAAAGGACTAAAAATAATACGGGGTTAGAAAGTTTAAGTAATACTGCCCAAGTACAATAATACTCCAATAGATAACCAAACTTGAGGTAAGGGCTTATCCAATAGGACTTTATGCCTATAAAACAAAACATAAATAAAAGCACATGAAGAATAATAATAAAATAAAAACATACCTAATTAAAAGAAAACAAACTAAAGAAAAAGACTAAAATAATAAAAATAAAACACAAACTCTCTACACCCATCATGCTTCCTCATCAAACCTTTTGAAAAGAAATTAAAGCTCAAAATAGAAGATAGGCATAATGAATGTAGAATGAATGGAGGATTTTGAAAATGGAAGTTTCATGAAAATAATTTGTCTCAGCAAAGCAAAAATACATAAACCTCATTCTCTAACATTCCTTTAGACACATAAATATCTTTTTCAACATATGAGTGCACAGGGTATCTAATGAATGCATCAATTTTGAAATCACCAGTAAACCCTTCAAAAAAAATTTTACAATTAAAATTCCCCTTTTAACTTAGAATTTAAGTTCTTAAAGATCGAATTGGGAAATCCTTACTTTTCAATACTTCTACAAATACCAAGTTACCTCCCTGAAATTGGGATGAAGGGTAGAAGTCGTCAACATCCTCAAAGGGTTTCTTAGAATGAATGATAAATCCAACTTCTTAAGGCATGTTAAACTCCAGACATCATCACTGGGACCATTGTTCTCCCAGAAGTGAGAGGAACCTAAGAAATCATGTGACAAGGAAATATTAGAATTATGAGCATATAGAATAGAATCAAATACTTCTCCTACCACATCATGCAATTGTCCCTCATAGCCTCTCTTTTTTTTTCATGGTCAATTGTACGAGCTAACATGAACTCATGAGTCTCCTCAACAAACTTAACTAATTGTTTCCTTTGTTCACCCAATCATTGTGAAGCTTCTTTATGCCACTAAACAGATGAATTTGTATTGGTAACAAAAGAATTCACTAATACTTCTAATGACGTCTCACTAAAAACATCAATGTTAGCTTGTTTTGCCACTCTATCATCAATACACTAATGTCTTTTTTTTTTTGAAAACAAAACAAAAATGATGAACACGCAGCAATGATGAACAATGCAATTTAATTCATGAAGAAATAAATAAAAATGAAACAAAACGAAATCTACTATATCGCCTTCAGGTCATTAGATCATGCACCAAGGCTAATACCTAGCAAAGACAAGACGAAAGTTAGATAACGGAATTTATAATCCAAACAAAATTAGAAGAACAAATTAGTCAATTAATCATCAGTCAATGTTGGTAAGTTAGATTACATAGATACAAAGATACAAAAGATACAAAAGATGGCACATTTTTACATAAAAAATAATTGTACATATCTACATATCTACATATTTGCATATTTACATATTCACATGGTTAAATCAACAAAATTCAAGCTTTCATGCTATTGTTCCCCAGCAACGCCGCCAAAAACTTGATATCAAATCAATTTTTTCAAAAACACATCTAAAATATCCTAATCCCCGGCAACGACGCCAAAAACTTGATGTGTCCGGATTTATTAGGGTATAAAAATCACATAAAAACTATGCACATTCCCAATCAAGTTTACATTAAAACATTAAACCTAAATTACACATATGAGCAAGAGTACTCATCATTAACATAGCATAGGGTTCAAACGAGTGTCGATCCTCCAAGAACAAGTATACACTAATCACCTATCTTTCATTGTTTAACCGACTCCATAAAGTAAAAAAAAATGAAATAAAAAGGAAAATAAAATAAAATAAAATATATACATGTCAAGGATGTAGAATTATGTAACTTAAACCATTATTTTGACAAATATGATCCTAAAGTACTTAATCATTATCATAACTAATTATTCCCTTGGCATCATAAAGGATAATATAGATTCACTTCTTTGTCCAATCCATGAATCCCTATCTTCTAGGTAACTTAGCATCACATATCCTATCTCAACCAGTCTTACCCAAAAGATGCATTAACCCCTTTGTCCAAGCAAAGGGGTTAATTACACATGAAATTAACTAATGAATCCATATCCTAGCAGACATTAATTAACCTTGAATTACTTTGTCCCTATTCTTAAACCCTTTGTCCAAGCAAGTTAAAAGCTAACAAATGCGAAACTAATGAATTGAAACCGCCATCAACCCTTTTGTCCAAGCAAGTTAATGGAAAGACCCAACCAATTAATCTTGTAATAAGCACAATTAATCAAATACCAAGAATAACAATCAATTAATCAAAAGATCAAATAACTCTAAAAATCATGATTGCCTAAAACAATGTCAAATTACAATAAAACAATTAATATATCATTGTCAAGAAAAAGAAAACAAAGTAAAAGAAAGAACTCATAGACAAGCCTCCTTCTTCTTCCTTTAAAGACCTTCTTGAACAACCCTTCTTGAATTGAAGAGTTCCTCCTTTGATTGAGTGATTTTCTATGATGATCAATGAATTCTCTCCCTTTCCCTTGTATTGTTCCTCTATTTATAAGTTTGGGAGGTGCCTAAACTCGTTGGTACAATGTTCTTGGCCGAATAGAAGTTGGAAGATACTAAAACTCTACAGATTACCAAAAATCGCATAAAAAAAATCAAGCACCGCCTTGACTTCAGGGCACAGCCGGCGCAGCCTAGGCTCTCGGAGCCGACGCTAGTTATGTTCTAGTTCTCCACTCGTTCGTCGATTTTATTTTAAATTCCGCACAATGTACTCCAAAATGCCGACTGAGCCATACAGACTGAGCCACATTGTAGTGGGAGGATATCTAGGGTTCCTAAGAGATGGAATGGAAAGGCCTTTGAGGTGGTCTCCGACCATCAGGAAAAAGATCTCACTAGATATGATGAGGCCATTGTTAATGTTGATGCAGACAAATGGCAAACTACAATGGATGCTGAGATTGAGTCTATGTACCTCAATCAAGTCTGAGATCTTGTCACTACACCTGAAGGGATTAAACCCATAGGATGTAAGTGGGTATACAAGAGAAAGAGAGCTGCAGATAAAAAGGTGGAAACCTTTAAAGCAAGGTTGGTTGCAAAATGTTATACTCATAAATAAGGGATCGATTATAAGGATACTTTTTCATTTGTTGCCATGCTTAAGTTCATACACATTCTCTTGGCCATCACATGTCACTATGACTATAAAATATAACAAATAGATATTAAAACAACCTTTCTTAACGGCTATATTAGTAAAGACATCTATATATCCCAACCAAAAGGCTTTGTTGCGAATGACCAATCAAACATATAGTCTGCAAGCTTAACAAGTCCATTTATGGAAGTAAGCAAGCATCACAACCATAGAACATGCATTTTGATAAGACTGTAAAGTCTTATGGTTTCATAAAAAACGTGGATGAACCATGTATATATAGAAAGTCAGATAGGAACAATGTGTTATTTATGGTACTTTATATAGATGACATTCTACTCATTAAAAATTATGTAGGGACATTGTCATCCATAAAGATTTAGCTACCAAGTCAATTTAGCATGAAGGATATATGATAAACTAACTACATTCTTAGTATAAAGCTTGTTAGAGATAGGAAGCAAAGAATGTTAGTCATATCCCAATCAGCTTATATTGACATGATATTGGCTAGGTTTAGCATGGATCAATGCAAAGGGGCAATCATACATTTTAAGCATGGATTGACCTTATCCTCCAAGCAGTATCTTAGGACGCAAGAAGAAAATGAAAGGATGAGTAGGATTCCCTATGCCTCGGCAGTGGGAAGTCTCATGTATGGCATGCTTTATACTAGACCAGATATCTGCCTTATAGTAGGCATGGTTAGCAGGTACCTGTCAAACCCTGAGAAAGAACATTGGTAAGCTATAAAGTATATACTCAAGTACCTAAAAGGAACGAGGGATTACATGCTAGTTTATAGGATGATAACTTAGTTCCTACCGATTACACGGACTCAGATTTTCAGGCAGATAAAGATGAAAGAAAATCTACTAATAGATATGTCTTCACGTTGTCTGGAGGGCTATTTCATGTAGGAGTATCAAGCAATCTTGTATTATTAATTCTACCATAGAAGTTGAGTATATGGCAATTTCAGAAGCTTCTAAAGAAGCAATTTAGCTCCGAAAGTTTCGTACAGAACTTGAAGTGATGCCACACATTGACAGGCTCATAATAATACATTGTGATAATTCTGGAGCTGTGTCACAATGTAAGGAGCTACGAAACCATAGGAATGGCGAGCACATTGAAAGAAAGTATCACTTGATCCGGGAGTTCATCCAGAAACAAGAGATAGCGATTGATCAAATTTCTTCAGCAAACAATCTGGCAAACTCATTTACCAAGCCTTTGACAGAGAAGGTGTTCGAAAGACACTTTGACATCATAGAAGTAGGCACATATGAACTATCATAGTCCATTTAATGCAAGTGGGAGATTGTATGAATATATACCCAACATGTACTATATTTTTCTATATTTTAGAAATTAATAAAAGTTTTATTCATTAATAGTTGTTTATTTACATATATTCACCCATTAAAGGTCTATCTCAGCTAATGCATGGACAAGTACCTTAGAGCTTGAGTGTAAGTTGGTGATCTGGTGAAACTGAACTTGTATACTTTGATGTATATTAGGTGAGGTCTTATCGCAAGGCCAATAACCTTGTATGTTGGGTGTATGACTTTAGTTAATTAAGGCGGACATATACAATAGATTTTTTATGCTTCATTACATGAAGAAATCACCTCATTATGATTGTTTGGGAAAATCTAAAAATCCAGAGTCCTAGAAAATGTGACTAAATATGTACACTTTATGGGTAGCTCCATGAGATAAGTTGGTACATGCTGGAAGTCCTAGATTATCAGACTGGCTATCAAAGGATGGTAGATGTCATTGAGAAATGTGTTAATACTATTTTCCTATCTCAATGGTGGGTGTTACGTAGAGGGGTATTTTTGTCATTATACCTGTAGGTAGAAGACACTGCACATGCAATATTATTCTCAGAGTCATATTTCCATATGGTGATAAATAGAATATTTCAAATGATTAAAATGCAGCTATTTATTAGCAGAGGTATTTTGGTCATTTTAGTAGCCAAGAATAATATGTCTTTTGGTCTCGAGAGTAGCTCAAATAAGCTTAGTAAATTTATTTACTATGTGGGCTTATTAGATGAATTTATTATTGGAAGAATTATTCTAGATGTACAATTAATTATTTATTTTGACTAGAATAATTAATTAGGCCAATTTAATTAATTGATTTATTAATTAATTATCTTGGACAATTTTATATTGAGCCCAAGTTGTTTAATTAATTAATAAAATGGCTAATTTAATTAATTGATTATTAGTTAATTATCTTGGATACTTTTTATATTGGACCGAAGTAGATTAATTAATTAATAAGATAGCTATTTAATTAGTTATTTGACTAATTAAATTACATGGCCCATCAGGGTTTGATGTAGTCGCCATGTGTAAAGAAATATAGAAATAGGAAATCAAAAGAAAAGGAAATTCGATGGCTAATTAGGAATAGGAAAGAAAAGTTGTGGTTAATAAATTAAAAAGGTTGACCGGATTTTTTGCTTGATGAAGCTACATGTTTTTGATTTTTCTCAAAAAATAAAAACGAGAGCTACCGTTGTTTTTCATTGGCCTTGTTTTTCTTTGTTTTTCCCTTAACGTTTAGCTCTTCCAATTTTGTTCCAATTTTATTCACCCTAATTCTAAATTCACCAGTCGAGGTCCATAGTGGTTAGAAAATACTCTAGAAGGTCAAAAGCTACCAAACATGGTCAGTGTTTGATGCGAAGGAGCGACGGTTAGCTGGCATTCCTGTGGAATAAGTAGACATTCCTATTTAACAAGCACCGCCGAATCCGAATCCGACTCCGATTGTTAAAGTTAATCAATCTAGAAGTAAGTATTCCTAGACTTCGGCTTGGGAAAATTTTTAATTTGTTGTCTTCCGCTGCGTATTTAATTTTCCTACTATCCTTCATAAATGAAACCCGAACCACACCAATTATAGAATTGAACTGGTCATTTCCAATGTTGAAGCCGATAGTCGATTCCTTTCTTTCTTACACATAGCTAATCTATGGCTTGTTCAAGCCATGGACCACCTTTCAATTCTCCCTTATAGCTAGTCCATGGCTTGAGCAAGCCATGGACCATCTTCCTTTCTTGGTGCTCAATTCAATCCAAGGCTTAGAAAAGCCATGGACCAGCTTTGTTGTTCTATGTGAAGCCTGCGACCATCTTTGTGATCCTGGGACCGCCTTTGCTTTCTTATGAGATAAGTCGTGGATCGACTTATGTAGTCCCTGGGCAAGCTTTTCTCTAAAGCTTGTTCTCCATGATTTTCCTCTATTTTTCTTCCTTCATTCCATGGGTTTTCAATGTTGATCTGACACTAATATTGTTACAAGATTTCAATAGATGAATTTAAATAAAATGCCAATCGCCTATACCTTTCAAAACGAGGTATATACAAAATTCTAAAAACTGGAAAGTAGATAATATTGTGTCTTCACATATGAGTTGTACACAAGTTCTACACATATCAAAAACCATGAGGGATCACAAAGATTTAATTTTATTAGTCAAGTAACCACCTTTCTGGTTATTAGCCCTAGCATACTCCAAGATTATAACCAGACTCTAATACCACTTGAAGGATTGCGAAAAAATAATACACACAACAGAAATAGGCAATTTAAAATTTTTTCAAAGCCAAAGTGTAGGAGAAATTACTTTTAGATCACTTAGATTGAATAACCAGAGGAATTGAGTTTAACGAAATGCTTTGATTTGTCATGAACACTTATTCTGCATGAATCCCAACCAAGCATGGACTCCTTCGCATCAAACATGCGACCAAGATTGCTAACTTTTAATCTTCTAGAGTATTCTCAAAATTTCTATAGGCTATGTACCAGTAAAGTAAAATAAATGATAAAAAATTAGGAGGAATTGAAGGTTAACATGGCAAAAAACCAAGAACCGATACATGCTACAGTGATAAAATCGAAAACAAAGCATGTAATGAGAGCTGTTTACCTCTGCATTTCCTCACTAGTTTAAGGGTTACCAATGCCTCAGCTCAAACCAATTCTGGTTTTGAGATCGATTCTTCAGGTTGTTGTCCCACAAGCCAACGGCATCTTCTGGGCATCAACGCGAATCCTTGTAGCTTTTGGAATATAACCCCACCTGAAATGTGTGGTGAATCCTTATGGAAAAAGATGATGATCTTTTCAATCTAACAGAATGCTGTCAAGCATTAATCAGATGAGTTTTCTGTTTCTATTCTTGCGATTTTTTTCAGAACACAAAGAACCCACAAGAGAGAGAGAAGAAGACATGAACAACTTGAGAAAAAAATAACATGCTTCTGTGAACCTCTGTTGTTCCTACTTGATCCCAACAACCTTATTGATAGGTTATTATTTGGGCATTCAAAAATCAAACAAGCCCACGTCATGTTTAAGCCATTAAACAGACCTTTAGACCTACGGCACAATTCATTAGGTTAAGTCTTTTAATTTAATTTAATTATTCTTGGACTGAAACAAACTCAATAATTAAATTAATTAAATAACCTAATTGACCAATATAAACCTCAAGCCTTGGCTCAGTTCATTGGGTTAAGCCTTTAATTCTATTTAATTATTCTTAGACTAATATAAGCTTAATAATTAAATTAATTAAATAACCCAAATGGGCCAACAAATAATTCTATCTCTTTGGACATTTTATTTTATTCTAACCCAATAAATAAACCAGGCTACTCGAATAAAATAAAATCCATTTAATATAAGATCAATCCTTCAACCTAAACCTATCAGGACTTATAGGCTATTCCTAGGACCAAAAGACACATCGCCCTAGCTATTAAAATGACGAAAATACCCCTACTATAAAAATAGCTTTATTTTGCATTTTAAATATTTTCTAATATCACCATAAGTAAATATTGACCCCAAGGACAATGTTGCGTTAGCAAAGTCTCCAACCCACAAGTGTAATGACTAAAATACTCCTCTATGTATCGCCGTACATTTTAGAGACGAAGAGTGTACTAACACCTCTCTAAAAGACATCTACCATCCTTAAATCTCTAGTCCAATGATCCATGACTCCTGGAATATTTCTGCTTTCCAAGTGAGCTACCCTAAAGCTAACATCCAAGGCATCTTCCCCAAGACCCTAGATATTTAGATCATTCGAATAGTCACAAGGGATGATATAGCGTAGAAGCTATCTCGTACAAGTCTGTCTAAACTAACTAGTCACATATACCCAACATACAAGTATATCGACTCTACGATAGAACCTCAACTACAGCATATCAAAGTACATGCTTCTAGCATCGTCAGACCACCAACTTATACTCATGCGGTAGAGTATTAGTCCACGCTGTAGCAATAATAGTCTGGGTTTCTTCTAAATAGTACTTTTAGAAACCACTATTACAGGTCATGTTCTATGTATTCGAAATATGCTCATGCTATAAAGTGAGTGGACTACTACTGGCTAAAGGTAAGCCATTCCCCATTTGGAATTCATAACACAATAACCTAAACATGATGAGATTCCCATTCTCATCAATCAGTTAAGAACAAACGTTTATGTATCAAGCAACTTGTGATCTATACCTTACTGTGAAAGACCACCATTCACATAGATCACATACTTAAACACAATGGGTCTTTTCCAAACGTAAATCGTACACAAACAAAATGTAAATTCACAAACAAATTTTGAGAATAAATTCTTTTATCAATAAATTCGATAATTACATCAGAAACCTAGTCTAGAGAGCATACATTCCAACAGGAATATTAGGTGAGCTATTTTTCAAAGGAAAGAAAACCAATGGTTGCTCTCAAAGAAGAAAGAACCAAGCTATTGTTAATTGTATTATACTTTCAATTCATATATGAATAGGAAACTATAGCATCCACCATACCACACAAAACAAAATAGCTTTCCTATTCTTCTTCTTCTTCTTCTTCTTCTTCTTGTTTCCTTTTTTGTTTTTTCTTTATTTTGCCTTCCTTTGCACACTGCCATACTTTTCCTCATTTTTCCATTTTGTAAATAGCATGTAGTGGCTCTAAGGATTCTAAAAAAGGTCTACTGTCTCCACAACCCTATTGGGCTGGGGATAGGGGCTAAAATCATCACTATTTTCCTAGTTATTTATGGTTAATTTAAGATACTTTTGATGTAATTGTAAGGAATTCTTCATGCAAATTACAGTCGTGCAGCAAAAGAAAAACAAGAATTTCATACCGAGGATCATATTTGTGCATAAAAGGAATTAAAACGGCAAAAAAAATACTTTGCATGAAGCCTCTAAGAAACCAAAGTTTTCCTTCTGTTTGATTTGTGGCACAATCCAGCAAACGCTCCTTCGTTCCATCAAAAAACTAAATCTCAGGAATAGAGATTTCTCTAACATAAATCCACACGAGAATGGTGCTCAAAAAACACCAAAATTTTTGTGCTAGCAAAAACAATTGCCGGCGAGGGTTTTCCAATGTTTTAGAAGAAGAAAACACAAAAGAAGGTCTCGGGTTTTTTCCAAAAATAAAACCTTCGTGTGTATGTAATTCCTTAATCATAATTACCCAAAAAAATATATAATCATATATATATATATATATATATATATATATATATCCCATATGTATTTGGTAATCAGAATCCATTACATACAAGGATTCTTAATTACTAATAAATATTATGATTATAGTTAATTACAATGTAGCCCACAAATTATAATTTGACCACAATTACTTCTTCTTTTCACAATCAACCCTATAACGTTATCAAATAACATCTTAAGTACTCAATTCTGTATTGTGTGTGACCTATTAGATTTTTCGGTCTAGTGGTAACAAAATATAAATTAATCTAAACATCCTTAAGATTAATAATTCTAGAATTAACTTATTAATTCTAATAAGGATTGATTTATTAATTCTCTAATTAATAAATTCATATTTCCTAGATCATGAGCAGTATCTAGCAACACATCATAACCACCCAAAAGTCCAGAAAGTCAAGTAGCTTGACATGAACCTTTCAAAATCCAGAAAGTCCAGAAAGTCAATATCCTGAGATGATTCAGACTTGGCTTAAGTCCAGTCCACATCTCATAGGGTATCATAGGTTCTAACTTGAAAGGCACCAAAATTCAGAATGTATGCCGTTGTTTCCAAGGAATATCCCAAAAAAAAGACCAGAAAAGTAGCATCAGACATCATGCTTCAGACCATTTCCATCAATGTTATGTTCCTTCTCTCAGCTACTCCATTCTGCTGGGGTGTGCCCGGCGTAATGAGTTGGGATACTATCCCATGATATACCATGTAATCCTTGAATTCATCAAGGAGGTACTCTCCACCACGATCCGATCATAAGGTTTTGATCAATTTACCTGACCGACACTTTACTTTAGCTTTAAACTCTTTGAACTTGTCACAAGAGTCAGACTTGTGCCTCATCAGGTAGACATAACCAAACCTTGTACAATCATCCGTGAAAGTAATATAGTACTCAAAACCCCCTCTAGCTGGTGTAGATAAAAGACCACACACATCAGTGTGAACAAGGCCCAATATCTCCTTGGCTCTATCAGCCTTTTGGGTAAACAACCTTTTGGTCATTTTTCCCATAAGACAGATTCATACTAAGGCCAACTTTTCAATCTTAATGAGTCTAAGGGCCCACTATGGATTAACCTCTGAATCCTAATTAAGTTAATATGACCCAACCTTAGATGCAAAAGATATGATTTATTGGCATTGGTCTTTCTCTTCTTACTTAAAGGTTCAGATTAAACGTTATTTATTTGATTGTTTGTAGAATTTAAGAAAAATAAGTTTCCATACATGTGCTATGTACATAAAACTTCTCAATTTCTACTGACAGTAATACCAAAATGGAAAGAAACAGAATATCCATTATTTATTCTATCTAAAACTGGGTACATATAAAATATCCTTTAAAATAACTACTCTATTACAATCAAAAATAAAATTCAGCTCTCCCACTACAAGGGCCCATACTTGTGCTCCATTTCTTACTCGTAGTCCATGCTCGCCCTTCTGGAGTCTTCTTATCTTCCTAAACCCCTGCAAGGAGTTACAGATATGATCAGTGGCTCCAGAATCAACAATCCAAGTGAAAGTTGATCTAACCATTGAAACTGCTCTAAATAGAGAACAATACCTGTAAGGTTTTTCTTGGCCTGAAACTCTGGACACTTTTTTTTTCTGTGTCCCTTCTGCCTGCACTTGAAGCACTTGCCCTTGGGCTTGTTGGGCTGGTTCTTGGGCTGGACCAGTGTATTTCCCTTCTTCTTCTTAAACTTTCTAGGCTTGGGCCTAGTTTTGAAAGAAGAAGCCCTAGCAATCATAGCCTTGGACTATGGCTTCATGACATTCTCTGCCACCTAGAGCTCTTTTATTAACTCAGTTAAACTCATGTTTAACTTATTCATGTTATAATTTAACTTGAACTGAGTAAAAGAGCTGGAAAGAGATTCAAAAACCATGTCTACTTGGCTCTCGAGGTCAATAACAGTCCCTAAGACTTCCGCTTCCCTAAAAGCAGCAATCATCTTGAGCATATTAGTGTTGATGCTCTTTGAGCATATGCTCTCTGACTGATGCTCCGTCAGCCATCTTAGTGTTGATGATCATCCTAAGAGCCTCCTGCCTTGCAGGCCAACTCTAATCTGCGAACATCATGGCTAATGATTGGCTAATATCGTACGCAGGGGTCATGTGCTCATGTTTAGACTGGAGCACAATAGACATGGAAGCCAACAAGTAGCAACGAGCCATCTCGTCGGCCTTCTTCATGCTTTCTCAGCCTCTCGCTCTTCAGCGGTAGAACCCTCCTCGATAACAGAGCAGGTTTCGTAAAGGATATATTTATACTCCTCAACTATGAGTATATCCAAGTTCCTTTTCCAGTCCATATAATTTGGACCCGTTAACTTATTTTCTCGGAGAATAACGGCCACATGACTAAAACAACCTCCACCAACCATTTTGAAAAATCAAAAATAAAAGAAATCTCAGTTTGTGAAAAAATAAAAATAATTTGTACACTTTATCCTCATATTAAATCCGATAATAGTTAACCCTATCACTGTTATCTTTAATATGATTAATTTGGCTCTTAGAAAAACTCACATAGCTTCTTAGGAAGATTAACAGTTTCCTAAACTAAGTGTATTATCCATCACAAACTAATTTCCTTTCTAGGTAATGATCTAGAATAAAACTCCATCGATAGGATGGCCGTTTCTTCTCATTTCATATGGGCATTCCTTGTACTATAACCTCCAACGTGGGTTAGCCGATCATAGCATATGTCTCGGGTTATTAATTATATCCATCCATTAGTTCTAAATCCTTTTGGTATCCCCATCCTATACGGGTTCACTCCTAAGGTGACATAAGGGGACCCACGATCTCTAATGATGATTGTGATGGAAGTCGTGGGGCCGTTGAAACCCCTCTCCCACTTAATATTTTAAAATAAGGGTTTTCTTGAAAAATATCCTTTGAAAATTTCAATTAAGTTTTCTTTTAACTCAAAAAAAATATCTAAATCTATAAAAATTTCTATGTCAAGATTTATAGCCTTTGAGAAATTTTTCCATGGATTAATTTTATTTAAGTTAATAAACTTAATAATATCAAAAATTTCTAATAAAACTTTCTAGAGATATTGATCTCAAGTTTAATTTGACAAAAATAATTTTACTTGTTAAAAATAAATCAAAATGGTTTTCTATTTTAACTCGCAAAAATATCTAAATTCAAAATATTTTCTATGTCAAGGATAAAATCCTTTGAGAAAATAACTAAGAATTAATTTTTGTTCGAATTAAAATTAATTATTTAATTTAAACAAAATATTTTTCTTTGTCAAAATTTCCCAAAGAGTTTGGTCTTTGAGAAAACGTGCACATAGGTACCCAAAATATATAGCATCTTAGAAAATAGTAGACTTTTGCATGCTTTTCCAATTTTTTAAGCCTAAGTGCCCAAATAATAGAATTAAACACATTAATTAATTAATGGTCTTATTTAATCCTAAAATCCCTTACTATTATTTGTAATGCAAAAATATTCCATGAATATTAACTATTGCAAAAATAATAACTTTGTCTGGTATGGGACCTAAAATGAAAAAGAAAATGCATGAAAAATTACAAGGAAAATAATTAATTAAATTCCTCCACTCTTATGCACTTGCCACACTAGATAGCTGTTTGCTTGAGCCCACCAACCCGTGGACCACCCGCAACTGACCCATCATGGCTGCCCCACCACCCGCCGCAATTTCAATTCGTAATTTTCAATTCGAATTGCAAATTGTATCATGATCCATGAGGAACCAACGCTTTCGCGAGGAACCAGCGCTTCTGCGAGGAAATTTTCCTCGCGCGCACCATGGAGCTTAGGCCAACTCAGGCCCAGCTACGGCTCCAAGCCGCGGCTAGCTTGGATAGCTTCAGCTCCTCTCACAAAATGCAATGCGTCTCCGCTTTGCAGCTCAGCTCGCCTCGGCTGCTTGAGCCGATAAACAGTGTCATCTTCTTCATTTCTTCCAGGGACATTACAAACGCAATTTTGATTTACAAACTCGATCAAAATGAATCAAATCAAAACCAAACAACCGCCTATGCCCTTTAAAACACTAGGCTTACACTATATTTATAAAAGCAATTAAAATACAGCATTCCTATGCTTCCACTCCGAAGCTTACAGTGAAGACTATCCTAAACCAGAAAAGCAAAGAAAACAGCGTAAAAGGAATTAAAACGGTGAAGAAAATACTTTGCATGAAGCCTCTAAGAAACCAAAGTTTTCCTTCTGTTTGATTTGTGGCACAATCCAGCAAACGCTCCTTCATTCCGTCAAAACACTGAATCTCAAGAATAGAGATTTCTCTAATAGAAATCCATATGAGAATGGTGCTTAAGAAACACCAAAATTTTTGTGCTAGCAAAAACAATTGGTAGCAAGGGTTTTCAATGTTTTAGAAGAAGAAAACACAGAAGAAGGTCTCGAGTTTTTTCCAAAAATAAAACCTTTGTGTGTATGTAATTCCTTAATCATAATTACCCAAAAAATATATAATCATATATATATATATATATATATATATATTATATATATATATATATATATATATCCCATATGTATTTGGTAATCAGAATCCATTACATACAAGGATTCTTAATTACTAATAAATATTATGATTTAGTTAATTACAATATACCCCACAAATTATAACTAATTATAATTTGACCACAATTACTTCTTCTTTTCACAATCAACCCTATAATGTTATCAAATAACATCTTTAATACTCAATTCTCTATTGTGTTGGACCTATTAGGTTTCCTGGTCTATTGGTAGCAAAATATGAATTAATTTAAACGTCTTTAAGATTAATAATGATTAATAATTATAGAATTAACTCATTAATTCTAATAAGGATTATTTATTAATTCTCTAATTAATAAATTCATATGCAGCAGATTATGAACGGTATCTAGCAACACATCACGCAAAAGTTCAGAAAGTCAAGTGGCTTGACATGAACCTTTCAATAGCAAACAATAGTGTAATAAATTTCTTTCACCATACAATATCTCATTTGGTTTGAAGTACGAAATTAGTATCAACTCCTTCTAGAATAATAAATTAATTCTAGCCTGAATATTTTAGTACTTGTTCTCAGAATCCACTACTCATCATATGTATCTATTGGAACCATTTCCAATATACAATCGCCTTGGCCAAGGACTTTTTGAGTAGTGATTCCTACAAGTGGCCATGAGATATTCTCTCCTATTATTAGCAGTGGTGAATTTTTTATTGATCCTCTCAACTATTTTTATTTACTTCACGTTGTACCTAATATCCAATAGTATGGGCGGTCTTGTCAGGACTCCAGAGATTGGAATCAAAGTCCAATACTTAGCAAATAAAGTACCTTGGAGATCTCAAGTTTAAGGATACTTACACATTTTCTCTAATGAGATTATATCACTAACACTAAATAGTTATCCAAGTGATTATCTCATAGTCAGGTCATCCAATATACTTGTTCAAGTAACAAGCATTCACGTGTTAACTTTGAGTATCACAATACTTACGGATGTGAGAACCACCGCTTGATCAAATCAGGAAGTATAACACATGTTAGTCTTAATGCATTAATGGTGTCCTATCTTATTAATACTACAACTAGGGATAATTTAAGTACGAACACTATCCAGTGTAGCACGAACCCCATATCATGATCTCTATCATGATTTCCTTAACACAGTGTTATACTTGGGACTTTATCTAACAATTATTTTACACGAAAGCATAAATAAAACAAATTGAAAAATAAAGAATACCTTATTTTATTTAATAATGCACAATATACAGAATATATGTGATTGTCTCTAAGGCATAACACAAATAGTAATAACTAAGCATATTCCTTTCGATTTGACATTTTACTTGTGGAAAGTGTTTTTTGATAAATTTATGCAAATTTGAGTTGATTTCGAGCAAAAATATGAAGTTTCCAAAATGCACCAGGCGCCAGGTCTAGCTAAGGCACCAGGTGCTAGGTCTAATCTGGAAAAGCAATGGAAACAGAGCAGCTTTCAAGGAAAAAATAGAGCACACCTGGCACCAAGTGGGTCGATTGAACCCAGTGCTAGGTTTGCTCTGGATAGCTGAAATTCTATGCACGAATTTATATTTTTCACAAGATTTTGGTATTTTCTTAATCCTACTCGGCCAAGACTCCTCAAGCAACAAATTTTAGTATCAAAGAAACCTATTTAAACAAGAAAAACACAAAAGAAAGAGAGGAGTTCAAGGAGAAAATTAGAAAATCACTCATTGGAGGGGGAATTCATCAAATCAATGAGGGTTGTTCAAGAGAGTCTTCAAAGGAGAAAAATGAGGATTATCTATGAGTGCTTTCTTTTACCTTTATTTTTTTTTTTCCTAGAACAATGATGTATTCAATGTTTTCATTATAATTTGACATTGTTTTAGGGATTCATGATTTATTGAGTTAATTTAGTCTTTGGATCAATTGATTATTGTTCTTAGTATTTGATTATTTATTTTTATTACGGAGTTGGTTGATTGATTTTTGCTATTAACTTACTTGAAAAGGGTTTGGTAATGACCTCAATTAATCAATTTCATATTTATTATCTCATAACTTGCTTTAAAAATGGGTTAATTGTCTAGAACTTAGGTAATCAAAGATTGGTTGATGATTGCTAGAATATGGATTTATTAACTAATTTCACGTTTTAAACTACCTAGAATATAGGGGTTTATATGAAGATTGATTTTAATGCATCTTTTTGATAAATTGGTTGAAACAGAATATGTTCACTAATTTAACTAGAAGATAGTGATTGTATGGATTGCAAATGAAGTGGGTCTATTTTAAATCTTTCATGAGACCATGATGATAATTGAAGCATTTATCTAAATTGCATATTTTTACATCCTTGAGTTGTACATATTTCTTTATTTTTTTCTTTTTATGATTTTATCACATTATTAGTTTAGTTAAACAATGAATAAAACGTGATTAATGTGTACTTATTCTTTTGATGATCGATGCTCGTTAATTCCATATACTATGCTTGCAAAGAGTATACCTGTTCGTATGAATAATTTGGGATTAATGTTTTAATTAAAACTTGACTAAGGGATAGATTTAAATTTAATAATTTTTATACACCTAAAATTTGCACATTAAGTTTTTGGCGCCACTGTCTGGGAACAATATCATGAAAGCTTGGATTTTGTTGATTTAACCATATTTATATGTTTATATGTCTATATGTACATATGTGAATATGTAGATATGTTCCTTGTACAAATAGGTGCCATATTTTGTTAATTGTATAATTGTAATTTCCTAATTTCATTGCATGTTGTAATTCTCCTAAATTTGTGAATATATAATAATTGTTTAACTTGCAAATTCTATAATCTCACTCTCTTATGTTCTCTGTAGATCTTGCCCTTAGTATATGACCCAATGATCTAAAGTCGACATAGTAGATCTTGAATCTAAGATTGAGTGAACCCTCACAAAGGTCTGAAAGGTTGTGAGCGAACGGGTAAGAAAAGATATAGAGGTTAATCAACCCAACAACGACGGTAATGGTGATAATGGTGGAAGGACTATGGACGCTTTTGTGAAACTCGCAATCTCTGGTACAGGCTCAAGTATTATGAGACCTAGGATAGAGGCTAATAACTCTGAAATAAAGCCTAACATAATCCAAATGATACAAAATATGGTACAATTTGATGGGCTACCTGAGAAATATCCTAATACCCATCTTACGAGCTTTTTAAAAAATCTGTGGCACTTTTAAAATGAATGGTGTTTCTGAATATGCTATCAAACTAAGGCTTTTCCCCTTTTCTTTAAGAGATAGAGCAAAATCTTGGTTAAACTCTTTGCCAGCCGGATCCATCACCACTTGGAATGTTTTGGCTGAAAAATTTCTAGCAAAATATTTTCTCCCTGCTAGAACATCCAAGCTTAGGACTGATATTTTTGCTTTTCAATAGTTCGAAACTGAAAATCTTTATGAGTGTTGGGAGAGGTTTAAGGAGATGCTTAGAAAGTGTCCTCATCATGGATTCGAGCTAAGTATGCAAATGCAAATTTCTCATAGTGGTTTGAGTTTTGCTACTAGGCAATTGGTTGATGCATCTGCAAGAGGCTCTATTAATTCAAAGCCCCGGAGAAGGTATTTGATTTGATTGAAAATCTGGTGACAAATAATTACGCTTGGGGTAGTTCACGGTCAAGAGCTTGTGTTCATGGTGTACACTTGATGGATGCAATGGCGGCTTTGGAGGCCAAAGTGGAGGCACTAACACAAAATATGGAGCAAATTGTGATGTCTCCTTCCCAAGGACAGGTAATGGTTGTAAGTTGTGACTTTTGAAGGGAATGGCATCCAAATCAAGAGTGCTAAAACATAGGGTCATAACAAGAGTCGTTAGAACAAGCTACGTTTGTGGGTAATGGATGGCAAGGTAATAATCCTTATAGCACTACTTACAACCCTGGTTGTAACACCCCACTACCTAGGCCCATCAGGGTCGGGGATGTCGCCCCGTCCAGAGGACAAGGGGTCTTTATAACTAGGTTACATAGAACAAAATAAAATAAAGACTTTAAAATTTAAACTTATTACAACCCAAAAGATAAATACTGGTACAAATTTAAAATAAATTGTTTGCAACAATCTCTCAAAACGTCACATAAAGCAAATAACATGAGTCTTCAAAGCATAGGCAATAATCTAGCTAATGACCTCCGCAGCAGGATCTTCCTGAAAACATGACATAAAAGGTGGTGAGATAAAAATCTCAGTAAGCCTGTGTGTACTTTGAGTGTTTCAGGTAAAATAATTCATGTATGCAAGTTGTAAAAACTTCATAAAGAAAAGTGTTGGTAAGCATTAAATAAGTATTGAAATTAAGAGTGGTGTTTTGCTTTTCAAACCACACATGTGCACAATAAATACAACCACTCAAATGGGTAGCCATGGGTTACCACACGTTGGGCCCCATGGCTAAATAACGGTCAGAATGCCACACTTTGTGCAAGCTGACAAAAGGTAGGTGTATGGCCTATTGGGTGAGATACTCCTCTATCTCTACACCCAAACTTACCGGTTGTCCATTCCGAGAATACACAGTCCACATGACTGAAACTTGCTAGCTCGGACCGGCATGACCTACCGGACTGGCATCCTATCCAGGAAGGACTCACCCCTCAGAGACTTACCCTACCCCTTCAAAGACTAATCCTGGTAGTCTACCCTTATTGAGTACTCAACGTTGATTGTCCCACTTGGGAGAAAATAGATCATACATTGCTTTATTTGGAAACCGCAATTAAGGGTTCTAAAATTCTTGTCAAAGTTGGGTTTTAGAAAAAGTTTAGCATTTTGTGTAAAACTGCTTGTTTGATTTTCAAATGATTTGCTTGACTGAAATAAATAGGGAAAAATAATCCGTAATTGCCTTTACAACATGAATTTCCATACACATCGCGTTTAGCTTGCCACAGTAATTTTTTGGTCTTCACAAAATTCCATGCAGGAGCTTACCTGATTCCTTGCTTGCTCAAAGTCAAGAGTCTTCCAAAGCTGACCTAACCCCTCCTAGGATAAACACAAAACATAGGGTTACACTCAAGCTAAATTCATTTACACAAGTAATCCTAGTTCAACTTATTACCATCACATCCCTAATGTCCTAAGCTTTAAGGCTAGATGATAAGGAATTTTAAAAAAATAAGTCTAGTTTGACAAGTTAAAATAACTTGGGGTTCTAAAATAATTGCTAATAAATTATAGACTCAATTAATAATTCTTGAGTGTTATTGTTAATAAATAAACTAAGGTTTGAATATTGAATAATACTAAGCCCTAAATAATATTGATAGATGGTAATTTAAAAATAGTTTTACTGTAAATAAATAATAAACTACAAATAATTTTTAATTAATTTTTTTAATAGATAATAAATGATTAGTAATAAATAAAACTACTAATAAATGAATTATTTTAAATAAATAACAAATAGATTTTAATATAGATAATATTTAGGAATATAGGTAAAAGTTTTAACTAGGGCCTACAAGGTCATTAATTAATTCTAATATTTTATTTATTATTATTTATATAAAAGATTTATATATTATTTTTAATAAAAGATTTTATTTATTTGATAAATAAAATATTAATATTCCAATTAATAATCCAATCCAAATCTTCCTACAGTTTCGAATTTTATAGAGAAAAATATAATAGTAATTCTAATTAAAGTAATAAAATTTGTTAATAAAAATAACCTAGTCTTAACAAGAAAATAATCTCTCACCATGATTTCCCTATTGTTAGAAGAGATTCCTAAACACATTCTCCAACATCAAATAATAAACCAATCCATTCATGAACACATGCTTGACTTATCACATACTATCACAAGGCTAACTTTTTTCTAGGCATAATCATCATTAATGGCTTCAATGGAAAATAGAAACATAAGAGTCTAATCACCTTTGGTGCCATAATGTCTAACATGCTTCAACCATCCATAAAATTCATCAAGCATGAAGGACATACATTGATTCAAAAGGAAATACATACAACTTAGTCATATACAACAATCACCATGTCTTAACTCCATCCCCTTAATCCACATGCATATACTCAATCCCCCATTCATATTCTATCTCCCTATCACCTCCTAAGAGACATGATTCAGAATTTAGAAAGAAGGTTTTGAGAATAATTACTTGATTGACTAGTACTACAGTGAAGACTAAAGAAGGTCCACACGCGACGGAGAGTCTTGAGTGATCCCACGGAAAAACAGCCATGGTTGATGGTTGATCAACCATTTTGGTTGGAAGAGAGAGAGAGAGAGAGAGAGAGAGGGAGATAGGTATATTGAAAATTGAATAGAAGAGGATGAACAATAGGATTGTTCTTGATTTACCTTGTTGATGTTCTTGAGACCTTCAAGGAAAAAGCTGATTTTGATCCGATTGAAAGTTCTTGTTGGCATGGTTTTGTGTTATAAATACTAGAAATGAAATCTAGGGATTAGATAGAAGTGATCTGGAGTATTTGAGAGTGATTGGAGATGTTTAGAGTAGGTTCAGGCTTGAAGAAGTTTAGTGCATGTTCTTGGTGTTCTTGGTGCAAATGGAGAGAGTGTAGGAGAATGCTGCACGAAATCTGGTAGAGTGCTAGCCGAATGGTCTAGGTTGAAGGGGAGTTTCGGATTTCAGCTTGTGGGAGAGAGTGTGATCAGATTTTTTTTGAAATTTAAATGGAGAAAGTTGTGGAGTTGTTTAAGGTAGGTGGTTAGCTATGGTGTTTGATCAAGGAAGGTGTCTAAGCTCTTCAATGGTGCCGGCTGAACAAGGTGGTTTTGATGAAATAAATGGAGGTCAATATTGGTCCAAGGTTGGCCGAAATTTAGTCTTAAATGGTAGAGGAAATTCTGGTTCATTAGCTTGATACAAGAGTGTTTCCATGGAGTAAAATTCTGAAATTAGTTTGAAGTTCAAAAAAAAGTTTGAATGGAGTGATCTTAGAAGGGTTTTGAGGTGTGGTTATAGAGTCCATGTACTCAAGGTAAGTGTGAAGGTCAATGATGTTCAGTCCATGGCTGAACAAGGATCAATGTTACAGAAGTTGAAGGGTGATTTTCGGCCTAGGCTTGAAGGAAGCAAAGCTGGAAAAATTCTGGTTTCAAGCTGTCCAAGGTTTCGAAGATTGGTGCAGAATTTCTATGCAGAATTTCTGCACTTCTTCAACCCGATTTGCAGCTGGTTCTTGAGGGGTTTGAAGGTCTTTCAAATGTGATTTTCCAGCCTTCTTTCTGGAGAAATACAGAGGAGTTTTGCTAGCTTGAAGATGGACTAAAACAGCTTCATTTCCTTGATTGAAAGCTGCAAAATGTCCAGAATTTTTTCTGGTTTTGCACAGTTTGTGCAGTCCGAAAATTGTACAGATTTTCCAGCCTTCAAGCCACATGAAATGACCATTTTTCTAGTGGCAAATGAGTGGGCTTACTGGCTGAGTTTTTCGAAGAAAGGGTCTGCAAAAATTCTGGAAAATTTCCAGATTTTCCTTCACTAAAACATGGACAACATGAAGGTGAATTTGAAGGTTCTATCATGCTGATTGATTTCTCTTGGAAACCCTTCCTATTTCCCCTCCTATTTTCGGCCAACCTCCCTCCTCCAAGATTGCTTTTCGAAATTCAAGGGTGAAAAATTATCACAGAATTTTTTTTTTTTTTTTTTGAATTACAAAAAGGATTTGGTGGTTTTGGTTCATTTGAATTATGAAAATGCTAGGACAAAGCTAGAGGTAATAATTAGGACAAGAATTCCCCTAGAATTCTTTTTAGGACACAATGATAAGATTTAGAACATTCTCCTCATGTCTCCCCTAAGACACCATTCCTATTTTTATGGAATGCAAGAAACAAAAATTCAAACTTAATTAAGATAATCTTGATAAAAATTTAGATGATGGGATTTGAACTCATGACCTTAGAAATTAATTTCAAAGCTCTAACCACTAAACCACAATAACTCTTGTTCTTATTTTCTCACCCACATATTTTTCTTATTTAATCCTCAAGTTATCTTCCTATTTGGACCTCAAGCAAAATTACCATTTTACCCCTCCTACTTAATAAGCAAAACTAAGCATTTTAACCTATAATCCACAATTCTAAAGCACATAAAATCATTCAAAAACATATATATTCATGCGAAATAATATGATATGCATCCCGACCCCCTTACTCTCGGGTTGGCTTTCGGTGGGGTTTCACATTGGTTGGATGAATTATCCTAACTTTGCGTGCAATAACCAAAACTAACCTAAGCAAGCTTCTTCTAATTTCGGGAATTAAAGGCCTCAACCTTCTTTGCCTTACAATGCCCCACCGGCTAAGCCATCACTGGAAGAGCTAGTTAACCAATTGGTAAGTGGTACAAAAACACGATTTTGAGTAGATGCAACCATGAGAAATTTGGAGGCGTTCATGCACAACCTTGACAATCAAATTGGACAGCTAGCCAAACTCCTTGGAGATCGTTAAATGGGATCCCTTCCAAGAAATGCTAAGACTAATCCATGTGACCAAGACCGTGAAAAACGATGATTTTGCTTGCTTTGGCTTTTTAGGACATCTCCTTAATTTTTTAATATTTTCATTCATTTTTCTGTCTTTTTAATTTTTAGAATGAATTCTCTTCATGATTTTGTGTTTTAATTATTGTTTGCTTTCCTTAATTAATTTTTTTTTTAAAAATGCTGACATAACGTTGGGCCCTGGGCCAGCATGGCCCCAAATTGTGCCGAAGGCAAAATGGGCCCGGCACCAGGCCCGATCAACTAAAATCCAAGTAACGGCCTTCTTGGCCATTTTTTTCAAACAACTCTCAACCCCCTCATTTTTTTCTCTCAACCCATCGCTGAGTCCAACTCTAAAACACCACCGAGTCACTTTCTAAACCTCTCAAACACCTTCCAAACATAAAATCCTCACTTTGTTCTTGAGGTTTTGGATTAAAACTAGAAAAAATCTAATCTTTTTTTTCCAAGACCCATTTTGCAATCCTTCCAGTTGGTGCACAATTTATTTAATCTTTTTGCATAGGATCATTGCTCATACATTGGAAATCATTTTGGTTTGATTTTTCTACACTTTCTACTATTCAATTTTTCATATTGATTATTGGATATTTTTCTATGAATTTTTGTCTGAAAATTCTTGTGTATTCTTTATTGGATGGATTGCATGCAAATGTTGCTTTCTTTGAGACTTAGTTAGAATGGGATTATGATTGACAATGACATTTGATTAATACAATTCATGTTTTTGGAAGCTATTGAGCATGCCTCCCTTTTGTGTAATTTTAAGCTTACTAAGATATATGATAATTATTCATGTTTAACTTAGCATGGTGATTATGAGCTCTACATGATGGTATGGATGGCATGGCTAATTGAACATTGTGTTATTGAGCTTTACATTGTTAAGTGGTAGCTATTGAGCATTGTGATTTTATCAAGAATGTTGATATTGTGTTTGGAATTGGATAATGGCTATATTTCTTGCAAGTTTGTTGGAGGAGGTTGTGTTATGTTTTGTTGGATATCTTGTGGTGTTTTGTGTTGAGGTGGTGGTTGTGTTGAATGGTTTTGTAATACTGAAACGGTTGAGGGTTGTGTTTGCTTGTAGTGAAAAGAGTGATTTTGATGGTGTCCTATTTTCTTTTATCTTACATTTGGTCATCATCATATCTATAACATGTCTAGGTGACCTAGGGGGTTGGCACCTGGGGCTAAGAGAGCTAGAGATTCATCTTCATCTACACCTACTTTTGAGCCTCTACTTACCCAACCTACCCAATTCTGTGACCCTACTTGCCAAATCTGGTATCAAAACCACCAACATAATAAAATCATAGTAGAAAAAATGTATTAGCCCTCCTTAGATAATTTCTTGGAGCTTTCTACTATGTTTAGGCGATTGGGAGGAGAGCCTATCATTCGACTTGGGGGTACTTATTGTCCTGTGCGAGTAAGGGAGTTTTATGCCAATATGAGAGAAAAGAAGAAAAACAACCTCCAGGTTATTTCTACTATAGTTTAAGGGGTACTCATTGAGTTTAAGATGGCTAGATTAGCCAGGATTTTAGGAGTGTCTAATGAGGGGCCATGAATAGCTGTGGACCATAATATCCAAAAGATTATTTCTGAGCTTAGCTAGGATGTGAGTGCTCTGAGGACAAGGTTGAATATGTGGAGGAAGGGGCAAATAGGTCAAAATCGTTATTACTCCAATAATGATCTTAAGACTCAATTGCGTGCTATAGTCTACATTTTTGCTTTCAATGTTTACCCTAAGGCTAGTGGTTTCAATGAGTCTAGGGTCCTTGATTTTTGCATTCTTGACAAGATGATGAGAAGTGAGCCTATTCCCTTTACCCCTATTATTATGCAGTCCATGTGAGAGGTTGTTTACTCTGGCATAGCTACTAAGGCCCTTAAATTTCCCTTTGTTATTATGCGCATCCCACACGACTTTAGAGTGAGATTAGATGGAAAGATTATTGAACCCACTACTAACCGAGACCTAGTAACTGAGCATACTTTGGTTCAGTATGGCTATCGGTATGATGAAAGAGAGAGGCGATGGAAGAAGCCTTTGAGGTCCAACACCCAGGGATAGTGGAGCTTCCTTCTAATGATGAGGGGAAGGAGGAGTAGCCTACTCGACCTCGCACTTATGCCACTGATTCTTATTCTCCAACTGATTTTGAGGCACTAGTAGAGGCCAAAGTGGAGAGCCAAATGACTATCCTCTTGCAGCTAAGAGACTCCATTGCTGACCTCCATCAATGCCAAGATGTCCAAGAGTAAATGTTGGTGACTTTGATCCAACAATCAACCAGTGCCTCCACAAGAAGAGAAACTAGTGACAATGATGATGATAATGAGGATGACGATGAGTCTGAGGACTCTTAATTTACTCTTTGCACTTGTATTTTATTTTATTTTCTGTCATTTTTCATTTATTTTTTTCTTTTAAATTCTAATGACCTTTTCTAACTTTTAGTTATCTTTTATTTTGCTTTTCTTTATCTTTTCCTAGATTTATTTTTTTTATTTCTTTTGAGTTAGGTACCCTTGTGACTTCTCTAATGTCATTAAAAATTGTGAGGGTTTTGCAACGGTTGGTTATTTTTATAAAAAAAAATATTAAAATAAAAAAAATTTTCAATGTTCATCGCAAAACCCTCACAATTTGTGAGTATTTTGCGACGGACCTTTCATATTTTTTTTAAAAAAAAGAGAAGTCTATCCGTCGCAAAACCCTGGCAATCCGTCGCAAAACTCTGGCAAATTGCAAGGGTTTTGCGACTGTTGGTTGTTTTTATGAAAAAATATTTAAATGAAAATTTTTTTGAATGTCCATCGCAAAACCCTCACAATTTGTGAGGATTTTGCGACAGACTTTTCATATTTTTAAAAAAGAGAAAAGTCTGGACCGTCACAAAACCCTAGCAATTTGTGAAGATTTTGACAAACTTTTCATATTCAAAAAAGAGACCGTCGCAAAACTCTCACAATTTGCGAGGATTTTGTGACCGCTGGTTGTTTTTAATGTAAAAAATATTTAATGAAAATTTTTTTGAATGTCCATCGCAAAACCATCGCAATTTGCGAGGATTTTCTGATGGACTTTTCATATTTTTTTAAAAAAAAAAAGAGAAAAGTCTAGAACGTTGCAAAACCCTAGCAAATTTGTGACGCTTTTGCAATGAAATTTTAAATTTTAAATTACCAACCTTTTCCTAAGTAAAGTTTTCGAATTGAATTTTTGAATTTTTGCACAGAATGAATTGAATATTCCTTTTTGTCGATTTTTTGAATTTTTGCACAATGAAATTTTGAATACCCTATTTCGTTGCAAATTCGTCGCAAACCCATCACTAATTGCGACCAATTTGCTTCTTCCCTCACAAAACCGTCGCAATTTGCGAGAGTTTTGCGACAAAATAGGGTTTTAATCTATATTTTTCTTTAATTTTTTAATTTTTATTTATGTGTTTGTGTGGTGGTGTATTTTGACAAATTTACTAAAATATTTTTAATGACGTGTCTCAAATTGTGCATTTTATTATAAATGTGTATATGTAATTATGTTATGTTATACACCTTTTGTATTACATAAGTAAATATATATATATATATATATATATATATATATAGTTAATTCTATTATATTATATACCTATTGTAATATATAAGTAGATGTATATGTTTATGTAGTATACAATGTATATAAGTGTCTCTTTGGTTTAATATATATATATATATATATATATATATATAACATGTAGGTATGTATATACATATGTCTAATTTTTTGATCTATCACTTTGATTAAGTGGTGTATAAAATAAAATATATAAAGAAAAATAATTTAACTATTGTTGTTATTGTTGAGATCACTAAAAAAATTGGCGAAAATTGTAATGTAAAGATCGGTTTTTAATGTTCTTTGTATCAATTTGCAAGAAATTAGCGAGGGTTTTGTTTTTCCATCGTAAATTACAACGAAATAGCTAGGGACACAAAAAAAAACTAAAAATTTCCTACACTTAGAAAATTTCCACTTCCTCTTTTTTTTTTTTTTTTTTTCCTTCTTCTTCCTCACATTCTTTTCTTCTTCTCGCTACCCACTAACCCCCCCTTCCCCCGCCGGTGACCCATGCCCCCGCCCCCTAGTGCCCAACTCTGGCGGCCCCCTCTTGCCTCACCCCCCTCCTCGCAGCCTTGCCCCCTCCTGTAGCGCCGCCCCAGCCCGCACTCCCTCCCCAACTCGCGTTCCCCGCACCCCCTCCCCACGCAACCTTGCAACCCCAGCGGCGCTTCCCCGGCCCGTCCCCTACCCCTCACGCCCCTTCCCCGTGCTCCCCACGCCCCTTCCCTCGCAGCCCCGACCTCCCCCGAACTCGTCCCGCACCCCAGCACGCCCCTTCCCCCGTCGCCCCACGCTCCCCCTCCCCCCCCCCCCCCCGCAGCCCCTTCCCTCGCGCTCCCTCCCAACCCAACCCCCACCTCCGCAACCCCTTCCCCCGCATTTCACCCCTACAGCCCCTTCCCCCGCAACCCCAACCCCGCGACCCCCTATCCTGTGGCCCCTACCCTGCGACCCCCTCCCCTCACCCCCGCAGCCAACAGAAAGCCAGACGATTACCTTCTCATCTCTGTTCTCTTCACAGTTTCAGAATTCGCAGTTGGGGAGCTCAAGACACTAGCTACTGCTTCTTGCGCTTGCTGCATTCTACAACCTCCTTAGCTTCCTAAAAGTAATATCTTTGCTTCTATTTCTGAAATTAGCACATGCTTGTTTCTTGCATCCTCATCCTTAATGGAGATTTTATATGTTTTTTTCCCTTTTTCAGTGGACTTTTTGAATTATTAGCTTAATCGTAGAATAATGTGATTGTTATATCAATGACTTTTTGGTTGTTTTGTTAATGAATGCATGAAAAAATTTTAGAAATCATTTCCAGTGATATCGTGAAGCAACATCCAATTTGAAATCAAAGTGGTCAGAAATGGAAGGTTATATCTAATTCTGAAAAAAAAAAAAATGGTTTCACTTAAAAGACAATGTAAAATTTTATTTTTATTCTTTCTAATCAATATTGTAAATAATAATAATAAAAAAAGTGAACTTGACTTAGGACATAGGGATATATATAGCTATAATATATATATATATATATATATATATATATATATAATACGATGAGATAAAATTATTCTTAAGACATACGAATTCTTTGTATAATTTATATTGACTTCTCATAATGTTTTTTTGTATAAGAGAGTATTTACACAGACCCCTCCATGTATAGCATATGTGTCCTTACCAACCTTCCTTATCATTGTTAATGGGATGAAAAAAACATAGTAAGAAAATGTTATTATCTTTCATTTTTGGTGATTCTTGCAAAAAACGGAGTGTAAACCTTGGGGCAATATTATTATCTTAATGGAAGTGGTAAGCACATGTTTCTTTTGTGTCTTTTTAATAATTGGAACCCTATGAGTGATGGGTGATTACTCCTCCTAGGTAACGGGTGATTACCCCCTAGTTACTTTTTGTTCTTTTTCTATAAATGAATTATCTGTCTTTGTTGTTTGCAATAGCATTTTGATTGTCAAATTTTGAGATGGCCTCGTGCTTGGAAAATGTCCAATTATATGAGAGATTTTGTCAAAAATTTTTCAAAACCTAGCACTATTTATTGTAGAATAGAATAACTATCCTTATCCCGAAGTGTGTTATTCAATTGAACATGAGTATATATCCCATATATGTATGTTATAGTTAGATAAATTTTGAAAGACTATAGGATTCTATTTTAAAAATAAATAACAAAGCTTTTTCTTCATTCACAATTCAATAAAACTTTTTTTAAACTAAAACATAAAAAAAAACTTAAGAAAAAGATAAGGCAAATGATCCAAGTCCAGTCAAGTTTTAATTTTAATCCTTGTCACTTTCTAATCCAGAAAAGGATAATTCATTTAAATTCCAGTGATTAGGCCTGATTTAAATTGATTTACCATTTATATGGTTAATGGTAAGGGATTCCTAAAATCAATTACATCTCTACTATCCCATGTCAAATTTTAAATTTCATTTATTACAGAATTTCAATCCTTATTATTATTTGTTTCACATTTCAAAATCTTTTAATTTCTTTTATTTTAAATTCCATCACATACAATTTTTTACACTGATTTTGTCTAATTGTCGGGAATCTCTTCTCCTTCTATTTTGCAAGAATCTTTCGTTTAGACTTGCACAGGTCAGAGGAAAAGATATAGATAAACATAAGATGGCTATATCTATGTGTGTTGCTATATAAATTCCACTGTTTTGGGTATATGGTGTATCTATATACATGCTTACAATCCATATGATTTTTTTATTAGTCCTTATTATATTCTTTTGTTGTGTAAATAGCAAGATAATTTATATAGTGCATTGTTGCAGTATTGGCAGACAATTCACAAGGACAGAGGCATATATAATTCTTTATTTTGGTTTTAACTGTATCTAACGTAATGATTGGAACCCCATGAGTGATAGGTGATCATTCCCCGTGAGTGATGGGTGATTACCCCTAGCTACTTTTTGAATTTTTCTATATTTAAAAGATTTGTCTTTATTGTTTGCAACAATGTTTTGATTGTCAAATCTTGAGGTGGCCTTATGCCTGGAAAATGTCTAATTATATGGGACACTCAGTCAATTTTTTTTTTTAAAATTCAATTCACAAGGACAATGTTTATTTTGACATATCCATTATCATACTACTATTCTATTGTTTTAAATTAGTGAATAGATATAAAGTTTCAATGTTATTATTCTTTTAGCATTTTTATTCACGTTTATTTACATCATTCTTTTGAAGTGTTGATACAATTTTTTAGTCACTCATTTTTCTTTTTCATCTCCTCTTGCAATGTCTTCTAATAAAGAGTCATTAAGGGAGCTGAGTCAAGAGGTCAGGAGCCTTATACCCCATCCCATACTCAGCTACCTCGGCTTTCAGTGCCTCGGTCTTTACATGGCTCTATTGGACACGAGGAAGTACCTTCCCCAGCTTTTCAATCATCCGCTGCTTCAGCTAAATATCCTGTTAGGTAAGTTTCGGACTCCTGGCCTTCGATTGTTCCATGAGGAAACGGGTAAGTAACATATTCATACTTTGTAATATGTTAAGTATTACTTCAATTATTATTATTATTTTTGTATAATTCTATTGTACGTTGTCATTACACCAAAAATAGGTTCACCGCCTCGAACAAATGTGTCCGAAAAATTTCAAATATAATATAGCAGTACTTCACTGGCTTGTATCCGACATACATGCATGTCCCGATAACCGTGCGAGACTTATGGTTTCAAGAATTTGGGGTAAGCAATTTCTAAATATTTTTTGTTGTCTAATTACTAAATCAAAATTCTTAATCGTGATCATGCAGAAATATTTCTGGTGGAGAGATGAGTACACTTCCCAGATTCGATCTATTTGGGAAAAGAAGTATCAAACGCAATTTTCAAACATAATGTCTAGGCTAAAGAAGAGGGATAGTTGGGTATATTGTCATTGGATAGAGGGTCATTATTGGAATGACATTTGCGAGTATTGGAGTTCAAAGAAGTATGAGAAACTCTCAGCTATCAACAAAAAGAATAGAGAAAATAGCTGCACCCATACTGGAAGGTCTATCTCATTCATAGAACACGAGGACCGTTTCGTAGTTCATTTCCACTTAACTATTTATTATTCTAAATTACTTTGAAATGAATTCATATAAGATTATAATAATTGTGTTTTGTTAATATAAATGTAGCGGGCCAAAGAGGGGAGTTCTTTCAGACATGTTTGAGACATTACATGTCTTTCAGAGTAGGCCACAAAAGGGTTAGTTTGTCAGTAATCGATCTCGCCAGACTTTGGTAGTATATAGATTAAATATGTTGAAATTTCTTTATATTGCGTGGAATTTGCATTTTAGTTGGAAATTTACTACTGACGATTCCTTTTTTTTTTAGGATGATGTGCGAAATCTCATGCAGAGCACTACTCAGTTTCTAGTCTAGTGACTTCGTAAACTCAGTTGTTCCTTTTGATGAAAAAGCCATGTTCGTAAAGGCACAATGTGGGTTCAAAAGGGGACGCGTTTATGGGTTAGGCTTAGAGGCGACACATGTTCGATCTAGGTTGTCTCAGAGTGGACCGCAGACATCTTCCACTACACTAGCTAATATCGGGTATCTAGTACAACAAAGGATTCAGCAGGCCGAGTGGAGGTTCAATCAACAAATAGACTTGTACCAAGACTTGATGAGGCAACAACACTCTACATTTGGTGGTTGGATGGCAGTTATGTCTGATGTGTCTGGACTTGGGTATAAAAATCATACAACAACTAAGTACATTCCCAATCAAGTTTAAATTAAAACGTTCAACCCAAATCACATATGAGCAAGCGTACTCATCATTAACCGAGTATAGGGTTCAAACGAGTGTTGATCCTCAAGGAATAAGAAGACATTAAATACATTTCTTTCATTGTTTAACCGACTCAATTAAGCGAAAAATAAATAAAAAGAATAAAATAAAATAAAATAAAATAAAATAAAAATATATACATGTCAAGGATGGAGAAATATGCAATTCCAACCATTGTTTGGATAAACATGATCTTAAAGTACCCAACCTTTATCATAACTAATTATTCTCTTGACATCATGAAGGATGAAGGTAGACTCACTTCGATGGTCAATCCATGAAATCACTATCTTCTAGATGAATTAGAATCACTTGGTCTGTCTCAACTAATTCGTCCACAAGAAACATTAACCACAATCCTTAGTTAAATTCCCTTGGTCTCGAAAAATTTAAAGTATGAAATTAATCAATGAACCCTTAGTCTCGGAAAACATCAATTAACCTTCAATTACCACTTCTAAGCAATCAACCCCCTTTGGTTCAACAAGTTAATAGCCAACAAAATATGAAATTAATAAATTAAAACTACCATCAACCCCTTTTGTCCAGCAAGTTAATGGAAAGAACCAAATAACTAATCTCGTAATAAGCACAAGTAATTGAATACCAAGAATAATAACTAGTCAATCAAAATATCAGACAACTCTAGAAATCATGAATATCTAAACAACGTTGAATTACAATAAAACAATTAACACATCATTGTCAAGAAAAAGAAAACAAAGTAAAAGAAAGCACTCATAGACATGCCTCATTCTTCTTCCTTTGAAGACCTTCCTATACAACCCTCCTTAAATTGAAGAATTCCTCCTTAGATTGAGTGATTTTCTATAATGATCAATGAATTCTCCTCCTTTTCCTTTGTGTTTTTCATCTATTTATAGGCTTATGAAGTGCCTAAACTCGTAGGTACAATATTTTTGGCCGAGTAGAAGTTGGAAGATACTAAAACTCCACAGATTACCAAAAAACTGCGTAGAAAAATCACAGCACCGCCTTAACTTTAGGGCACAGCCAGCGCAGCCTTGGCTCTCGGAGCCGGCGCCGGTTGTGTTCTGCTTCTCTACTCGTTCGCCGATTTTTCTCCGAATTTCACATAATGAAGACCAGAATGCAACCGGCGCAGCCTTAACTCTTGAAGCCGGTGTCGGTTCCACTCTGTTTTTCCTTGTTTCAACAATTTTTTATCACCTTGAAGTTCGTGCAACCAGTGCATGGCCGACGCCAATTCCAAAGCCCTAGCCGACGCCGCCTCTAGTCTGTTTCGCTACGTTTTTGCTTCGTTTTACCCTAAAAATCTATAATAATGAACAAAATACCTTTCCAAGGGTAAAATCTAAAATATGAAGGAATATGACTAGTTATTGAACAAAATGTATCACAAAAGAACCTCAAATAATTAGGAAAAATATGACTAATTTAACCCCTATCAATGTCGGACAAGGTGGGCATTCCTGCACCATCTATGCCATCCATAGAGGAGATACAAGTGCACATAGCAGCTGCTAATACTGATGATAGATTTGATCCATGTGATGAGCACCCAGGCCCACGTAGGGGCGCTCGTTCCCCTCCACCCTCTTTTGTAGCTACTCTTTCTTTAGCTACATAGACTTTGTTGTATTTATTTCTATACTCTTTATACACTATTACTTGTTTCTGTAAACTATATTACTTTTAAAGATAATTACTCTGTATTTATAGTATATTATGTTTCAGTATTTTAATTATATTTATTTGTGCTTAGTTTCAGTTTTTTACATTATTTTTTAGGTTATGAACACAGTTTTGGCATTTGTTCGTGTAGTGTTTCAGGATTGATTTACAAGGAGCTGATAATTTAAAATAAATGAAAAAACAGAAAAATAAAAAAAAATCATTGCAAAATCCTCACAATTTGCAACGATTTAGCAAGGGTTAGAAAACTTCGTTGCAAATTGCAACAATTTTGCAAGGACTATGATAACCCTCATAAATTGCGACAAATTTGCAAGGGCTAAGGTTTGGAAATAAAAAATCCCTCGCAATGCGAGGGCCAATTTTTGGGAACAAAAACGCTTGCAAAGTCCTTGCAATTTGGGAGAATTTTGCAAAGGTCACAACTTTAGGTGAAAAAGTCCCTCGTAAATTTGCAATGGATGATTTTGCGAGAGCCAAGTTTTGGGAACAAAAAATCCCTCGCAATTTGCGAGAGTTCTACGAGGGTCAAGGGCCACGGCTTTGGGTGAAAAAGTCCCTCACAAAACCCTCGTAATTTGTGATTATTTGCGAGGACCACGGCTGTGGTGAAAATTTTCCTTGCAAAACCATTGCAAATTGCGATGGTTTTGCAAGGGCCAAGTTTGGGAACAAAAAAATCCTTCGCAAAACCCTCACAAGTTGTAACGATTTTTATGAGGGCCAATTTCTTTAATATACAATGACCCTCGCAATACCATCACAATTTGCGAGGATTTTGCAACGGACTTATGCATCTCGTTGTAAAACAGTAGCAAATTTTCTACTTCGTCGAACTTTGACAAAAAATATTCGTCCCAAAACCATTGCAAATAACGACAATTTTTTCTTACCCTCACAAAAACCGTCGCAAATAATGACAGTTTGTCTTGGCCATAGAAAATAGCAATGCCATTTTTTGCGACGGCCAAAACCGTCACAAACCGGGTCTGCGACGGTTTTTGTCGCAAAATGGCAAATTTCCTGTAGTGGAAGTCGCTGAAGAGAAAACAACAAAGATACTGCGAAGTGAGAAGCTCCGTCAAACCTCACTGCATTACGAGTTTTATAAACTTTCTAGAGATAAGAAATCAAAGAAATGCGGCTCTTAGAATACGAAGACGCCATGTAGCTCCATCAAGTCTTGAAAAAAATTCATGAATGAACCCATAGCAGCTATGATCCGCCGCATATTAGGGTCTACTACTAATACCATCCAAATCTGCTTAACTGCCATATATTGAACAAAATGATAGAAAGAAGTTTCCAGAGCTAATCTACAAAAGGAGCACTTAGAGCAAATCTAAAATTAACTCCAGTATTTGAAAGTGATCATCTAAGGCAATACAACCATTCAAAAGCTTACATGCAAACAACTTCATTTTATGAGGGCATCTCAATTTCCAAATCTACTCCAAGATTTTGTTAGTATCTCTAGAAGGTTAAATAACATCCCAGGCAGCTGACAGTGAAAACTTCCGAGCAATGCTGTAAGAATAATTCAGATGATCTTCTTGTTGAAAAGGAGATAGAATTTTTAAGACCATCAAAGCATTTGCTTTCCTTAAATAAGAGAGGATCCTCCTAACATTCCAAAAACCATTTTCAACCTAGTTAGAAACTGAAGAAAGAGGAAGATAAACCAACAAATTTAAGCCTGCAAGGTGCCCATTGCCAGTCCAATTGTCGATCCAAAATGAACATTGACCCGAGCCAAGAACAATCGAGATAGAGTGCCCTGCACAGTTCCTAATCTGCATTTGTTTTTTCCATGGATTAGAATCCAAATTCCGTAAGGTCAACTAAAAAGGATGGACACAAAAACATTATATTTTACCCATAGAAATTTTGCCCCAAAGAATTTCTATGCCTGAACTTTCACCACAAACCAACTGAAAAAGCATCAACCAAATGCTTTAAGCTTCTAACCCCCAATCCATTTTCAGCAACTGGATAATACATAGAGCCCCAAGCTATCTAATACCTTCTGTCTCCATAATCAGAAGAGCTCCAAAAAAAAATTAGAAAAAACTTTTTCAATCTTTCTTAGGACTGTTTTCGGGGGATCAACTACCTAAAACCAATAAAAATGATAGGACACCAAAACTGATTCGATGAGTTGGAGACGACCGGCAAAGGATAAGAGCTTATATCTCCAAGTATTAATATGCCTCTTCACCTTGTCCACTCAGGCCTGAAAATAAATAACCTTCTTCGTGTCTTTGAAAACTGGACATCCTAAATAAGTAAAAGGAAGAGATTTCCTTGCAAACCCCAATATCTGATTAACAATTGATGAACGTTGAGAGGCTAACTTTGCTGATAAAATAAAAGAAATCTTCTGCTGGTTAACCTGGTGACCCGAGCAACTATGGCAATCCTCTAATAGCTTTACTAGTACTGTATGCAAAGAAGCCTTAGATGCAGAAGAAAATAACAAGTTATCATCAGCAAAACTGAGGTCGCGAAATTGGAGTATAAGAAGCAAGAACACTACATGGAATGAATTGGCCTTTAGCCATCAGTTGATTTACACTCCTAGAAAACAACTCCTAAGCAATAACAAATAAAGTCGGCGACAATAGATCCCCTTGCCTTAAGCTCTTAGCGGACTTGAAGAAGCCACAACTCTCCCCATTTATTGACACAGAGAACCGACAGTTATTTGATGAATTCTCAACAAGCTTTATAACATGCTAATTAAATCCAAATTACCTCATCACCTCCAGTAAAAATTTCCAAGACACCCTGTCAAAGGCTTTCATCATATCTAGTTTCAACATTAGATTACCTTCTTTTACATTTCGATACATGATAATGAAATAATACGTGGTAACAAAGTGCCAAGACGAACAGCAAGGACCTTGGTAACTATTTTGTTTATGTAATTACATAAACTAATTGGCTGAAAATTAGCAAAAGCAGAAGGATTCTGCTTCCTTGGGATTAAAATCAACAAAGTACTAGTGAACCTCTCGGGAAAGGGAACCCAGAAAAAAAATCAAGGACTGCTGAACAGATATCATTAACAACAATATCTTAGCAGGAGGTGAAAAAAATATACCTGAAAATCCATCTGGGCTAGGAGCACTGTCCACCACTAGTGAAAAAACCGCATCCTTTACCTCAGCTAAAGTAGGCAACTTTGAAAGCATTAAATTATCATAATCAGAAATCAGATTAGGAATACAGTTATACATCCACTGACCACTCTGTGAGGGAGAAGAATCCACAGCCTCAGCCAAGCTTCCACCTCAAGTTTGATAGCCCCCAGATCCTTGAGCAATTCTCCCTCGGAGTTTTTTATAAATTCAAATAGAGCTTCTTCTATCTTGATGCACAATAGCTATGAAAAAATGAGGTACCACCATCTCGTTCCCGTAGCCACTTAATTCTTTCATTTCCCTTCAGAAATCTTCCTCACATTTAAGATGAAAGGCTAACCGAGCCTTTTCTGCATTCAATCTCATTCTTTCCTCATCAAGGTGAGTTTGCTCATATACCAACTCTGCCCTAAGAATATCATCTTCTGAATGCTGAATGTTATCCTCTAAATTTCAAAAAGTAGTCTATTTCCATTTCCTTAAAGCCCTCTTGACAAACTTCAGCTTTGAGAGGAAGACTTGAAGACTATTGCCATGAAAATAAGAAGCCCATGATTTCTGAATAACATCCCTAAATGCATTGTGCCTCAACCATATACCATGAAAGTGAAACGACCTTGGAGAACTAGAAGTGAGCTTTAAACTAACCTCCAGAACCATAGCTGCATGATCCAAGCTACAATCAAATGATGAGCTTTTGAATTAAAAAAAATTATCCCAAAAACTATTAAAAAGGTATCTGTCTAGGCTTTCAAAGCAAAGGCGTGCCCCCGATCTTGCCTAAGTATACTTGCTACCAGAGAAACCCGGGCTACTTAGAGAGCAGGCACTAATGAAGTGGCTAAAATAATCGATGATAGACAAATTCGAGGTTGGCGAACCAAGATATTCAGAGACCTCAGCAACAACATTAAAATCTCCCCTTATTAACCAAGAATCATTCATATTAATAGAGATATTCAAAAGAGACTCCCAAAGAGGTTGCCGTCTAACTTAGTACATGAAGCATATAATTAATACAGTGTAATATGCATAAACTCCCAAAGCAACTTAAATGCATATGTGAACAAATTGAGCATCATCATAAACAATAGCGAAAGCCATAAAATCATGTCATAGGATCCATATTTTCCCACTCATGTTAGAAAACTCTCTATCAAAGCCAAGGTTCCTTGCATAACACATTGTTTGATAGGGATCAACCATCAGTTCAAGAATAGCCACAAAATTAAGACTATATTTTAGCACTAGTTCTTTAAACGCCTTCCAGCAAATTGATTTGCAATGCCTCTAATATTCCAGAATAAAGTATTCATCATTTATAAATGGTAAAAGGGCAATTTATCTTCACTTTTCTTGGAGGTACTATTTTCCTGGTTTCAAGAGCAGCTTCCAGTTGCGCTTCTTTTTTTTTTTTTTTCTCTGTCTGCTTCTTTTTCCTATACCACTCTTCACAAATAAAATCTGAGAAATCCTCGCGAAGAACATGGTCTTTTGAATAAAAAAAACATTCTCGGGGTTTTATTGATTTAATATTGTGATCAACCACAATAGGCGGTTGCATTTCTCCAGTTGTATAGCCTTTACATCCACCTCTTTCTTATTTGAATCATCATCACCCATATTAATAGAAAGAGCAAGAGATGAATGAGATATGTCAATTGCTTTTGCACATATAACCATTGGAGATCGTAGCACATGAGGATTTGCCAAAGCAGTATTATTGGAGGCTGCAGGAGAGGAATATGCAAAACCCTACTCAAATCAACTATCTGAGAATATGTATGAGAAATATCGTTCTCACACTGCAAGACTAGCTAGAAAAGGCCTCGAGTCCCCTTCCTTCATCAATATAGGTGTAGGAGAATCTATTTGAGCTTCCCCACATACTGGATTAGATGGAATATGCAATATACAAGGAAAAACTATCTGCGCTTCATGAGGCTGTGTTGTATTAGGGTTTGGACTCCTGGCTTCTTTATCAGCTGCCGACACTCCTTTCTGCAAGTCCGCCTGATCCGGCTGATTAAAAATTTCTACTTGAGCTTCCTTTCAGGGTTGCTGCTCACTTGTGGAAGGTCCCCGATACAAGATCTCCCACAGCAGTCTTTTTAGGGGTCAAGCGAGTGATAGGAGCCTTTCTTGCGGGCTTCCCTGCTATCTGTGCGACATGTTTGTCCTTCCCTTTCGTAGGCTGTATGTAATCAACAAATTGCTTACACGTCTTTGATGTTGTGTCCTATTCTATCGCAATTTGTACAGAATTCAAGCATATCCTCCACCTGAATAGACTGATAAAAGCCATTCTTTTCTATTCCCAACTAAACCCTTTTTGTCAATGGCTTTTGCATATCAATCTCCACACAAACCCTAGCAACACATTGCCTAGTCAATGATGCTTGGCATCATCTAATTTTAAAGGTCGTCCAACAGCTGAGGCAATTGAAAAAAGAATTGACTTTGTAAAGAATTGGAGTGGCAAGTTGTGGGAGGATATCCAAAGAAGTACAACTGAGGGATCTTCAGAGGTTTTAAAACTCTAGGGTCCATTTAAGTATTTTCATCTAGAATCCCCAAATATACCAAGTACTTTTAAGCCACAATCGAGGAATATCTTCTTCCATGGATGGGTGGATCAGAACATGCTTCGATCCCAATAATCCTACAGTGACTACTCCTTTAAGGCCAAATATGGGAAATTCCTTTCCAATCACCTCTAGTGTTGGTCGACCAAGCAGGAATTTTCCAACAAGGGCAAAACGAAATGGTACCGAAAGAGAATCCATCTCAGCCTTCGTAAAAATGAAAGCAGGGCCCCCTTTATAGCTAATTAATGGCTTAATCAACAGAGAACTTTCAGTTACGGTAAACAGAGAAGCAAAAGATCGTCGCCCCCAACGAGCATCTACCAGCAGAGTATGATGATCTGGTGGTTCCGAAGGCGGCTGGCGTCGGAAAATTTTGAAATCTAAAAACTTAAGATATAAGAGAGAGATATGAAGATCAAATGGATTCTTAATTCAATTAAATTGAGCCTGTCACACCGTAGGCTAGCTAATGCTTGAAATAGAATGAACTTAAAGATAAAGGATCTCTAGAGAAACAATAGTGGTTCTACTCATGTATCATAATAATGAAACTCGAGTCAAGAAATATATGAAGTAAAAAAATAAAAGTTATGATTAATAATAATCTGACTCTTGTGTAATTATTAAAGCGATCGGCCTAAAAATATGAAGACTAGCGATAGAGTTGAACTGTTAAACGTGAAGGAAGTAAGGGTGCTCTTGTTTAAATACCAAATATTCTCTTCGTCCTATCAAAATTAGCATGTTTGATTTTGTACGAAATTTTATATGAAAGTCAAAATTATAAAATAATAATAATATAATATAAAAAATATTAGAAACATATGGGTTAGTGAATACTCTATATCAAATTTATACATAAAAAATAAATTTTTGGTAATTGTTTTTTGAATATAATATATTCTTTCCATCCCTTTTTATCTGTTCATTTTAAATAAGATATTTGTCCCAATTTATCTATTCTATTAGCAAACCAAAACGATATTAATTATTATTTTTTTACAAATACCCATATTTAATACAATAAGTATTGTGCACTTGTAGTAGGAAATGGAAGTAAATTAAATATGCTTACCACACATAAAATTTTAGAATTTGATTACTCTTTAATAAAGAGGGAGATTTTTTAAGGGTAAAATAAAAAATATTAATTAATTAACCAAAAAATCTTATTTTTCTTAAAACTTATGAATCGATTAAAATAGACAAATAAAAGAGAATGGGGGTATTAAAACTTTCCTTGCAAAGAGAGAGAGAGAGTCAATTGTTTTAGAACAAATTATTTTGGGACATCATAAAATAGTAAGTAGATCAAAATTAATGGGATTAAATGAAGTACTAATTAACTAGATTGCGTTGGAGAAGTATGGATTTAGTTTTCGGAGCCATAATAACGACAATAAAAATAATTGTACTTATTTTTACAATTTATTTTAGCCTATGTTTGGTTGGGGTAAAAAGTAGAAGTATTTGAGGAAGAGAAGAATAAATATAGAAGTAAATGGGAAAAAAAAAATGTATGTTTGGTTGAAGATAAATGTGGAAGAGAGAGCTCATGTGAAGAGCAAGGAGCTCTATCTAAATATTGGCAAATCTTTCTTTCCAATTTTAGAGAGGTTAAGAAGCTTTTAAACCTCATTTACTTTCCAACCCCTCCAAAATTAGAGGGAAAGTTTTGTTGATATAGAGGGAGATAACTCCCCTCTTTAATTTATTTTCCTCTCATATTTATCTGTAAGGATACATAAGGTCTTCCTCATTTGCTTTCTCCCCTCCTCAAATACTTCCACTCCCTACACCAATCAAATATTCGATAAAGTGGATTAAAAATCAAATGTATCATTTTCTTTGCACTTTTTAATATTTCAAATAATAAATGTAATGGATATAATAATAATTTTAATATAATGAGAAATTTTTTATTTACTTGTCTTCCATAACAAATAAACAAAGGAAGTGTAATTTATTTCCTTAGTAAAAATGAGGGTACCACTTCCTCACTCCCTCCCTCTTTGTGAATCAAACAAAATATTTAAGTAAAATAAGGTTTACACCAAAAGGACTGTTGTCATTAATTATTCCTTCAAGATACTTATTTTTAAAGTAAATATTATGCCCTTTTTAATAAAAGCTTCTAAGTATATGAATGATATGTATATTCATGTCCTTGTAATTATTGTTTAGCTTCTAAAAAAAATTTATGGTAATTGACTAATATGAATATCTGTAGATATGGGTAAAGACATATAATTACTGGTTCTACATTATTTATGTATTAAGTTTTCTTTCATGGAATGGTAACGTGTATCATTTTAAAAGTATTTAATTATTGTAGAGTTATAACATACGTTGCCACAATATATTTTGAACCATTCGGCCATCTTAGCTTTATTATTTATGTGTCATTTCGACCTTAATTTACTCCATATTTGGATCCTCATTTGAGATACATTAACTTGTTCTCTCTAGAATTTCTACTTGTAAAAGATATTGCTAAGTAAATGTGTACAAAAATACTTATGAATAAATGTTCAAATATATTGCCCAAATTATATTAGTACATCCATCAAGATTTGAGTGTTACATTTTGATTCGGTATCAATTTTTTTTTTTAGGAAAAAACTGACCATTTACATTTTACTCTTTATTAATTAGAGATGTTATTGGTCGAATCTCTAGATTAGTAGAGCTCGTAACCTTACATGGTGTAAATTAATTATAAAAACTTTGAGTGAAAATATATTTATTTTTTTAAAAAAGTGAATATTCATTTTTTTTAACTAACAAAAAATTGCAATATAAACATTTAAATTGAAATAGAAGGAATGCTTATTATTAAGTCACGTTTCATAAATAGCTTGAATTATTTACTCAAATAAAAAAAGTGTACATGTAGACTCTTTTGAGCTGATAATTCAGGACTTCCTGCATGTTTAATTTGTAATAGGATTTCGAATGGATTGAGAGAGTTGATCATACTCAATATATTACTTTCAGGTTTCTTGAAAATTGTGATAAGTATTTTTTAAATCGAAATTTAACCAGAATTGAAAGTGTGGGAAGACTTCACTCCAAAATATTACTTCTTTCTATTTCAAAATATTTGCCACGTTCGGAGACTTTTGTTATTTCAAATTATCTATTATTTTATCCAATAAAAATGTATTTATTTTTTTTCCTAATCATACATTTATCATTTATTATTTCATTAAATTATAATATTAATTATTTTTATATCACTCACGTATCCAGAAATACAACTATGGGTCTGGTAGTATCCATGGTTAATACCATCCTCATTGGGTCGAAATAAATATTCCAAAATAGCAATGGGTACTTAAACTCATCCTTATATACCATTCACATTTCTCATCCTAATTTCATAAGGAATTTTGACGTTACATTTACCTCCACTTTAAGCCCAAGCATCTTCGTTAGGCCTAGACCAATTAGGCGCATGTGGAATTCTAGAGATAACTCCCACCACACATAATATAGCACTTAGTTGTAACATCGACGATTGGTTACCCCTTTTGATACCAAATATCATGCCTCGTACTCGTGGGCCTAGAAACACAACTATAAGCCTGATAGCATGTATAGTCAACTATGTAATTGCCATTCTCATTAAGCCAAATAGATATTCCAAATTAACAGTAGATATTTAGGTTTATCTTTATATACTATTCACACTTATCATCCTAATTTCATATGAAATTAGCAGGGAATAGATAGCCATAAGTGGGCATACAATATGGGAAGTAGATATGCCAACAAGGGCGTAAGCTAAGCTTTCCAAAGACACTCAATTCTATAAGAAAATGAGGAGCCGAGTTTTACTTAACTAATGGGAAAGTACACCTTACTGCAATCCCACATGGAATTGAGAAGATAAATGTAAATAGTATATAAAAATAGACCTATATATTCACTGTCAATTTAAGATATTTATTTTGACCTAGCGAAGATGGCAGTTAAGTAGTTGACCATAAATACTACCAGACCTATAATCGCATTTTAAGTACTATACTATGTGTAAGGAGAGCTATAACACTCCTACTAAAAGTAACAACGGAAGCATACCAACCAGTTGTCATTTCGTCCAATTGCCCAGACAAGGGGTCTTTATAACAGAGAACCAAAATAGTATACAAGGTCCAAACTTATTCAAACATCCCATACTGATGGTCACATATACATATACAATAAATAATCTCATACATGCAATCTCCATACTACATCAATAAAGGTACATAATCAAAGGGGAGATCGTCTAGACCTATACTGCTATCACTCTGGTATCATCGCTCTATCTGTAGATCTACTCAACTTTAGATCCTACAAAAAGTAAGATAAAAGACACGTGTGAGTGAAAAATCACCTAATAAGTCTCGTATGTGCTAGTCTTTTATTAAAGAAACAAAGTACATAAAACCTTTATGGAAAGCATATCATTTTCCAACCGGAAACAATTCTCAAAACTCTCTAAAGAAGAGTTTATTCAAAACTCAACTATTTTTGAAAAAATGTGTTTCAATTTCAAATCATTGTCCCGATTTTCAAATCACAGGCACTTCTCCAACAGAAGGTTGACCTGCATGCAAAGCTTGCAAGGCTTCGCCTTTAGCACCACATATCATTTTGCTTAGATCGTAGCCTACAACACTCGACCGTACGATGCTAGAAGATAAGTACACCGCAGCGTACTATTGAGAATCAATTATAGGTATACCAGAACATATAAAGTGTAATGCATCACATTCTTGCCACCGTAATCAGGGGTCCCAATCTTGACGTCATTCACCATTGAGGAGGTAAGGAGTTAAATGCTACTGAGTGTCCCTACCCGGCATTCAACGAACGACTCTCAACACAATATGCCCGCAAGCATAAGCAATTGCCAGGTGGTAAACAACTAGTCAGGACGACTCATCTTAATGTCCTGACGCCCTGTTTTGGAGTAAGACAAATTCCAAAACTGATCGAGTTAATTGGAGTCATCTATCTCTAACAGGAGCTAGTACAAATATCAAAGTCCTTGCTGAGTACTCAACGTTACCAATACCAACCCCTACTGACTGATCAGGCCAAAAGGTTATCTATTCCTACAGTATTTTCAAATCAAATATTTTGGGGGCAAATGTCATTTTCCAAAATTTGGTCTCATAGACTCACAAGTCAGATAATTATTCTCATAGGCTCCACAAGGCCATTTAATTCATTCCATAAGCACATTAGGCTAATAAAGTACTTTTCGAGATCAAAATGTCATTTTTCAAAAGTCAATCTCATATCGAGAGATCTTTTTCCAAAACTGTGTTAAAACAGGGTAAAGAGTTCTTTTCACACATGAAAACAAGTTTCCAAGAGTATTCGGGGTTTTTACCTGTACCCAATCTCAAAAGTCATTTCCAAGGGTATTCGAGTCATTTTTCCAATACCCAATCACAAAATTTTCAAGAGTATTTGGATCATTTTACCCTTACCCAAATTGAAAAGTGTTCACAAAAGTTCCAATAAGGATATTTCGGTCATTTACCAAATACTCAATTCTAAAGGTTTTCATAAAACATTCCAATAAAGACATTTGGATCATTTTTCAAATACCCAATTCCAAAAGGAACTCATTTCAAAAAATCCAGAATTCTAATCTTGAAGAGGATTAAATTCAAAGTTTCCAAATATGTTTCCATAAAACGTTTCAATAATGGCATTCTAGTCAATCTATGAATACTCAATTCCAAACATTTCCATTTTCTGAAAATCTCAAGTATTTAATCCAAAAAGGACTAAATTCTCAAAATTTCGTGCTTTAATCATCCGTTAAGGTTACCAAACCAATTATAAAGTTCATTCGAGCTCAAAATAGCATAAAATAAATCTTGCTCACATAAACCTTAAATATATTCAGGAATTTTTAAAATGGTGTAAAACGTAGTGTTTCATGGAAAAATAAAGTATACTAACTTTCAAAAGATTTTAAAAATCAAAGGGACTCACCTCGTATCCTAATTAATCTTTTCCCGTTCACGGCCGTTTGACCACCGTTTCCACCATTTTCAATGTATCGTTGTCCGTTTACTGACAAACCTACATCAAACATCATTTTTAAGTTTGGTTGTGTTTGGTCAAAAAATAGCCGACGTGCCCGACGGTTCGCTGACGTCTTGCCGATAGTCAACCGCTGTTCAAGAAAACGCACGATTTCGTTCGCATCATTTTTCCGTCATTTGTCCAATTCTTTTATTTTTATTTTTCCATATCCTTTCTCTCTTCATTAAAAAGGTATTATGTTCATGTTTCCCATTCATTTCATCCAAAATCACACAATCAATTATCCTTAAATTCATCCAATTTCAAACTAATTTTCTGGAATTTTACTTCTTAACACACGATTTCGTTTTGCACATAACTTTCAATCCACAACTCCGATTGGGCTCTATAATATATCAAAACGACCGTAAGACTCTAAAATTTAATTCTATGTAAGATATTTCTAGATTTCATGTGTTAGTGACACAGTAAAGAGGAAAAAACAGCCCCAGTAGCTTATCCTTCTTCTACCATTCATGTTATATTTTACTATCCTTTAAGCTTTAACACTTTGAGGACATTAATTATATTCCATTTTACCTTCAAATCAACTTTGATCCTTCAATTTTTAGATTCCAATAACTTATGAAAGTTATGTTTTTTCAATATAACCTTACTTCTTTGATAGGGCCTAAAATCATCGTTATTTTCCTAATTATTTGAGGCTAATTTGAGAAATTTTTAATACAATAATTAGTCATATTACTTTCAATTTGATATTTTACTTATAAAAATGGTTTTCTGTAATGTTATGCAAAAATAGGTAAAATTTAGAGCTAATTGTGTAATTTTCCAGTACAAACCCAGCCCCAGGCCTAGAAGATGGACCTAGCGCTAGTCCTATATTGGAAGAATAGAGAAAAGCAGAAAAAAAATTGATGGAACAGAGCAATTAGAAACTGGAAAGCAAAAGGAAACGATGGCTCACGGCCTCACCAAAAGAACAAAAGCAAAGAAGAAAAGGAAGCAACGAATTCGGTGGGACAAAGAAAGAAAAGCAAAAGAATAAAGCAAATGTGGAAAAGGACAAGCATTTATCATGCCTAGATGTGTGTAAAGCTAAGTCGTGGCTCAGCAAGAAGGCAGCCAAAAGAAGAAGAAAAGGAGATTTCGGTGGCTTGGGTGGTTTGCGGCTCGGATGAGCCGATGCAAAAAGAAAAGGAGATTTTAGTAGCTCACTTCATGGCTCGGCAGAATAAGCTTCATGGCTAGACAGTTTCATTGGCTAGGATGAGCCGATGCAAATTCAAAGAAAAGAGAAAGCTTCCATGTAGCTCAATTGAAGCCAATTTTAACATCCATTAAGTTCTTCAGTGCATACGACAAAAAAAGATTTCAAAGCTCAATTTTCAAATTAAGGCGGTGGACTTCCTTTATTATTTAGAATTTTATTAAGAAAATTACTACTCCTTTTTTATCTTGGATTTTTAGGCAATTACTTCTTTACTTATGATTCTTTTAGGAAATTTGTAAGCCTATTAATAAAGGCTATTTACATAGGAAAGGGGGGGTTGCACAATATAGAGACTAGACATATTTTTAGAGTATACCAATATTTTTTCTAGAGAAATTATTCAAACAGTATTATTTTGGGAGGAGCTTTCATTAGAAAGTGAAAGGCTTGTCCATGAGTATTTATCTCTTTCTTTTGTTTTCTTTTCCTTGAACAATGATGATTTTAATTCTTTAATTGTATTTGGATATTATTCTTGGATTTATGATTTTGAGTTAATTTAGTTCTTTGATTAATTTATTATTTTCTTTGGTGTTTGATTACTTCATATCATTGGTTATTAATACGAGTTCTTCTAATTGACTCGACAAAACAATGCTAGGAGTTTTATTGCATTGATTTAATAATTGTTAAATCTTAATGGATTTGAACGATGAAGTTAAGATTATAGTACTAAGTAATCAAATGTTAAGTAGATTTCGCCTTGACATAGGGTCATTAGCTAATTTCATGTTTTTAAGGAATTGAAATTCATGTATGTTTTGGTTAGGATGGCTTGATTGACAAATCTGCTAATTGAATCAAAATATATAATGATGAGCTTAATGCATGCTTTGGTTATGTTAGCTTGATTGACAAACCTGTTAATATAAAACAAAATATAGGATTCCATGGATTGACAAACGAAGCGGAATTTACCTAAGTAAATTCATGATTTGATAAACGATTAAATTTTACTTTATATTCCATTATGATGCCAAGAAAATAATTGGTTGTGATAAGTGTTAAATAATTCATATCATTCTTTTGAGAATAATTATTTAATTACATGTTTTCTCTCCATTAAGTGATATATATATATATATATATATATATTGTTTGTTTGTTTGTTATTTTTATTTTCATTTCTTTATTACTTTATTTGAGTCGGTTAAACAATGAATAAAAAATAATTAGTGTGTACTTGTTCATTTGAGGATCGGTACTCGTTAATTTCATATACTATATTTACAATGAGTATACTTGTTCATATGTGTATTTTGGGATTAATGTTTTAATTAAAACTTCACTAAAGGATGAATTTAAATTTGATGATTTTTATATACCCAAAATTTACGCATCAAGTTTTAAGCACCGTCATAGGGGAACAATATTATGAAAGCTTCGATTTCATTGATTTAGCTATGTAAATATGTAAATAGGTAGATACGTGTTGATAAGTACTAACTTATCTTTGTATGTTTGTATATATTGTATATTTGGTTATTTAAATTTTACCAACCTAATGTTAACGTAAAATATGTGTACTAATTGTATTTTTAATTTGATTATTTTTACGTTTATAATTTTGAGTCAATTCTCATTTTTTTTTATTTTTAGGTTTGGACTTTTGCTAACACGACATTTTAGACAAACTAAATTTAGTTATTTTATTTTATTTTTTATTTCTTTATATTTTTTTATTTTAGTTTAATATTTAACTATGCATTCTTATTTTATATGTATTGTTCCCATGCATTCACTTAGGATTAATTTTTAATTATGTATTTCTTTTGTTTTTAGACTAAAAGAAAAAATATATTTTTTATTTTTGATTTTGTTTTGTCTTGTTTTCTTTCAGTTCCTCTTTAGGCTTTTTCTTATGTGTTTGTTTTTCTTTCTATAAGTTTATGTCGCTAGCAATAATTCTTCCAACTTCTTGAAGGATGAACTTCTCTTATCTTGGTGCTAATCTGCACTTGGGGAGTATTACTTAAACCTTCTACTCCTTTATTATTTTTAGTCCCACTGGAGATGCTTTCTTGTGGTTTTTTTTAGCCAATGAGGACATTGTCCAGTTTAAGTATGGGGGAGTGATTTGGTGATATTCTTGGTCCAAGTTTTTATCAGTAATCTTGATGTTTTCTTGTTGTTGTGTTACTTTGGAAAACTTTTGAAATTTGGACAACCATTTTGCCATCTTGAAAAAATTTCTTTGCAAATTTTGAAATTTGAAAGTTTGAAGATTTTGAGCTAAGTTGAGTTTACTTGTCTATAATAGAATTATAATTTTCTTTTTGACTTTGGATATGATTTTGACATTCGTTATGATTGATTTTATTTAAAAAGGTAAACTTGTGTATTAAGTTGAATTTTTCTAAATCTTGAGAATCTTAGTTAACCTTAGTTAAATTTGCTATTTGAGATTTGTTTTATTCTTTGAGTTTGAATGTGGATGATATAATGAAGTATGAGAAGAGTTGTTGACTAATTCTTGTATTATAGATTTAAAGTTTGCTTAATTTTGAGTTTTGAATAAGGAATGTGAGGGAAAATTTTTTTGAGTGAACAGGGAACAAATGTGAGATGGAAAAACATTGAGTTGAAAAAATGCTTTTATTTTTGAAAAAAAAATTAAAAAAAAAACCTTTTTCTAAAATGGGGGCCAATACAGTAAGTGGAAGAGAAGAAACAAAGAAACATCATACTCTCTTGAAGCTATCCCGAAGGTAAAGAGGTAAGGAAAGAAAAATGAAAAAAAGGAAAATTGTTGCAAAAATAATAAATGATGACTATAAGGGGGCCAATATGGTGTGTGAAGAGAAATCCATGCACTTAAGGCTATCAATTCCCAAAGTCATAGAAAAAAAAAGAGTGGAGTGTTTTTCTTATTTCACTAACTCGAGTTTTGTAAATTTGAGTTTATAATGCTTGAATTGGTTAAATGACTTGACTTGTATGATTTATGTTATCTATGTTTTTGCTTGGGGAGTGGAATTATTTTCTTATACTAGATATAAACTTGTTTAACTTAATATTGATGGCCTTAGGATTATTTGATTTAATGCATGAGTTTACAAAGGTTTTTAAAGGGTGAATGAATGATAATTTTTTATCTTAGGTTGAAAAAAAAATTATGACTTTATTATTGATGAATATGAAAAGAAATAAATTGTTTTGAGTTCTTTATTTAAATATTTACTTGAGGACAAATATAGATTCAAGTGTAGGGGTATGTGATAGGAGCTAAAATCATTGTTATTTTTCTAGTTATTTGTGGCTAATTTAAGACACTTTTAGTACAATAACTTGTCATGTTCCTTCCTATTTAATATTTCACTTACAAAAATCCTTTTCTGTAATTTTATGCAGAAATAGGTAAAATTTAGAGCTAATTGAATAATTTTTCAATACAGACCCAGCCCAAGGCCTAGAAGATGGACCTAGGGTCCTATATTGGCAGAACAGAGAAAAGTAGAAAAAATTTGACGGAACAGAGCAATTAGAAATTGGAAAGGAAAAGGAAACGATGGCTCATGGCTTCAGCAAAAGAACAAAAGCAACGAAGAAAAAGGAAGCAACAAATTCGGTGGGCCAAGGAAAGAAAAGCAAAAGAGAAAAAGGACAAACATTTATCATACCCGGATGTGTGTAAAGCTCAGTCGCGGCTTAGCATGAAGGCAACCAAAAAAAGAAGAAAAGGAGATTTTGGTGGCTTGGGTGGTTTGCGACTCGGATGAGCCGATGCAAGAAGAAAAGGAGATTTCGGTGGCTCACTTCATGGCTCGATAGAATAAGCTTCATGGCTGGAGTTTCGTTGGCTCGGATTAGCCGATGCAAATTCAAAGAAAGGAGAAAGCTTCCGTGTGTCTCAATTGAAGCCAATTTCAACATCCATTTAGTTCTTTAGTGCATACGACAAAAAGAGATTTCAAAACTTAATTTCTCAAATTAAGGCGGTGGACTTCCCTTATTATTTAGAATTTTATTAGAAAAATTACTACTCCATTTTGGTTTTGGATTTTTAAGCAATTACTTCTTCTTTACTTAAGATTCTTTTAGGAAATTTGTAAGCCTATAAATAAAGGCTATTTACCTAGGAAAAGGGGAGTGCAGAATGTGGAGACTAGACTTATTTTAGAGTGCATTACCAATATTTTTTCTAGAGAAATTACTCAATGAGCATTGTTTTGGGAGGAGCTTTCATTAGAAATTGAAAGGTTTGTCTATGAATATTTATCTGTTTTCTTTATTTTTCTTTTTCTTGAACAATGATGATTTTAATTCTTTAATTATATTTGGATATTATACTTCGATTTATGATTTTGAGTTAATTTAATTCTTTGATTAATTAATTATTTTTCTTTGGTTTTTGATTATTTGATATCATTGGTTATTGATGACAGTTCTTCTAATTGACTCGACAAAACAATATTAGGAGTTTCATTGTGTGAAACCCTACCTAAAGCCAACCCTAGAGTAAGGGGGTCGGGATACATATCATATCATTTTGCATGAATATATATATATTTTTGAATGATTTTATGTGCTTTAGAATTATGATTTATAGGCTAAAAGGCTTAGTTATGCTTTTTAAGTAGGAAATGTAAAATAGTAATTTTGCTTGAGGTCAAGATAGGAAGATAGCTTGAGGATTAAATAGGAAGAATATTTGAGAGAGAAAATAAGAACAAAAGTTGTTGTGGTTTAGTGGTTAGAGCTTTGGAATTAATCTCTAAGGTCATTAGTTCAAATCCTATCATTTAAGTTTTATCATGATTATTTGAATTTAAGGTTGGATTTTCATCTCTTGCATTCCATAAATAAAAATAGGAGTGTTGTCCTAGGGGAGATATGAAGAGAATGTCATAATCCTATTCTTATGTCCTAAAAGGAATTCTTGAATGACTCATGTCCTTTTATTCCCTAGCTTACCCTAACCTCTTCACCAATTAAATTTCTTCAAAATTTATCAAAATCCATATTTTTAATTCCAAAAAATTTAGCAAGGATTCTTAGCCTTTGAATTTCGAAAATGATTCTTAGAGGTTGGAGATTTGACTAAAAATAGGGAAAGAGTTAAGGAAGGTTCCCAAGAGAAATTAATCTCCATGGTTAAGCCTTCAAACTCCACTCCATAGTGTTCATATCCTCCATGAAAGAAATCTAAAATTTTTCCAAATTCTTGAGCGGCTTAACCTTCGAAAATCTCATCCACCTATCTTACTCAATTGCTGCCAGAAAAATGGCCAATTTATTCATCTTGAAGACTAGAATTCTTGTGCAAAAATCGGATTGCACAAAACTGCACAAACCAAGAAAAAATTCTGGGCAATTTCACCGCATGGCAACCTGAAATCAAAGCTGTTTCTACTGCCTTCAAACTAGTAAATTACCTATGCTTTTCCTCCATAAAGAAGGCTGGAAACGAGCCTTAAAGGACCCTCAAACACCTCTCCAAACCCTTTGCAAATCATCTAGACTATTGCAGAAAAAACTACATAGAAAATTCTACAACCATTTGAAAAAAAAAAAAAAATCTAGCCTTGTTCTCTCCAAGCCTTGTCCGAAAACCACCCTCAAATCTCTGTAAGTTAATCCTTGTTCAGCCATGAACTGAAGACCATTACCCCTCTATTGACCTTGCACAACTAGACTCCATAACTCAAATCAAACTTCCATTTAAATTTCAAAATTTCCAGCATTTGCTGCATGGAAACACCATTGGATTAAGCTTCATAACTAGAAATTCTTCTACCATTGGACTCAGAAATTCAGCCAACCTTATAGTTCTCTTAACCCTCATTCATTTCAGCAAAACACAGCAAACCAGTCGGCCATATGCAACTCCAAGAAACCTCCATCAATCAAACACCATTAACATATCTTCCACCTCAAAACACTCTTTAAATTTCTCCATTTGAATTTCAAACAACCAAAATTTTCTCTTCCTCCCTAAATCGAAAACCAAAATCCCTGAACTCCCTCAATCATTCGGCTAATCCTCTTCAGAAAATTCGTCCAGCATTCCCCTCTAATCCTCTCCATTTTCACAAAGAACAACAAGAACATACACTACCTTTCTTCAAGCCAAAGACCACTCTAAACACCTCCAATCCCTCTCAAAAACTCCAGAACACGCCTACATACTCCCTAGAATCCAGTTCTATAATTCATAACATTAAATCTCGAAAACAAAAATTTGCAATCGGATCAAAACCATATTTTTCCTTGAAGTCTCAAGAACATCATCAAGGTAACCAAGAACAACTTTTGTTCATCTTCTCCCCTTCAACCTTTAACATGTCATACTAATGCACACACACACACACACACACACACACTCTCTCTCTCTCTCTCTCTCTCTCTCTCTCTCTCTCTCTCTCTCTCTACCGAAATGGTTGCTACAACCATGGCTGTTTTCTTTCCCCTTTCTTAGACAATTCAAGACTCTCAAGTGCGTGGATCTTCTTAAATCTTCATCGAGATAGTCATCAACCAAGTATTTCTCTTTAACCTTTCTTTTGAATTCTAGATTTATGTCTCTTAGATGTTGATAGAGAGGATAGAATATGAATAGGGGATTGAGTATATGCATATGTATGACGGGGTTGAGATTGGAGCATGAGAATGATTGATCATGATTAAACTTTGAGAAATTCCTTGAGAATTGATGTATGCTCTCCATGTCTTAAGAGATTATGAATGTTTAAGCATGCTAGATGTTATATCACCTTTGGTGAATAGGATATTATGGCCTTATTTTCATTGAAGCTGTAAGTTTGATTATGCTTAGTAGAGATTTGACCATGTGATAGTAGGATGGATTTAAGCCTTGTTCATGAATAGAATAGTTTGTTGATTGATACTAGAGTATATGTTCATGATTCTTGTTAGCAATAGGAAAATTATGATCATGACCTTGTTGATCCTAGGCTATTTTGATTAGCAAATTTTATTACCCTAATTAAAATTATTACTATGTTTTTTCTCCAAAGATTTCAAAATTCTTAGGAAGTTTTGGAAATGGAATATTCAATGAGATAGAGATATTTTACTAGTCAAATAAATGATATCTTTTATTAAAAATAATATATATGTATTTATATATAATAATAATAATAAATAAAACCTTTTATATAAATAATAATAATAAATAAAATATTAATGACCTTGTAGAATATTATTTATATTTATTTATTAATCAAAATTTAATAAAATTTATTTATTATTAATTTTAATATGTATTGATTATTAGTTAAGAGAGTAGTAATAATGTATTTTACTATTTAAGAATTACCATATTTTAATATCACCTAGGACTTAGGATTCTTTATCAATTAAACCCTAGTTTATTTATTAATATCATCACTCAATATTTATTATTTGAACCTATAAGTTATTAGTAATTATTTTACAAACCCTAGTTATTTTAATTTATCAAGCTAGACTTATTTTATAAAATCTTTTATCATCTAGCCTTAAAGCTTAAGACATTAGGGTCATGATTGTAATAAGTTGAACTAGGATTATTTATGTAAGCAAATATAGCTTGAGTATAACCATATGACTTGTGTTTACCCCAAGCGGGGTTAGGTCAGCTTTGGAAGATTTGTGAATTTGATCAAGCAAAAGATCAGGTTGTTGGATTGTATGACCTCTTAGACTAGGTTTCTGATGTAAAATCGAATTATTTAGTAAAAGAATTTATTTTCAGAAATTGTTTGTGAATTTACTTTTTGTTTGTGCACGATTTTCATTTGGAACAGACCCATTGTGTTTAAATAAGTGATCCATGTGAATGGTGGTCTTTCACAGTAAGGTATGGATCACGGGTTATTTAACACATAAACATTTGTTCTTAACCTATTGATGAGACTGGGAACCTCATCATGTTTAGGTTATTATGTTATGAATTCCAAATGGGGAATGGCTTACCTTTAGCCAGTGGGTAGTCCACTCACTTCATGACATAAGCGTATTTCGAATACGTAGAACAGGACCTGTGGTAGTGGTTTCTCAAAGTAGTATATGGTAAAAACCTAGACTACTACCGCTACAACGTGGACTAGTACTCTACGACTTGAGTATGAGTTGGTGGTCTAGCGAAGCTGGAAGCATATACTTTGATTTGCTGTAGTTGAGGTTCTATCATAGGGCCAATATACTTGCATGTTGGGTATGTGTGACTAGTTAGTTAAGACAAACTTATGCAAGATAGTTTCTGCACTATATCGCCCCTTGTGGTTGTCCGAATGGTCTAAATTATCCAGGGCCCTGGGAAACATGACTTGGATGTTTGCTTTAGGGTAGCTCCCTTGGAAAGCGGAAACACTCTAGGAAGTCGTGGATCATTGGACTAGAAGCCTAAGGATGGTAGATGTCATTTAGGGGGGTGTTAGTACACTTCTTCCTCTCTAAATGTACGGCGATGTGTAGAGGGGTATTTTAGTCATTTCACCTGTAGGTCGGAGACTTTGCGAATGCAGCATTGTCCTTGGGGTAAATATTTCCTTATGGTGATATTAGGAAATATTTAAAATGCAAAATACAGCTATTTAAATAGTAGGGGTATTTTGGTCATTTTAGCAGCCAAGGCGATGTGTCTTTTTGGTCCTCGGGATAGCCCGTAAGTCCTAACTATTTTTGGGTTGAGGAATTGGTCTCAGTTGAAGAGGATTTTATTTTATTTTGTTTTATTTTATTTTATTCAGGAAGTCTAATTTATTATTGGACTGGAATAAAATAAATAAATAAATAAATAAAATAGGAGTTGAGAGAAATTAACTATCTAGTTTATTTGGTTAATTAATTATTCAAGGCCTAGGTCCAGTATGAATAATTAAGAAATTAACCTGGGCTTAAACTAGGGGAAATAATTAATGTTTAATTATTTATTGGGTTATTTATGTAGGCCCAAGAAATAAATAATTAAAGATTAATTATTATGGTTCATTTGGGCTCATTAATTATTTATTAGGTTACTTATGTAAGCCCAGAAAATAAATAATTAATATTTATTATTTTGGGCCTTTTGGGTCCAAGAAAAATAATAAATATTTATCTGGCCCAATAGCTTGGACCTTAGGGTTTTTTCCAGATACGGTTAAGAGGAGTTTAAGGTAAGGCCAAACTGTTTCTCAGGATAACATCCGGGTATTTTGAAATCCCGGGGAGATGTTTATTAGAGATTGAGAGACCTAGTTTAGGCTAAATATAAAAACAACTCTTTGAAAAGGAAAAACCCTAATTTTTCCTTTCCCAAGCCACACACTCACGTGGGTCTCTCTCTCTCAAGGTCTCTCTCCTTCTTCTTGTTTTTCTCTTGTTCTTTGCTAATCAATAGCGAAAGAACTAAGGAGTTTTGAGATCGTTCCTCTTCACCATAGTGTTCACCAACTAGAGGTTAGGTTGAGGAATATCCCGAGAGCTGGAGAGCTAAGCGTTAATGCAAACAAGGCGGAGTAGAAGGCTAGCGGGTGTTCAACCGGAAGCTTTTTCAAGTGGACAAAGCGAGGCGATTCCAGTCGTTCAATCTGCTCTTACTTAACCTAGAAGGGTTAAGGAGCGCAAAGGTATGATCTTCACGCTTCCGCATGGCCTTTATGGCTCGCGTTTAATTTTTTTTTCTCTGTTTTTTTCCCGTCCATGGCTCCCCTGTTCTGCGTTTTCCTTCAAAGTGGTATCAGAGCCATTGGTTTTGATCAATATAGGGAGCATGGTAGTTAATAAAATGGAGAAGATGATTATACCTGTGATCCTTCGCTGTTTTGGTATGGGATAGGCTTGATGTAAGCTTCACAGTGGAAGCATAGGATCTTTGTAAATATTTTTGGCTTTGATGTTTTAATCGTGTAAACCCAATTTTAATGGGTATAGGCGGTTGGTGTTTTTGTTTTGGATGTTTTTTGTAAGTAAAAATGTCCAAAGAAGCCAAAGAAATAAGAAAGAAATCGAAAAAAGGAAGGTTCTGCAATTTCGCGCGCGGACAGTGGAAAAATGAAGAACATGACACTGTTCATAAGCCGCCGCGTGGAGCCGAGGCGCCGAGCCGAGCCGCTTCTGTTCTGTGAGTGGAGCCGTGCTTCTGGAGCCGCGAAGCCGAGCCAATTGGGAGGTGATTTGAGCCGAATTCAATTGCAAATTTTGCAATTGAATTCGTTTGGCTTTCGGGTTCGCGCGCGGGTCAGAGGAGATCCAACCGGGGCAGCTCGCGGGCTGAATCGCAGGTTGGCAGCAGAGGAGAACCAGGCGCGGGTCGCGGGCGCGGGCGAAGTCCACGGGTCGTGGCTGGCGTGCGATCTGGTGCGGCGCGGTGCATTGTGGCTGCGGTGGACCACAGGCCACGCGGGCGTGGATCCGGTGCGGCGCGGTGCAGTGGACCACCAGAGTTTTTTCTGCAATTTTTTTTTATTTTTTTTCCTTTTTCGTTGTGGGTCCCATACCAGGCGAAGTTAATATTTTTGCAATATTTATATTCTAGGAATATATTTGCATGAAAAATATTAGTAAGGGATTTTAGGATTAAACAAGATCATTAATTAATTAATTAATTAATGTGTTTAATTCTATTATTTGGGCACTTAGGTTTAAAAAATAGAAAAGCATGAAAACGTTTATTGTTTTCTAGCATGCTATTTTTTTATGTACCTATGTGTGCTTTTCTCAAAGACCAAAGTCTTTGGGAACTTTTTGTTTGGGCAAGAAAAAATATTTTTCTTTAAAAACTAAATGGTTATTTTAATTGGTACAAAAATTAATCCTTAAATATTTTCTCAAAGGATTTAATCATTGATATAGAAAGTATATTGGATTTAGATATTTTTGTAAATTAAAATGGAGAGCCATTTTGTTTTGTTTTGGACTAGAAAAATGATTTTGTCAAATAAACTTGAGACCAAAGTCTCTAGAAAGTTTTAATTGGAAAATTTTTGAAATCATTAAGTTTTAACTTATATAAAATTAGTCCATGGAGGAAATCTCTCAAAGGATATATGCCTTGACATAGAGATTTTATTGGACTTAGATATTTTATTTTTGAGTTAAGAAAAACTTAATGGAAATTTCAAAAGGATATTTTCCAGAAAACCTTTATTTTAAAAGATTAAGTGGGAGAGGGGTTCCAACGGCCCCACGGCTTCCATCACGGTCCTCATTAGAGATCGTGGATCCCCTCGCGTCACCCTGGGAGTGAACCCGTATAGGATGGGGATACCACAAGAATCTAGATCTAATGGAAGGATGTAATTAATAACCCGGGGCACGTACTATGATCGGCCAGCCCACGTTGGAGGTTATAGTGCGAGGTATGTCCATAGGAAATGAGAGGAAATGGTCATCCCACGATGGAGTTATTCTCTAGACCATTACCTAGAAGGGAAATTAATTTGTGGTGGTTAATACACTTAGCTTAGGAAACTGTTAATCTTCCCAAGAAGCTATGTCAGTTTTCCTAAGAGCCAAATTATTTTCAGTGCACAAATTTCATTTTGTTTTCACAAACTAATTTCTTTCTTTTATTTTCGATTTTCAGAAATGGTGGGAGGTTCTTCTAGTCCATTGGCCGTTATTCTTAGGGAGAATAAGTTAACGGGTCCAAACTATGTGGACTGGAAAAGGAACCTGGACATAATACTCACAGCCGAGGAGTATAAGTATGTCCTTTACGAAACCTGCCCTGTTATCGGGGAGGGTTCCACCGCTGAAGAGCGAGAGGCTGAAAAGGCATGGAAGAAAGCTAACGAAATGGCACGTTGCTATATGTTAGCTTCCATGTCTAATGTGCTCCAATCAAAACACGAGCACATGGCTTCTGCATATGACATAAGTCAATCATTGGCAACTATGTTCGCGGACAAGAGCCGGCCCGCAAGGTAGGAGGCTCTTCGAACAATTGTAAACACTAAGATGGCTGAGGGAGCATCAGTCCGAGAGCATATGCTCAAGATGATTGCTACTTTCGAGGAGGCAGAAATCTTAGGGGCTGTCATTGACCCCGAGAGCCAAGTGTTGGGATTCGTGGACTCCTAAACGCGGAAAACATCTACGAATCCCCCCCGAGGACCCAAGTAAACGATTAAGAAGATCTAAGCTCTAAGAATTACCTCTGGTTGCTGTAATCGAAATCCTTCGATTCTGGTTGCGTTGTTGTACGTTCAACCCGAACAATCACCAGACGCTGCAATATGCGAACGTCCTCTATCGGATACACACCGCGAACTCACTCGATACCCGGGGAGTGCTAGCGCCTAGGGTTTGAGAGGTTTTTTTTTTTCTCTGGTAGAGAATGGGACGAATGTTCTCAACCGAAAAATTGGACTATTGAAAAGACGGCTAGGGTTTTCTTAAAAAAACCCTCGAACCTCTTAGAGTTCAACCCTAATAATATCTTATCATATTCTAATTTAAATTCAAATTAAATTAAAATTGATATGATAAGATTCTGCCATTATCTCGGTAATTTAACTAATTATTTTACCGAGTCAGATTCTTATAATCTGGATATCATCCAGATTCATCGAACCTGGTCACCAGAAAAATAACCTAATAAGTTCGCTTATTGTGTGACCCTATAGGTTCATTTAACACTGGCAGTGTGCCTAAATCATATTTAAATGGCCCACAAGTTCTAAGCGGTTTCTAGAAAAACATTATAACTATCCAGGTTAAATGAAGATCGGTGATCTCTTTGAACCAAACCATAATTTTATATTTAGTCCTTTTGTCACACGATATCCAGATTAAGCATAAGGCACGGAGCATGTCATCCTTATTAAGCTTAATCAATTATTTCTTAATTTCATAGTAGACTGTTCAAACAAATGATATCAATATCTTAGATTGATATATTTGAGCATGGCCATGCATTTTTAACAGTCTAACTTATCAAGGGGCCCATGGATATCTCTCCCATAACTGAGAGGGACAAATTCCTTCACAATCAATCATATTCCTCTCCTTGATTTATTCTATATCCAACAGTAGTCTAATTTATTATCTGGTTAAAAACAACTTTAGACAATGTCAAAATATAGAATTTATCAAGTAAGAAACTATGATGAATTTAGGTTGAAGGACTTTCAATATTATTATGGCTAGAAAGTACTTATGACATATTCCATGAAGTACTCTCACAGTGGGTCATGTCCAATACAATGTTCTCTAACATTTATTTATGTCTTGACTCGATATCACAAATATCCATGGCCAGTAAAACATAGCCATCAAGTCACAAACATACTAATCTTAATTTATTATTATTCCAATAATAACAATCGATCGGAGACGAGTTTTAGAATAGTAATTGTATTCATTGTAGGGTTTTACTATCAAGTCACGTACTTGATGACCAACAAAACAAAACTCACTATTCATGGAAAGGAAAGCCTCATATTATTATATAAAACATAATGACAATTGTATAAGTACAAATTGACTCTAGGGCATATCCCTAACACCAAGTGGACATGGTTCTCGAATCTCTACCGGGCTCTTTCACTCAGTTCAAGTTAAACTATAACATGAACAAGTTGAACATGAGTTTGACTGAACTGATGAAGGAGCTCCGGATGGTGGAGAAGGTCATGAAGCCGCGAGTCTAAGGCCATGATTGCTAAGGCCTCTTCTTCAAGAACTGGGCTTAAGCCTAGAAAGTTCAAGAGGAAGAAGAGGAATGCAGCAGCCCAGCCCAAGAACCAGCTCAAGGACAAACCAAAGGGCAAGTGCTTCAAGTGTGGAAAGAAGGGACACTGGAAAAAGAGTGTCCAGATCTTCGAGCCAAGAAAAACCCCACAGGTAATGTTTACTATCTAGAGTCCATATCAATGGTAGGATCAACTTCCACATGGATTGTTGATTCAGGAGCCATCGATCATATCCGTAACTCCTTGCGGGGGTTTAGGAAGATAAGAAGACTCAAGAAGGGCGAACATGGGCTTCGAGTGGGTAATGGAGCACAAGTCCGGACCCTTGCGAGTGGGAGAGCTGGATCTTATTTTTTATTGTAATAAGATAGTGGTTTTAAAAGACATTTTATATGTACCTGGTTTTCGTCGAATTTGATTTCGAGTTGCAAAACTTATTAATCAAGGATATTACGTATCTTTCCATTCCGGTATTTCTATCGGTAGAGATGGAGAAATTTTATGTACTTGGGCACATGTATGGAAATTTGTTCTTTTTAAACCCTATTAACAACCAATCAAATAACGCTCGATCCGAACCTTTAACTAAGAAGAGAAAGACCAATATCAATGATTCATACCTTTGGCACTCGAGGTTGGGTCATATTAACTCAACCAGGATTCGGAGGCTAATCCATGATGGGCCTTTGGGCTCATTGAGATTGAAAAGTTGGCCTCAGTGTGAATCCTGCCTGATGGGAAAAATGACCAAAAGGTCTTTTACACCAAAGGCGGATAGAGCCAAGGAGGTGTTGAGTCTTGTTCACACTAATGTGTGCGGTCCATTGTCTACACCAGCTAGGGGAGGTTTTGAGTACTTCATCACGTTCACGGATGATTGTACGAGGTATGGTTACATTTACACGATGAGACGCAAGTCGACTCTTTTGACAAGTTCAAAGAGTTTAAGGGTGAAGTGGAGCGTCGGACGAGTAAATTAATCAAAACCTTACGATCGGATCGTGGTGGAGAGTACCTCCTAGGTGAATTCAAGAACTACATGGTACATCATGGGATAGTATCCCAGCTCTCTGCGCCGGGAACCCCCCAGCAGAACGGAGTAGCTAAGAGAAGGAACAGGACGTTGATGGAAATGGTCCGAAGCATGATGTCTCATGCTACTCTTCCAGTGTTCTTTTGGGGATATGCCCTGGAAACAGCGGCATATATTCTGAACTTGGTGCCTTCCAAGTCAGTACCTAGGACTCCCTATGAGATGTGGACTGGGCGTAAGCCAAGTCTGAATCATCTCAGGAGTTGGGGGTGTCCAGATTATGTACTGATCAAGAGAGACAAGTTGGAACCAAGATCAGAATTATGCTATTTTGTTGGGTATCCAAAAGGGACAAAAGGAGGCTACTTTTATCATCCTAAGGAGCAGAAGGTACTAGTCAGTACCAATGCTAGATACTTGGAAGATGATCAAAGTACTTCCACTAAAGGTTCAACGAGGCTGGAACTGCAGGAGAAGTTATCTATGGAATCAACTTCTACTGATCCGATTTTGGAACAAGAAGAGGCACAGCCTCAAGAGCCTGTACAAATGGAGCCTCGTCGTAGTGGGAGAGTGTCTAGGGTTCCGGATAGATGGACTGGAGAAGCCTTGGAGCTGGTTTCCGACCATCAGGAACAAGACCCCGCTAGATACGAGGAGGATATTGCTGATGCCGATGCAAATCTGTGGTATGAAGCAATAAAAGCCGAGATTGAGTCTATGTACCTCAATCAGGTTTGGGATCTTGTAGCTTCACCTGAATGGATAAAACCCATTGGGTGCAAGTGGGTATACAAGAGGAAGAGAGGAGCGGATGGGAAGGTGGAAACCTTCAAAGCTAGGCTTGTGGCGAAAGGGTATACTCAGAAAGAATGTATCGACTATGAGGAAACCTTTTCCCCGGTAGCCATGCTTAAATCCATTCGCATCCTCCTTGCCATCGCCTGTCACTATGACTACGAGATATGGCAAAAAAATGGATGTCAAGACGGCATTCTTGAATGGCATCTTAGCGAAGACATCTATATGTCCCAACCGGAAGGCTTCATTGCTGAAGGCCAGGAACACATGGTTTGCAAGCTTAAGAAGTCCATTTATGGACTTAAGCAGGCATCAAGAGCATGGAACATTCGTTTTGATGAGGCTGTAAAGTCTTATGGTTTTATTCAAAACGAAGAGTAACCATGCGTGTACAGGAAACTTGATGGCATCAATGTGGTTTTTCTTGTCTCGTATGTGGATGACATTCTACTCATTGGAAATGATGTAGGGACATTGTCATCTACAAAGGTTTGGCTGTCTAGTCAATTCGGTATGAAGGACTTGGGAGAAGCCGGCTACATTCTCGGGATTAGGCTTCTTAGAAATAGGAAGCGAGAGAATGTTAGGATTATCCCAAGCGACATACATTGACAAGATGCTGGCCAAGTACGACAAGGACTCATGCAAGGGAGCTCTAATCCCATGCGGACATGGGTTGTCATTTTCTTCGAAGGACTTGTCCTAAGTCTCAAGAAGAAAATGACGAGAATGAGTAGGATTCCCTACGCTTCGGATGTGGGAAGTCTCATGTACGCTATCTTGTGTACTAGGCCGGATATCCGCTTTGCCGTGGGCTTAGTTAGCGAGATATCGGTCAAACCCGGGGAAGGTTCATTGGTAAGTCTGTAAAGCATATTCTCAAGTACCTCAAGGGAACGAGAGATTATATCTTGGTTTACTGGGCGATGATTTGGTTCCTACGGGATACACGGACTCGGACTTCTAGGCGGATAAGGATGAGAGAAAATCCACTGGTGGATATGTCTTCACCTTGTACGGAGGAGCAATTTCATGGAGAAGTATCAAGCAATCTTGTATTGTCGACTCAACCATGGAAGGCGAGTATGTGGCGGCTTCGGAGGCGTCCAAGGAAGCGATGCGGCTCCGAAAGTTTCTTTCGGAACTTGGAGTCGTACCACATATGGATAGGCCGGTTGTGATGTATTGCGACAACACTTGGAGCGGTGTCGCAATCTAAGGAGCCTCGGAACCACAAGAAGGGGAAACACATCGAGAGGAAGTACCACCGATCCGGGATTTCATCCGAGAGACGGGAAGTCGTGGTGGAGCATATTACCTCGAGAAAACAATCTAGCAGACCCATTAACCAAGCCTTTGGCTGAGAGAGTCTTCAAGAGACACTTAGACGCCATAGGGATGGGCACCTATGGACTTACCTAGTCTTAGATTGCAAGTGGGAGATTGTTGGATTGTATGCCCTCTTAGACTAGGTTTTTGATGTAAAATCGAATTATTTAATAAAAGAATTTATTTTCAGAAATTGTTTGTGAATTTACTTTTTGTTTGTGCACGATTTTCGTTTGGAACAGACCCATTGTGTTTAAATAAGTGATCCATGTGAATGGTGGTCTTTCACAGTAAGGTATGGATCACGGGTTATTTAACACATAAACATTTGTTCTTAACCTATTGATGAGACTGGGAATCTCATCATGTTTAGGTTATTATGTTATGAATTCCAAATGGGGAATGGCTTACCTTTAGCCAGTGGGTAGTCCACTCACTTCATGACATAAGCGTATTTCGAATACGTAGAACAGGACCTGTGGTAGTGGTTTCTCAAAGTACTCTATGGTAGAAACCTAGACTACTACCGCTACAGCGTGGACTAGTACTCTACGACTTGAGTATGAGTTGGTGGTCTAGCGAAGTTGGAAGCATATACTTTGATTTGCTGTAGTTGAGGTTCTATCATAGGGCCAATATACTTGCATGTTGGGTATGTGTGACTAGTTAGTTAAGACAGGACTTATGCAAGATAGTTTACGCACTATATCGCCCCTTGTGGTTGTCAGAATGGTCTAAATTATCCAGGGCCCTGGGAAACATGACTTGGATGTTTGCTTTAGGGTAGCTCCCTTGGCAAGCGGAAACACTCCAGGAAGTCGTGGATCATTGGACTAGAAGCCTAAGGATGGTAGATGTCATTTAGGGGGGTGTTAGTACACTTCTTCCTCTCTAAATGTACGGCGATGTGTAGAAGGGTATTTTAGTCATTTCACCTGTAGGTCGGAGACTTTGCGAATGCAGCATTGTCCTTGGGGTAAATATTTCCTTATGGTGATATTAGGAAATATTTAAAATGCAAAATACAGCTATTTATATAGCAGGGGTATTTTGGTCATTTTAGCAGCCAAGGCGATGTGTCTTTTTGGTCCTCGGGATAGCCCGTAAGTCCTAACTATTTTTGGGTTGAGGAATTGGTCTCGGTTGAAGAGGATTTTATTTTATTTTGTTTTATTTTATTTTATTCAGGAAGTCTAATTTATTATTGGATTGGAATAAAATAAATAAATAAATAAAATAGGAGTTGAGAGAAATTAATTATCTAGTTTATTTGGTTAATTAATTATTCAGGGCCTAGGTCCAGTATGAATAATTAAGAAATTAACCTGGGCTTAAACTAGGGGAAATAAATAATGTTTAATTATTTATTGGGTTATTTATGTAGGCCCAAGAAATAAATAATTAAAGATTAATTATTATGGTTCATTTGGGCTCATTAATTATTTATTGGGTTACTTATGTAAGCCCAGAAAATAAATAATTAATATTTATTATTTTGGGCCTTTTGGGTCCAAGAAAAATAATAAATATTTATCTGGCCCAATAGCTTGGACCTTAGGGTTTTTTCCAGATACGGTTAAGAGGAGTTTAAGGTAAGGCCAAACTGTTTCTCAGGATAACATCCGGGTATTTTGAAATCCCGGGGAGATGTTTATCAGAGATTGAGAGACCTAGTTTAGGCTAAATATAAAAACAACTCTTTGAAAAGGAAAAATCCTAATTTTTCCTTTCCCAAGCCACACACTCACGTGGGTCTCTCTCTCTCAAGGTCTGTCTCCTTCTTTTTGTTTTTCTCTTGTTCTTTGCTAATCAATAGCGAAAGAACTAAGGAGTTTTGAGATCGTTCCTCTTCACCATAGTGTTCACCAACTAGAGGTTAGGTTGAGGAATATCCCGAGAGCTGGAGAGCTAAGCGTTAATGCAAACAAGGCGGAGTAGAAGGCTAGCGGGTGTTCAACCGGAAGCTTTTTCAAGTGGATAAAGCGAGGCGATTCCAGTCGTTCAATCCGCTCTTACTCAACCTAGAAGGGTTAGGGAGCGCAAAGGTATGATCTTCACGCTTCCGCATGGCCTTTATGGCTCGCGTTTAATTTTTTTTTCTCTGTTTTTTCTCGTCCATGGCTCCCCTGTTCTGCATTTTCCTTCACAGGTAAGCTCCTGCATAAACTTATTTGAAGACAAAAGGTTACTATGGCAAGCCAAATGCGATGTGTATGGACACTCATTTTGTAAAGGTAATTAGGGACTATTTCCTTTTTATTTCAGTCAAGCCAATCATTTGAAAATTTAAACAAGCAGTTTTTCACAAATACTAAACTCTTTCTAAAACTCAACTTTAACAAGAATTTTAGAAAGCCTTAATTATTATTTCCAAATAAAGCAATGTATTATCAGTTTTCTCCCAAGTGGGGCAATCAACGTTGAGTACTCAATAAGGGTAGACTATTAGGACTAGTCTTTGAAGGGTTAGGGTAAGTCTCTCAGTAGGTGGCCACCTCTGAGGGGTGAGTCCTTCCCGAATAGGATGTCAGTCCAGTAGGTCATGCCGGTCCGAACTAGCAAGTTTCATTCATGTGGAATGTGTGTTTCCGGAGTGGACAACCAGTAAGTTTGGGTGTGGAGAAGGAGGAGTATATCACCTGGTAGGCCGTACACCTACCTTTTGTCAGTCTGCACAAAGTGTGGCATTCTGACCGTATATGGTCATAGGGCCCAACTTGTGGTAACCCATGGCTACCCATTTGAGTAGTTGTATTTATTGTGCACATGTATGGTTTGAAAAGCAAAACGCCACTCTTTATTTTTAACATTATTTAATGCTAGCCAACTCTTTCTCTTATGCAATTTTTACAATTTGCATACATGAATTGTTTTACCTGAAACACTCAAAGCACACACGAGCTTACTGAGATTTTTATCTCATCATCTTTTATGCCATGTTTTTAGGTCGATCCTGCTGTGGAGATGAGTAGCTAGATTTGTTGCCTGCTTTGAAGACTTTATATTAGTCATTTTTATTTATTATTTTTTTTGCTGTTTTGAGAGACGATAGTAATCAATTTATTTTGGATTTGTTCCTAAATTTTTGGGTTGTAATAAGTTCAATTTGAAAGTATTGCTTTTATTTCCTTCTATGTGAACTAGTTATAAAGACCCCTCATCTTTTGGACAGGGTGACATCCCCAACCCTATTGGGCCTAGGTAGTGGGGTGTTACACATTGCATTGATTTTCATAATTGTAAAATCTTAATGGATTTGCGACGGTTGAAGTTAAGATTATAGAACTAAGTGATCAAAGCTTAAGTTGATTTTGCCTTGACATAGGGTCATTAGCTAATTTCATGTTTTTAAGGAATTGAGATTCATGTATGTTTTGGTTAGGATGTCTTGATTGACAAATCTACTAATGGAATCAAAATATCTAATGATTGTAATACCCCATATAAGACCACCTTTAGTAAGTGGGGAAAAGTCATGCATGTCATATTGAGTTATACCGCATTTGATAATTTGAATTATTTTCCATGAAAATATTGGTTGTGGATTACATGAATTAATTTATTCTTGATGTAGTTGGATTGCTTGAGCTTTCATTTATTGAGGAAAGTTTATTAGAAAAAGGGGTAAAGCAAGTGGGAAGAAATCAAGGGAGTTGTTAGGAGAATATTTAGAAAGAAAATGTAACTTGGTGGATAAAGCTTGGCATTTAAACCTTGACGTGCTTGAGTTTGAATCCTAGCTATTTTCAATAATTTTCATTCTCTTATTTTCTTTCCTCCTTCCCTAATTTTTCCCTAGCTTGGCTAAAATCCCTAGGAGAATAGCCACTAGGAAATTAATTTCCTAAGAAGAGGAAAATAAATTAGGAGAGTTATCTATTTGAAAATTATTTTATAAAATATTTGAGAACAAATTAAATTTTAGTTTCTAATATCTTATCATAATCTTTTAGAGAATTTTAAAGATTACTAATGTAGATTTTCTTTTAGTAATATCTAAATAATATACTAGTAGAGAAAAATATATATAAGAAAGTATATAGGTATTATTTTCGAGGAAATAAATTTCCTTATTTTATCTTCTTTCAAATAATATTTTTATTTATGGAAATAAAAAGCTTAGAGGTGAATTTAAATGACATAATTATCTCTTGGATAAGAGGATGATTTTCGAAAATTTAGGAAGGAAAAGGAAGAAGAATTCGGTAGCTTCAAGGAAGTAGGAAACCAGAATTTTCTCTCAATATAACTATTTATTAGCTATTTAAAAATCACCCAAATTAAAATAGGGAATTATATAAATTATTTCCTAAATAGATAACCCAGTTTCCTCACCAAATATTCTAGAAAATTGCATTAAAGCTGCCGCCACCCTTGGAGCAAGTATAATCCAAATCAAACTCTCTAAAACCTAGTTAGGGTTGTCCAAGAAAACCTTAACCAACTAGGATTTTGTTTTAGCCAAAAGAATAACATAATTTTCCCCTCAAATTCCTTCAGAATTTCAGCCAACAAACCAGCCTTATTCTGCACGAAATTCCTCAGCAAAAACTTGCACAGAAATTCTTCTATGTAGCAAGCAAAATACAGCTACACAAAGACTTCTTTTCCTTCTCTTGTTTTGCCACTTTAGAGACCAAACCCAACCAGCATTCTTCTCTCATTCTGTCCAGATTTTTCCTCACTGTTTTTCCAGAATTTCAGCCACCCTTAGCTTCACAAACACAGCAGTAATCAACCCTAATTTCCTTGCAAAATTTCGGCAGCCATAGAGACACCCAAAGCTGAACAATTATCTCTTGTGATCAAGAAACCCTAGCAAAACCAAAACTTCTTTAAACACCTAAACCTAAAACCCTAGCCTTTTCTATACAGCAAACCACGAAAATCTCCACCCTTTCAGCCCCTCAAACTCACCAAAAAACCAGCATTCAACCAGCTCCAAAATTCGGCCAGCTTATTCCAAGAACAAAACCAAAACCGAATCTCTCTACAAGGTAATTGATCTTCAACCCCTACTCTCTTCTTTTCCTTTTCTCTTCCTTAAATCACGTCCATAAGGGACTGTTTTTACCTATTCTTTGGTGAGACTTGATCAAGGGCATCCAAGCTAACTAAACTCTTCAACTATTGATCAAACTCAAGCTAGTCAACAAGGAGTTACCGTAATTTAAGCCTAAATCGTTAAGAGGTAATCAAAATCCTATCTTTATTGATTGAAATGGTCTTAAACTTCAAAATATTGACTTAAGGATGTCTATGGAGTCTAGTATGAAAGCATGAATATATTAGATTGATAATCATGTTGAGAAAAGCCATAAACAAAGCATGTATGAGATAAGACATTGATATATCTTGTCATGATGAATCTAGATCCATGCTAAATAGACAAAAGATGAGATCTTTTAATGTTTATGGGGCTATTTATGATGATTTTATGTTAGTTTAATATGAAAGATGTCATGTGATGAATTGATCTAGATCAATGCATGGTTATGATCAATAGAATAGTAAAGGAAAATTATTCATGTGATCTATTGAATTAAATACCATGGATGAAAGGGGTAGATAATGAAATCATGGAGAGTCATGTTGTATGAAATAATGGATGGAACAATTGAATCCTAATTGTGGGATTATTTACTTTAGATAAGGAATGAGTGGAAAGTAGAGCAATCGATTGAGTGGAATTTGGCTGTGATTTATCCAAGTAAGTCCCTGCATAACTGTTTTGATAAATGTTACTTGTTTGCAAGCAATTTTTACAATGTTATTTGGAATTGATGTCAATATAATGTTTTGACACAAGGATTGAGCCTTGACTAAAAATGATGAGTTATATTAGATTATTATGATACTTGGATTGGAAACGTGGATGTTTTATTTTTAAAGAGAATTTACTAAATTTTATTTATTCAAACTCAAAAACGATTCTTACACTATTGTCAAACGATTTTGAAACTGCTGTTACAAAAATCACGTTTTGCAATCAAATTAATTAAAGACTTTTGAAAAAAGAAAAATGATTATGCCCCTAACCGGGGAGCGTTGAGTACTCAACGGGGGTAGGCTAGTAGTACTAGTTTCGAAGAGTAAGAGTGAGTCTTCTGGCAGGAGGCCACCTCCAGAAGATAAACTCAACTTAGAGAGACGACAGTACTACTTAGTCAGGCTGGTCCGAGCTAACATATTGGTTCATGTGGACATTGTTGATCCGGATTGGACAACCAAAATATTGGGTGTAGAGATGGAGGAATATCTCACCTAGTGGGTGAATTCCACACTACCCCTTTGTTGAAAGAATACATTGGGAGCTATCATAGTAGTAACCATGATATAGATTGTGTTACTATATTGTTGAATCATTTGCTAATCCCTATTTAATGAATTGTGAATGTGATAAAACAATGATTTATTGTGAATTATTTTGGATTGATTGAGCAAGGCTCCTTTATATGATTGTTATTGATGAGATTGGCTTGCAAACATGATTTTGTGGTTTTGATAAACTTGCATACATGAAATGGTTATAATTGACATTTACACACATAGAACTTACTGAGATGTCAATCTCACACCTTTTATATCATGATTTCAGGGGATTGCTTTCAGTGAGCGGGGCGAAGCTGGGGTTGAGTTCCAGTTCATTTATTTAGTTGTGTTTTGAGTTTATTTCAAGAGACGCTTGTTAGTTTTGATTTTTCAAACTTGTATAAGTTTTGCTTTCGAATTTAATGGAATTTTTCTTTTAATTTTATTTAGCAGTTTTCGTTTTATTTTATTCTTCATTATAAAGACCCCTGGTCCTTTGGACGGAGCGACATCCTACCCTATCTAGGTACCTAGGGTTTGGGGTGTTACAATGATGACCTTAATGCATATTTTGGTTATGTTAGCTTAATTAACAAATATGTTAATATGAATCAAAATATAGGATTCTATAGATTGACAAACGAAGTGGAATTTACCTAAGTAGATTCATGACTTGACAAACAATTGAATTTTACTTTATATTCCTTCATAATGCCAACAAAATAATTGGTTGTGATAAGTGTTAAATAATTCTTGTCATTCTTTTGAGAATAATTATTTAATTACATGTTTTTCACTCCAAAAGTGATTTATATATATATATATATATATATTATTTTTATTTTTATTTTTATTTCTTATCACTTTATTTCGATCAGTTAAATAATAAATGAAAAGTGATTAGTGTGTATTTGTTCATTTGAGGATCGATACTCATTAATTCCCTATAACTATGCTTGCAATGGGTATACTTACTTGTATGTGTATTTTGGGATTAATGTTTTAATTAAAACTTTACTAAGGGATGGATTTAAATTTGATGATTTTTATACACCCAAAATGTACACATCAACATGTTGGTGCCGTTGCCAGGGAACAATATCATGAAAGCTTGGATTACATTGATTTAGCCATGTAAATATGTAAATAGGTAGATACATGTTGATAAGTGCTATCTTGTCTTTGTATGTTTGTATATATTGTATATTTGGTTATTTAAAATTTACCTACCTATTGTTAATGTAAAATATATGCACTCATTGTATTTTTAATTTGATTATTTTTACGTCTATAATTTTGAGTCAATACTAATTCTTTTTATTTTCAGGTTTAGACTTTTGCTGACATGACATTTTAGACGAACTGAATTTAGTTTATTTAATTTTAATTTTTTTATTTATTTATATTTTTTTTATTTTAGTGCAATGTTTAATTTATGCATTCTTATTTTACATTTATTGTGCCCATGCATTCACTTAGGATTAATTTTAAATTATGCTTTTCTTTTGTTTTTAGATTAAAAGATTTTTTTTTATTTTGTTTTGTCTTGTTTTCTTTCAATTCCTCCTTAGTCTTTTACTTGTGTGTTTGTTTTTCTTTTTGTAGGCTTATGTCGCTAGCAATAATTCTTCCAACTTCTTAAAGGATGAACTTCTCTTTTCTTGGAGCTAATCCGCACTTGGGGAGTATTACTTAAACTTTCTCCCCCTTTATCATTTTTGGTCCCATTGGAGATGCTTTCTTGTGTTTATTTTTGGTCAATGAGGACATTGTCTAGTTTAAGTATGGAGGAGTGGTTTGGTGATATTCTTGGTCCAAGTTTTTATCAATTATCTTGATGTTTTATTATTGTTGAGTTACTTTGAAAAAATTTTGAAATTTGGACAACCATTTTGCCATCTTGAAAAAATTTCTTCGCAAATTTTGAAATTTGAAAGTTTGAAGATTTTGAGCTAAATTGAGTTTACTTGTCTATAATAGAATTATGATTTTCTTTTTGACTTTGGATATGATTTTGTCATTCATTATGATAGATTTTATTTAAAAAGGTTGTGCATTAAGTTTGATTTTGCTCAATCTTGAGAATTTTAGATCACCTTGGTTATATTTGGTATTTGAGGTTTGTTTTATTCTTTGAGTTTGAATGTGGATGATATGATGAAGTATGAGAAGAGTTGTTGACTAATTCTTGTATTATAGATTTAAAATTTGCTTGACTTTGAGTTTTCAATAAGGAATGTAAGGGAAAATAAATTTTGAGTGAAAAGGGAAAAAATGTGAGATGGAAAAAAATTGAGTTGAAAAAATGATATTATTTTTGAAAAAAAAAATAAAAATTGCTAAAAAGGGGGCCAATACGGTAAGTGGAAGAGAAGAAACAAAGAAGCATCACACTCTCTTGAGACTCTCTCGAAGGCAAGGAGGTAAGGAAAGAAAGAAAAGGAAAACTGCTGCAAAAATAATAAATGATGACTATAAGGGGGCCAATACGGTATGTGAAGATAAATCCATGTACTTAAGGCTATCAATTCCCAAAGTCATAGGAAAAAAAAAAGAAAAAAGAGTGGAGTGTTTTCCTTGTTTCACTAACTCGAGTTTTGTAAATTTGAGTTTATAATGCTTGAATTGGTTAAATGACTTGACTTGTATGGTTTATGTTATCTAAGTTTTTGCATGAGAAGTGGAAAAATTTTCTTGTACTAGATATAAGCTTGTTTAACTTAACTTTGATGGCCTTGGGATTATTTGATTTAATACATGAATTTACAAAGGTTTTTAAAGAGTGAATGAATGACAATTTTTTATCTAAGGTTGAAAAAAAAATTATGACTTTATTATTGATGAATATGAAAAGAAATAAATTATTTTGAGTGCTTTGTTTAAGTATTTACTTAAAGACAAGTAAAGATTCAAGTGTAGGGGTATATGATAGGAGCTAAAATCATCATTAATTCCTAGTTATTTTAGGTTAATTTGAGACACTTTTAATACAATAACTAGTCATATTCCTTCCTATTTGATATTTCACTTATAAAAATGCTTTTCTATAATGTTATGCAAAAATAGGTGAAGTTTGAAGTTAATTGTGTAATTTTTCAGTACAGACCCAGCCCCAGGCCTAGAAGATGAACCTAGCGCTGCTCATACACAGGAAGAACAAAGAAAAGCAGAAAAAAATTTATGGAACAAAGTAATTGGAAATTGGAAAGGAAAAGGAAATGATGGCTCACAGTGTGGCTCACGGCTTCACCAAAAGAACTAAAGCAACGAAGAAAAAGGAAGCAACGAATTCGGTGGGCCTAGGAAAGAAAAGCAAAAGAAGAAAAGGACAAACATTTATCATGCCCAAATGTATGTAAAGCTAAGCCACAGCTCGACTAAGCCGCGGCTCAGCAAGAGGGCAACTAAAAGAAGAAGAAAAGGAGATTTTGGTGGCTTGGGTGGTTTATGGCTTGGATGACCCGATGCAAGAAGAAAAGGAGATTTTGGTGGCTCACTTCATTGCTCGGCAGAATAAGCTTCATGGTTGGAGAGTTTCGTTGGCTCGAATAAGCCGATGCAAATTCAAAGAAAGGAGAAAGCTTATGTGTTGCTCAATTGAAGCCAATTTCAACATCCATTAAGTTCTTCAGTACATAGAACAAAAAGAGATTTCAAAGCTCAATTTCTTAAATTAAGGCGGTGGTCTTCCCTTATTATTTAGAATTTTATTAGGAAAATTATTATTCCATTTTAGTTTTAGATTTTTGGGCAATTACTTCTTCTTTACTTAGGATTCTTTTAGGAAATTTGTAAGCCTATAAATAAAGGCTATTTACGTAGGAAAAGGGGGGTGCACAATGTAGAGACTAGACATATTTTTAGAGTGCAACACTAATATTTTCTCTAGAGAAATTTCCGAAGGAGCATTGTTTTGGGAAAAGCTTTCATTAGAAATTGAAATGCTTGTCTATGAGTATTTATCTCTTTCTTTTGTTTTTTTTTCTTGAACAATGATGATTTTAATTCTTTAATTGTATTTAGATATTATTCTTGAATTTATGATTTTGAGTTAATTTAGTTCTTTGATTAATTAACTATTTTCTTTGGTATTTGATTACTTGATATCATTGGTTCTTGATGCGAGCTCTTCTAATTGACTCGACAAAACAATATTTGAAGTTTATTATTAAATATTAATGGATTTGAATAATAAAGTTAAGATTATAGGACTAAGTGATCAAATGTTAAGTTAATTTCGCCTTAAAATAGGGTCATTAACTAATTTCTGTTATAAAATTAGGGTAGTATTAGAATAAAATCTTCACACTACACACTAATAAAACTCTAACTATTTTGCACAAGAATTTCTCTCTTTCTCTTCTCTCACAATTTTCTCTAATCTTTCTTTCACTAACCTTTCTTTCACAAAATAATGGTGTATTACAAGCTTAGAGAATAGCTCTATTTATAGAGCTCTAATTAGTGGATTACATTATGGCATACATCATCTTCCACTAATCTTAATTAGTGGTGTCTCCACTAAATGGTGGACATCCATAAAAATCTTCTAATAATTCACATAAATCCATAATTAGTGGAGCCTCCACTAATTAATAAAGATTCCAATAATTCATAACACTCCCCCTTGGATGTCCATCCATTACATAAAGAATATACCTTGTTAAAACCTTACTAGATAAAAACCCAGTGGGAAAAAAAAATCTAGTGAAGGAAAAAGAGTACACTATTCTATATGTCTGTTTATTACTCCCCCTAATGAGATGATTCCTTTAAATCTTTAAACCGACGCATACCGATTTTATATCTCAACTTTTCAAATGTTGCAGTCGGTAAAGTCTTCGTGAAAATATCTGCGAGGTTATCACATGACCGAATTTGTAGCACATCAATTTCACCTTTCTTCTAGAGTTCATGAGTAAAGAAGAATTTTGGTGAAATATGTTTTGTCCGATCTCCTTTAATATATCCTCCTCGTAATTGAGCTATGCAAGCTGCATTGTCTTCATAAAGAGGAGTTGGAATACCTTTGATTGATGATAATCCACAACTTTCTCGGATATAATGAATCATGGATCTTAGCCATACACATTCTCGACTTGCTTTATGAATGGCTATAATTTCAGTATGATTTGAAGAAGTAGCTGCTATAGATTGTTTCGTAGAACGCCATGATATAGCAGTATTTCCACATGTAAATAGATAGCCCGTTTGAGAACGTGCTTTATGTGGATCAGATAAATAACCAGCATCTGCATAACCTATCAATGTTGGACTGGTTTTATTTGAATAAAATAATCCGAGATCAATTGTACCTTGGAAATATCGAAGGACTTGTTTAATTCCATTCCAATGTCGTCGTGTTGGTGAAGAACTAAATCTTGCTAATAAATTGACAGGAAAAGCAATATCGGGTCGTGTATTATTAGCAAGATACATCAATGCACCAATTGCACTTGAGATATGGTACTTCGGGACCAAGGAGTTCTTCATCATTTTCTTGAGGTCGGAAAGGATCTTTATCCACATTTAATGATCGGACGATCATTGGAATATTCAATGGATGTGCTTTGTCCATGTAAAATCTTTTTAGCACTTTTGCTTGTATATGTTGATTGATGAATAAATGTTCCACTCTCCAGGATGTTCAATTTGTAAACCAAGGCAAAATTTGGTTTTACCAAAATCCTTGATTTCAAATTCTCTTTTTAAATAATCAATTGTTTCTTGGAGCTCTTCGGGAGTTCCAATAAGATTAATATCATCAACATATATAGCTAATATCACAAATTTAGAACCAGATTTCTTAATAAAAACACATGGACATACCTGGTCATTTTTAAATCCCGCTTTCAATAAATATTCACTAAGACGTGTGAACCACATGCGCCTGATTGCTTCGGGCCATATAATGATTTACGCAACTTGATGGAGTAATTTTCACGAGGATAATGTTTATATGCTTGAGGCATATGAAATCCTTCGAGGATTTTCATGTAAACATCATTTTCTAAATTTCCATACAAGTAAGCGAGTGACAACATCTAATAGGCGCATATCTATCTTTTCATGTACTTGCCAAACCGATAAGATATCGGAGTGTAATAGCATCAACAACAGGAAAATAAGTTTCATCATAGTCAATACCTGGTCTTTGTGAAAAACCTTGGGCTACTAATTGCGCTTTATATCGAACAATTTCACTCTTTTCATTGCGCTTTCGCACAAATATCCATTTGTAGCCAACGGGTTTTACACCTTCGGTGTTCGGACTGCAGTCCGAAGACTTCACGTTTTGTCGATGCATTTAACTCCGATTGAATCGCATCTTTCCATTGCAGAGCCAATCTTTTCTATGCCGACATTCATCAAGCGATATTGGTTCGGGATCATCATTATCCTATGTAACATCAAGAGATATATTGTATGCAAATATATTATCAATAACGAGTTTCTATCCGATTCCAACTTCTACCGGAAGTGGTATAATTGATAGAAATTTCAGTGTTACTTTCATCAACTTACGGTTCTTTGTCATCGGTTCTCTCTTGGTCTTTATCATTCTTTTCTTTAATATGATCTTACGGATCATTTAATCCTCTTTTCTTTCGAGGATTTTTATCTTTAGAACCAAGAGGTTGGCCACGCTTACGGCGTGTTTTTGACTCAGCGACTATAGGTATAATATTTTGTTCTCGCTGGAACTTCAATTCAAATAGGAGCATTTATAGGCTGGAATATGCGATTTTGTAACTCTTCCGGAGTCAACAAAAGCATACGGCATTTGATTTGCAATGCTTTGCAAATGAATTATCTTTTGAACTTCAAGTTCACATGCGCTTGTGCGCGGATCAAGATAATTTAATGATGTTGTCCAAGCAAGATCCTTTTTATCTTGTTTTGGTTCTCCCCTAATTTAGGGAATAATGATTCATCAAAATGACAATCAGCAAATCTTGCTTGTGAATACATCTCATGTCGGGGGTTCAACATACACGATAATAGAGGGAGAATCATATCCAACGTATATCCCCTTTCTTCTTTGAGGACCCATCTTTGTACGTTGGTTTGGTGCAATTGGAATATATCTGCACAACCAAAAATTCTTAAATGAGCAATATTTGGTTCGACCCAAAAGCCAATTGCAAAGGAGAGAATTTATGATAACTAAGCTGGTCTTATACGTACAAGTGTTGCGGCATGTAGAATAGCATGTCCCCAGGCGAGATGTTGGGAGATTTGTTTTCATTAATAATGGTCTAGCAATTAATTGTAATCGTTTAATCAAAGATTCAGCAAGACCATTTTGTGTGTGAACATGAGCTACGGGATGTTCAACATTAATCCCAATTGACATGCAATATGCATCAAAAACATGTGATGAAAATTCACCGACATTATCCAAACGGATATTTTTAATGTGATGGTCGGAAATTGTGCTCGTAATTTAATTATTTGAGCAAGTAATCCCGCAAACGCCAGGTTGCGAGTAGATAATAAACATACATGTGACCATCGGGATGATGCATCAATTAAGACCATAAAATATTTGAACGGTCCACATGGTGGATCAATAGGTCCACAAATATCTCCGTGAATCCGTTCGAGAAATGTAGGACTTTCGGCTCCTACTTTTACTGGTGATGGTTTAACAATCAATTTTCCTAGGGAACATGCGGTACATGCAAATTTTTCTGATGTTAATATCCTTTTATTTTTAAAGGATGACCATGTGTATTCTCAATGATTCTTCTCATCATGGTAGATCCCGGATGACCCAACCGGTCATGCCAAATGCTAAAAGTAATAGGATCGGTAAACTTACGGTTTACTAGATGATGAATTTCAATTGTACGTATTTTTACAAAATATAGACCGAGTAGAAAAAGACGACGAGTTTTTCTAATACCGATTTCTTACCCAAATGCATTTGAGTAATAAAAAGATGCTCAATCCCATTTTCCTCATTTGTTTCAACATGATATCCATTTCTACGGATATCTTTAAAACTCAATAAATTTCTTACGGATTTTGAGGAAAATAGTGCCTTATCAATAATAATTTTTGTTCCTTTAGGCAACAATATACTAGCTTTTCAGGAGCCCTCAATTACATTTGCACTACCGTTTATCGTATAAATATTTATTTCTCCCATTTTGAGATCAGAAAAATATTTCTCATTTTTTAGTATGGTGTGTGTAGTTCCACTATCAATAATGCATACATCATCATTAACAACGACCATCCGAACACAAATATATATATATATATATATATATATGTAAACGTAAATATTATTAGAATAGAATGAAAATGAAAATACAAAAATATCGGGGTGAGGCTTTAGTTCTTACGGACATCTGCCATCACCAATTAAATGGTCTATCCTACCGATCCGGGTGTTCAAAAAATCCGATACATCCATATGGGTAATATTGATATTAAGATCTTCGGGATCAATATCGTCATCCTCGACATTATTTATTGGATGTTGAGAAAAATTTGCTTCCACATTTTTATTTTTCAATGAAGCTTGATACAATTCAACTAAATGCTTAGCCGTACTGACGGTTTCGTGACCAATGACCTTTCATGCCACATCTATAACATATATCCTCATGCATTTCTTCAATTTCTTTTTCTTTTCCCTTATGATCTTTTCTGTTCCACTTCGGTGGCCGATATTTCTCACGGTTTGATTATAATTGTGATAAGGGAAATATCGAGCGTGTCTACGACCATAACCACGACCACGGTCACGGCCATGGCCACGACCACGACTATAACGATGGCTTCTGCTGGAGCCAACGAGCATTCACTTTTGGGAGTCTTTGTTGAGCCGATTGATGCAGCTTCATGATTTCTCAATAATAACTCATTATTTTTCTCTCGCAATGAGGAGGGCAGTAATTAAATTTGTAAATTTTGTATACCCCTTTTCTCGATATTGTTGCTGCAGGACAATATTCGAGGCATGAAAGGTGGAGCATGTCTTCTCCAACATATCTTCATCAGTCACTTTTTCTCCGCATAATTTTAATTGAGATGTAATTTTATACATTGCGGAGCTATATTCATTCACGGTTTTAAAATCTTGCAACCTCAGGTGTAACCATTCATACCGTGCAATGGGTAGTACGACCATCTTCAGGTGGTCAAATCTTTCTTTTAAATTTACCCACAAGACATATGGATCTTTTTCGGTAAGATATTCCATTTTCAAATTTTCATCAAGATGACGACGAATAAAAATCAAAGATTTAGCCTTGTGTTGTGCAGATGCACTATTATTTGCTTGAATAGTTTCACTAAGGCCTTCAGCATTTAGATGCATTTCTGCATCGAGAACCCATGACATATAATTTTTTCCAGAAATATCAAGGGCTACAAATTCGAGTTTAGCGATGTTAGCCATAGAGATCAATAAATGCGTACCTGTCTTCTAGCTTTGGTAACGGCAGAAACTCGTGCTTAGTCTTCTGGCTTTTGTACCGGTAGAGACTCGTGCTGATAACGTGTTATAAAATTAGGGTAGTGTTAGAATAAAATCTTCACACTACACACTAATAAAACTCTAACTATTTTGCACCAGAATTTCTCTCTTTCTCTTCTCTCACAATTTTCTCTAATCTTTCTTTCACTAATCTTTCTTTCACAAAATAATGGTGTATTACAAGTTTAGAGAATAGCTCTATTTATAGAGCTCTAATTAGTGGATTACATCATGGCATACATCATCTTCCACTAATCTTAATTAGTGGTGTCTCCACTAAATGGTGGACATCCATAAAAATCTTCTAATAATTCATATAAATCCATAATTAGTGGAGCCTCCACTAATTAATAAAGATTCCAATAATTCATAACAATTTCATATTTTTAAGGAATTGAGATTCATATATGTTTGGGTTAAGATTGCTTGATTGACAAATCTGCTAATTGAATCAAAATATATAATGATGAGCTTAATGCATGTTTTGGTTATGTTAGCTTGATTGACAAATCTATTAATATGAATCAAAATAGAGGATTCCATAGATTGACAAATGAAGTGAAATTTACCTAAGTAGATTCATGACTTGACAAACAAATAAATTTTACTTAATATTCCTTCATAATGCCAAGAAAATAATTGGTTGTGATAAGTGTCAAATAATTCAAGCCATGCTTTTCAGAATAATTATTTAATTACATGTTTTTCTCTCTATGAATGATATGTGTGTGTTATTTTTATTTTTATTTTTTTATCACTTTATTTGGGTCAGTTAAACAATGAATGAAAAGTGATTAGTGTGTACTTATTCATTTGAGGATCGATACTCGTTAATTCTCTATACTATGCTTACAATGAGTATACTTACTCGTATGTGTATTTTGAGATTAATATTTTAATTAAAAATTAACTAAGGGATGGATTTAAATTTGACAATTTTTATATACCCAAAAGTTATGCATCATTCTTTTAATCAAAAGCTAACATAATTAATCCTTCTAACCAATCAACAATCATTTTCATTCCATTTTGGTCCTTGTCTCATTAGCCAAGATTAACCTTTCAAGCTACCATGAAATCACATGCCTTCATCACACAAAACAATATCCATAAACCTTCTAGGCAACCGACACACATAGACACATAAAAAGTTCATCAACAAAGTTCAAAATTCCTAGCTTTTGATCCAAAATCAAGACATGAAAATCATGATTTCATGTTAAATTTGATATCATAATGATCATCATTCACCAACAACAACTTTAATTCAAGCAAGGTAGGGTTTTACCTTATATATAAAGCTCTTTGATGTGACTTGCTCCAAGATTCTCTCAAGAACACACATACCTCACCAAGAAAACACTATTAATTTCTTTTTTTCTTGTTTTTCTTTCTTTAAGGCTGCCAAAATTTTGGGTTGTATAACAGCCTTTCCACCACCATTCTCATCATATTTTTGGCCTAGAAAATTTTAATTCAATTAAATATATGGTGGAATTCATGTAGGTGTGTTCCAATCACAAATTAACACACCATTTTCCTTGATTTTCTTCCTCAAAATTTCCTCTTCTTTTCTCTATTGAGGCTGCCAATTTTCTGGCCAATTTTCAGCCATTCAATCACTTTTTCATGGTCAAAATATAGGCCAATTAAATTGCACAAGATCTTAATTAAATGGCCCACAAATAATGTGTTCCAATCATAAAAATACACATCATTCTTTGTTTATTTTGTAATTCTTTAATTCCATGCATCTTGCATGAATTCTTCATGCACCCTCTCATAAATTGACACATGTTCAAGGCTATCAATCACAAAATGCCACACATCTAAATTTTTTACCGCATTTTTCAATTTTTCTCAAAAATAGCCAAAATCGGGTCTGAAATGAAAAAATATTTTGTTTTACCATTCAACTCCAAAAATTTCACTGAATCCATTAGTAATACTTAAATTCTTCAATCATTTCGTAGTTTGGTCAAATTTTTGGTCAAAGTTGCGGGCACGGTCAAAATGACGAAAATGCACCTAAAAACTCGAATAACATAATTCACACCAAAACGTGTATTTCATAGCATTGATCAATTTTCCTTCTCAGTATACCCCCAATTTCTTATTGTAATAATAATAATAATAGCCTTCTAAAGATTTTAGGTACGGATAGAACAAATCTAATAATTACATCCAGATCCCGACAAAATATTTTTATACTAAGATATTCGCTCCATTATACAAATCATCTTTTGTTCTGGCCATTGATACAAATTTTCATCCTATTACAAGTAGTAGCCAATCAAGGTTTAAAATACATGGTATTACATTCTCTCCTCCTTACAAAAATTTCATCTTCGAAATTGGTTACACTTGGAATAATTCTAGATACTTTTTCAACATCTTTGCTTCCATTTCTCAGGTCACATCTTGCACTGGATGATGATTCCATAACACTTTTACAAGTGGAATTTTCTTATTCCGCAACTTCTTTTCAGCGTACTCTAAGATCTTAATAGGCTTTTCCTCATACTTCAAGCTTGGAGTCATCACAATAGGCACTTCATTCAAAATATGTGCAGGATCAGCTACATACTTCCGAAGTTGTGAGATATGAAACATAATGTGAATACCTTGAAACTCTACTGGTAACTCTAATCAATAAGCCACATTTCCAATCCTCTCAACAATAAGGAACGGTCCAACATACCTAAGTGCCAACTTCTTCTCTTGTCCTTTGATTCCCAATTATAGTTGTAGAGTCAACTTCAAAAATACACGATCTCCTTCTACAAATTCCAAATCTCTCCTAGTCGATCCACATAACTTTTCTATCTACTCTGAGCTGCCTCCAACTTGGTTTTGATCATCTCCACAACCTGTCGAACTTTTTCAAGATCGAAAGCATCCTGTTCACCTATTCTCCATCCTAAACTTTCCCAATACAACGAGGACTAACATTTCCTTCCATATAGAGCTTCAAATGGGGCCATTCCAATTGTTGAATGATAACTATTATTGTATGCAAATTCTGCATACGCTAAATTATTAATCCACTTAGTTCCAAAATCCAAAGCGCAAGCCCGCCACATATCTTCCAAAACTTTATTCACTAGTTCAGTCTGTCCATCCGTCTGTAGGTGCACTGTCGTGCTAAACTTCAATGTTATCCCATAACTCTACTGCAGTCTAGCCCAAAACTTCGAAGTAAATCTAGGATTTCGATCTGACACAATGCTAGAGGGTACTCCATGTAGTCTGATTACTTCCTCCATGTAGATCTTACTTAACTTCTCTAAAGAATCACATTAGTTGATTGGAATGAAATGAGAAGATTTAGTCAATCGATCCACTATCACCCATATAGCATCTCGCTGTCCTACTGCCATGGGTAATCCGGTAATGAAATCCATAGTAATTTAATCCAATTTCCATTATGGAGTAGGTAATGGCTGTAGTAACCCTCTAGGTCATTGCTGATCGGCTTTCACCTGCTGACAAATTAAACATCGAGCCACAAATTCTAAAATGTCCTTCTTCATACCAATCCACCAATAATACTGTTCCAAGTCCTGATACATCTTTTCGGCTCCTGGATGGATGTATACTTACTTCAATATGCCTATGTTAAAATATCATGTCTCATTGCAGACTGTTTCAGAATACAATATTAATCCTGGTAACAAATAATCCCATTATTGTCCTTTCAGAATTTACCTCCTCCCTTATTCGCCTCCTTCCATACTAACTTTTGCAACTCTTCATCTTTATCTTGCTCTTCCCTCAATTGTTGTAGGAATATAGGCTGAATGGAGATATTACCCATCCTTATTTCTCTGTTCACTTCAAATGCTTCCAATTCTGGATTTGTAGAATTTGAAGAGCTGATAAATTCACTTTCCTCCTGAGGGCATCGGCTACTATGATTGTTTTTTTAGGATGATATTTAATTGGACACCGAAATTCTTCCCAAAATTCCATCCACCTATTATGCCTTATGTTCAAATCCTTCTGAGTAAAAATATACTTCAAACTTTTATGGTCGGTAAAGACTTCACATTCAGCTCCATACAAATAATGTCTCCATTTCTTAACAGCAAATACATAGCGGCCAACTCCAAGTCATATGTAAGGTAATTCTCCTCATGGAGTTTTAATTTTTTGGAGATATAAGCTATCACATTTCTCTCCTACATCAATACTCCTTCCAATCCTTCCTTTGACACATCTGTGTACACCTCATAAGGTTTGCCCATTAATGGCAATGCCAAAACAGGAGCAGAACTTAACTTTTTCTTCAGTTCTTTAAAAATTCTCTCACACTTCTCAGACCAAACATAAGGAACTTTCTTTTGGGTGAGTCGAGTCAAAGGTAAAGCTATCTTAGAAAATTCCTCAATAAACCTCCGGTAATATCCTATTATTCCCAGAAAACTTTGTATTTCAGTTGGAACCTCGGGACGTTTCCAATTAGTCACCGCTTTGACTTTTGCAAAATCTACTATAATCCCATCTTTGGATATCACATGTCAAGAATGCTACTTCTTGTAGCAAAAACTCACACTTACTAAATTTTGCTTATAATTTGACCACTTACTTAACTTTCCCAATACTTTCCAAATGTGTTGTTCATGTTCTTGAGAGTCCTTAGAATACACTAGGATATCATCTATGAATATAACCACAAAACTATCTAAGTAAGGCCAAAATATTCGGTGTATTAGGTCCATGAAAATAGCAGGTGCATTGGTAACACCAAAGGGCATCACTATAAACTCAAAATGTCCATATCGTGTGTTAAATGCAGTTTTCGATATATCCTCTTCCTGAATCCGAACATGGTAATATCCTTACCTCAAGTCTAACTTCAAAAAACATCTTCCTCTTTGTAACTAATCAAACAATTCATCAACCATAGGCAACGGATATTTATTTTTTACCATCACTACATTTAACCCTCGATAATCTATACACATCTGAAGTGACCCATGTTTCTTCTTAACAAATGATATAGTTGCTCCCCAATACGAAGTACTAGGCCGGATGAATCATTGCTCCATTAATTCCTATAATTATTTCTTGAGCTCCTATAATTCTATAGGTGCCATTCTATAAAGAGTTCTTGAAATTAGTTCTGCCGATGGCACTAAATCAATGGAAAACTCTACTTCTCTCTCCAGTGATAACTCCAATTCTGCCAAAAAATATATCTAAATACTCATTTACCACAGGGACATCTTCGGGTTTGTTAACCTCTCCTGATTTATTCACCACATAAGCCAAGTATCCAGTATACCTTTTTCTAATCATTTTCTGAGCCTTGAGTAATAATATGAAAGCATTACTCTTTCTTCCAATCTCGCCTATAAATTCCAATATAGGTTTCCCAGGCCGACATAATTGTACTACCTTATGTCTACAGTCAACTTGAGCATGATGCTGAGATAGCCAGTCCATGCCCAAGATAGCATCATAGTCCTTTATGGGTAAACATATCAAATCTTCTTCCAAATTTCATTTTCTACCAAGATCTTACAACCCTTATGTATTTTCTCATTATTCATTTACTTTCCTAATGGGATACTGACAATCATTTCATATGAGGTTTCTTCCTCTTTAATCCCTATAGCATCAAGAAATGAATTGGCAATAAAGGAATGTGTAGAATCGGGATCTACTAATACTTTAGCACCATGATAAAAAAAATAAAAAGTGTACCTTCCACTACTGTGGCATGATTATCCGTCTTTTCTAATGTAACCACTCGAGCATTCACTTGTGGCTTGGTAGGTCCGACTCTAGAGGTAGAAGCTTGTCCTAGGTTCCTGATGCATATAGATTTGGGGATAAAAATCATATAAAAACTAAGCTCATTCTCAATCAAGTTTAAATTAAAACGTTAAACCCCAAATTACATATATGAGCAAGCGTACTCATCATTAACATAGCATAGGGTTCAAACGAGTGTCGATCCTCTAGGAACAAGTATACACTAATCACCTTTCTTTCATTGTTTAACTGATTCCATAAAGAGAAAAATAAATAAAAAGAAAAAGAAAATAAAATAAAAATATTTACATATCAAGGATGGAGAAGTATGTAACTTAAACCATTACTTTGACAAACATGATCCTAAAGTACTTAATCATTATCATAACCAATTATTCTCTTGGCATCATGAAGGATAATATAGATTCACTTCTTTGTCCAATCCATGAATCCCTATTTTCTAGGTAGCTTAGCATCACATATCCTGTCTCAACCAGTCTTACCCAAAAGATGCATTAACCATAGTCCTTGATTTAATTCCTATTCCTAGTAAATTACACATGAAATTAACCAATGAATCCATATCTTGTCAGACATTAATTAACCTTAAATTAATTTATCCCTACTCTTAACCCCTTTGTCCAAGTAAGTTAAGAGCTAACAAATATGAAACTAATGAATTGAAACCGCCATCAACCCCTTTGTCTAAGCCTGTTAATGGAAAGACCCAACCAATTAATTTCGTAATAAGCACAAGTAATCAAATACCAAGAATAACAATCAATTAATTAAAAGATCAAATAACTCTAATAATCATGACTATCTAAAACAATATTAAATTACAATAAAACAATTAATACATAATTGTCAAGAAAAATAAAACAAAGTAAAAGAAAGCACTTATAGACAAGCCTCCTTCTTCTTCCTTTGAAGACCTTCTTGCACAACCCTCCTTGAATTGAAGAATTCCTCCTTTGATTGGGTGATTTTCTATATTGATCAATGAATTCTCCCATTTTTCCCTGTGTTTTTCCTCTATTTATAGGCTTGGGAGATGCCTAAACTCGTTGGTATAATGTTCTTGGTCGAGTAGAAGTTGGAAGATACTAAAACTCCACAGATTACCAAAAATAGCATCGAAAAATCAAAGCACCGCCTTAACTTCAGGGCACAGCCGACACCGCCTTAGCTCTTGGAGCCGGCGCCGGTTGTATTCTGTTTCTCCAATTATTCGCCAATTTTTTCTTGAATTTCGCACAATGTATTCCAGAATATAGCCGGTGCTGATTCCACTTTGTTCCGCTCTATTTCACTAATTTTTTCATTGCTTCAAAGTTCATGCAACCAGTGCATGGCCGGCGTCGGTTCCTCTGTCCCAGCTAGCACCGCCTCTATTCTGTTTCATGACTTTTTTGCTTTGTTTTATTCCAAAAATCTGAAATAATGAACAAAATACCTTTCCAAGGGTAAAATATCAAATATGAAGGAATATGACTAGTTATTGAATAAAATGTATCACAAAAGAACTTCAAATAACTAAGAAAAGTATGGCTAATTTAGCCCCTATCAGTTCCCTCCTCCTAGTCCTAATCTTTACCCTTGATTATTTCCTCTGGATCGACTCTATCCTCCTATCCTTCGAGGATTAGGACAGTTGAAACTCTTATGCCCTATTTCCCCACAATTGAAACATTTAAAATGAGATTGTCTCCAATCAGGCCTCCCTTCCTCTGTATTTTTCCTTTCTTCTGCCATCGGGGTCCTCCAAATCATTTTTTACTCATACCTTGAAATCCACTTCGATTCCTCTCACTTGCCTATTCAATGTCAGCCATCTCTATCCTAGAGGCCATTTCTAGTGCAGTTTTATAACTGGTGGGAGCCATGCTTGCCAACACTCTTTTCAATTCTGATCATAGACCTTTCATGAAGCGTCTAATCGTATTTACTTCTGAATGAACTAGAAGTGGACAATATTTCAATAGTCTAATGAATTCAGCAGCATATTGCCCCACAGTATGACCTCGTTGTCGAAAAGCCTGAAACTCATCCTCCTTTCTTTCCACCACTCAACTGGGGATAAACTCCTTCTTAAAACTAGTCTTGAAATCCATCCACTCCTACTCTCGTTGGTTCATTTCTCTTGCCCACCAATCTTGGGCAGGTCCTTTTAAGTAAAATGTAGCAAGTTGTACTTTCTTTTGCTTCGAATAATTCAAAGTTGTAAAAATCTTCTCCATCTGTTCAATCTGATTTTGGACCTCTTGCTCCGAATCAGGTCACCATTGAAATTGTGAAGGGTGAAATTTTAGAAAGCGTTCAAGAGCTCGGTCCGATTCGAATTCATTTCATTGACTCTCCCTGCTTATACTCTCATGCATTCTAGCATTCTCATTTGCTCTAGTGGCAGTCTCAGTCAAATGTTGAATGGTATCAGCTATTTTCTAGAAAGTTTGGAATTTAGGGTGGTCCAAAGTTGCAAGGTAGGAACCTTCCACGTGCGGTCCCTCCACCATTGGCTTAGGGTGGTTCTGAGTAATTCGTGACGATCGTCCGAATATTCTTTTAAGAGGCATTTGTACAGTTTATAAGGCCTTACAGTAAAACAATATAACATAACTCAAAAGTAAACACAAGAGTGACCGAACTGTACATATCCTACTACATATATCTACATCTCATCTTCCTACTCATCATCATCGCTATTGGAAAAAGGAGGTCCGAAATCAGCAGAAACTGTATAGGACTCAGCTGCATCAACAAAAGGTCGGCTGCAATGATACTTTAAATCATTGTCCCGATTTTCAAATCACAGACACTTCTCCAACAGAAGGTCGGCCTGCATGCAAAACCTACAAGGCTTCGCCTTCGATGCCACGTATCATTGTGCTTAGACTGCAGCTTACAACACTCAACTATGCATCGCCAGAAGATAAGTACATTGCAGCATACTATTGAGAATCAATAATAGATATACCGCAATGTACCAAGTGTGCCACAGCACACTCTTGCCACCATAAGCCAAGGGTCCCAATCCTGACGTCATTCACCATCGAAGCGGCAAGGAGTCAAACGCTACCGAGTGTCCCTACCCGGCATTCAGTGAACGACTCTCAACACAACATGCCTGTAGGCATAGGCAATTACCAGGTGTTACATAGTTAGTCAGGGCTACTTATCTCAATATCCTGTCGCCCTATTTGGAGTAAGACAAACCCCAGAACTAATTGGGTTACTTGGAGTCGTCTATCTCTAACATGAACTAATACAAAGATCAAAGTCCTTACTGAGTACTTAACGTTACTAATACCAACCCCTACTGACTGATCAGGCCAAAGGGTTATTTGTTCCCGCAGGTTTTTCAAATCAAACATTTTTAGGGCAAAATATCATTTTCAAAATTTGATCCCATTAACTCGCGAGTCAGATAATTACTCTCATAGGCTCCACAACGCCAATCAATTCATTTCATAGGCACGTCAAGCCAATAAAGTAATTTTCGAGATCAAGAAGTTATTTTTCAAAAGTCAATCTCATATTGAAAGATCTTTTTCCAAAACTGTGTCAAAACAAGGTAAAGAGTTCTTTTCACACATTAAAATATGTTTTCAAGAGTATTCGAGTCATTTTGCTTGTACTCGATCTCAAAAGTCATTTTCAAGGGTATTTGGGTCATTTTTCCCATACCCGATCACAAAAGTCATTTTCAAGGGTATTTGGGTCATTTTACCCTTACCCGATTTGAAAAGTGTTCACAAAAGATCCAATAACGATATTTCGGTCATTTATCGAATACTAGATTCCAAAAGTTTCCATAAAACATTCTAATAAGGACATTTAGATCATTTTTCAAATACCCGATTCTAAAAGGAACTCATTTTAAGAAATTCAAAATTCTAATCCTAAAGATGATTAAATTCAAAATTTCCAAAGATGTTCTCATAAAATGTTCCAATAATGGCATTCTAATCAATTTATGAATACCCAATTCCAAACATTACCATTTTTCAAAAATCCCAAGTGTTTAATCCAAAAAGGACTAAATTCTCAAAAATTCATGCTTTAATCATACGTTAAGGTTTCCAAGCCAATTATGAAGTTCATTCGAGCCCAAAATGGCATAAAATAAATCTTGCATAGATAAACCTTAAATACATTTAGGGATTTCCAAAATGGTGTAAAACGTAGCGTTTCCTGAAAAAATAAAGCGTACGAGCTTTTAAAAGGTTTTAGAATCAAAGAGACTTACATCATGTCCTAATTAATCCTTTCCTGTTCACTGCCGTTCAACCACCGTTTCCACTTTTTTCAACGTATATTTCATTGTTTACCGACAAACCTACATCAAACATGGTTTTTAGGTTTAGTCATGTTTGGTCGAAAAATAGCCGACAGTTAGCCAACGTTTACCCGATGTGCCCGACAGTTAGCCGTCATTCAAGAAAATGCACGACGGTTGTTCACGTTATTTTTTCATCGTTTGGCTAATTCTTTTATTTTTCTTTTTCCATATCCTTCCTCTCTTCATGAACAAGGAATTATGTTCATGTTTCCCCTTCATTTCATCCAAAATCACACAATTAATTATCCTTAATTTCATCCATTTTCAAACTAATTTTCTAAAATTTTACTGCTTGACACACAATTTCGTTTTGCACATAACTCTCAATCCACAGCTCCAATTGGGCTCTATAATATGTCAAAACGACCGTAAGACTCTGAATAATTTTGTAAGCCCTTTCCTGAGTTCAAGTGTTAGTGACAAAGTACAGAGGCAAAAACAGCTGTAGTAGTTTGTCCTTCTTCAAGCATTCATGTTATGTTTTACTATCCTTTAACCTTTAACACTTTGAGGACATTAATAATATTCAATTTGCCCTTCAAATCAACTTTGATCCTTCAATTTTCAGATTACAACAACTTATAAAAGTCATGTTTGTTCAACACAACTTTACTTCTTTCAATCAAAAGCTAACATAATTAATCCTTCTAACCAATTAACAGTCATTTTCATTCCACTTTGGTCCTTATCTCATCAGCCAAGATTAACCTTTCATGCTACAATGAAAGCCCATGCCTTCATCACACAAAAACAATATCCATAAACCTTCTAGGAAGCTGACACATATAGACACATAAAAAGATCATCAACAATGTTCATAAACCTTAACTTTTGATCTAAAATCAAGACATGAAAATCATGTTTTCATGTTAAAATTGGTATCATAATGATCATCATTCACCCTACAACAACTTTAATCCAAGCAAGGTAGGGTTTTACCTTATATATAAAGCTCTTTGATGTGATTTTCTCCAAGATTCTCTCAAGAACACACACACCTCACCAAGAAAACACAATAGCACCTTTTTCTCTCTCTTGTTAATTTATTTTTCTCTTGTTTTTCTTACTTCAAGGCTGCCGAAATTCTGGGCTGTATAACAGCCTTCCCACCACCATTCTTATCAGATTTTTGGCCAAGAAAATTTTAATTCAATTAAATATATGGTAGAATTCATGTAGGTGTGTTCCAATCACAATTTAACACACCATTTTCCTTGATTTTCTTTCCACAAAATTTCCTCTTCTTTTCTCTATTGAGGCTACCGATTTTTTGGCCAATTTTCAACCATTCAATCACCTTTTCATTGTCAAAATATTGGCCAATTAAATTACACAAGACCTTACTTAAATGGCCCACAAAGGATGTGTTCCAATCATAAAAATACATATCATTCTTTGTTTGTTTTGTAATTCTTTAACTCCATACATCTTGCATGCAACCTCTCATAAATTGACACATGTTCAAGGCTAATCACAAAATGCCACACGTCCAAATTTTTTAACGCAATTTTTAATTTTTCTCAAAAATGACCAAAATTGGGTCCGAAATAGAAAAATATTTTATTTTACCATTCAACTCCAAAAATTTCACTGAACCCATTAGTAATACTTAAATTCTTCAATCCTTTCTCGGTTTGGTCAAATTTACGGCCAAAGTTGCAGTCAAAATGACGAAACTGCCCCCGGTAACCCGAATAACATAATTCACACCAAAACGTGCGTTTTATCGCACTGATCAATTTTCCTTCTCAGCGTACCCCCAAATTCTTATTTTGTTAATAATAATAGCCTTCTAAAGATTTAGAGTATAGGTAGAACAAATCCAATAATTACATCTAAAATCCCAACAAAATATTATTATACCAAGATATTCACTCCATTATACTGAATATCTTTTGTTCTAGCTATTGATACAAATTCTCATCTTATTACAAATAGGATCCAATCAAGGTTTTAAATAAAAGGTATTACAAGAGCAGCCTTATTAAGGATCCTACGTCGCCTAGCTGATCATGAATTTAGTTTAGGCCCAGTAAAGACACTTTGGCCTATAGGAGATTAAATGTAACACACTCAATCCCAAATAAGAGTGAGATCATAAGTGTGAATAGTATATATAAAAATTGGCCTAAATACCCATTTCAATTTGGGATATCTATTTTAATGTAGAAAGGATAGTAACCAAATAGTTGACTTGATTGCTGCCAGACCCATAGTATCGAGGATAGTAACTAAATAATTGACTTGATTGGTGCCTGGACCATAGTCTCAATTTTGAGCTGCAGGCACTAAGTGTGACATTTTCAAAATAACTCTATAATTTATAATAAAGATAATTCCATCTTTTTCTCTAAAATCCATTTGAACGTTAGAAGTTTACTTAATTTATGTTTATATAATAATGATAGATATTTTACAATAGAAGAAGTATAAATATTTTCTTGGCCACCTAAATTAAATTGTCCCAATTTTCGAAGCATTTCTCTAACCGGGAACATGTTCTCTGAACTGAAAGAATAATGCAGTAACTTGTGAAAATTGATTATACCTTCTTTTATGTTACTTGATTATGCATCTCTTATCATTTGGGTTTCTACAAATTATCAATTGTTATAAATTCAAGTTACAAAAACATTTTGATATGAAAATTATGCTATAATGAAAACCTACTGACACACGAGCTTCACTAAACTTTACCCTCAGACAAGTTATGAAAACTTATTTTTATACACAGAGGCTTGACAGAGAGAAATTATGTTAAAAAATTGTTAATTTTTTTGTATATGTTTGAGCCGTAGCAATAAGTATTTGACACGGTTAAAACATTGTCATTATCCAAGAAAATTTGTGTTCGACCAAATTTATCTAAATTATTCTAATTTATCTATGCCTTATAGTAGTACATGTCTACTCAAATAAATTCAAATTTTACTTCTAGTAAGACATTTTATGCAATAAATTAAATTTTGTATACACCAGATCCGGTATGAGCCTGGCGAATGATCCACTCAACTTCCAGATAGGAAGTGAGTAGGGTCACTATAAAATATCATCGTAGAACGAAAAATGAATTTATATAATGGAGTCTACATATCATACTATAAGATTGGCTCAGATAATAAATGCGTTGAAATTTGGTTGGGGGCAATTTTTGGAAGAAACAGCTTAAAGCTCCATGCTGAAATCTTCAAACAGCCCTCAAACTAAAGTTCTCTCTTTGCCCTTTTTGTCCTAAAAGCGGAAGCAAGACCATATAATATACGTTATAGATGAAATTTCCTTCCAGAATTAAGCCTCACAAAAGGCTGCGAAGGAAAAATTTTCCCTTCTGAAAGTTAACTCCAAGACTATAGAGTCTATGGACTCAAAAACACTAGATATCAAAACTAAAAGCCTTTACAAGAAGAATCATTTGAAAACACCAAGGGAAACCCACTTCTGCATTCGCTTTCCTTCTGTCCTCCAACCGAACCTTCTTTCTTCACTGCAACCCAAGATTGCTTACCAGTAAGTCTCTGCACAACTTCTTTAAAGCTTCTTACATCAGTTTCAACGAACTGTGTATCTATCACTACAACTTTCACTATCTCTTGCTTCACTTCTGCCATCAAGAAGACAGTACCTGAATGGTAGTTTTTTTCCGGTGGCTTCCTGAAACAATCGAGTTTGAGAGCGTCCGTTAATACATCAGATAAGTTGCTCGAATATATACAAGTTGTAAGGAGGTCAAGCCAGTGGAGAAGAAGGGTTATCAAAAAGGAAAAGTATGCTGAGGATTGGGACCAAAGTTGACTAGTTGTGAGGCAAACTTGAATGATGGGAGACAGAGAGAGTCTCGGAAGCCAAGGAATAGTTTGAATTTGCCGGCTGGGAAACCCACCCACCAATTAAATGATAAATCAATTATGTCCAACCAGGAATCAGGAATTGTGATCGGGTAAATTGGCAAGTTGCAATCGACGGATTTGGCTGCCGCAATATTTATGCCGCGGTTTAACTTTGATAATTAAAGGGAAATTGTAGATTATTTTTATTCAAAATGAATTACACATGTTAATTAATTTTTTAATAAAATAGTTTATGATTTAATTTATCAATCTATTGTTAAACTTCTCTTATTATAATTGTATTAGTTTTATAAATAAAAATAAAAAATTCAACATACATAGCATATTGCTAATATAATTTCATTGTCAACAAACCTAACAAACTTATGTCTGCTCGTCCTAAACAAATAAAAATATACACATATGCGCTAAAACTTTAATAAAGTTATAAGAAATACACTTATTTTAACCATTTAGTTATTCCAGTAAATTTTAATAGAATTCTCTTCTCGTGTTCTTTGTGTTAAACTTCTGAACATTTTTATTAGACCCAACTGCACCGATTGAATTGTTTTTTATGTCAAATTCACGAAGATTTTTATTCACTATTAGAAAAAAAAAGGTTTTGCTGACATATTTTTAATGACACTTTTTACAAAGTGTAATAATATAATACTTATAATGACACTAATTTTTTAAGTGTTATTATATTGAATCAATACGACGTAGTTTTGTTAATTTCATTTAAAGTGATGTACTGTTATGACACAATTTTGTGTCAAGAAAAAAAAATTAGATTTTTCCTAACAGTTTAGGATCCTCAGGGGCGCATAACACTTTGACTAAAAAAATTACGCGAGTAATTAGAGGGGAAAAAAAGAGGGCTGTGTTTCAACCAGAAGGCGCCGAGCAACAATAATGGCGGACGGTGAGGGAAATCGGATTTTTCCTTCAAATAAGTGAGGGAAATCGGACGATCTAGAGCGCAATTCGCAGCTTCTTCAACCCAAACTCCTCTACGCGAGTCGCAGCATCTTCTTTGCACAACCGGTTGAAGTGCTTCCGTCGGCTCTGCTACTGTGTGAAGAGGTTTCGGCATTGCAGAGAGGCATTTTTTAGCTACGATTTGTACGCCACTCTTTAGACTAGTAAGTATTCTTTGGTCGATTTTCATTTTTGTGCATCTGTTAGTTTAATTTTCTATGGTTGAGTCGGTTTTCCTCTAAAATTCAGAGGCTTAAATTTGGGCCAGTTGAATTCGATTTTCTGTGCGTATTGTTGTTGGCATATTGTTGTTGTGCAAAAATTGCTGGGTTGTTGTTGTGAAACTCTTTTTAGATCTCCGTATGTTGGGATATTCTTGTTGTGAATCTCTTTTTGAATCCCTGTACGTTGGGATATTGCTAATAGGATAAGCTGGGATATTGATGTTGTGAAAATTGTAGTATGCTTGAGCTAATAGCTGGATTGGTGTATTTGATTGAAATCTACTTTAAAGTTGCTTCTTGGCGTTGATTGTGTGATTTTTGATTAACTAATAGCTGGATTATGTAGTATAACTAATAGCTACTTCTTGGTGTTGATTTTCTTTTTGAAAATTGTAGTATGCTTGGGCTAACAGCTGGATTATGTTTGCTTCCTCTACTTAAAAGCATTTTTTTGTTGTGGGTCTTCTAGTCAAAATCGAGTCGATCTCATCATTTCCGTTCATGTATTGGCTATTCAATAATCTACATTGTTGTCTCGAGATAAAAATTTACCTAAAACAAGAGGTAGGATTCTCTATATGCAGCTGGCAAGTCTCCACTTTGGTTAAGTGAAGTGTTTTTGTTTTCTTGTTCATGAATATGAACTGTTGCAATATGCTTGTGAGTATCCAGCCTTTTAATTTGTTCTTTGGGGCTCTAAGATGCACCACTCTCAAACCAACTTATAAAATACAGATTCCAACATTTTGTCAGCCTTACGAATGCAACTTATCATACTTTAAAAATTAATGTTTCTCGATCAAGTTCAGTTCTTCCAATTAGTTTTCCCTACATACTTTTCCACCTTTGTACTCATGTCATGCTAGAAATGGAATATCCAGTAATAGGGCTTTTTTGCATAATTATCATGTTTGGGCTGCAATTTAGTTTTCAAGATATTAGCTTTGACTCTTTTCTTTTTTGGAGAACTATTATTTAAAGGAAGTTTTTGCATCACCTTCATTTATTCAATACAATTGACTCTTATCATTCCTAAAGTCTTTCTCATACTTCAAACGAAAGCAAGTTCTACCTTTGCCTTATTCCATAGCTCTTGGTTAAAGGAAGAGGGGTTATTATCATAAGCGTTTTAAAGTTGTAAAAGGTTATCTCAGTAACTGGAATAGTATCAAAGATGTTGCTAAATATTTGAGAATTCCAAGCTAAAATATTATGTTTCATTTAACATTTGAGAAGGTTTCTTTGTAGCTACATTCCCCTAGCACAGCCTGTAGAACAAAATACCAACAAATTTGATTAGAAGCAAAAAAAAAAATAAAATGAAACATAATATATTGGACCCATCCCAAAAAAAGACAGAAGCAGAGATAGAATGATGGATGAGCACTAGATCCACTTCTCTTTAAGTAGAGCCTCTTCCTATTTCAAATTAGAAAGTTCACACACCACTTAATGATGAGACTCCGCTTCATCATGGAGGTCAAAATAAAAGAGGGGGAGGTGTGGCCATGCAAGGACAAGGGCCGGCGACAAAGACGGACGAAACTCGTCCAAAAAGGAGGCCACCAGTGGACGACCGGCGTTGGCTCCAAGCAGCCAAACCGGTGCCGGTCTCATTCTGCTCAACAACAAGTTCATCCGTTGTTCGACTGCCTGAAGACAAAACACAGCTGGCACCGGCTGTGATGCCCAAACCGGCACCGGCTGCACCCTGGGCAGTCGACGACTGTTCCACGTTTTAATGCTTTTCTCCAGTTTTCTTCACTTGTAATTGCTAGTAAAGATTTATTATGACCCAAAACTATAATTAAACGTCAGGGATTACTTAGCTAGGGTTAGGATAGTATAAATAGCACCTTTAGTGATTTGAAAACACAATACACTTCACTTTAATTTAAATTTGAGAAGGGAATCTTGAGAGGCCCTAGCCTTGATAGGGGCTAATTTGGTTATATTTTGCGTAGTTATTTGAGGCTCTTTTGTAATATATTTTGTGTAATAACTAGTCATATTCTTTCATATTTGAGATTTTACCCTTAGAAAGGTATTTTGGTCATTATTTCAGGTTTTTGGGTAAAACGAAGCAAAACCGTCGTGAAACAGAGCAGAGGCGGTGCCGACTGGAAGCCTGGAACCGGCGCCGACTGTACACTGGATGCACAAACTTCAAAGCGATGGAAAAATTGAAGAAGCAGGGTAGAACAGAGCCTAACCGGCGCTGGCTGTAAGGTTGGAGGCAGCGCGGGCTGCATTCTGGAACGTATGCGCAAAATTTGGAGAAAAATCGGCGAACGAGTAGAGAAACAGAACACAGGCGGCGCCGGCCCCGAAGGACCAAGGTGGCGCCAGCTGTGGTCTGTTCTTAAGGCGGTGCTGTGATCTTTTGACGCGTTTTTGGAAATCTGGGTTGTTTTAGCATCTTCCAACTTCTACTCGGCCAAGAACGTTGTACCTACTAGTTTAAGCACTTCTTAAACTTATAAATAGATGAAAAACACAAGGGAAAAGGGGAGAATTCATTGATCATAATAGAAAATCACTCAGTCTAAGGAGGAATTCTTCAAGTTCAAGGAGGGTTGTACAAGAAGGTTTTCAAAGGAAGAAGAATGAGACTTGTCTATGAGTTCTTTCTTTTACTTTGTTTTCTTTTTCTTGATAATGATGTTTTAATTGTTCTATTGTAATTTCACATTGTTTTAGATAATTATGATTCTTGGAGTTATTTGATCTTTTGATTAATTGACTGTTCTTCTTGGTATTAATTACTTGGGCATATTCCGAGATTAGGTGGTTGTTTCTATTGTTAACTTGTTAGACCAAAGAGGTTAATGATGGTTGCAATTGATTAATTTTCGCATTCATATACTATTAACTTGTTAGACCAAAGAGGTTAATTGCTGAGGATTGAGTAATTAAAGGTTAATTGATGTTTTCCAGACCAAGGATTCATTGATTAATTTCATGTTTTAAATTTGTCAGACCACAGAAATTGAATTAAGGATTGTGTTTAATGTATCTTTTGGATGAATTAGTTGAGACAGACCAAGTGATGCTAATTTATCTAGAAGGTAGTAATTAGTTGAGCTAGACCAAGTGATGCTAATTTACCTTAATCCTTCATGATACCAAGAAAATGATTGGTTATGATAATAGTTAAGTTCTTGAAGATCGTGGTTGTCTAATCAATGGTTTGAGTTGTATACTTCTCCATCCTTGACATGTACATATTTTTATTTTATTTTCTTTTTAGTTTTCCTTTTTATTTGATTTTCACTTTGTTGAGTCAGTTAAACAATGAAAGAAGGGTAATTAATGTTTACTTGTTCCTTGAGGATCGACACTCGCTTGAACCCTATGCTCAGTAATGATGAGTACGCTTGCTCATATGTGTGATTTGGGTCCATCGTTTTAATTTAAACTTGATTGGGAATGTACTTAGTTTTTGTATGATTTTTATACCCAAATCCAAAAACATCAAGTTTTTGGCACCGTTGCCGGGAAACAATAGCATGAAAGCCTGGACTTTGTTGATTTAACCATGTAAATATGTATGTTTGTTCTTGCTACAAAACGGTGCTATCTTTTGTATTTCGTGTATTCTTGTATAACCTCGTAACCTAACCAACTAACTTAGACTGAGTTACTAACGTTGTAACCTTATATTTGTGTATGTTAACCAGTAATTATATCTCTAACTTGCTTCTTGTTTTCTTATGTATTACCCTTGGTACATGACCCGAAAATCCAACGACGAGATAATCACTTTTGACCCTGAAATCGAGAGGACATTATCTAAAATTCGCTGAACAATTTAAAGGAATCTGATTGTCGAAATGGATGGTGCTCAACAAAACAATGCTAGGAATGATAGGAGAGTTATGGACGACTTTGTAAAACCCGCAATCTTGGGCACAGGCTCAAGTATCACTATACCTAGGGTAGATGCCAACAACTTTGAAATAAAGCCCGACATTATTCAAATGGTACAGAATATGGTTCAATTTGACGGGCTACCGGAAGAGGATCCCAATGCTCACTTAGCCAGTTTTCTTGAGATTTGTGATACCTTCAAAATGAATGGTGTTTCTGAAGATGCCAATAAATTAAGACTTTTTCCTTTTTCCTTGAGAGATAGAGCTAAATCGTGGTTAAAGTCTTTACCTACAGGTTTCATCACAACTTGGAATGCCTTAGCTGAAAAATTTTTGTCCAAATATTTCCCTCCAGCTAGGACAGCCAAGCTTAAGAATGAAATCTTCTCCTTCCAACAATTAGATTCTGAGCCCTTATATGAGACTTGGGAGAGATTTAAGGAAATGTTAAGAAAATGCCCACCCTACAGATTCGAGCTGGGAATGCAAATGCTTATCTTCTTGAATGACCTCACGTTTGCAACACGACAAGTGGTGGACTCTTCTGCAGGGGGTTCCATCAACCATAAGACCCCGGAACAGGTATTTGAGTTTATTGAAAATTTGGCTTCTAATAACTATTCTTGGGGAAGTGCAAGGTCAAAGGCTCGTGTGCAAGGAGTGCATAAAGTGAACGTCGTGGCAACATTAGAGGCTAAGGTAGACGCCTTAACTCAAAAGATGGAACAGTTGGTGATGCCTCAAGGCTAAGTGTTAAACTTCAACTGCGATTTCTATGGAGAAGGGCACCCCAATCATGAATGCCAAAAGATGGGGTCACTCCAAGAAACTTCTGAACAAGAGGCTTTTGCAAGTAATGTCCGGCCAGGTAACAATCCATATAGCTCTACCTATAATCCTGACTGGAGAAATTACCCTAATTTCTCTTGGAGCAATGAGAATCCACCTAGGCAAAGTTCTTTCAATTTTGGAGGTAACCAAAGGAATCCAAATTCCATGAACAACACAGCAGCACCTCAAAAGCCACCTTTGGAAGAATTGATTGGACAATTGGTAAGTACCACGAAGACTAAGTTCCAAAGAGTCAATGCGACAACAAGGAACTTAGAGGCTTCCATGCACAATTTGGAGAACTAGATTGGTCAACTAGCCAAACTCCTGGGGGATCGTCAAGCAGGGATACTACCAGGGAATACGGAGGAAAATCCACGAGATCACAACCGTGGAAAAGCTTGAAGTAGTTTTTTTTCTCTTTTTTCTTTACTTTTCGTTTTTTTTTTTTTGTTAAGGACAATTTTTTATTTATAGTATTTTTTTCAGCATTCGTGTGTTTTCTGCATTATCATTAAAAAAAAAAAATTTGCGGCTCGGACAGAACAGAGCCGGCGCCGGCTCCAAGAGCCGTGCCAGTGCCAGTTCCTGTCGGGAGGACCCCAATTAAAAGGCCATTTTGGCCACTTTTTTCTTCAAAACCTTCCTCTCCCTAGTAAATCCTCTAAACCGCGCCGACTTCACATCCATAAGTGCCCAAAGTTTGATTTGTTTTCAGCTTCTAAACAGCTCCGTAACATTTTTTACCTTCTTCTTTGTTGATCCTATGGATCACACACATCACAAGCTTCGATTTTTCACAACAATAGCATTTCAATCCACAAGAAAAGGGGGTAGATTTTTGCAGAAAGTTTGTATCTTTTGCTTGCCCATGCATAGAAAAGCCTAAATGTATGATTTTTACTTAAATCCTACGGTTGCATTGATGGAATTGATTTTGTCTAATTATATGAACAGTGTTGGCCGAAAATTGATATATATATGCTATGATTGTGCATTTTTCATTGAGTTTCATTCATTGGATTACCTTAGGAGTTATTGCGCTTTTACTGCTTGTTCATGCTTGTAAACAATCAAGAATTCATATAGCTCGGGCTAGACTCATGCTTATTGGTGATACTTGAATATATTGAAACTGCATTGTTGATCACATCATACCATGATATTGCCTTCATTCACATGATCACATTTACTAGCATGTCCTGAGTATATCAGCACAAGTTATGCTTTACAGTGGATTTTTACATGCATTATGCAGGTTGTGTTGAAGTGGTTGACAGTGATTGATTGTGTGGGTGTTGGAGTCGATATACATTAAAGGAGTTTAGGGTTTATGCATTGTGAGCTTGGTTGAGGGTTGTGTGCCATTTTAGGATTTGTTTTGTGCGAAGGTTGCTATACTCTCTCCAGTGATTGAGCATCTTTGTTCCCTCTTCCTATTGTTCCATTCCTTCTTTGGCCATGTCTAGAGCAAGGAGTCAGCCATCTAAAAGGGCAAGAACTTCTTTGTCCTCAGTTCCATCATCTGTTGACCCCTTATCTCTTAGACCTACAGAGTTTGTTGATGCCTCGTGTAAGGAATGGTATAGTAGGCGAGCTTCAAACAAAATTATTGTTGAGCGTACCTTTTCCCCCACCTTAGACTGGGCACTCAAATTAGGAATGATGTTTAGACGGCTAGGTTGGGGATCCATAGTCCAGTTGAAAGGGAAGTATTGTCCCGTACTTGTCAAGGAATTTTAGGCTAATATGACGGACAAGGGGAATAAGCATCTTCCACATATTGAAACACGAGTGAGGGGAGTTCCTATTGTCATCACACAAAACCAATTAGCTAACCTTCTCCAGGTCCTTGATGATGATACTTGGCAAGGTATTGATGTAAATAATCAAAAGATTCTGTCGAATCCAAATTGGGATGTTAGAGGGACGCGAGCAACCCTAGGCTTATATAAGCATAATGCCTTTCAAGCTAATAGTTTTTATTCTAACAATAATTTGGCAGCCAACTTTCACGCATTGGTGTATATGTTTGGGTTTAATGTTGTCCCCCGGGCTAGTGGTTTTAATGAAACTAGGCTTATCGACACTTATATTTTGCACCGGATAATGAACACATTACCTATCCCTCTTGCTCTTTTGATCATTTAATCTATTAGAGAGTTAGTTCATCATCATCTTTCCATGAAAGCCTTTGTTTTTTCCCTGGTTATCATGAAGATTCTAAAGGACTTTGGGGTGAGTCTTGAGGGAGAACTCATGGAGGCTACCACTAAGCACGATATGGTCACCGAGCAAACTCTTATGAGTTGCGGATATAAGTACAGCCCAGAATTGAAGACATGGCTCACACCCTTCGAGGTCCAACATCTTGGTCAGGTAAGACCACCTATAGTAGAGGAGGAGCAGCCGCCACCACCGGCACGTGCTAGAGCTGGCAGTTCTCAATTCCACTCCCGGACTGACTTTGAGACCACAGTACTGGGGCGCCTCGACCAGCAAATGGAGATACTCCTACGCTTGCAGGGTACTATGGAGGATATGGCACGACGGCAAGCTACCATGGAGCAACATTTGACTGAGTTGAGGCAGCATTCTTCTAGGCCACACAATGGTGCGGGCACCTCCACACTTGCCAATGAGGAGGAGGATGAGGGTGATGATGCTGCGGAGGACTGATGATGCATTCTTGCTCACTCTTGCTGTTTCTTTTCTTTCTCTTTTCATGTTTTTGTTCTAGTTAGTTTGACTTTCTTTTCATTGTATTTTTCATTTTTTATGTTTTTGCTTTCTTTTCTTTTCTAGATTTATGCTTTGGTATTTTCTTTTGTATTGTTTTTAGGTACTTTGATGATGCCTCCCTTTTCTAGCATTCAGCTCTTGTACAACACGATTAATGGAAGTTTATTTTTTTTATCTCTTCTCCTTTATCTTTTTGGTCCCTTGGTATTGGTTGTTTTAGTTCTATTTATTTGGCCATTGAGGACAATGTCCAGTTTAAGTATGGGGGAGTGGTTTGATTGACAAATCTTCTACATACTCTTTAGCTTTCTTGGGAGAACAAAATTTTTCAAAATTTTCTGAGAAATTTTCTAATTTTTTGGAGATTTCAAGCTGCATTTTTAGTGCATGTCTTTATGATAATTATAGAGCAATGTTCTAGATCATTTATGGCTTATGCATGACTTTTTACACTCACTTGGACAAAGTAGTTCTTGATCAAATACTTTGCATTATTCTTAAACCTGTTTTTTTCTCTAAAATGCATGGAGCATTCTAGAACTTACTTGAATACCTCTCGAGGCGAAATAAGAAAGACATTCATGATTTAACTTAGAGATGACGGTAATAGGCCTTCTTTGGATAGTTTGAGCTTTTCAAGCCTACCTAGTGCTATATTATCCCTAGTGCCTATTTTAAGTTTAAATTGGTGATTTCTTTCTTTACAACCCGTCACGATATGTTATCCATTACTTGTGCTGAGAGTTTGTATAATTTCTAAATATTTATGCTCTTCAAAGATGAAAGTGTATGTATGTTGAGAACAATGCAGGGAGAGAGATCATGACTTGTTACTTTCAGTCATGGATCAATTACAATTGGAGTTGGGAAAAGAGAGGAAATGGAATGAAAGGAAGAAGTTGAAAGATTGAGAAAGAAAAGAATGCGAGCTGAAAAAAAATGAGAAAGAAGAAAAGGAACGAGTGAAGAGAGAAAACAACAAGCTGCTAGAAAGAAAAGTAAATGAAAAAGAAAAAAACAGCAGCAGAAAAAGAAAAAGATGAGTAAAAGAAGAAAGAATTGAAAGAGAATTGAAGACAAAAAGAGCGAAAAAATCACAAAAGAGATGGTGAGTGAACTGTAAAAGTAAGTTCATATAAGATACTTGTTACCATTGCTGGAAAATTGATTGATCTTGTGAGGAAAAGAATCGATGATAAGAAGAGGTGAAAGAAGAAGAAGAAGAAAAAAGAAAGAAAGAGCAATGCAGGATTTGCTTGAAATGCGTAAGGGTCGTTATATAAGGTTATAGTTTGATTAGTTCTTGGAATAGGAGAGCAAGAAGAGTTGGGAATTATAGATTTATTTTGGTTACTCTTTTCTTGCTTACTCTCAGTTTTTCTTTGACTTTTGATGTTCTTATATCCTTCATTTGCTAAGCCGCATTACAAACCTTTAGCCTTACATTACAAGTTTAAAAATCCTACTTGATCTAAGTAGAATCATGATATGTCTTGGATTAGTGGAGAGAATGTATGAAAAGTAAGCATATGGAATGCATATTCTTTTTGAACTAACTTCTTTCTAATGGTTTGAGAATATTGTGAAGTATTGTGATGGTTTTACTAAGTCATTTATCACTACACAAGTCTTGCATTGGTTGTGAAAGATTTAGTATCATATGTTTTATGTTCATAAATAAAGAAAGCATTGAAGATATATTTTGGGAATTTATTGAGTGATATGAGTAAAACCTTGTGTTTTTCTACTTGTTCTTGATGTTTTGCTTGAGGACAAGCAAAGAGCTAAGTGTGGGGGAATATGATAGGAGCTAATTTGGTTATATTTTGCATAGTTATTTAAGGCTCTTTTGTAATACATTTTGTGCAATAACTAGTCATATTCTTTCATATTTGAGCTTTTACCCTTGGAAAGGTATTTTGGTCATTATTTCAGGTTTTTGGGTAAAACGAAGCAAAATCGTCGCAAAACAGAGTAGAGACGGCACCGACTGGAAGCCTGGAACTGGCGCCGGCTATATACTGGATGCACGGACTTCAAAGCGATGAAAAAATTGGAGAAGCAGAGTAGAACAGAGCCTAACTGGCGCCGGCTGTAAGGCTACATTCAGGAACGTATGTGCAAAATTCAGAAAAAAATAGGCGAACGAGTAAAGAAACAGAACACAGGCGGCGCCGGCCCTGAAGGACCAAGGCGGCGCCGGCTGTGGTCTGTTCCTGAGGTGGTGTTGCGATCTTTTGACACGTTTTTGGAAATCTGGGGAGTTTTAGTGTCTTCTAACTTCTACTCGACCAAGAACATTGTATTTACGAGTTTAGCACTTCTTAAGCCTATAAATAAATGAAAAACATAAGGGAAAAAGGGAGAATTCATTGATCATCATAGAAAATCACTCAATCTATGGAGGAATTCTTCAAGTTCAATGAGGATTGTACAAGAAGGTTTTCAAAGGAAGAAGAAGGAGGCTTGTCTATGAGTTCTTTCTTTTACTTTGTTTTCTTTTTCTTGACAATGATGTTTTAATTGTTCTATTATAATTTGACATTATTTTAGATAATCATGATTCTTGGAGTTATTTGATCTTTTGATTAATTGGTTGTTCTTCTTGGTATTTAATTACTTGGGCATATTCCGAGATTAGTTGGTTGTTTCTATTGTTAATTTGCTAGACCAAAGAGGTTGATGATGGTTGCAATTGATTAATTTTCGCATTCATTGGCTGTTAACTTGCTAGACCAAAGAGGTTAATTGCTGAGAATTGAGTAATTAAAGGTTAATTGATATTTACCAGTACTAAGGATTTATTGATTAATTTCATGTTTTAAATTTGCCAGACCATGGAAATTGAATTAAGGATTGTGTTTAATGCATCTTTTGGATGAATTAGTTGAGACAGACCAAGTGATGCTAATTTATCTAGAAGGTAGTAATTAGTTGAGACAGACCAAGTGATGCTAAATTACCTTAATCCTTCATGATGCCAAGAGAATAGTTGGTTATGATAATGGTTAAGTTCTTGAAGATCGTAGCTGTCTAATCAATGGTTTGAGTTGCATACTTCTCCATCCTTGACATTTACATATTTTTATTTTATTTTCTTTTTAGTTTTCCTTTTTATTTGATTTTCACTTTGTTGAGTCAGTTAAACAATGAAAGAGGGGTAATTAATGTTTACTTGTTCCTTGAGGATCGACACTCGTTTGAACCCTATGCTCAGTAATGAAGAGTATGCTTGCTCATATGTGTGATTTGCGTCCAACGTTTTAATTTAAACTTGATTGGGAATGTACTTAGTTTTTGTATGATTTTTATACCCAAATCCAAACACATCAAGCCTCCTTGTTCATCTTGTTCAAGACCAAGCTAAAGGGTTAGTCCTCCTTTTGTAAGAGTTTATAAATCTTTTAGATAATCCAATGTTGTTTCTTTGAATGGGTTTTAGTTGCTTTGTTCTTCTAAGGTTTGTTTGAAATCCAATATTTGGGTGCCTATTTTCTCTATTCTATTTGTTCTTGTTTGCCTTTGTTGCTTCAAGGATATTGGAGTGAGATTATAGTAGAACTATCTACTCATCTTGAGGGCCTTTGAGGCTTTGTTCTTCAAAGGTTTGAAAGAGTGTAGGTTGTTAGGTTACTTTCTCCTTTTGTCACAAGAAAAATCACTATTTTGGGTCTCATTGTTTGAACTGAACAGTTAGCCAACTAAAACACCCATAACACCAATAAAAGCTACCAAGAATTCGTATCAAAGAGTTTAGTATCAGAGCAAGGAAAATCTTGATTCCCATCAAAGCTTGATAGCAAGAAAAGGAACCTTACAAACTGAAGAAAAAGAAAACAGAGAAAAATCCCGTCACTTAAAAAATTGCTCCAAAAAGGTCTTGAAATTTTTGTTATATCTTGATGTTTCTGTTGGGAAATTGCTCATTGATGTTGTTATAATCCTTGGGAACAAATTTATCTTGTGATTGTGGTGAAATTTGGCTTCAATATGGGTGAAAATGCTGATTGTTCTTAAATGACGAGAATTACATCCAAGGTGTTTGATAAGTGTTCTATGAGAATATTTTTTGCTATAGTTGGGATCTTTGATTCTTAATTTTCATTTCTTGGGATATTGAGACTTAGTATATCACTCTATTATTGAATTCCATATTCATTGAACTCAAATTTTCTATTGCACATTGGTGATCATCTTGTTCTTCATCATCCTTGTTCTAGTTGTTCTTGTTTATTTGTTCTTGAAAATTCTTATTTGTTTCTTCCTTAGGAGTTCTTCTTTTGTATCTAGTGCTTGTTTTTGTGTTGATTGAGTCCACTTTTCTTAAAACTCTTGACTTAAAACTTGTTTGCTTGAGGCGCCCAACAAGTGTTTGTTGAAATTCCCCTAAGACCCCCTAATTAGAAAATTATTTTGATTTGTGTGATTCACTAAGTTGGACTAAACTTTTAGCTATTGGGGAGGATTAGGATTGAATAAGAAGGCTTGAGTGTTGAGAAAAAGACAAGAGGGTGAGTCTATCATTAAAAGAGCCTAAGAGAGCAGACACGAGTGTGGAGTGATCAACCTTGAGAGCCAACACGCAAGGAAGAGCAGTGCGGATCTATTTTTCTTTTTAATCTCTTTGTGTTGTAGGTATAAGTATGCAAATATCCCATCACTATGGCCCATGAACAAGAGATCTCTAGGCCTAACCCAAGTGAACCTAGTAGACTTCAAGAAGATCAAATTGATGCTAAGGGTTTGTATGAGGACTTGTAAGCTATAATGAGGACTATGTAGAGCGAATTTCAAAACATGACAAGGGAGTTGATAAATCATCTTAGGCAATTTTCTACCATTGCACAAAGGAGAGGCCAAGAGAAATTTGAAGTGCCTAGTCCAAGGATGAGGGATGGTGATAGCCATACTCCTTCGTTACATGCCCAATAAGGGGAAGAGTGGGATGAACATTCAATTGGGGGATTCCAACAAGCTCCTATGAGAGGGGGAGTACATGGTATGAGAGGAGGACGAAATAGAGGACAAAGAAGGAATGGAGGGAACAATCTAAGAGGGTTAAAATGAGAATTTAAGGGAGTTGATGAGTGGTATGGAGGGGAACAAGTTGAGGCCTTTGGGGAACATCATAGAGGATGGAGTAATAGAGGAATGAGAGAAAGAAATTATGTGGAGAGGGAGTTGAACCATATTAAATTGAAAATGCCCACATTCTATGGCAAAAGTGACTCTGAAGCTTATTTTGAGTGGAAAAGCAAAATGGAGATATTTCTAGAAAGCCATAACTATAGTGAGAGATCAAAAGTGAGGTTGGCTATTTTGGAATTTTTGGAATATGCCTTGGTATGGTGGGAGCAAGTTAGTGCTCAAAGGAGACAAATGAGAGTGGAAACTCTGGTTAGTTGAAATTTGTTAAAAGACATGATGAGGGCAAGGTTTATACCATACCATTACTACAATTATCTCTACCAAAGGCTCCAATCACTCAAGCAATGGAACAAGAGTGTAGAAGATTACCATAAGGAGATGGAAGTTATGTTGATGACAGCTCAAATTAACGAGGATCCTAGAGTAACAAGAGCAAGATTCTTGGGAGGATTAAATAGGAAAATTGCCAACTTGGTAGAATTGCACCCCTATGATCATTTGGAGGATATGGTACATGCCGCTATGTAGATTGAAAGGCAATTAAAAAGGAGGGCATTTACTAGACCACCACTTCCAAACCCCAACACTTTTAACAAGATGCCAATTAAGAATGATGAAACCCCTAAGCCATTCCAACGGGACTTCTACAAACCTAGAGAGGATTGGAGACCAAGGGAGCATAGGAAACTTAGGGAAGGTTGGAACAAGGATAAGGAAAAAGTCATAGAGAGGCCACAAAGGAATAGGGATATCAAATATTTTAAGTGCCTTAGATATGGACATACTTCCCATGAGTGTCCAAGCAAAAAAATGATTTATACTAATTACTATGGTAAGGTCTCTACCGACGAGGAAGAAGAGGGAGAAAGAAACTAAGAGGACCAAAAGGGAAATGGAGATGAGGAAAGTGATGAAGGAGAAGTTGTTGGTCAAGAATACTCATTGGTGGGAGTCACAAGAAGGTCATTAAATTCACAAGCCATTGAGAATCAAGATCACCAACAAAGAGAGAACATTCACAAGCCATGTAGTGTCATTGTGGATAGTGGGAGTTGCACTAACGTGATTAGTGCAAACTTGGTTGAAGAATTGGACATGAAATGGATTAAACACCTCGAGCCCTACAAATTGCACTGGTTGAATGAAAGTGGGGAAATGAGAGTGGACAAACAAGTGTCGGTGTCTTTTGAAATAGGGAAGTACAAGAATGATGTGCTATGTGATGCGGTACCTATACAAGTTGGTCACTTACTACTAGGGAGGCCTTGGCTATATGATAGGCATGTAAAACATAATGGGAGGAAGAACACTTATTCCCTACTCAAGGAGGGAACTAAGTTTACCTTCACCCCTATAGCCCCTAGTGAGGTGAACAAAGACCAAAGAATTATGAAGGAGAAAGAAAACAAAAAGGGAGTACAAGAAGTAAAGCAAAAGCAAGAAATTGAGAGGATAGAACAAGAGAGAAACGAAAAAGAGTTGAGAGAGAGGTTGAACAAATAAGTAAGTCCGTGAAGAACTCCAAACCCAGTATAACGGTGTTATACCTTACGATCAAATTACCTTTGGCCAATTAACTAGCCAGATCCAAGTACTTTTGACAATCAAGGATAGGAGTAAGTAAGGACAAGAGATGGGAGATAAAAGAAGAGTGAATTTCTTTACAAAAGAAAGTGAAGTCATAGAGGCTATAGAAGCTAAGGAACCGGTTATTCTTCTTTTATGCAAAGGTTCTTATGTTTCTGTTAATGATTTTTCATTGTCTTTGCCTAATGAGATTGCAGCTGTTCCTCTAGAATTTGAAGTTATTTTTCCAAAAGAGGTGGTCAACCGAACACTTACCCAATTCTTGCAGACCATAATTAAGGAGAACTTGACCAATTGGGAGGAATGCTGGACGCACCTTGAGTTTGTTTGCAAAAAAGCTTTTCACTCCACCACTTTTTATTCTCCTTTCGAAATCGTGAATGATTTTAATCCCCAAACTCCTTTTGAATTGATTCCCTTACCTGTAGGTGAACGAATGAATCTTGATGGAGCTAAGAAGGTGACAATGGTGAAAGCATTCCATGTAGATGATGGCAATGATTCAGAGACGAATCCTTTTCAAGAAGGGGGAGATAATGAGACTCCACTTCATCATGAAAATCAAGATAAAGGAAGGGGAGGTGTGGCCATGCAAGGACAAGGGCAAGCGACAAAGACGAACAAAACTCGTCCAAAACGGAGGCCACCAGAGGACGGCCAGCGCCGGCTCCAAGCAGCCAAACCGGCGCCGGCCTCATTCTGCTCAACAACAAGTTCATCCATTGTTTGACCGCCCGAAGAAAAAACACAGCCGGTGCCGGCTGTGATGCCCAAACTGGCGCCGGCTACACCCTGGGCAGTCGACAACTGTTCCTCGTTTTAATGCTTTTCTCCGATTTTCTTCACTTGTAAAGACTTATTATGACCCAAAGTTGTAATTAAACCTCAGGGATTACTTAGCTAGGGTTAGGATAGTATAAATAGCACATTTAGTAATTTGACAACACAATACACTTCACTTTAATTCAAATTTGAGAAGGGAATCTTGAGAGGCCCTAGCCTCATTGTTCATCTTGTTCAAGACCAAGCTAAAGGATTAGTCCTCATTTTGTAAGAGTCTATAAATCTTTTGGATAATCCAATGTTATTTCTTTGAATGAGTCTTAGTTGCTTTGTTCTTCTAAGATTTGTTTGAAATTTAATATTTGGGTGCCTATTTTCTTTATTCTATTTGTTCTTGTTTGCCTTTGTTGCTTCAAAGATATTAGGGTGAGATTATAGTAGAACTATCTACTCATCTTGAGGGTTTTTGAGGCTTTGTTCTTCAAGAGTTTGAAATAGTGTAGGTTGTTAGGTTACTTTCTCCTTTTGTCACTAGAAAAATCACTATTTTGAGTCCCATTGTTTGAACTGAACAGTTAGCCAACTAAAACACCCATAACACCAAGAAAAGCTACCAAGAATTCGTATCACTTAACATATTAGAATTTTCTTCCTATATATTGTAATAGGTATTGCAAGCTATTTTTTTTTAGGAATTTCTCCACTTGTATTCTAACGTGATGCTAACATAGGTAAATTATCTTCTATTTGCCACTGCCATTTGAGTTGGATAATTAGTTTCAAAAGTATGGATAAGGGTTGGATGAAACTTCCAAGGAATTGCATTGAATATGAAAATGGAGTCGAAAGGTTTTTAAACTTTGCAATGAACAATGCAAGTTTAAATGAAATGATATTATGTCCTTGTTTGAAATGTGGAAATGGAGTAATGAGGACAAAAGTTGAGGCCAGGGAGCATTTAGTTGTTATGAGATTTATTAAGGGATATACACATTGGATAGCACATGGAGAACTCTTTACGCCTAGTTTAAGTACATCACACTTCGAGCCTATTTCAAATAATGTAGCATCTATGCCTGATGACATGGAAGTAATGTTGCATGATGCTTTTGGGGTCCCACCTTGTGGAAATGTAGATGAAGAAAGTAATTCGACTTCCACAGATGCTGAAAAATTTTACAAACTGATTAATGACACTCAACAAAATTTGTATCCAAGTTGTAAGAAATTCTCGAAACTTGCTTTCATTATTCAGTTACTTCATCTCAAGTACGCAGAGAATTGGTCTAACAAGCATTTTGATATGCTACTTGATTTACTGAGAGAAGCATTACCCGAGGGTGTTGAACTTCTTAAATCTTTTTATGAAACTGAAAAATTGATGAAGCAACTGGGCTTATACTATCAAAAAATAGATGCTTGTCCTAATGATTGTACATTGTACTGGAGGGATAAAGAAGGATGGAAGGATTGTAAAACGTGTAAAGAGTTTAGATGGGTCATTTCTGAAAATGACCCAACTAGAGAAAAGAGAAAGATTGCGAAGTTTTGTGGCACTTTCCTTTGAAACCTCAACTACAATGTCTATTCATGCCAGCTAAAACTTTGGCTTCTATAAGATGGCATGTAGAAGGGTGCACATATGATGGTCGAATTAGGCATCCTGCTGATTCACCTGGTTAGAAAGCTTTTAATGCTATAAATACAGATTTTGCAAAAGATGCAAGTAATGTGAGGTTGGGATTGGCGTCCGATGGTTTTAATTTGTTTAAAAATATGAATGTTGGTCATAGTACTTGGCTTGTGATACTTATGCCTTACAACTTACTCCCTTGGATGTGTATGAAGCAACCATATTTCATATTGTCATTGTTGATACTTGGTCCATATACTCCTGGTAATAATATTGATGTTTATTTGCAACTTCTAATTACTGAATTAAAAGAGTTATGGAATATAGGCGTGCAAACATTTAATGCATCTTTGAAGTAGAATTTTCAGCTACATGCTATATTATTGTGGACAATTAGTGATTTTTCTGGTTATGTAAATTTGTCAGGGTGGAGTACTAAAGGGCAGCTAGCTTGTCCTATTTGTTATAAGGAAACAAAATCACAATGGTTGAAGAATGGTGCCAATATTATTACATGGGGTATTGTAGGTTTTTGTCTTCTAATCATCGTTTTCGAAATGATGCACGGTCATTTGATGGTCAGCAAGAACATGGAAGGCCACCCCCTAAATTGAATGGGGATACGATATTACATGAGTTGGACGGAAAAAAGATCAAATTTGGAAAGGCAGTCAATGATAACCAACAATTGCCCTATAATTGGAAGAAACAAAGTATATTCTTTGAATTTCCATATTGGAAAGACAATTTGATGCACCATAATCTTGATGTAATGCATATTGAAAAGAACGTTTCTAAAACCATATGCGCAATATTGTTGGAGGTGGATAAGAAAAGGGACCTTAAGTCACGTCTCGACTTAAAGGATATGGGTATTCGATCCTACCTTCATCCCGTTGAGAGGGATAATGGTAAGGTTTATTTGCCACCGGCTTCTTTTGTACTACGTAGAAAGGAGAAAGTAAAGGTGTTAAGGTACCGGACGGATACGTTGCCAACTTATCTAAGTGCGTACACTTTAATCCACCTAAGCTTTTTGGACTTAAAAGCCACGACCATCATATTTTGATGCAACAATTGCTGCCAATCGCTCTAAGAAATGTTTTACCTAAGACTGTCCGCTATCCTTTAATAAAGCTCAGTAGATACTTTAGAAAGTTGTGCTGTACTGAGATTCATCCAAATGAAGTATTTCAATTAGAACAAGAGATTGCAGTTATCCTTTGTGAATTGGAGCGAGTCTTACCTCCTTCATCGTTCAGTATTATGATACATCTAACTGTTCATTTAGCATCTGAAGCTAGGATAGCTGGGCCGGTTCATTATCGATAGATGTATCCTATAGAGAGGTACATGTTTCATTCATTTCATATTTAGGTTATTCTTGCTTGCAATTTCAAACATATACAACAATGGTATTGAAACTAATATATGAAAGTTGAATTTAAATAGGAATTTTAACACGTTAAAGTCATATGTTCATAATAGGAGTCACCCAGAGGGTTCTATTGCTAAAAGGTACTTGGCTGAGGAATGTTCGACATTTTGCTTGTTATATCTTGCTGGCTATGTGGAGATAAAGTTCAACCGACCAAGTAGGAATGACGATTATGAAACCAATTCCTATGTTGGGTTAGATATTTTCAAACCAACTGGACGTCCATTTGGAAAATGAGTTCCCACAAAATTCGATAAAGACACATTGAAGATAGCACATCAATATGTGTTGTTTAATTCTCACACTGTAAAACCTTATATAGAGTACGAATAAGATAAAAGATTTATATTCTTCATTAGATTAGTGGCCATGAAGCCACGCCTAACTAATGCATGGTATGTATATGCAGCCAACATCATGGACTAGTGGAGCAAAAACATCCTCGTGCAAGTTTGCATGAAATTAAGTACATCCTTAGTGAAGAATTGCGAATTGGTTTTACAATTATGTAAGGTTCATCTTAAATAGCATGCTTAAGTTATACTTTAATGATGCTTAAGCATACACTGACTCTTGTCGATTTCCTAGATGAAGGTATTGTAATACAATGATGATGATATAATTTCTAAGGATTTGAAGCATTTGGCCAGAGGACCCAATGGCATTAGTCTTAAATATGATACGTTCTTGGTGAACGACTTTCAGTTTCATACTACAGAAGTTGAACGTAAAAGGAAAACTCAAAATAGTGGCATTTCTGTAAATGCAACAACAACTAGTTTTTCAAGTGTTAGAGACACAAATCCAATTTCAAGTGATGTGTCTTATTTAGGGAAATTAATAGATGTGATTGAGTTAGATTATAGAAACGGGCGTAGAGTTGTGTTATTCAAATGTGATTTGTATCAAACAGGGAAAAGATTGAAACAAGATGTTGAGGGCTTTACTCTAGCCAATTTCACTGATGTTAGGCCCCATGAAGAGCCTTTCACTCTAGCTTCTCAAGCAACGCAAGTTTTTTACATTGGAGACCTGAATGAAAGTAATTGGAAAATTGCTATAACCACAAATCCAAGAGCCATGTATAACATGGGGTCCGTAGTTGATGTTGAGAATTATTTGTAGAGTGAAAGTTGCAACATCCAGGCAAATTTTGGTAGTGAGGAAGTCAGTTGGGTTGCTGAAAGGGTCAATGGAGTTGAAATTGAAATTACATCTACTTGATAAATCTTTACTTTATTAGTTGCTTTTGTTATCCAAACTTGTTTTGAGAATTCTTCTATTCAGGCCAAGTTGTTCAAACTTATTAGCTGTAATATAAGATACAACGTTTTATGACTCCATTATTTATGCCATGTTGCAAGTAATATAATATGTGCCTTTACATTTTATTTGTTGGCTTGCTGTTTTTTTTTTAAATATAGTTGATAAATGTCCTGTGTTATTTTTGGGGATTTTTTTGGATATGAAATTATTGATCTCTCTGTGAACATTTGAATCCCAGATTTGAATCCCAGTATGGCAAGAACTAGAAGAAGAAGAAGAAGTACTAGTCAAAGAAACCAATGTGTTGATGGCCATACCGATACACATATTGTACAAGAGATTAATGAAATTACCGATGCGCATATTATACAAGAGGTTGAGGGCCAAGTCATGCAACAAAGTGAAAGTCAAGGTATATTTATACTTATTGGCTTCTCATATGCTTTCTATATTTTTGTACTTCCTAATGTGTTCTCGCTTAAATTTTTGTAGGAGAAGTAAGTACCAGAAGAAGTGAGGCAACTCGCAAGAGAGGACCAACCTATATAACCTCTATTTGGGACCGCCCTCAAAATGCGAAGCCTTTGGAGGTTGAATTCAACAAGTTTGGACAGCCAGTGGGAACGAACCATACTAAATTGACCGAATATTTGAGAACTATAGCAATGAATGGAATGTACTCTTTGATAGATATTAAAACATTGTCTCAAATTCCTCAAGACAACAAGAATGAGATGTTCAATGTTGTGAAGGTATTTTACGTTTTTATTTAATATTGAAGTACAGTATATAGTAATATATGTTTGAGTTTTGTTATTTTCTTGTCCATGTGCGGGAGAAGTTTAATGTACCGCCTGGTCTTAAGCCTGCTATCCTAAGATCAATTGGCATAAAATGGAGGACCTGGAAAGCATCACTAAACAACGAATGGTACGATACAGAAAAAGACATCCATCACCAAACTCCATGCACCAATGATCATGTGATTCACGCTCAGTGGACTAATCTCCTTCAATGGTGGGATTTAGCTGAAGGGAAGGTAAGAACTTGTCCCTATTCTCTTTCTTGATTGATTGACTAATCTCATGAAAATCTGTCGATAACTGAATTTTTTAAATTCAGGCAATGTCAAAGAAGAATAAAAGGAATATAAATATGAAGAACATGAATCATAAGACAGGGAAGAAGCCACACTGTCAAATTCATGATGATATGGTAACTTTATAATTTAGGAACAATTTCAAGTGCTATTTCCATTTACCTCTATTAACTACTTACAGAAATTGAATGGTGCAAACAAAGGAGCAAGGCCATTCTCCAACTCGTGTACAAATGTTTAAGAAATGTTACACGGATGCTAATGGAACTTCTTCAAGTGCTCATGTTGTGAGTGCAGTGGTAATTATACATATGACTCAATAGTTTTTGTTTTATTAGAATATGCCTTTTTTTATGGTTCTATGGGCCAACTATGTTTTATTGGAATATGCCTTTCTTTATAGTTACATGGGACAACTATGTTTTATTATCGATGGATAATGTTGTGGACAACTTTAAATGTGTTGAATGTGTGGAGTTTGGATGGGACTGCATAGGAGATGTTGGATTGAACTTTGAATGTGTGGAGTTTGGATTGAACTTTGAGAGAACTGCAGCTATGTTGAGTTGTATGAGACTGAATTTATGTATAGGAGAAGTGAACTGTTGAATGTGTTTGTATTGTTACAATAGGAGTTTGGAGTAGTCTACTCACTATTGAATGTGTAAGACAGAACTTGTTTTAGAGATGTGAACTATTGATATATGATGCTCTTTGTTCACAAGATTTTGTGTTGGTTGCTTTGTCTCGTGTGTGTGTGTGGCTATTTGCCTGAGATGTTTCAGTTTTGAATGTTCAAGATGGAAGGTTTTAGTTAAAATGTTCAAGATGTTTCAGTTTTGATGTTTCAATTAAAATGCTTAAATTAACTTAGTTGTAGAAAGCAAAAATCTGAATTCATCTGTTATGTACTAGTTAGCTGTTTTGTTAACTTAGTTGTCCTGTTAACTTAGTTGTATTGTTACAGCAAAAATCTGGATTCATCTGTGGCTGGATTCATCTATTCTAAAACAATTATTAGGGCTCTTCCATGTGATAATAGGTTGTTCTATGAGGTTAGTAGGAAGCTGGAATGCAGGTTTTTTTGCAGGCATTTAATTTTTCATTCTTCTTCCCCATTATATCATCCTTGTTGGTAATGCTATTAATGTGATCCTATCTGCTAAATATATATGTTTCAATTTTGAATGTTCAAGATGGGGCGTTTTAGAATTTCTTTTGAGATTGGTAAAAAAAAAATGCTGTTTTGTAATGATTGTTCAGAGATGTGCACTGTTGTCTCGTGTGTTTGTGTGGCTTGGATTGGTAGTTTAGAAGATTTTCACATGTGTGTGTGTGGCTTGGACTAGCAGATTTTGATGGACAAAACGCAGCACAGGAAGCCATGGACGGGAAAACAGAGACCAAAAAAAAAAAATTAAACGCGGGCCATAAAGGCCATGCGGAAGCGTGAAGATCATACATTTGCGCTCCTTAACCCTTCTAGGTTGAGTAAGAGCGGATTGAACGACTGGAATCGCCTCGCTTTGCACAGTTGAAGGAGCTTCTGGTTGAACACCTGCTAGCCTTCGACTGCGTCTTGTTTGCATTAACGCTTAGTTCTCCAGCTCTCGGGATATTCCTCAGCCTACCCTCTAGTCGGTGAACACTATGGTGAAGAGGAAGGGTCTCAATTCTCCTTGGTTCGTTCGCTATCGATTAGCAAAGAACAAGAGAAAACAAGAAGAAGGAGAGAGTTTTGTGAGAAAGAGAGACTCACGTGAGTCTTGCTTGGGAAGGGAAAAGTTAGGGTTTTTTTCCTTTCAAAGAGTTGTTTATGTTCTTAGCCAAAATTAGGTCTCTCAATCTCTGATAAACATATCTCCGGGATTTCAAAATATCCGGATGTTATCCTGAGAAACAGTTTGGCCTAACCTTAAACTCCTCTTAACCGTATCTGGAAAAACCCTAAGGTCCAAGCTATTGGGCCAGATAAATATTTATTATTTTCCTTGGACCCAAAAGGCCCAAAATAATAAATATTAATTATTTATTTCCTGGGCTTACATAAGTAACCCAATAAATAATTAATGAGCCCAAATGAACCATAATAATTAACCTCTAATTATTTATTTCTTGGGCCTACATAAATAACCCAATAAATAATTAAACATTAATTATTTCCCCTAGTTTAAGCTCAGGTTAATTTCTTAATTATTCATACTGGACCTAGGCCCTGAATAATTAATTAACCAAATAAACTAGATAATTAATTTCTCTCAACTCCTATTTTATTTATTTATTTATTTATTTTATTCCAATCCAATAATAAATTAGACTTCCGAATAAAATAAAATAAAACAAAATAAAATAAAATCCTCTTCAAGCGAGACCAATTCCTCATCCCAAAAATAGTTAGGACTTACGGGCTATCCCGAGGACCAAAAAGACACATCGCCTTGATCTGCTAAAATGACCAAAATACCCCTGCTATATAAATAGTCTGTATTTTGCATTTTAAATATTTCCTAATATCACCATAAGGAAATATTGACCCCAAAGACAATGCTTGCATTCGCAAAGTCTCCGACCTACGGGTGAAATGACTAAAATACCCCTCTACACATCGCCGTACATTTAGAGAGGAAGAAGTGTACTAACACCCCTCTAAATGACATCTACCATCCTTAGACTTCTAGTCCAATGATCCACGACTTCTGGAGTGTTTCCGCTTTCCAAGGGAGCTACCCTAAAGCAAACATCCAAGTCATGTTTCCCAGGGCCCTGGATAATTTAGACCATTCGGACAACCACAAGGGGCGATATAGTGCGAAACTATCTTGTATAAGTCTGTCTTAACTAACTAGTCACACATACCCAACATGCAAGTATATTGGCCCTATGATAGAACCTCAACTATAGCAAATCAAAGTATATGCTTCCGAGCTTCGCTAGACCACCAACTCATACTCAAGTCGTAGAGTACTAGTCCACTGCTGTAGCGGTAGTAGTCTAGGTTTCTACCATATAGTACTTTGAGAAACCACTACTACGAGTCCTGTTCTACGTATTCGAAATACGCTTATGTCATGAAGTGAGTGGACTACCCATCGGCTAAAGGTAAGCCATTCCCCATTTGGAATTCATAACATAATAACCTAAACATGATGAGGTTCCCGAGTCTCATCAATACGTTAAGAACAAATGTTTATGTGTTAAATAACCCGTGATCCATACCTTACTTGTGAAAGACCACCATTCACATGGATCACTTATTTAAACACAATGGGTGCTATTCCAAACAAAAATCGTGCACAAACAAAAAGTAAATTCACAAACAATTTCTGAAAATAAATTCTTTTATTAAAAAATTCGATTTAACATCAGAAACCTAGTCTAAGAGGGCATACAATCCAACAATCTCCCACTTGCGCTCTAAGACTAGGAAAGTCCATAGGTGCCCACCCATATGGCGTCTAAGTGTCTCTTGAAGACTCTCTCGGCCAAAGGCTTGGTGAATGGGTCTGCTAGATTGTTTTACGAGGTAATATGCTCCACCACGACTTCCAGTCTCCGGATGAAATCCCGGATCGGGTGGTACTTCCTCTCGATGTGTTTCCCCTTCTTGTGGTTCCGAGGCTCCTTAGATTGCGACACTTTGCTCCGGTGTTGTCGCAATACATCACAACCGGCTCTGTCCATATGTGGTACGACTCCAAGTTACGAAAGAAACTTCGGAGCAGGCTGCTTCCTTGGATGCTTCGAAGGCTGCCACATACTCGGCTTCCATGGTTGAGTCGGCAATACAAGATTGCTTGATACTCCTCCATGAAATTGCTCCTCCGAGACAAGGTGAAGACATATCCACTAGTGGATTTTCTCTCATCCTTATCCGCCTGGAAGTACGAGTGCGTGTATCCTGCGGGAACCAAATCATCGACCACAGTAAACCGACATATAATCTCTCGTTCCCTTGAGGTACTTGAGAATATGCTTTACTGACTTGCCAATGAACCTCCCACGGGTTTGAGCGATATCCGCTAACTAAGCCCACGGCAAAGCGGATATACGGCCTAGTACACGAGCATGGCGTACATGAGACTTCCCACCGCCGAAGCGTAGGGAATCCTACTCATTCTGTCCTTTTCTTCTTGAGACTTAGGACGAGTCCTTCGAAGAAAATGACAACCTATGTACGCAAGGGATTAGAGCTCCCTTGCATGAGTCCATCTTTGTACTTGGCCGGCATCTTGTCAATGTATGTCGCTTGGGATAATCCTAACATTCTCTGCTTCCTATTTCTAAGAAGCTTAATCCCGAGAATGTGGTGGCTTCTCCCAAGTCCTTCATACTGAATTGACTAGACAGCCAAACTTTTGTAGATGACAATGTCCCTACATCATTTCCAATGAGTAGAATGTCATCCACATACAGGACAAGAAAAACCACATTGATGCCTTCAAGTTTCTTGTACACGCATGGTTCATCCTCGTTTTGAATAAAACCATAAGACTTTACATTCTCATCAAAATGAATGTTCCATGCTCTTGATGCCTGCTTAAGTCCATAAATGGACTTCTTAAGCTTGCAAACCATGTGTTCCTGGCCTTCAGCAATGAAGCCTTCCGGTTGGGACATATAGATGTCTTCGCTAAGATGGCCATTTAAGAATGCCGTCTTGACATCCATTTGTCATATCTCGTAGTCATAGTGACAGGCGATGGCAAGGAGGATGCGAATGGATTTAAGCATGGCTACCGGGGAAAAGGTTTCCTCATAGTCGATACCTTCTTTCTGAGTATACCCTTTCGCCACAAGCCTAGCTTTGAAGGTTTCCACCTTCCCATCCGCTCCTCTCTTCCTCTTGTATACCCACTTGCACCCAATGGGTTTTATCCCTTCAGGTGAAGCTACAAGATCCCAAACCTGATTGAGGTACATAGACTCAATCTCGGCTTTCATTGCTTCATGCCACAGATTTGCATCGGCATCAGCAATAGCCTCCTCGTACCTAGCGGGGTCTTGTTCACGATGGTCGGAAACCAGCTCAAAGGCTTCTCCGGTCCATCTATCCGGAACCCTAGACACTCTCCCACTACGACGAGGCTCCATTTGTACGAGTTCTTGAGGTCGTGCCTCTTCTTGTTCCAAAATCGGGTCAGTAGAAGTTGATTCCATAGATAACTTCTCCTGCAGTTCCAACCTCGTTGAACCTTTAGTGGAAGTACTTTGATCATCTTCCAAGTATCTAGCATTGGTACTGACTAGTACCTTCTGCTCCTTAGGATGATAAAAATAGCCTCCTTTTGTCCCTTTTGGATACCCAACAAAATAGCATAATTCTGATCTTGGTTCCAACTTGTCTCCCTTAATCAGTACATAAGTTGGACACCCCCAAATCCTGAGATGATTCGGACTTGGCTTACGCCCGGTCCACATCTCATAGGGAGTCCTAGGTGCGACTTGGAAGGCACCAAGTTCGAGAATATATGCCGTTGTTTCCAGGGCATATCCCCAAAAGGACACTGGAAGAGTAGCATGAGACATCATGCTTCGGACCATTTCCATCAACGTCCTGTTCCTTCTCTCAGCTACTCCGTTCTGCTGGGGGTTTCCCGGCGCAGAGAGCTGGGATACTATCCCATGATGTACCATGTAGTCCTTGAATTCACCTAGGAGGTACTCTCCACCACGATCCGATCGTAAGGTTTTGATTAATTTACTTGTCCAGACGCTCCACTTGACCTTAAACTCTTTGAACTTGTCAAAAGAGTCGGACTTGCGTCTCATCGGGTAAATGTAACCATACCTCGTACAATCATCCGTGAACGTGATGAAGTACTCAAAACCTCCCCAGGCTGGTGTAGACAATGGACCGCACACATCGGTGTGAACAAGACTCAACACCTCCTTGGCTCTATCCGCCTTTGGTGTAAAAGACCTTTTGGTCATTTTTCCCATCGAGGCAGGATTCACCTGAGGCCAACTTTCCAATCTCAATGAGCCCAAAGGCCCATCATGGATTAGCCTACGAATCCTGGTTGAGTTAATATGACCCAACCTCGGGTGCCAAAGGTATGAATCATTGATATTGGTCTTTCTCTTCTTAGTTAAAGGTTCGAGACGGAGCGTTATTTGATTGGTTGTTAATAGGGTTTAAAAAGAACAAATTTCCATACATGTGCCCAGTACATAAAATTTCTCCATCTCTGCTGATAGAAATACCGAGAATGGAAAGATACGAGAATATCCTTGATTAATAAGTTTTGCAAGCTGAAATCAAATTCGACGAAAACCGAGTACATATAAAATGTCTTTTAAAACCACTATCTTATTACAATCAAAAATAAGATCCAGCTCTCCCACTTGCAAGGGCCAGGACTTGTGCTCCATTACCCACTCGAAGCCCATGTTCGCCCTTCTTGAGTCTTCTTATCTTCCTAAACCCCTGCAAGGAGTTACGAGATATGATCGGTGGCTCTGAATCAACAATCCAAGTGGAAGTTGATCCTACCATTGATATGGACTCTAGATAGTAAACATTACATGTGGGGTTTTTCTTGGCACTGAAGATCTGGACACTCCTTTTCCGGTGTCCCTTCTTTCCACACTTGAAGCACTTGCCCTTTGGTTTGTCCTTGGGCTGGTTCTTGAGGCTGAAGTTCTTTGCATTCCCCTTCTTCCTCTTGAACTTTACGGGCTTAGGCCCGGTTCTTGAAGAAGAAGCCTTAGCAATCATGGCCTTAGGCTGCGGCTTCATGACCTTCTCCGCCATCCGGAGCTCCTTCATCGGTTCGATCAAACTCATGTTCAACTTGTTCATGTTATAGTTTAACTTGAGGCGAGTGAAAGAGCCGGTAGAGATTCGAGAACCATGTCCACTTGGCTCTCGGGGTCAATGACGACCCCTAAGATTTACGCCTCCTCGAAAGCGGCAATCATCTTGAGCATATGCTCTCGGATGATGCTCCCTCGGCCATCTTAGTGTTTACAATTGTTCGAAGAGCCTCCTGCCTTGCGGGCCGGCTCTTGTCCGCGAACATAGTTGCCAACGATTGACTAATGTCATATGCGAAGCCATGTGCTCGTGTTTTGGTTGGAGCACATTAGACATGGAAGCTAACATATAGCAACGTGCCATTTCGTCGGCTTTCTTCCATGCCTTTTCGGCCTCTCGCTCTTCGGCGGTGGAACCTTCCCAGATAACGGGGCGGGTTTCATAAAGGACATACTTATACTCCTCGAGTTGTGAGTATTATGTCCGGGTTCCTTTTCCGAGTCCACATAGTTTGGACCCGTTAACTTATTCTCCACGAGAATAACGGCCAATGGACTAAAAGAACCTCCCACCATTTACGAAAATCGAAAATAAAAGAAAGAAATTAGTTTGTGAAAACAAAATGAAATTTGTGCACGAAAATAATTTGGCTCTTAGGAAAAGCTGACATAGCTTCTTGGGAAGATTAACGGTTTCCTAAGCTAAGTGTATTAACCACCACAAATTAATTTCCCTTCTAGGTAATGGTCTAGAGAATAACTCCATCGTGGGATGGCCGTTTTCTCTCATTTCCTATGGACATACCTCGCACTATAACCTCCAACATGGGTTGGCCGATCATAGTACGTGCCCCGGGTTATTAATTACATCCTTCCATTAGATCTAGATCCTTGTGGTATCCCCATCCTATACGGGTTCACTCCCGGGGGTGACGCGAGGGGATCCACGATCTCTAATGAGGACCGTGATGGAAGCCGTGGGGCCGTTGGAACCCCTCTCCCACTTAGTCTTTTAAAATAAAGGTTTTACGGAAAATATCCTTTTGAAATTTCCATTAAGTTTTTCTTAACTCAAAAATATCTAAGTCCAATAAAATCTCTATGTCAAGGCTTATATCCTTTGAGAGATTTCCTCCATGGACTAATTTTATATAAGTTAAAACTTAATGATTTCAAAAATTTCCAACTAGAACTTTCTAGAGACTTTGGTCTCAAGTTTATTTGACAAAATCATTTTTCTAGTCCAAAACAAAACAAAATGGCTCTCCATTTTAATTTACAAAAATATCTAAATCCAATATATTTTCTATGTCAAGGATTAAATCCTTTGAGAAAATATTCAAGGATTAATTTTTGTACCAATTAAAATAACCATTTAGTTTTTAAAGAAAAATATTTTTCCTTGCCAAAACAAAAGGTTCCCAAAGACTTTGGTCTTTGAGGAAAAGCACACATAGGTACATAAAAAAAAATAGCATGCTAGAAAACAATAAACGTTTTCATGCTTTTCTATTTTTTAAACCTAAGTGCCCAAATAATAGAATTAAACACATTAATTAATTAATTAATGATCTTGTTTAATCCTAAAATCCCTTACTAATATTTTTCATGCAAATATATTCCAAGAATATAAATATTGCAAAAATATTAACTTCGCATGATATGGGACCCAAAACGAAAAAGAAAAAAATAAAAAAAAATTTGACTGGAGGTCCACTGCAACGGCCGCACCGGATCGGGCCCATTTGGCCTGTGGTCCACCGCGGCCGCTGTGAACCAGCCGCACCAGATCTCCTGAAGCTTCCAACCCGCCCGCCCGCGAACCGCGCCCGAACCGCTTCTCCTCTGCACGCGACCCGCGTGTTTTATCGGATTCTCTGCCCGACCCGGAATCAATTGCAATTCAAAATCAACATTCAAAATGAATTCGGCTTGGATTGCTACAGTCGCGGCTTGGCTCCAGCGGCTCGTGCGACACGGCTCTTCACACGAAGCGATGGCGGCTCGGCTCAAGGCTCGGCTCGGCTTAAACGGCTTAGGAACGGTGCATCTTCTTCGTTTTTCTTCGGTTTCGCGCGCGACTTGCGAGCATTTTTCCTTCGATTTTTCTGTCTTCTTTGGCTTCTTTGGACATTTTTACTTATAAAAACTCATCCAAAACATAACCACAACCGCCTATACCCATTAAAATTGGGTTTACACGATTAAAACACCAAAGCCGAGAAAATTTACGAGAGGGTCCTATGCTTCCATTGTGAAGCTTACAAAACCATCTATCCCATACCAAAACAGCGAAGGATCACGGGTATAATCATCTTCTCCATTTTATTAACTACCATGCTCCCTATATTGATCAAAACATGTGGCTACGATACCACTTTGATGGACAAAACGCAGCACGAGGAAGCCATGGACGGGAAAACGAGAGACCAAAAAAAAAAATTAAACGCGGGCCATAAAGGCCATGCGGAAGCGTGAAGATCATACCTTTGCGCTCCTTAACCCTTCTAGGTTGAGTAAGAGCGGATTGAGCGGCTGGAATCGCCTCGCTTTGCACGGTTGAAGGAGCTTCCGGTTGAACACCCGCTAGCCTTCGGCTGCGTCTTGTTTGCATTAACGCTTAGCTCTCCGGCTCTCGGGATATTCCTCGGCCTACCCTCTAGTCGGTGAACACTATGGTGAAGAGGAAGGGTCTCAATTCTCCTTGGTTCGTTCGCTATTGATTAGCAAAGAACAAGAGAAAAACAAGAAGAAGGAGAGAGTTTTGTGAGAGAGAGAGAGACTCACGTGAGTCTTGCTTGGGAAGGGAAAAATTAGAGTTTTTTTCCTTTCAAAGAGTTGTTTATGTTCTTAGCCAAAATTAGGTCTCTCAATCTACGATAAACATATCCCAGGGATTTCAAAATATCCAGGATGTTATCTGAGAAACGGTTTGGCCTAACCTTAAACTCCTCTTAGCAGTATCCGGAAAAACCCTAAGGTCCAAGCTATTGGGCAGGATAAATATTTATTATTTTTCTTGGACCCAAAAGGCCCAAAATAATAAATATTAATTATTTATTTTACGGGCTTACATAAGTAACCCAATAAATAATTAATGAGCCCAAATGAACCATAATAATTAACCTCTAATTATTTATTTCTTGAGCCTACATAAATAACCCAATAAATAATTAAACATTAATTATTTCCCCTAGTTTAAGCTCGGGTTAATTTCTTAATTATTCATCTTGGACCTAGGCCCTGAATAATTAATTAACCAAATAAACTAGATAATTAATTTCTCTCAACTCCTATTTTATTTATTTATTTATTTATTTTATTCCAGTCCAATAATAAATTAGACTTCTTGAATAAAATAAAATAAAACAAAATAAAATAAAATCCTCTTCAAGCGAGACCAATTCCTCATCCCAAAAATAGTTAGGACTTACGGGCTATCCCGAGGACCAAAAAGACACATCGCCTTGGCTGCTAAAATGACCAAAATACCCCTGCTATATAAATAGCTGTATTTTGCATTTTAAATATTTCCTAATATCACCATAAGGAAATATTGACCCCAAGGACAATGCTGCATTCGCAAAGTCTCCGACCTACAGGTGAAATGACTAAAATACCCCTCTACACATCGCCGTACATTTAGAGAGGAAGAAGTGTACTAACACCCCTCTAAATGACATCTACCATCCTTAGGCTTCTAGTCCAATGATCCACGACTTCCTGGAGTGTTTCCGCTTTCCAAGGGAGCTACCCTAAAGCAAACATCCAAGTCATGTTTCCCAGGGCCCTGGATAATTTAGACCATTCGGACAACCACAAGGGGCGATATAGTGCAAAAACTATCTTGTATAAGTCTGTCTTAACTAACTAGTCACACATACCCAACATGCAAGTATATTGGCCCTATGATAGAACCTCAACTATAGCAAATCAAAGTATATGCTTCCAGCTTCGCTAGACCACCAACTCATACTCAAGTCGTAGAGTACTAGTCCACGCTGTAGCGGTAGTAGTCTAGGTTTCTACCATATAGTACTTTGAGAAACCACTACTACAGGTCCTGTTCTACGTATTCGAAATACGCTTATGTCATGAAGTGAGTGGACTACCCACTGGCTAAAGGTAAGCCATTCCCCATTTGGAATTCATAACATAATAACCTAAACATGATGAGGTTCCCAGTCTCATCAATACGTTAAGAACAAATGTTTATGTGTTAAATAACCCGTGATCCATACCTTACTGTGAAAGACCACCATTCACATGGATCACTTATTTAAACACAATGGGTCTGTTCCAAACAAAAATCGTGCACAAACAAAAAGTAAATTCACAAACAATTTCTGAAAATAAATTCTTTTATTAAACAATTCGATTTTACATCAGAAACTTAGTCTAAGAGGGCATACAATCCTACAGATTTTCACAAAGGACAGGTCATGGAACTTCAAAGTTCACGGCCATTTTGTACAATTTATTCCTTAACCACACTACCTATGCAGATTTCCAGTTTTCATCAATCTTTTTTAGCACCATTTTACTTAAGAGCTTTCTATGGTTTTTCCTACATAACATACCACTTTTAAACCTTCTTAGACATTATTCTAAATCTAAATGCTAAATTTTCAATCACCTCTTCTATTCATCTCTCTTAGAACAGTTCAAACATGCTATGATACTAAACATTGCAAACAACATTTCCATGAGCAATCAGCTTTGTTCTCTTAACTCCTATGGCCTTCTTTTGCAGTCAAAGATTCCTAATTCCATTCCACAACTTGTCCTTAACATCTCATAACATACTTAGGTTCAGCTTCTTAAGCTCAATTCCTTAGAGTCACAATTAATCCATAACCCCCCGACAATGAATAAATTCATTTCCAGCATTTCCTTTTCAAACATTTTTTGCTTTTTCTTTCTTCATTTGTCATGCAACTTTCAAAATTTATTTAAGGCTTTTTTTTTTTTTGTTGCATTTTAACCACTTCACAATGCATCAAATGAATAGCAAAACATTCCTAGAACATGCTTAAGCTGACCAGTTATCACCCTTACTCCAAACAGCACCAAAAATAAAAATTTCAATTTAACAACATAACAGAATTCTTCATTTTCAACCATGAAAACTTGTATCCAATTGATCCTTATCATGCCTAGAACAATTTTTGTTCTGGGGGATGAAGTCTTACCTATTTTATGAAGCTATCCCAAACTTGGAGAATAGCTGAAATTGGAGTTCTTCTTGTTCCCTTAGCTCTCGGCTGCTTTCTCCTTTTTCCCATTCTTTTTTTTTCTTTTCTTTTCTTATGCTTAGCTAGTTTATACGGCATATAAGAGATGAGAATGCTCTAGAATCTAAAGTTATAAAAGGGGTATTTGGGTCTCATGTGTGTGTGTGGCTTTTTGCTTGAGGTTGCAGTTTTGAATGTTCAAAATGGGGCATTATAGTGAGTTTCAGTCTTGAATGCTCAAGAGGGATAGAATTTCAGATTTTAATCTCTTTCTACTTTTTGTTTAGAAGGATGAAAGAATGAGGTTGAGCTTTGGAATCTATATTGCTTAATCAAGGTTTTTGGTTCATTTTCATAAAAAACTGCAAATACCACAACTTTTCATTGGTGGGAACATGTCTATTTTGCACAGCAGCCTTACAACTTTACTGGTGGGAACTGCAAATACCATTATTCTGCATCTCTTTCCAAATCACAGCAACTTACTTTCGCTTCCAAATCACAAGAACCTACTTTAAATTAAACAGAAATGTTCATTCTGCTTTAACTTACAATAAACTACCATTTATTCTAACTATCAAAGTTTGATTATTGTTGTTTCAACAATCTTGGTTAAAATAGTTTCATTTTTTGAAGATAGTCACTTGAATTCTTTTGATAACTTTTTTTTTTTATAGTTTTCTATGTGTATATGTTACAAGATGGTAGCATTTAGTTTTACCCTTTTTAGTTGTCTACAGCTTGGTTATAGTATCAGATTATATGCGGTTTGGTTAAATCACACGCAATAAATTACTTGTTGCCAACTGCTTTGATGTTAGAGGAGAAAAAGGGGAGTATGCTACTTTCCAGTAAAAATCTGGACAGTTTTGCTAATATAACTGTAGTGTAGCAGTTTTGCTAATAACATGTTAATTAATTCTGTAGTTTTGCTGGGGGAAGGGCATATGTTCAACTTGAGGCTAGGACATTTGCATATGTGTTGCTTTTTTCAGCCATTATTTGGTTTTCTTGTCTTGTATGTCTCTGATATGTATGACAACTTGAGGGTAGGTGTCACAATAGCTGAAATCTTGAGGAGGTTGAAAACTTGAGTCACATCCTCACTTCATTATGCCTTAAGATGTAGATTTGAGATTCTATGACTTTTCCCCAATATTATGCATTCTTTCAGTATATATACAGTGTTTTGTTGCTTACACTAAATATTACTGTAAATTGTCACCATAGAGACTACCTTTTGTGATTGCTTATCCATCTTAAAGAATGAAATGGATGAAAGAAGTACACAACTCCCTCCTGGCTCAGAAGATAGACTTGGTCCAAATAATATCTTCTCCCAAGTTGTTGGACCAGATAGATATGGCAGGGTCCGCATGTTTGGTAGCTGTGTTCACCCTTCGGATGTGTGGGGTGAAATTCCAAATCGTACCACTTCTTTTCATATTATTCAAGAGCAAAGAGATGAAATTACAAGTATGAAAGCACAGTTGAGTGAACAAGGAAAAGAGCTTGCCGAGATACATGCTATGTTAGTGTCTCAGAGAGATTGTTTATCCCCACCTATTTCAAGAGTTTACTCAATGGGTTCTAACAATAACACCACCACATTGAGGGTATACAAAATATTACAACATCATGGTTGTGTTACTTGTTTGTATTTATAGCAAAGTATGCATATATATAAGTTGATGTCCTATTTCATTGTTTTACCGTATTAGTCATGACATGTCTAATATTTATATTGGCCATTTGCTGTTTAGTTGTTATTTCTATGTGTTGGAATCTTTATAGCTTTGGCATAAATGCAGCATATGATGTCTATTGTGCAATCTTTTGGCTTTTTTGAGTATTATATAGCATTTTTTAGCATCTAAGTTTAGTTTCCTTTATCTGGTGAGCATGAGCTATTTAGCTTGTTTAACTAATTCACTTTTAACTGAATAAAATATATCTTATAGGTTTATAGCTATGTTTCACTTTTAATCATATTGGATACATCTAAAATAGTTACAAAAGGGTTCATTCAAAGTGTGGACCTATCCCACGACGTTGGGAGTGTATTGCTGGGTGAGGAATGGTGTAAAGTAACGGTTCTAGTTCCATTTCATCATGACGAGAAATTGTTGAGACTAATAAATTTTATTCAGACTATTGGAGATTCCATTGGAATAGGTATCGCTTGGCCATGACACTTGGTAATTCTCTAATCACTTACATTCTTAATTAATTTAATATTTTTTTCTTCTAAGAAGATTTTATAATATTATTACTAAATTCATTCTATATTATTGTAGGTGAAGATTCGCAAAGCAGATTAAATACGTATTCTAGTGTCAAAGCCATTTAGGATTGGGACAAGATAAATTAATGATACTATATTTTTTTTGAAGGCCTAATGCTTGGCTTTATGCATGTATCTAAATACTTAATATTCATGTTTGAACAACTTTTGAATATTAAGAAATTTATAAGCTTATTCTTTAATATAGGTTACTTTTGATTGTTTTGACTTTTAATGATGTCTATTTAACAATTGTGTGCTACATATATAATATATATACGACAAGGACAAAAAACATACTTTTTGGATAAAATCTAAATTATTATTACAATTTTTTGTGAAATATTTGATTCATTTATTTAGATGGAAAATCTATTATGACGCTTATTTTTGTCATACTTTCAAACGTTTCATGACACTAAAAACCTGTCATTCCATAAGTCTATAGTGATGCTTTATTTTGTCATTTTTTCAATATTTTCTGACACAAAAAACCGTCATCCAAAAGGTCTATTGTGACCGTATAAGTGTGACATATTTTCCATCGTTTCATGACAACCAATTCCGTCATCCAAACAACCTATTGTGACCAATAACTGTGTCATATTAACAAATGTTTTCTGACGTATAAGTGTGTAATCGAAACCTACCTATTGTAACCAAAAGTGTTGTCATAATAACATGAGTTTACTGACATAATTTTTTGTCACTTAAAATACCTATTATGATGCTTTTTTTCATCACAATAGCCAATCTGTGATGACGCTAAATAGTGTCACTACACCTATTGTGACAGCCATATTCACGACGCCCTTTGAAAGCGTCAACAGCACAAAAGCGTCACTATAACTCTCTTTAATAACTCTTTTTAGCTTCATTATAACCCTTTTTTCTAGTAGTGATTAGACCCAACTACACTAATTGAATTCTCTTCTATCATCATTGTTTAAGCACAACAGTTCTTCGTTTGCACAGCTATCTTTTCCATCAAAAGGTGTTTGATCAGGAGAAAAATGATTGAGCTCATTCTTGAAAATATAATATAATTGAACCAATAAACTAGACCCGATAAGTACACTTTAATAATGAGAATCAATAGACTTCATCGAAAGTGTATGTTTTAAGAATATTCAAAATTTATGTATAAATTTCCTCACTCTATTTTCTCAACCAATTCTCTAATAAGTATCACTCAATTTCGTGCTTCTTCTCACACTCAAAATAAAAAACTCTTGGGTTGTTTTTATATTATTAAGCTGAGTATTTATTTCCTTAAAAATTAGGAGACTACTAAGGATTTACTTAGAGCTTCCTAATTCATTGCAACTTTAATTTCAATTGGATTCTATATCTTCGTCAATATAATTCTCATGGTATCTTCACCAATAATATTCATAGATTTGTTTTAATCCATTTCTTAATTGAACTCTAATATATCACACATCAAATATTACCAATTTAGATTTAAATAGTTTCTAAAATTGTGTCATTATCAAGAAATACTTTGTCAGCATTGTTAATGATTCTTGTAAAAAAGTCCAGTCAATCACTTTATTTAACAGTGACCTTAAGAAATAATATTATTTTAAAATATATATATATGTAATCATAACTAGTGTGTATGTAGTTGTATGACTGTATCGAGGGTGTATAAAATTGTCGTTCTGAAATCCAACAATGTATTGTACTTCTTTTTCTTTTATTCCCCCCCCCCCCCGGCTAGTTTAAGTAGCAATGTACTGACGTGTTTGCTTTCTGGACATTGGAAATTATAGGTTCATTTTATTTTTTTAAATAAATTAGAGGGACTTCTTAATCAATATTCAGACCTATATATTGTCTAATAAAAGATATTTCTATTTATGAATTGATTACTACTTTGTCGCTGGGTCATTTTGAGTTATAGATGTAAGTTTTTTTTTTTTTAAAGGGAAAATTGGAACGTATTAATCAACATCAAAGTTCTACAGAATGTGAAATTAGGGATTTTCTCAATTCATACTCGGCAATCATCAATGCCTAATGCATAGGGGTTTTTTTTAAAAAAAAAAATCGTCCAAAGATAACCAAATCGAAATCTGTTTAGTTTGGTTTGATTTGGTTTGAAGAGTTTTTAAACCCTAAAATGGATTCACTTTGAATTCTTTTAAAAAAAATGAATCAAACCAAACTGAATTAATAAGTTCTTATAAAATATTTTTGTATATAATTAATAATTTAAAATTTTTTTAACAAAAACCAAAGGCATGTTTGTAATTTGCAAAATTTTTATATTATTAATTCTTCTTATTGTAATCCTAAGACTTTCTTTTTCAGTCTTTTTATTCACGCTGATGCCTCCTCTTTTTGATATCTCTACTTCTTCACCCCACCTTTCCTTTTACTTCTTTACTTCTTCATCTCAATATCTGAATTTCTATTTCATAGTTTGATTTATATTTTATTTAATTTTATTACTAAATATTCTTAGAAATAGTTTCTTTCATTTGCATTATTATTATTATTATTATTATTATTATTATTATTATTATTATTATTATTATTATTATTATTATTATTATTATTATTATTATTATTATTATTATTATTTAATATAAGTTAAATTATGGTTTATTTTATTTGTATATAGCAAATTTTCGTAATAACTAATTGTTCAAACTAAATCAAAACAAACTAAACCTATTAAAATCGAAACCAATAGGTTGAGGTTTTAAATGATTTGATTTTGCTTGATTTAAAACAATTTTTTAAATCGCAATTATTAATTTGATTTGAAAATAATTAAAACCAAACTAAGCCAAATCATAAATACGCCTACTTATATTAGGTAAGCATATATGTAGAGGAATTCCTTGTGTACTTAAGGAAATAATATAACTGGAGATGAAATTCCTACTGAATTGTCTAGATTAAATGACCCAGCTGTATAAACGAAGGCAGGCGGCAATAGTGATGCAGGCTGAAAAGTTGAGATTATGCACAAGCATGGTATGACACGATAGTGTTAATTCAAATTTATCTATCTATTTTATTTATTTATTATTGATAATCTAGAGAGGAAAATTATAGGTCAAATTAAAATTACATGAACTAGAAATTAAGTATTCAACCATATCAAATTATTAACTCAACAGCATAATAAAAATTGTCTTAATGGTTACAATTAAAATCTTGTAAACAAAATTTGGGATAATCACATTTAGTTCATATAAATCACCCTCTTTTCCAAATGTTAGTACTTGTAGACAAGAACACCATGGCTTTATGGTTGGTTCAAACAATAGAAAGAACTGAGTTTGAGAATAATTGTACCAATCAAGATCTATGAACTAATTTGTTTTCAGATGGCTCCAAATCGTTTATTACATTCTTCGGCTTATTCTTTATTGATAGACATATCTAATGCGTTAGGTAAGTTAAGTTTTATAGCTCAGCCACAAATAAAATGCTGCTTTACTCGTATAAAGTTGACAAAAATATAATCCAATTTGAAAATTTTCATTTTTTGTTTTGAACATTTTTGTGACCCCACCGATTTTCTTCCCATAATGGGCTTATTGGATTGTAACTTTTATTTTAATTAGTGGGTTAGGATCCATAAAGCTAAAAAGTTAAGTATTATAAGTTGAGGGACTAAGTTGCAAATATTTAGTAAGGAACTTTTATTAATTTCTTCATTATAGGCTCAATCATGTTCTGAACAGTTACATTGTTTCGAAGCTATTCCAGAAGAGAAGAAGAGTGAAGAGAAAGAAGAATCTGAGAAGGGATTTGAGCCTTTGGCATCAACTATTGGTAAGTTAGCTTTCTTCTTGTGTTTAATGATATTTGTAACCTAGGATTGTGATAAATTATTCTTGAATCGAAGTTAGAGTGTTAGGGTTCTAAATTGGAAAAAAATCGATTAGATGATTAATTGTATTGTTTGGGTTTTAATTGAAGGTGAATAAGTGTTTGGAGGCTTGAGTGAAATTTTTAGGAGGTTCCAAGAGGCTGAATTTAGTAGGTAAGGAAATTGGGTTTCTCTATATTTGGTACTGGCTTCTGTCTTTTTCAAATCAATGGTGTCTCTTACTTCTTTATGAAAGTGGTATTTTGTTTATATGAAAATGGTATTGAGTATGATATGTTAGTTGCTAATTCTATATAAGTGGTTTTTAAGCTAATCTCTATGCTATGTCTTGGTTTTATGATTCATGATATGTTGATTGCTTGTGGGTTTGCTTTTGTAGGGAATTCCCCAACTTTATAAGTTATAAGGCCCTACTAAGGGGATACAATCCCTAGAATAAATTAGGGCCCTTCTTCCAATATGATATAATAATTGAAAGACTGATTAGTTAACAAAATCCAAGTCCCCAAGTATAAATCATCTTTGTGAATTGAGCTTTGTTTAAGTATGTGTAAATGGTTTTTAGTGCACAAAATGGTGTTTTTCATTGTTAAAGTGGATGGTTGGAACTATTTTTTTGGGTTGGGAAGTTGCAGGTTGGTTTTTAGGTGTTCTGAAAATCGCGCCAACGCATTCTAGAACACACAAAACCCTAGCACCCTTGCTCATGGCCGGCGTCGAGCTCACGCTGGCCGGCACACTCGGCGCCGGCTGTGCTTCTCCCACCCGGCGCTTTGTACACTCTGCTTTGACTCCAGTGCCTATTTTCTTCTATTGAAGTGATGGTATTTTTCCCTTGATATGTTTGCCTTTATTTTCATTGAAGAAACAACACTGGTTTGGTATTTAGGTATCAGTTATGCCTCATTTGATTCCGTATTGGTTAATGCTAAGAATTTGTTGTTCCTCCTTTCCTCCCTCTTGTTCCCTTGTGTGAGTTTTTTGAGATCTTCATATGGTGTGACCAACCCACCAGGAAGATATGATAAAACCCCATGAGTTGTCCTAACCTAACCTTCTATGCTCTTTTGACCAAACATTTTGTAAATGTATATGTGTATGTAGCATGCTCAATCCCAGGTAAGCCAAATTTCCTTATTGAGTTAGTGAGCTCACCTCTTATTCAACATTTTGTAGGTTCTTAGTTAGATGAGGATGAGTTGGAATAATAGTTTGAAGAGGATCTAGAGTGACTAGTTGTTTTTTTTATTGTCGTTCAGTTTTATGTATGTTTTGTTTTGGATTTAAAGACGATGTATAGATGTTCGTTAAGTATTACTGGAATGTCATATTTTGGTTATTTATGTTATGCAAGGGTTTGATATTTTCTTTTTGGAGTGTTGTCATGTCATCCTCAATTTCGAAACATGACAATTTTCCTTTTAATTTGTTTGGACTGCTAGTGGAAGAATACACCAAATATTAAAGAGAAAGAAAAGAGAAGAAAAAACAATACAAGATTTTAATGTGATTCGAAAAAGGAATAATTCTTACAATTTTTTTATCGGATACAAATATATACCCTCTTTAATTTGCAATTATACAAGTTTTAAATTATACATTCTTACTAATTTGTAAGGCTTGACTTATTGTGTCTCTCTTAAATAAGAATTAAAAAACTTATTTGTAAAAGACTCTAAACTACCTATTTTTCTCTCCTATCAATGTGAGATTTTGTGAAATAGAAGAATTCCAATATAATTAAAATTTCAAATTTTCTTATACTTTTCTTTAGTGAGGAATTTTCTAACAAGAGAGGGTGAGAAACTCGAGCAAATGATGAAGATGAGAATTTAGTTTAAAATTTCTATAATAATACATCTTGAAAGTACTTTTGTCGTTTTTGCACTAATTTGATTCAAAGAAAAGTTTCGTGCACTACCTCACACGCGCATATTATACAATGATTAAGAAGATTTTTTTTTTTTAATTCAAGTATTTGGTAATTCTGAAAATGTTTGTCATCTGAACATTGGGCTACGAACTCTCAACACTCCCAATGTCTTCTTCCATTTCCATTTTTCTAAAAAAATATTTTCCCTCTTAATTTAGAAGGAAAAAACAGTTTAAAACTTTGGTGGCGGGGGGAACAAAGGTGGTCATTCTGGCTTAGCCCACCTGCTGAAGTCTTGAAAGGCATATCAAACTGTTGAAACTAAATTATTGCGACAAAAATAAATTTTATCATATATCATTATTCATCCGTGAATTTCTACGAACGTGTCAACTAGGAAAATGGTTGGGCCTATCCAGGTCCAAGCTCGGTCCAATCTAATAATGGGCTTAATAACTTGGACTAAACAAAGCTCAGTCTGAATTAAGTTAGGGCTCACTTAATAAAACTGAAATATGAAAAATTAAGTTTGAATATTTAAGTATTGAATTCTGAAAATTGAATATAGAATTTGAAATTTGAAGTCTAAATTAATTATAATTTATTTTTGTATTATATTTTATTTCAATTTAGGTTAAATATAAAAGAATATTAAAAATTAGATGAGTTAACGCATTCAGACTTCAGACTTAAACTACTTTCAATTCACTTAAAATTTATAATATGATTTAAGTACGTTTTAATCAATTAAGTGATAACAAAAAATTATTGTCAAATGCACTTAATTAAATAAGTACTAAAAAATAACCGTTATCAAATACACTTAATAAAATAAGTACTTAATTCATTTAATTTTAAGTATTGAATTGAGTTACCAAACATACCCTTAGTGGGCAATTGAAAAGGTTTTATTGCGTCAAGTTCGGCTTGGCCAATTTAACTAACCCATCTTCTTCCCACTCCCTCACCAAAAAGGGGAAAAAAAAATTCTAAGATAGATAAATGGCTTATTTAGCTATGGCTAGCAAGCCAAGCTACCCTATGGAGCCAACGGGCCAATAGGGTCCTATTCAATGTTAGACTGTAGTCGATCCATGCTGCTATAGTATAGATCAGTCCACAATCCATACTAAGGAAGTGAGGTGTGTCAACCTAAGATATAGAAATCGTGACTCACCATAGACTGGCCTACCTAGGAGGGTTGTTGGTCGGCCTGTAATGGGGCCATTCCGCTTCAACTGGCCTAACTACATAAAGAATTTCTCTTCTAGCCTTAACGCACTTCTGGAATGTGTCCTAATTAAATAAGGATTCATTCCTGAAATGCATTCTTGCTTCATGCATAGCGATATAGCGGTAGCGGCGTCACTGTGTGACGGCTATACGACGCATTCCTTGAATGCGTCCTATTCATGTTGTTTCTCTTAGAAGTAAATATTTGCAATTTTAGCACATTCCATTGAAGAGGTAGAGCATTTATGCGATAGGCTTGGAATTTTTGTGGATGGCAGCTTCCAATGTATAGGAAATCCCTAAGAGGTAAACTTACTTTATCCATTTCTTCAATGAGAAAGTGTGTTGTACAAATGAGATGCTAGAATTCAAGTAGCATCATATCTTTCAGCTATCTCCGTTCAACTTTTCAATGAGTGAATTCTATGGGGCTGATGTTCTATGAAATCTTAGCTCCTATGTTAGAATTCTAAAGAAAATGGGTAAATGGAGTCTTTCAAAATTTTCTGATATTGTAATATACTGTTGCCCTTTTTAAGATAGATCATTTTCTTCGAACAAATAATCCCAAAATACATATTTCAGAGAAAATAATTCGGTTGAATTATTATGACAATAATGAATAAAATAATGACAAATGAAGTGAATAGCTTCCCATTTTCATCTCTTTTTGCTCTGCTGGGTCTTCTAATTCTAATTTTTAGCAGACAGTATTCTCTTTATTTTCAACCAAAGATATCAAACTAAAAATATGTAAAACATCTTGGTGATATCTCTAAAGTCTTCACTTGTTTCAACGTGATGCTTTACATTCATATCATATTAGTCAGAAGCATTAGTCAATGTAAAAGCATGACAAAAGAAAAATACAAATTCAATAGGACGCATTCTTTTATGGCCATCACACCATGACACCATTCCTTCTAAGCTACAATCCGTGAAATAAGGATGTATTCCAGGAATACGTTCTCATTTAGTTAGGATGCATTCCTGAAATCACTACTAGAAAAAGGTTGATTACCAACTGTCAAATTTTGTTGGTAGTTATCCAATTTTTGTTGGTAATACTAGTTTACGAACGGATTACCAACAGAATTTGGTCCGTGGGTAAAACGCTTGCTGGAAAGTATTACCAACAAGAGATTTTTAAGTTCGTTGGTAATTACCAACAGATTTCATTGTTGGTAACATTATATTTCATTTGGTAATGATTTCTTTGGGGTTAAGTATTTTCTGTTGGTAATTTTATTATGTTACCAACAAACTAACTACGTAGTTGGTAAAGTCATTGGAATTTTTGAATTGTTTATTTTGTTAGTATATTTTCCAATTGATTGTTTAGTTGGTAATGTTGTTGGTAAGTTGCCAACAATTCCTTAATTGTATATTTATATTGTTGGTAATTATTATTCATTACCAACAAACGATTTAGTTGATACTTAGTTGGTAAATGTCGAAAAAGAAAATGCGTATTGATAGCTTACCAACTACAATTTAGTTGAGATTGCAAAAATACCCTGTTGGTATATACCAATAGATAAATCTATTGGTAAGCAGTTGCAAGTTGTTGTTGTTACTTACCAATAGCGATGTTGTTGGTATGTACCAATTGATAAATCTGTTGGTAAACACCTACAAATTTGTGTTGGTGATTTCTATTGGTATGTAGCAACAGGTAAATCTATTGGTAAGCACCTCCAAATATGTGGTGGTAAATAGCAACAGATTGTGTGTTGGTAACACCTGTAAATTTTGTTTGATATGTACCAATAGATTATTTGTTGGAAAGTACCAATTGATTTTTCATTGGTAAGTAGAACTATATTTTCACTATATAATCCATATACATATTTAATAAAGTAATCCTACATAATATTAAAAGTACATTCGTACCAAAAATCATACATCCATATTGAAAGTACATCAATATCCATAACAAAAATACATCAAACTCTAATGTGGAACAAAAAACAGATAAAGTAAATCTGTTTTGAGCTTAAAACAATATTCTTCATTAGTCCAAATTATGAAATAAATTCAAGAACCAGCTCGTGAGGCATCCTCTTCCTTGAGTTCCTTAACTTCTGATGTTAAGGATTTCACCTTGAATTGCAAGCATTCATTCGCTTCTCGTAGTTCTTGAATAGCCTTATATAATGATTTGTCAACACTTTGCAATTCTGACCTTTGGACATTTTCTATAGACTGTGCTGACGAACAAGATGAAGAGGATGAGTTGTATGCAGTAGATTTTTCTAGGCAATTCAAACTGAGAGATCCCATGTCGTAGACTGTATTACCCTTTTTTGGTGGTCCTACAACTCGCAACCAAACATCAACCTTGTTAACTGGTTTTGGTTGCTCCTCTTCAAGTGTTTGAATTGTTATTAGCTCTGTCTCTTTTTGCAATTCCTCTTGGTACATTGCCAGAGGCAATGAAAACAGTATAGTATAAATAATAACCCAATAACAAAATTTGTACATGCTAGTAAAATAGTCCCAACAAAACAGCCTCCCAAAAAAACAACCCCAACCAAGAACAAGTTTCCATAGAAAAGCAAATAGAGAAAAGATAAGATAGAGGGGTTGTTTCAGAGCTTGCAGGAGCAGCAACTTTACTCACATTTTTCTAGCCACTCACCCACATTTTTCTAGCCCTAAACAAGAGGATAAGAATTCCCCTCACTGTAGCCACTTCACTCACATTTTTTCCAGCCACTTCACTCACATTTTTCCATGTAGTACTATATTACCACCCAATTCACCAATCAAAAAAACAACTCCCCTTAACGAACCACAATCAAGTCACAACTCTACCACAATCAAACCAATTATTTCAACACAGGTTTTAATATACCCAACACTATTGCAACCCACACTTCACGACTCAATCAAACAATCGACATGCTCCTCCTCATAATTGCCACAACAGAAACTCAATAATCCACATTTCAAAGCTCAAATCACTAGTCAACCAACACAAATAAACTAATAAAACTTAACTTCTCTTCTCAAATTTAATAGTATAAAACCAGTATCCAGTTAACTATAACTCAAGTTTAACATTTCACATCAAAAGTAGCTCAATCATATATCAATTAAACTCAGCAGGCAAAATCAGAATGCAGCTCAACACAGTTAACTCAATTCAATTCAAATTTCATCAATCAATCTTAACACCAATTGCACAATCTAGTCTTTAGTAGTTTTAGTCCAATCACACAATACTGCTTTCAGAAAGAAATTTTTTTAAAAAAAGGATATGGGAGATTTGAACCAGAGATCAATGCAACACTGTATTCCATTTTTAGAGAACTTGACACCATAGACAACAGAAGGGGGGATGCTTTTGTATAGTTAATAGAATTTTAGTTCTGTGAATTCATTTGGATAGTGACATTAATCTTTTAGTAATAATAACTCAAGAAATCTATCTACAATATGTACTAAAACAGAGCAATATTTGCCTCAACTGTTTTCTATGACTTTTTAGATTACTATTTTGTCCTCACTTAGAAGTTACAATTTGGTTAGAGATATTCTAAATGATAAAATAAGCTTTTTCAAAGTTATCCCCATACAAATAACTTGATAATAATTGACTCCTGATTTTAAGATTAAGTGCACACATAATCTCTATGCCATACAAATAGTGGCGTATGCAATACTTTTAGTACATAATTTTGCTGCATGTTGATAATGACTGAGAGATTATGATTCATGAAGGATGTCAATGATGGAGTTAATTTGGGATGGAGGAAAGCGCAATATGATAGTTGTATAACCAAGGTACTCATGTTAATAAAAATTTTTATGGGACAATTATAAGGTATCACAAGGTGTAGAATCTTAGGTCCTAGGAAATCAAGAAATAGTGCATGGTGAAAATGAGCATTACTTGGGTGAGTATTTTAAATATGAGTACTTGGTGAAACTAAACATGATAATAATGATGAGAGAGAGAGAGAGAGAGAGAGAGAGAGAGAGAGAGAGAGAGAGAGAGAGAGAGAGAGAGAGGTGCTACCTCTTAGATAACATGAGTAAATGATTTAAGATAGTTTGCTCATATCCTTAGATGATCTTCTGTTCCATTGAAGGAACTGTGCATACTTGCACCTCTGAAGCTGGCAAAACACGTTTAGCTTTTGCATAGGTTTGGAAATCTAGAGGAGCACATTACAATAAACACTTTAAAATTGAGATATGAAAGCAATTCACAAAGAGTTTAGAACAAATGAGCAAATAGGACACTAATTCAGAACATATAAGCAACTCAGGGTGGATAAGAAAAAGTGCTAGCAAAACTTCTCTACTCCTTTATAAGCAAAATATCATGAGGGTGTAGGAAAAAATACACTTGTAGCTAGTGTCATCAATAGAATAACTCTATAACACATGATAAATAGTATCGAAGAATAATAGCAATTCAAAAAGATACAAACAATATAGTTAAGTTATGCGCTACATCTATATGCATTGCACCATATTTACAATATGGATAAGAATAGGTTGACTATCCTTACCTCAAATTCATTGTTAACAAAATCTGCACTCTAGATAATAACCAATTATCTTAATCTTTACGTGTCAGTTGTAGCCACTATGAATCACACACATACTTACCTTATAGTGGAAAAAGTAATGACAAATTGTTTAGGACAAGTTTTTCATTCAGCCATCAAATGATACACTTAATACCATATTATTCCGAAAATCTTATGTGTTGACAGTAATAATTGGCATTGCAATTAGTATTAGAAAATCAATCTCCTAGCAAAAATTATTACCTTGACAAGAAAAAGATAGTTCATATGAAAAACATCTCATTTTCCCCTTAGCCTAGGCTGGTTACTACTCGATAATCAACCACTCACCACATCAAAATGTCCCGACAAAGAAAAAGAAAAGAAACAAAACAGTACTCAAATTCAAAAGCTGTTCTAATTTTTTCACCCTTTACTAGTTCCTTTGTGTCTTGCCTCCCCCCCCCCCCCCTTTTCCTTCTAGAGTGCTACTATTACACTGTAAGGTCCAAACTTTTTAACTAATTCAAAGATATGACCATTCTCCATTAACAATGAACAAAGAGAAAAAACCTTTAAAAGCATTGCATTCTAGCAGAAAAAGCAGCCACCTTTTTCCAGTATTTCCAAAGCAAGCTCCCAAAATGAAAAATCAATCTCAAACAAATTAAAATAATTTTAAAAAAACTCCGACATATTCAATCTAGAGTAGATTCCAAATTTGCATCCCGTGCACAATCACTAACTTCTTTAGAAGGAAAAAAGAGTAGTTCAAATTTAGCAAAAGTCCTTGTACCTTGAAAATCCCATTTTTTGGAATAAATATGTAGCCAAAATTGTAGATGTCGATGACTAACCTTCTCATATCTACTGGGTTCATGGTATATCTCACTGAAAGCTTAGTGTTAGCCGCAAAAATCATATGCTTCACAGAAAGTGACTCCATAGCCATTTTCTAGAGATGATGAATTCTCAATAATCTCCCACTACTAGAGAAAAGTTATAACAATAATGGGATTAGAGAGAACTTTTTGGAGGCAATGCAAAGAAACGTCGGAAAAGCATGAGCAAAGTTGCAGTGGATTTCGTTGATGGTGTGGGATTTTCTTGAAGCCGGTGGGGAGGATATTTTTCTAATGGGTTGGACTTATTTCGGATGAAACTCAATCCATAAACTACAAGGCCCAATCTTTTCGAAAAAACAAAACTACATGGCCTAAAGTAGTACAGAAAAAAATAAATAAAAATTAGAACATTATGAATTTAATTCAAAAAAGAACAGTGAAATAAAATATAATGAAATTGTAAAGTAAAAAAATGATAAAAATTAAAAATAAGAGATTCTATTATTATCTAGTTATATGAGTTGATTGAACTAATTCAAACTAATAATATGTTAGTACATAATATCCCTATTTATAGAAGTAAGATCTAAAGTATAAGTAATAAATTTAATAAATTATCTTATTGATTAAATTAATAATTCTAGAAAAATAAATAGTTATTTTTATATTTTGGATAAATTAATAACGTTGAAAATCTTCTAATTTTCATAACAATCCCTCATGGATGATTATTTTAAAAAACTCAAAATTCCTCGTTAAAAACCATTCTTAAAAAATCTTGTGAGATAAAAACTAAAGGTGTAAGTGGATAGAAATTTGTTTGAATGTAATAAAATATTATTAAATATGTGTAGTTTAAATAGGGATAAAGAAAGAAAATATAATATACTGTGAGTATATGACGGTTATTGAAAAATAAAAATTATTTAAATTAATATTATCTTAAATTAAAGTAAAGTTTTGAATTAGTGAGCGTTTTACTCAAATACACCCTTAGTAAAGGAAAAAATCACACATTTCATTCTAGATAGGGTATTGTCTTATTAAGAATTTGACCCCAAAAAAAAAAAATCCTAATGAGAAAAACTTTAGTTAGAGAAAAATAGTACAATGTATATATACTAACTCTCTTGATGTATGTATAATACAAGCTTTCTCTTGTGTACAGTTGTTGGGATAGACACTCATGGATGATTTGAGAACCCTAAAACACTTTTCTTATTTGCTGACATAGTCCTTGAAATTTTCTTAAAAGCATCAGTATCCTAATATGCTCGAAGCTCAATACACTAATTGAGTAACCTCAATAGTTTTATATAAATATAAAGTAATAAGTTATTGCTTAATTACACTAATTGTATTACACTTTAAACAAATGTTAATTAATAGGCATAATATACAAATTAATTTTAGGCCTTTATATAGAGATTACGCAAGATTATGTAGATAAATAAATCCGATTACCTTCAAATTTGGTCACAATACTTTTTTAGTAATTTTAGCTAATTTAACAGTTAGATCGTCAATTTAACATGTTTATCTTTGTAAAATCGTTAGGTTTTAGGCTGCTATATAGACATTAATCTAGATTATATAGCTATATATATATATATATATCTGATTATCTTCAAATTTGGTCACAATACTACTTTTTTGTAATTTTAGCAAATCTAATGGTTGGATCATCAATTTGACATGCGTATTTCTTTAAATGAGTAAGGTTTTTGGGCCATTATATAGAGATTATGCTAGATTGTGTAGCTAAGTATATCCGATTATCTTCAAATTTGGTTACAATATTTTTTTTAGTAATTTTAACAAATCTAACGGTTGGATCGTCAATTTGACATACTTATAAATGAGTTAGATTTTAGGCCATTATATAGAGATTATGCTAGATTTTGTAGTTAAATATATTCAATTATCTTCAAATCTGATCACAATACTTTTTTAGTAATTTAACAAATCTAATTGTTGGAACGTTAATTTGACGTGCTTATCTTTATGAACGAGTTAGGTTTTAGACGATTTTATAGAGATTATGTTAGATTATGGAGTTAAATATATCCGATTATCTTTAAATTTGGTCACAGTACTTTTTCTAGTAATTTTAACAAATCTAATGGTTGGATCATCAATTTGACATACTTATAAATGAATTAGGTTTTAGGCCGTTACGTAGAGATTATACTAGATTGTGCAGCTAAATATATCCGATTACCTTCAAATTTGGTTACAATACTTTTTTTTAGTAATTTTAATAAATATAATAGTTGGATCGTCAATTTAACATACTTATAAATGAGTTAGGTTTTAGGTCGTTATATAGAGATTATGCTAGATTGTGTAGCTAAATATATCCGATTATCTTCAAATTTGGTCACAATACTTTTTTTAATAATTTTAACAAATCTAATGGTTGGATCATCAATTTGACGTGCTTATCTCTATGAACGAGTTAGGTTTTAGGCTGTTATATAAGATTATACTAGATTGTATAGCTATATATATATATATATATATATATATATCCGATTACCTTCAAATTTAATTACAATACTTTTTTTTAGTAATCTTAACAAATTTAATGGTTAGATTGTCAGTTTGACGTTTATTTTTATGAACGAGTTAGGTTTTAGGCCGTTATATAGAGATTATGCTAGATTGTATAGCTATATATATCTGATTACCATCAAATTTGGTCACAATACTTTTTTTTTAGTAATTTTAACAAATCTAACGGTTGGATCATCAATTTGACGTGTTTATCTTCAACAAATCTATTTTTCTTCTACTTAAACTTCTACCAACTACCCACTTCAGTTGGTCTTTTGTTAGAACATCGACAGGGAAAAAATATTCCTCTTCTCTTTACCAACAGATTCTCATCAAACATATTTACCAACTATGCATATTTAATTGGTAATTGGTTGGTAAATATTTTCCTATATGCTTACTAATATATTACCAATAGAGTACCAACACTAATATTAACAACTAAATATGCACAGTTGATAATTTTGCTTGTAGTTTATTGGAGATTGATTTACTATATTTCCAATGGATATGTTGGTTGGTAATGCTGTTGGTAAAAACTAAACCATCATATTACCAACTATATTACCAACTGAATTAGCTACCAACTACCTATTTCTGTTGGTATTCCGTTGGTAAATTGGCGGGAACAATATTCCCTCCATATTACCAATAAATTACCATCCGACACAGTTATCAATCACTAATATTTTATTGGTAATACTTTGCTAAATATTTTTCAATCCTTTTACCAACACATTACCAACCGATTACCAATAGCAAAATCACCAGCAGAATACAGACAGTTGGTAATTTGTTGGTAAGTAATTGAAATGCAACACATTCCACATTTATTGGGAATCTGTTGGTAATTTATTGGTAATTACCAATCGAACTTAGTTTGTTAGGAATGGTGTGTTGGTAATAAGCCTTTTTCTAATAGTGAATGTGTCAGGGCCAGAAGAGGAGTTCTCACACGATAGGGCTAGTGGAAGCGGAATGGCCTTTTTTAGGGCCATTATGATTAAAAAATACTCCCTCTAATGGTCGGAAATGACTATTTTTTACTAGTCAATGTCTAGTTTGGCCCAAAATCTTCAAAAAGGTACAAATACTCACAATTCACCCCCAATCTCATTAAATTCTCTCAATTCTTTATTTTCACTATATTTACTCTTATCTAAATGTATATTCTAAAGGTAAAGAGGGGAGTGACTTGTCCAAGTAGATTTTTAAAGTAATTTTTATTTTTTTTAACTTTTCATCTTCTCCAATTATTGGTGTAAATCTATTAGAAGCTCTTGTATTCCATTATGGACGGTATTAATTAATCAACACTTCCAACTAACTTGTTTAATAGTTGAGATTCATTTGGTTATTTATGGATAAAGTAGACATTTAACATAATTTTTTTCAAAAAATATGAATATTATTAATTCTATTATAATTATCATTACTATATTAATCTCATCAACACATTATGAAGAGATTTTAACTCTTTTCCTTCCTTCCTCCAGTTATATGCTGTTTGTAATTATTTTTCGAACAGAGAAGAAAAGTAATGGATAGTAGTGGACCTAAATTATTTCCTCTTGTCAAGCCAAAATACATTAAACTTGATATAGCTCTTTTGTGTGAAGTGGTTAGACAGTATAGTTGTTTTACATCTTTACTATCACGTGTCATATATTTGGAGAGTTGTGACATTCAAGCAGATTGAATTTGGGATAAGCATGTTGACTCTTTGTGTGCATTCGGAGAAATAAGATGAAGGCCATGGTAATGGATTTTGGCATTGAAGGCACTAGAGTGTGAGAAAATGAAGTTTGTGAAGGAATACTAAAACCTAAAATGAATATAACAGTGTCATGGTGCATGGACATGAGAATGGTCGCTAGTCCATTCCCTTATTGGAACACTACTTTGGGGAAGTAGTTGAAGTGTATTATTATCTCAAAAGCTATTATTTTGCTTATCAAGATATTTAGTGCAATGTTTCGTTGCTTTCCATTTCCACCACTAGGATATGATAATAAGCCTAGGCTGGAAGATGTGCTCTTATATAGTCTCAAACTCTCATTAGTTTTTCCACTTAAATATGTCCCATAAGGAAGAATATGATGCTTTATGCTTTTTTGAGATATAGTTCTCATTACAAAAAATTAAATCAGAATTCTAAGTGTAAAGCCATTGTAGCTGACTCTTCATAGATTTATATGCTTATATTTCTAATAAATATGATTCATATGATTTAACATGTTTAGCTTTTCGAATTTGATTGAAGGTGTTATATTATATTTTGATTAATATTTTTTGTTAATTGTAGGTGGAGGATCATAAAGTTAATCAACACAAAATTTGGTATGGCTAGCCAACTTGTATTCCAACCTTTCACAGTGGAGTGATGCATCCACTTTTCACCCTTAAATTCTTTCTTTATAATTCTTGGATTATTTTCTTTTTACCTAACATAGCCTTTCATTCAAAAAGATATTTATTTTTGTCAGTTTGATTTGAGACCGAGTCTGTAATATTTTGGAAAAAATGGAATATTTGCTTGGGTTTAGTTTTGGGTGTAAATCTCTCTCCGTATTTTTGGGAATCAATTGTCCTATATGAGATGTTGATTATTATATCTACAATAGGTCTCTGCAAACTTAGTGGATTTAGCGTGGCCACAAGTTGGTTCATTTTATTCCATATTTTTATTTCATTTATCGTTATTTTGAGTTGTTGTGTCAATTGATCAATGTTAGGATGTACCCTTGTAATTATGACTTGATGCTTTGTTTTGGCTCATGGAATAATTTATTTCTTCAATTCACCATGACTATAGGACATTGCTTCAAATTTTGCAATGGAATCACTTGTAGATGGAGTTAGTTTCTTGTTAAGGGGTATACTTCAGATCTTGGTTTGGATGGTGTTCATGGATGGTTGGTGAAATTCCTTTATGTTTTGTTTGTTGATCAATTTCCTATTCTTAAGAGGCTATTCATATCTGCTTATTTCTTTAGTTACATTTTTCCATTAAACAACTCTAAATAGTTCTTCTTGTGTAATTTTGTAGCTTGTGCTATGGTTTTCTGGTGTGAAATTTAAATTAAAATTTAATGTTAATTGCTTTTATTTCTCTGCATAGCAAACTGATATTCTAAAACTAAAGAAGGAGTTAACTTGCTTAACTATGAAGATTAAGAATAGCAATAAAGAGCTTAATAAGAAGAAGAGAAGTATGAGCATGCATAAGAAGTGAAGAAACTTCTAAATAATTTACAAGATCTGACTAAGCAACTGAATGACTTGCATGAAAAGAGTCAAGTGCAGATGAAAAGCTTTAGTTAGCTTACTGTCAGCTAGAGATGTATCACCAAATGCGAGTCTCATTTTTTCATTCATCTAAAGAAGAATTTGTGTTTAATACAAATTTAGGATATCTATTTGTCAAAAATAGCACTTGTGCTTATGTGGACTTAGTTTTCTGTGAGATATGATTTCTTATCTAGGTGTAAATCTTATGAAAACGGACTCTTGCTTGTTACCATTATATTGATCATTGGTTTTCTTCACACACACACACACACACACACACACACACACACACTCTCTCTCTCTCTCTCTCTCTCTCTCTCTCTCTCACACACACACACACACACACACACACACATGGAGACAAACACATACCCATTCAAGCATACTTACATGCTCACCACACACATACAAATATATATGCATGTAGATGCTTTTTATTTATTTATTTTCCTATCTATACTTATCTTTTTGTGGTTGAGGGTTTAAATAAACTAAGTTTTCTAGAACAACATCTAATATCTATCTTGCAGGAAGGAGAATGTTAGGATGAAAACTGCAAGGTTAAGGGACAAGAAAGGTGTTAGATAGGCAACAACATACTGATATTGAAGCTACAAATAATTTAGAAGATATCAATAGTTGGAAAATAGAAAGTAAGAACTAAAGGCATAGGAGAACCAAATTTAAACAAATCTGGAAAAGATTCTTGATACTATTGAAAAACACAAGCAAAAACTTACAAGGGTGAGAAATGATCAGTGATATATGAAAGAGAATCTTGATCAATCCCAGTTAGTCAGTTAAATAATAATGATAATTCATATTTTCAACTCTTTGAAGAGAATTTCATTCTTTGATTTATTCATGAAAGGATGTATAGATACATTTTCTTACTATTTGCCTACTATTTTCTTGCGCATATTCTTCATTTAACTGAAATTAGGATTTAGGTTTTTCATTATTGATGATAAGATGCATTTTCTCTATGTGGATGCAAGTATGATATGTTGAAGAAAAGATTTGATGACTTATAAAACCAACTTTATGAATTGAAGGCTGACAAACAAGAAAATGAGAGGGATACCAGGCTTTCTCAAGAGGCTGAAACTTTCAAATGCCTCTTTTCTGGTGTTCAAGGTTACATGGCTAATCTTTGCAAGGTAACATAGAAGAAGTATAACCTTACTATTACTGTTGCTATGGGCAAATTTATTGATGCAATTGCAATAGTTGAGGATGAACATATAGGAAAAGATTGCATCAAGACATCATAAATAAAAATTTAAATTGTCTATTTATATTTAACTTATTCTCTTTTTGTTTGGGGATCATCAACTTTTTTCTTTTTATCCAATATAATCCTGTGAAAATTCTTCTATATATGTGAAAACTCTTTATTCTTTTCATTTTGGATACAACAAGGTTGATGATCAGGATGCATCCCAAGTAATCTTTTATTTCTTTTTTAGTGTTTTTCCTCTCTTTTGTGGGGATACATTTAGGTGGATTTTATTTATTTATTTTTGGAGGGAGTTTAAATGCCTAGTGATAATAATCATTTTACTGTATAGGTTTTGCTTATAATTAACCCTCAATTTTTGTTGAGGCAAGAAAGCAAGAAAAAAACTGAGCCCAATATGAAAAAAATGAAAAAAATTGCATGTAAGTTCATTTTCTCAACTAGATATTAGTCCAACTTTTGTAGATTTTATTACTGTCTTATAATATTTCTTGGTCTATTATTGTAGGTCAACAAATCTTAAGAAGGAACGAAGGCATGGAAAATTTATATTGCATTTAGTGAGGAATATGGTAGAGGAAAGACATTAACAGCCTAGAAAGCTCTTTTTCCAAATTTTCGTTCCAAAGAGACAATTGCAACCAAAGATAGGTTGGAACCTTATTCATTCCACTCTTCTCACATGACTGCATTAGATTTTATTGTTTGTAAAGAGAAGGATGTTTTTGTTACAAACAACAATGGAAATATGGCAAGAATATTAGGAGGAAGAAGATATGAAATAGTCATCTTTGGGTTGTACTATAAAAGATGATGCTCAATAGGTTTTTTAGATATATTTTAAATTGGTGTACTCTTAGACATACTTTGAAGCTATAACTGATGTTCTCATCTTAATTGCAAGTTTGCAATTTTAAGTACCTTCATCTAATTTTATGGTCAATTTTGATAATTATTTTATTTACCACTTTACAACATAATATTATACTTATCTCTCATTCTTTATTCAATATTTAATGCTGTAGAAGGTAATTTAGTCAAATATGTTAAATCAAAAAAATTTATGCTCATTATTTTTTATTTGTTTTTTAATTGTATTTTGCATTAGTGACAGTAAACATAGCAAAGCCCATAAAAACATTGGGTCAGTCGCTATTTTTTTTAATATTTAAATGTGTATACCCTATTAAATGCTGAAAACTCCTATAGTACTTATAATTAAAAAAAAAATATGCTTCAAATTATTTTGTTAAGAGTAACCTTTATTTGAGACTCGCTAACTAGTAATTAATTTTTAAAATGTTTTGTATATGTTTAACAAATTTTATTTAATAACTGGACAAGATCTTCGTGTGTAGTGTGGAGTGGTCAACTAGTAATCTTTAATTATTTTGATTTCCTCTAGAAAAAGTGCTAAATTCAAATTTATTGGAAAAATATGAATTCTTTAAGTAACTTCACCAAAATTTTAAAGATCACTGAGGGGTGAATTATTCACATATTGAAGATATAAAGTTCAACGTACTCTTATCTCTTGGTTAGTTATTAATTAGTATTTCTTGATCCTATATTCTTTGTTTACTTGTTTTAGTTCTTGATTTAATTTTGAGTTAATTTACAAGTTATTTCTATTCTTTTATATTTTGTTTTTTAGTTAATTAGTTATTAATTTTTTTATTTATTGTTTAATTCTTAGTTAATCTTCTATTTTATTTTATTTGAACTTTTTTTTGTTTAAAATTTATTTTATTTTTATCATTGTTAATATCTCTAATTAGTTAGTTTATTTGAACATTGAAATATTATTTGTTAATTTTTTTAGTTAATTGGTTATTTTTATTTAGTTTACATAAGTATCTGAAAAAATATAACCTCATCATCATCATTCTTTACAATCCTTAGCACATTTTTTTTATTTTGGATGTAAGGGTGGTATAGATCTGCCTTATGTTTAGATAATGAAGGAGGTGTTGAAGGTAAAAGTTTTACTACACAAAATATTAGTACTTTTAATACTTATAATGTTTAATCTAGTGTGGGTATGCCTAGTGAATCTTCAAAAGCTATAGGGAGGATAAAAACAGCTATAGTTTAGAAACGCTTTGAAAAAAATGACGCTAACGATGGGGTAATATGCAAAATCTATAAGAAGGTATATACCCCTAAGAAAGGAAGAGAGATGGAAATTTTGGTTAGACATATAAAAAGGGCACATAATGATGCGTACAAAAAAATATTTAAAGCACAACAAATTCAAATTATAGGATGTTAAGTTGTAGGTAATTTTCGTAACGAATATAGAAGAATTAGAAATGAGATGGCTATATTGTAACACCCCATCAATATACGTAATCCAAAATGGATCAGGGATGAAGCCCATTCTTAAGACAAAGGGTCTTTACAATAGAAAATATGAATACAAATCCAAAATTAAAAGTAAGGTTAGAAACGTTCGTTACAAAATTCAAAACTTTTACAAATGTTTCAAATAATATAAATTTAGCATCCATAGAACAAAAATGTTATGAGTCTTGAAATAAAAGCAACTCAAAGCAAAATGCCACAAGTTAAGAATCTTCCAACCTTGTCAATACCCAAATCTTGTGGGTGCTCATGTCTAAGTTTGAATCAATTCACGATGCATGTAAAAAAAAAAAGTTTGAAATAGTTATAAGTAAATAAATCATGCCTTTATATATTTCTTTAAACAAACATCGTGGGAAAAATATGCAAGTGCACGTAAAGTGTAGTGTAAATATGTTATTTTGGGAAAATGTTATCAAAATTAATTTGGGAACAAGTGAAACATTCATATTGACCCTTAAACCATTTTCAACATTATATTAGAAAAATCCTTGCATGATTTCACTCCTTGGAAAAACCACGAGTATCAAGCTTAAAAAATCACTGCTTGTATTTGTTTAGTAGTAATAGTAACCACGATATGTGGCGAAAGGGCATAGAGACGACCATTACTTGCATGAGGTACATGCAATCCTAATCTATTGAGTAGGTGTAAGATGATAAGTGCTCATCGTATGCACGTTTTTATAGTATTTGTGCCTTAATTGTGATGATTTCTTCTTCAAATCACTACTTACCACACCCTTTTTGCCTTGTTTTTGTTTAGGGAATGTAAAAGATCAAGTAAAGATAAACAAGGGTGAAAAGGAATGAAAAACAAAGCAAAGTGAAGAAATTTTCTAAAACTAAGGTAGCTTAATATAGTTCCAATTATCATGGGCCGTCTAGGATACAAAACAGTAGGAAAAATGCTAGGTGACAGAAACTAGGAAGCCCAGGGAACCCTGGGCCACATCTCTTACCCTAGGCTGCCTAGTTATGGTTCACAAAAAAAAAAAAAAAAAAAAACTAGGTGGCCCATGGTAGCTCCTTTACCAAAGGCCACTGAGGTTCGTACAAAACTTTTATTTTGGCTCTTTTGAAGAACCCATGATTTTTTGTTTATAAAAACCCTTTGATAGCATGCATAATGTGTTCTTGGACCTTGGATTTTCTCTAAGAACCCTAGAAACCTTGTCTACACACAAGAAGAAGAGGAGGAGCTTGGGATTTAAGGAGGAAGAAGATAGGATTGCAATAAGATTTTAAGAAAAGGAAGAGAAAAGCTTGTTAATGAGTTTTTCCCCTTTCTATAAATCTAACTTGTCAATATTGTGTTAATCTTTGATTTTTTGTTGTAATGAAGGATTGTACCATATTTTATACTTTTGGATAATTCATTTTCTTGGATTTATTGATTTTACTTTATAGTATTTGATTATTTGGGTTCATTATGTTGAGTTGGTTGAGTTGTGATTTGATTGATTTTCTTCAATCATTTGTTCTTCTTAAAGAATTTGAGAGATAGGATTAATGTTTTGAACACCCACTTAACCATTTTGATGTTTATCATCTTTGATTAGCCTGAGAGGGAGATTGGGGATTAGGACTAAATAATCAAAGGATTTATAAAATTGCATAGAGATAGGATTTTTAGGACTTCCAGATTAATTGGGGTTTGTAAGTGGTAATTATTACTTCCTTGGATTTGGTTGATTAGGTAAAAATACCAATTAATCAAAATTAGGAATTAGGAATATCATAACTTGAGAGAGTGTGTGATTGATTATTAAACTCACACTGATGCCTAGAATTGGGATTAATAAATCCAAGAGGTACTATTCTTTTAGGTGTTTAGTCGGGGGGAATCCGTTTATTACATGGCTCTCTTTTTTTTTCCCAGTTCCTTGATGATCTTGCAACTTTTCTTTGTGTACAAACTTGATAGGCGTCCTAGTGTAATTAATTGATCTTGTTTTATCTAATCAATTGGCTAAACAATAAGAAAATAAGGAAGTAAGGGTACTTACCATCGTTCGCTATGGTTCTTTGATATTTGTCATTATTCTCTATACTATACGATAGGTGCACTTGCCTGAATATGTGTATTGTGTGAGTTAACTTGGCATTTAAAATTGTAAAACTTGAGTGATTGATATCATTTCTATATACACACAAAACACACCATTATGTTTTTATCATTGTTGTTGAGAAATGTTAATGGCAATATTCTAAAAGCTTTGAGTCTTGTTGATTTAGCTTTTTTTTTATTGTGAATATTCTCTTTTGTTTTGTTTTGGTTTGAATTTTTACTTTTATTTGTTTTTGTATTATTTTTGTATCTTTTGTAGTCTACTTTTCTTGTCACTAACTTCTACTTTTGTTTTGAGATTTTGAGTTTTTTGGAACCATCATCATGGCTAGCTATTTATGGGAAAGTACATGGCCACAAACTCAATAGCATCATAGTGATAATAAGTTGGAAAGATTACAAGCACTTATTGATGTTTTAAGTGGTACAAGTGATAATTGAAATGTAACTCTTCCGGAGAATCAAGAAATGAGTTATAATTTTCAAAAGGAAGAGCACTTTAATTATGCCACTCAATAAATGGGAGTTGCAAAACAACACACACAGGAACAAGTTTATCATTTTGGAGAAAATAGGTAAAGCAAGACATACAATCTAAAGTGGTATGCTCATACAAGTTCATATTGAAATAATCAAAAACATTTTCCACATAGGCTAAGCCTTCACTTAAAGAATTGGTAAATACTTCTATTGCCAACACAGATACATCTCTTAAGCATTAAGAAAAATCTTTTCAAAGAATGAGCAATCAAGCTGCCCACTATATGGAGAGTATTGGGAAAAAAAAGGTGAAGTGCAAGAAGAAGAAGTCATAAAGCAACCATTAGAAATATTTGAAGACAAACATTGTTTTTTGACTGAAGACCATATAAAAGACCATATTATTAATGAGAAAGAGGTCCTAACTCAAGAGGATGAAGAGAGTGAGCTTATTGAGAAATCATGTGAGAGTTTACAAGAAAGGAATCTCCAAAGAGCCAAGAGAAGACATTAGAAGAAAATGCATTTGTTGAAAGAACTTGGAATTTTAGAAGTTATTAGAATCAATGACACTATCAATGCACTACTTAATAAAGATTCTATTTTACTTTCTAGTAATTTTGACTCCTTCTTGTCTTTTGTAGATATCTCTTAGTTCATGATGCAAAAGGATACCAATGATGATGTGAGGAATCCAACACACTTTTAGGAGCAACCATTTTCAAGTATGGATTCCATGACACCCTTGGAGTGTGATGACCAATTCTACCATTCATCCTAACTAAAGGAATGTAACTTAGTAATTATAGACAATCAATTACAAAATAGTGTCACTTGCTTAATTCTTTACGAGCTACATTACTAGGTTTGAAATTCTTGAAGGGGAGTCTTCATGTTGATGATTCTTTAGAAGAGATAATTGGTTATTTTAGTATGGATGCATTTTTTGGATACCATTTGAATTCATGTGTAGAAGAAGTAATTTGTGTGTCTAAAAAAATGCAAGTGAATGAGGTCCATGTACTTAATTTTGTTGAGCCTAACATCTTGCATATATCTTACCCTCTCCAAAAGCCTCTCTTATCTTTAAATGCTTCTTGGTCCATGATTTCTACATTGAATATTGATTCTTCATATCAAGAGTGGATGAGGAAACATGATAAATGGAAAGTGTGTTTGCCTTTGTTTTGTTCTTTCTTTCTTAGGATTTACATTTTATCAACTTTTTATATATTTCCTTTTTCTTTATATTTTCTAAGTATGCTTGATTTCAATTTCATTTCCTTGAGATTTATAACATCCTATTTCTTTTTGTAGACTTGCATCTCTTTTATTTTGACAAAATTTTCATCAACAACTCTTCTTTCTCATGCGCGGTGATCACTTGGGAAGTATTGTTAACCTTTTCTTCCCTGTTCACTTTTAGTCCTATCGGATGTGTTTATTGTATTAATTTTGGTCAATAAAGACATTATCCACTTTAAGTGTGGGTAAGAGGTTATTTGATATTCTCTTCAAGTTTCTATCATGTTTCTGGAGATTTCTTATGATATTTGATTATTTATGTGTAATCTTGGAAATTAGGCTAATTTTGTTTTAATTTTTTTGGGTAAATTTCTCTATTATGGAATTGTTATTATATTTCCTTTGGCATGAGAGCTTTTTGGATGTGTTTGTTTTTGGGTAAACTTGTATATTAGGTATGAAATGACCAAGTCTTGAGAATTTGCATTAACCTTGTTTATATGTTAGTAAAAGTGGTGCCATGTTGTTTATTAAGAATTGAGGTGATTTTGGTAATGAAATATAAGTATGGAATTTTAGGTTAATTTTTGTTCTATGATTGTTCGACTAGTTCTTATTCTAAGTTTTAGTAAATGAGGATTGAAAAAAAAAGAGAGAAACAATAAGGCATATTTTCTCAAAAACACTATTATGTTTTATGTTATTTGCAAAAATGAGCTTAAGTGAGGAAAATGAATGCACTTTCGCATAGTCAAAATTAAAAACATTTAATTTCAAGTGTATTTCTTTTGAAAAAAATAGAGCAGAAAAATAAGTGCAAAAGAAAGAGTGAGTAAGGGAGTGATGAGCCAATACAGTGGTTTGAAACATTAAATGTGGCTACTTGAGGCTAAAAGAGGGCAATTGTATACCCCACTACCTACGTACCTTGAAAGAGGCAGAGATATCACCTCGTCCTTAGGACAAAAGGTTTTCATAACTAGGAAATGGAACATATAGAGGAAAATAACTTAAAAATAAACTTATTACAATCCCAAAATAATACTTATTTAAGTCTTAGAACAAATAGAAGGTAACTAAAATCTTCAATAAATAAATACATCAAAATAAATCTTCCAAACTCATGGCAACATAAGTAAATCAACCTTCCAAGTATGGTTGACCTGAAAACATGATATAAAAAGTGATGAGAAACATTTTCCAGTAAGTTTTGTGTGTGCTCATGATAATTTAAGTAGACATTTCGTGTATATAGGTTTTGAACAAGTTACAACAAAAGTCTGCAAGTCTAGAAAATTATCTTTGAACACTGAGTAGTGTTTTATCAGTATATGTAAAGTAAAAGTGCTCTATTTGTAAAAAAATAACCATTCAAATAAAGTTGACTGTGAAACTGTGCATCATGAATGGACATGGCATCACATTTTGTACACCATGACAAGAGAATGATTAGGATGCCACACTTTGTACATTTTGATACAAGGTGGGTGTACGACCCAACGGGTGAAATACTCTTCCATTTCTACCCCAAACTTACCAGTTGTCCACTCCAAAAATAAATAGTCTACCTGAACTGTACTTGTTAGATCGGACTAGCCTAACCAATAAAAATTGTCATCTTATCTAGGCAGGGTTCATCCCTTAGAGGTGGCCTCCTACTGAGAGACTTACCCAACCATTCAAAAACTAGTCCTAATAGTCTACCCTTATTGAGTACTTAACGTTACATTTATTCCACTTGGGAAAAGAGAAATCAATTAAATGTTTTCTTTGAAGAAGCAATTATAGTTTCCAAACAACCTTAGGTAAAAATTTGTTTTAGGAAAATTTATTATTTTGCTTGGAAAATTGTTTGCTTGACTAAAATTAATTTTTTTTAGCAGAAAGAATAAATTGTCTATAATTGCATCCCAAAATATATCTTCCACGACAATCCGTGCATTTGACTTGCAGAAGAGCTTTTGTTTACAAATATCTTTATGCAAGGACTTACTTTAAATTCTTGATTCCACTTGGCAAACTCAAGGCAACCTAACCCTATCTAGGGTAAATACAGGGTGTATGTCACTATTGGTGCACAACTAAGTAACAAAATTGCATAGGTACAAATAGCTTTCAACTTTACACACACATAATCAACAACAACATTCAAATATGATGTAAATGGCTTAGCAGCTCTAAAAATAATTTAGAGGTTAATATTAATATAGAAATAAATTGATTCTATAGCAACATAGGTAAGTGACATAAGTATTAATTGAGTATAACAAAAAATAGTAATATTGTCAAAAGTATAAAATAATAGTATTCCTATAAGAATAATGAAAATAATAACATAAATAGTAATGATGATATCATTATGTATATATTTGCATATATGTATATTTTTAAAGAAAAATAACAAATAATAATATTTATTATATTATCATTATTAGTAATGGGATTAAATAAGAATACTAGTAGCGATAATAACGGTAATAGTATAAATTTTATTAATATTTCTCTAAAGTAATAATGTTTACTAATAATAATAATAGTAATATTAATACTATTGATGATACTTGAAAATAGCAATATCAATAATAATAATTATAATATTAATAACAATATTATTATTAAAAACAATAATATTAGTAGTAATGTTAATAATAAAAATAATTATAGCAATTTAAGTATCAAAAGTAGCAATAATATTACTATTAGTATTAAAGGTAATAATAATTTTGCTATTAATAAATAAAGTAGTTATCATACAAGTAGAGTGATAATAATAATTTTCATAGCAAAAGTAGTATCATTAGCCATATAGATGTTTGCATGGTAATTGATGGTAAGATCAATAAATATTAAAGCTTTAGCAAAATTATAATAGTAATAATCTCTCTATCCACCATATCATCTCATGCTAGTGTCATATAGACCTAATTCACAAATATACTAATAACATATCCTAACCTCATATTAAATCAAAATCCAAATCTACTTCATAAAATAGTCCTAATACCCATCTCAATCTTTACATTATAAAAATCATACATGTCATACAAACATGCATTTATTATCCCCAACACTACTAGATCATCCTTCATCATCATATTAATAAGCCATCATCCTAGTAATCTTAAGCTTGAAAATAAATGAGGGAGTTAGGAAAAAAAATACTTGTTTGATGACCATTTGAGTCAAAAGTGTGGTCTTGACAAATAAAGGCCTTTGAGTACTTCAATGAGTCTTATAATGTTTGAAGTTGTCGAAAGATGGCCACCAATGATTCGACCAAGAGAGAGAGTGAGAGAGAGATTGAGATGATAAAGAAAAGAATAAGAATGAGATAGTTGCTCTTATTTTACCTTTTTGGTGTTCTTTCTGCGAACAAAAAGGCTTGTTTGATTCAAAAGAATGATCAACTTTGGTTGTTATGGTGTTATAAAGTGTACCAAAGGGAAGAATATTATGATCTCTAGATGATTCGAAGATTTTAGAGTGGTTTGGGATGTTTAGAATTGACTAAATGGTTAAAGGTGGGTAGTACGTGTTCTTGGTGTTCTTGAGTGAATGAGAGAGAAAGGAAGATGAAGTGGGAGAGTGCTCTTAGATTAGTGATGGCCGAATGGCCTTGGTTGATGGAGCGTTTCAGTTTAGGTAGGTGAGAAGGATTCTAAGTGTTGTTCAAATTTGAATTTTGAAAAAATGGTTGAGGAAATAGTGGAGATTCTTGAGGTAGGATGTTGCTAATGGTGATTTCTTCTTGAAGGTCACTGGTCCTTCAATGATGGTTCACTAATTTGACTAAGACTTGGTAGAGAAATGGAGAGTCTTCTAGTCTAGGTGCTGGCCGAAAATGGCTGTACAAGAGGAGTGAAAATTCTGGTTTGCTAACTTAGTTAGGTGAGTGTTTAATAGAGTAAAAGATGGGATTTAATTTTCAAATTTAAAATATTTTGAATGGAGTGAAGTTAGGAGAGGTTTGAGGTGATTTAATAGAGTTCTAATGGCCAAGGTTGTTGAAGAAGGTAAGATATTTAGCTATGGTTTCAAGGTGGCCGAAAATGATAAAGAGAATTGAAGAAGAAAATTAGTTTTTATCTTTGCTACCAAAGTTGGAAATTTTTTTTTGGTAACTTAGCTACTAGAACTCATAAAATCTAGGACGATTTGTTAGCAAAAACTTGAATTATTTTGAATGGATTTGCAGCTGTAAAATAAGAGTGTTTCAAGGTCTATTAATGGTAATTTTTCAGCCATCATCTTGAAGAAGAAAAAGGAGAACTTTAGATGGCCTTATGCATAGGTTGAATGCTCAATTCCTATGGCTAAAACACTTAGTTTGCTGAAAAAGTTTCTGGTTTGGTGAAGCTATGATAGCTCCTAATTTCTAAGTGATTTTCAACTTCTTATACACATGAAATGGTTGTTTGCTAGCAAAGAAAGAAGAGATAAATTTGCTGCATTTTTGTTTTTGGAAATCTAGCCAAGAGGAAGAGCTGGAAAAAATTCCGATTTCATGCTCACCTTTACTGAGTCTCCTTATCCTTCTGAACCCTTACAAAGAGTTATAGACATGGTCAGTGGCTCTAGAATCAACTATCTAGGAGGACCAACCATCAAAATAAACTCTAGGTATAGAGTAATACCTGAAGTAGACTTGGCTAAGAAGTTCAGATAATCTTTCTTCCAATGCCCTTCTTGCCACACTTGAAACATTTGCCTTTGGGTTTCCCGTTGAACTTGGCTTGACCAGATGCTATGGGCTGGGCCCTTGCATTGTTTTAGACCTTCTTCTTTTTGAATTTCTTAGGCTTTACCTTTATTCTAGAAGAAGAAGCAAAACGAAAGACCAAAACCTTTGACATGGGCTTCATGATCTTCTTTGCCACCTGGAGCTCTTTCATACGCTCTGTAAGATTCATATCCAACTTGTTCATGTTATAGTTCAACTTGAACTGAGAATATAAATCAGGCAGAGTTTCAAGAATCATGTTAATTTGGCTCTCAAGATCTATCGTCAGGCCTAGGACCTCGGCCTCTTCGAATTAGGCAATCACCTTAAGTAGATACTCTTGAACCGATGCCCCCTCAGCCATCCTATTGTTCATAATTACCCTAAGAGCTTCCTGCCTTGTAGGCCGGCTCTTGTCAACAAATATGGTACACAATGACAAATCCATGTCGTACATAGTGGCCATGTGCTCATACTTAGATTGGAGCATACTAGACATTGAAGCCAACATGTACCATTTAGCCATTTCATTAGTTTTCTTCCATGCCTTCTCGACCTCTCGCTCCTGATGAGTGGATTCTTCCCCAATCTCAAGATAGGGATCCATAAGAACATACTTGTACTTCTCGACAGTGAGTATTATGTTCAGTTTCCTCTTTCAGTCCACATAATTTTGGGCCTATCAATTTATTCTCCTTAAGAATGATTGATAATGGATTGAAACTAGATATTTCTGAAATATTGTAAAAAACATTCATTTAGTTTGTAAGAAATAAAAGTGCTTATTTCTTTATATTATTTCTTTGATAATAGATAATTCTTAAAACCATTATCAATAATATAAATAGTTTGGCTCTTAGAAAAGTTAACATAGCTTCATAGGAAGATTAATAGCATCCTAACTTAAGTGTATAACCATTAAGAATCAAAACTTTCTAAAATAGGTAATGGTCTAGAAAAAGTTCTGCTGATAGAATGGCCACTAATTCATACCACCTACGGGCAATCTAATGCTAAAAACCTCCAACGTAGGTTGGTCGATCCTAGCAAATACCTTAGGCTTTTAATTTTGCTCTACCATTAGTTCTAGATACTTGTGAAAATCGATCCTATAGGGGGTCATGCTTAGAATGCCATGAAGAAATCCACTATCTCTAATAAGAGTTGTGATGAAAGCCATGAGGTCATTGAAACCCCTCTTCCACTTAATCTTTTATTGAAAATAAGGTTTTTAACCCAAAATGTTTTCTATAATCTTATGATTTCATTAAATTTAGTAAAAATCTAAATTTCAATATTATTTTCTATGTTAAGGATTAAACCTTTAAGAGAATAAACTATGAATTTATTTTACTATTGTAAGTTAATAACCAAGAAAAAACTTTTTAAATAACCTTAAGTTTAACATTATTTTCTATGTCAAGGATTCTATACTTTAAGAGAATAAACCATGAATCTTTTTTTTTTTTAAGTTTTTTAGATTAAAACGTTTTATAAAAAATGTCCTATGTAGTGAGACTTTGGTCTCACAAGAACTTACGTATTTGATCACAAAATGAAATAAGCATGATACTAAAAAGTAAACTTTTTTATGCTCAAACTATTCATTTATTTCTAAGTGACCAAATAATGGATTAAACATCATGAATTAAAAATTAATGATCATGTTTAATCCTAAGGTGGTTCCATCCTTTACTATTCATTTTCATGCAAATTATTCATATATAGATAAATAAAATATTACAAAAAATTAACCTCATACAATGGTTTCAATACATGATTACATCAAGGAAGAAATTAATGTACCGAACTTTAACAGGGCTCTCCTATTTCTTGGACAATTTGCGCACAACTACCTCTTGGCAGAATGGACCTGGCACCTGGTCCATTGGGTCCACTAGGCACTGGATCCAATCTATTTCTCCAAAAATTTAGGCTAGACAGAGTGGGCCTGGCATCTGGTCCGATCGGCCTACCTGGAGCCAGGTCAGCTCTCTAGAGTTTGCCGATTTTTGGAAAAATCCAGCTTTTCAGCCATTTGTCTCCCTTCAAAAAATTCCAAGAATCATGTTTTTCAATTCCAAAGATTTACAGGTTAAAAGAATACAACGAAATGCTAAACTAGGCATAAAAAACATGCCTTTACAAGCGCCTATGCCTCTACCTACGAGGCGTACAACGAATCTACTTAAAACCAGAAAAATAATGGGAAAACCATTAGAATACATGATCTTATGCCTCAACCGCGAGGCATACATGAACTCTAGAAACTAATGTATGAGGGATCACATGAATTCACAAAAAATTCATCTTTAATAGTAAAGGAACCACATTTTTCTAGTTTTAACCCTAGAACATGCTCCTAGATGAAAACCATGTCTCTGATACCACTTGAAGAATCAAAATGGAAAACATAAAAGAAAACACATCGGAAAATTTTTCAGTTTTTCGAGTCATATCTAAGAGAGAGTACTTACTTTTCTTTATTGGTCACGGAATGACCAATGTAGGAACGGGTGCACTGAAACTTCTTCTTACGTTGGAGGGAGAAAAAGAGGCACCTATTGTTCAACTGGAACTGATGCGTCCAGACTTGGGTATAAAAATCATACAAAACTAAGCACATTCCCAATCAAGTTTAAATTAAAACGTTAAACCCAAATTACACATATGAGTAAGCGTACTCATCATTAACTGAGCATATGGTTAAAACGAGTGTCGATCCTCAAGGAACAAGTAGACATTAATTACCCTTCTTTCATTGTTGAACCGACTCGAAAAAGTGAAAAACAAATAAAAAGGAAAATTAAAAAGAAAATAAAAATAAAAATATTTATATGTCAAGGATGTAGATTTATGTAACTCAAGTCATTGTTTAGACAAACATGATCTTAAAGAGTTTAACCATTATCATAACCAATCATTCTCTTGGCACCATAAAGGATGAAGGTAGACTCACTTTGATGATCAATCCATGAAATCACTATCTTCTAGATAAATTAGAATCACTTGGTCCGTCTCAACTACTTCATCCAAAAGACGCATTAAACACAATCCTTAATTAAATTCCCTTGGTCTCGGCGAATTTAGAACATAAAATTAATCAATGAACCCTTGGTCTCGGAAGACATCAATTAATCTTCAATTACCAGTTCTTAAACAATCAACCCCCTCTGGTCCAGCAAGTCAATTGCTAACAGAATATGAAATTAATAAATCAAAACACCCATCAACCCTATTTGGTCCAGCAAGTTAATGGATACAATCAACTAATTAATCTCATAATAAGCATAAGTAATTGAATACCAAGAATAATAACCAATTAATCAAAAATCAAATAACTCTAGAAATCATGAATGTCTAAATCAATGTTGAATTACAATAAAACAATTAACATATCATTGTCAAGAAAAAGAAAACAAAGTAAAAGAAAGAATTCATAGACAAGCCTCCTTCTTCTTCATTTGAAGACCTTCTTGTACAACCCTCATTGAACTTGAAGAATTCTCCTTGGACTGAGTGATTTTCTATGATGATCAATGAATTCTCCCATTTTCCTTTGTATTTTCCTTCTATTTATAGGCTTAAGAGGTGCCTAAACTCGTAGGTACAAAGTTCTTGGTCGAGTAGAAGTTGGAAGCTGCTAAAACTCTTCAGATTTCCAAAATCGCATAGAAAGATCGCAGTACTGCCTCAGGGACAGACCATAGCCGGCGCCACCTTGGTCCTTCGGAGCTGGCGCCGCCTTGGTTCTGTTTCTCCACTCGTCCACCGATTTTTCTCTGAATTGTGCCTATACGTTCCAGAGTGCAGCCGGCGCCAGTTCCAGCCTTACAGCCGGTGCTACCTTTGCTCTGTTTCGCGACGATTTTGCTTTGTTTTACCCAAAATACCTTTCCAAGGGTAAAATATCAAATATGAAAGAATATGACTAGTTATTTCACAAAATGTATTACAAAAGAGCCTCAAATAACTAAGCAAAGTATAACCAATTAAGCTCCTATCACATTCCCTCATACTTAACTCTTTGTTTGTCCTCAAGCAAAGTATCAAGAACAAGTAGGAAAAACATAAGGTTTTAATCACTTAATCAATTCCAAAACCATATCTTCAATGCTTTCTTTATTTATGAACATAAAACATATAATACTAAATCTTTCACAGCTAATGCAAGACTTGTGTAGTGATAAATGACTTAGTAGAACCATCTCAGTACTTTACAATATTCTCAAACCATTGGAAAGAAGTCGGTTAAAAAAGAATATGCATTCCGTATGCTTACTTTTCATACACTCTCTCCACTTATCCGAGACATATCATGATTCTACTTAGATCAAGTAGGACTTTTAAACTTGTAATGTAAGGCTAAAGGTTTGTAATGCGGCTTAGCAAACGAATGATATAGGAACATCAAAAGTTAAAGAAAACTGAGAGTAAGCAAGAAAAGGATAACCAAAATAAACCTATAATTCCCAACTCTTCTTGCTCTCCTATTCTACAAATCAATCAAACTATAACCTTATATAACAACCCTTATACATTTCAAGCAAATCCTGTATTGTTCTTCTTCTTCTTTTCTTTTTCTTCTCTTCTTATCATCTACTCTTGTCCTCACAAGATCACTCAATTTTTCCAGCAATGGTGTCAAGTGTTTTATATGAACTTACTTTTACAATTCACTCACCATCCCTTTTGTGATCTTTTCGCTCTTCTTCTTTCTTTTTTTTTTTTCCAATTCTCTTTCAATTCTCTCCTATTTTTTTTCCCACTGCTACTGTTCTTTTCTTTTTCACTCACTTTTCTTTCTAGCAGCTTGTTGTTTTCTCTTTTCACTTCCTCTCGTTTCTTTTCTTCTTTCTCATCTTTTTCAGCTCAACATTCTTTTCTTTCTCAAATTTTTTCAACTTCTTCCTTCCATTCCACTTCCTTTCTTTTTCCTAGCACCACTTGTAATTAGATATTATTCTTAGATTTATGATTTTGAATTAATTTAGTTCTTTGATTAATAATTATTTTCTTGGTATTTGATTACTTGTTTTTATTACGAAGTTGATTAATTAATTCTTGTTATTAACTTGCTTGGAAAAAGGGTCGATAATGATTTCAATTAATTAATTTCATATTTGTTATCTTTTAACTTGCTTGAAAAATGGGTTAATTGTTAAGAAATTGAGTAATCAAAGGTTAGTTGATGATTGCTAGAATATGAATTCATTGACTAATTTCATTTTTCAAATCACATAGAATATAGGGATTTATATGCAGATTGATTTTAATGCATCTTTTGAGTAAGACTAATGAGATAGAATATATCATTAAGTTAGTTAGAAGATAGGAAATCATGGATTACAAACAAAGTGGTTCTAATTTATTCTTTCATGAATCCAAGATAATTGCTTGTGATAATTGCTAAGTAGTTAATGGTCATGTTTTCAAGAATATTTGTTTAATTACATATTCTTTCATCCTGAAATTGTATATATATTTCTTTATTTTTCTTTTTATCATCTTATCACTTTATTAGGTTGGTTAAATAATGAATGAAAAGTGATTAGTGTGTACTTGTTCCTTCAAGGATTGATACTCGTTAATTCCCTATACTATACTTGCGATGAGTATTACTCGTATATGTATTTTATGATTAATGTTTTAATTAAACTTGGTTAAGGGATGGATTTAAATTTAATGAATTTTATCCACCCAAATGTTACATATCAAATTTTGGAGCCATTGCTGAGGAACAATATCATGAAAGTTTGAATTTCATTGATTTAGCCATGTGAATGTGTAAATAGGTAGATACATATTAATAATTGCTAACTTATTTTGGAATGTTTGTATATATTATATATTTAGTTATTTAATTTTACTAACTCCATGTTAATGTGAAATAAGTATATTAATTGTATTTGACAATATGATGATTTTTATGTCAATAATTTTGACTTAATCCTAACTTTTTTTATTTTCAAGCTTGGACTTTTGCTTATGTTACACCAAGCTAACACGATATTTTAGGCGAACTAATTTATTTTTATTTGATTTCATATTTTAAATTTTAGTCTAATTTTTAATTTATGCATTCTTATTTTAACTGTACTGTGTTCATACATTCATTTAGGATAGTTTTTATTTATTTTCATGAAAAAAATAAAAAGGAAGAAAATGAAAAAAAAAAGAAAAACACAAAATAGTTTTTAATCGAAAAAAATGACAGCTTTAACCACGCTATAAATAATGTACATATGTAAATAATGTAAATGCATAAATATTTTTATTTTTTATACCATATAAATAATTTTCTTGATGAGTTTTATACATTTATTTATTATGGAAAAAAATATTGTGTATTTGTTGTGAATAAACTAAATATTAGTGTCTTATAAAAATTATTGTTATATATTTGTTAGCTACTAAATATTGTATACTAATACTAACACTAATAATATTTATATTTGTAATTAGACTATAAGGTTGTATTTTACTCATGTATTGTAATTGTTTAATTGTTCCATATAATAATAATAATAATAATAATAATAATAATAATAATAATAATAATAATAATAATAATAATAATAATAATAATAATAATAATAGTAGTAGTAGTAGTAGGTATTATTTGTAATTTATAATTGGTTTGTATTCGTGTCACTGTGTCGTCATTTTTTTTAATGGTGATTTGAAAGAAAAAAAAAAGTAGGACATGTTACTCCTCCTATGGCAGTACCCTTTTTTGCTTTCAGAGTCATGCCGCAGCATGACCTCATCATGCCGCAGATGCCATAAAAAAAAAAAAATTGGGATTATAGATAGCTTGGTTGGCTTCGGTTAAAACGTGGCGGACCCCACTTCACGTGGGAATTTCAATTTCTTCAACGAAGTTGCTTTGATTTTACTTTCTATTTTTCTTTTTCATTTCATTTGTTTTACTTTATTTTATTTTCTTTTGTTAATTTTCTTTTAATTTCTTTTTTTTTTATGTAAATGTAAATGTATCATAGAAGGAGAAGCGAATAGTACAAAGGGGAGCCTCAACCCGCAGGGAGGCTAGCACGTCCTACGCAGCTAAACAAGGAGCGCCTTTAAGGCGTAACCATTTGATTCAAAACGGGTCAAAACGGAGGGATACAAAGTGAAAATGGCCCTGTATATAATCGTTTTGACCCTATTAGCCATGATATCCGCCGAGGTGGGCACCCCATCAAAGAGCAATCTATTCCGTGAGTCCCAGACGGTGTAAACCATGGCAGTAAGAGCCGAGCATTTCAGCTTGGCCGGCCAAGAAGATCCTCGGGCTTCCTTCTTTAGCCATTTGAGGGCGTTGGGCAGGGAAGACATGGTCCGCCGGAGGTGGACCCAGCGCTTAACATTGTCCCAGGCCAGCTTGGTCACCGGGCATTGGAAGAATAAGTGTTGAGCAGATTCAGGAACTAAGCCGCAGAAAGGGCAGCTGGGGTCCGGAGTGGAGAAAGGCAGTCGGTCCTTGGTGCGCAATTTGCCCAGCGCAACTAACCAGAGAATAAACGAGTGCTTGGGCACTAGCACTTTGCCCCAGGCAGTGTGTCCCTACGGGACTCGTGGCGTCAGGGAGCGGAAGAAGTCATAGGCGAGCCTAGTGAATGAGTGAGGCCGAGCAGCCCACAGCTCCAGCATAGCCACAGCCGAGGGCACATCACCAGCCGTAAGAAGGATTCTGTCCTGGAGCATAAGGATACGCTTGTACAGTTTGGACGGCTCCGGGCTAAGAGGTGCAGTCCAGACCGAGCAGTCCCCAAGGTACTTGTGGTGAACCCACTGGATCCACAGTGTGCGCTTGTCCCTGTGGATGTCCCATAAGACACGAGTCAGTAAGGCAGAATTCCATGCCCCCGCTTCTTTGATGCCCAGTCCTCCTTCAGCTTTGGGCCGGCATAGGTGCGGCCAGGCCACCATAGACTACTTGCCATTCCATAAGAAGTTTCGGGCGAGACGGGAGAGCTCGGTTAGAATAGCCTGCGGTGTTGGGAAGATAGACCGCCAAAAGCATTCGACACCATGCAGCACAGAGTTGATTAGCTCTAGTCGACCAGCAAAGGATAGAGAATTGGCAGTCCAGCCATTGATTTTTGATCCAATCTTGTCCAGCAATGGCCTGTATAAGGCACACCGCTGACGGTCTACAGCAATGGGGACACCCAAATAGCGAAATGGGAAGGAACCAAGCTGGAAGCCCGATACCCGGAGGAGGTCCTGGCGTTGGGCATCAGAAATTCCCACAGAATAGATGCTAGACTTGGAGGGGTTTGCAGCAAGGCCCGATACCGCCTAAAAATGAAGGAGGCATTGCGCAAGAATTTCTACTGACTGAGGGTCCCCTCTGTAGAACATAAGTAGATCGTCCGCGAAGGCTAAGTGGGTAAGTCCAATAGCCTGGCAGCCAGGATGGAAATTGAAGCGAGGTGACGTAGATGCTACACGGAGGCTACAGGAGAAGTAGTCCAAGCAAAGCACGAAGAGAAGAGGGGATAAGGGGTCCCTTGATGCAAACCTTTAGCACCGGGGAAGAACCCGTTTAGATTTCCATTCAGCAACACAAGAAGGTTATATATTGTATGTGTAGATTTCCATTAAACACAAGCAAATTAGTGTATGTGTAGATTTCCATTAAACACAAATAGGTTATATATTTTTCTAGTTATTTGCGTATATTTTGGATACTCTTGATATAATAACTAGTCATATTCATTCGTATTTGATATTTCACTTATAGAAATTTTTTTCTCTGATTTTATGTAAAAATAGGAGAATTTAGAGCTAATTAGATTATTTTACATTGAAGACCCAGTACCTAGCCAAGAAGATAGACCTGGCATGGGGCTAAGTCTGGATAAACAGAGAAAAGCAAAATAGAGGAACCAAAATTGGAATTGAATAAGAAGGAAGAAAAGAAATAGCAAGTGAAATCTTGGGGAGGATTAATTGAATCCTTGCGAGGTCCAAGAAGTGAAGCCGCGGCTTGGTTAGTCGCGGCTCAACACAAGACAAAAGGAAAAAGAAATAGCTCGGTGCGTGGGTCACTGGAAGAAACAACCAAACTTGGAAAACAAAAGCTAAAAAGAAGAACACATCCTTGGAAGGATATGTTGCATCCTAGGGAGGATGCAACACAAGAAGGCAAGCCGCGGTTTGTCAAAGAAAAAAGGAGAATGTCTTGCGTTGCTTCGGCGGCTCAGTATAAAAAGAAGATTGGCTCGGGTGAGCCGATTCAAGTTTTTGAGTAGTTTCGGTGGCTTCATGGCTCGGGCAAGTCAGCTCGCAAAAGTAAGAAATAGAACTCAGCTCAGCTTGGGTGAGCCGAACTCAAAGGAAATTGTCGTGGCTCGTCATCAGCTTTTGTTCAATTTAATTTCCGCAATAGAGTGTCCAATTCTTTCTCAAATTAAGTTGGCGGATTTATTTGAAATTCAATTAGGAAATTACTCCTTCTTGTTGTAGGATTTTTAGGAAGTTCTTGTGCCTATAAATAAGGTTATTCACGTATGTATAGTGTGCTCAATGTGTAGAATATTAATGGTGAAATAGAATATATCCGTTTAAGTTACATATAGAAGATAGGGAATCATGGAGTGCAAATGAAGTAGTTCTAATTTATTCTTTCATGATACCAAGATAATAATTGCTTGTGAAAATTGCTAAGTAGTTCATGGTTATGTTTTCAAGAATATTTGTTTAATTACAAATTCTTTCATCCTTGAATTGTATATATTTTTCTTTATTTTTATTTTTATCATCTTATCACTTTATTAGATTGGTTAAATAATTGGTTAAATAATGAATGAAAAGTGATTAGTGTGTACTTATTTCTTTGAAAATTGATACTCGTAAATTCCCTATACTATGCTTGCGACGAGTATACTTACTCGTATATATATTTTAGGATTAATGTTTCAAGGGATGGATTTAAATTTAATAATTTTTATACACCTAAAATTTATACATCACCTACCCTAAGGTTAGTCTTAGATGCCTACGTTTATTGAGTACTCAACGTTTCAATACATCGATTGGAAGCCAATCTCAATGAAAACATTTCCAACAACTTTGGTCATGCAAGCATGATTTCCAAATGAGTAGATGTGAAATCGTTTTATAATTAAAAGATGATTTTCAAATAAAATTTTTGTTTGAAGGAAAACTTGTACTGAGAAATTGTCAAGCTTGCATTCCGGATAGTCATGTCTTTGAGATAACAAAGATTTTCCAAATGACTTGCAATTTAGAGCTTCTATATCAAATATTTAATGTAAGGATTTACTTGATTCCTCTGTCTTATAGATAAAAGATTCTTTTGATGATTCATTCAAATGAAGCTAGTCCAGTCTAAAGAATATATAAAGAATAAAGATCATGTCACAAATAGTTCAGACCGTCTAATTTCTTCACCTCAAATATAGCATGCTAACCAACATGCAACTAGAATAATATGCACTGTTTACTCCATATGTTCCTAAAATAATAGAGTGTATAGTGTGCACCACTCAACAAACACTACAGGAAAAATCGCGATTTGCGACGAATTTTTTGCGACGGCTTCAATACCGTCGCTAATAGCGACCAATTTGCGACGATTTTCAAACAAGTAGCGAGTTGACCAAAACCGTCGCAATTTGCGACGGTTTTGCGACGGCCAAAATACCCGTCGCAATTCGTAGCAAAATCATCGCTATTTGCGACGGTATTTATGCCCTCGCAAATTGCGAGGGTTTTGCGACGGCGAGTTATTTTAAAAAAAATATTTTTAAATAAATTTTCACACGTCCATCGCAAAACCCTCGCAAATTGCGAGGGTTTTGCGACGGCAAGTTATTTTTTAAAATAATATTTTTTAAAAAATTTTTTGAACGTCCATCGCAAAACCCTCGCAAATTGCGAGGGTTTTGCGACGGCAAATAACACTCGCAATTTGCGAGGGTTTTACGACGACAAATTATTTTTTAAAAAAATATTTTTAAAATTTTTGAACGTCCATCGCAAAGTCCTCGCAATTTGCGAGGGTTTTACGACGGTAGTTAGCCCTCGCAATTTGCGAGGGTTTTGCGACGGTAATTTATTTTTTTAAAAAAAAATTGAACGTCCATCGCAAAACCCTCGCAATTTGCGAGGGTTTTGCGACGGCAAATAATCCTCGCAATTTTGCGAGGGTTTTGCGACGGATATTTAATTTTAAAAAATATTTTTTAAAAAAATTTGAACGTCCATCGCAAAACCCTCGCAATTTGCGACGGCCAATAAACCCTCGCAATTTGCGAGGGTTTTGCGACGTGCAATTTATTTTTTAAAAAAATATTTTTAAAAAATTTTTTGAACTTCCATCGCAAAACCCTCGCAAATTGCGAGGGTTTTGCGACGGTAAATAACCCTCGCAATTTGCGATGGTTTTGCGACGACAAATTGTTTTTTATAAAATATTTTTAAAATTTTTGAACGTCCATCGCAAAGTCCTCGCAAATTGCGAGGGTTTTGCGATGGTAATTCAGCCCTCGCAAATTGCGAGGGTTTTGCGACGGCTATTTATTTTTAAAAAAATTGAACGTCCATCGCAAAACCCTCGCAAATTGCGAGGATTTTGCGACGGCAATAACCCTCGCAATTTGCGAGGGCTTTGCGACGATCGATTATTTTTTAAAAAAATATTTTAAAAATTTTTGAACATCCGTCGCAAAGTTCTCGCAATTTGCGAGGGTTTTGAGACGAATTTTCGGCTCTCGCAATTTGCGAGGGTTTTGCGACGGTCAATATTTTTAATTAAAAAATAAATAAATGGCAAAATGTATAGAAAATCTCAAAACCCCAATTCGTCGCAAATTGCCGCAAATACGTCACTAATTGCGACGAATTTGCGAGGGTTTTACAACAAAATAGGGTTTTAATCTTTTTTTTTAAAATTTCTTTATGTGTTTATGTGATGGTGTATTTTGACAAATTTACTGAAATATTTTTAATAACATGTCTCAATTAGTGCATTTTATTATAATTTTGTATATGTAATTATGTCATGTTATACACCTAATGTATTGCATAAGTAAATGTATATAGTTAATTATGTTATGTTATATACTTATTCTAATATATAAGTATATGTATATAATGTATATAAGTATCTCGTTTAGTTTAATATATATATATATATATATATATATATATATATATATACTATAACATGTAGGTATATATATACATATGTCTAATTTTTTAATCTATCACTTTGATTAAGTAGTGTATAAAGAAAAATAATTCAAATACTCGTTATTATTGTTGATATCACTAAAAAAATTATGAAATTTATAATGTAGAGATCAATTTGTAATGTTCTTCGTCTCCTACATGTTAATATATATTATACTAATTTAGCTATGTATATACATATGTCCAATTTTTTAATATATCTATTTTGTTAAGTAGTGTATAAAATAAAATATGTAAAGAAAAACAATTCAAATACTGTTATTATTGTTGAGATTACTAAAAAAAATATTGAAAATTATAATGTAGAGATCGATTTGTAATGTTATTCACCTCGAACATATTAATATATATTATACTATATAGTTATATATATACATATATCTAATTTTTTTATCTATTTATTTGATTAAGTGGTATATAAATTAAAATATATAAAGAAAAATAATTTACATAATAATAATATTATTAGAATCACTAAAAAATAATAAAAATTATAATGTATAGATCGATTTATAATATTATTCGTATTAATTTATGAGAAATTAGCGAGGGTTTTATTTTTTCGTCACAAATTGCGACGAAATAGCTAGAAATTTAAAAAAAAATTTAAAAATTTCCAAAATTTTTCACTCCCTCTTTTTTTTTTTTCCCTCCTTTTTCCCCCTTCCTTCTTCCCCCTTCCTTCTTCCTCCTCTTCACCTTGCGCCGCCACCATTTCTCCCCCCTCTCCCCGCCGGCGACCTCCCCCAACTCCCCCCCATCCCGCGCCCCCCTCCCGCTCCCCCCTCCCTCATCCCGCGCCCCCCTCCCGCTCCCCCCTCCCTCATCCCGCGGCCCCCTCCCTCAACTCCCCCCATCCCGCAGCCGCCCCCTCAACTCCCCTCCCTCAACTCCCCCACACCCCCGCGCCCCCTCCCCGCGCCCATCCCGCAGCCGCCCCCCACCCCCGCGCCCCCTCCTTCAACTCCCCCCATCCCGCAGCGCCCCCCCCTCAACTCCCCCCGCTCTTCCTACCCCCTTCAGCCCGCTCTCGCCGGCGCTCGCCATTCCCGTGCTATCGTCGTGCCGTTGTCGAAGCCGATTCGTTTGGGTAAGTAGTTAGAATTTATCTCTTGAGCTACTTCATTATCTTATAAACTTTGGGCAGATTTGCATTTCCCCGAAGCTTTGAAATTTGGGCGATTATTTGTGAATGAGCAGTAGTTTGAATTGATGTATAAAAGTTGTATTGATGTTGGGGTTGAGTTTGAGGAGATTGTGAGTGACATGATGGTGGTTTGATGTGAGATTATTGATTTAAATTTGGAATTGTGAACTGGAATTGCTAAATTGTTAGTTGGAATTGTTGTCCTTTTTAAACATTCAATGTGTTTTGATCTATACTTATAGTGCACTCTTTTTTACCCTCGTTATAAAAAAATTACTACTTTGATCAAATTATATGGGAACTATGTTTTAGCTATATAAACCCTTATAAATTAATTTGATTGGTTATGATGCCATAATAGGAAGGTTGATTTCTCGATTAGTTTAGTAATCTTATTACTTGATTATAATAATATATTAGTGTCTCTAGTGGAAGATTTAACTCTAGTAGAATGCTTTGAAGGCTCTTTTATGTGAGAAATCCGTTTCCTTAGATTATGAAGATGTAGGAGGTGCGTGTTGTTCATATAAATTGCCTTTTTGTTGAATTCAAATGTTGGATTCCCCGTGAGTAATGGGTGATTACTCCTCCTGGGTAATGGGTGATTACCCCTAGTTATCCTTTTATTTATTTATTTATTTTTTGTATAAATGAATGATCTGTCTTTGTTGTTTGCAATTGCATTTTGATTGTATAATTTTGAGGTGGCCTTGTGCCTGGAAAATGTCCAATTACAGGGGAGACTCTGTCAAAATTTTTTTCAAAATCTGCCGCTACTTAATGTGGAATAGAATAACTACCCTTATCTTGGAGTGTATTATTCGATTGAGCATGAGTATATATCCCATAATAGCATTATTATTAAAAATAATATTGCTAATAAGAATAAGAATAGGAGTAATGAAATGAGTAATAATAATAATAATTTCATATATAGGTCGATGTTAATAATAGCAGGAATAATATACGTTATAGAGAGAGTTTAAACAAATATAAACATTGGAATGAAAATAAATAAAATGTTATTATTTAACCATTGGAATGTGTAAAATAAGAATATAATTAGCTTTAATAGTATTTAATCTTAATCAAATTCCTCAATTAAGATTAAATACTTGGTTAAAACGTATATATTGAAGGTGTAACTGTATCCAAAGATAGCAATTGTAAATTCTATGTTTTGGACCTCTTTTTGTTAGATAATAGAAAGGAAAATGTAATTATACTTCTCTTCCTTTTGTTTAAGGGGTGATTTTAATTATTGAGTTGATTGTTCTTTTCTCTCATTTAGACGTCATGGAGGATCGTAGTTGGATGTATAGAAGGCACGCTTCGTGTGTAAAAGGGATCACTATTGAATTTGAGGAAGTGGTTAAGGCTTTTTTGACATTTGCCTTATCAAATGCAATGTCAAGCGTAATTAGATGCCCGTGTGCAAAATGTAAGAATAAAAAGTACCCGGATCCAGCACAAGTTAAGCTCCACCTGTGGAAGTCTGGATTTGTGCCTAGGTATTACCGGTGGACATGTCATGGTGAGCCATTCGAGTGTCCCTCAAGTGTGTCTACCTCAATCCCGTAATCCGATTCACATCAAGAAAATCTGTCTCGCGAAATGGTCTTAGACGTAGCAGACCCGACTTTCCCCCGAAGCTCCATCAGCAGCTCATTTTGAAGAGCCACCTAATGTGGAGGCACAAAGGTTTTACGATATGTTAAAGGCGGCAGAGACTCCTATATGGGATGGATGCACACAACATTCGCAGCTTTTCACCGGCTTCAAGGTTATTAAACATTAAGTCCGAAAATAACCTCTCGCGTAAAGCCTTTAACGATGTTGTGCAATTGATGAAAGAGGTTGTGCCTAGCAAGTAATACGATTCCCGATGATTTCTATCGATGAAAAAATTAGTGGTCGGGTTGGGTTTGCCGGTACAAAAAATAGATGTATGCAATAATGGATGCATGCTTTACCGGAAAGATGACATGAATCGTAGAGAGTGTAAATTTTGTGGCCATCCTCGATATGCACAGAAAAAGGTTGGGAAGAACACAAGTAGAAGGGAAATTTCATTCAAGAAGATGTATTACTTCCCGATAACACCGAGGCTACAAAGATTGTACACTTCCAAAACAACAACTCGAACACATGAGATGGCATGGAGAGAGCAGATCGGAGAAAGGCACAATGAGTCACCCTCGTGATACTCGAAGCATGGCAACACTTTGATCGAATATATCCCGAGTTTGCAAAAGAAGTACGGAATGTCAAACTTGGTTTATGTACGGATGGATTCTCACCATTTGGGATGTCGGGTAAGCAATATTCATCCCGGCCGGTCATTCTCACACCGTATAATCTCCCCCGTGGATGTGTATGAAGGATCCAACCATGTTTTTAACAATCATTATCCCGGGCCCCAAGAATCCAAAGCACCAGGTGGATGTTTATTTACAACCCTTGATAGACGAATTAACCAAATTGTGGTTTGAAGGTGTCACCACTTATGACATATCGAAGAAACAAAACTTCCAACTACTGGCGGCACTTTTGTGGACTATTAATGATTTTCCCGCATATGGTATGTTGAGTGGCTGGAGCACTCGCTGGGAGATCGGCTTGTCCATATTGTATGGGCAATACAAAGTCTTTTCATCTACAAAATGGTGGGAAACAATCATGGTTTGACTCGTCACCGTCGTTTCTTACCATCGGATCATCCTTACAGGAGGGATACGAGATCTTTTAGGAATGATAGAGGTTCTCGAGACATCACAACTCGTGCAATACCCTACCGGTGAAGAAATCTGGGATAGTTTGTCTAATTATGAAAAAATTACAGAAACATGCAAAGAAATTGGAAGGAGTAATGGCAGGGGAATATCTCATAATTGGGCAAAAAGGAGTATTTTTTGGGATTTGCCGTATTGGCGTACTAATTTGGTCCGACATAATATTGATGTAATGCACAATGAGAAGAATGTATTTGACAATGTCATGAATACAGCTTCTTGAGGTAAAGGGTAAATCAAAAGACAATTTAAAGGCTAGACGTGACTTAGAAATTTATTGCCATAGGCCCGAGCTACATGCCTTGAATGTGGGAGGAGGAAAAGTGGCTATACCTAAAGTCGTTTACTCGTTGACATCGTAACAAAAGAAACTTTTGCTAGAATGGTTGAGGGGATTGCAACTCCCGGATGGATACGCTTCAAACATTGGAAGATGTGCTGATTTGAATGAGTTGAAGTTATCCGGTATGAAATCACATGACTCGTCACGTATTCATGGAGAGACTACTTCCAATTGCATTGAAGGAATTTCTTCCTTCTAATGTATGGGGTGTTTTGACGGAGTTGAGTCTTTTTTATCGTGATCTATGCTCTCCTAAGTTGAATGTAGCTCATATGGCCAAATTGGAGTCCGACATTCCTTTATTGTTATGTAAGTTGGAGAAGATATTTCCACCTGCATTCTTTGATGTAATGGAACACCTATTAATTCATTTGCCTTACGAAGCAAGAGTTTGTGGCCCCGTTCAATATAGGTGGATGTACCCGTTTGAACGGTAATCGAATCATTCAATCTAATTCTTTTCATAGCAGGTTCGATATAAGCGTGTGTGACTGAAGTCGTATTTTTTTTTAAATGACATGTATTTGCATCAATTGAAAATCAAGGTGAAAAATAAGGCTAGAGTTGAAGGGTCAATCTGCAATGCTTATCTAGTTGAGGAAGCATCCACTTTCTTCTCTTATTATTTTGAGCCACATGTACAAACAAAACGTACAATTCCAGCGCGTAATGAAGAAGGAGAACGATTAGAGAGGGTGCAAGAACCCGGGTCGTCAATCCGCAATGTTCAAGGACGGGTGATAGGACGAATTCGAACTCGGTTCCTTACTTCTGAAGAATTCGTTGCAGCAAGAATTTATATGTTGCTTAATTGTGGTGAAGTGCAGCCATACATTGAGTACGAGCTACTACTTCATACATTTTATACGATAAACGATACCTCATAATGATTTTGACTCATTCCATCTAATTCTAATGCATTACAGGGCATTCACGGCACACTTACGAAGTCTGGCTCCGACTATATCGTAGATAGAAATCAATAGAAGTATCACCTTGAATTTGCGTAATGGTTTAGTGGATATGTAAGTCTCATAAGATAATAACTTGCATTTGGAACTCCATTGGGGATTCAATGGAGTTTCATAATGCTATAACTTTCATAATTACGAGGTTAACTTGTCTAATGTTTTTTAGGTACAAGATTCGTAAAATATGGTTACAAATGAATGCTTGAGGAACTTTGCTTGGGGTCCGTCAAGACTAGTGAAATCATATAGTGGGTACATAATTAATGGTTACCGATTTCACACTCATGATTATGCGGAGGGAAAGAAAACAGTTAATAGTGGTGTTTGCGTGAAAGGGATTGGAAATGACGCATCGTGACCTCGATTACTATGGAGTGTTAAATGAGATTATTGAAGTGCAATTTCCTGGTAATCCACAAGAAAGCATTGTTCTTTTTAAATGTCACTGGTTTGATCAAACATTGAATCGTGGTACGAGGGTACATCCGCAGTATAATCTTGTAGAAATTAACCACAAAAGGAGCTATGCTAACTATGATCCATTTGTTCTAGCTCAACAAGCTATCCAAGTGTATTATGCATCATATCCAGGGAGTAAGAGGCCAAGATCTCGATTGGTTGGCAGTTTGCAAAACCAAAGCTCGACATATAATAGATGCACCCGTGGTTGATAGAGCTTATCAGAAGAAGTAGATGCTACCGACGAAGTCAAGCATATCGTTATTTGTTGATCTTGGTATTCTCGACGCATGAGAATGGTATGAGTGAAATGTTGGATGTTCATGATGAGGCTATAACAGCAAGGGATAGTTCTCCTATAAATGAAGAGGAAGAAGATGAATGGGAAACGAGTAGCGATACCTCAGTAGATGATGATGAGTCTGTATCGGAGAATGATTCTAGTGAATAGGCCTGATTTCAATTCATTTACAAATAATATAGTTAATGGTGAGGGAATCCTGAAATCTATTGCATCATTACTATCCCATGTCAAATTTTAACTTACAATTTATTTGTTACTTGAATCTACATGCCTTGAATCTTTTAATTTTTATTATTTTAAATTCCATCACATACAATTTTGTTTCACAATTTTGTCTAATTGTCGGGAATCTCATCTCCTTCTTTTTTTTTTGCAGGAATCTTTCGTTTAGACTTGTACAGCCCGGAGGATTTTTGTTATTCCTTATTATATTCTTTTGTGGTGTAAACAACAAGGTAGTTTATATATTGTATTGTTGCTGTATTGACAGACAATTCACAAGGACAGAGGCATTTATAATTTTTAGCTTGATTTTAACTATATCTAACATTTTAATTGGAACCCCGTGAGTGATGGGTGATCATTCCTCTTGGGTAATGGGTGATTACCCCTAGTTATCTTTTGAATTTTTCTATATTTAAAAGATCTGTCTTTGTTGTTTGTAACAACGTTTTGGTTGTCAAATCTTGAGGTGGCCTTGTGCCTGGGAAATGTCCAATTATAGGGGAGACTCTGTCAAATTTTTTTTAAAATTCAATTTACAAGTACAATGTTTATTTTGACATATCCATCATCAGCAAAGCATTATTATTGTATTACTTTAAACTAGCGAATAGATATAACGTTTCAATGTTATTATTCTTTTATCATTTTTATTCACGGTTATTTACATCCTTCTTTTGGAGTGGGCTTCGTCTTTATTGGTTACTTATTTTTCTTTTTTCATCTCCTTTAGCAATGTCTTCTAATGAAGGATCATTGAGGGAGGGGAGTCAGGAGGGTCAGGAGCCTTATACTCCATCCCCTACTCAGCTACAAAGGCTTTCAGTGCCTCATTCATTACATGGCTCTATTGGAGATGAGGGAGTACCATCCCCGGCTTTTCAATCATCCGTTGCTTCAACTTCGCATTCTGTTGGGTTGCAAGTTACGGACTCCCGACCTTGGATTGTTCCACGGGGAAACGGGTAAGTAACATATTCATACTTTGTAAGATGTTGATTATTAGTTCAATTATTATTATTATTTTTGAGATTAACATAACTATATTGTACATTGTCATTGCACCAAAAATAGGTTCGCCGGCTCTGACAAATGTGTCCGAGAAATTTCAAATATAATACAAGCAGTATTTCACCGGTTCGTATCCGACATACACGCACGTCCCGATAACCGTGCGAGACTTATGGTTTCAAGAATTTGGGGTAAGCAATTTTTGAGTATTTTTTATCGTTTAAGTACTATGTTATATGTTAATCGTAAATCTTAATCATGATCATGCAGTAAATATTTTCGGTGGAGGGAAGAGTATGCTTCGCTAATTCGATCAACTTGGGAAAAGAAGTGTCGGACGCGATTTTCTGGACATAATGTCTAGGCCGAGGAAGAGGGATGATTGGGTATGTCCTCATTGGATAGAGGCACAAGTATTGGAATGACATTTGCGAGTACCGGAGATCGTAGAAGTATCGAAGCTCTCATCCACCAACAAAAAGAATCGTGGGAGTAGCCGCACCCATACCGGAGGGTCTATTTCGCTCACGTAACACGAGGACCGTTTGGTAATTCACCTACATGCCTTAATTAATTATTAATCTAAATTGTTTTATTACAAATTTATGTAAGATTGTAATGATTACATTGTGTTAACATAAATGTAGCGGGCCAAGGAGGGGAGTTCTTTTAGCTACACAGTACATGTTTGAGACATTACATGTCTTTCGTAGCGGGCCACAAAAGGGTCAGCTTTGTCGCTGAGCGATCTCGCCGTACATTGGTACTATATAGATTAAATATGTTGAAATTCTTTATACCGTGTGGAATTTGTATTTTATTTTGATAATTACTATTGACAATTCTTTTTTTTTTTTTTAGGATGAGGTGCGAAATCTCATACAGTAGCACTCCTCAGTCCGAGTCTAGTGACTCAGTAAACTCGTTGTTCCTCTTGATGAAAAAGCCATGTTTGTAAAGGCACAAGGCGGGTTCAAAAGGGGACGAGTTTTTGGGTTAGGCTCGTAGGCGACACATGTTCGAACTAGACTGTCTCAAAGTGGACTCGCATGCATCTTCTCCTACACAAGTTGATATTGGACATCTAGTAGAGCAAAGGGTTCAACAGCTGAGCGGAGATTCAATCGACAAATAGACTTGTACCGGACTTCATGAGGCAACAAGCAGCCTACATTTGGTGGTTGGATGGCAGCTATGTCTGACAAAATGGGTATTCCCGCACCATCTATGCCATCCATAGAGGAGATAGAAGCGCGCATTGCGGCCGCTAATGTCGAAGATGAAGATCCAAATGTTGACGATGGATTTGATCCAACCGATGAGCACCCGGCCCACGTAGGGGCTCTCGCTCCCCTCCTCCACCCCCTTCGCAGTACCGCTCCTTCATTGCTTACATAGACTTGTTATATTTATTTTTATACTCTTTATACACTATTACTTATTTTTGTGAATTATTTTACTTTTTTAGATACTTATTATGTATTTTATATTATATTTTAATATTTAATTATATTTATTTGGGTTTATTTTTAATTTTTATAGTATTTTTTTGGATTATGAACATAGTGTTGATATTTATTTGTATAATATTTCAGGGTTGATTTATAGGGAATTAATAATTTAAAATAAATATAATAATAAAAAAAATTATTGCAAAACCCTCGCAATTTGCGAGGGTATTGCGACGGTCACCGCGGGTTTGCTTGGGCCCTCGCAAAACCGTCGCAATTTGCGAGGGTTTTGCGAGGGCACAAGGTTGGCCCTCGCAAAACCCTTGCAAATTGCGACGGTTTTGCGAGGGTCCAAACCGTAGCCCTCGCAAATTTGCGACGGTTTTGCGAGGGCACAAAGTCGACCCTCGCAAAACCGTCGCAATTTGCAACGGTTTTGCGAGGGTCATCGCTTTTCGTCGCAAAACCGTCGCAAAAATTGTTCCTCTGGTGAAGTTTGACAAAAAAATATTCGTCGCAAAATCCTCGCAAAACCGTCGTAAATAGCAACGAATTTTTTTTGCCCTCGCAAAACTGTCGCAATTTGCGACGGTTTTCCATGGCCGTCGCAAATTGCGACGTCGTTTTTTGCGACGGCTAAAACCGTCGCAAAAACGGTCAGCGACGGTTTTGCGACAGTTTTTGGCCGTCGCAAATGGCGATTTTTCCTGTTGTGAAATAATCAAGTAAGTGGATAAATAACTATGATACTCAATAGGAATTAAAAATATTAATTAATAATTAGTAATAGTTACAACAGCTTTAAGAAATAATAATGAATAAGTTACGAGTAGCAATATTATTTTTTTATTTTTTTAATAACAATTAGTAGTTACTGATAGTAGTGAGTAATTCTGGTAATAAGCAATAAATAATAATTCTAATAACCAAAATAATAGATACGCGGTTAATTGAATAATTAAATAGATAAGTTATGGAAATAGTTATATAATCACACCAGCAAATAGATAAATGATAACTATAAACACATAAATAATTAAATAATTAAACAATTAAATAATAATAAATAGTTGCTTTGATAATAATAATAATATTAAAATGTTAAATAATAATTTAAATCACAGATAATATTTATAACTTTACTAGTGCTAATTTTGGAATTTGAACTATTAAAATATGGATAGCTATGCTGTCATCATCGTCAGCAACAACAATAATAATGTCAATATTAATTTTAACATTAATAATCATAAGAAGAACAACTATAATAATGTTAGTAACACCAATAAAAAAAAATAATGATAACAGTAAATAACAAGTGCTAATATTATTAAATAGTAATGAAATTTGTAAATGAATCATAAATACCAAATAATTCTTTCAGTTTAACACCTAGAACAGTGATAGCATGACATCTACTTCAGCCTTCTATCATCATATATCAGTATCACAAGCGGATCCACATAATTTGTTGCAACACGGGTAAAGATTTAGACATTAAGCTACCTCAACAAAGGGTGCTGTCAACCCGTCCTGAGAAGATTGATGACTTTCCTTCCTTGCAGAACAAAGGCTTGTATTGCTACCAATAGAGGGGTGACTGTGTGTTGGAGATGGTGGAGTGCAAGCTCTGGTTCTGACAGAGAGGACCTGGTCTCGTGTTTGAGGAAAATAGGGAAAATGTTGATGGATTGAAGATGTAAGTGGGGAGAAGAAAACCAGTGAATGGTGTACTACGGTTGAGAATACATGAAAGGCAGAGAAGGAGAGACCAAAATCCTGAGGGAAAAGAATGACAAAGTAGACGCCTGGCTTTGGTTTGATGTAGAGGAGGCCGAAAAGAAAAACGAGTTGAGACTCTGGGTTTTCCTTTTTTTTTTTATTTTTTATTTTGATATGGGTCATAATCGAGTATTGAGGGAATCGAAGATGCAACCAAGAGCAAGTGTATGTATATGCATATAACAGTTTCCTGGTGTAACTGATATGAAGAGCTTGATAGTCTTTGGGCACACGGAGTATTTTTCCTAACCCAGTAACTAATATCTTCTGTCAGCCGATAGCCAATGATCACTAAGAAAAGAGATTTCAGGAGCTTCAAACTCAGTGGTATTAGAGTTCTAATACGTGTAGACTTCTGGCTACTGAAGACCCACCGAGCCAACAACCTAAAATTAAACACGGCTGAACGTGGAAGATGAAGAACGTTCGAAGAAGGAAAAAAAACGAAGCTGGCCAAGGTTTTGCCCAAGCCAGCTCGGCTATGCGCAATCGTGCCTAGTGCAAAGTCAGGCCTGGCTTGCGCAATGCACCGCCGGCCACGGCTTGTGCAAAATCAGGCCTGGCTATGCATAATGCATAGCTGAGCCAGGCTTTCGCTAAGCTGACCATGGCTTGGCATAGGAAATTATTTTTTTTTAAAAAATAAAAACGATAGGTAACCATTTTCTTGGTGAAATAAATTCTAGGCTGAAAATTCAATAATTCGCATATGATATAGAAACATTATCTTCAAAAATATTATTTTAAATCACAAGAAAAAAAAGTCCTTTCAAAATTCAAATTAAGTAAATACAATTTTTCTACATTAAATTTCGGTTAACAATATATATATATATATATATATTAAACTTCAAGAGTGTATATATATATATATATATATATATATATATATATATATATATATTAAAGATACGTTTATGGATTAAACTTCAAGATTATTATCCAAATAAATGTTTTGAGAGAAGATAAAAAAAAAAAAAAATTATAACGTGGTAAAATGTTTTCGAGATAATGGGTGATTTCCCTCAATCCAATTAGACATGAAAAGATATATGGATTAAACTTCAAGATTATTATCCAAATAAATGTTTTGAGAGAAGATATATAAAAAAAAAAAGTATAACGTGGTAAAATGTTTTCGAGATAATGGGTGATTTCCCTCAATCCAATTAGACATCAAAAGATATAATTCGGAAGGGTTTATCCCTTAAAAGAAGGGCGGCTGCTTAAAATTTTGATAGTATTAGGATTCGACCTCATGCCACCGAGAAATAATTCCCAAGCTTGAACCTCTAAACCAAAATAACACGTGTTCATATTTCTTAACTAAATTACTTTCAATCTCCTACCTAAGCATCTCCCATGCTAATAAAGATTCTAAAATCAAACAAAAGGCTTCACGAGATCACCAAACGAATTCAAACTCACCTAAACATAAGAACAAGTATGCACATACATATGCTTTGCATCCATCAAATAATTATATAAAGGTACTATAAGTTCAAATGTACATGTGAGATGCCATGCTAAGCCCATATTCCTCATGTACTAAGGGTAGTGTTAGATGGGGTTTTACAAGTTGCCTATCAAAGTGCATAAGGGAGGGATGTTACAATCTATGATGCGTCAGATTTGGTTATAAAAATATTGATTTTTAGTAATGTTTTCAGAATTGAACTGAACCGAACATCGAGCTTGAAAATTTACTAGCTCATGGTTCAATGGTCCAATCGCAATTAGACCACAATTGAATTGGTAATATTTTAATTTAAAAATTAAAAATATACATATTTTAAAGAATAAGATTAATCAATAATATAGTGTAATTCAAGTTTATAAAGGTATAAATAACAAAATTGGGAGAAATCTGCAATATTTTCTCTATTACTATAGACTATTTAGTCCATCTATATAATTTATTTATTTCCTATGAATATATTATCTTATCTAGACAAGAGAGAGAGAGAGAGAGAGAGAGAGAGAGAGAGAGAGAGAGAGAGAGAGAGAGAGAGAGAGAGAGAGAGAGAGAGAGAGAGAGAGAGAGAGAGAACGGTTCGACTGGCTAGTTCAATTGTTTTCCAATCGGACTGACCGATTCAATCCAATTTGAGGAAAATAGAATGGTTTTGAAGAAAAAGGGTTTAAGATAAAGGACTAACAGGTTTGGGGACCCGTTAACGATCCGACTGGCTGGTCCGGTCTAGTCCAAAAAATATTGATTTTTTAGATTAATTCCTAATCAAGTTTTAATTAAAATATTAATCCCCAAATCATACATATGAGCAAGTATACCCATCATTAAGAAAAGTATAGGATATTAATGAGTATCAATCCTCAAGGAACAACTACCATTAGTTACTTTTCATTTATTATTTTAATCAAAGTGGTGAAAAAATAAAGGTAAAAATAAAGATAAAAAATATATACAACTCTAGGAGAGTAAAACATGTAATTAGATATAGACTTCAGAAGATATGGTATTGAAACATTCAGCAATTGTCAAAGTTAATTATTATCTTGGCATCGTGAAAGAATAATGTAGAATTCACTCTCTCTCGAGTTATGGTTTCATTATCTCTTCGTTAATTTAATGGACATCTCTATCTCACTAAAGTAACTAAAAAAATGCATAGAACACAAGTCCTTAATAATTATCACTATCTCTAGAAAGCATGAAATTCATTAATTCCCCTATCTCTAGGTGACATCAATAACCTTTGATTACTTAAATTCTCGATTTAACCTCTCTATCGAGTTAGTTAAGAAAATAAAATTAGAATTGAGTAATTAAAACTATCTCCTAACCTCTTTCTCAAGTTAATTCGAAGAATGGTCAATCTCATCAAGTCATCACTAAAAGTAAGTAATCAAATTCCAAGAATAGTAATTAATTGAATAAAACACTAAACTAATTCAACAACACAAATCCATGAATAACATCCAAATACAATAAAAACATTGATCTCATCATTATTCAAGAAAAATGAAAATAAACATTTTAGAAAAAACTCATAGACAAGCCCTCTTCTTCCTCCTTTGAAGACCTTCTTGAAACAATACTTCTTGAATGATGAATTCTTCTTTTAATGAATGATTTTAGCTTTGATCCTTAAATTCATATGTTTTCCATCAACTTTTATTGTTTATATAGGCCTCTTGGTTGCTAAAAATGCTCTAGAGAAGTCTTAGGCCTGTTGGGATGTATGCCCTCTTAGACTAGGTTTCTGATATAATTTTGACTTGTATTAATAAAAGTATTTTTCTCAGAAATTGTTTGTGAAATCTTCTTTATATTTGTGCACGATTTTATTAGAAAAGATCTATTGTGTTTAAGTAAATGGTTCATGTGAATGGAAGTCTTTCACAGTAAGGTATGGACTATGGATACTAAACACATAAACTACTATTCTTAACCGGATGATGAGAATGGGAATCTCATCATGGCAAGGTTATTGTGTTATGAATTCTAAATAGAGAATGGCTTACCATTAGCCAATGAGTAGTCTTTTCATTTCATAATACAAGTGTATTTTGAATATATAGAACAAGGCATGTAGTAGTGGTTTCTAAAAGTACTATATGATAGAAACCTAGACTACTACTGGTACATCGTGGACTTGTACTCTACAGCTTGAGTATGAGATGGTGGTCCGACGAAACTAGAAGCGTTTTCTTTGATATACTAGAGTTAAGGTTCTTTAGAAGGAACAATATATTTGTATTTTGGATATATGTGACTAGTTAGTCAAGACAGACTTGTACAAGACAATGTCTATACTATATTGTCCCTTATGAATGAGATCCTTCGTTGTTTTGGTATGGGTAAATTATCTATACATCTCACCGTTGAGGTATAGGAGCCTCTATAAAATCTTAATGCTTTGATTAACTTTCGTGTAAACCCGATTTGAATGGGTATAGACGTATGTGGTGCTTGGTTTTGTTGAAAAAATGTAACAAGAGGCTGCATACAATGATTGCGAAGGAAGTTGAAGGCTTCCGAAAAAAATCAAAAAAGAAATCAGCGGACAAAAAAAAGGATTGCAGAGAAGATGGACAGAGCTACCTTAAGGGAGCCACCCAGTTGAACCAAGCCACATCAGCTGCGGCTTGGATGGGAGGGAGTCGAGGGTGGCGCCCAGGCCCAATCGCGGCTCGCGAGCCGCAACCGGGCCCAGGTAGCCCCTCGGTTCGCCGCATCCTGGGCAGGATGCGAGACATCCTAGCCAGGATGCTTCTAGGGTTGTTACGCGGACGGGCATAGGTTGCAGGCACATGCCCACAAACCATGGCCCATAGGTCTTCCTATAGGTCATGATCCCGTGCAATGGGTGCACAAGACGATAATATATATATATATATATATATATATATATATATATTGGTCCCATACCAGGCGAAGTTATTATTTTTTCAATAGTTGATATTCTTTGAATATTTTGCATGAAAAATAACAGTAAAGGATATTATGATTAAACAAGATCATTAAGTAACTTAAATAATGTGTTTAATTCTATTATTTGGACACTTAAGATTAAAAATAGAAGAGCATGAAAACATTTACAGTTTTCTAGCATGCTAATTGTTTTAAGTCCTATGTGCACGTTTTATCAACGACTGAGAAGTTTTATTTGATAAGGAATTTTTTTTCTTTAATTAAATGGTTATTTTAACTTAAACAAAAATTAATCCTTGGTTATTTTCTTAAAGGTTTTTTATCCTTGACATAGAAAATATTTTGGATTTAGAAATTTTTGTAAGCTAAAATGCAAAGTCATTTTAATTCATTTTAGCAAAGGAAAAAAAATTATTTTTGCCAAATAAAACCTTGAGATCAAAATCTCTAGGAATTTTATATGGAAAAATTTTGAAATTATTCCATTTTTAACTTAAATAAAATTAATTCATGAGAAAAATTTTCTCATTGGATATAAATCTTGATATAGAAATTTTTATAGATTTAGATATATTTTTTTTAAGTTAAAAGAGAATTTAACTAAAATTTTTCAAATGATATTTTTCCAAGAGAACCCTTATTTAGAAAACTAAGTGAGAGAGGGGTTCCAATGGCCTTACGACTTCCATCACGATCCTCATTAAAGATCGTTGGTCTCCTTGCGTCACTCTGGGAATAAACTCGTATAGAATAGAGATACTACAAGGATCTAGAACTAATAGAATGATGTAATTAATAGCTCGAGACACCTACTATGATCGGCCAGTCCACATTGGAGGTTATAGTGCGAGATATATCCATAGAAAATGAGAAGAAACAGCCATCCCCTCGATGGAGTTATCTTCTAGATCATTACCTGGAAGAGAAATTAATTTGTGTTGGTTAACACACATAGCTTAGGAAACTGTTAATCTTCCTAAGAAGTTATGTCAGTTTTTCTAAGAGCCAAATTAATCATGTTGGAAATAATAGTAATAAGGTTAGCTATTATTAGTTTAATATGAGGATAAAGTGCACAAAATTATTTTGTTTTCACAATACTGAGAATTTCTTTTATTTTTTAAAATTTCAGAATGGTTAGTGGAGGTTCTTTCAATCCCTTAGTCGTTATTCTCCACGGGAATATGCTAATGGGTCCAAACTATGTGGACTGAAAAAGGAACTTAGACATAATACTCACACCTGAGGAGTGTAAATATGTCCTTTATTAGATTTGCCCAGTAATTGGGGAAGGTTCCATCGCTGAGAGGCGTGAGGCTGAAAAGGCGTGGAAGAAGACTGACAAGATTGCCCGATGCTATATGTTAGCCTCCATGTCAAATGTGCTCCAATCCAAACATGAATACATAGCAACTAGATATAATATAAGTATATTACTAGCTATAATAATCACAAATAAAAGCCAGCCCACAAGGTAGGAGGTTTTTCGAACAATTATAAACACTGAGATGGCTGAGGGAGTGATAGGGGCTAAATTAGTCATATTTTTTCTAGTTATTTGAGGCTCTTTTATGATATATTTTGTTCAATAACTAGTCATATTCCTTCATATTTGAGATTTTACCCTTGGAAAGGTATTTTGTTCATAATTATAGATTTTTGGGGTGAAACGAAGCAAGAACGTCGCAAAACAATTGAGAGGCGGAGTTGGCTAGGGCATTGGACCCATGCACTGATGACACGAATTTCGAAGCAATGAAAAATTGTCAAAACAGAGCAGAATAGAGTGGAATAGGTGCCGGCTCCAGTAGCCAAGGTGGTGACGGCTGCATTCTGGACTTCATTGTGTGAAATTTAGAAAAAAATTGGCAACGAGTAGAGAACCAGAACATAACTAGCGCTGGCTCCGAGAGTTAAGGCGGCACCGGCTGTGCTCTGAGGAAAAGGTAGGATTGTGATTTTTCTACATGGTTTTTGGTAATCTGTGGAGTTTTAGTATCTTCCAACTTCTACTCGGCCAAGAACATTGCACCAACGAGTTTAGACACTCCCCAAGCCTATAAATAGATGGAAAACACAAAGGAAAATGGGAGAATTTATTGATCATCACAGAAAATCACTTAAATCAAAGGAGAGAATTCATTGATCATTACAGAAAATCACTCAAATCAAATGAGGAATTCTTCAATTCAATGAGGGTTGTGCAAGAAGGTCTTCAAAGGAAGAAGAAGGAAGTTTATCTATGAGTGCTTTCTTTTACATTCTTTTCTTTCTTCTTGAACAATGATATATTAATTATTTTATTGTAATTCGACATTGTTGTAGATATTCATGATATTTAGAGTTATTTGATCTTTTGATTAATTTATTATTTTTCTTGGTATTTAATTATTTGGGCGTATTACGAAATTAATTGATTGTTTCTTTTCATTAGCTTGCTAAACTAAAGAGGTTGATGGTGGTTTCAATTGATTAATTTCATATTTATTGGCTGTTAACTTGCTAGACCAAAGAGGTTAATTGCTGAGGATTAAGTAATTAAAGGTTAACTAATGTTTTCCAGACCAAAGATTCATTGATTAATTTCATACTTTAAATTTGCCAGACCAAGGAAATTTAATTAAGGATTGTGTTTAATGCGTCTTTTGGGTGAATTAGTTGAGACAGACTAAGTAATGCTAATTTATCTAGAGGATAGTGATTTCATGAATTGACCATCGAAGTGAATTTACTTTCATCCTTCATGATGTCAAGAGAATAATTGGTTATGATAATGGTTGGGTTCTTTAAGATCATGTTTGTCAAAACAATGGTTTGAGTTATATAATTCTTCATCCTTAACATGTATATATTTTTATTTTTATTTTATTTTGTTTTATTTTATATCTTTTTCACATTATTGAGTCGGTTAAACAATGAAAGAAAATGGAGTAATGCATACTTGTTCCTAGAGGATCTACACTCGTTTGAACCCCATGCTATGTTAATAATGAGTACGCTTGCTCATATTTGTAATTTGGGGTTAACGTTTTAATGTAAACTTGATTCGGAATATGGTTAGTTTTTATGTGATTTTTATACCTAAATCTATACACATCAGGGAGCATCAGTTAGAGAGTAAATACTCAAGATGATTACTGGTTCGAGAAAGCAGAAGTCTTGGAGGCTATCATTGACCTCGAGAGCCATGTAGACATGGTTCTCGAATATTTGCTGGGCTCCTTCTGCGAAACCCCACCTAAAGCCAACCCTAGAGTAAGGGTGTCAGGATACATATCATATTATTTTGCATGAATATATACATTTTTGAATGATTTTACGTGCTTTAGAATTGTGGTTTATAGGGTAAAAGGCTTAGTTATGCTTATTGAGTAGGAAGGGTAAAATGCTAATTCTGCTTGAGGTCAAAATAGGAAGATAGCTTGAGGATTAGATAAGAGGAATATATGGGTGAGAAAATAAGAGCAAGAGTTGTTGTTGTTTTAGTGGTTAGAGCTTTGGAATTAATCTCTAAGGTCATGAGTTCAAATCCCATCATCTAAGTTTTTATCATGTTGTCCTAATCTTATCATCATGTCCTAAAAAGAATTCTAGAGGAATTCTTGTCCTTTTTATTACCTCTAGTTTTGTCCTAACATCTTCATAATTTAAATAAACCAAAATCCATTAAATCTCTTCTTTTAAATTCCAAAAAAAAAAAATAAAAAATTCTGTGATAATTCTTCAACCTTGAATTTCGAAAATCAGTCTTGAAGGATAGAGGATTGGCTGAAAATAGGAGAGAAATTAGGATGAGTTTCCAAAAGAAATAAATCACCATGATTATACTTTCAATCCTACCTTCATGTTGTTCATATTTTTAGTGAAGAAAATTTGGAAATTTTCTAGAATTTTTGCAGACCAACTTTTCGAAAAATTCAGCCGGTAAACCTACTCATTTGCTGCCAGAAAAATGGTCATTTCATGTGGCTTGAAGGCTGAAAATTCTGTGCAATTTTCGGACTGCACAAATTGCACAAAACCAGGAAAAAATCTGGGCAGTTTCGCCACTTTCAACCAAGAAAATGAAGCTGCTTTAATCCACCTTCAAGCCAGCAAAGCTCCTCTATTTTTCTTCAGAAAGAAGGCTGGAAAATCACCTTTGAAGGACCTTCAAATCCCCTCAAAAACCAGCTGCAAATCGGGCTGAAGAAATGCATAAAATTCTGCACCAAAAGCCACCAACCTTCGAAACTTTGAACAAGTTGAAACTAGAAAATTTTCCAGCTTTGTCTCTAAAAGCCAAGGCCGAAGAACACCCTTCAAATCTCTGGAAATTGAACCTTGTTCAGCCATGGACTGAACACCATTGACCTCCACACTTACCTTGAGTACATGGACTCCATAACCGCACCTCAAAACCTTCCTAAGATTACTCTATCCAAAACTCTTTTTGAACTTCAAAATAATTCCAGAATTTTACTGCATTAAACTACTCTTGTATCAAGCTAATCAATTAGAATTTTCTCTGCCATTAAAGACTGCATTTTGGCCAGCCTTAGAACCTGAATAAGCTTCATTCATTTCAGCAAAGGTAGTTAGTTCAGCCGGCACCATTGAAGAGCAAAGAAACATTCCTTGATCAAACACCATTAGCTAATCTCCTACCTTAAACAACTCCACAATTTCCTCCATTCGAATTTCAAAAATATTTGATCACTCTCTCTCCCACTGAAAACCGAAACTCCTATCTACCCCAAACCATTCGGCCAACAACACTCCAGAAAATTGTGAGCCTTTTCTCTCAATTCTCTTCAAAACACCAAGAACACCAAGAACATACACTACTTTTCTTCAAGCCTAAACCTACCCTAAACACCTCCAATCACTCTCAAATACTCCAGATCACTTCTACTTAATCCCTAGACTTCATTTCTGATATTTATAACACAAAAACACGCAAACAAGAATTTTCAATCGGATCAAAATCAGCTTTTTCTTGAAGGGCTCAAGAACATCAACAAGGTAAATCAAGAACAACCTTCTTGTTCATCCTCTTCCATTCAATTCTCGATATACCTTTCTAATGCTCTCTCTCTCTCTCTCACTCTTTCTCTCTCTCGACCGAAATGGTTGATCAACAACCATGGCTGTTTTCTTACTCTTGGACAATTCAAGACCCTCACTCGCGTGGACCTTCTTAAATCTTCATCGAAGTAATCATCAACCAAGTATTTCTCCTTAACCTTTCTTTTTAATTCTGAATTCATGTCTCTTAGATGTTGATAGGAAGAATGGATATGAATAGGAGATTGGGGATATATATGTGACGGAAGGGGATAGAGTTAAGACATAAGGATTGATGTATATGACTAAGTTTTATGTATTTTCCTTTTGAATCAATGTATGTTCTTCATGTTTAATGAATTTTGTGGATGTTTGAAGAATGTTAGATATTATGACACCAAAGGTGATTAGGCTCTTATGTTTCTATTTTCCATTGAAGCCATTAATGATGATTATGCCTAGAAGGAAATTAGCTTTGTGATAGTAGGTGATAATTCAAGGATATGTTCATGAATGGTTTATTATTTGATGTTGGAGAATGTGTTTATGAATCTTTTCTAGCAGCAGGAAAATCATGGTGAAAGATTATTTTCTTGTTAAGTCTAGGTTATTTTTATTAACAAATTTTATTACTTTAATTAGAATTACTACTATATTTTTCTCTATAAAATTCAAAACTCTAGGAAGATTTGGATTGGATTATTAATTAAAATATTAATATTTTAATTATCAAATAAATAAAATATTTTATTAAAAATAATATATATATATATAATAAATAAATCTTTTATATAAATAATAATAAATCAAATATTAGAATTAATTATTGACCTTGTAGACTTTAGTTCAAACTTTTACCTATAATTCTAAATATTATTTATATTAAAATCTATTGGTTATTTATTAATTAAATTTTTTAAATATAATTCATTTATTATTAATTTTATTTATTACTAATTATTTATTATCTATTAAAAATTAATTAAAAATTAATTGTAATTTATTATTTATTTACAAATAAGCTATTCTTAAATTACCATTTATTAATATTATTCAAAATTCAAACCTTAGTTTAATTATTAATAATAACACTCAAGATTTATTATTTGAGCCTATAACTTATTAGCAATTATTTTTACAACCCCTAATTATTTTACCTTATCAAGCTAGACTTATTTTATAAAATCCTTTATCATCTAGCCTTAAAACTTAGGACATTAGGGGCATGATTGTAATAAGTTGAACTAGGAATATTTGTGTAAGTGAATATAGCTTGAGCATAACCTTATGTCTTGTGTTTACCCCAAGCGGGGTTAGGTTAGCCTTGGAAGACTTTTGAATTTGAGCAAGTAAAGGATCAGGTAAGTTCCTGCGTGGAATTATTTGAAGACCAAAACTTACTGTGGCAAGCCAAATGTGATGTGTATGGACATTCCTTATGTAAAGGTAATTAAGGACTTTTTTTCCTTTTTATTCCAGTTAACCAAATCATTTGAAAATCAAACAAGCAGTTTCACACAAAATGCTAAACTCTTTCTAAAACCTAACTTTGACAAGAATTTTAGAAACCCTTAATTGCTATTTCTAAATAAAACAATGTGTGATCAATTTTCTCCCAAGTGGGATAATCAACATTGAGTACTCAATAAGGGAAGACCACCAGGACTAGTCTTTGAAGGGTTAGGGTAAGTCTCTCAGTAGGTGGCCACCTCTGAGGGGTGAGTCCTTCTCGGATAGGATGCCAGTCCGGTAGGTCATGCCGGTCCGAGTTAGCAAGTTTCAGTCATGTGGACTGTGTTTTTCGGAGTAGACAACCGGTAAATTTAGGTGTAGAGATGGAGGAGTATCTCACCCGGTAGGCCATACACCTACCTTTTTGTCAGCCTGCACAAAGTGTGGCATTCTGACCGTTATTTTGTCATGGGTCCCAACGTGTGGTAACCCATGGCTACCAATTTTAGTGGTTGTATTTATTGTGCACATGTATGGTTTGAAAAGCGAAACACCACTCCTTATTTTCAATACTTATTTAATGCTTGCCAACGCTTTCTCTTATTAAACTTTTACAACTTGCATACATGAATTATTTTACCTGAAACACTCAAAGCACACACGGGGTTACTGAGATTTTTATCTCATCACCTTTTATGCCATGTTTTCAGGTTGATCCGGTTGTGGAGGTCAATAGTTAGATTTGTTGCCTATGCTTTGAAGACTTATGTTATTTTCTTTATGTGATGTTTTGAGAGAATGTAGCAAACAATTTACTTTGGATTTGTTCCTGTACTCATCTTTTGGGGTTGTAATAAGTTTAATTTTAAAGTATTTATTTTATTTTATTATATGTGACCTAGTTATAAAGACCCCTTGTCCCTTGGACGGGGCGACATCCCCGACCCTGTTGGGCCCAGGCAGTGGGGTGTTACACATTCACTCAGTTCAAGTTGAATTACAACATGACCAAGTTAAACATGAGTTTAACAGAGTTGATAAAGAAGCTCTAGGTGGCAGAAAAGGTCATGAAGCCACAGGCTAGGGCTATGATGGCGTCTTCTTCAAGAACTAGGCCCAAACCAAGGAATTTCAAAAAGAAGAAAGGGAATACAGTACACCACCCCAAGTCCCAGCCCAAAAATAAACCCATGGGTAAATGCTTCAAATGTGGGAAGAAGGGACACTGGGGGAAGGAGAGTCCAGATCTTCAGGCCAAGAAAAACCCCACAGGTAATGTTTTCTATCTAGAGTTTGTATCAATGGTTGGATCAACTTCCACTTGGATTGTTGATTCAGGAGCTACTGATCATATCTGTAACTCCTTGTAGGGGTTTAGGAAGATTAAAAGACTCCAGAAAGGTGAACTTGGACTACGTGTGGAAAATAGAGCACAAGTTTGAGCCCTTGCAGTGGGAGAACTGGAACTTACTTTTGATTGTAATAGAATAGTTGTTTTGAATGATGTTTTATTTTTTCTTGGTTTTAGACAAAATTTGGTTTCAGTTGCAAAACTAATAAATCAATGATATTCTGTATCTTTCCATTCTAATATAACTATCAATAGAAATGGAAAAGTTATATCTACTGGGCATATACATAGAAATATATTCTTCAGTAATCCTATTAATAATCAATTGAATAATGCTTAATCTGAACCTTTAAAGAGAAAGAGAAAGACCATTGTCAATGACTCATATCTTTGGCATCTAAGGTTGGGTTACATTAACTTAATCAGGATTCAGAGGATAATCCATGATGGGCCTTTAGGCTCATTAAGATTGGAGAGTTGGCCACAGTGTGAATCTTGTTTTATGGGAAAAATGACCAAAAAGTCATTTACCTAAAAGGTGGATAGAGCCAAAGAAGCATTGAGTTTTGTTCACACTGATGTGTGTTGTCTTTTGTTTACACCAGCAAGAGGGGGTTTAAGTACTTCATCACTTTCACAGATGATTATAAAAGGTATGGTTATGTTTATTTGATGAGATGCAAGTCTGACACTTTTGACAAGTTCAAAGAGTTTAAGGCCGAAGTGAAACATCGGATAGGTAAACTAATCAAGACCTTATGATCGGATCGTGGTGGGGAATACCTTCTTGGTGAATTCAAGGACTATATGGTACATCATGGGATATTATCCCAACTCTTTGCATCGAGGACACCCCAGCAGAATGGAGTAGCTAAGAGAAGGAATAGAATATTGATGGAAATAGTCTGAAGTATGATATCTCAGCGACATATATTTTGAATTTGGTGCCTTCCAAGTCAGTACCTAGGACAACGTATGAGATGTGGACTGGGTGTAAGCCAAGTCTAAATTATCTTAAGATAAGGGGTTGTCTAGTTTATGTATTGATCAAGAGAGACAAGTTAGAACTAAGACAAAAAATATGCTATTTTATTTGTTATTTAAAAGATACAAATGGTGGTTTGATATGAGCTAAAAATGCGGAAGCCTTTTGATTTTTTGAAGAACCATAGAGTTGGTCACCCAACTCTCTACCAAATTCACACAATAAATGAACTAAATGCAAATGCACTTAACCCAATGAGAATTGGTGAATCTAGTCTACTTCAAAACATCTAAATACCTTAATCTAACAAGAGATTAGAACAAAAAGATAGTATTTGAATGAAGGCATGGAAAGCGGGAAAACACGGAGCACGCAGTGGAAGCGAACATAAAAAAACTGAAAACAAGAACAAGGATTCCAGAGCAGGGCTGGCGTCAGCTCGGGTAACCCTAGCCGGTGTCGGTTGCACCCAATTCCAACCCTGAGGTTTTAAAAATTTTACCTCTTCTTCTCATTCTAAGTGTTGGCTGTACCGAAACGTGTGCAATCGGTGTAGGTGTATTGGTAGAAGCCTCTGGTGCGATTCCTGCAAGCCTCCTACTCTGCCTTTGCATGTATGTGAATGCCAAACTCTCGATCTTCCAGTATATGGCCTGCCTAACTACTGTTTGATGAACAACTAACGAACTAGGAAATTTTCTAGAGAGAGAGAGAGAGAGAGATGTCTGGCTATTCCATAGAGAAGAAGTCGTCTCTCTTGTGTGTCTAATTGCTACAACGTTGTTTCCAATCCTCCTGTTTAACCTAAATAAAAAACCCTAGGTTAAACTGGATTGGGCCATTGGACTCTTGGTTTAACCTATTGGGCTTAATTAATTATTCTAGTTAGAACCAACTCAATGGCCCAACAAACAATTAATTTTTCAGCCCAAATAAACTAATTCAGTTAAATAAGCCTAAATCAGTTTAGTCCCAAGTTAATCCATAATTATTCAAATTGGGCCAAAGCCCTAAATAATTAATTAACCCACCAAACCAATTTAATTAATTCTCTCTCCATTGACCTTTATTTTATTCTAGCCCAATAATTAAATTAGTCTACTTAAATAAAATAATTCCATTTAATTTAAGATCAATCCCTTAACCCGTATTTAATGAGGACTTACGGTCTATACTGGGGACCAAAAGACACACTACCTTGGCTACTAAAATGACCAAAATACCCTTGCCATATAACTAAATGTATTTTGCATTTTAAATACTTACTAATATCACCATAAGGAAATATTGACCCCCAGGATAATGTTGCGTTAGCAAAGTCTCTGACCTACAGGTGTAATGGCTAAAATACCCCTCTATACATCGCCGTACATTTAGAGAGGAAGAAGTGTACTAACACCTCTCTAATTGACATCTACCGTCCTTAGGCCTCTAGTCGAGTGATCTACGACCTCCTGGATTGTTTCCGCTTTCCAAGGGAGCTACCCTAAAGCAAACATCCAAGTCATGTTTCCCAGGGCCTTGGATATTTAGATCATTCAGACAACCACAAGGGGCGATATAGTATAGAAACTATCTTGTACAAGTCTGTCTTAACTAACTAGTTACACATACCCAACATGCAAGTATATTGGCCCTACGATAGAATCTCAACTATAGTATATCAAAGTATATGCTTCCAGTTTCGTGAGACCACCAACTCATACTCAAGTCATAGTATACTAGTCCACGCTGTAGCGGTAGTAGTCTAGGTTTCTACCATATAGTACTTTTAAGAAACCACTACTACACGTCCTATTCTACGTATTCGAAATATGTTTATGTCATAAAGTGAGTGGACTACTCACTGGCTAAAGGTAAGTCATTCTCCATTTAGAATTACAACATAATAACCTAAATATGACGAGATTCCCATTCTCATCAATCGGTTAAGAACAAAATTTTATGTGCTAAGTAACCCGTGATCCATACCTTACTGTGAAAGACCTGCATTCACATGGACCACTTACTCAAACACAATGGGTTTTTTCCAAACGTAATTGTGAACAAATAAAATTGTAAATTCACAAACAATTTTTGAAAATAAATTCTCTTATTAAAACATTCGATTTTTTACATCAGAAACCTAGTCTAAGAGGGCATACATCCCAACAATCTCCCACTTGTACTCTAAGACTATGTAAGTCCGTAGGTGCCCACTCCTATGGCGTCTAAGTGTCTCTTGAAAACTCTCTCAGCCAAAGGCTTGGTGAATGGATCTGTTAGATTGTTCTCGGAGGCGATCCGTTCCACCACGACTTCCCGTCTCTGGATGAAATTCCGGATCAGGTGGTACTTCCTCTCGATGTGCTTCCCCTTCTTGTGTTTCCTGGGTTCTTTTGATTGTGATACTTCAGTGTTGTCGCAATACATCACAATCGGCCTGTTCATGTGTGGCACAACTCCAAGTTCTGAAAGGAACTTCTGGAGCCAGACTGCTTCTTTGGATGCCTCCGAAGCTGCCACATACTTAGCTTTCATGGTTGAGTGAGCAATGCAAGATTGCTTGATACTCCTTAATGAAATAGCTCCTCCAGACAAGGTGAAGACATATCCACTAGTGGATTTTCTCTCATCCTTATCTGCCTGGAAGTCTGAGTTTGTGTATCCTGTAGGAACTGAGTCATCAGTCTTGTAAATTGGCTTATAATCTTTCGTTCCCTTGAGGTACTTGAGTATATACTTTACAGATTACTAATGAACTTCCCTAGAGTTTGACTGATATCTGCTAACCAAGTCTACGAAAAAGCATATATCTAGCCTAGTACACAGCATGATGGACATGAGACTTCCCACAGTTGAAGCATAAGGAATCTTACTCATTCTGTCCTTTTCTTCTTGAGACTTAGGATAGTCCCTTGAAGAAAATGATAACCCATGTCTACAAGGAATTAAAGCTCCCTTGCACGAGTCCATGCTATACCTGGCCAGCATCTTGTCAATATATGTAGCTTGGGATAATCCTAAAATTCTCTGCTTCCTATTTCTAAGAAGTCGGATCCCAAGAATATAGCTGGCTTCTCCCAAGTCTTTCATACTGAATTGACTAGATAGCCAAACCTTTGTAGATGATAATGACCTTACATCATTTCCAATGAGTAGAATATCATCCACATACAAGACAAGAAAAACCATATTAATGCCTTCAAGCTTCTTGTACACGCATGATTCATCCTTGTTTTGAACAAAATCATAAGACTTTACAGTCTCATCAAAACGAATGTTCCATGCCCTTGATGCCTGCTTAAGTCCATAGATGGACTTCTTAAGCTTGCAAACTATATGCTCTTGGCCCTTAGCAATAAAACCTTCTGGTTGGGACATATAAATATCTTCACTAAGATAGCTATTTAAAAATGCCGTCTTAACATCCATTTGCTATATCTTGTAGTCATAGTGACATGCGATGGCAAAGAGGATACGGATGGACTTAAGCATGGCTACCGAGGAAAAAGTTTCCTTATAATCGATTCCCTCTTTCTGAGTATACCCTTTCGCCACAAGTCTAGCTTTGAAGGTTTCCACCTTCCCATCTATTCTCCTCTTTCTCTTGTATACCCATTTACACCCTATGGATTTTATCCCTTCAAGTGAAGTTACAAGATCCCAAACTTGATTGAGATATATAGACTCAATCTCGGCTTTCATTGCTTCATGCCACAGATTTGCATCGGCATCAGCAATAGCCTCCTCGTATCTAGTGGGGTGTTGTTCTTGATGGTCGGAGATCAGGTCGAAAGCTTCTCCTATCCATCTCTTTGGAACCCTAGACACTCTCCCACTACGACGAGGCTCCATATGTATAGGCTTTTCTTGTTCCACAATCGGGTCAGAAGAAGTTGCTTCCGAAGATAATTTCTTCTCCAGTTCCAATCTAGTTGAACATTTTATAGAAGTACTTTGATCATCCTCCAAGTATCTAGCATTGGTACTAACTAGTACTTTCTGCTCCTTAGGATGATAAAAGTAACCACCATTTGTCCCTTTTGGATACCCAACAAAATAGTATAATTCTGATCTTAGTTCCAACTTATCTCCTTTGAGCAGTACATAAGTTGGACAACCCCATATCCTGAGATGATTCAGACTTGGCTTACGCCCAGTCCATATCTCATAGGGAGTCCTAGGTACTAACTTGGAAGGCGCCAAGTTCAGAATATATGTCACTATTTCCAGGGCATATCCCCAAAAGGACACCGGAAGAATAGCATGAGACATCATGCTTCGAACCATTTCCATCAATGTCCTGTTCCTTCTCTCAGCTACTTCATTTTGCTGGGGCGTCCCCGGTAAAGAGAGTTGGGATACTATCCCATGATGTACCATGTAGTCCTTGAATTCACCAAGGAGGTAGTCTCCACCACGATCCAATTATAAGGTCTTGATCAATTTACTTGTTCGACGCTCCACTTCAGCCTTAAACTCTTTGAACTTGTCAAAAGAGTCAGACTTGCGTCTCATCAGGTAAACGTAACCAAACCTTGTATAATTATCCCTAAAAGTTATAAAGCACTTAAAACCTCCTCTAGCTGGTGTAGACAAAGGACCACACACATCAGTGTGAACAAGACTCAATACCTTCTTGGCTCTATCCGCCTTAGGGGCAAATGACCTCTTGGTCATCTTTCCCATTAGGCAGGACTCATACTGAGGCAAATTTTTCAATCTCAATGAGCCCAAGGGCCCATCATGGATCAACCTCTAAATCCTAGTTGAGTTGATATGACACAACCTTAGATGCCAAAGAAAAGAGTCATTGACATTGGTCTTTCTTTTCCTTGTTAAAGGTTCAAATTGAGCGTTATTTAATTGATTGTTAATAGGGTTTAAGAAAAATAAATTTCTATACATATGCCCAGTAACTAGAATTTCACCATCTCTATTGATAGAAATACCAAAATGGAAAGATACAAAATATCCTTGATTTATTAGTTTTGCAACTGAAATCAAATTCTATCTAAATCCAGGTACATATAAAATATCTTTCAAAACCACTATTCTATTACAATAAAAAATAAGATCCAACTCTCCCACTGCAAGAGCCCAAACTTGTGCTCCATTTCCCACACGTAGTTTATATTCGCCCTTCTGGAGTCTTTTTATTTTTCTAAACCCCTGCAAGGAGTTACAAATGTGATTAGTGGCTCTTGAATCAACAATCCAAGTGGAAGTTGATCCAACCATTGATATAGACTCTAGATAGAAAACATTACCTGTAGGGTTTTTTTTGGCTTGAAGATCTGGACACTCCTTTTTCTAATGTCCCTTCAGGCCACACTTGAAGCACTTGCCCTTGGGTTTGTCTTTGGGCTGGGTCTTAGGCTGGCCCGTTGCGTTCTCCTTCTACTTCTTGAATTTTCTGGGCTTGGGCCCAGTTCTAGAAGATGAAGCCTTAGCAATCATTGCCTTCGACTGTGGCTTCATGACCTTCTCCGCCATCTGGAGCTCTTTCATCAACTCAGTCAAACCTATGTTCAACTTGTTCATGTTATAGTTCAACTTGAACTGAGTAAAGGAACCTGGTAGAGATTCGAGAACCATGTCCACTTGGCTCTCGGGGTCAATGACAGCCCCTAATATTTCTGCCTCCTCGAAAGTAGCAATTATTTTGAGCATATTCTCTTTGACTGATGCTCCCTTAGCCATCTTAGTGTTTATGATGGTTTGAAGAGTCTCCTGCCTTGCGGCCAGCTCTTATTCACGAACATTGTGGTTAATGATTGGGTTATGTCGTATGTAGTGGTCATGCACTCATGTTTAGATTGGAGCATATTAGACATGGAGGCCAATATGTAACGAGCCATCTCGTCAGTTTTCTTCCATGCCTTCTCAGCCTCACGCTCCTCGGCGGTGAAACCCTCCCCGATTATAGGGCAGGTTTCGTACATGACATACTTATACTCCTCGGCTGTGAGTATTATGTCCAGGTTCTTTTTTCCAGTCCATATAATTTGGTCTCGTTAGCTTATTCTCCTAGAGAATAACGACCAATTAACTAAAAGAACCTCCCACCATTTCTAAAAAATCAAAAAATAAAAGAAAAAAGATTCAGTTTGTGAAAACAAAACAAGTATGTGCACTTTATCCTTATTATCAAAACTGATAACAATCAATTTGGCTTTTAGGAAAACTGACATAGCTTCTTGGGAAGATTAACAGTTTCCTAAGCTAAGTATGTTAAGAACCACAAATTAATTTCCATTCTAGGTAATGATCTAGAAGATAACTTCATCGAGAGGATGGCCGTTTCCTCTCATTTCCTATGGACATACCTCGCACTATGACTTTCAACAAGGGGTTGGTCGATCGTAGTACGTGCCCTGGGTTATTAATTACATCCCTCCATTAGATCTAGATCCTTGTGGTATCCCCATCCTATACAAGTTCACTCCCAGGGTGACGCGAGGGGACCCACGATTTCTAATGAGGATCGTGATGAAAGCCGTGGGGCCATTGGAACCCCTCTCCCACTTAATCTTTTAAAACAATGGTTTTCTGAAAAATATCTTTTTGAAAATTTCCATTATGTTTTCCCTCAACTCAAAATAAAATGTCTAAGTCCATAAAAATCTCCATGTCAAGGCTTATATCCTTTGAGAGCTTTTCCCATGGACTAATTTTATTTAAGTTAAAATTTAATGATTTCAAAAAATTTTCCAATGAAAACTTTCTAGAGACTTTGGTCTCAAGTTTATTTGACAAAACATTTTTCTTGTGCCAGAATTAAAACAAAATGGCTTTCTATTTTAACTTACAAAAATATCTAAATCTAATATATTTTCTATGTCAAGGATTAAATCATTTGCGAAAATATCTAAGGATTAATTTTTGTTTAAGTTAAAACAACTACTTAATTTGTAGAAAAATACTTTCCTTGTCAAAACATTCCTAAAGGCTTTGGTCTTTCAGAAAACGTGCACATAGGTACAAAAAATAAGTAGTATGCTAGAAAACAGTAGACCTTTTTATACTCTTCTATTTTTTAAACCTAAGTGCCCAGATAATAGAATTAAACGCATTAATTAATTGTCTTGTTTAATCCTAAAATCCCTTACTAATATTTTTCATGCAAAAATATTCCATGAATATTAACTATTACAAAAATAATAACTTCGCTTGGTATGGACCCCAAAACCAAAAGAAAATGCAAGAAAAATTACAAGGAAAAATAAAAATAATTTCCTTGGTCCACTACACCAGCCGCATTGGATCATGCACCCCCATCTGCACTGTAGTCCACTGCATTCGCCGCATAGAACCAAGACCCTCCAGAAACTAGCTCACGGGCCGGCCTTCTAGAGCCAAGCCGGCGCCAGTTCCGTTCTGGAACTTGTTGCTGCAGTTTCTTTTTCTGTGAATTTCTCCTGTTTTTTTGCACGACTTCTGGTACCATTGGCTCTCTGATTTCAAACCAAATACAATGAAATTAACCAAAACAACAACCACCTATACCCATAAACATTGGGCTTACATGATTTACTAAAAAAAACAGTAAATTACAAATTCTTATTCCTCCACCCACGAGGTTTAACAGTGAATCTATCCATACCAAAAACAGCGAAGGATCACAATTTTAATCTCACATATGTGTCCATTTTTATTAATCTAGATGCATGCTCCCTATATTTTCACAAAAAACCTACAGTCTCTGATACCAATTGAAGCATGGAAAGCGGGAAAACACGGAGCACGCAGCGGAAGTGAACATAAAAAAAACTGAAAACAAGAACAGGGATTCTAGGACAGGGCCGGTGCAAGCTCGGGCAGCCTTAGCCGGCGCCGGTTGCGCCCTGTCCTAATCCTAAGGTTTTAAAAATTTTACCTCTTTTTCTAGTTCTAAGTGTTGGCTGTACCGGAACTGTGCAACCAGTGTAGGTGTACTGGTAGAAGCCTCTAGTGCGATTCTTGCAAACTTCCTACTCCGCCTTTACATGTATGTGAACGCTAAACTCTCGGTCTTCCAGTATATGGCCTACCTAACTACTATTTAGTGAACAACTATCGAGCTAGGGAATTTTCTGGAGAGAGAGAGAGAGAGAAAGACGTCTGGCTATTCCACAGAGAAGAAGCCGTCTCTCTTGTGTGTCTAATTGCAACAACGTTATTTCCAATTCTCCTGTTTAACCTAAATAAAAAACCCTAGGTTAAACTAGACTGGGCTATTAGACTCTTGGTTTAACCTATTGGGCTTAATTAATTATTCTAGTTAGAACCAACTCAATGGCCCAACAAATAATTAATTTTTTAGCCCAAATAAACTAGTCCAATTAAATAAGCCTAAATCAGTTTAGTCCCAGGTTAATCCCTAATTATTCAAATTGGGCCAAAGCCCTAAATAATTAATTAACCTACCAAACCAATTTAATTAATTATCTCTCCATTGTCCTTTATTTTATTCTAACCCAATAATTAAATTAGGCTACTTAAATAAAATTATTCCATTTAATTTAAGATCAATCCCTTAACCCGTATTTAATTAGGACTCACGGTCTATACTGGGGACCAAAAGATACACCACCTTGGCTACTAAAATGACCAAAATACCCTTACCATATAAATAGTTGTATTTTGCATTTTAAATACTTCCTAATATCACCATAAGAAAATATTGACCCCAAGGATAATGTTGCGTTAGCAAAGTCTCTAACCTACAGGTGTAATGATTAAAATACCCCTCTATACATCACCGTACATTTAAAGAGGAAGAAGTGTACTAACAACTCTCTAAATGACATCTACCATCCTTAGGCCTCTAGTCCAATAATCCACGGCCGCCTGGATTATTTTCACTTTCCAAGGGAGCTATCTTAAAGCAAACATCCAAGTCATGTTTTCTAGGGCCCTAGATATTTAGATCATTCAGACAACCACAAGGGGCGATATAGTATAGAAACTATCTTGTACAAGTTTGTCTTAACTAACTAGTCACACATACCCAACATGCTAGTATATTGGCCCTACGATAGAACCTCAACTATAGCATATCAAAGTATATGCTTCTAGCTTGGTGAGACCACCAACTCATACTCAAGTCGTAGAGTACTAGTCTACGCTATAGCAATAGTAGTCTAGGTTTCTACCATATAGTACTTTTAAGAAACCACTACTACACGTCCTATTCTACGTATTTGAAATACATTTATGTCATGAAGTGAGTGGACTACTCACTGGCTAAAGGTAAGCCATTCCCCATTTAGAATTCACAACATAATAACCTAAATATGATGAGATTCTCATTCTTATCAATCGGTTAAGAACAAAAGTTTATGTGCTAAGTAACCCGTGATCCATACTTTATTGTGAAAGACCTCCATTCATATGGACCACTTACTCAAACACAATGGGTCTTTTCCAAACGTAATTGTAGATAAATAAAATTGTAAATTCACAAATAATTTCTAAAAATAAATTCTTTTATTAAAACATTCGATTTTTTACATCAGAAACCTAGTCTAAGAGGGCATACATCCCAACATTGAAGGCACCCAAAAACTCAACCTATCAAGAACACTAGCACCCAAGAATATAGAAAGAGATTTAGATTATCCCATTGAAGTTTAAAGACATGGAATTAAAGGTGGGATTAAGCCATTTGATTTGGTCTTAAAATGAGAATCACTCCTTAACTCTCCTCTAGAGAGAATTTGGTTTTTCTACCAAAAATATTCTAATTCTCTAAAAACTAACTGTTATAAGAGTAAAAAGGCATATATAAAGATAACAAACTAAACCTAGTAAATGGAAAATGTAATTTCAGCCATTCATCTCCTATGTAAGTTTAAAATATACCTATTACAAATCAAAAGTTGTAGGAATTAAATTAAAAATAAAATAAAATAAAACAAAAAATCAACAAAATAGGGTATTGCCTGAAGTGACCTGGCGCCAGGTGTATTGGTGGACCCAACGCCAGTTGTGATCTACAAACGGAACAATGCTGTTCTAGTGTGGACCTGGCGCCAGGTGTAACAGTGTACCCGGCGCCAGGTGCATTCTGCCTTCATCACACCTCGATTTTCTTATCTTTTCAACCTCTTCTTATATTCCTTTGGCCCTCCATACCAATTGTTGTCCTAACTTTAATCTTCTTGGCCCTTCTTTAATCCTCCATTCCTTGATAACCTTCTTCATCCTTGGCTTAGAATCTTGAAATGCACCTTGAAATCTCTTGAAAAGGAGCTTTACCAATGGGGGCGTGTGTTGTGTCTTTGTTCTCGTTCCCCCTTTTTTATAATGACCTTCATGACTGGGACGATTCCTATCATGGTTACTTTTATCATCCTAATGAGCAAAAAGTACTTGTGAGTATTAATGCTAGATACTTGGAAGATGCACAAAGTACATTTTCGACAAGGTTAGAACTCGAAGAGAAGTTTTCTTCTGAATCAACTTCTCCTAAACCAATTATAGAACAAAAAGAGGCATAGCCTCAAGAACCTGTACAAATAGAGCCTGTCGTAGTGGGAGGATATCTAGAGTTCCAAAAAGATGGACTGGAGAGGCTCTTGACCTAGTCTCTGACCATCAGGAACAGGATCCCATTTGATACAAGGAGACTATTACTGATGCTGATGCAGATTTATGGCATGAAGCAATAAAAGTCGAGATTGAGTCTATGTACTTCAATCAAGTTTAGAATCTTGTAGCTTCACTTTAAGTCGAGATTGGGTGTACGTAGGTGCACAAGAGAAAGAGGGGAGCGGATGTGAAGGTAGAAACCTTCAAAGTTAGGCTTGTGGTGAAATGGTATATACTCAAAAAGAAGGAATCGATTATGAGAAAACTTTTCCCTGGTAGCCATGCTTAAGTCCATCTATATCCTTCTTACCATCGCTTATTATTATGACTACGAGATATAGCAAATGGATGTCAAGACAATATTTTTAAATGGCCATCTTAGTGAAGACATCTATATTTTCCAACTAGAAGGCTTTATTGCTAAAGCCCAAGAACATATGATTTGTAAGCTTAAGAAATCTATTTATGGACTTAAGTAGGTATTCAGAGCATGTAACATTCATTTTGATGAGAATGTAAAGTCTTACAATTTCATTCAAAATGAGGATGAACCATGTGTGTATAAGAAACTGGAAGGTATAAACGTAATTTTTCTTGTACTGTATATGGATGGCATTCTACTCATTGGAAATGATGTATGGGCACTGTCATCTACTAAGGTTTGGATACCTAGTCAATTTAGTATGAAGGATTTAGGTGAAGCCAATTACATTCTTGGGATAAAGCTTCTTAGAAATAGGAAGCGGAGAATGTTAGGTTTATCGTAAGCTACATATATTGACAAGATGCTGCCTAAGTTCAATATGGACTTATGCAAGGGGGCATTGATCTTGTGCAGAATGGGTTGTCTTTTTCTTCAAAGGACCGCCCAAAGTCTTAAGAAGAAAAAGATAAAATGAGTAGGATTTCCTATGCTTTAGCAGTGAGAAGTCTCATGTATGTCATGTTGTGTATTAGGCCAGATATCTGTTTTACCGTAGGCTTAGTTAGCAAATATCAGTCAAACCCCAGAGAGGTTTATTGGCAGGCTGTAAAGTATATTCTCCAGTATCTCAAAGGTACGAGATATTATATTGTGGTTTACAAGGCTAATAACTTAGTTCCTACAGGATATACAAACTCAGACTTCCAGGTAGATAAGGATGAGAGAAAATCTACTAGTAGATATTTCTTCACATTGTCTGGAGAAGCCATTTCATGGAGGAGTATCAAGCAATCTTGCATTACTGAGTCAACCATAGAAGTTGAGTATGTGGAAGCTTTGAAGGAATCTAAGGAAGCAGTTTGGCTCTAGAAGTTCCTTTTGGAACTTGGTGTCATGCTACAAATAGATAAGCCGGTTGTGATAAAATGCGACAATACTGGTGTAGTCTCACAATCTAAATAACCCAGGAACTATAAAAAGAGGAAGCACATAGAGAGGAAGTACCACCTGACCCAAGATTTTATCTAGAGTCGGAATGTTGCGGTGGAATAAATTATCTCAGAGAACAATTAAGCAGATCTTTTCACCAAGCCTTTGGCGGAGAGAGTCTTTAGAAGACACTTAGACGCTATGGGAGTGGCCACCTATGGACTTACTTAGTTTTAGAGTGCAAGTGGGAGAATGTTGGGATATATGTCCTCTTAGACTAGGTTTCCGATGTAATTTTGACTTGTATTAATAAAAGGATTTTTCTCAAAAATTGTTTGTGAAATCTTCTTTATATTTGTGTACAATTTTATTGAAAAAGACCTATTGTGTTTAGGTAAATAGCTTATGTGAATGGTGGTCTTTCACAGTAAGGTATGAACCATGAGATACTTAACACATAAATTACTATTCTTAACTGGATGATAAGAATAGGAATGTCATCATGGCAAGGTTATTGTGCTGTGAATTCTAAATAGGGAATGTGTAACACTGCACTACCTAGGCCTGCCAGGGCCGGGGATACTGCCCCGTCCAAAGGACAAGGGGTCTTTATAACTAGGTCACACAATTAAAATAGCGGAATAAAAAAAATACTTTAACTTAAAATTTATTACAATCCATGAATGAATCCAAGAATTCCAAAATCAAATCCATAATAAAATTATCCACTCTTAACTCCCCAAAGCATTACACAAATTAAATATCAGAAAAATCTTCCAAGGCAGGCAATATCTAACTACTCATCCCCACAGCAGGATCGACCTGAAATCATGGTAAAAAGGGTGATGAGACAAAAATCTCAACAAGTCCATGTGTGCTTTGAGTGTCAAGTGAAAATAGTTCGTGAATGCAAAGTATAAATCTTTATAAGAGAAATACTAGCAAGCAATAAACATTAGTCAAAATCAAGAGTGGTGTTTTGGCTTTTCCAACCATACATAATCAATAAAATCAACTATTCAAAAGAAATGATCATGGGTTACCACACGTTAGGCTCCATCACCGGTCAGAATGCCGACACTTTGTGCAGACTGACCAAAGGTAGGTGATCGGCCTACTGGGCAAGATACTCCTCATTCTCTATACCCAAACAACAACTGGTTGTCCATTTCGGCAACACATAGTCACTTGACTGAAAAAAACTGCTAGCTCGGACCAGCACAACCTACTGGACGGACATCCTATCCGGGGAGGACTTACCCCTCAGAGGTGGCCACCTACTGAGAGACTCACCCTAACCCTTCAAACACTAGTCCTAGCAGTCCACCCTTATTGAGTACTCAACGTAACTTACTCCACTTGGGGAAAAAGGAACAAAACATAGTTCCACTTGAAAATGGCAATTAAGGGTTTCCAAAGTCTTTGTCAAAATCGGTTTTAGAAAGAGTTTTGAGTTTGAGTAAATCTGCTTATTGATTTTCAAATAATTTGTTTGACAGAAATAAGACAGGAGACAATCCTCAATTTCCTTTATAGAAATGACTGTCCATGCACTCTACATTTGACTTGCCATAATAAACATTTTGCATCAAATAGGTTTTATGCATGAGCTTACCTGATCCTTGGCTTGAGATAAAATAAAGGTCTTCAACAGCTGACCCAATCCCGCCTGGGGTAAATACAAGCCAAAATTAATCTCAAGCTAAAATCCACTTTCACAAATAAAACTAGCTTAACTCACTATAACCATGATCCTAGAGTCCCAAGCTTTAAGGCCAGATAATAAATAAAAAGGGTTTATAAGCTAAGTCTAATTTGATATTTAAAATAATTATTGTTTCGGGAAATAGGTATTAATAAGTTGAAGGTTTAAATCTTGCTAAGAATAAATTAGAGTTTATTTGATGAAAAGTCCTAGGTGGTATTAGGTAAAATAATGATTTATTAATAATTAATTGTTTGCAAATAATTGATAACTAAAATTAGTTGAAAATAAATTTTAATGGGTCTTGATTGAAAGATACTAAATAAATTTTAATAGGTTTTGATTAAAAGATAATAAATTTTAATAATATTTATAAATATAAGACTTACAAAATTAATATTTTACTTATTATGATTATTTATATAAAAGGCTTTATTTGATATTATTATATATAATATCTATATATTTTATTTCTTGAAATAAAAGTTATCATTTATTTGACTAAAATATCCTTATTATATATAATAATCCAAGTCTACCTTACTAGCAAAAATTATAATATTAAATATTTTATTCATGAAATAAACTTACCATAGGGACAACTAGATCTTGATCATATTTCTATTGCTAACCACAATCATGAACATATACTCCACTTCAATTTATCAACTCATCCAAATCATGAATAAAAGCATAGGTCTAAATTTACCAAGGCATGATCCAACCTCTACTAGCATAAACATAATCATGGCTTTAACAATCATACATGAGTATAAATCCTATTCACCATAGGTGACATAATCTATAACATACACGATCACAAATACTACTTATGACATGGAGACATGCATTAAACCCTAAAAACACCATACAATCAACCAAGATAACCAACTCATGTATAAATCCCATCTCTATCATATATACACATTTATTTATGCTTCAATCTCAACTCATCACAACAATACATGCTCAAATCCTATTCATAATCCATCTCCTACCAATATCATCCTAGAGACATGAATCTAGAATTAAAAAGGAGGGTTGAAAAGGCTTACTTGACTGATGAGTACTTTCAAGGAGTTTCGAATGGATCTCAACTCCGAGATGACTAGATCCGTCCAAGAGAGATGAAGAAAACATGGCTATTGGTGAAGAATTCATTCGGCCAAGAATGAGAGGGTATTTGGCCTAGAGAGAGAGAGAGAGAGAGAGAGAGAGAGAGAGAGAGAGAGAGAGAAGAAGAGAGTCCATTAGCATGCTTATACACATATATATTCATTAGAGACTGAAGATTAGTGAAGATGAAGTTGATTGAACAAACTTACCTTGAAGGTGTTCTTGAGCCTTCACAAAAATACTGGTTTTTGATCCAAAAGAGGGAGTCGGATTTTGGAGTTTGATGTTAAAAATGGTATGGATGGACTCACGGCAGTGAGTAGATGAAATCTGTAATTTTTTTGAAGGAGATTGAAGTGGTTTGGAGTGGTATTAGACGAGAGAAGTGAGTAGGTGTTCTTGGTGTTTTATATGTGCTTGAAGGTTGAAGAGAATGGAGGGATTTTGGATTTGAAGCTGTCGAAATTTTGTATGTTTGCAGTGGCTGATTTGTTTGTGTAGTTTAGTTAGATGATTTTTCTGGTTTGAAAGGAAAGGGAAAGGCTGGTTGTTGAAATCCTAAAAGAATATTTTTGGGAATCAAATTTGGAAACAAAATATAGGAAGAATATCTTTGATCAATGAAGAGTTTTTTGGAAGCTGCTATGGCCGACTGATGTTTAGTGATTTTGCTGGATGAAAGTTGGTTGAAGAAGGTTAATGGTGGACGAAAATAGGGAGTTTAATGGTGAAGGAAAGGTCTGGTTGTTTATGGGACATTTTATGGAAGTTTGCTAAATTAGGATTGCTGAAATTTTGGTCTCCAATCAAGGCATGATTGGAGTAATTTGTTGGAGATATTTTAGGGCAACCATGACTGGTTTTCGTGCAGAAGCTTGGGGAAGATAATGGAGTTCAGTTCATGGCTGTTCAAGAGAGGTTTGTGCAAAAAAAGAATGAACTTTCGGCCAGGGCTGGAATAGGAAACAAAGCTGGACAGAAAATCCTGTACAGATTTCGCAAGTGCTGGAATTTTTTGGGCAGCTTTTGCTGCCATTTTCCAGTTAGATTGTAGAGAGTTTGAAGGGGTATTAAGTGGTCCTTCAAGGCTGGTTTCTAGCCTTCTTCATGGAGGAAAAACGTGGATAAGGAGTTGGGAGAAAACAGCTTGGTTTAAGCTCATACATGCTGCGATTTTGCCCAGAAAATTTTCTGGTTTTGCACAGCATTGGTGTAGTCCAAAATTGTCCAGAAAATTTCAGATTTCAAGCTGGTCAAGAGGGCCATTTTCTGGCAGCATTTGGGAGGGAATGATGCCTGAAAATTTCGACACCTTGAAGGCACAAGAAGCTGGAAAAATTTCAATCACTACATGAAAGAAAATGAACATAGCTAGAGTTAAGTTTTGAAAGTTCACTAGGGGGATTAATTCTCTTGGAACCTTCCCTATCTCTTCCACATTCTCGGTCCATAAGATGTCTTTCACTTAGACATTTTGAACCTTCAAAGCTATAGCACTTTACTGAAATTTTTGGAATGAAATTGGCTTGAATAAATTGAATGACTTAGGAAATTGAGAAGTAAGAAAAACTAAGGATCAAGAAGGGTATGAATTCCCTTAGCAATTTTTGTAGGGTACAAGAGTAGGATTAGGGTACTCCTATCATGTCTCCCCTAGGACATCACCTTTACGCTTCTCTAGAGCACTCAAGGATGAAAATCTACCTTTCCCCTACAAAAGTAAAATTTAATCATGCTAAAGTTCCAATGATGGAATTTGAACCAAAGATCTCAAGAATTAATTTTAAAGCTCTAACCACTATACCACAAGAACCCTTGTTCTTATTTTCTCTCTAAAGTATTTTTCCTATTTAATCCTCAAGCTATCTCCTTATTTTCACCTCAAGCAAAAATTATCTTTTTGCCCTTCTTACTCAATGAATATAATTAAGCCCTCGAGATTATAACACACAAATCCAAAGTATAGAAAATCATATAAAAATATATTTAAACATGCAATAAAATATGATATGCATCCCAACCCCCTTACTCTAAGGTTGGTTTCGACTGGGGTTTCACATCCTCCCCTCCTTAGAGGAATTTCGTCCCAAAATTCAAGCATACCTCTATTTCAGATCAAGATACTTCCGCTTAACCCACTCTTCCGATTCTCATGTGGCATCCTGCGTGCCATGATGCTCCCACTGAACCTTGACCATCAGTATCTGCTTATTCCAAAGATTCTTGATATTGCGGTCCAATATCCTCACGGGCCTCTCCACATAGCTCAAATCGAGTTGCAACACCAATAGCTCATTATTCAGAATATGACCGGGATCAGCATTGTACTTCTTCGATTGTGACACATGGAACACATCATGAATTCTTGTCAACCCATCTGGCAGGTCCAATCGGTAAGCTACCGGTCCAATCCTTTCCTTAATCGGGAATGGCCCCAAATACCTCGGATTCAACTTTCCACCCTTTGGATGTTTCAAGATCCCCATATTCGGAATCAATCTCAGAAATGTCCCCGACTTGAAACTCCAATTCTCTCCGCCGGTTGTCTGCATAGCTCTTCTGTCGGCTCTGAGTTGCCTTCAACCTTTCCCTAATCAATTTCACTTTATCCAACATTTCTTGGACACAGACTTCTCTGGTTCGGCTTACATGACCATCTTCTGACCAACTCCAATACAACGGTACCTGATACTTGCATCCATACAAAGCCTCATACGGTGCCATCCCAATTGAAGCTTGATAGCTATTGTTATATGACAGTTCTGCATACGGTATGCACTCTATCCACCTATCCCCAAAATCCAGAACACAAGCTCTCAACATATCTTCCAATATCTGTATAACCCTTTCTAACTGTCCATCGGTCTGTGGATGCACCATCATACTGAATTTCAGACTCAACCCCATTGCTTCCTGAAACTTGCCCTAAAATTGAGATATAAACCTCGGGTCTCAATCAGACACTATACTTGAAGGCACTCCGTGCAGTCGGACTATCTCTCGAACATAAGTCTGAGCCAGCTTCTCCATAGAGTCTTTTACATTTACTGGTATGAAATGGGCCAACTTGGTCAGTCGATCCACCACTACCCATATGGCGTCCTTCTGGGTCTTTGACATGGGAAGTTCGATGACAAAATCCATAGTCACCTCATCCCACTTCCATTCTGGTACTGGTAATGGTTGCAATAGTCCCGCTGACTTCTTGTGCTCCGCTTTGACTTTTTGGCAGGTGAGATAGGTCGAGACATACTTGACCACATCTCACTTCAGTTCGGGCCACCAATAGGCTCTCTTCAGGTCCTGATACATCTTGACTTCCCCCGAATGAATGGCGTACTTACTCTTGTGCACCTCCTCTAAAATTCTATCCTTTAATTACTGCTCTTCGAGTATACACAACTGATCCCTGAAATGCAAAACTCCCGACTCGTCCTGACGAAATTCACTGTCTGGCCGCTTGAGCTCCTTATCTTTGAAAAGTTGAAACTCGGCGTTGCTTTGCTGAGCTTCCATGATTTCCCGCTTCAAATCCAGTACCAACTTCAAATTGCTAATGACAATTCATTTGTCTTGCACTTCCACCCTTCTGTCTAACACATCCTGAACCGCTTGAATTTCCTACACCCTTAGTCTGGCCATTCCAACTTTCTTGCTCAGGGCGTCCGCCACAACGTTGGCCTTCTCGTGATGGTAGTTGAGCGGACAACGGTATTCTTCTAGAAATTCCATCCATCTTCACTGCCTCAAATTCAGATCATTCTGAGTGAAGATATACCTCAAACTCTTGTGGTCAGTGAACACCTTATATTCGGCTTCGTATAGGTAGTGTCGCCATTTCTTCAGGGTGAACACGATAGCTGCCAGCTCCAGATCATGAGTAGGATAGTTGACTTCATGAGGTCTCAGCTTCCTAGAAGCAAAAGCGATCACCTTCTGCTCTTGCACCAATACTGCTCCCAATCCTTTCTTCGAGGCGTCGGTATATAGCACCTAAGGCTTACCCTTCTCTGGCAGACTCAATACTGGCACTGTCATTAGTCTTCGCTTCAGCTCTTGAAAACTCTTCTCACATTTCTTACTCCACATAAAAGGAACATCCTTTCTCAGCAGTCAGGTCATAGGTGATGTGAGCGTCGAAAACCCTTTGATGAACCTCCAGTAGTAACCAGCTAATCCCAAGAAGCTTAGAATCTCGGTGATATTCTCCGGTTGCTTCTAGTCCGACACTGCTTCAACCTTTGCTGGGTCTACCTTGATTCCCTCTTTGGTCACCACGTGGCCAAGAGATGCTACACTATTCAGCCAGAACTCACACTTGCTAAACTTGGCGAAAAGCTTATTTCATTGTCACTCCGACAGGTTCTTCTGACCCCAATTCCAAATCTGGCTCGTTCTTATCCCTCCGATTGGATGACGGCATTTGAGTCTTCTCAAACTCCAGTATCACAGGCTCTGCTTCCGGAACTCTTATGCTTGATATGGCTACACGGCACTTGGGTGCCATTCTTAACCATGCCCAGATAATGAGTGTATGTATTCAAGTTTAAAACATTTTGAGCATGAATTCACATTCATGTTTAAGTAAAAGAAAATCATATGCAAGTTTTTGAATAAAGGATTGCATAAAAAATTTTCTCAAACCTTATAGTACACTTATTTGTAGAAATTTGGAATTAAAGCAGTAAGCAGGAATGAAATCCTAATCATAGAAGTCAATGGAAAGCAGTAAATAAAGCATCCTAGTCATAACAGCTCTCAGCCCCACTAATCCTTATCAGAATCTTCAAGATCAGCCTCATACAACAATCCCCCAGAGTTCTTAGAAAAGTCTACCCCAACCCCACTGGTAAACCCCTCCATTGGCTCCTTCCCGGGGCGCCTAGAACTCTCCTCGGGCTCAACCTGGCTGAAAGGAGGAATGAAAGAAGGCCTAGGTGGAGACTCATAGTTTATCTCCCCCGGGTCATCGCTATCTGCTACTAAGTCCACTACGGGACTAGGAGAGTGGGGCACATGCTCCACTGCTATCACCTCATCGTCACTGTCAGAACTTATGTCCATCACTGGAATTGGGGGTGGCTCATGGATCTGGACCTCATCATCACTGCTACCCTCCACAGGGATAACTGCCTGAGGGGCAGGCAGGGGAACTGGAAGGTCTTCCAAATATATAGGGATAGGCAGATGCCATTGATGCCCTATCCTCGCGATCCTAAGCATCCTAGCCATCTTACAGCATCAACAAGATAGGTTAGATAAAAATTTAAACTTAAATAAATAGCATATATACTATCAATATTTGCCTATAACCTACTCTCTGATACCACTTGTAACACCGTACTACCTAGGCCTGCCAGGGCCGGGGATACTGCCCCGTCCAAAGGACAAGGGGTCTTTATAACTAGGTCACACAATTAAAATAGCGGAATAAAAAAATACTTTAACTTAAAATTTATTACAATCCATGAATGAATCCAAGAATTCCAAAATCAAATCCATAATAAAATTATCCACTCTCAACTCCCCAAAGATTACACAAATTAAATATCAGCAAAATTTTCCAAGGCAGGCAATATCTAGCTACTTATCCCCACAGTAGGATCGACCTGAAATCATGGTAAAAAGGGTGATGAGACAAAAATCTCAATAAGTCCGTGTGTACTTTGAGTGTCCAGTGAAAATAGTTCGTGAATGCAAAGTATAAATCTTTATAAGAGAAATACTAGCAAGCAATAAACATTAGTCAAAATTAAGAGTGGTGTTTTGGCTTTTCCAACCATACATAATCAATAAAATCAACCATTCAAAAGAAATGATCATGGGTTACCACACGTTAGGCTCCATAACCGGTCAGAATGCCGACACTTTGTGCAGACTGACAAAAGGTAGGTGATCGGCCTACTGGGCAAGATACTCCTCATTCTCTATACCCAAACAACAACTGGTTGTCCATTTCGGTAACACATAGTCACTTGACTGAAAAAAACTTCTAGCTCGGACCGGCACGACCTATTGGACGACATCCTATCCGGGGAGAACTTACCCCTCAGAGGTGGCCACCTACTGAGAGACTCACCCTAACCCTTCAAAGACTAGTCCTAGCAGTCCACCCTTATTGAGTACTCAACCTAACTTACTCCACTTGGGGAAAAAGGAACAAAACATAGTTCCACTTGAAAATGGCAATTAAGGGTTTCCAAAGTCTTTGTCAAAATCGGTTTTAGAAAGAGTTTTGAGTTTGAGTAAATCTGCTTATTGATTTTCAAATAATTTGTTTGACCGAAATAAGACAGGAGACAATCCTCAATTGCCTTTATAGAAATGAGTGTCCATGCACTCTACATTTGACTTGCCATAATAAACATTTTGCATCAAATAGGTTTTATGCAGGAGCTTACCTGATCCTTAGCTTGAGATAAAATAAAGGTCTTCAACAGCTGACGCAACCCCGCCTGGGGTAAATACAAGCCAAAATTAATCTCAAGCTAAAATCCACTTTCACAAATAAAACTAGCTCAACTCACTATAACCATGATTTTAGTGTCCCAAGCTTTAAGGCCAGATAATAAATAAAAAAGGGTTTATAAGCTAAGTCTAATTGATATTTAAAATAATTATTGTTTCAGGAAATAGGTATTAATAAGTTGAAGGTTTAAATCTTGCTAAGAATAAATTAGAGTTTATTTGATGAAGAGTCCTGGGTGGTATTAGGTAAAATAATGATTTATTAATAATTAATTGTTTGCAAATAATTGATAACTAAAATTAGTTGAAAATAAACTTTAATGGGTCTTGATTGAAATATACTAAATAAATTTTAATAGGTTTTGATTAAAAGATAATAAATTTTACTGATATTTATGAATATAAGACTTACAAAATTAATATTTTACTTATTATGATTATTTATATAAAAGGCTTTATTTGATATTATTATTATATATAATATCTATATATTTTATTTCTTGAAATAAAAGCTATCATTTATTTGACTAAAATATTCTTATTATATATAATAATCCAAGTCTACCTTACTAGAAAAAATTATAATATTAAATATTTTATTAATAAAATAAACTTAGCTTAGGGACAACTAGATTATGATCATATTTCTATTGCTAACCACAGTCATGAACATATACTCCACTTCAATTCATCAACTCATCCAAATCATGAAAATAAACATAGATATAAATTTACCAAGGCATGATCCAACCTCTACTAGTATAAATATAATCATGGCTTTAACAATCATACATAAATATAAATCCTATTCACCATAGGTGACATAATCTCTAACATACTTGATCACAAATGCTACTTATGACATGGAGACATGCATTAAACCTTAAAAACACCATACAATCAACCACGATAACCAACACATGCATAAATCTCATCTCTATCATATACACACATTTGCTTCAATCTCAACTCATCACAACAATACATGCTCAAATCCTATTCATAATCCATCTCCTACCAATATCATCCTAGAGATATGAATCTGGAATTAAAAAGGAGGGTTGAAAAGGCTTACTTGATTGATGAGTACCTTGAAGGAGTTTCGAATGGATCTCAACCCTTAGATGACTAGATCCATCCAAGAGAGATGAAGAAAGCATGGCCATTGGTGAAGAATTCATTCGGCCAAGAGGGAGAGGGTATTCGGCGAAGAGAGAGAGAGAGAGAGAGAGAGAGAGAGAGAGAGAGAGAGAGAGAGAGAAGAGAAGAAGAGAGTCCATTAGCATGTTTGTTCATATATATATATATATATATATATATATTCATTAGAGATCAAAGATTAGTGAAGATGAAGTTACTTGAACAAACTTACCTTGAAGGTGTTCTTGAGCCTTCACAAAAATACTGATTTTTTATCCAAATGAGAGAGTTGGATTTTGGAGTTTGATGTTAAAAGTGGTATGGATGGACTCACGGTAGTGAGTAGATGAATTTTGGAATTTTTTTGAAGAAGATTGAAGTGGTTTAGAGAGGTATTAGGCGAGAGAAGTGAGTAGGTGTTCTTGGTGTTCTATGTGTGCTTGAAGGTTGAAGAGAATGGAGGGATTTTGGTTTGAAGCTGCCGAAATTCTATGTGTGTGCAATGGGAAAATTGGTTGGGTAGTTTAGGTAGATGATTTTTCTAGTTTAAAAGGAAAAGGAAAGGCTGGTTGTTGAAATCCTTAAAGAATATTTTTGGGAATCAAATTTGCAAACAAAATATAGCAAGAATATCTTTAATCAGTGGAGAGTTTTTGGAGCTGTAATGGCCGATTGATTGCTCAATGATTTGGCTGGATGAAAGCTGGTTGAAGAAGGCTAATGATGGCCGAAAAGAGGGTGTGCAATGGTGAAGGAAAGGTCTGGTTGTTTAAGGGTTATTTTATGGAAGTTTTCTAAATTAGGATTGCTGGAATTTTAGTATCCAATCAAGGCATGATTGCAGTAATTTATTGGAGATATTTTAGGGCATCCATGATTGGTTTTCGTGCAGAAGCTTAGGGAAGACAATGGGATTCAATTCGTGGCTGTTCAAGAAAGGTTTGTGCCGAAAAAGAATGAAGTTTCAGCCAGCATTGGAATACGAAATAAAGCTGGACAGAAAATCCTGTATAGATTTCGCAAGTGCTCGAATTTTTCTAGGCAGCTTTTACTGCCATTTTCCAGTCAGATTGCAAAGAGTTTGAAGGGGAATTTAGAGGTCCTTCAAGGCTGGTTTCCAGCCTTCTTAATGGAGGAAAAACGTGGCTAAGAAGTTGGGAGAAAACTGGAAGAAAATAGCTTGGTTTAAGCTCATACATGCTGCGATTTTGCCCAGAAAATTTTTTGGTTTTGCACAGCATTGGTGCAGTCCGAAATTGGCCAGAAAATTTCAGATTTCAAGCTGGTCAAGAGGGCCATTTTCTGGCAGCATTTGGGAGGGAATGATGGCTGAAAATTTCGACACCTTGAAGGCACAAGAAGCTGGAAAAATTTCAGATCACTACATGAAGGAAAATGAACATAGCTAGACTGAAGTTTTGAAGGTTCACTAGGGGGATTAATTCTCTTGGAACCTTCCCCATCTCTTCCACATTTTCGATCCATAAGATGTCTTTCACTTAGATATTTTGAACCTTCAAAGCCACAGCACTTTACTGAAATTTTTTGAATGAAATTGGCTTAAATAAATTGAATAAATTAAGAAATTGAGAAGTAAGAAAAACTAAGAATCAAGAAGGGTATGAATTCCCTTAGGAATTTTTATAGGGTACAAGAGTAGGATTATGGTACTCCTATCATATCTCCCCTACGACATCACCTTTACCCTTCTCTAGAGCACTCAAGGACGAAAATCTACCTTTCCCCTACAAAAATAAAATTTAATCATGCTAAAGCTCCAATGATGGAATTTGAATCCAAGACGTCAAGAATTAATTTTAAAGCTCTAACCACTATGCCACAACAACCCTTGTTCTTATTTTCTCTCTAAAATATTTTTCCTATTTAATCCTCAAGCTATCTCCCTATTTTCACCTCAAGCAAAAATTACCATTTTGCCTTTCTTACTCGATGAACATACTTAAGCCCTCGAGATTATAACACAAAAATCCAAAGCATAGAAAATCATATAAAAATATATTTAAACATGTAATAAAATATGATATGCATCCCAACCCCCTTACTCTAAGGTTGGTTTTGACTGGGGTTTCACAAAATGGCTTATCTTTATCCAATGAGTAGTCTTCTTATTTCATAACACAAGCGTATTTCAAATACGTAGAACATGACTTGTAGTAGTAGTTTCTAAAAGTACTATGTGATAGAAAACTAGACTACTACTACTACAGCTTGGACTTATACTCTACAACTTAAGTATGGGTTGGGGGTCTGATGAAGCTAGAAGCGTATGTTTTGATATACTATAGTTGATGTTGGACCAATATGTGACTAGTTAGAGGGATCAATATAGTTGTATGTTGGATATATGTGACTAGTTAGTCAAGACAGACTTATACAAGATAGTGTCTACACTATATCATCCCTTGTGGTTGTTCGAATGATCTAATTAACCAGGACCCTAGGGAACATGATTTGGATATTGACTTTAGGGTAGCTTTCTTGGAAAGCAGAAATATTCCAGGAAGTTGTGGATCATTAGAATAGAAGCCTAAGGATGGTAGATGTCTTTTAGAGAGGTGTTAGTATACTTTTTCCTCTCTAAATGCATTGCGGTGTGTAGAGGGATATTTTAGTCATTTCACATATAGGTCGAAGACATAGCTAACGTAGCATTATCCTTGGGGTCAATATTTTCTTATAGCGATATTAGAAAATATTTAAAATATTAAATACAACTATTTATATAGTAAGGGTATTATGGTCATTTTAGTAGCCAATGTGATGTGTCTTTTTGGTCCTCGAAATAGCCTGTAAGTCCTAATTATTTTAGATCAAGGAAAAAGATTTTATTTTATTCAAGAAGTCTGATTTATTTTTGGACTAGAATAAAATAAAGGAACGAGAAAAATTAAATTTATTATCTAGTTTAATTGGTTAATTAAATTCTTCAGGGCCTAACCCCAGATTGAATAATTATCAAAATTAACCTGGGCTTAAACTAGTTAATAAAAGGCTTAAATAATTATTTTAGTTCATTTGGGTTTATTGATTATTTATTGGGTTATTTTAATATGCATAAGAAATAAATAATTAATGGTTATTATTTTTGGGATCATTTGATCCAAAAAGAATAATAAGTTAATTTTGGCCTAATAGCATGGACTAAAGGGTTATTTTGTTCACGGAACAGAAGTGTTAAGGCTTAGCCAAACTTCTTCTGTTGATAGTCTCTGTGAGTTTTGAAATATTAAAACCCCGGTGTTTTGGTTATCTAATATAGTGAATAGTCGTGTGTTCTTGAACTTCACGGTAGACACACGAAAAACACAAAGCTTTTCTCTACCAAGCACTCTTCTCTCTCATTTGTCTTTCCTTTCTCTCTTTTGTCTTCTTGATTTTGCTAATCAATAGCAATGGATCAAGAAGAGCTATTCCTCACCTAAGTTGTTTTATCAACATAGATTGGGGGGTGGATTATTTTGAGAAGCAAAAAGCTTGGCGTTCATGCCCCGGAGGAGTAGACGCATCACCGGATTTAGTCTAAAGACATCTTCCAGTCGACAAGACAGAGCCCGGTAGTTTTATCATCCACTTCGGCACCGAAGACAACGTTAAAACGCAAAGGTATTGTGTTTTTTGGCCTTTCACTGTGCTGTTTCTAGTGCTTTTTTTTTTGTTTTCTGTGTTGCATGCATGGCTTCTGTTAGTTTTCAAATCATCAAGGCTGAGTACAAGTAGAATACCAAAAATTCTCTTTGGTACTTTCCAATTTCGGATAAAAAAAGTGCAAACCGCCTCTGAACCTGATCGAAACTGGTGCCTGGTCACCTTCTCTGGGTCGACACTGGGTCTATTTTGGAACACCGCGATTTGCTCTGGTTTTTCCTCTATTTTGTCTTGTTTTTCCAAAGTAGGGTCGGCGCTAGGTCTTCTTTACTGGACTGGCATTGGTTTAAATTTGGAAATCTGCCATTCAAACTTCAATTTCACCACTTTTTATGTAAAATCACCAAAAATACTTCCACATACAAAATATCAAATACGAAGGGAATTGGCCAGTTATTAAATCAAAAGTACTATAAAATAAGCTAAAATAACTAGACAAATATAGGTAAAATTAGACCCTATTACATTCCCCACACTTAAGCATTTGCTTGTCCTCAAGCAAACACTTAAGACAAGGCAAAATAACATACCTATTTCAACATAAATCCACCTGTAATAAAGCCATAATTTTCCTTCAACCTTACACAAAGACTGTCATTCATTCAACCCTTTAAGAAAAACTTTTACAAACTTATGTATTAAATTAAACATCTCCAAGGCCCTCAAAGATAAGTTAAACAAGCTCATATTCAGTATAAGAAAATTGTTCCACCCTCTAAGCTAAAACATAGACAACACAAATTATATAAGTCAAGTTGTTTAACTAACTTCAAGAATTATAGAATAAAATTTGCATAACATCAAGTAGCAAAACAAGAAAATACTCTATTTTTTTCTTGAAGACTTAGGGAATTGATAACTTCGAGTGAATGGCTTTCTCTTCATTCACCGTATTAGCCACCCTTATAATCATCATTCTTTCTCTATTTCTCTTTCTTTTGCTTTCTTCTTCTTTTGCCTTCGCTTTCAGGATAGCCTCAAAGAGAGTGCACCGAACAATACTTGCTACTTCTATATTAACTCCATTTTCAGCAAAAAACTCACGTTTTTTCATAAATAACAACCTTTTGTTTTCCTTCACCACTCTTTTTAGAAGGCATGCACTTTGCATTCTCGAACCTTACTATCCTTATTCATAACTTAAAGGTAAAAAAAATTTAACCACCATGAAACAAGAATTAGTTAATAACTTTCCTTATATTTCCTCATCTCATCCATACTCATACTTAAGGAATGGAATAAAATTCAAATACTAAAACATAATTAATATTATCTTAAATTTTTAAGACTTGGCAATCCTTTGCTCAATACATATGTTTACTTCAACAAAATCAAAATAATTGAATGACAAATCCTTATCCAAAGTTAAAATGAAAATCATAACCTCATCATATGCAACTAAGCCAATTTCATGGAAAAAAAATTGAAAAAATTACCCCAAAATTTCACAATTTTCAAAATTCACTTGATGAAAGTATGACCTCCTCTCCCACACTTAAATTGGACATTGTCCTCAATGGCCCAAAATATAAAAATGAAGACTAACCAAAGGACAAAGAAAAATAAGAGGGGAAGAAGACAAGAAAAACAAATATTTTCCATAATCATGAATTTTAACAAAAGAGTTGAGTTCCATTCGAAGAGTATGTTTCCTTGACACAGATGAGTCACCTAAACAAAATAAACAAAACACACATAAAACTAGAAGAAGAAAATAAACTTAAAAGTAAAACAAAAATAACAAAATAGAAAATCCTAGGAAAAATCATGAAAAAGCTTTTTTAGAGGGGAGATTACGCCTCGTAGAGGGTGAAATCAACACAATCCAAGATTTCAAGGTCCTCTCCAAAATAGCGTTTCAAATGATTTCTGTTGAGCTTGAAAGTACCTTTCTCAGGATGGGATACCTCAATAGCACTAGAGGAAATACCTTATGGACTAAAAATGGGCTAGACTATTGAGATTTTATCTTTCCTGAAAAGAGTTTTAGCGGGAGTTAAACAAGACATGATCACTTCCGTGGAATGCACGATTAGGTTGAAGCCTTTTGTCATGTCATCTTTTCACCTTCTCCTTGTAAATTTTGGGGTTATCATAGGTTGCAGCCCGCTATTCCTCCAATTCATCTAACTGAAACAACTTTTGTTTGCCTACAGACTCAAGATCAAAGTTAACAAGTTTAATAGCCCAGTAAGTTTTATGTTCAATCTCCATAATAAATGGCAAGATTTCCCATAAACAACCTATATGGAGTAGTGCCTATGGGAGTTTTAAAAGTAGTTCTATATGTCCAAAGAGCGTCATCCAATTTCAAACTCCAATCTTTCCTTACAATGGTGACAAAATTTTTCCAATATTCTTTTGAGTTCCCGATTGACTATCACAACTTTGCCTTTTGTTTGGGGATAATAAGGGGTAGCAAACTTGTTTGTGACACCTAACTGTTTAAGACTCTATCACTAGTGAGTACCTTTGGTACACCAAACTAGGTAAAACATTTTTTTTAGAAATTTGACCACAACCCATGCATCATTAGTTGGCAAAACTTGCACCTCTACCTATTTAGACATATAATCCATAGCAACCAAGATGTATTTGTTCCCCCAAAAAGTAGGAAAATAGCTCATAAAATTTATCCCCTAACAATTAAATACTTCACAAACTTGAAAGATTCGTAATGGCATCTCGCTAGATTTAGAAATATGACTATTATGTTGACACCTATAACAAATTTGAACAAACCAGTGAGAGTCCTTAAAAATGGTTGGCCAATAGAATCCTAACTTAAGTTTCTAAATGTTGTTAGCTTTGTAGTACCCTCTGACGGGTCTTCCATGGCAATATTATAAAATATGTTTACCTTCTGTGGAATGCACACACTTTCTAATGACTTGATCCATGCAACACCCAAGCATATAAGGATCTTCCCAAAAATAGTGCTTCGCTTCTGAAAGGAATTTCATCTTTTGTTGCATCGTGAACTCCAGAGGAATACTTCTTGCAACTAAGTAGTTAGCAAAGTTGGCAAACCAAGGAGTTTAAGAATTGTTACTCTTAAGGAGTATGAGTTGCTTATCTAAATAGGTGTCATTAATTTCTTCTTCCTTTAGAGGCTCTAGGTTGGGATTTTTCAGCTTAGACAAGTAATCCAGAGCCAAGTTTTTAGCCTCCTTCTTGTCCCGAATCTCCAAGTTAAATTCCTACAATAATAAAACCCATCAATCAACCTTGGTTTGGAATTATGCTTGGTGAGAAGGTACTTAAGGGTGAAATGGTCAGTGTACACAACAACTTTAGACAAAACAAAATAAGAATGAAATTTATCAAACACAAACACTATAGCAAGCAATTCTTTTTTCCATTGTGGTGTAATTTTCATGTGTTGTTGTTAGAGTCTTGCTTACATACTAGATGGATTAAAAATGCTTATGCTTCCTATATCTAAGTACTGCACCTACTGCATAATCACTTACATCATACATTAGTTCAAAAGAAAGAGACCAATTCAATACAATTAAAATGGGAGAATTTATCGATTTCTTTTTCAGCACATTAAAAGCATGGACATTTGTCATCAAAATTGAAAATAACATCTTTTTCAAGTAAGGAAGTAATAGTCTTTGAAAATTTTGAGAAATCTAAGATGAACCTCCTATAAAAACTTGTTTGACCAAGAAAGCTCTGAATAGGTTTTATCGAAGTAGCATGAGAAAGTTTCTCAGTTGCTTCAATTTTTGCCCATCAACCTTAACATCTTTTCTTGAATTTTTGTGTCCCAACACAATACCTTCTTGTACCATAAAATGGTTCTTCTCCCAATTGAGCATTAGGTGAGTCTCTTTACACCATTGGAGCACTTTTTCCAAAATTTCCAAACATGAATCGAAAGAACTACTAAAAAAAGAAAAATCATCTATAAATACCTCCATAATATCTTACACAAATCCCTCGAAGATAGCCATCATGTATCTTTAGAAAATTCTTAGGCCATTGCAAAGACCAAAAGGCATGAGACGATATGTAAAAGTACCAAAAAGGCATGCAAAAGTTGTTTTCTCTTGATCCTCAGGTGCTATGAAAATTTGGAAGTAACTGAAAAAATCATCTAAGAAATAATAGAACTTATGTCTGGCTAGTCTTTCCAACATTTGGTTAATGAAAGGCAGAAGGAAATGGTCCTTTCTAGTTACCTCATTTAATTTTCTATAGTTAATGCATACCCTCCATCCAGTCATCAATCTCATTGGGATCAACTCATTTTTGTCCTTGGGAGCTACCGTCATTCCACCATTTTTTGGCACTACTTGTGTTGGACTTACTCAAATGCTATCTGAGATGGGGTAAATAATACTTGAATCTAAGAGCTTAATTACCTCACAATTTACCACTTCCTTCATGTTAGGGTTCATCCTTCATTGGGGTTGCACTACAGGTTTTGTTCCTTCTTCTAATAATATTTTATGAGTACAAATGGAAGGGATAATTCCCTTAATTTTAGTTATTTTCCATGCTATGACCTTTTCATTTTTTCTTAATAAGCTTACCAATTTGGTTTTTTGCTCCAAAGTGAGGTCTTTTGCCATGATTGCTGACAATTTTCTTCCCATAACAAAAAATGTATATTCTAAGTGCTTAGGCAAATTCTTGAGTTCTAAATCTGGTGGTTCATCAATAGAGGACTTTATTCTCCCCGAACTGCTTTTCTCAATTATCTCAAAATCCCTCAACTCAGGTTCTCAATTATGACCCCCCAAATATGCGATCAAGTCTACAGAGAATTTAGTTAATAATTCATGCACAAAATTAAAGATAGAATTATCAGGTATATTAATCATGAAATAATAATCATCAAAAGATATAGGATTCTTCATGCTTTTGTGGATTTAAATAGTGATCTCTTCATCTCCAACCCTAAGTGTTAACCTTCCCCCGTGAATGTTAATCAATGCTTTGGTGGTAGACAGAAAAGGTCTTCTCAAAATTAAAGGAACTTCAGAGTTTTCATCTATGTCAAGAATAACAAAATTCATAGGAAATATAAACACATCCTACTTAACAAGCACATTTTCCACTATCCCTTTAGAATATTTGATGAATCTATCTACTAATTAGATGATCATCCTACTAGATTTAGGTTCACTTAAGCCTAATTTTTTAAAAGTTTTGTATGAAAAAAGATTTATGCTAGTACCTAAGTCAGCTAATGAATTACCAAATGTAAGATTACTAATAAGAAAAAGGGATAGAAAAAATCTTTGGATCATTTTCTTTTGGTGGTAACCTTCTTTGGTCATGGAAGATGGTAGAGCATTCTTCATTTAAAATCACAGTGGATAGATCTTCCAATCTCCGTTTGTTTGCAAGCATACTTTTATGGAATTTATCATATTTAGGCTTGTGTAGCAAAGCTTTACTAAGTAGGATGTTGATGTGCAATTATTTAATGATTTCTAAGAATTTGCCAAATTGCTCATCTTTCCTAGTGTTGTATGTCCTAGTAGGATAAGAGACTCGTGGTTTAAAACTTAGAGATTTTTCTTTCCTATTAGCTATTGTCCAGTTCGGAACCGGTGTCGATTCAGCTTCTTGGGCTGGTACCAGTTCGGTTCTATTTTTCAGTTAAGGTAAAGGTCAGTGTTAGGTTAGTTCTGTGAGTTCTTTCCCACTCCTCAAAGTGATGGCTACTGTATCTTCCTATGTCTGCCCCTGTAAGGATCAGAAGTGATTTCTCTTATGGTTCTGTTAGATACCAAATTTGTCTTTCTATATTTCGAAGCATAGCCTCAAAATTCTTAAAGGTATCTTCTATCTCTTGGAATCATGTAGCTACAACTATTACAAATTTGGCCAACACTGTTTCCAGAATATATGTGTTCGATGGTTGGGGTATCCTCATTTGAGATATGCAAGAGGTTTGCCCTCTGTTCCTCAATTTTATATTCCAATTAGCCATATTATCTACATATAATGCTCTTATTAACCTCATGGATACATAATGTGGTCAATTAAGTCTAGTTAGTACCCAAGATACAACACTTAGCACATAAATTCACAAATTATATAAGTATACAAAGAACAAGATATGGAACTTATATACACAAAGAACATATATACATATAGACATATAAGCATGGCTAAATCAATGAATTCTAAGTTTTCATGATATTGTTTCCTGGCAACAGCACCAAAAACTTGATGAATCAGATTTAGGTTATAAAAATCATTCATTTTTAGATCCATTTCCAATCAAGTTTTAATTAAAACATTAATTCCTAAATCACGCATATGAGTAAGTATACCCATCACTAAGTATAGTATAGGGAATTAATGATTATCGATCACCAAGGAACAATTACCATTAGTTATTTTTTATTCATTGTTTAACCAACCAATTAAAGTGGTAAAAGAATAAAGGTAAAAAGAAAGATAAAAATATACACAACTCTAGGAGACTAAAACATGTAATTAGATATATACTCTTGAAGATATGACAATAAATCACTTAGCAATTGTCACAATTAATTATTATCTTGGTATTATGAAGGAATAATGTAGAATCCACTCTCTCTCAAGTTATAATTTCACTGTCTCTTAGTTAATTTAATGGACATCTCTATCGCACTAAAACAACTAAAAAAATGCATAGAACACAAGTCCTTGATAATTATCCCTATCTCTAGGTGATTAAAGCATGAAATTCATTAATTCCCCTATCTCTAGGTGACATCAATAAGCTTTGATTACTTAAATTCTCGACTTAACCTCTCTCTTTCTCTCTCTCTCGAGTCAGTTAAGAAAATAAAATTAGAATTGAGTAATTAAAACTATCTCCAAACCTCTTTCTCATGTTAATTAGAAGAATGGTCTAATGTCACCAATTCATCACTAAAAGTAAGTAATCAAATACCAAGAATAGTAATTAATTGAATAAAAGACTAAACTAACTCAACATCACAAATCCATGAATAACATCCAAATACAATAAAAACATTGATTTCACCATTTTTCAAGGAAAATGAAAAAAAATGTTTTAGAAAGAACTCATAGATAAGCTATCTTTTTCCTCTCTTGAAGACTTTCTTGAAACAATACTCCTTGAATGATGAATTCTTATTTTAATAAATGATTTTCACTTTAATCCTTGAATTCATATGTTTTCCTCAATTTATTGTTTATATAGGCATCTTGGTTGCTAAAAATGCTCTAGGGAAATCTTAGCCTGAGCACAAGTAGAATACCAAAAGTTCTCTTTGGTACTTTCCAATTCCGCGACAAGAAGAGTGCAAAACGCCTTTTAACCCGATCTAAACCGGCACTTGATCACCCTATCTAGGCCGGTGCTAGGTCTATTTTGGAACACCACAATTTGCTCTACTTTTTCCTCTAGTTTGTGCTGTTTTTCCAGAGTAAGGCTAGCATTGGCTCTTTTTCACTGGTCTGGCGTTGGTGCAAGTTTGCAAATATGCCATTTGAACTTTAATTTTACCACTTTTTGCAAAAAATCACCAAAAATACTTTCTACAGACAAATTATCAAATAGGAACGTAGCTAATTATTGAATCAAAAGTATCACAAAATAACATCAAATGACTAGAGAAATATAGTTGAAATTAAGCCCTACGAATCTCGCATTTTTTAAAGAATTTCGTCCTCGAAATTAGACTTACCTTCACAAAGCTCTAGGTAATTCTTTTGTATCTCCACTTCTATGACCCACATTCTATCTTGCATGGGATAATGATTCCAAAGTACTTTCAGAAGTGGGATCCGCTTGTGTTGTAACTCCTTTTGGCATATTCCAAGGTTTTGATCAGCTTCTCTTCATAATTTAGGTCTGGCGTTATTTCAAGAGCCTCATTTTTCAGTACATGTTCGTGATCAACTACATACTTCTGAAGTTAAGAAACATGAAAAAAATCATCAATGCCCGTAGTTTTGTAGGTAATTTCACTCGATATGCCACCTTCTCAATTTTCTCCACAATTGATAATGGAGTAATTTACCGAGGGACTAATTTCTTCCTTTATGCTTTACCTCCCAAGTGTCGTCTTTTTGTCAACTTTAAAAATACTAGTCTCCTTCTACAAATTCTTGGTCTTTCATATGTTGGTTGGTGTAACTTTTCTGCCGACTTTGTATAGCTTCTAGCTTTGCCTTAATCAATCCATGCTCTGCTGTACTCCTTCAGTATCCAAAGTATATTGTGAATTTTGTTTTTGCCCTAAACTTCCTAATAAAAAGGTAACTAAAACTTTCTTCTGTATAAGGATTTAGATAGGGCCATCCTAATTGTCGATTGATAACTATTACTATATGCAAATTCTGTATATGCCAAATTGTCAATCCACATAGTCCTAAAATCCAACGCATATACCGACAACATGTCCTCTAAGAGTCAAATCACTCGTTCTATCTATCCATCTGTTTGCAGATGTGTTGTAGTACTAAATTTCAATATAGTCCTGTGTAGTTTTTGGAATATTCCCAAAAATCATGAAGCAAATCTCGAATCGTGATCAGACATGACACTAGAAAGCACTCCATGTAGCCTTATAATTTCTTCCATGTATATCTTGCTTAACATTTCCAGAGAATCTCATTTAATAACAGGAGTAAAGTGGGTAGACTTGGTTAATTGATCTACAATAACCCAAAGAGTATCTCTTTATCCCACTGTTAAAGGTAACCCAGTTATAAAGCCTATAGAAATCTCATTGCACTTCCATTGTGGTATGAGCAATGCTTGTAGTAATCTTACGGGTTGTTGTTGCTCGACTTTTACTTTCTGACAAGTGAGGCATTGATCCACAAACTGAGAAATATTCTTTTTCATTCCGATCCACCAATAGTTCTGCTTCAGGTCATGATATATCCTAACTACTCCAGGATGGATGGTATATTTGCTTCGATGTGCCTCAATTAAAATATCCTATTTTATTGTAACCTGTCTCGGGACATAATATTGGTCTCAGAAGTGAAAAATTCTGCCATCATCCAATTGAAAAACACTTTTCTCTTTATCTTCACTTTTTGTCGCAACCTTTTGTAATTCTTCATCTTTCTCTTGGGCTTCCTTCAATTGTTGCCCAAAGATCGATTGAATTGAAATGTTATTCATTCTTATCTGTCCTTCGGCCACAAATATTCTTAACTCTGGGGTTTGTACCATTTGAAATGCAGATAAGTTCACCTTTCTACTTAATATATCTGCCATCACATTTGCCCTTTCGGGGTAGTACTTAATTAGACATTGAAATTCCTCGAAAAATTTCATCCATCTTCACTGGCCCTTTTGGGTGAAAATATACTTCAAACTTTTGTGATCAGTGAAGACTTCAAATTTAGTATGATGCATCATATTTGGGTTATAAAAATCATACAATCTTAAGTTCATTCCTAATCAAGTTTTAATTAAAACATTAATCATCAAATCACACATATGAGCAAATATACTCATCATTAAGCATAGTACAGGGAAATAATGAGTAACAATCCTCAAGGAACAACTACTGTTGTTACTTTGCAATCATTGTTTAATCGACTAAATAAATTGATAAAGAATAAAGGTAAAAATAAAGATAAAAATATACAGAACTCTAGGAGAAAAAAAATGTAATTAGGTAGTTACTCTTGAAGAAATGGCGATGAATCATTCTGCAAATATCACAATTAATTATTATCTTGGCATCATGAATGAGTAATTAGAATCCACTCTCTCTTGAGTTATGGTTTCACTGTCTCTTAGTCACTAAAACAACTAAAAGATGCATCAAACATAGTTCTTGATAATTATACATATCTCTAGGTGATAAAGGTATGAAATTCATTAATTCTCCTATCTTTAGATGAAATCAACAACCTTTGATTATTGAAATTCTCGACTCAATCTCTCTTGAGTTAGTTACGAAAATAAACTTATAATTGAGTAATTAAAACTATCTCCCAACCTCCTTCTAATGTTAATTAGAATAATGGCCAATCTTATCAATTCACCACTAAAAATAAGTAATCAAATGCCAAGAATAGTAATTAATTAAACAAAAGACTAAACTAATTAAACATCATAAATCCAAAAATAATATCTAAATACAATAAAAACATTGATCTCATAATTGTTCAAGGAAAAAGAAAAAAAATGTTTAGAAAGAACTCATAGACAAGCCCTCTTCTTCCTCCCTTGAAGACTTTTTAGAAACAATTCCAATTTGAGTGATAAATTCCCTTTTTAATGAATGATTTCAACCTTGATCCTTGAATTCATATATTTTCCATCAACTCTTCTTCTTTATATAGGCCTCTTGGTTGCTAAAAATACTTTAGAGAAGCCATAAGTCATGCACAAGTAAAATACCAAAAGTTCTCTTTAGTACATTCCTATTTTGTGTTAAAAAAAAAAGTGCAAATTACGTCTGAATAGGCTCGAGCCGTGCCAATTCACCTCATTTGGGCTAGCGCCAATTCTTCTCTGGAAAACCACAATTGCTTCTACATTTCCCTTGTTTTGCCATGAAATTCCAGAGTAGGGCCAGCCCTGGTTCTTCTTCTCTGGGCGAGCACTGGGGCTCCGATGGAAATTCACTGTTTAACTTTAATTTTTGCATAAAATCACCAAAATCACCAAATATCAAATAGAAAGGGAGTTGACTAGTTATTGAATCAAAAGTATAACAAAATAACCTTAAATAACTAGGGAAATAAAAGTAAATTTAGGTCCTATCATATTCCCCCCACACATAAGCCTTTGCTTGTCCTCAAGCAAACACTTAAAACAAGGTAAAATAAAACTGCTATCTCAATATAAGTCCATCCATAATAAAGCCACAATTTTCCTTCAACCATGAACAATGACTTATTATTCATTCAAACATTTAAGAAAATCTTTTGCAAACTTATGTATTAAACCAAATATCTCCAAGACCCTCAAAATTAGGTTAAACAAGCTCATACTTAGTACAAAACAATTATTCCACCCTCTAAGCTAAAATATTGACAACATAAATCATACAAGTTAAGTCATTTATCCAACTTCAAGCATCATAAAATTAAATGTTCATAACCTCAAGTAGCAAAATAAGGAAATACTCCACTTTTTTTTTTTTTTTTGGAGACTTATGGAATTGATAGCTTCAAATGAATGACTTTCTCTTCATTCACCGTATTAGCCCCTTTACACTCATCATTTTTCCTTTTTTTCTTTCCACCTCCACCTTCAGGATAGCCTCAAGGGAGCACATTGAACAATACTTGCTATTTCTTTCCATATTGACCCTTTTTTCAGCAAAGACCTTCCTTCTTTTTTTCCAAGATAACAACATTTTTTTTTCTTTCACTTATTTTTTCCATTTTCACACGTTGTTTTTAGCTATGGAGGACATACACTTTACATTCCTAGACCTCACTATCCGTATTTGCAACTTAAGGTTAAAGTAAATTTAAACTCCATAAAACAAGAATTAATCAACAACTTTCCTCATATTTCATCATATCATCTATATTCAAACTTAGAGAACATAATAAAATTCAAATACTAAAATATAAGGTCAACTTAAATTTTGAATACTTAGCAATACTCAACTCAGTACACAGGTTTACTTCAACAAAATCTAACCAATTGAATGACAAATCCCTATCCAAAGTTAAAAAGAAAATCATAACCTTTTCATGATCAAACCAAGCTAACTGATAGGGCCTAAATATATATATATATATATATATATATATATATTCTTAGTTATTTGAGTATATTTTGTGATACTTTTAATACAATAACTAGCCATATTCCTTCCCATTTGACATTTCACTTATAAAAATATTTTTCTGTGATTTTATGCAAAAATAGGTGAATTTGGAGAAAAATCAGATAATTTTCCATTTTAGACCCGGCACCAGGCCAAGAAGATAGACCTGCCGCTGGTCCTATATTGGACAAAATAGAGGAACGTAGGAAAATAAAAGGAAAACAGAGGAAACTAGAATTAGAAACAAGAAAAGAAATAGCAAGTGTCGTTGTGGAAGCCGCGAGCAATGAGACAAAATGGAAAAGAAAGAAATAAGACTTGATGAGTGAAGGAAACAAAAGCAAACAAAGAAAAAAGGAAAAAAAGATAAAGAAGACATCCTGGGGAGGATGAAAGACATCCATGGGAGGATGTAAGAAAGGAGAAAGGCTTATGGCTCAAAAGATAAAGCCGCTACTTGGGCGGCTCAACAAAAAGACAACGAAAAAGAAAAATAAAGCTTGTGGGATAAGGCACTGAGCAAAACAAAACAAACCAAAAGCTAAAACGAGAAAACAAACATCATGGGAAGGATGTTAAACACCATGGGGAGGAGGCAAGATTAGTACTTTTGGTCAACTTAGGTTCGGTGGCTCGGCAGGAAAGAAGAATTGGCTTGAGTGAGCCGATGTTGAGAAGAAAAGCAATTTTGGGCTTCATGACTCGGCTTCGGCTAATGGAAGAAATAAATGATAATGGCTAGATGGCTTGGGTGAGTTGAATTCAACACAAAAAGGTACTTAATTACTTATTTTATTAAAGAGTTGATTGATTGATTTTTGTTATTAACTTGCTTGAAAAGGGGGTTGATAATGACTTTAATCTAATTAATTTCATGTTTGTTATCTCTTCACTTGAATGGAAAGGGGGTTAATTATCAAGAACCTGGATAATCAAAAGTTGGTTGATGATTGCAAGAATATGGATTCATTGACTAATTTCATGTTTTAAATCGCCTAAAATATAGGGTTTTATATGAGGATTGATTTTAATGCTTCTTTTAAGTAAGACTGGTGAGATAGAATATATCCATTAAGTTACTTTTAAGATAGGGAATTATGGATTGGAAATGAAATGGTTCTAACTTAATCCTTCATGAGACCAAGATGATAATTAATTGTGATATTGTCTAAGTGATTCACTATCATGTTTTCAGAAGTAATTATCTAAATTGCATATTTTTACATCCTTGAATTGTATATACTTTTGTTTAATTTTCTTTTTATTACTTTATCACTTTATTATATTGGTTGAATAATGAATAACAAGTGATTAGTGTGTACTTGTTCCTTTGAGGATCGATACTCGTTAATTTTCTATATTATGCTTGTGATGAGTATACTTTGCTCATCTGTGTAATTTGAAATAAATATTTTAATTAAAACTTAACTAAGGGATGAATTTAAATTTAATGATTTTTATAAACCCAAAATTTACGCATCAAGTTTTTGGCACAAATTGCTGGGGAACAATATCATAAAAGCTGGATTTTGTTGATTTAACAATATTTATATGTCTATATGTAAAAATGTCAATACGTATATTCGTTCCTTGTATGCATAGGTGCCATACTTTATTTTTTGTATAATTGTACTTTAATTTCACTATATGTTGTAAATATGTAAATATTTAGATACATATTAATAATTACTAAATTGTTCTTGTATATTTGTATATATTGTATATTTAGTTATTTAATTTTATTAACCCCATGTTAATGTGAAATAAGTGTTTTAATTATATTCAACTATTTGATAATTTTTACGTCAGTAATTTTGAGTTAATACTAATTCTTTTTATTTTTAGATTTGGGCTTTTGCTTATGTTACATCAACACAATATTTTGGGTAAACTAATTTATTTTTATTTTATTTTTTAAAATTTTAATTGTAGTCTAATTTTTAATTTATGCATTCTTATTTTAAATGTACTGAGTTTATGCATTTAATTAGGATGGTTTTTATTTATTTTTATTTAAAAAAAGAAGAAAACGAGAGAAAAAAACACAAAATAGTAATCAATTTTCTTTTCTTTTAGTTTTTCTTTTTCCATTTGTTTCGTTACTCTTCCCAGATTCTTCTTGTTTTGTCCTTTTCTTCTTTTTTCCTTCCCCCCCCCCCCCCCCCCTTTTCTCTTGTTTTGCTCCCGTGAAGCACCGACCTCCTAATTCCTCTCATTGTGCTTTGTTTTCTTTGTTTCTTTCTTCTTTTGTCTTTTTCTTCTATTCCTCTTTCTTCTTTGATTTTTTGTTCCCTATTCCACCAGAAGACTACTTTCATCTCTCAGCTCTTCACCATTTCATTTCTTCATCTTTCTTCTTGGGTGAATGCTTTGAATCCTCTACGATTTATTCCTCAAGAATTTAAATTCTTTTAAAGCTCATAAGTTGGGGAACACATTGGTGCAAAACTCTCTTCATATTAAGGTAGATTTTATCCTCTTGAAACTCTTATCATTTTGTATACATAGTTTTGAGGAAAAATTTACTGGACATGGAAATCTATTTGTTGAGTTTATTTGGTGGTAGAAAAATGCATAGAATGGGTTGTTAGTCTTGTGATTGCTTCTAAAGTTATTTATGTATTTTCTGAAATTTTTGCACATATGGTAATTTTGGATAAATGATGAGCATCCTTGTGATATTTTGCTTTGTTGATTGAAGTTGGTGGAATTGTAGATTGACATTGTACTTTTGCTATCTGTGTTGGACATTATCCTTGTTTTTTTTTTTAGCATCAAAAGTTCGAAAAAAATTTTCACTGAAAAGAGAACCATTTTCAAAGTGTGTTTGGTTGAGTCACAATGCCTAAAATAAAACAATTGTTCAAACCTCACAAATGCACTAAACCATCCTTAACCTTAGACCCATCTTCAGAGCTACCTTCTTTTCATCTAAAGAATTTCAATGATAAAAAATGTGAGGAATGGTATGATGCTAGGGTCTCGAATAGGATCATTGTTGAGCAAACAATCAAACCTTCTCTTAATCGATCTTTGAATATAACTGAGATGTTTGGAAGGATTGATTGGGCTCCTATTTTACGTTTGAGAGGTGAATTTTGTCCTGCCCTTGTAAAAGAATTTAAAGCAAACATAAAAAACAAATGGCAAGGACATTTGAAACAAATTGAAACATCTATAAAAGGCCTGTCCATAATTTTGACTAGGCCTCAACTAGTTGCCATTTTACGAGTAGATGATAGTGGCCCTTGGGTTGAAATTGACCACTACAATAAAATGATCTCTTTTGAACCAACTTGAAATTTTAATGTTGCTTATTGACAATTGGGTTTGGAACAAAAAACTTCTACACATGGTTCTTCTTTTCTCCCCAGTAAAGATATTTCTCATCAATGGAAGGTTATTTTACATATCTTGTGTTTCAATGCTTGCCCTCGATTGAGTAGTTTGCATGAAGTTAGAATCATTGATATTTATATACTCTCTAAAATGCTTCGTGGAGAACCAATTCCCCTTGCCTCTTTGTTAGTAACTTTTATGCGAGAGGTGGCAGCTTTTGGCCTTGCTACTAAAGCATTTGTTCTTCTCTTGGTGATTTCACAGGTTTTAAATGCTTTTGATATTTCTATGGAGAATGAACTTGTGAAACCTACTACCTCACGTAATGTAGTCATTGAACAAGTCTTGACTCGTTTTGGTTATCAGTTTAGTTCCACAAAATCTGCATGGTTAAGGATAGGGAGGTTCCCTAACCTAGCATTCCTCATCTTCTAGTTGAGCAAGAAGAGGAACATTCCCAACCACAAAGGTATTCTGGGCAACCATCAAGTGTCAGTGATAACATTCTAACAATATTCGTACATCTCTAGAGCAATTGAGGGATGAAATGGCTGGACTGAGAGTAGATATAGCTGATATGAGTGCGAGACATAATCAATGGTTTGATAGAATTAAGCATACTCAGCAACGTCACGAAGATATTTTGCGCAATCTAAGGCTCAATCAAGACATTCAAGGGGATTATTGGCCATAATATTGGGAAAGACAAGGAGGACCTTATGATCCATTTGGAGGTCGTGGTGGTCCATTTAGTGCTTATTTTAGAGAACAATTTGGAGGCCTGTTTGGAGGTTCTACTTCAGGGGTTCTTAAAGGCTTTGACTAATTTTCTTTTCCTTTGATTTTTCTTGTGCTTTTATTTTCTTTTGTTTCAATTCTTTTTTGGGCTTTTGCTTAGCATCTTTATTTGTTTTTTCTTTTTTTAGGTTTCTTCTATGTTGATAACATTACTTCTTTCAACTTTTTGAAGGCAAACTTCGCTTTACGAGCTAATTTACCTTGGGGAGTATTATTTTCTTTTCTCTTTACATTTTTGGTCCTTCGCTATGATTTATTGTGCTATTTCAGGTCATTGAGGACAATATCTAATTTGAGTATGGGGGAGGAATTTAATATTTTTTTCAAGTGCATCTTTTTGAGATTCAATGGATTTTCAATGATTATGGGGATGTTTTTGATTTTTTTTTAAAAAAAATTGGTATGAAATTGTTTTTGCTTGTGATAAGATTATGATTTTCTTTTTTACGTTGGATATGATTTTGTCATTCAAATTGATTGGATTTTATTAAGTAAAATTGTGTATTAAGTTGGATATGATAAATCTTGGCAATTTAAGTTAATCTTGGTTATATTTTAGTATTTGAATTTTATTCTACTATCCTTGTTTGGATATGGAGGATGTGATGAAATATGGGAAGAGTTGTTGATTACTTCATGATTCATGATTTTCTAAATTTGTTTAACTTGGGGTTGTGAATAAGGTTGGTGAGAATTGGAAAAAAAAAAAAAAGAGTGAAATTTTCTTTTGGATAAAAAATGAGTGGGAAAAAATATTTATTTTATTTTAAAAAAAAGTTTTATTTTATTTGGAAAGAAAATGCTTATCTCATTAGGAAATTGCTTAAAAGGGCTAACACAGTTAGTGGAAGAGAAGAAAGAAGAAGCACCACACTTTTCGGAGGCTAATTCCTAAAAAGCAAAGAAAAAATGTTAGGGGCCAATATGGTGTGTGAAGGTAATGTTAGCGCACTTGAGGCTAAAACGAGAGTGATTGAAAAATAAATGATGAAAAAAAAAAACATGAACATCTCCTTGTTTTGCTACTTAGAGTTTTGCAAATTTGATTCTATGAGTTTTGAAGTGGTTAAACAACTTGACTTGTTTAATTTGTGTTATCTATGTATTAGCTTAAAAAGTGAAATAATTTTCTTAGACTAAAGTATAAACTTGTTTAACTTATTTTTGAGGGTCTTGATATATTTGATTTAATACATGAGTTTAAAGGTTTTTAAATGGTGAATGAATGACAATTTTTTATCTAAGGTTGTAAAAAAATTATGACATTGTTATGGATGAATTTGAGAAGAGCGAATTTGTGTTTTGTGCTTTGTACTTTGTTTAGGGAAAAACAAAGATTTAAGTGTGGGGGAATATGATAGGGCCTATGTATATATATATATATATATATATATATATATATATATACGTTATTTGAGTATATTTTGTGAAACTTTTAATACAATAACTAGCCATATTCCTTCATATTTGATATTTCAATTAAAAAAATGTTTTTCTATGATTTAATGCAAAAATAGATTAATTTGGAGGAAAATTGGATAATTTTTCAGTTCAGACCTGGCACCAGGCCAAAACGATGGACCTGGGGCTGGTCCTATACTGGACAAAGAGGAAAGCAGGAAAATAAAAGCAAAATAGAGGAAACCAGAATTGGAAACAAGAAAAGAAATAGCAAGTGCCCTTGTGGAAGCCGCGAGCTAAGGAGACAAAACGGAAAAGAAAGAAAAAAGACTTAGTTATTGAAGGAAACAAAAGTAAACAAAGAAAAAAAAAGGAAAAAAGATAAAGAAGACAACCTAGGGAGGATGAAAGACATCTTTGGGAGGATGCAAGAAAGGAGAAAGGCTTATGGCTTAAAGGACACAGCCACAACTTGGGCGGCTCAATAAGAAGATAATGAAAAGGAAGAAAAAAAAAAGCTAGTGGGATAAGGCATTGAGCAAAACAAAACAAAACAAAATCTAAAAGGACAGAACAAACATCATGGGGAGGGTGCAAGATTAGGACTTTCAGTCAACTTGGGTTCAGTGGCTTCAGAAGAAGAATCAGCTCGGTTGAGCTGATGTCGAGAAGAGAAGCAATTTCGGGCTTCATGGCTCGGCTTCGGCTAACAGAAGAAATAAATGGGAATGGCTAGATAGCTCGGGTGAGCCAAATTCAACATAAAAAGGAACAGCTTGCTCTTCAGTGGCCTTGACAAAGAGAAATTTGGATTCAACATGAGTGTTTCTGCAGTGCAAAACGACAAAACAAAGTTGCCAATTCTTTCACAAATAAAATTGGTGGATTTCTTTATTTTTATTTGGAATTCTAATTGGAAATTACTTCTTCCTTCTTTTGGATTTTTAGGAAACTTGTAAGCCTATAAATAAAGGCTATTTAGGTAGAAAAAGGGGTGTGTGCTCAATGTGGAGATTTAGAAATATTTTTTAGAGTACACCAGCAATATTTTTCTATAGAAATAATTCAAGGAGCATTGATTTTGAAAGAAGTTTTCATTAGAAATTAAAGGACTTGTCTTGTCTATGAGTATTTATCTCTTTCATTTACTTTCTTTTTGTTGAACAATGATGGGTTTAATTCTTTAATTGTATTTAGATATTATTCTTAGATTTATGATTTTGATTTAATTTAGTTCTTTGATTAATTAATTATTTTCTTTGGTATTTGATTCCTTGTTTTATTACGAAGTTGATTAATTGATTCTTTTTATTAACTTGCTTGAAAAGCGGGTTGAAAATGACTTTAATCTAATTAATTTCATATTTGTTATCTTTTAACTTGCTTAAAAAAGTGGTTAATTGTCAAGAACTTGGATAATCAAAGGTTGGTTGATGACTGCTAAAATATAGATTTATTAACTAATTTTATGTTTTAAACTACCTAGAATATAGGAGTTTATATGAGGATTACTTTTAATGCATCTTTTAAGTAAGACTGGTGAGATAGAATAAATGCATTAAGTTAGAGGGAATCATGGATTGCAAATGAAGTGGTTCTAACTTAATCCTTCACGAGACCAAGATAATAATTAATTGTGATATTGGCTAAGTGATTCATTGTCATGTTTTCAGAAGTAATTTTTTAAATTGCATATTTTTACATCCTTGAATTGTATATACTTTTTTTATTGTTTTTATTTTTATTCCTTTAACAATTTATTGGGTCAGTTACACATTGAATGAAAAGTTATTAGAGTGTACTTGTTCCTTTAAGGTTCGAGACTCGTTAATTCCCTATACTATGCTTGCGAGATGAGTATACTTTGCTCGTATATATAATTTAGGATTAATGTTTTAATTAAAACTTGACTAAGGGATAGATTTAAATTTAATAAATTTTATACACCCAAAATTTATGTATCACTAACTGCATGCAAAAATCAAAAAAATTATCCCAAATATCTAAAATGTTAAGAAGTTTTAAGAAGATGCACTTGAAAGCATTGAACACCTCCTCCATACTTATATTGGGCATTGTCCTCAATGGCCAAAATATAACAATAAAGACTAACCAAGGGACTAAGAAAAATAATGGGGAAGAACGCAAGAAAAGGAAATAATTTTCATAATCATGAATTCTCACAAAAATGTTGAGTTCCATTTGAAGAGCATGTTTCCTGGATAATGAAGAGTTACCTAAACAAAATAAACAAAACCCACATAAAAGTAGAAAAAGGAACTAAACATAAAAGTAAAACATAAGACAAAATAGAAATCCTGTGAAAAGTTATTAAATGCCAAGAGAAAATTAATGCAAAAATAAAAATGATCAAAGGAGGATCTCAATCATCAGCCTTCTCAGTAGCGTCATCATCCTCATAATCATCATAATCATCATCGTTGTCGTCAAGTTAGTATCTCCCGTGGTTTGGCTAGTAGAAGCACCCTTAGGTTATCTAAGGAACTACTATATCCATGCATTCAATCGCTGCCCATAAGAGTCCCACCTCCTGTTTAGATTAGCTACAGAGTCCCTAAGCTGATGAAGAATAGCCATCTGGGTCTCGGGTTGTGCACGCATCTCAGCCTTAAATCTAGCATTGGGTTGTGATCTCGAACTACTTGCACGTGTTCATGGTCGTGGTCGTGGTCGTGATTGTGGTGGCTACTTCTCCACCTCTGGCGGTAGCTCTATTATTCTAGGATTATTTACCTCATAAGGCCTCAACCATCTTCTAGCCTACGTACTATACTAACATTGATTAAAGTCTGCTCAGCCACCAAATCTCGCTTAGTGGTGGTCTCAGTAAGCTCCCCCTTAGTACTAACATTATACGCATCCAAAATCCTCATAATCACAAAGGGAAATAAAAAGGCTTTGGTGGACAGATTAGAATAGGTCACATCTCACATGGATTAGATGATAATTGGAGAAAGTGGAATAGGCTTAGTATGAAGCATCGTGTGCAAGATATAGAGGTTAAGCACTTGTGACACATTAAAACCACTAGCCTTAGGGAAAACATTGAAAGCAAATATATAAACGAAGCTCATAGTTGAGCTTTAAGGTCATTATTTGAGTAATTACCTACGTGACCCACAAGACCACTCCTATACATTCTCAAGGTAGCACAAGTGTTACTTGCTCTCCAATTAGGCTCTGTAATAATTTTCTAGTTATGGTGATCCACAGCTACCCAAGGGCCTTCTTTGCTTCATATTTTGGATGGCAGCTAATCTACCTCAATCTACTACAATGGGAGTACTGTTAACACTAGTGTCAATAATAATAAGGTTATGGTTTCTTTTGTTTACAATGTTGGCATAAAACTCCCAAATAAGTACAGGACAATAGGTTTTCTTCAAAGTAATCATTTGTTCCCATCTAGACTCCTAAACATGACCCCTAATTTGAGAGAATGGTCTAAAGAGGGTTTGAAAGTTTGTTCTACAATGATTTTGTCGGTAGGCCTCCTAAAATACCATTCTTAACACTTAATATCAGTAACGGTTGTAGGGTGTAAAGAAATTTGATCAATAGAAGTAGGAGTGGATGAAGATAATGCTCATGCTCTTTTAGAGGATAGCCCTTACCTTTTTGGCATTTTGATTGGTGAGGAGAAAGGAAAGACCTAAAAGAATAGATGAAAAAGGAAAGAAAGACTCCCTCACACGCAAACAAAACAACCACAACTCTTAACCAAGCTCAAAAACTACCTCAATGCCCAACTCCACAATTCATAATATCAAATCACATTCAACAAATCCCAATTTCCTCAAAAAGCCTGTAAAGATAGCACAATGCAATAATACAGTATCAAAATAATATCTATTAGACCAACAGACATAGTGATCATGACCAAAATAATGGCTAGCAAATCTTAATCCACGGAGACTGTGTCAATGTTATGAATAATACCAACAAGATCATACAAGTAAGGCGCATATCACTATATCATGAACTAATTCCAAAGGAAAATATCAATAACAATTCTTCAAAAATAGCCAAAACACAATCATAGCATAAATTATTGTAAAAGAATTCCATCTAACAATAAACATATGCTATTCTACTCACAATGAATTCACAACTTTTAAGTTATCTCAATCAAATCAACAATTTAATCAATTTTTGTCCAAAAATAAATCTAAAAATATCAAGAAATTCATGACAAAAATAGAACTGTAAAAATTTTTTAAAAAACCATTTTGTTCTCCAATGCGTGGACAAATACTTTGTGTAATATCTTTCAAGAAAAAATAATCTTTGTAAGGCTATTTGAAAGATGGGTCTTTGAAGAAAAGATGGGATTTTTGGAAACTTTCATCTATAGATTCAATAGAAAATCAAAGTCTTGAAGTAAAAATGATCCTTTTGAGGGCTAAAGTTGATCTGGTGATGGTTTAGGATGAATAATTTGCGATGGGTTAAGAAAAAGGCCGGAGACTTGATGGACTTTTGAAGAAAAATGGTTAAATTCGGCCTTTTTAAGAAGTTGTCCAACGTGACCTAGCTCCGGGTCATGGCACTTGGGCTGGCACCAGGTCATGTCTGTTTGCTGGGTTAGATCGTCTGAGTTGACCCATCATAGGGTTCAAATGGTTAGATCGGCATCTAGTCGACTCTGTCCAAAAAAATAATTTATTTTTATTATAACAATATATGAAAGGAAAAAACAAACAATTATGAAAAGAAATAAATGCATGTGTTTAGAAAAATATAATATGCAAAACAAGATTAGATAAACGAAATTGAAAATTGCCCAAATTGAAATAGTAAAAAAAGTAAACTTTGTCTCTTTCCATGTTCTTGGACTCGTAGATTATTTTTCGTGTTTCTAGGTAGGGATCCAGCTTGACAATCTCCAAGAAACTTTGCCTGTTACCCAATTTGATTTTCCAAGTTTTGCATCGATGCCTCCAAATTTCTAGTCATCGCATCAACTCCTTGGAACCGTGTCTCTGTTGTACTTACCATCATGTTAACTAATTCCTCCAATGATGGCTTTGGTGGGGGTTCATTGTAATGCAAAGAAGGTTGAGTCCTTTAGTTTCCACTAAAATGTGAAGGTTTTTACCTGGGTTAGTTTTGATTGGTCTAAGAGAAATTAGGATGGTTCCTCTAACTAAGATTATAGGTGGTGATGGGATTCTCTAGAAAACCATGATTACTTCTGCATGTTCCCCTATTTTGCCTTGAAATTCCAGAGCAGGGTCGGTGTTGGTTTTTCTTTTCTAGGTTGGCACCAAAGCTCCACTGGAAATCCGCCGTTTTAACTTCATTTTCATCAATTTCTATATAAAATCATTAAAAACAATTTTCACGGGCAAAATATCAAATCGGAAAGGAATTGGCTAGTTATTGAATCAAAAGTATCATAAAATAACCTCAAACACCTAAGGAAGTAAAGGTAAATTTAGGCCCCATCACAACACAATATAGATAGTATCTCCATTTCTTCAGAGCAAAAACCATTGCCGTTAAATCTAAATCACAAGTGGGATATTTTTCCTCATAAGGTTTCAGCTTCCTTGATATATAGGCTATTACCCTTTTCTCTTGCATCAACATTTTTACTAAACCTTCATTAGAAGTATCAGAATCATTGGTAAAGTTAGAGTACAAAGCAGTACTCAATTTTTTTCTTTAACTTCTAGGAGCTCTTTTCGCACTTTTCTGACCAAACTTAGGATACTTTCTTTTGAGTTAGCTGGGTTAAAGTGAAGTAATTTTGGAAAATCCCTCAATGAACCTTCTACAATATCCAGCTAACCTCAAAAGGCTTCACACCTCCATCAAGTTCTTTGGGTGTTTCCAATTTACTACTGCTTCAACCTTCACATGGTCTATTATAATTCCTTCTTTTGATATCACATACCCTAGAAATGTCATTTTGTTTGAAAAAAATTCACATTTGCAGAATATAGCATATAGCTTAGCCTCTCACAATTTTTCAAATACTTTCCAAAGATGCACTTCGTATTTGATAGGGGCTAAATTAGTCATATTTTTTCTAGTTATTTGAGGTTCTTTTGTAATACATTTTGTTCAATAACTAGTCATATTCATTCATATTTGAGATTTTACCATTGGAAAGGTATTTTAGGATAAAACGAAATAAAAACGTCGCAAAACAGAGGAGAGGTGGCACCAGCTAGGACCCTAGAACTGGCGTCGGCTATGCATTGATGAAACGAACTTCGAAGTGATGAAAAAATTGTTGAAACAGAGCAGAACAAAACTAAGGTGGCGCTGGTTGTGAAGCTGGAACTGGCGTCAGCTGCATTCTGGAACACAGTGTACAAAATTCGAAGAAAAATCGACGAACAAGTGGAGGAACAAAACACAACCGGCACCGGCTCCAAGAGTTAAGGCGGCGCCAGCTGTGCCCTGAAGCTAAGGCGGTGCTGTGATTTTTCTACTCGATTTTTGGTAATTTGAGGAGTTTTAGTATCTTCCAACTTCTACTCGGCTAAGAACTTTGTACCTATGAGTTTAGACACTTCCTAAACCTATAAATAGATGAAAAACACAAGAGAAAATAAGAGAATTCATTGATTATCACAAAAAATTACTCAATCAAAGGAGGAATTCTTCAAGTTCAAAGAGGGTTGTGCAAGAAGGTCTTCAAAAGAAGAAGAAGGAGGCTTGTCTATGAGTGCTTTCTTTTACTTTATTTTTTTCTTAAAAAATGATGTATTAATTGTTTTATTGTAATTTAACATTTTTTTAGATATTCATGATTTTTAGAGTTCTTTGATCTTTTGATTAATTGAGTGTTATTCTTGGTATTGATTACTTGTGCTTATTACGAGATTTATTGGTTGGGTCTTTCCATTAACTTTCTTAGACAAAGGGGTTGATGGTGGTTTCAATTCATTAGTTTCATATTTGTTAGCTTTTAACTTGCTTGGACAAAGGAGTTAAGAGTAGGGACAAAGTAACTCAAGGTTAATTGATGTCTGCCAGGATATGGATTCATTAGTTAATTTCATGCATAATTTACCAGGAATGGGAATTAAATCAAGGACTATAGTTAATGCATTTTTTGGGTAAGACTGGTTGAGACAGGATATGTGATACTAAGTTACCTAGAAGATAGGGATTCATGGATGGGACAAAGAAGTGAATCTATATTATCCTTCATGATGCCAAGAGAATAATTAGTTATGATAAAGGTTGGGTACTTTAAGATCATGGTTATCTAAACAATGATTTGAATTGTATAAATTTGCATCCTTGACATGTATATATTTTCTATTTTATTTTATTTTATTTTTATTTATTTTTCGCTTTATCGAGTCGGTTAAACAATGAAAGAAAGGTAATTAATGTCTACTTATTCCTTGAGGATCGGTACTCGTTGAACCTTATGCTCGGTTAATGACGAGTACATTTGCTCATATGTGTGATTTGAGTTGAACTTTTTAATTTAAACTTGATTGGAAATGTGCTTAGTTTTTGTATGATTTTTATACCCAAGTTTGAACACATCAAGTTTTTGGCACCGCTGCCGGGGAACAATAGCATGAAAGTTTAGATTTTGTTGATTTGACGATGTAAATATATAAATAAGTAAATATGTAATTATGTATAGACGTTCCTTGTATGAAGAAGTGCCTATGTTGTTGTTTGTATAATTGTATTGTAATTTCGCTATATGTTGTAAATATGTAAATAGGTATATACATGTTCATAATCACTAACTTGTCTTTGTATGTTTGTATATAGTGTATATTTAGTTATTTAATTTTACTAAATTTTTCTTATTTTAATTTTATTTTAAATATGAATTTTGGTTATCTAACTTTCTTCTTGTCTTTTATAGGTATAGGTCGTGGAAAGCAGTGAAGTCATTTTTGTTGTTTGAAACAATTTTTATTTTGGTCGTTTTATTTTGTTCTTTTTATCATGTCTTCGTGAATTAAATTGCATTATTTATCATTATTGCATGTTCATCATTTTTTTTTGCATTCAAAAAAAAAAAAAAAAAACATTAGTGTATTGATTGGCAAAATTACAAGCTCACATTGATGTTTTGGTGAGACGTTATTAAAGGCATTAGTGAATTCTTTTGTTGCCAATACAAATTCATCCGTTCAGTGGCATGAAGAAGCTTCCCAAAAATTGTGCGATCAAAGAAAACACTTAGTTAAGATTGTTGAGGAGAATCATAAGTTCACGTTGGCCCATACATTCGAACAAGAGAATCTTCGAGGAGAGGAGAGATGCTACGAGGGGCAATTATCCACTGTGGGAAGGGTGGTATTCAATTCTTCGCTATGTGCTAATAATCCAAATCTCTCTTTGTCACATGATTTCTTAGGTTCCTCTCTTTTCTTGGAGAATATGGGTTCAAAAAATGATGTGTTGACTTTAACATACTTCAAGGAGTTTGATCTTTCAACACTACGTCGTAAGAAGTCCTTGGAGGATGGTGGAAATTTCTACCTTTCACCCCATTCAATGAGAGGTAACTTAGTTTTTGTAGATGTGTCAAAAAGTAAAGATTTCTTGACCCCATCCTTAAGAACTCAATTGCTAAGTTTTAATGGAAATTTTAATTGTAAAAATTCTTTTGAAGGATTAATTAGTGATTTCAAAGTTGATGCATCCGTTAGATACCATGTGCACTCATATGTTGAAAAAAATATTTATGTGTCTAAAGGAATATTAGAAAATGAGTTTTATATGTTTTGCTAAGACAAATCGTTTTCATGAACCTTCCAATTTTCAAAAGCCTCCATTCTTTCTACATTCATTATGCCTATCTTCTATTCTGAGCTTTAATTTCGTTTCAAAAGGTTTGATGAGGAAGCATGATGGGTGTAGATATTTTTTGTTTTTGTTTTATTTTTATTATTTTAGTCTTTTTCTTTAGTTTGTTTTCTTTTATTTAGGTATGTTTTTATTTTATTATTATTTTTCTTTGTGCTTTTCTTTGTGTTTTGTTTCATAGGCATAAAGTCCTCTTACACAAGCCATTCTCTTTACCTCAAGCTTAGCTATCTATTGGAGCATTATTGTACTTGAGAAGTATTACTTAAACTTTCTACCCCTTTATTATTTTTGGTCCCTTTGGAGATACTTTCTGGTGTTTATCTTTTGCCAAGGAGGACATTGTCCAATTTAAGTGTGGGGGAGTGGTTGTGTGATATACTTTATCCAAGTTTTTGTCAATTATCTTGGTGTTTTCTTAGTGGTGACAGACTTTAGAAAATTTTGGTTTAAAAGTTCTGAAAATTTAAAGATTTAGAAGAGTGAAACTTTTGGAGCTAATTTGGAATGGAAGTTTGTTTTTCTTATCTATTCTCTTTTATATGTTTGGTCCCATGGTATTGTTGTTATTGTTATATTTATTTGGCCATTGAGGACAATGTCCAGTTTAAGTATGGGGAAGTGATTTGATTAACAAATCGTCTATACATATATTTTAACCTTCTTGGGAGAAATTTTGAGCCAAAATTTTTCAAAAATTTCTAATTTTCTTGAGATTTCAAGCTATATTTTTAATGCATGTCTTTATGATGGATTATAGAGCACGTGTTCTAGATCATTTATGGCTTATGCATGACTTTTGCACTTACTTGGATAAAGTAGTTCTTGATCTAATGCTTTTCATTGTTCTTAAACTTGTTTTTCTACTAAAATTCATGGAGCATTCTAGAACTTACTTGAATATCTTTCGAGGCAAAATAAGAAAGACAGTCATGATTTAACTTATGGATGACGGTAATAGGCCTTCTTTGGATAGTTTGAGCTTTTCAAGCCTACCTATTATTATATTATCCCTAATGCCTATTTTGAGCCTAAATTGTTGATTTCTTTCATTAAAACCAGTCACAATATTTTATCCATTGCTTGGTGCTGAGAGTTTGAATGATTTTCAAAATCTTTATACTCTTGATGGATAGAAGTGTATGTAAGAAAATGTTGAGGAAGAATGTTGGGATAAAGATCATGACTTGTTACTTTCAGTCATGGATCAATAACAAGTTGAGCTGGAAAGGAAAAGGGAAGAAAACAACCAGCAGCTAAAAAAGAGAGATTGAAAACAAGAAAAGAAAAGAAGAGCAGTAGTAAGAGTGAGAAAAAAAACAGAGTTGGAAAACGAAAAGAAAGAAAGAGAAGAGAAAAGACTTATTGAATGGAATGAAGAAAGAAAAGATCACAAAAGGAATGGTGATTGAGCTAAGGAAAAAAAAGTTAAAGTTCATATAATCTTTGACACCATTGCTGGAAATTTGAGTGATTTTGTGAAAGAAATAGAAAAGATTTGATGAAAAGAAGAGTTAAAAAGAGAAAAAAAATGCAGAATTTGCTTAAGTGGAGTTGTAATTGCTGAATAAGGTTATGGTTTGATTGATTTTTGGAATAGGAGAGCAAGAAGAGTTGGAAATTATTGATGCATTTTGTTTATCCTTTTCTTGCTAACTCTCAGTTTCTTTGACTTTTGATGCTCCTATATCTTTCGTTTAATAAGTTACATTACAAGCCTTTAGCCTTACATTACAAGCTTAAAAGTCCTACTTGATCTAAGTAGAATCATGATATGTCCCGGATTAGTGGAGAGAGTGTGTGAAAAGTAAGCATATGGAATGCATATTCTTTTTGAGCTAAATTCTTTCCAATGGTTTGAGAATAGTGTGTAGTATTGTGGTGGTTCTAGTCATTTACCACTAACACAAGTCTTGCATTGGTTGTGAAAGATGTAGTAGCATGTGTTTTATATTCTTGAATGAAGAAAGCATTGAAGATATTATTTTGAAATTGATTGAGTGATTGATTAAACCTTGTGTTTTCTCACTTGTTCTTGATACTTTGCTTGAGGACAAGCAAAGAGCTAAGTGTGGGGGAATATGATAGGGGCTAAATTAGTCATATTTTTCTTAGTTATTTGAGGTTCTTTTGTAATACATTTTGTTGAATAACTAGTTATATTCCTTCATATTTAAGATATTACCTTTGGAAAGGTATTTTGTTCTTTATTTCAGATTTTAGGGTAAAACGAAATAAAAACGTCGCAAAACAGAGGAGAGGCGGTGCCAGCTAGGACCTTAGAACCGGCACCGGACATGCATTGATGAAACGAACTTCGAAGCGATGAAAAAATTGTTAAAACAGAGCAGAAAAGAACTAAGGTAGCACCAGCTGCATTCTAGAACACAGTGTGCAAAATTTGAAGAAAAATCGGTGAACAAGTGGAGGAACAGAACACAACTGGCGCCAGCTCCAAGAGTCAAGGCGGCACCGGCTATGCCCTGAAGCTAAGGCGATGCTGTGATTTTTCTATGCAGTTTTTGGTAATCTGAGGAGTTTTAGTATCTTCCAACTTCTACTCGGTCAAGAACTTTGTACCTACGAGTTTAGGCACTTCCTAAGCCTCTAAATAGATAAAAACACAAGGAAAATGGGAGAATTCATTGATTATCACAAAAAATTACTCAATCAAAGGAGGAATTCTTCAAGTTCAAGGAGGGTTGTGCAAGAAGGTCTTCAAATGAAGAAGAATGAGGCTTGTTTATAAGTGATTTCTTTTACTTTGTTTTCTTTTTCTTGAACAATGATGTATTAATTGTTTTATTGTAATTTGACATTGTTTTAGATATTCATGATTTTTAGAGTTCTTTAATCTTTTGATTAATTGAGTGTTATTCTTGGTATTGATTACTTGTGCTTATTACGAGATTTATTGGTTGGGTCTTTCCATTAACTTTCTTAGACAAAGGGGTTGATGGTGGTTTCAATTCATTAGTTTCATATTTGTTAGCTTTTAACTTGCTTGGACAAAGGAGTTAAGAGTAGGGACAAAGTAACTCAAGGTTAATTGATGTCTGCCAGGATATGGATTCATTAGTTAATTTCATGCATAATTTACCAGGAATGAGAATTAAATCAAGGACTATGATTAATGCATCTTTTGGGTAAGACTGGTTGAGACAGGATATGCGATACTAAGTTATCTAGAAGATAGGGATTCATGGATGGGACAAAGAAGTGAATCTATATTATCCTTCATGATGCCAAGAGAATAATTAGTTATGATAAAGGTTGGGTACTTTAAGATCATGTTTGTCTAAACAATGGTTTGAATTGCATAAATCTACATCCTTGACATATATATATTTTCTATTTTATTTTATTTTTATTTTTATTTATTTTTCGCTTTATCGAGTCGGTTAAACAATGAAGGAAGGGTAATTAATGTCTACTTGTTCCTTGAGGATCAACACTCGTTGAACCCTATGCTCGGTTAATGATGAGTACGTTTGTTCATACGTGTGATTTAGGTTGAACTTTTTAATTTAAACTTGATTGGGAATGTGCTTAGTTTTTATATGATTTTTATACCCAAGTTTGAACACATCAGTATTCCTGAGAATTTGGAGAATATACTAGGATATCGTCAATAAAGACAATAACAAAGTTATCTAAATATAGTTGGAATACTCAATGCATCAAATCTATGAATGTCATAGGGTCATTTGTAATACCAAAAGGCATCACTACAAACTCAAAATACCCATATCATGTATTAAATACGATTTTTGGAATATTTTCCTCTCAGATCCTGACTTGATAATACCCCTATCGTAAGTTCAATTTAGAAAAATATCCTTCTTCTTGTAATTCATCATACAATTCATCAACCATGGTTGTAGGTATTTGTTTTTCACTGTCACCATTTTTAAACCGTGATAATCTATATGCATTCTTAGTGTTTAGTCCTTCTTCTTAGCAAACAACATGGGTGCCCCCTAAAGAGTTGTACTAGGCCGAATAGATCCTTATTCTAACAATTCTTACAATTTCTTCTTGAGTTCCTTCAATTGCATCGGTGCAATTCTATAAGGTGTTCTAGAGGTTAGTTCAGTCGTTGGCATCAAGTCAATGGTAACTTCTACTTTTCTCTCCGAAGGTAAATCCTTCAATTCTATAGGAAAAACATCCAAATACTCACAATTCACCGAAATATCTTTAGGTTTTTTTTGTTTCACATGGCTTTTTCATAAGATAAACCACATGGCCAACACATTCTTTTTTAATCAATTTCTGTGCCTTTATCTCTGTTATCAGAAAATTACTTTTCTTTACGGTATGTATACGAATTCTAACATAACCTCCCTAGGTTTACAAAATTATACTACCTTATTTCTACAATAAACTTAGGTATGGTGTTGAGATAACTAGTCCATCCCTATGATGGCATCGTAATCCTCTATGGGCAGACATACCTAATCTCCTTTTAATGCCATACCACCCACCAAAATTTCACACTAAATATATTCTATCGCGGCTCTTCTGTTTTCACAATTGGGTACTAACAACCATTTCATAAGATATTTATCACTTTTAACCCCCACAATTTCAAGTAAAAGTTCTGCAATAAAAAAAAGCATAGAACTGAGATCTATCAAAATTTAGGGACTACTCGTGCATTTATTTGGGGTTTATTGGGTCCTTATCTGGATGCAAAAGTTTGACCTTAATTTCCCTTTGTCAGTCCTGGACTCTAACTTGTATAACCTCCTCTCAGGTTGATCCATCCAGTTGATCATTTAGGGTGCAGGCAATTACTAATTTTATGGCTTTCCTTGCTGTAGTTATAACACCGCATCAACTATTTTCCTCCATTCATACCTTTATTCTTCAAAAATTTCCCTTCTTCTACTAATTAGATTCTCCTAGCCTTTTATGATTAGTAGTTGGTAATCTAATCTTATTTCTATGCTTGGCTTATTTTACTTCCTTCCTCTCAATTATAGAGGCAATCTCCACTATAGCACTGCAGTTGAGCAAACCATACTCAACAATACTCTTTTTAGCTGAGGACATAGCCCCTTCATGAAATGCCTTGTTCTATCAAACTCAACATGTACTAATAGAGGGTAGTACTTAGAAAGCTGAGTAAATTTCGCTATGTATTGTCTAATAGTTTTGCCTTCCTGCTTGAATATTTGGAGCTCATCCTCTTTTCACTCTACTACCCAACAGGGAATAAACTCCCTTTTGAAACTTGCCTTAAAATCTGTCCAAACCCGCTCCTTTGACCTTTTTCACGAGTCTACTAGTCTCTGGCATATCTTTGAAGTCGAAAAATAGCAAACTGTATATTTCTCTGTTCCGAGTTGTTTAGGGAGGCAAAAATATTCTTCATTTGTTTGATCCATGATTTTACCTTTTGTTCCTAATCGGGTTTTTCATGGAATTGGAGAGGATGGAATTTCAAGAAACGTTCCAATATCTAATTGGCTTCAATTTTCCCTCTCTATTTTTCCAAATTTCCAGTTTTCGTTACCCATTGTAACACTTCCATCATCTTCTGTAAGGTTTATATTATTGCATCATCTAAGGGTGCAAATTGTGTTCTTTCAGCTGAGTAACTTTTATCCTATGATTCAAGATGACATCGTGTAATGCGTGTGGGTGGCATCTACATTTTTGGTATTATTTTCAATGCAGAGTCTATTGTATCCCCCAATCAAAGTACTATTGACTGTATAAAACTATATAGTGATGAAGGCAACATAATCAGTAGAAAACATAGCATATATTTATATTTTACCAAAATATAGTGTTCAAGTACAAACTTGTGCACAAAAGCACAGCTAAGCCTGCCGATATATACCAACTATACATATATCATACTATATACATATCCTCTTACTCATCATTACTACTGTCAGACACTAGATGTCCCAAATCTAATGACACAAAATAGTATTCGGGAGTGTTAGACCTATGACCATCCAACTCTTCCTGCTCAGTATCATCATCAACAGTAATATCCTTAGGGTCTGAATCATCACCCAAATCCTCTACAATCTCCACCTACACCTCAATCTTAATATCCTTGTTAAAAGATGAATCTGAAGATATCAAGTCAGGCTCTTGATAGGCCTTAGCCTCAACGACTGCTACCATCGACTCCAAGAAAGTGGCCATCTCCTCCAACTTGCTAAGCTTATTAGTATCGCTATCGGCATCTCAAAGTTACTAACATCTTTAGGACTTTCTTGGTATGGCAGGTCTCATGGTAGGGGGAAAAAAAACTAGACCAAGTAATATTGGGTTGAGGTCATCACTTAGGGTCCTATCTTCCAAAATGTACATGAAAGCAACGAGGTCCAAGCCCAATCTAAGTCTTCTTAGGTTTCTTAGGTTGGGAGCTCTTACATTTCTTCCATTTATTTTTGTCCTTGTCTTGGTCTTCTATAGGTGTTTTACCTTTGTTACTCCTGCTAGCTATATCTACAAAACAGGGGAATTATATTAGTCTCTATCAATATTGATATAATGCTCTAATACCACTTTGATATGATCTTGGGAAGTACCAAACGAAATTAATACTTTTGTGATAATGTGAATCTAGCCTACTTCAAAGATACCTTAACATCCTAATCTAGCTAGAGATTAGAACACCGAAGATAAGAATTTGAAGGCACCTAACTCAATCCTATCAAACACACTAGGTAACTTAGCACATAAGAATAGAGATGAAGTTGAGATTATCCCTTAAGATTTAGAGACAAGATCAAATATGGGACTAATTTCTTTAATTTAGTCTTGATTTTTAATGGACATCACCCAAGAGGATCACACTCTCCAAAACTCTCAAAGAGTTCTTGAACTCATAATTTCATATGCCTCCCAAAAGGTTCTTGGCTTATAATGTTATAATAGCGCACACATACACACACACACACACACACACACACACACACACACACACATATGAAAGCTGCTTTCTGCAGCTCAACCAATCTAATGTTCAGAACCTTCCTTCACCAAAAAAGCACGATAGTTCAGATCTAATTTTTTTCCTCATGAAGTGAAGTAGAAGAAGCCCACTTCACACATTTTCAAAAAAGAATGAGTCAATCAGTATATTGATTCCCTGACTAAGCTTCAAGTTCAGTAAGAACTCAATGTCACATCTCTAAGTCTAATAGGAGTAACCTCTTCTCATTGAACTGAACATTCCAAGTGCATCTAACAGGAATCGAACCCACGAATTTACCCGGTTAGGCGTTTTAACCATTAAGCCCCATATGTGTATAATATATATATATATATATATATATATATATATATAGATGTCTTGCCCAAACTACTTAGTAAATATTACAAAATGACCCCAAAATAGCTAAAAAACGTCAGGGGTTTGGATCCAGAACAAGGCTGGCACCATGTAGGCCTCCTAGGGATGACGTTGGGTACATTCTGGAGGAACAGTACCCGTTCTGAAAAAGTCAAAATTAAAATGAGGCATTTTCTTGTACACAACTGGCGTCAAGTCGAGCTATTAGGGCCAACGCCGAGTCCATTTTGCTAGAACAGTGCGTGCGTAAAGAAATTAAGGAATTTTGTAGATCACAGCCGGCGCCTAGTCAATCAATCTGGGCTGGTGCCAGGTCAATTCTGGGCACTCCAATTCCTGCTCATTTGACCTCCATCCTATTTCCATGTGTTCCCCTAATCTTCCAAATAAAATGTTGGTCATTTTGAACTTTTCTTATTAGTTCTTTGGTCTTCAATCCTTGTTTCAATGCCAGCTTGATTCTCCACTTGGATTGTTGTTCCTTTTGTGTTCTATTCATAGCTCCCTTCACTGCCCATCTCTTGACAATTTTTTTGGCTCTTGGCTTGTATGCTTGGATGGCTTGAAAATCCTCTCGAAACATCTTCTATGTTGAATGTTTCCATGGAGATTTGAAGTAAGTCTTGACTTTCTATCCCCCTTCTTTAGATGATTAGTCCTCGAATCGATGCGCGGATAGATTCCTATCATTTCTCCCTTCTTTGAGATGATTCATCCTCAAACCAATGCGCCCTGTTGCTTGTACGGATTTCCTTGCATAAGAATTCAAACAAGAGAGTTTTTGTGAAAGTAAAATGTCATGGTTCTGTACATCATTATTCTCTATACTTCCTCTTTTCATTACCTACATTTTCCCTCTCAATTTACCTCCACTCTTTTTTTTTTTTATCTTCCTATTTGCCTCTCTTTTCTTTTTCTCTCCAACTTGAGATGATCGCTATCCTTTCGTCACTCTCTATTTTCATTTCCTCACTTCTTATCTCTCTTTCTTCTCTCACATTAACCTCTTGTTCCCCCTTCTTTTGTTCTTCCCTATTCTCTCATTTTTTTTTCTCCTCATTTCTTTTCTCACCCTTATTTTTTTCCTCTCCTTTCCCTCTCTTCTTTCCTTTTCCTTTTCCCTCAAAATATTTTGATCTCTCAAAACCTTACTAGGAGATAAGGGAAGTAGAGTGACTTTTTTTCCATCGTTCAGCAAAAAATAAGTATTCATCTTCTCTTCATGGACCACATATCTATCAAACATCAAAGGTCTTCCCAACAAAATATGACCTACATGCATGGAAAATACATCACAAACCACTTCATCCTTATACTTCCCCATATCAATGGCAATCTTGGCTTGTTTGTTCGTCTTCACCTCTCCACAATTGTTCAACTATTGTAACTTGTAAGGTCTAGGGTGTTTCGAGCTTTTTATTCCTAACTCCTCCACTAATGCAGCACTAATTACATTTTTACAACTCCCTCCATCAATAAGGATACTACATGGTTTTTGCTTGACTAGACACTTTGAAAAAAATATATTCTCTCTTTGCGAATTTTCTTCTTCTTCTACACCCTCACAAGCATTTTCAACTTTCATTGCTACTCCAATTAATGCACATGGTTTCTCAAGTATATCCCCATCTTTTCCATCCACTCTATCTCCTCTACTAGATTTGATGTCATTTTGTAAAGTTGAACTAGATGCTTCTTTCTTACTAGTTTCAATCATTTTCATTTGCTTTTGCACCACCTCCAACCAACTCCTTTTTTTCTCCTCCTGTGGATGTGAGTTTTCTCCTACTTTATAAGTACTTGAAGCACTTTGGAAACTTTCATCCATAGTACGCATTTGCTCGCCCTCTACCTCATTCCTTGAAGGTATTTGTTTTTCATCAAATTCTACTCCATTTTGCTCAACTCGCTCATTGTCCTTTAACACTCCTAATGGGTTTGACTTATCCTCTAGAAAGAATAGAATGTTGTAATATTCCTTAGTCACCCCATTTGTTGAACTCAACGGATCTATGTCTTCTTCTTCATCATCATCATCACTAAGCTCTTTATCAAGCTCGTCAACATTTCTCTTAACTTCTTCGTGCACTACTTCAGCATTTTGATTGAGTATTCCTTGGTGCTTGGCCTTATTTTCTAGCTTCTCCTCCTTCTCAAAGTTATTCAATTAACTTTGCTCAACCCTCTCAACCTTTTCCTCATTTCTTGCCGTTCTTAGCCCTTCAACATCTACAACATTTTTCTTGGCCACTTTGGTCTCAAGTCTACCTTTTCGCATCGCAAATTTAAGAATCTCACTTTGCTCCTTAGAGAACTTCCAGTGGCAATCAAAGGATTTGTGCCCATAGCCAATACAATACTCACATGGAATTGTACTACCTTTTTGCAAATAAAAACTTCTTCTTTAATCATTCAATCTTGGACAATCACATATACTATAACCATGTTCCTAAGAAATAGAGCAAACATAATCATGTTTTCTCCTCATCCATCCCTTTGAAAAATTTTGCATTTTACTTCCCTCACCATGCTTAGAACTTCTTGGATAATTGTGGGACATATGAGCAAAACTTCCACATATTTGGCACTCATTGGTTCCAAACTATTTCCTTATCAAATCTTTATCTCTTCCTAAGAAACCACCGTTTAATACCCACTTCGTCTTCTTTATGCATTCATTTGCTCCCACCATTCAACATAATTTTTTTAGAAATCTATTAAGGTACAGTTCACTTTATATCTTTTGTAATACCCCGCCCAAAACCACCTTTGACTATGGGGAAAAGTCATGCATTGCATAGCATTTTGCATTTTATGTGGTAGCTTAGAATTATTTTATTTGCATGGATGCATGTGAATTTTTCCGTTGCTCTTGCATTTGAATTAATTGATTGAAATAGTTGTGTTGTTAAAGATTTGGATAAGGGAGGTTTGGTCTAAGATTTGGAAGGATGAGTATTGGGGGGTGGTGAGAACTGATTGTAGAAAAAATTAGTATTGGAGTTGTTTTGGAATAGCGGGGAGGTTAGTGATTTCCTTTGGTGACCCGAGTTCGAATCCTACCTTTTGTGAAGTTAGTTTCTCTTCTTGAAAATTCCTTTTCTTAGAGTTTCCATGTCTTGGCCGAAAAAGATCTAGCAAACCTAGAGAAATTTTAGTGTCATTATTCCAAGGAAATAAGTCTCTAAATTTATTTCCTAAATTTAAGGACCTTGATGTGAATAAAGTTCACTTTTAATTTTCAGCTTTTATTCCTTAGGATATTCGAAAAACCCCTAGCTAATAATTAAAATTTCAGCTTCAATTTAGCTAGATAGATCTTGCCATGGATAGTTAGAATTAATGAATCATTTTTCTAGTAGGAAACCTTGTTGATTTTAACCCTAGAACCTAAGCTAAAAATCTGGAAAAAAATTTCCAGCAAGTGCCGCCACTTCGTAGAGGAATTTTAGCTCAACAAAAACTCTTCCAAAGATAGGAAATCTTATCCTAAATCCTTTAGCAAATCAGATTTTTATTGCAATCCTAATTCGACTAGGATTTTCTTCCTAAACCTAGTAGAATTTCAGCAGCTTTATGTTAACATAAGCTGTCCGAAATTCCAGCACCTTTAAGTACAATCCAACCCTTCAAACCCTAGCTCAAATCCCCTAAAACATATTCCATCAATTCAGATTATCTTTGCTGTGCAAAACCAGATTTTACTCACACAAATTCCAGAATTTCGGCCAACAAGGAAACCAGAATTTTCGACAGCTTTGTACAGAAAATTTCGGCCAGCCTTGTACTCCTATTCCAACCGAAATTCTGCGCACAAACACACCGAAAAAGCCCAGCTAATCAAGCTATTTTTCAGAGCCTAAAACCCTCATTTTTTCTCTGGAAATTTTGGCAGAACCACAGCTAAAACAGTCCAGAAATTCTTCCTCTCCTATTTAGCAATTTCGCACAGCAAAACTACAGCACGCGCACAGAAATTTCAGCCCTAAAAACCTTCGCAAACTCTTCTTTGTTTGGCCCAAAATTCTGAACACAATCAGCCCTTCTCTTGAGAAATAGTTCGGCCAGCACAAGGGAGAAAAATTGCAGAATATTTTCCCCCTTAAACCCTCTCAAAGTCGATAGCAAGAAGGCACTCATGAGCTGCAATTTTCGGCCTTATTGTCCAAGAAACCTAAAGCCATTAGGAGTCTTTCTAAACATCACCATTTAACCCTAAACCAATCTTCTCTAACTTTAAATCATAGCAGCCATCTATCCACTCCATTCTACATAAAAATTCCAGCAAGAACTCCACAACAAATTTTCGAAAACCTCAAGAACAACACCTAGCAAAACCGAACACCCTCCAAGGTAAGCAAAAACCATCTCAACTTCTTTATTCCTTTCTTCCCTCAATTCTCTTCCTTTTCTTCTTTGGAATCATGCTATCTCAAGGCTGATTTAATCTCTTTATGCATTCTCGGTCATAAAAAAGGAAAAAGGAGACAACTTTTCTCTTCTAATCTCACGAACTCGGGACAATCACCATAGGAACATCGGGATCTTGCTACCCGGTTGTTGTAAGGTACGAAAATACTTACCATTAATGCTGGAATTAAGGTTTAAGGTAGTAGATGATGTCTATTACCTTGTTGAATATATGGTCATAGTATATGATCTAAGGGGATTGTGAATTGTTATGAAAATAAATGAGTTTGGCACATGTTCGAATTAGTTGAAGCCCTGATCATGATATTATATGGTTTAGATCAAGAGGATAATTGAGGAAAATAAGCTGTGAATTTATCTCGTTTATCTGAGGCATATCAAGTAAGTCCTTGCATAAACTCTTTTGTTAAATGTTGTGATGGCAAGTCTATGTTGTAAAGCTTTGTGAAGCTATTATTAAACTATGTTCGCTTGGGTTGTAGACGTGGATATTTATTCTCTAAAATGGTTTTGTCAAACTAACGATTTTATCAAGAAAACTAATCTTCTCCTTAAACTTCTAGAAATCTCTTTTAAAGAAAACCACGTTTTACAAAGCCAAGGTTTGGAAATATTGTGAATCAGGAATTGACGGATATGTTCGTTGAGTACTCAATAAGGGTAGGCTAACAATATTAGTCTTGGAGGGCTAGAGTAAGTCTTCTGGCAGGAGGCCATCTCCAAAAGATAAACTCTGCTTGAAAAGGCGACAGTATTGGTTAGTCAGGCCGGTCCGAGCGAGCATGTGTACCTGGTAAGGTATTATTTATTTTCCCGGCATGGACACCTGGATGGTTTTGTTGGGTGTAGAGAAGGAGGAGTATCTCACCCGGTGAGCTGTACAGTCACCTTGATCAGAACGCCCAACGTGTGGTAATCTGGTTCGGACAAGGTGTACAAAATGTGGTGCCTTGGCCATTTTGTTCTCATGGAGCCTAACGTGTGGTGACATGACTGTTTATTCGAGTGGATGATTGTTTTGTGTAATATATGGTTATGGAAAAACCCTCTCTTTGCGAAAGAGAAATTATTTATGACTTGCCAGATATTTCTACAAATGTTTTCTGCTTTGCATACACGTACAGTTTTAAACACCATGTGCACATACAAGACTTATTGAGATTTATTCTCACACTGTTTTACATCATGTTTTTAGGAGATAGACTGTGCTGAGTCAGCGGGGCATTGATAGTTGAAGCTTTTTTAATTATTGTCATCTTTGCTTAGGAGACATTTGTTGTTTAAGCTGTTGAACGATTAATTGTTTTTATTTCGTTTTGCTCCAAGTTGAGCCTGATGTAATAAGAGTATTTCTTTATTTATCTAAGTTGAATCTCTTGGAGGTTGCCTTTGTTTTTTATACCTCATTTTAAAGACACCTTGTCCTACGGGACGGGGCGACATCCCCGCCCTTTTAGGGTACGTAGTCGTGGGGAGTTCAAGTGGTATCAGAGAACAAGGTTTAGGCAATTACTTGACTTATGGGGTTCTATTTTCTTAAGTATTTTGATCTGGTGCTAATTTTTATCTTTTGTTTATAGGATGGTCAAAAGAGTTGTATCGGCTGTCAGAGACTGGCCCATTGGCTGCTGGAATCCACCTGTCCCACTACCCGTAGTTGATCCACCCACGACCAATTCAGAGAGAGAGCGTGAGCCGTTAGTGCTAGACGACCCGGTGGTTGAGGCGGAGATAGAGGTCGAGGAGAGCTTAGGGGAAGATGAGGGAGATGAGGAGATGACGGAGTTGAGTGAGGGAGACGATGAGAACGAGGGAAAGATGGCTGGGGTAGAAGAAGAGGATGAGGAGGTAATGGAGGTTCCCCGGACCCCGCAGATAGGGGATGTTGATAGGACCCCTGCTTACCATAACCCTAAAGGGGCCAGTGGTGAGGGATATACGCTGAGAGATGGGGTTTGCCCTGGGAGAGAGAGACCTTAGGCAGTCAGTTCTAGGAGGGGTAGATAAGGGGAAGAGGAAGCTGGAAGAGAGTCCTAGGAGGTGTGGACTCCGATATGGACTGGGCATAGATGCCATGCTAAGAAGAGAAGGGTTGTTTGACCCGGTTGATTCAGGGAGTGAGAGGCCTGCGCCTAAGGGTATGGTTAGATTAGCATTGGATGAGCTCTATGAGACGGCCATGAGAGCCAAGAGAGGCCGAGAGGGTGAGTCAGTGCAGCCAAGTGGGAGTGTTGGTTTCGCAAGGGACTACATAGGGAGACCCGATAGCTCCGTGGGGTAGCTTGTGGAACCAGCCTCTGATGACTCCGATGCTTCTGTTGAAACTAGGGAGAGTCGAACATAGAAGACCAGCAGCTTTTACTTTTCTTTCCTTGGGATTTGCATACCTTTGTTTGTTTATTTCTTTTAAGGGAGCATGTTGCTCATAGGGCTTATTTATCATTTTAAATAAAAAGGGTGTCATATGGAATAACCCCTTCTTTTGTGCAAAGAATGGTTTATATGAAAAGTATGAGTTTCGTTTATTGCTTGATTTACCCTTACACGATATCATCACATTCTCTTTTAGATAAGTACATTGCTATCAACTGATCATGCATCTAAGCATATTCTTTTCCCCTTGGTAACTAACTGACCCTGAGTGAATGTGATTAAGATGGCACCAAGACGCAGAACAGTTGTGCATAGCAGAACGGTGTAGGAGAGTGCATCCTCCACCCCAGAATTTGAGTAGATGCATCGTTCCACCCCCGACGTAGAAGAGCACCTGCCACGTGAGCAGGAATTGGCTTCGGAGAGGTCACGAGATGTGACCATGGGTCAAACTTTCGACAAGATGGCATCGATCCTACAGAATCTAACGAAAAGAGTGGATAAGGTGGCCAAGAAACCACCGCGGGGAGAGGATGTAGCCCTGGAGCGTTTCTTAAAGTTCCCGCCTCCCACATTCCAGGGGGAGGTGGAACAGGACGAGAAAGCCGAGCAGTGGATTGAGCAAATAGAGGACACCTTCGTTACTTTGCAGTACTCGGAAAAGAGGATGGTGAAGTTTGCTGCTTTTCGGCTGATGGGACCGTCTCAAGCATGGTAGCAGCGGGTACGGAGTGATTGGGATAGAGAGGAGCAGGAATGGACGTGGGACAACTTTACGGAAGCCTTTCGGGCCGAGTACATTCCTCGATGGGTGGCTGAGAAGAGGGAGGACGAATTCCAGACCCTTAGGCAGGGAGGCATGACCGTGGCCCAATATGCAGCCCGATTCATGCAGTTTTCCAAGTACTGCAAGTGCTTGGTAGATACGGAGCAAAAGCGCACCCGGTAATTCTTGAAAGGGCTTAGGCCAGAGTTGAGAAAGGCATTAGCTCCGTCACCGCCTACATCATACACCGCCGCCGTGGACGCAGCTTCCCGGACGGAAAATGAAGATCGGCATCGACCGGTGAGTAGACCCTTCCAACCGAATCGTCCACCTATAAGGCCTTCAAGTAACAAGCGACCCGCGGCCTCTATGCCTTGGGAAAATCGGGGAAGCAGCCTCAAGTGCCAGTAACAGGACCGATGCAAGGCAGCCTGAATTGCCGGTTGTGTGGGAAGCGAGGCCACACCGAAAGAAATTACTGGGGTAATGGGGGTGTGAGGAGGTGCTTCAATTGCGGAGACCCGGGACACCTGAGAAGCGTCAGCCCCAAACCCTTAAGGATTGAGCAGACCGCGCCGGCCCAACCAATGGGAGGAAATAGAGGCGCCGCTGCTGGACCAGCCGGAGTGGGAGGCCAGAAGCCTCAGGTGAAGGCCAAAGTTTTTGCAATGAACCGAGAGGAAGTCGGAGCGGACGCCGCCGTGATTGAAGGTAACCTTTCTATCCAAGGTTGTCTTGTTAATGTTCTGATAGATCCAGGATCCATACACTCTTATGTAAGTAAAGTGTGTGTATCACATTTGGGTTGGGAAGGAAAGGAGCTACCTTATACCCTAGTAGTTAGTTCCCCATTGGGAAAGGTGGTGGAAGCAGGCAAGAAAATGGGAAGTTGTGGAGTTGAGGTAGGGAAGGAGATTCTGGAGGTCGACCTTATAATCCTGCCCATGGATGATTATGATTTGATCTTGGGCATGGATTGGTTGTCGAAACACGGAGCTCGTGTGGACTGCAAGATCAAGACGATGCAGTTTGTGAGACCTAGACGGGATGTAATTGAATTCAACGGCAAGCGAACGAAGGAACTGAAATTTCTTATTGCTGGTGCTAAAGCCCGGAAGTTACTCAAGAAAGGATGTACGGGATATTTGGCGTACCTCCTGAACAAACCTAAGGACCAGTGTACCTTGGAAAGTACGGAGGTAGTAAAAGATTTTTCAGATGTTTTCCCTGCTGAGCTCACTTCCCTACCCCTGAGCGGGAAGTTGAGTTCACCGTGGATCTGATTCCCGGAGCGGAACTGGTGTCAAGAACCCCCTACCGGATGGCACCGATGGAGCTGAAGGAGTTAAAGGAGCAATTGGAGGAATTGGTAAGGCAAGGCTATATCCGGCTGAGTACATCGCCGTGGGGAGCCCCGGTGTTGTTTGTCAAGAAGAAAGACGGAACCTTGAGACTATGCATTGACTATTGGAGATTGAACAACCTAACGATAAAAAATAAGTACCCTCTACCCTTGATCGATGAGTTGTTTGATCAACTGCAAGGCGCCGCTTGCTTTTCGAAGTTGGACCTACGGTAAGGATACTACCAGGTGAGGATCAAAGAAGAAGACATTCCTAAGACTGCATTCAACACGCGGTGTGGCCAGTACGAATTTGTAGTAATGCCGTTCGGTGTAACCAACGCACCGGTAGTATCCATGGATTTGATGCATCGCATTTTCCAACCATACCTAGACAAGTTCGTGGTTATATTCATCGATGACATTTTAATCTACTCCAAAAATTCGGAGGACCACGCGGAGCACTTAAGAATGGTCCTAGAGAAGCTGAGGGAATTCAAGTTTTACGCCAAATTCAATAAGTGTGAATTTTGGCTGAGCTCGGTGTCTTTCCTTGGTCACGTGATATCCAAAGAGGGGATCAAAGTGGACCCTACTAAGGTGGAAGCCGTAGCTAACTGGAAACAACCGGAGAACATTACCGAGATACGAAGTTTCCTTGGGTTGGCCGGGTACTATCGGCGTTTCATTAAAAATTTCTCTACTCTGGCTTCACTAATGACGCGACTGTTGAAGAAGGATGTCGCTTTTGCTTGGAGTGAGAAGTGCGAAAAGAGCTTCCAAGAACTTAAGAGGAGGTTGATTACAGCACCCGTGTTGAGTCTGCCTGAGGCTGATAAGCCCTATGCACTCTATACAGATGCATCCAAGGAAGGACTAGGAGCCGTGCTGATGCAGGAAGGGAAAGTCATAGCTTATGCATCTAGGAAGCTAAAGCCGCACGAAGCTAATTATCCCACGCATGACCTGGAGCTAGCAGCTATAGTGTTCGCCTTGAAGAAATGGCAACATTACTTGTACGGTGCGCAATACGAAGTTTCGCTGACCATAAGAGTTTGAAGTACATATTCGCGCAAAAGGACTTGAATCTCCGGCAGCGTAGGTGGATGGAGTTCTTGGAAGAGTATAAGTGCCCTATTAACTATGATCCGGGTAAAGTGAATGTAGTAGCAGACGCTCTAAGTAGGAAGGTGAAAATGGCACACTTGAGAATACAGGAGGTGTCGGCAGTCCAGGATATCCTGGAGCAAGAGGCAGAAGTTCAAGGGAGGAAGTTCTGCGTGAGCAAGCTGACCATAAAGCCTGATCTGGATCAGGAGATTATATCAGGCCAGCAGGATAGTGCGAAATTTCAAATTTTTAAGGAGAAAGAGATCGCAAGAGGAGGAAGTGACTTCCGAACCGATGAGAATGGGGTATTATACTTTCGGGACCGGATTTATGTACCAAACATCCAAGACTTAAGGAAGAGGATACTGGACGAAGTGCACAAGAGCAAATATACCATACACCCTGGGGAGGTAAAGATGTACCAAGACTTGAAGAGGAAATATTGGTGGGCTGGAATGAAGAGGGATGTAGTTCAGCATGTGTCAACCTGCCTGACGTGCTAGAAGGTTAAAATGGAACATAAGAAGTCTGCAGGGTTAGTGCAACTGTTACCGATTCTTGAATGGAAATGGGAAGAGGTGACCATGGACTTTGTGACTTGGCCTTCCGATGACCAAGTCACATAAATATGCGATCTGGGTGGTAGTGGACCGATTGACCAAGACAGCGCACTTCATACCGGTAAACGTAAGGGACTCGATGGAAAAGTTAGCTCAGACATATACCTGAGAAATTGTAAGATTGCATGGTGTACCGTCGAGCATTGTGTCGGATAGGGACCCTAGATTCACTTCAAGGTTCTGGGGTAAGTTCCAGGAGTCCTTGGGCACGACCTTGAAATTCAGCACCTTTGCTCATCCGTAGACAGACGGTCAATCTGAAAGAGTCATTCAGATACTGGAAGACATGCTCCGAGCATGTATCTTGGACTTTGGAGATAAGTGGATTGAGTCTTTACCGCATGCAGAGTTAGCATACAACAACAGCTATCAGGTGTCGATCAGAATGAAGCCGTACGAAGCATTGTATGGGCGAAAATACCTAGTACCGATATACTGGGGATGGACAGAAGAGGGGAACGTTAAGAAGACTGGTGAAATATACATTCAGGAGATGACGGACAAAGTCAAGATAATCCGAGAAAGACTAAGAGCAGCGCAAAGTAGACAAAAAAGCTATGCAGACTCTAGGAGAAGAGAACTGGAGTTCCAGGTAGGTGACCGTGCATTCTTGAAGTTGACTTATAGTAGAGGAATCCTGAAACATCCGAGAGGAGGGAAGTTGAGTCCTAGGTATTTGGGACTGTTCCCGATATTGGAGAAAATTGGACCGATTGCCTACCAATTGGATCTACCTGATGGTCTAACCGGGATGCATGATGTATTCCATGTCTCTCAGTTAAAGAGGTACAACCCCGATCCGAGTCATGTACTCAATGAGGAACCGTTGGAGTTGCAACCAAATCTGAGTTATGTGGAGAGACCCGTCAAGATCTTGGAGCGGAGTATTAAGACGCTTCGAAACAAGCAGATACCTATGGTGAAGATACTTTGGGATCATCACGGAGCACAAGATGCAACGTGGGAAACGGAGAAATGGTTAAGACGGAAGTATCCGGATATGCTTGAAGGGTATGAAATCTGAATTTCGGAACGAAATTCTCTTAAGGGGGAGGGGATGTAATACCCCGCCCAAAACCACCTTTGACTATGGGGAAAAGTCATGCATTGCATAGCATTTTGCATTTTATGTGGTAGCTTAGAATTATTTTATTTGCATGGATGCATGTGAATTTTTCCGTTGCTCTTGCATTTGAATTAATTGATGTGAAATAGTTGTGTTGTTAAAGATTTGGATAAGGGAGGTTTGGTCGAAGATTTGGAAGGATGAGTATTGGGGGGTGGTGAGAACTGATTGTAGAAAAAATTAGTATTGGAGTTGTTTTGGAATAGCGGGGAGGTTGGTGATTTCCTTTGGTGACCCGAGTTCGAATCCTACATTTTGTGAAGTTAGTTTCTCTTCTTGAAAATTCCTTTCCTTAGAGTTTCCATGTCTTGGCCGAAAAAGATCTAGCAAACCTAGAGAAATTTTAGTGTCATTATTCCAAGGAAATAAGTCTCTATATTTATTTCCTAAATTTAAGGACCTTGATGTGAATAAAGTTCACTTTTAATTTTCAGCTTTTATTCCTTAGGATATTCGAAAAACCCCTGGCTAATAATTAAATTTCAGCTTCAATTTAGCTAGATAGATCTTGCCATGGATAGTTGGAATTAATGAATCATTTTTCTAGTAGGAAACCTTGTTGATTTTAACCCTAGAACCTAAGCTAAAAGTCTGGAAAAAAATTTCCAGTAAGTGCTGCCACTTCGTAGAGGAATTTTAGCTCAACAAAAACTCTTCCAAAGATAGGAAATCTTATCCTAAATCCTTTAGCAAATCAGATTTTTATTGCAATCCTAATTCGACTACGATTTTCTTCCTAAACCTAGTAGAATTTCAACAGCTTTCTGTTAACATAAGCTGTCCGAAATTCCAGCACCTTTAAGTACAATCCAACCCTTCAAACCCTAGCTCAAATCCCCTAAAACATCTTCCATCAATTCAGATTATCTTTGCTGTGCAAAACCAGATTTTACTCACACAAATTCCAGAATTTCAGCCAGCTAGGAAACCAGAATTTTTGACAGCTTTGTACAGAAAATTTCGGCCAGCCTTGTACTCCTATTCCAACCGAAATTCTGCACACAAACACACCGAAAAACCCCAGCTGATCAAGCTATTTTTCAGAGCCTAAAACCCTCATTTTTTCTCTGGAAATTTCGGCAGAACCACAGCTAAAACAGTCCAGAAATTCTTCCTCTCCTATTCAGCAATTTCGTACAACAAAACTACAGCACGCGCACAGAAATTTCAACCCTAAAAACTTTCGCAAACTCTTCTTTGTTTGGCCCAAAATTCTGAACACAATCAGCCCTTCTCTTGAGCAATAGTTCGGCCAGCACAAGGGAGAAAAATTGCAGAATATTTTCCCCCTTAAACCCTCTCAAAGTCGATAGCAAGAAGGCACTCATGAGCTGCAATTTTCGGCCTTGCTGTCCAAGAAACCTAAAGCCATTAGGAGTCTTTCTAAACATCACCATTTAACCCTAAACCAATCTTCTCTAACTTCAAATCATAGCAGCCGTCTATCCACTCCATTCTACATAAAAATTCCAGCAAGAACTCCACAACAAATTTTCGAAAACCTCAAGAACAACACCTAGAAAAACCGAACACCCTCCAAGGTAAGCAAAAACCATCTCAACTTCTTTATTCCTTTCTTCCCTCAATTCTCTTCCTTTTCTTCTTTGGAATCATGCTATCTCAAGGCTGATTTAATCTCTTTATGCATTCTCGGTCATAAAAAAGGAAAAAGGAGACAACTTTTCTCTTCTAATCTCACGAACTTGGGACAATCACCATAGGAACATCGGGATCTTGCTACCCGGTTGTTGTAAGGTATGGAAATACTTACCATTAATGCCGGAATTAAGGTTTAAGGTAGTAGATGATGTCTATTACCTTGTTGAATATATGGTCATAGTATATGATCTAAGGGGATTGTGAATTGTTATGAAAATAAATGAGTTTGGCACATGTTCGAATTAGTTGAAGCCCTGATCATGCTATTATATGGTTTAGATCAGGAGGATAATTGAGGAAAGTAAGCTGTGAATTTATCTCGTTTATCTGAGGCATATCAAGTAAGTCCTTGCATAAACTCTTTTGTTAAATGTTGTGATGGCAAGTCTATGTTGTAAAGCTTTGTGAAGCTATTGTTAAACTATGTTCGCTTGGGTTGTAGACGTGGATATTTATTCTCTAAAACGGTTTTGTCAAACTAACGATTTTATCAAGAAAACTATTCTTCTCCTTAAACTTCTAGAAATCTCTTTTAAAGAAAACCACGTTTTACAAAGCCAAGGTTTGGAAATATTGTGAATCAGGAATTGACGGATATGTTCGTTGAGTACTCAATAAGGGTAGGCTAACAATACTAGTCTTGGAGGGCTAGAGTAAGTCTTCTGGCAGGAGGCCACCTCCAGAAGATAAACTCTGCTTGAAAAGGCGACAGTATTGGTTGGTCAGGCCGGTCCGAGCTAGCATGTGTACCTGGTAAGGTATTATTTATTTTCCCGGCATGGACACCCGGATGGTTTTGTTGAGTGTAGAGAATGAGGAGTATCTCACCTGGTGAGCTGTACACTCACCTTGATCAGAACGCCCAACGTGTGGTAATCTGGTCCGGACAAGGGGCACAAAGTGTGGTGCCTTGGCCATTTTGTTCTCATGGAGCCCAACGTGTGGTGACATGACTGTTTATTTGAGTGGATGATTGTTTTGTGTAAAGTATGGTTATGGAAAAACCCACTCTTTGCGAAACAGAAATTATTTATGACTTGCCAAATATTTCTACAAATGTTTTCCGCTTTGCATACGCGTACAGTTTTAAACACCATGTGCACACACAGGACTTATTGAGATTTATTCTCATACTGTTTTACATCATGTTTTTAGGAGATAGACTGTGCTGAGTCAGCGGGGCATTGATAATTGAAGGTTTTCTAATTATTGTCATCTTTGCTTAGGAGACATTTGTTGTTTAAGCTGTTGAACGATTAATTGTTTTTATTTCGTTTTGCTCCAAGTTGAGCCTGATGTAATAAGAGTATTTCTTTATTTATCTAAGTTGAATCTCTTGCAGGTTGCCTTTGTATTTTATACCTCTTTTTAAAGACCCTTTGTCCTATGGGATGGGACCACATCCCCGCCCTTTTAGGGTACGTAGTCGTGGGGTGTTACATCTTTCACTGCACTCTATGCATTTAAACAATTTTCCATTCCTCTTTCCCTTTCAGAATACTCCCTTAAATCTCTCTTCCAAAAGAATGGATGTGCCAATTTCTCATTGTACTTCAACTTCTTATTCTCTATATCCTCTTTCCTTCTCAATCTACTCTTGGAAGAATTTTGCAATGCAAATTTTTCTCTTAGTTTAGATATATTTGGAATTTCATACAAATACCAATACTCCCTTTCTATTGGCATACCACTCATTGAATATTTTTGTGGTCCTCCAACACAAGCACCCTCACATTCCTTTTTATTTTCCCAATGCCCTCACGCATAGCTATCATACATACTTCTATTCGTACTTGGCCTCTCATTATATTCATCCAAATATCTCATGCTCTTACACTTATCCTCCTTATATACTTCTTCATATTCATTATTTTCCTTTTAACTACTCTCACCATAGTAAGACTCTTTATAATTGTCATACCCTTCATTTTCACTCCAACTAACCATAGTGATTTTTTTTTTTTAAAGAGAAGTACTCACAAAATTGAAGTAGAAAACATAAGAAAAATTCCTCACTTCACACCCTCATGAGTTTAAACTTAATTTTTTTGTAGTCACACTTCACTCGTGTTTGCACTCTTGGCTTTTATCACAATGAACTTACCCACTAGCCTTTTTTCAAACTCTCAGTTCCTCACTCAAGTTCTTCCCAACTCTTTTCCACTTCAAAGAATTTAGTTCTAATAATCAAGTCAACTAAATTTCAAGGGATAAGAAAAAAATGTGTCTTAAAGGTAATTTATCAAACACTTGGTGTGCAATAAGGAAGATGCATGGATTTCAAATATTTGTTACACTAAGTGATGCTATCACAACCTTAATCACAATTTAGCTATTAACAATCACTTAAATGCCGTTTACTAAACAAATTATTCATCATATTTCATGAATGGAAGCTTTTGGAGTTAAGTACGAGCAATCACAATTTATTGGGATAATATATCAAACACATTGAGTGCAATCTCGTAGCTCAATCTAGTATAGCAAATTTCAACTTGGTTTTGGCCCAAATCAACAAATTTTTACATCAAATGACTCCTCAAACATCAATATACCATATAAGGTCAAATTAACAACATTTTCATTGCATAATTTCAATTTTTTGACATCCAAAAATTGCAATAGAAAAAGTGACGAAATTTTGAAAATCAATAGATCTTGAAGAAAATTGTACCTTAGCTCAAAGAAAGTTGATTGATTTGAATCAACAAAATGCAAGCTCTGATACCACTTTAGCATGATGCTTTGATACCACTTTGATATGATCTTGGGAATCACCAAACGAAATTGACACTCTTGTGATAATGTGAATGCAGCTACTTCAAAGACACCTTAACACTCTAATCTAGCTAGAGATCAGAACACCAAGGATAGAAATTGGAAGGCACCTAACTCAATCCTATCAAATACACTAGGCAAACCTAGCACATAAGAATAGAGATGAAGTTGAGATTATCCCTTAAGATTTAGAGACAAGGTAAAAAATGGGGCTAATTCATTTGATTTAGTCTTAATATTTAATGTACATCACCCAAGAGGATCACCCTCTCTAAAACTCTTAAAGAGTTCTTAAACTCACAAATTTATATGCCTCCCAAAAGGTTCTTGGTTTACAATGTTAGAATAGCATATCTATACAGGTGTCTTGCCCTAACTGCTTACTAAATATTACAAAATGACCCAAAAATAGCTGAAAAACGTTATAGGTTCAGATTCAGAACAAGGATGGTGCCGGATAGGCCTACTAAAGATGGCCTTAGGTACATTCTGGAGGAATAGTACATGTTCTGAAAACTCAGAATCAAAACAAGGCTTTTTTCAGTACACAACTGGTGCTGGGTCGGGCTATCAGGGCTAGCGCCGAGTCCATTATGCTAGAACAATGCACGTGCAAAAAAGTTGAAAAATTTTGCAAATCACAGCCGGCACCTTATCAGTCGATCTGGGCCGGCGCTGGGTCAACTCTGGTTACTCCAATTCTTGCTCATTTGACCTCCATTCCATTTTCATGTGTTTCCTTAATCTTCCAAGTGAAATGTTGGTCGTTTTGAACTCTTCTTGTTAGTTCTTTAGTCTTCAATCCTTGTTTCAATGTCAACTTGATTCTCTACTTGGATTGTTATTCCTTTTGTGTTCCATTCATAGCTCCCTTCACTGCCATCTCTTGACAATCCTTTTAGCTCTTGGCTTGTATGCTTGGATGGCTTGAAAATCCTCCTAAAACTTCTTCTATATTGAATGTTCCCATAAATATTTGAAGCAAGTCTTGACTTTCCATTCCCCACCTTTAGATGTTCCTTGTTACGTGGACAGATTCCTATCATTTTCCCCTTCTTTGACATGATTCGTCCTCGAATCGATACGCCTTGTTGCTTGTACGGATTTTATAGCATAAGAATTCAAACAAGAGAGTTTTTATGAAAGTAAAATCTCATGATTTGGTACTTCATTATTCTCTATACTTCCTCTTTTCAGTACCCACATTTTCCCTCACAATTTACCTCCACTCTCTTTTCTTTTTTTTATCTTCTTGTTTGCCTCTCTTGTCTTTTTCTCTCCAACTTAAGGTGGTCACTGTCCTTTCATCACTGTCTTCATTTATTTTCTCACTTATTATCTCTCTTTCTTCTCTCACCTTAACCTTTTGTTCCCTATTCTTTTATTCTTCCCTATTCTCTCATTTTTTTCTCCTCATTTCTTTTCTCACCTATCTTCTTTTTCCTCTCCTTTCCTTCTCTTCTTTCTTTTTCCTTTTCTCTCAAGATATTTTGATCTCTCAAAACCTCACTAGGGGATAAGAGAAGTAGAGTGACTTTCTTTCCATATTTTCTCAAAAAATAAGTGTTCATCTTCCCTTCATGGACCACATCTCTATCAAACATTAAAAGTCTTCCCAACAAAATATGCCCTATATGCACAGAAAATACATCACAAATCACTTCATCCTTATACTTCCTCATATCAATGGCAACCTTAGATTGCTTGTTCACCTTCACCTCTTCATAATTGTTTAAACATTGTAACTTGTAAGGTCTAGGATGTTTCAAGGTTTCTATTCCTAACTCCTCCACCAATGTAGCAATAATAACATTTTTACAACTCCCTCCATCAATGAGGATATTACATGGTTTTTTCTTGATTAGACACCTTGAAAAAAATATATTCTCTCTTTACAAATTTTCTTCTTCTTCCATACCCTCACAAGCATTTTCAACTTCCATTGTTACTCCAATCAATACATATGGTTTCTAAAATATATCCCCATCTCTTCCATCCACTCTATTTTCTTCACTAGATTTGATGTCATTTTGTAAAGTTGAACTAGATGCTTCTTTCTTACTAGTTTCACTCATTTTCATTTGCTTTTGCACCACCTCTAGCCAACTCCTCTATTTCTCCTCTTGTGGATGTGAGCTTTCTCCCACTTCATAAGTACTTGAAGCACTTTGGAAACCTTCATCCATAATATGTATTTGCTCCCCCTCTACCTAATTCCTTGAAGGTATTTACGTTTCATCAAATTCTACTTCATTTTGCTCAACTCTTTCTTACTCATTCTCCTCTAATAGTCCCAATGGGTTTAACTCATCCTCTAGAAAGAATAGTATGTTGTAATATTCCTTAATCACCCCATTTAACTCATCCTCTACATCTTCTTCTTCATCATCACTTAGCTCCTCATAAAGCTTATCAACATTTTTTCTCAACTTCTTTGTGTACGACTTCATAATTTTGATTAAGCATTCCTTGGCACTTGACCTCATTTTCTAGCTTCTCCTCCTTCATAAAGTTATTCAATTCACTTTGCTCAACCTTCTCAACCTTTACTTCATTTCTTGCCCTTCTTGGCTCCTCAACATCTACAATATTTTTCTTGGCCACTTTGGTCTCAAGTCTACCTTTTTGCTTCTCAAATTTATGAATCTCACTTTGCTCCTTAGATAACTTCCAGTGGCAATCAAAGGATTTGTGCCCATAGCTACTACAATGCTCACAAGGAAATGCACTACCCTTTTCCAATTTAAAATTTCTTCATTGATCATTCAATCTTGGGCAATCACATATACTATAACCATATTCCCAACAAGTAGAGAAAACATAATCTTATTTTCTCCTCATGCCTCATTTTGAAAAATTTTGCATTGTACTTCCCTCACCATGCTTAGAACTTCTTGCATAATTATAAGATATGTGAAAAACGTCCACATATTTGGCACTCATTGGGTACAAACCATTTCCTCATCAAATCTTTCATCTCTTCCTAAGAAACCACCGTTTGATACCCACTTCACCATCTTTGTGCATTCATTTGCTCCTACCATTTAAAATCATTTTTGGAGAAATCTAATAAGGCATGGTTCACTTTATATCTTTCACTACACTCTAAGCTTTTAAAAAATTTTTCCATTCCACTTTCCCATTCATAGTACTCCCTCAAATCTCTATTCCCTAGGAACGGAGGTGTCAATTTATCGTTGTACTTCAACTCCTTATTCTCCATATCCTCATTTCTTCTCAATCCACTATTGGAAGAATTTTGTGATGCACACTTTTTTATTGGTCTAGATACTTTTGGACTTTCATAAAAGTACCTATACTCCCTTTCTGTTGGCATACCACTCTTTGAAAATTTTTGTAGTCCTCCAACACAAACCCCCACACATTCCTTTTTTATTTTTTCAATGGCCTCTTTCATAGCTATCATATACCTTTCCACTCGTACTTGGCCACTCATCATGTTCAACCAAATATCTCGTACTCTCATACTCATCCTCCTCATATTCTTTCTCATATTCATTATATTCCTTATAACTACTCTCACCATAGCAAGACTCCTCATAATTGTCACACCCTTCACTTTCATCCCAACTAGCCATTGTGAATTTTCTTTCAAGAGAAGTACTCACAAAATTGAAGTAGAAAATACAAGAAAAATTCCTCAATCCACTCCGTCACGTGTTTAAACTCAATTTTTTTGTGATCACATTTCACTCTGTTTGCACTCTTCTTGGCTTTTATCACAATGAACTCATCCTCTAACCTTTTTTCAAACTCTCAATTCCTCACTCAAGTTCTTTCCAACTTTTTCCCACTTCAAAGAATGTAGTTCTAATAAACAAGTCAACTAAATTCTAAGTGATAAGAAAGAAAGGTGTTTTAAAGGTAATTTATCAAACACTTGGTATGCAATAAGGAAGATGCATGGATTTCAAAGAGTTATTATACTAAGTGATGCTATTACAACCTCAATCACAATTTAACAATTAAAAATCCCTTAAATACCATTTACTAAAATTATTCATCATACTTCATGAATGGAAGCTTTAGTAGTCAAGTACAAGCAATCACAATTCATTGGGACAATATATCAAACACATTAAGTGCAATCTCGTAGCTCAATTTAGTATAGCAAATTTCAACTTGGTTTTAGCCCCAAATTAACAAATTTTTACATCAAATGACTCCTCAAACATCAATATACCATATAAGGTCAAATTAACAACATTTTCATAGAACAATTTCAAGTTTTTGACATCCAAAATTTGCAATAGAAAAAGTGGCGAAATTTTGAAAATCAATAGATCTTGAAGAAGATTGTACCTTAGCTCAAAGAAAGTTGATTGATTAGAATCAATACAATACAAGCTCTGATACCACTTCGATATGATGCTCTAATACAACTTTGATATGATCTTAGGAAGCACCAAATGAATTAACACTCCTGTGATAATGTGAATGTAGCCTACTTTAAAGACACCTTGACACCCTAATCTAGCTAGAGATTACAACACTAAGGACAGGAATTTGAAGGCACCTAACTCAATCCTATCAAATACACTAGGCAACCTAGCACGTAAGAATAGAGATGAAGTTGAGATTATCCCTTAAGATTTAGAGACAAGATCAAAGGTGGGACTAATTCCTTTGATTTAGTCTTGATGTTTAATGAACATCACCCACGAGGATCACCCTCTTCAAAACTCTTAAAGAGTTCTTAAACTGACAATTTCATATACCTCCTAAAAAGTTCTTGGTTTACAATGTTATAACACCACACACACACACACACACACACACACACACACACACATATAGATGTCTTCCCTTAACTAGATGTGACTTGTTGTGTGGATAGATTCCTATCAAATATACTATGATAATTCTACAACAATGGCTTAGATAAAAATGTAACACCCTTAATATAAATAGATATACCATACCGAAAGTGTGTAATAGGTTTGGGTGTCACCTCATCCAGTTTCCCAAATAAAGGTTGTGAAACCCCAGTCGAAACTAACCTTAGAGTAAGAGGGTTGGGATGCATATCATAATTTATTTCATGGTTAAATATATTCTCATATGAAATTTTATGTGTTCTGGATTCGAATTTCATTGTCTTGAAGTCTTGTTGGTGAGTATTGTGTGAGAGGGTGAAAATAGGGAGATAGCCTGTGGATTGAATAGAAAATAATTTTTCTAGTAGAAATAGCAGCAAGAGTTGTTGTGGTTTAGTGGTTAGAGCTTTGTAATAGATTATTGAGGTCTAGGGTTCAAATTCCATCATAGAAGTTTTAGCTAGATTAAATTTTATTTTTGCTTAGGGAGGATTAGTTTCGGCCTTAAGAGCCTAGAACAAGGTGGTGATAATGTCGTAGGAGAGACATGTTAGGAGAATTCTCATTTCACTCTTTACTCTACTCGAAATTCTTGAAGGGAAATTCATTCTTCCTTGTTCTTTAATTTTTCTCAATGCTCAACTCATTAGTTTGATCAAGGTGTTCTAGCCCTTTTTCTTTCCAGAAAATTCAGTAGAGTGTTGAGACCTTTTAGGATCAAAATGTCTTGGTGAAAGACTTCTTATGGTCTGAAAAATATGGAAGAGTTGTGAGGAATTTCAAGAGGAAATCCCTCTAGTGAGCTTGCTAAAATTTTCCTCTAGCTTAGTTCATCTTTCTTCATAGAATGAGTTGGAATTTTTCCAGCTTGTTGTACCTTCAAAAGGTTGAAATTTTTAGCTCAAATTCCCTCCCAAATGCTACTAGAAAAATGGTCCTTAGGATCAGTTTGAAACCTGAAAGTTTTTGTCCAATTTCAGACTGCTCAAGCTGGAGCAAAACAGGAAAAATTCCTGTACGAAAATCAATTTTGAGAGCTCCAAACCAAGCTGTTTTCTCCCAGATTTTGTGCAGCACCTTAGCCATGTTTTTCCTCCATAAAAAAGGCTTGAAAACAGCCTTGAATACCCTTGAAACCCCCCTTCCAGCTCGCTGCAAAATGGTTGGAAGTGGCAGACGAAAATCTGCCAGAAAATTCACTGTGCAGCGAAAATTCTGTGCAGATTTTCGTCCAGCTTGTTTCCTATCTCTCTTCCAGCCAAAACACCAACCTTAAGCTGTCAAAACCTTCCTTAAACCTCCATCAACAGATCTCCATTGATCCCCTTGACCTTCTGCACGAAATTCCATTAATGGCTGTCCAAAAATCTCTCAAACAAATCCTTGCAATTTAGCTTGATTGGTTTCCAAAATTTCAGCCATCTTATTTAGTAACCTTCCATAATATTATGCTCAATGGACCATACTTCTTCTTCATCATTGTACACCCTACTTTCGGCCACCATAAGCCTCCATAAGTCAGCATTAATCCCACGAAATTCTGCTCAAACAATCAGCCATGGCAGACTTCAATGCTGTCCAAGCAATCAAGATATTCTTAGGATATTTACTTTCCAAATTCACTTCCTAAAAATATTCTTCAAAGATTGTAACAACTAAACTTTCCTTTTCCCTTCCAAATCAAAGAATCAACCTCCTAAACCCTATAGAAATTCGTCCACCCCTGTCTCTCACAAAAATTCAGCAGCTGCACATTACCATCTCTCGATTTTCTTCAACCTTCAAGAACACACACTACACCAAGAACACCTACTACTTCCTTTCACCTAATACCTCTTCAAATTACTTCAAACTACTTCTAAAAATTCCAGATTTCATCTATTCATTGCTGTGAGTCCATCCGTACCATTTTTAACATCAAACTCCTCCAAACATCTTGCTACTTCGGATCAAAGTAGAAATTTCTGGACAAGAACATCTTCAAGGTAAAATCACTCTATCAACATCAACCTCTTCAACTTGATCTCTAATGAAAATCTATATGAATGATCACACTAATGACTTCCTCTTCTTCTTTCTCTCTCTCTCTCTCTCAAGGACCGAAATTCCCTCTCTTGGCCGAATGGACTCTTCTTCCATGACCATGTTTTCGCCACCTTTCTTGAACAAGATTAGCCATCTAAGAGTTGAGATCTTCTCTAAACTCCTTCAAGTCATTCATCAACCAAGTAAGTCCCTTCAATCTTTCTTTTAAACTCTAAATTCATGTCTCTAGGATGATGATGATAGTAGGTGGATGGCGATAGGATTTAAGTATATATATATATTGTTGCGATTGAAGCATGAATGTATGTATGAATATGAAGGAGATGGGATTTATGCATGGATGGATTATCTTGGTTGATTGTATGATGATTTGAGATTTAATGCATGTCTCCATGTCATAGGTAGTATTTGTGATGAAGTATGCTAGAGATTATGTCACCTTTGGTGAATAGGATTTATATTCATGTTGGATTATTGAAGCCATGATCTTATTTATGCTAATAGGGGTTAGATCATGTTTTGATAAATTGAGATCTATGCTTGTATGCATGATTTGGATGATTTGATGAATTGAAGGGTTGTATATGTTCATGATTGTGGTTAGCTATAAGAATATAATCATGATCTAGTTGTCCCTAAGTTAAATTTTATTTCATTAATAAAATATCTAGTAATATGATTTTTCTAGTAAAATTTTGAAAACCATAGGAAAATGTGGATTTGGTCTTTTATATAAAATAGTGATATTCTAGTCAAATAAATAATAGTTTTTGCTGGAAAATATATATATATAATTATTTAAAATGATAAAATCAATTAAAGCCTTTTATGGAAATAATTATAATTAATAAAATATTTATTACTAAAAATTTAATTATTGTCTTTTAATCAAAACCCATTAAGGATTTGCTTATTATTGTTCAAGCAAGACTCATTAAAATTTATTTTCAACTAATTTTAACTATCAATTATTTTCTAGCAATTAATTGTTAATAAATTATTATTTTACCTAATACTACCTTGGACCCTTTTTCAAACAAACCATAATTTATTTTTAGCAAGATTTAAACCTTCAACTTTTTGTACCTATTTCTCAAACTCTAGTTATTTTAATATCAAACTAGATTTATTTTATAAACCCTTTTATTTATTATTGAGTCTTAAAGCTTGGGACACTAGGGATATTACTGTAGTAAGTTGAGTTAGTTTTATTTGAGAAAGTGAGTCTTTGGCTTGAGTTTGATTGTGGTTTGTATTTACCCTATGCGGGGTTAGGTCAGCTGTTGGAGACCTTTGTTGTGGATAAGGATCAGGTAAGCTCCTGCATAAAACCTGTTTGATGAAAAATGATTTTTTTTATGGCAAGCCAAATGAAGAGTGCATGGTCAGTCATTTCTGTAAAGGAAATTGAGGATTATTTCCACTCTCATTTCAGACAAATAAATTATTTGTAAATCAAGAGGCGGTTTTACTCAAAACCTAAAATTCTTTCTAAAACCAGTTTTGCCCCAAACTTTGGAAAACCTTAATTGCCATTTTCAAGTGGAACTATGTTTTGTTCATTTTTCCCAAGTGGGATACGTTACGTTGAGTACTCAATGGGGGTAGGCTGGTAGTACTAGTTTTGAAGGGCAAGAGTGAGTCTTCTGGCAGGAGGCCACCTCCAGAAGATATGCTCAACTTAGAGAAACGTTAGTACTACTTAGTCAGGCCGGTCCGAGCTAGCAGTTTGTTTTATTTCAGTCAAGTGACTGTGTTTTGCCAGAATGGACACCCGGTTGTTGTTTGGGTATAGAGAAGGAGGAGTATCTTGCCCGGTAGGCCGATCACCTACCTTTTGTCGGTCTGCACAAAGTGTTAGGCATTCTGACCGGTTATGGGGCCCAACGTGTGGTAACCCATAATCCTTTCTTTCGAGTGGTTGATCTTATAAATTATGTACGGCTAGATAAGCCAAAAAGCCACTCTTGTTTTTGAACATCATTCATTGTTTGCTAGTATTTCTTTTGTCAGTCTGCACAAAGTGTGGCATTCTGACCATTGTATGGGTATGGGGCCCAACGTGTGGTAACCCATGACCACCTTTATGAGTGGTTGATTTTATTGTGCACTTGTATGGTTTCAAAAAGAGGAAAACACCACTCTTGCTTTTGACTAATGTTTATTGCTTGCTAATATTTCTCTTATAAAGATTTCACACTTTGCATCCACGAACTGTTTTCACTGAACACCCAAAGCACACACGGACTTACTGAGATTTCTGTCTCATCACCTTTTTACCATGATTTCAGGCCGATCCTGCTGTGGGGATGAGTAGCTAGTGTTATCTACCTTGGAAGAGAATGTTGTCTTTTATTTTTATGTATTGCTTTGGGGAGTTGAGAGTGGATGATTTTATTTATGGATTTGTTTCCTTTTGGGAATTCATGGATTTATTCTTGGGTTGTAATAAATCTTAAGTTGAAGTATTATTTTTATTATTTTTATTCCGCTATTTTATTTGTGTGACCTCGTTATAAAGACCCCTTGTCCTTTGGACGGGGCGACATCCCCGGCCCCGGCGGGCCTAGGTAGCGGGGTGTTACAAAGGTTCTTTATAACAATTAAGGCTAAAAAAGATATAAATAATTACAACTACTACAGTAAAGCTGTCCAAAACTTAAGTTGTAGTATATATCCAAAAGATAATACAACTTAATGTACTTCACATATACTACCTACGAGCTGTGAAAATAATATATATAGAGTTGCAAGGTGCATAGACCCAAAAGTATAGGACTAACTTCAAGAATGTTAGCTATCGGTTCCAAATTTTAAGAAAATAGAACATGATACATGTGTGAATGATTTATACTCAGTGAGTCCCATGTGTGCTAGCGTTTTTCCACAAAAATTAGCATCAGAAAATGTTTGCATGTTCCATTGAAAACAACTCTACAAGTAAGTAGTAGAAAACTTAATCAAAAGTTACTCAGAATTTTAGGCACGTTTAAAAAATAAAATTTTTATTAACATTATTGCCCCACACTTTCAGAGAAAGTAGGTATTTCTCTCAATAGAAGATTGACCTATATGCAAAGCTCATAAGGCTTTACCTTCGGCTATTACAATCATATTGTTCTAAGAAACAAACTTACAGCACTTAATTGTATATTACTGGAACAGTAAGTGCATACAAATACACTACCTTGAACTTCAAAATGTTTTACTTACCACCATAAGCCCAAGGTCTCTATTCTTGACAACAATCACCATTGAGACGGTAAGGGATTGAACACACCAGGTGTCCCCACTTAGTATCTATGAACAACCCATGAATTATATGTACTTGAGCATATTCCAAAGAGGCAACTCTTGGGCATTAAATAGATAGCTAGAGATGGCTTATTGAAATGTCCTTTTGCCCCATTTGGAATGAGACATTCCCCAGAACTGGGCCAGGTTGCTTGAGATCATCTCTTTCTAACACGAGCTAATATAAAGATAAAAGCCCTCGTTGAGTACTCAACGTCTTAACATCATTACAAGCTCATTTCTGAGCATAAAAAAAATCATTTTCTGGGGGCCGAAATATTATTTTACAACTATCGATTCCCTATCTAGGTATCATTTTCTAAAGCATTAGCGTAGAAGAATAAAATGTCCTTCTTGTACTATAAAATGTTCCTTAAGGGCATTTATACAAATTATGCATATCTGAGTCCAAAAGGAATTTTATTCAACAAATCGAAAATTCTAAAACCAAAAAAGGAAATAAATTCAAGGATTTCATATTCATGGTGCCTAAAAATCTTGGAAGCAATTCGTCGTTCCATTAGAAGAAAATAAATCATAAATTTATATGCTTTATCCTTAAATATAGAATGGTAATTATTCATGCAAAGTACAATGTTTTTTTTCCACAAAATATGTGAGTTCAAATAAGAACTTGCACATAGAAAATATTTATAGTACAAGTGATTCACAATTCGTTGTAGGAAACACTCCATTCCAAAGTACTCAATTATTTCCAATTCAGCAAAAACCAAACTTTGCTTAGGAAAACCAAAAGGTTTATTATCAATACCTTCATGCTTTAGGAAAAATAGTCATCAATAACCAATAGTCATAGGCACAAAGATTCACATTTCTCATTTAAAACCTGGCATGGAACTGAATCATTTTTACATAGGAAAACTACACTTTTGCTTAGAAAAACCAAATGGATTTATAAAGCATAGCTTAGTTTAATGAAAAATACACTAGCAATGCCATTTTAAAAATTCAAGAGGAGTCACCTTGTATAACGATACCACTTAGTTATTCATCGCCCTTAAGATGTCACAAAGTCCTTACGGTAGACACATCTACATCAAAGATCATTTCATACTTCTCTTAGCATCTACAGTTTTAAACTAATATATTACTAACAAAACATACTAACAAGGAAATTACTAATTTCCTAAATTCTAATTTCTCATTATAAATGGAAATACATCACTTAAATTAATCAAGGGGATTCTCCATATGTCCATTTTCTCATCCCTTCATCCAACATTCCTTTTTCTTACAAAATACAATCTTCATTTGTTCTATTCTCATTTTAACATTCACTCACAACTTAATTCACTTTAATTCTTTACCTTAGCATCACATTATCTTCTCACTTTTAGCCATAAAGAAAGCAAAATCATCACACTTATCATGCAACGGGAATAACAACCATGAAATACATATTCTAGTTTTTCATTTCAACAATTGCAACTTCTTTTCTTCGATTATTTCTTTATTCGTTTCCTCCTACAAGTGCAGCCATTTCACCCTTTCACAACTTCTTCAAAACACATCTAAACATCACAAAAATTATAGCAAAAAACTCTCAAAATCCATCGCCACTTACCTTCATCAAAATAACACCATAACAACATTTTTTCACAATTCATCTTCTATATTTCATGCAATTTCCCATGAAAATTTACTTCAAAATCTTCTCTATAAGCTATAGAATACTTTTAATCCATGACAAAAAGGATTTTACCTTGTGAGTGAAGAGTTCTTGGCTTGACAAGACCAAGCTTTTCTTCCTTCTTCTTCTTCTTCTTCTTCTTCTTCTTCTTCTTCTTCTTCTCTCTTCTTGGTTTGTTTTCTATCTCTCATTTTCCTTTTCTTTTATTTTTCCCAGTTATTTTTTGTTTCCACCACTATTTCTTTCTTTTTCTTATATCTTAATTAAATCATATGGTCAATTAGAAGTTAGGAGAACTTCTTGGAAGCTTATGACATGATATTTGATCATTATATGCATATTTTACATAGCATTTGATGTTTAACTTCTTTAAATTCATTATAGATTGCTATTACCTTTCCCATTTTCTTCTTATTTAATGAAGATGAAGAAAGTTAAAATAAGAATAGAATTCAAGGAGAAAAAAAGTCAAAAAAGAGCAATATGAAAGTCCTATGGCACAGTTCCCTTCATTCTGCATACTGCCGTGTGGAACCAGAAAGTTAGGAGTTAAGAATCTGGAAGCCCATGGTGCTATACATCCCACAGTGCATGACACTATGCACATCTAGAAGTAAAAAATAGTAGGGATCCTAAAGGCTAACAGTGCTGTGTCGATTGTTAGTCATGGCACCGTACACGTTTCCAACACATGAATGCTTCAAGAGCCACGATGTTATTTCAAAGAAAATCTAAAACATCAAAGCATGCATGGTGATGTGCAAGCCACACTCCATGGTGCTATGCAACATCACAGATGACATCTCATTTTGCAGATTTCAAGGGTTTCGGCCACCCAACCAATAAATACTCTTTTTCTTTGAAGATAAATGGAGAGATGCAAGAGAAAACATAGGAAAACTCTTAGAAAACCACTTGGAATTACTGGAGAAAGCCAAGAATAAAATGTCCAATGTGAATAGAAGAGGAAAAAGAGGCACCCAAAGAAAGATTGCAAAGAAGAAGAAGGATCCTTATCTATGAGTTCTTCCTTTTAATTCTCTGTAATTTAACTTTGTGATTGTTAAAAAATTTGAATAAAGTTGTAATTAAGGGTTTTACCCTATATTACTCTTATATTTGATTGTTATTTGACTTATTATTATCTATTTTAAGTAATTTATCACTTGATTTTTGTTGATTAGATTGAATTTTTGTATAATAATATTATATTGAACTTGAGAAAGAATGTATAAGATAGGTTCCTTTCTATTTTGATCCAATAGATTTGTTTTCCCTTGATGAACTTGAGAAAGGATTTGAGGAATTTAGAACTTGGTGACAGATGAGATTATTAGGGTCACCTAGGGATAGGGATCCTTTAGCTTTTTGGCTTGGATTTTGATTTCCTTAACTTTATGCATCCTTGAGTTTGATTCATGTAAATAGAGATATCTTTGGGTTAAGCTCAAAGGTAAGAGATCTATTACTTGAGAAAGAGTAAATTTTAATTTATTTAGGAAATTTGAATAATGGTTGATGCTTGGATGTAATTGGAGATTTGTCTTTAATTGCATGGCTAATCCTCTTTTCTTTACTTGAATTTTTCCTTAGTGATCTTTTTGGTTTTTTCTTGAAAATTGGATATAGTGTTCTTTGTGATACTCTTGGCCACATAACCTATGATGGTTAGTTGTTTACACTTCTTTATTTTGATTGATTAAACAATGAAACTTTGGAGAAAATAGTGTAGTTGGCGTCCTTTCTTTGGAGTCCTCGATACTTATCAACCATACTCTACATTACATGATGGGTATATTTGCCTAAAATGTGTGTATATATGAGTTAAATTGCTATTTTATTTTAAAACTTGGCTGAGTGTTGCATTTATCTTATATGCATAGCACAAACCACACATCCAAGCACATATAATGACAAGTTTTTGGCTCCATTGCTGGTGATCGTGCGTCAATATCACAAAACCACTTGAGTTTCATTGATTCAATTTTTATTTTAATTTGTTTATAGTCTTCATGTTTATAAAATTGATAATGTTTTGTTTGGTAAAACTATTTTAATCTTGTGAAATGTCATTCTTTATTGTTATTTTGCCAATTTCTTGTGAGTGTTCATTGTAGTTTGTATGGTTTTATTTTTGTTACACTTGGTAAGTTTTATGAGAATTGATAGTTCTTGGATTTTTTTATGTTACCTTGAGAATATTGACATGGTTGTGATTTAAATAGGTTTATCACTCTTGAAGAGTTGTCATTTTGAGAGGTGACACGAATGTCTTTGAATTTCCACAAAAAAGATTAGTTACATTAATTTGTAAAAGATAAGGAGTATTTAATAGAACCATCCATCGAGGATCTATTTGTGGATTTTCCCATTATAGTTGATACACTTTTCCAAATAATAGATGAATTGCTCAGAACACAGGAAGCTTTATTGCTAAAATGGAGAGTTAACTTGGGTATTTAGCAAGGACTATTTGAGATAAATATGAAAAGTTTAATGAAAGAGGACATACTAAAGAAGTTACACTTCGTAGAGGAAAGCAACTAGAAATAATGAACAATCCTGATCAAGCAGAAATGCAGCTTGCAGAAGAAAATAATGTGTACAGGGAACCCACGGCATCGGCAGAGGTAATTGAAATAGCTCCATCAGGTCAATTTAAAGCAGAAAAAGTTAACAAGTGGCTACCAAATTTTGTCCCTCCTATCCCATATCTAGGAAGACTTAAGAAGGAAAAAGAGAGGGAGCAATTTCATAAATTCTTAGAGTTATTCAACAAGTGCACATCAATCTCCCATTGGTAGAAGCTTTAGCCCAAATACCTAGATATGCCAAATTCTTCAAAAATGTCTTGTCCAACAAAAGGAAGCTTGTAGAACTATCTATGATAACTCTGAATGAAGAAAGTTCAGCTATCGTACAAGGTAAGAAGACACTACTAAAGTAATTAAAGGCTCCAGGGAGTTTTTCTATCCCATGAATGATTAGTAATGTTGTTTTTGGCACTGCATTAGCTTATCTGGGAGCTAGCATCAACTTGTTACTATTAGTGTTAGTGTTATGCCCTAAAAGTAATCACATGTATTTTGTATATTATACATTTATTTAAATCTTTCAACTTGTTTTATTTATACTTCGTGTAAATATATAACCGTTAGGTAAAGTCCCAAATACAACACCGTATTAAAAAAATCGTAATAGAGATCATGATGTGAGATACCTATTACACTAAATAGTATTTCTACTTAAATCATTTCTAGTCATAGTATTAATGAGATATGACATTATTAATACGTCAAGACTAGCACGTGTTATACTTCCTGATTTGATCAGGCGGTGGTTCTCACATCCGTGAGTATTGTGATATTCAAAGTTAACATGTGGATACTTGATACTAGAACAAGTACATTGGATGACCTAGTTATAACATAATCACGGGGATAACTTTTTAGTGCCAGCAATAGAATCTCGTTATAGCAAACGTGCAAGTATTTTTAAACTTGAGATCTCTAACATGCTTTATTTACTGAGTATTGTATTTTGATTCTAATCTTTGGAGTCAGATCGAGGGCTGCCTATAAGATAGATTTTAGGTACAATATGAAGTAAACGAAAGCAATTGAGAGGGCTAATAAAGGAATAATTACTTTTAATAGTAAGGGCGAATATCTCACGACCACTTATAGGAATCACTACTCAAAAAGTCCTTGGCCAAGGTGACTGTACATTGGAAATAGTTTCAATTGATACACATGATAAGTAATAGATTTCGGGAACAAGTACTAAAATATTTTAGCCAGAATTAACTAATATTCTAGAGGGAGTTGATATTAATTCTATACTCTAAACCAAATGAGATATTTATGGTGAAAGGAGTTTAACGCACTGTTGTTTGCTATTGAACGGTTTATGTTAAGCCACTTGACTTTCTAAACTTTTCGATAGTCATGATGTATTGTTAGATACATCTTATGATCTACTGAATATGGATTTATTAATTAGAGAATTAATAAATCAATTCATATTAGAATTAATAAATTTATTCTAATTATTAAGGATTATTAATCTTAAAAATGTTTGAATTAATTCATATTTCAGTACCAATAGACCAGGAAATCTAATGGGTCATACACAATAAAAGATAAAGTAATCGTAAAATTATTTGATAACATTACATGGTTATTTGAGAAAAGAAGAAGTTATTTGGTAGGGCCTAAATTAGTCATGTATTTCCTAGTTATTTGAGGCTATTTTGTAATACATTTTGTTCAATAACTAGTTATATTCCTTCATTTTTGAGATTTTACCCTTGAAAATATATTTTGTGCATTATTTCAGATTTTAGGGGTAAAATAAAATAAAAACATTGTAAAACAGAGTAGAGGTGGCGCCGGCCAGGATATGGGAACCAGCGCTGGCCACGTGTTGCTGGCACACACTTTGAGGTGATAAAAAACCAGAAAAATAGAGCAAAATAGAACTAAACCAGCACTGGCTAGGAGGCTAGAGGCGGCACCGGCTGCACACTGGAAGGGTTGGCTCAAAAATCAAGAAAAATCGACGAACTACTGGAGAAATAGACCATAACTGGCACCTGCCCTGGCAGGATAGGCTGCGCCAGCTGTGCCCTAATGATGAGGCGGTGCCTCAATTTTCGCATGCAGGTTTTGGTAATTTGCAGAGTTTTAGTATTTTCCTACTTCTAGTCGGCTAGAAACCCTAGAGGAACAAAATTAGGCACTTTTAAAGCCTATAAATAAAGGGAAAACACAAGGGAAGAAGGAGGATTCGTAGATCATAACAGAAAATCACTTAAATTAAAAAGGAATTCTTCAATTCAAGGAGGATTGTACAAGAAGGTCTACAAAGGAAGAAGAAGGAGGCTTGTCTATGAGTGCTTTCTTTTACCTTTGTTTTCTTTTTTCATGAACAATGATGTGTTAATTGTTTTATTGTAATTTGATATTGTTTTAGGTATTCATGATTTTTAGAGTTACTTTGATATTTTGATTAATTGATTGTCCTTCTTAGTATTTAATTACTTGAGTTGATTACGAGATTAATTGGTTGTTTCTTTCCATTGACTTACTAGACCAAAGGGGTTGATGGTAGTTTCAATTGATTGATTTTGTATTTGTTGTCTATTAACTTGCTTGACCATAGGGGTTAATTGCCAAGAACTGGTAATTAAAGGTTAATTGATGTCTGCCAGACCAAGGATTCATTAGTTAATTTCATATTTTAAGTTTGCCAAGACCACGAAAATTTAACCAATGATTGTGTTTAATGTGTCTTTTGGGTGAATTAGTTGAGACAGGCCAAGTGATGCTAATTTATCTAGAAGATAGTGATTTCATGGATTGAAAAAGAAGTGAATATACTTTAATCCTTCATGATGCTAAGAGAGTAATTAGTTATGATGATGATTGGGTACTTTAAGATCATGTTTGTCAAAATAATGGTTTGAGTTACATAATTCTCCATCCTTAACATGTTTATATTCTTTCATTTTATTTTATTTTTCATTTTATTTCTTTTTCACTTTATTAAGTCGGTTAAAAAATGAAAGAAAAGTGATTAATGCATAATTGTTCCTGGAGGATCGACACTCGTTTGAACCCTATACTATGCTTAATGATAAGTACTCTTGCTCATATATGTAATTTAGGGTTAACGTTTTAATTAAACTTGATTGAGAATGTATTTATTTTTATATGACTTTTATACCCAAATCCAAACACAACAAGTTTTTGGCGGCATTGCCAGGGACTAGGATATTTTAGAGGTGCTTTTGAAAAACTTGATTTGACATCAAGTTTTTGGCACCGTTGTCGGGGAACAATATCATTAAAGCTTGGATTTCATTGATTTAACCATGTTTATATGTTCATATGTAAATATGTACAAATGTATATATGTTCCTTGTAAGAGTAAGTGGCCTATTTTGTTGTTTGTATAATTGTATTTTAATTTCACTATATGTTGTAAATATGTAAATAGGTAGATACATGTTCATAATAACTAACTTGTCTTTGTATGTGTGTGTATATTGTATATTTAGTTATTTAATTTTACTAACCTAATGTTAATGTGGAATACATGTAATCTTTGTATTTTGAATTGGTTGATTTTTACGTCTATAATTTTGAGTCAATACTAACTCTTCTTATTTTCAGATTTGGACTTTTGCTAACATGATATTTTAGACGGACTGAATTTATTTTATTATATGTTTCCTTATTTCCAATTTTTTAATCTTAGTTTAATATTTAATTTATGAATTCATGATCATGCATTCAATTAAGATAGTTTTTAGTAAAAAAAAAAAAAGCATTAGTGTATTGGTAAAATTACAAGTTTACAGTGATGTTTTTAGTGAGACGTTATTAGAAGCATTAGTGAAATATTTTGTTGCCAATACAAATTCATCTGTTCAGAGGCATGAAGAAGCTTCCCAACGATTGTACAATCAAAGGAAACAATTATTTAAGATTGTTGAGGAGACTCATGAGTTCATGCTAGCCCGTACAATTGACCATGGAAAAAAAAAAGAGAGGCTATGAAGGACAATTGCATGATGTGGCAGGAGAGGTATTTGATTCTACTTTATGTGCACATAATTCTAATATTTCTTTGTCACATGATTTCTTAGGTTCCTCTCACTTCTTGGAGAACAATGGTCCCAATAATGATGTATGGAGTCTAACATGCCTCAAGAAGTTGGATTTATCATTCATTCTAAGAAACCCTTTGAGGATGTTGACGAATTCTACCCTTCACCCAAATTTTAGGGAGGTAACTTGGTATTTGTAGAACCATTGAAAAGTAAGGATTTTCTAGTCCCATCTTTAAGAACTCAAATACTAAGTTTAAAGGGGAATTTTAATTGTAAAAATTCTTTTGAAGGGTTAAGTGGTGATTTCAAAGTTGATGCATCTGTTAGATACCATGTGCACTCATAGGTTGAAAAAGATATTTACATGTTTAAAGGAATGTTAGAGAATGAGGTTTATATGTTTTGCTTTACTGAGACAAATTGTTTTCATGCACCCTCCATTTTTCAAAATCCTCCATTCTTTCTACATTCATTATGCCTATCTTCTACTTGGAGCTTTAATCTTTTTTCCAAAGATTTGATGAGGAAGCATGATGAGTGGCAAGAGTTTGTATCTTTGTTTTATGTTTGATTTTGTTAAGTTTTTTTTTTCTTCTCTCAAATAAGGAAAACATTTTTCATCTTAAGTGTGGGGGAGTGAGTCGCATCTCTATTTGCTTTCTTAGGATTTTTAGCTTGTTTTCTTTTATTTTTGTGTGTCTTTATTTTGTTATTATTTTTCTTGTACTTCTCTTTTTTGTACTATTTTCTTTCCTTTTTGCTTATTTTTTCTTTTCTAGTTGTTATGCTTTGGTGTGTTTCTTTTGTGTAATTTTCTTTTTAGGTACTTTGACAATGCTCGTTTCTGCCATAACTTAACTCTTTTGTAAGAGAATGGAAGTATTTTATTTCTTCTCTTTCCCATTTATTTTTGGTCCCGTGGCGATATTTCCATGCTCTATTTGTTTGGCCATTAAGGACACTGTCTAGTTTAAGTATGGGGGAGGGGTTAGAATAGGAAATCTTCTATGCTTTATTTATCTTGACATTCTTCTTTGAACCTTTTGAGCAGATTGTTCAAAATTTTTTCTGATTTTTTTGAGCTTTCAAGATGTATTTTTAATGCATGTCTTTGTACTAGATCATAGAGCATATGTTATATATCATTTATGGCTTATGCATGACTTTTTGCTCGCACTTGGACTAAGTAGTTCTTGATCAAATGCTTTACATTGTTCTTAAACATGTTTTTATACTAAATTTTATGGAGCATTCTAGAACTTACTTGAATACCTCTTGAGGCGAAATTAGAAAGACATTTATGATTTAACTTAGGGATGACGGTAATATGACTTCTTTAGATAGTTTGAGCTTTTCAAGCCTACATATTTCATATTATCCTTAGTGCCTATTTTTAGCCTAAATTGTTAATTTCTTTCTTTAGACCCGTTATCGTACTTTTTCCATTACTTCTTTCGGAGAGTTTGATAATTCTTCCAAATCTTTGATTGCTCTTGATGGATAAAAGTACAAGTAGGGGGATTGTGAGGGAGAAAGCATGTGTAAATGTCATGACTTGTTACTTTCAGTCACGCATCATTGTTGAGTGGAGTTGTGAAATGAGAAAAGAAAAAGAGAGAAGACAACTTGAGAAAAACCAGAAAGCTACTCGAAAAAGTTTGAAAAAATAAACTGAAAAACAAACAAAAGTAGTATTTGGAAGGAAAGAAAAAGAAAAAGAAAAGCTAAAAGAGAAAGAGAAGAAAGAGTGCAGGAAGAAAGAAGGAAAAAATTGCTGAAGTTTTTGATGATCTTGTGCAATATGAATGATAAGTTAAGAAATATTGAGAAAAAAAGAATGCAAGATTTGCTTGAACTATGCTATAATTGCCATACAAAGTTATGGGTTTTAATTTGGTTTAGTGATAGGAGAGCAAGAAAAGTTTGGAATTTCTTGGTACATCTTGTTTATCCTTTTCTTACAAACTCTCATTTTCTTTTATATTTGATTTTCCTATATCCTTTATTTGAAAGCTACATTACAAACCCTTTAGCCTTACATTACAAGCTTAAAAGTCCTACTTGACCTAAGTAGAATCATGATATGTCTCGGATTAGTGGAAAGAGTGTATGAAAAGTAAACTTATGGAATGCATATTCTTTTTGATCTAAATTCTTTCCAATGGTTCGAGAATATTGTTAAGTATTAAGATGGTTCTACTAGTCGCTATTCACTTACACAAGTCTTGCATTTGTTATAAAATGTATCGTAGCATATGTTTTGTTGTCTTGAATAAAAAAGGTATTAGAAATATTATTTTGATAGTAATTGAGTGATTTTGTGAAACCTTGTGTTTTTCCAACCTGTCTTTGATACTTTGCTTAAGGACAAGCAAAGAGCTAAGTGTGGGGGAATATGATAGGGCCTAAATTAGTCAGGTATTTCCTAGTTATATGAGGCTATTTTGTGATACATTTTATTCAATAACTGATCATATTCCTTCATATTTGAGATTTTATCCTTGAAAAGGCATTTTATGCATTATTTCAGATTTTAGGGGTAAAATAAGACAAAAACGTTGCAAAATAGAGTAGAGGTGGCGCCAGCCAGGACAGGGGAACAGGTGCCGGCCAAGTGCTACTGGCACGCACTTTGAGGTGACAAAAAACCAGTAAAATAGAGTAGAACAGAACTAAACTGACGCCGACTAGGAGGCTAGAGGCAGTGCCGGCTACACTCTGGAAGGGTTGGCTCGAAAATCAAGAAAATTGGCGAACGACTGGAGAAACAGACCACAATCGGCGCCGGCCCTAGGCAGGACAAGTTGCACTAGCTGTGCCCTGATGATGAGGTGGTGCCTCAATTTTCGCACGCAATTTTTGGTAATTTGCAGAGTTTTAGTATTTTCCTACTTCTAGTTTGCCAGAAACCCTAGAGGAACGAAATTAGGCACTTCTAAAGCCTATAAATAAAAGGAAAACACATGGGAACAGGGAGGATTTGCAGATGAGAATAGAAAATCACTCAAATTAAAGAGGAATTCTTCAATTCAAATAGGATTGTACAAGAGGGTCTACAAAGAAAGAAGAAGGAGTCTTGTCTATGAATACTTTCTTTTACCTTTGTTTTCTTTTTTCTTGAACAATAATGTGTTAATTGTTTTATTGTAATTTCACATTATTTTAGGTATTCATGATTTTTAGAGTTACTTTGATCTTTTGATTAATTGATTGTTCTTCTTGGTATTTAATTATTTGAGCTGATTACGAGATTAATTGGTTATTTTTTTCCATTAACTTACTAGACCAAAGGGGTTGATGGTGGTTTCAATTGATTGATTTTGTATTTGTTGTCTATTAACTTGCTTGACCATAGGGGTTAATTGCCAAGAATTAGGTAATTAAAGGTTAATTGATGTCTGCCAGACCAAGGATTCATTGCTTAATTTCATGTTTTAAATTTGCCTAGACCACGAAAATTTAACCAAGGATTGTGTTTAATGCATTTTTTAGGTGAATTAGTTGAGATAGACCAAGTGATGCTAATTTATCTAGAAGATAGTGATTTCATCGATTAAAAAAGAAGTGAATCTATCTTAATCCTTCATGATGCGAAGAGAGTAATTAGTTATGATGATGATTGGGTACTTTAAGATCATGTTTGTCAAAATAATGGTTTGAGTTACATAATTCTCCATCCTTGACATGTATATTTTCTTTTCTTTTCTTTTATTTTCCTTTTTATTTCTTTTTCACTTTATCGAGTCGGTTAAACAATGAAAGAAAAGTGATTAATGCATAATTGTTCCTGGAGGATCGACACTCGTTTGAACCCTATACTATGCTTAATAATGAGTACGCTTACTCGTATGTGTAATTTGGGGTTAACGTTTTAATTAAACTTAATTGGGAATGCGCTTCTTTTTATATGATTTTTATACCCAAATCCAAACACAACATTATTGTCGTCGAATTATAATTAGTTATAATTTGCAGGCCATATTATACATAAGGAAAATTACAATACTAATTAAAAATTAAGGGATCCTTATTCCTTAAGGTTTCTGGTTTCCAAACACGATGCGTATATTCTAAACACGATGCAAAAGGTAAATTGTTTTCCTATTTTAGTGTTCATCTTCTTCCTCTCTAAACCCTAGCCGCCATTGAACATACTAGAATCTCGTTCACAGTTAACTGAGCAATCCTCATGTGGATTATCATCAGAGACAATCCTATTTTTGGATTGTAGTGGCTTGGTATTAATCCATCATCACAAGCGGACTTGATCGTTGGTTGCTGGGTTCGCTGGGTCACACCATCAACAGAGATGAGTTTTTTTTTTTTTTTTTTGGAAACCTCACATAGTAAAGATAACTCTGTGACCATTGCTATATTCCTGTTTTAATTCCCAGGCATGAGATCTTGGCATTGGAATTCAGTTTTTTGTTTTCCGCTACATAATCTAATTATGCATGACTAGAGTTCCTAACAGTGGTATCAGAGACTCCATGTTTGTTGTTTTAATGGGTTGTCATGATATGAAATTGTTTTGAGCATGCTTCTAGGTGTTGTTTGCTGCGACAATATTTGTTTGGGTTGTTAAAAACATTTTCACAATTATTTCATGGACTTGGGTATTTATTGTGTATTGTGAATACACTAATTTATGGATTTAGAATAAACCATTTTTTAGTTTGTATTTCCTATAATGGTTAAAGTTATTTCTGTGTTTTTTGTTCTCTATGAAGAAGATATTCTTCGATAGTTTTAATTCTTGGAAACAAAACGATAGTGGAGAGATTTTATTATTATTATTATTATTATTATTATTATTATTATTATTATTATTATTATTATTATTATTATTATTATTATTATTATTATTATTATTGCATTTAATAGAGGATTGTCTTCTATAATTGGCAGAGAAGATAATCGGAAACTTGCACGAAAAAATCGCAAAAAAAATGTTTTTGCCCTAAGCTACGGGGCCAACCACGGCTTAGGCACAAAAACAACCCAAGCTGCGGCTAGCTTGGGTTGTAAAGCCTACAATTCGTGGATGGCATATTAAATGCCAAGTGCAGATACATTTTATATATATATATATATATATATGTTGAGATTTGTATCTTTGTTAGGGTCTTATTGAGAAATGAAGAGTATAGATAATTCTAGGGACTTGTATGTAAAATTGTAAAGGCTGTATATAAGCCTAAATCGTTATCGAATAAATTAAGTTTTACTCGATTAATCAATTTGGTATTAGAACCAAACCATAGCCGTAACCCGCTACAGTACCCGCTCCGCTGCTACAGTAACGTCGCCGCCCCGCTCCAGTAACAGTAACCCTTCTTTCTCTCTAGGCCCCTCACCACTTCAAGTTTATTTTCTATCTCTGTGCCCGTGTGGGGAGGGCAATACCCCAAGGGTCTCAAGATAGCATGAAGATGCAGAAGTTCTAGAAAAATCTTGATGTGTAGAAGATCGAGATCGGGTCAAGGAGAAGAAGAAGGGTAAGTGTGTGATAGACTCGTGTGATAGGTGTGAGGAACCTGAATACGAGTCGATGACAGAGGCTAGCAAGAATACGATGGAGGAGGTGGTTAAGAAATTGTATCCTGCAGATCTTGTGACATTGATGCTGTTTATGAGGATGTCGAGGGGTGAAAATTTTGCGAGGCCACCTACTGTTAAGGTGGAGCTTCCACCTGTTGATCTGAAACTCGATGGGCCAGCAATATATCTGAGCCAGTCATGTCAGGTGAGGTATACTCTAGAAGGGAGGAATCTAGGGGAGTACTTGACAGCTGAGAAAGTAGAGCCAGCTGAGGGCACCATAGGGAGAGATGAGTGGAAGTCAACTCACATATTGGTGTACATGTGGCTTCTCAACTCAATGGTCACATCTATTACTGCGACAGTGGATGGCATCAAGAAGGTCAATGATGTCTGGGAGAAGTTGAGGAGAACCTATGATGGTGTGGAGAACAATTTGAGGGTGTTCCAGATTAAGAGGGACATCTATGTTGCAGTCCAAGGAGATAGGACAGTGCAGAAGTATGCCACAGAGTTGGAGCGCTTGTGGCTAGATCATGATCATTTCTCACCTTGAGCAGGCTATAAAGATTCTGAGTGTAAGGAAAGAGAGGCCTTGATTCAGGAGAGGACTATGTTATTTCTCTAGGGGTTAGCCCTATCATTTGAGCAAAGGACAATGATGCTGCTAGCTCAGACGAGGATCCCTTCGCTTGAGGGGGCGGTCTCGGCCATGATACAAGAGGAGCGTCGTATTAAGCTACAGGTTAGGACAGGCGGACATCCTGGGATGAAGTCAGCACTAGTGGTCTCCAACTCAGGTAACACAGGGTTCAAACAGGAGACTAGGCAGTGCTACAACTGTGGTGAAGTAGGTCATCTGAAACAGGCTTGTCCTAAGCCACCCAAGGACTGAGACTTAGGTGGATGTGGACAGTCTGCAGGTCGTGGTTGCGGCCGTGGGGGCAGAAGAGGTGGAAGAGGCTATCGGGCCAATCTGATGGTAGCGGAGGAAGAGGAAGAGGCGGGTGTTGTCTTTACTGAGAAAGACCAGGCGCTATTAGAAGTACTGAGAAGGAAGCAGAGAGCAGCAGGTGATAGAGATAAGAAGAGTGCGATTGAGGATGCATCTACCTCCTTTTTGCCCATGGGTAACATTGCTACCTATGCTCAATTGATCAAAGGTACTAGTAACACACATGCTCTTGTCTTTATCTCCACCACTAGATCACCAGAATGGATCGTAGATTCTGGTGCATCTCGACATGTGACAGGTAATGCTAGTGAGTTCTCCTCCTATACTCACTTAGCGATGCCAGAGAGCATCCAGACCGCTGATGGGACAGCACAGCCTTTGGTTGGTAAGGGTATAGTGAATTGTACGGGTTCAGTAACTTTGTCCAATGTTTTGCATACTCCTTCTTTTCCAGTAAATCTTTTATCTATTAGTGCCATTATACTCTAACTAAAATGTGTGGTGTCTTTTGATATTCCCAAGGTGATCTTCCAGGAAAAGTAGAAGGGCCGGAGACTTGGGACTAGCACGTGGCGTAATGGACTGTGGTACCTAGATCGTGAGGGAATGGACTCAGCATTGATATCTATGGTGGAGAAGGTAGGAGTAGGAGGATCTAAGATGAGTGTTGAGGACGTGTTGATGCTCCATTACCAACGCATGGGACACATTTCGTTTAGTGTGTTAAGTCAGTTGTATCTAGTTTTATTTCAAAATGCTAATAAACAAAAAGTTGTGTGTGATGCATGTGAATTTAGAAAACTTACTAGAAGTTCTTATGTTAGTTCTGGTCATAGAAGCTCTTGTACTTTTGATTTGATACATTCTGATGTTTTGGGACCTTGTTCCACGAGTTCTATGAATGGTTTTAGATATTTTGTGACTTTTATTGATTGTTTTTCTCGTGTAACTTGGTTGTATTTGATGAAAAATAAGAGTGATGTATTTGACCGCTTCAAAGATTTCATAGGTCTATTCAGACTCAATATGGAGCAGTTGTGAAAATATTGAGGTCTGATAATGGTACAAAGTATACTAATAGAGCATTTGCGCAATACGTGTCAGCTCAAGGCATACAACATCATACTACATGTCCATACATACCAGCTCAAAATGGAGTAGCAAAAAGGAAAAACAGACACTTTCTAGAGACAGCTAGAAGCATGATGATCGCGATGAATGTCCCAAAGCAGTTATGGGGGCAAGTGGTCTTAACAGCTGCTCAATTGATCAACAGGATGCCCTCAAGAGTGTTGGACTGGAAGTCTCTATGTGAAATGTTGAAAGGAGATAATTGTGGGATTCTCCTATTGAAGGTGTTTGGTTGTGTGTGTGTGTTTTATGAAGGACAATAGACCATCCGTAGGGAAGCTTGGTCCTAGAGCCGTGAAATGTGTCTTTGTAGGATACTCTGCTACCCAAAAGGGGCATGTTTGCTGGAGTCCAATAGAGAAAAGGTTGTTTGTAAGCATGAATGTTCATTTTTGAGAGTTTGAGCCATATTATACACTGTAGGTGACCTCACCCATTGGTGACTTATCTGATAAAGAAGGTATGAGACAAGAAGGGGAGAATGGTGAGAGGTTAGTGAATGTAGGATCAATTCCCTTATCTATTCCATATTCTGTTGAGAGGAGAGAATCAGCTAAGGAGCACGACAACAAATAAAAGGAGCAACCCGTAGGTGTTGGGACTCAAGCATAGGGGGAGTTGAGAATGTATACCAGGAGGAGGCAGAATGAGGTGCCAGAGTCAACATCTGCAGTACCATTGGTGCCATCAAGTCCCTTGTCTTGGCCTACTCCAACTTCTGAGACACCCATACCACCCTCAAACTCAGAAGACACAGGTGATATAATTCCTTCTTCTTATCCCACTCTCATGATAGTAAGGAGGACCTCTCACAATAATGCGGGAGTTCCTCCTGACCGTTATAGTTTCCCACGTGATATTTCTCAATTTGTCTCATACTCTAACTTATCATCTACGTATGGAGCATTCATTATATCTTTGGACTCTGTTACTTTACCTATGTGTTGGTAGGATGCTAAAGAGGATCCAAAGTGGAAAGTAGCTATGCAAGAAGAACTTGGAGCTCTAGATAAGAACAGAACTTGGGAGATAGTGTCACTACCACCAGGCAAGAAAGTAGTGGAGTGCAAGTGGGTGTTCATAGTGAAGTAGACCCCAGAAGGAAAAAATGATCGCTACAAGGCACGGTTGGTGGTGAAGGGGTATAGTCAGACATATGACATCGACTATGATGAGACCTTTGCTCCTGTGGCCAAGATGGGAACAGTAAGGACACTTATCTCCATTGCAGTGAATAAGGGTTGGAAACTACATCAATTGGATGTTAAAAATGCATTTCTTCACGGAGATCTGCTAGAAGAGGTGTATATAGAGGTTCCCCCAGGCTTTGGTACAAAACAAACAGTGGACAAGGTTAGTAGATTAAGGAAGTCACTGTATGGGTTGAAACAATCTCCTAGAGCTTGGTTTGACAGGTTCAGAAGAGCTATGGTAAGCATGGGCTAACAGCAAATCAATGTCGATCACACAGTGTTTTTTCGACAATAGGGTGGTCACATTACTATATTAGCAGTGTATGTTGATGATATGATTATCACCGGTGATGACAAGGGTGAGATTACTCAGCTGAAGGCAAAACTGGGCAAAGAGTTTAAGGTGAAGGACCTCAGGCAGCTAAAATACTTCCTGGGGATTGTGGTGGCCCGTGGAGAAGAGGGGATTGTTCTATCTCAGAGGAAGTATGCGTTAGACTTACTCACAGAGACGGGCATGTTGGGTTGCAAGCCTGCGGTTTCACCAATTGATCAGAGGTTCAAGTTGAGCGTAGAGGCAGGAGAGCCAGTTGATCGTGAGCGGTACCAGAGGTTGGTAGGATGTCTCATCTATCTAAGTCACACTCGTCCTGACATATCATTTGCTGTGAGTATGGTGAGCCGCTACATGCATGACCCAAGGAAGGGCCATATGGACGCAGTGTACTAAATTTTGAGGTACCTGAAGAGTCCACTAGGGAAGGGGTTGATCTTCAAGAAGAATGGACATCTAAACATTGAGGGCTATTGTGACTCTGACTGGGCAAGTTGTGCTGATGATAGAAAGTCCACAGCTGGATATTGCATGTTTGTAGAAGGTAATTTGGTATCTTGGAAGAGTAAAAAGCAGTCAGTGGTTGCAAGGTCGACAGCAGAGGCTGAGTGTAGGGCTATGGCTTTAGGAGTTGCGGAGATGGTGTGGTTGAGAGCTTTGTTAGTAGAGCTCATGATGGATCAAGCGAGTCAAAATGAAGCTGTGGTGCGACAGCAAGTCCGCAATTAGCATTGCCAACAACCCCGTGCAACATGACAGAACCAAACATGTGGAGATTGATAGGTTCTTCATCAAAGAAAATCTGGATAGTGGACTATTGGAGCTGCGACATGTAGCTACTAGAGAGCAAGTGGCTGACTGTCTCACTAAAGGACTTAGTTCATTAGATCTCTCAAGATTATGTGACAAGATGGGCTTAATGGGTATCTTCTGCCCATCTTGAGGGGGAGTGTTGAGATTTGTATCTTTGTTAGGGTCTTATTGAGAAATGAAGAGTATAGATAATTCTAGGAACTTGTATGCAAAATTGTAAATGCTGTATATAAGCATAAATCGTTATCGAATAAATTAAATTTTACTCGATTAATCAATTATATATTTTTTTCCTTCTCCGATTTTTCACGAAATGGCCCGCGGTTTTTCTTTTTCCACTTAGCACCTAAATAGTTTCCAAAATTATGTTTTGGGACTAACGGAATTAATTCCCAAAATTTGATTTTGGAAATTATTATATTTTCTAAAATATTGATTTTAGATTATATATTATTTAATTCCTAAAATATTATTTTTGCAATAAATATATTTTCTGAAATATTAATTTTAGAATTTATTCTATTTTTCTAAAATAGTGATTTTTGAATTATTTGCTATGTTTAATTTCATTTTGAGTATAAAGTTAGCATGGTGGTTTGGTTATGGACTATGGACCCAATTTAAATTGTTTATGCATTTTATTGCTTTGGTTTTAAATTAAAAAGGGCTTGTGTGTCCTGCCTTCTTGATGTTTAAATTTTGGGTGCATAAAATCATTAATTTTAAATCCATTCCTTAGTTAAATTATAATTAAAACATTAATTCCAAAATACACATACTAGCAAGTATACTCATCGCAAGTATAACATAAGGAATTAAATAGTATCAATCCTTAAAGGAATAAGTACACACTACTCACTTTTCATTTATTGTTTAACTGACATAATAAAGTGAGAAAATAATAAAAAGAAAAAAAAGAAAATATATACAACTCAAAGATGTAAAAATATGTAATTAGACAAATATTCTTGAAAACATAACTATGAACCACTTAACAATTATTACAATCAATTATTATCTTAGTCTCATAAGGATTTAATATAAACCCACTTCGTTTGCAATTTATGGAATCACTAACTTCTAGTTAAATTAGTAAACATATTCTGTCTTGTCTAACTTATCCAAAAGATGCATTAAAATCAATTCTCATATAAACTCCTGCATTCTAGGAGATTTAAAACATGAAATTAGTTAATGAACCCATATTCTAACAATCATTAACTAACCTTTGATTACCAATGTTCTAAACAATTAACCCATTTTTCAAGAAAGTTAAGAGATAATAAATATGAAACCAATCAATTGAAGCCATTACCAACCTCCTTTTCAAGCAAGTTAATAACAAAATGCAATCAACTAACTCAGTAAGAAAAAACAAATAATCAAATTCCAAGAATTATAATCAATTGATCAAAATACTAAATTAATAAATAAATCATGAATCACAAAAAAAAAAAAAATGTCAAATTACAATGAAAATATTGAATACATGATTGTTTAAGGAAAAGAAAACAAAGGTAAAAGAAAGCACTCATAGACAAGCCTCTTTCTTCCTCCTTGAAGACTTTCTTGAACAATCCTCCTTGATTTGGGTGAATCTCTCATTCAAAGAGGGATTGAGAATTTTTTCTCTTAAATCTGCCTCTCTCTATTGTACATCTCCAACCCTTGTGTTTTCTTGTGCTTTTATAGGCCTTTTGGATGCCAATTTTCGTGGCTAAGGAAGTCTCGGCCGAATAGGAGTAGAAAAATACCAAAATTATTGGACAATCCCAAATTTCGTATACAAAATATTCGCCACCAGAGCGTACCTGGCACCGGGTACCTTCGACCCACTTGGCGCCAGGTGCACTTTGTTCTTCCTCTGTTTTTGCTCTATTTTTAGCCTTTTCTCCTTGGTAGACAGTATGGACCTAGCGCTAGGTGTACTTGCCAGACCTAGCGCCAAGTCTATTCTGGAATTTCCTCTGAAGCTGCCTCAAATTCTTCTGCTGGACCAGAATGGACCCGGTGCCTAATCTATTGGCTAGGCCTGGCATTAGGTCTACTCTGGTTTTGTGCATTTTTTACTCAAAATCTATTTAAATATGTACATATTTGCCAAAAACACCTGTTACAAGCAAAATGTCAAATAGGAATGAATATGCCTAGTTGTTCTAACAAATGTATCTTAAAACACCCTCAAATAACTAAGAAAATAATGGTAATTTTAGCCCTTATCAATTCCCTCACACTTGAACATTTGCTTGTCCTCAAGCAAAACACTTTAGTCCAAGAAAATTTATTCAGAAAACACAAGTTCTTATTCATTCATATATTCTTTACCATAGCAAAGATCATGTCTTCCCTTTAAAATTTAGATACAACTCTTGTCATCCATACCCTTTTAAAATAATTCAAACTTTAAAACATTGGACAAGACATCACAAAACTTTTGAAGTCAAATTAATCAAGTGCATACCTTAGTCTAAGAAGATTATTTTACCCTTCTAGTTAAAATATAAATAATATGATTCACATAAGTCAGGCCATCTACCAACTCAAGCATTATAGATCCAAAAATTGCATAACTCAAGTCATGATGTAAGGAAAGCACTCCAAAAAATTTTTCCCTTAAATTTTTTTTTCAATGACTTAGGGAATTGATAGCCTCAAATGCATGGATTTCTCTTCACACACCGTATTGGCCCCCTTTTATAGTCATCACTCATCATTTTTTCTCACCAAATCTTTCTTTCTTTGCTCTTTCTTACCTTTTTGCCTTCGAGATAGCCTCAAGAGAGTACACCAAATTCACTTGCTACTTCTCCCCATATTGACCCCCTTTTCAGCTAAGGTCTTCAACAATCATCACTAAGAGCATTTTTTTCAATTTGCACCAACAATAGTGTTGTTTCCACTCATTTTTTTTTCAACTCATATAAAAAATTATTCTCTAAAGAAGGATGGTAAGACTTTCTTCCTAGATCATGCATGAACACGTAGGATTAACCAAATTAATTTTCTTTATGGCTTAAGAAAATTAATATAGTAAAGTCCATAACCAAACTACGTTATTATTTTGCGATGTATGAATATATTGATATTATGCATGCAATGTATAAACCACTAATAATCACAAATCCCTCAAATTAATATTAAAGCTAATGCCTTCCATTAGTATAGCAAGAACAAGAGCTCTTTTTCGAGACCAGGTTGTTGGGCTAACCCTAGCCTACTTAACATCGAGTATGTTCGAGCTATGGAATTTTAAATTCCTGATTAATAGGTTGGGTTTAACTAATTTCTTTATCTCGGTTGAGCTAACTCAAGTATGAAGAAAATTAGAGGCAAGATTGGATTAGCTTAAAGGATTTAAGATTAAAAAATATTAATCACCCAATGATCCGATAATTACATTCAATGTAATTGGTATTGGATACCTACCATTGAACTAAAGGATAGTTTGTTGAGCAAACCCAAGGTCATTCTTAAGAAATTTCGATATGGTCCACTAGAAAAGTTTCTAACGGACTTTCCCAAATCAATAGTGGGGGCTATTGGTTTGAGTAAAATAGTGGAATAATTATGTGCTTAATTAAAACCTAATTATTTGCATTATATGTGCATATACAGTTAGCTAATTTCTCTATCTTTACATCTAGGTCATCTGCATCATGTCAACTAACCTAAATTTACGTAGCATCTTGAAAACCAACAAACTTATTGAGACCAATTTTCTGGACTAGTATAAAAACTTGAGAATTGTTCTCAAGTTAAAAAATTGCTCTATGTACTAGATTCTCTTATTCTGCCACCACCAGCTAAAGATGCTCATGCTAATAAGCATAATGTCCTCAAAAAACACAAAGAGGACAGCGACACATTATCCTATGTGATGTTGGCATCATTGGCTCCTGAGCTGCAAAAATAGCATAAGTATATGGATGCTTACTCAATCATTTTACATCTTTGGGAGCTGTTTGACGCCCAAGTCAGAATGGAGAAGTATGAGATCTCAAAATAATTATTCAGTTTTAAGATGGCTGATGGTACTTTTGTGGCCATTCACGGGCTGAAGATACTGGGCTTGATTGAGAAGCTTGGGTCTCTTTGGTTTGTAATGGACAATGAGTTAAATATTGACTTAATTCTTGAATCTTTGCCAAGCAGTTTTTCACAATCTGTGATTAACTACTAAATGAACAAGATTGAATCCTATACCCGAGCCGATCAATCTTCTCGAGACAGCAGAGTCCTCTATGAAGAAGGAATCCAATGTAGTCATGCTGGTAAAATCTTCTTCTTCTAAGAAGAAAGTTCCTAAGAAGAAGAAGAAGGCTCCCACTAAGCCCAAAAGTGGCATAAAGAAGAAGGAGGCAGCTGCCAAAGGCCCATGTCATCATTGTGGCAAGATAGGCTATTGGAGGCTTAACTAGAAAGCATACCTGGAGGCCGTAAAGGACAAGAAGGAGAAGCTTGCGAGCACTTCTACTTCCACTCCTAGTATGTTTATAATTGAGATAAATACTGCCTTTAGAAATAAGAAATAGGTATTGGATACTAGATGTAGATCTCATTTGTCCAATAACTTGTAGGAACTAAAGAATAGTTGAAGGCTTGAGAAGGGTAATGTAGACCTACGTATTGCAAATAAAGCAAAGGTTGTTATGCTTGCTGTGGGAACTTACGACCTACACTTGCTTTTTGGATTAGTTTTAGAACTTCAATACTGTTATTATATATCGGTTTTATTGAAAAATATTATCTCAGTTGCCTGTTTAGACTTATTTGGATTCCATTTAATTTTTAAGAATAAGTATTGTTCTTTTTCATTGAATGATATCCATTATGGTTTTGCAACTTTGGTTAATAATTTATATGTTGTAGACATGGATAATCTAATTTTCAATATAAATAATAAGAAACCAAGAATAGATAATTTAACCTCATATTACTTATGGCATTGTCATTTAGTTTATATAATTAAGAATCGTATTTCTAAGTTACACAAGCTTAGTGACTTAGGGCCATTTGATTATGAATTATATGACACGTGTAAATTTTGATCACTTGGTAAAATAGCTAAAACTCCTTTTCCTAGAAAAGAAAAAGGGCTAAAGAGTTATTAGAACTCATACATACTGATATATGTGGCCCAATGTCTATACAAGTAAAATGAGGTTATCACTATTTCATAATCTTTATCGATAATTATTCATGATATGAGTATTTGTATTTAATGAAGTACAAATATGAGGCCTTTAACAAGTTCTAATACTTCAAGAATGAAGTAGAAAAATAAGTTGGGAAAAGCATCAAAACTTTAAGATCTGACCGAGAAGGTGAATACTTAAGCCAAGGTTATCTTTGAGATAATGTGATACTATCTCAATGGACTCGACCATATACACCTCAACATAACGGTATATCTGAGAGAAAGAATTGAACCCTTCTAGACATGGTACGGATTAATATGGCTTTTGCAGACTTACCAAAATCATTTTTGGGGTACGCTCTAGAGACTTTTACTTATATTCTAAACAGAATTCCATAAAAAATGGTTGACACTACCCCATTTGAGTTTTTCTTTGGTAAGAGACCAAAGTTATCTCACTTGAGAATATGGGGTTGTCTTGCCTTTATCAAAAGGGCATAGTCAGACAAACTTGAGAGTAAATTTGACAAGTGTTTATTTGTTGGATATTCGAAAGAGTCATTTAGATATTACTTCTACATTCCTTCCGAAAATAAAGTTTTTGTTTCGAAGCATGCCGTCTTCTTAAAGAATAAGCACATACTCAAATGAGACAGTGGGAGTAAAATTAAACTTAGTGAAGTTCAAGAAGAACAAACAAACACAGATCAACTGTCTGATACCACATCTATTGAGAGAATAAATGAATCTTTATCTACACAAAAACCTCGTATGTCGAATAGGATACCTGTGGCACATGAGAGATATTGATTTCTTATAAGTGACCACAATGAGCCACAATGATGTATTACTTATAGATGAAGATGAGCCTACTACTTATGAGGATGTTCTGAATAGTTCAGAATCTGACAAATGGCTTAAAGCCATGAAGTCAGAAATGGATTCCATATATGACAGCCAAGTATGGACTTTAATTGATCCACCTAGAGGAATCAAACCTCTTGGGTGCAAGTAGGTTTTTAAAAAGAAAATTGATATGGATGGTAATGTAATTACCCATAAAGCACGACTAGTTGCTAAGGGTTATTGTCAACAACATGGTATTGACTATGATGAAACCTTCTCACCAGTTGCTATGCTGAAATCTATAAGAATACTCCTAGAACTTGCCACTCATTATGACTATGAGGTCTGGCAAATAGATGTAAAAATAGCTTTTCTAAACGAAAACCTGATTGAGGAAGTGTATATAACACAACCTGATGGTTTCACATCCAATGACAGTAAAAAAGTGTGCAAGTTGCAAATGTCCATTTATGGCCTTAAACAAGCTTCTAGAAGTTGAAACATTCGTATTGATGAAACAATCAAAAAGTTTAGTTTTATTCAAAACATGGATGAACCTTATGTATACAAGAAGATTAGTGGGAGTGCAATTGTTTTCTTGTTGCTTTATGTAAATGACATATTGTTAATATGAAACGATGTACCTATCCTTCAATCGGTAAAAGTTTGGTAGTCCAAGAAATTCTCCATAAAAGATATTGGAGAAGCAACATATATTCTTGGAATAAGGATACATAGAAATAGAAAAAAAAAAAGTTGCTAGGTCTTTCACAGTCTATATACAAAGATAAAGTGCTAAAGAAGTTTAGCATGGATCAATTCAAAAAGGGGATTCTTATCTCATGGGATAAGCCTTTCAAATTTTACCTCTTCAAATTTGATGTCTCCAAAGATATAAGTTGAAAACGATCATATGAGTAGGATTCAATATACATCGGTAATTGGATCTATCATATATGCTATGATATGTACTAGGTCTGATATATCTTGTGCTCTCATTTTGACAAGTAGATACTAATCTGACCCTGGTGAGGGTCATTGGGCTACTATGAAGAATATCCTATGTACTTGCAATGGACTAAGGACATATTCTTAGTTTATGGAGGAGGTGATTTAAATGTAAATAGATATACTGATACTAGTTTTCAATTTGATAAAAATAATTTCAAATCACAGTCGGATTACGTGTTTACGTTGTGTAGAGGGACAATAAGTTGGAAAATTTCCAAACAGGATACTATTACCGACTCAATGACTACAACTGAGTACAGAGCTGCTTCTGAAGTAGCTAAGAAAGCAGTTTGGATCAATAAGTTTGTGACGGAGCTTAGATTAGTTCCTACCATTCTTGAACCAACATCTCTACGTTGTGATAACAATGTAGCTATTGCACAAGCGAAGGAGCCAAGGTCTCACCAACGATCCAAGCATGTACTCAGGCATTTTCATTTGATTAGGAAAATCATAGATATATAAGATATAAAGATAGAAAGAGTTCTCACTGATGAGAACATAGCTGACCCACTTACTAAAGCACCATCCCAAAAGAAACATTATAGACATGTTGAGTCATTCGATATTAGATACATGAATGATTGGATTTGGTGAAAGTAGAAGTTTGTTAGTGTTATGCCCTAAAGGAAATCACATATATTTTGTATATTGTACATTTATTTAATAATACAAGGCATTCTTTATCTTTCAGCTTATTTTATTTATACTTCGTGTAAATATATAATTGTTAGGTAAAATCCCAAGGGCAACATTGTAACATCCCTCTCTTGTAGACTTTAACTGGTGACTACTTTATCTAGAATGAGTATTTGTATAAAGGCTTAGAACAAGAAATGATTAGTTTAATGAACTGAATGTTTTAGTGCAATAAAAATATTTAGGGACATAATTAGAATTTTAAGATTGTTCTATCCGTACCCTAAATCTTTATATTGCGACTACTTGGTATAGAACAAGAATTTAGGTATAAGTCCAGAACAAAAGTTGATCAGCATGATGAGATGAATATTTTGGTATAGATTAAGCTATCAGGGGTAATATCGTAATTTTGACCACAATTTGGAAAGAATTGAGAAGGAATTGAGAATTTTGATTTCCACTATTGAATTTAGTAAAATTTATAAATTCCATTGATGGAATAAAATATTTTCCCGATATGGACCAAAATTACAGTTATTTTCTAAGAAATATACTAAAGTGCCATTACCATTGAAACAAGCAACTGGATATGATTGGTGGATGAAAACAAGTGTCAAAATATTATTGGAGGAGTGAAAATTTTATGGGACTATTAAATTGCAAAAGCTTATTGAATTAGCCTAAGAATTTGCTAATTAGATTAATTCAACTAATAGGAAATTATCTTTAAATGGATAGCCCACAGTGGTTGACCTTGTGGCCAATTTTGGTCACAATTTAGACCAAAAGAATGACAGTGGAAGCTGGTATTCAGCTAAAGAAAAATGGGCAGAAAGAATAAGATAGAAGGAGGAAAGAAAAGGAAAGGAAAAAGGAGAAATAGCTAGAGAAAATAGGGAGAAAAAGGAAAAAGGAGAGAAAAAGACATTTTCAATGAAGGAGAAGAAGAACTTGGAGTTTTTCAAGCTTGGAGAGTTCAACAAACAAGGTAAGAGCTTGTACTTCATGAATTAAAGTTGTAGAATAATCCATAAGGATTATTATGGTATTAATTTTGTGGGCAAATTCATGAGAATCACTTCAAAATTAGCTATGTTCTTGGGCTGTTTTGTGTGTAGTGTATACCAATTGATTAGAGAAGCTATATACTATGTTTAACATGGTATATGAAGGTGTTTTGATGGTATTTTTTTTTTTTTTGGGGGGGGGGGAGGGAGGGGTTCATGGCTGTAAAAGGAGAAGATGGAATTGAAATGAAATGGATTTAATAGTTATGAATTGTTGTTGTTGTTGTTGTTGTTGTTGTTGTTGTTGTTGTTGTCTATAATTATTTATTTGGGTTGAGAAAGGATTAATTTGATGATTACATTATTTTTGAAAATCAGAGAAATAAGGGATCTTATGATAGAATTTAAGATGGTTTAAGTGTTATATAATTGTTAGGATTAAAGTAGAATAGATAGTGTGAAGGGAAAAACAAAACAAAAAAAATTCTGCTTTGAAGAAAATCCTAAGCAGCCTTGAAGAACAAAGAAATTGTACAAATTGGCTTATTGTTCTGTAACCCCATGACCTGAAACTTGTAGATAAATGTCATGGCATCATTTTGGGAGCAATTTTACATGTTTTGGAGTGGTGAATAAAACGTTATATTGAAAATACCACAAGCTGCCAAAACTATGATGGGATTGGGAAGTTAAGAAGTTGTAAGCAAGACGGAATGAAATGAGAAAGGAAATTAATGGTTCATGAATTGGAAATCATCAAGGAATATCTTAAGGACATTTTGGAACCAGATTGACATTATTCAGACTTGTAACTTGAAATCTATGACAAAATAAGTGATGTATACTAAGGAAGGAAAATGCAGCATTTTACTAAAGGACATCGAGTCCTAAAGCATTCTCATTTAGTCTAGTGAATGTATGAAGAGTTTATAAGGCTAAAGAAATACTTTATAAACGTATGAAATGAAAGGATAAAGAAAGGGATATGTAAATGGAAAAAGATCACTAGAGGAATTCAAGTAATTATATTCCATTTCTAATAGGAAATTAGTATTTCATTTTCCTGGTTAATGCAATTATTAACAATGCCTTAATTTAGTGGATTAAAAAGTTAAGGAAGGATGAAATATTCTTTTGATATAGGTGCGAATACCACAAGGACATTGTGAAGTCTCAAGGGCAACAAATCGCTAGGAAATAGCATTAGTTGAGGTAAGTCCCCACATACATGCAACGTTTTCAATAAAGCTCTTTTATAAGAAAAATATTATAAGGCATACTAGTTTATTTTATTGAAAATATTATGAAACATTTGGAAGCATAAATAATTATGCACTATTTAAGCATGCTTTTATTTTGGTAAGTCATACCCATATGATAAAATGATTTGGAAACCCTATATAAATTTCATAAAGAAGCTTATGATTACATTTCATGCATAAAGGTTGTGAAAGCCATAGCATAAGAATATGATTTTATGAAATATTGGAACGAACCCAAATTATATGTGTTGATATTCAAAGTCATTTTGGGAAAGAAAATATCTTTAGAATGAAAATGTTTTGTGATGCGTAAATTTTGGGTATATAAAATTATCAATTTTAAATCCATCCCTTAGTCAAGTTTTAATTAAAACATTAATCCCAAAATACACATTGAGCAAGTATACTCATCTCAAGCATGGTATAGGGAATTAACGAATATCGATCCTCAAAGGAACAAGTACACACTAATCATTTTTCATTCATCGTTTAACTTATCAACTAAACTAATAAATAAATAAAAATAAAAATAAAAACAAAATATATATGACTCATAGAGAGAAAAACATGTAATTAAATAGTTATTATCAAAAGCATTACATGAATTATTTAACACTTATCACAACCAATTATTTTCTTGGCATCATGAAGGAATATAAAGATAAATTCCACTTTATTTGTCAATCCATGGAATCCTATGTTTTGATTAATATTAACAGATTTGTCAATCAATCTAACATAACCAAAACATGAATTAAGCTTATCATTATATATTTTGATTCAATTAGCAGATTTGTCAATAAAGTCATCCTAACCAAAACATGCATGAATCTCAATTTCTTAAAATAATGAAATTAGCTAATGACCCTATGTCAAGACGAAACTAACTTAACATTTGATCACCTAATTCTAAAATCCTAACTTTGTCATTCAAACCCACTAAGATTTAATAGTTATGAAATCAATGCAACAAAACTTCTAACATCATTATGTCGAGTTAATTAGAAGAACTCGCATCAATAACCAATGAAATCAAGTAATCAAATACCAAAGAAAATAATTAATTAATCAAAGAACTAAATTAACTCAAAATCATAAATCCAAGAATAATATCCAAATACAGTTAAAGAATTAAAATCATCATTGTTCAAGAAAAAGAAAACAAAGGAAAGAGATAAATACTTACAGACAAGATTTTCAATTTCCAATGAAAACTCTTCTAAGAATCAATGCTCCTTGAGTAATTTTTTTAGAGAAAATATTGGTGATGCATTAAAAAATATATCTAAGTCTCTACATTGTGCATCCCCCCTTTTTCTAAGGTAATTGTCCTTTATTTATAAGCTTACAAATTTCCTAAAAGAATCCTAAGTAAAGAAGAAGTAATTGACTAAAAATACAAAACCAAAAAGGAGTTGTAATTTTCCTAATTAAATTCTAAGAAAGAAAGAAAAAATAACGAAGGTCCACCATCTTTAATTGATAAATTGAGAAGCAATTGGACTTGATTTTGTCGTATTCACTAAAGAACTTAATTGATGTTTGAAATTTACTTCAATTGACCAAGCCACCGAATTGCCGAAATCCTTTTGAATTCACTGAGCAGTTTTCCATTTATTCGAGCCACACGGAATTGCTGTCCAACTTGCCTTTATTTTTGTACTAGCTCATCTGAGCTGCCAACCTTCTATTCTATCGAGCTATGAAGTGAGCTAACGAAATTGCTGAGCCGCTGATTGAGCTACACCAAGCCACCACTATTTCCTCTTGCGCGCCGAATGGAAGCTACTTCTGTTCTTCTTGTTTCGGTCGCTTTCTTGTTAAGCCGCGGCTCGGCTAAGCCGCGGCTTAGCTTTCACATGATACATTTTGTCTTCCTCCCCTTTTCTTTGTTTCATTGTTCCTCTTCTTTGGGCCACCAATTTTTGTTCTTTTCCTTTGTTTGAGCCACAAGCCATTGAGCCAATGAAGATTTCTCTTGAGCCAATGCCTTTTTTCAATTCCAATTTTCAATTGCTCTGTTTCTTCTATTTCTTTTCACTTTTCTTAGTTATGCCAGTACAGGACCAGCTCCAAGTCCACTTTCTTGGCCTGGTGCTGGGTTTATACTAGAAAAATACACAATTAGCTCTAAATTTCATCTATTTTTACATAAAATTACAGAAAATTATTTCTATAAGTGAAATATCAATTAGGAAGGAATATGACTAGTTATTGTATTAAAAGTGTCTCAAATTAACCTCAAATAACTAGGAAAATAACGATGATTTTAACCCCTATCAATACCCCCACACTTGAATATTTACTTGTCCTCAAGTAAATACTTAAACAATGCACTTAATATAATTTATTTCTTTTCATATTCATCCATAATAAAGCCATAATTTTTTCCCAACCTTAGATAAAAAATTGTCATTCATTCACTTTTTAAAAACCTTCGTAAACTCATGCACTAAATCAAATAATCCCAATGCCAACAAAGTTAAGTTAAACAAGCTTATATCTAGTACAAATAAATTATTCTACTCCTCAAGCAAAAACATAGATAACATAAATCATACAAGCCAAGTCATTTAACCAATTCAAGCATTATAAACTCAAATCTACAAAACTCAAGTTAGTGAAACAAGGAAAACACTCAATTCTTCTTTTTTTTTTTTCTTTTCTATGACTCTGAGAATTGATAGACTCAAGTGCATGGATTTCTGTTCACACACCATATTAGCCCCTTTAAAGTCATCCTCATTTTTTTTCAGCAATTGTCTTTCAACAAATTTTTTTTTCTTTGCTCTTTCTTACATTTTTGCTTTCAAAATAGCCTCAAGAAAGTGCACCGAATACACTTGCTACTTCTTCCCATATTAACCCCCTTTTCAGCAAAAGGTTTTGAAAGATTAAAAATAAGAGCATTTTTTTTCAAGTCAATTTGTTTCCATCTCACATTTTTTTTCAACTCAATTTTTTTTCTCACATTCCTTGTTCAAAACTAAAAGTCAAGCAAATTTTAAATCCTTAATACAAGAACTAATCAACAACTCTTTCCATATTTCATCACATCATCCATATTCAAACTCAAAGAATAAAACAAAACTCAAATACCAAATATAACCACGGTTAACTTAAATTCTCATGACTTACTACAATCTAACTTAATACATAAGTTTACGTTTTTAAATAAAATCAACCATAATGAATGACAAATCCATATCCAAAGTGAAAAAGAAAATTATAACCTGATCATATGCCAAAAACAAATTTCAAAACTTCAACAATTCAAATACATATCATTGAAAATCCTTCAAACATATATAATTGAAAATCCATTGAAAATCACAAAGATGCATTTGAGAAAATATTAAATCTCTCCCCCCATACTTAAATTTGACATTGTCCTCCATGGCCGAAAATAAACACAAGAAAGCATCTCCAATAGAACAAAAAATGATAAAGAGGTAGAAAGTTTAAGCAATACTCCCGAAGAGTAGATTGGCTCCCACAATAAGAGAAGTTCATCCTTTAAGAAGTTGGAAGAATGATTGCCAGCAACATAAGCCTACAATAAGAAAAATAAACACACAAGTACAAGCCAAAAAAGGAATTGAAAGAAATCAAGACAAAAGCTCAATAAAAATAAAAGGAAAAGAAAAATATAAAGTGAAAGCCTTTCAGTCCTTCTCGAAGTAGAGCCTCCGAACGGGCCTCCATATTGTCCAAAAGAACCACCAAATAGACCACCACGACCTCCAAAGAACTCAAGAGGTCATCCTTATCTCAACCAAACATATTTTGCAAATGGATCTCTTTTTAGTGAAGAACGTTTCCAAACTTTTGATGCTCAACAAAAATAAGGAGAATATCCACTGTAGATCGCAAAAGCACAATATCAACCAACTTTAATCAACACAACAAAATATCACAAGGAGGCCAAGATTTTCATAGTTGCAAAAATTCCAGGAAAATACACAGCTAACATGTAGAAGCAATCATAAGACAAAAGAAGAAATAAACAAATGAAATAAACCACAAAGAAAGGAATTTGGGGAGGGGGTTGGTTCCTCATGTGCCAAACAAAAGATAAAAATGAGAAAAGCAAAAGAAAAGAAAAAAAAAGGAAGGAAAAGACAAAATAAGAAGAATCTAGGAAGAAAACAAAAAGAGTAAGGAAACAAACGAAAAAGGAAAAAAAATTTGTATATAAAATTATCAATTTTAAATCCATCCCTTAGTCAAGTTTAAATTAAAACATTAATCCCAAAATACACATGTGAGCAAGTATACTCATCGCAAGCATAGTATAGGGAATTAACGAGTATCGATCCTCAAAGGAACAAGTACAAAATAATCACTTTTTATTCATTGTTTAACCTATCAACTAAATTAATAAAGAAATAAAAATAAAAACAAAAAATCTATATAACTCATGGTGAGAAAAACATGTAATTAAATAGTTATTCTCAAAAGCATGACATGAATTATTTAACACTTATCACAACCAATTATTTTCTTGGCATCATGAAGGAATATAAAGATAAATTCTACTTCGTTTGTCAATCCATGGAATCCTATATTTTGATTAATATTAACAGATTTGTCAATCAATTTAACATAACCAAAACATGTATTAAGCTTATCATTATATATTTTGATTCAATTAGAAAATTTGTCAATAAAGTCATCCTAACCAAAACGTGAATGGATCTCAATTCCTTAAAATCATGAAATTAGCTAATGGCCCTATGTCAAGGTGAAATTAACTTAACATTTGATCACTTAATTCTAAAATCCTAACTTCATCATTCAAATCCATTAAGATTTAACAATTATGAAATCAATGCAACGAAACTCCTAACATCGTTGTGTCAAGTCAATTAGAAGAACTCGCATCAATAACCAATAAAATCAAGTAATCAAATACCAAAAAAATAAATAATTAATAAAAAACTAAATTAACTCAAAATCATAAATCCAAGAATAATATCCAAATACAGTTAAAGAATTAAAATCATCATTGTTCAAGAAAAAGAAAACAAAGGAAAGAGATAAATACTTACATACAAGATTTTCAATTTCCAATGAAAACTCTTCCAAGAATCAATGCTCCTTGAGTAATTTTTTTAGAGAAAATATTGGTGATGCACTCAAAAATATATCTAAGTCTCTACATTGTGCACCCCATTTTTCTAAGGTAAGTGGCCTTTATTTATAAGCTTACAAATTTCCTAAAAGAATCCTAAGTAAAAAAGATGTAACTGCCTAAAAATCCAAAATAAAAAAGGAGTTGTAGTTTTCCTAATTAAATTCTAAGAAAGAAAGAAAAAATAATAGAGGTCCACTGTCTTTAATTGAGAAATTGAGAAGCAATTGCACTTGATTTTATCGTTTTCACTGAAGAACTTAATTGATGTTTGAAATTGGCTTCAATTGACCAGGCCACCGAATTGCCAATAACCTTTTGAATTCGATGAGCCATTTTTCATTTATTTGAGCCACAAGGAATTGTTGTCCAACTTGCCTTTGTTTTTGTACCGGCTCATCCGAGCCGCCAACCTTCAATTCTACCGAGCCATGAAGTGAGCTAACAAAATTGCTGAGCCGCTGACTGAGCCGCACCAAGCCACCGTTTTTTCCTCCTGTCCACCACATGGAAACTGTTTCTGTTCTTCTTATTTCGGTTCCTTTCTTGCTGACAAGCTGCGACTTAGCTTTCACATGATACATTTTGTCTTCTTCCCTTTTTCTTTGTTTCATTGTTCTTCTTCTTTGGCCCACAAAATTTTGTTCATTTTCTTTGTTTGAGCCACAAGCCATTGAGCCAATGAAGTTTTCTCTTAAGCTAATGTCTCTTTTTCAATTCCAATTTCCAATTACTCTGTTTCTTCTATTTCTTTTAGCTTTTCTTTGTTATGCCAGTATAGGACTAGCGCCAGGTCCACTTTCTTGGCCAGGTGCTGGGTCTGTACTAGAAAAATACACAATTAACTCCAAATTTCACTTATTGTTACATAAAATTTCAGCAAAGCATTTTTATAAGCGAAATATCAAATAGGAAGGAATATGACTAGTTATTGTATTAAAAGGTTGCCAAATTAACCTCATATAATTAGGAAAATAACGAGAATTTTAACCCCTATCATTTTGGAATTGATTAGGTTGTGGAAATATTAAGACATTGCGATAATCTCTAATGTGATATGATCCTTCAGTACTCAAAGGGACTTTACACCTATACTAATTTACGTGGCTTCCAGAACATAGTTCGATTGGTAAGGTGTGGTAAGGAGCTACCCAATCCTAGCATGGAACTAGTACCCTCTAAAGAAGATAGGCCGGAACCAACCCCTATTGTTGAACCTTTCGAAAAACAACCTAAAAACTAGATTTTCAACCATTGGTACCACCCCCTATCGCTTAGTGTATGGGAAATCATGTCATCTACCAGTAGAAGTTGAACATAGGGCTCATTGGGCAATAAAACTTGTCAATTTTGACCTTCATCTTGTAGCAAAAGAAAGACTGCTTCAAGTGAATGACTTGGATGAGTGGCACAACGATGCCTACCATAATTCGAGGATTTACAAACATAAGATGAAACGGTGGCATGATAGACAAATTCGTTCCCCCCATGAGTTTCAAAAAAGAGATAAAGCGTTTGTCTTTAATTCTAGGCTTCGACTTATCCCAGGTAAGTTAAGATCTCAATGGTTGGGGCCGTATGGGATACATCAAATTTGTCCATTTGGAGTTATTGAAGTTTCTCAACCAACTCAAGGGATTAATAAGGTGAATAGAAGTAGATTAAAACTATATTTGGGAGACGAATTTGTCACCTTAGTGCATCTCGACATTCTCCTTTATGAGCCTTAACGATTCCTTACTCCTTCATACTTAATTTTCTTTATTATTTTTGTATGTTATTTTCTTTTTTTTTCTTTTCCTATATATTTGTTTTCTTTCTTTTATTTCTTTGCTTTTAGTAGGTACACTTGTACTAACCCTTCCTTGAGGTAGACTCAACCTGATGTCACAACAATGTAATGGAAGTATTTTCTTCACTTTATTCTTCTTCTTTTTTCATCTTGGGCTTCTTGGCTGTACTTTTATTAGTTTATCTTTGGTCATTGAGGATAATATCCAGTTTAAGTGTGGGGGGAGAATAAAGGTTGAAGAAGTACTTTTTCATATTATTTGATGAATATAGTTTGTGTTTGTGATAACTTTTTTCAAAAATTTTAGTGGTTTCATTGTTAAGCAATGTTGTAATTCTTTTTCTTGCTTGGATCTGAGTTTTGTCATTCATTAGGTAGATTTTGACGAAATAGTTTTATTGGAAAATATATTTGTCAATAGTTGAGAATTTTGATTTATCTTGTTTATGCATTGGTATTTGAATATTATTTGACTTATCTTGTTGAAATATAGAAGATATGATGAATATGGGAAGAGTTAATGGCTAACTTTTATATTATGAGTTTGAATTTTACTAGCTTTGAGTTATGATATATATATATATATATATATATATATATATGAGTTGAATGATTGAGAGGAAAGATTGAGTAGAATGTTTAAAAAAAAAATCAATTTGAGTTGAAGAGAAACACAATGAGTGTGAATAACACTATTGCTGGTGTAAATTAGAGAAAAAGCTCTTATTGATGATTTTTGAAGACCTTTAGTTGAAAAGGGGGTCAATATGGGTAGAAGTAGCAAGTGTATTTGATGCACTCTCTTGAGGCTATCCCGAAGGCAAAAAGGTAAGTAAGAGTACAGAAAAAAAAATTGTTGAAAAAATAATGAGTGATGACTAAAAAGAGGGCCAATACGGTGTATAAAGAGACATCCATGCACTTGAAGCTATCAATTCCCTAAGTCATTAAAAAACATTTTGAGAGAAAAAAAAAATTGGAGTGCTTTCCTCACATCGTAACTTGAGTGTGCAATTTTTAGATTTATAATGCTTGAGTTGGTAGATGGTTTGACTTATGTGATTTATGTTATCTATAATTTTACTTAAAGAGTGAAATAATTTTCTTAAACTAAAGTATGCACTTGATTAATTTGACTTCAAGAGTTATGTGATTTCTTGTCCAATGTTTCAAAGTTTGACATTGTTTTCAAAAGGTATAAATGACAAGGGTTGTATCTAAAGTTTGAAAGGAAGACATGATCTTTGCTATGATGAACAAACTTTTGAATGAGAAAAAACCTTGTGTTGTCTTGATAATTTTTCTTGAACTAAAGTGTTTTACTTGAGGACAAGGAAATGTTCAAGTGTGGGGGTATGTGATAGGGGTTAAAATAACCATTCTTTTCCTAGTTGTTTGAGAGTGTTTTAAGAAACATTTGTTGTAATAACAGGGCATATTCCATCTTATTTAACACTTTGCTTGTGAAAGGTATTTTTTCCAAATATATGTAGATTTAAGTTAAAATCGAGCAAAAAGTGCATATGACCAGAATGTACCTGGCGCCAGGCTCCGCTAGAGGACCAGGTGCCAGGACCATTTTATCCAACAGCAGAGTTTGAGCAAGCTTCAAGGATTTTTCTAGAATAAACCTAGTGCTAGGTCTGGCAAGTGTACTTAGCACCGGGTCCATTCTACCTGCCAAGGAGAGACGGCAAAAAACAGAGCAAAAAATAGAGGAAGAACAGAATGTGCTTGGCGCTAGGTTGGTAAAAAGTACCCGGTGCCAGGTAGGTTTTGGAGGTGGAAATTCTGTATGCCGAATTAGGGCTTATTTAAGGATTTTGGTATTTTTCCTATTCCTACTTGGCCATGACTTCTTCAGCCACGAAATTGGCATCCAAGAGGCCTATAAAAGCATAAGAGAACACAAGGGTTTGAGATATACAACTAAGAACGGTGAATTAAATGGCAGAAATTCTAATTGTCTCATTGAATGAGGAATTCACCTAAGTTAAGGAGGATTGTTCAAAGAGAGTCTTCAAGAAAGAAGAAAGTGGCTTGTTTATGAGTTCTTTCTTTTCACTTTGTATTCTTTTTCTTTAGTAATGATGTATTCAATATTTTCATTGTAATTTAACATGATTTTTGGATTCATAATTTTATGTTAATTTAGTTATTTGATCAATTCTTTGTCATCTTTGGTGTTTGATTACTTGATTCATTGGTTATTGATACGAGTTCTTCTAATTAACTTCTTCACAATGATATTAGGAATTTTGTTGCATTGATTTCGTACTTGCTAAATCTTGATGGATTTGAACGAAAAAGTTAGGATTTGAGAACTAAGTAATCAAAGGTTATGTTAATTTCACCTTAATATAGGGTTATTAATTAATTTCATGTTTATAAGGAATTGAACCTAATACATGTTTTGGTTATGTTATCTTGATTGACAAATCTATTAATATGAATCAAAATATAGGATTCTATGGATTGACAAACGAAGTGGAATTTACCAAAGTATAATCATGAGTTGTGAAATGATTGAGGTTTACTTTATATTCCTTCATAATGTCAAGATGAGAATTAGTTGAGAGAATTGCTAATTGGTTCATGGTCATGTTTTGTGGGTACTTGTCTAAATTTCACAAACCAACATTCTTGAGTTGTATATGTTTCTTTTATTTTTCTTTTGATTCATTTCTCACTTTATTTGAGTCAGTTAAACAACGAAAAAAAAGTGATTAGTGTGTACTTGTTCCTTTATGGATCGATACTCGTTAATTTCTTGTACTATGCTTGTGATGAGTATAATTTCTCACATGTGTATTTTGGGATTAAAGTTTTTAATTAAAACTTGAATAAAGGATGGATTTAAAATTGATGATTTTATATACCCAAAATTAACGCATCAAGTTTTTGGCGTCGTTGTCGGGGAACAATATCATAAAGGCTTGGATTTTGTTGATTTAACCATGTTAATATGTTTATATCTAAATATGTAAATATGTAAATATGTTCCTTGTATGACTAGCTGCTGTATTTTGTTTTCTTGTATACTCGTACTTTAAATATCTCTGTTTGTTGCAATTCCTCGTAACTTAATTATGAACATGTACCTTTACTAACTAACTTAACTATGATGTGTATATATAATACTAACCAGCTATTTTGTATAAGTAAGATGGCCAATTGGAGCTTAGGACGGTATCCTAACATATCTCATGGAATGACATCTCAACCATCTTACCCTATTGCCTTAGAAAGGGTGTTGAAAAAAGTTGCCAACTATGTAACTAAGCATTTTTCTGAGGTAGAAGACACACTGGAAAAATTTGAGGGCATGGTCAGAAATATTGAACAACAAATTTGGTTTTTAACGGATTTAGTGATAAAGTCACTAGTAGGGGTAGAAGCACTACATGATTCAGCTGCTATTACACTAAGGAGTGGTAAGGAGCAGCCCAATCCCAGTATGGAACCGGTACCCTCTAAAGAAGATGGGCCGGAACCAACCCCTATTGTTGAACCTTTCGAAAAATAACCTAAAAAACCAGATTTTTAGCCACTGGTACCACCCCTATCGCTTAGTGTATGGGAAATCATGTCTTCTACCGGTAGAAGTTGAACATATGGCTTATTGGGCAATAAAACTTGTCAATTTTAACTTTCATCTGGCAGGGAAAGAAAGATTGCTTCAAGTGAATGAGTTGGATGAGTAGCGCAACGATGCCTACCATAATTCGAGGTTTGACAAACATAATATGGAACAATGGCATGATAGGCATATTCGTTCCCCCTATAAGTTTCAAAAAGGAGATAAAGTGTTAGTCTTTAATTCTAGGCTTCGACTTTTCCTGGGTAAGTTAAGATCTTGATGGTCGGGGCCATATGGGATACATCAAATTTGTCTATTTGGAGTTATTGCGGTTTCTCACCCAACCCAAGGGATCATTAAGGTGAATAGAAGTAGATTAAAACTATACTTAGGAGGCAAATTTGTCACCTTAGCACATCTCGACGTTCTCCTTTATCAGTCTTGACGATTCCTTACTCATTCGTACTTAATTTTTTTTATTTTTTCCGTTTGTTATATTGTTATTTTTATTTTCTTTTTCTAAATTTATGTTTTCTTGCTTTTGTTTCTTTGCTTTTAGTAGGTACTCTTGTACTGACCCTTTCTTGAGGTAGACTCAACCTGATGGCACAACAATGTAATGGAAGTATTTTCTTCACTTTATTCTTCTTCTTTATACATCATGGTCTTCTTGGCTGTACTTTTATTAGTTTATCTTTGGCCATTGAAGATAATATCTAGTTTAAGTGTGGAGGGAAGAATAAAGGTTGAAGAAGTACTTTTTCATATTATTTGATGAATATAGTTTGAATATAGTTTGTGTTTGTGATATATTTTTTCAAAAATTTCAGTGGTTTCATTGTTAAGCATTTTTGTAATTCTTTTTCTAACTTGGATATGAGTTTTGTCATTCATTTGGTAGAGTTTGATAAAATTGTTTTATTCGAAAAGATAATTTTCAAGACTAGAGAATTTTGATTAATCTTGTTTATGCATTAGTTTTTAAATGTTATTTGACTTATCCTGTTGAAATATAGAATATATGATGAATATGGGAAGAGTTATTTGCTAACTTTTGTATTATAAGTTTGCATTTTTCTAGCTTTGAAAAAATACGAGTTGAATCTTTGAGAAGAAAGATTGAGTAGAATGTTACAAAAAATTTTGATTGGAGTTGAAGAGAAAAACAATGAGTGGAAATAATAGGGTCTAAATTAGACATATTTTTTTCTAGTTATTTGAGGCTTATTTGTGATATATTTTGTTTAATAACTAGCCATATTCCTTCATATTTGTGACTTTACCCTTGGAAAGGTATTATGTGCACTATTTCAGATTTTAGGGGTAAAACGACGCAAAAATGTCGCAAAACAAAATAGAGGCGGCGCCAACCAAAGCAGAGGAACTGGCGCTGGCCATATGCTGTTGACATGAACTTCGAGGGGACGAAAAATTGTTGAAACAAGACCGAAATAGAACCGAACCGGTGCCGGTTCCAATAGCCAAGGCGGCACTGGCTGCACTTTAGATAACATGGTGCTGAAATCAAGAAAAAATCGACGAACGACTGGAGAAAGAAAACATAACAGGTGCCGGCTCCAGTAGCCAAGACGGCACCAACTATGCCCTGAGGAAAAGACGGGATCTTAATTTTAGTACGCGGTTTTAGGTAATCTGTGGAGTTTTAGTACTTTTCTACTTCTACTCGACCAAGAACATTACACCAACGAATTTAGGCACTTCCTAAGCCTATAAATAGATAGAAAACACAAGAGAAAATGAGAAAATTCATTGATCATCATAGAAAATCACTCAAATCAAAGGAGGAATTCTTCAATTCAAAGAGGGTTATGCAAGAAGGTCTTCAATAGAAGAAGAATGAGGCTTGTCTATGAGTGCTTTCTTTTACTTTGTTTTCTTTTCCTTGAACAATGATATGTTAATTGTTTTATTATAATTTGACATTGTTTTAGGTATTCATGATTTTTAGAGTTATTTGATCTTTTGATTAATTGGTTGTTTTTCTTGGTATTTAATTACTCGGGCGTATTACGAGATTAGTTGGTTGTTTCTTTTTATTAACTTGCTAGACCAAAGAGGTTAATTGCTGAAGATTGAGTAATTAAAGGTTAATTGATGTTTGCCAGACTAAGGATTCATTGATTAATTTCATGCTTTAAATTTGTCAGACCAAGGAAATTTAATCAGGGATTGTGTTTAATACATCTTTTGGATGAATTAGTTGGGACAGACCAAGTGATGATGAGTAAACAATGAAAGAAAAGGGATAAATGTCTACTTTCTCCTGGAGGATCAACACTCGTTTGAATCCTATGCTATGTTAATGATGAGTACGCTTACTCATATGTGTAATTTGAGGTTAACATTTTAATTTATACTTAATTAGGAATGTGTTTATTTTTATATGATTTTTATACCCAAATAAATATACATCAAGTTTTTGGCACCGTTGTCGGGGAACAATAGTTTGAAAGCTTGAATTTTGTTGATTTAACCATGTAAATATGTAAATATGTATAATTGTTCTTTTCACAAAAAGGTGCTATCTTTTGTATCTTGTGTGTATCTTGTATACCCTTGTAACCTAACCTACTAACTTTGACTAACATTTACAAACTTTGTAATCTTTTAATTTTGTTTTAATCATGAATTCCGTATCTAACTCGCTTCTATGTTTAGGAGAAATGGCAAATTGGAATTGAAGGAAGTTTAATGAGGGGCAGTACCCCCATTACACTTCGGAGATAACACGTGCAGTCCCAGAATCAACAGAGCTCGAAACCATAATTGGGAAATTTGCTGTTCATGTCACGAGGCGTTTCTAGGAAATTGATTCCACATTTGAGAAGTTCAAAGCGATGATCCGCAATATGGAACAACAAATCTGGTTTTTCACCAATATGGTGTTAAAATCCACAGAACTAGTACCATTAGGCAAAGAGGAAATAGTTGTTGTCATGTTATGGAGTGGAAAAGAGTTGCCAGATGTTACAGATTGCAACTAGCGCCGGCTAGAGGAAAAGAACCGGCGTCGGCTATCCGATAAACTTGAGACCTAGTGTGAAACCCCAGTTAAAACCAACTTTAGAGTAAGGGGCTTGGGATGCATATCATATTTTCTTGCATGCATAAATATATTTTTGTATGATTTTATGTGCTTTAGATGGGTGATTTATAGTCTAGAAGGCTTAATTATGTTTATTGAGTAAGAAGGGCAAAATGATAATTTTGCTTGAGGAGAAAATGGGGAGATAGCTTGAGGATTAACTAGGAAAAATATTTGGGAGAGAAAATAAGAACAAGAGTTGTTGTGGTTTGGTGGTTAGAGCTTTGGAATTAATTCTTAAGGTCTTGGGTTCAAATTCCATCATTGGAGTGTTATCATGATGATGATTATTATTATTATTATTATTATTATTATTATTATTATTATTATTATTATTATTATTATTATTATTATTATTATTATTATTATTATTATTATTATTATTATTATTATTATTATTATTATTATTATTATTATTATTATTATTATTATTATTATTATAGGGATGTCCTAATCCTACTCTTGTGCCCTATAAATATTTCTAAGGGATTCATACCCTTCTTGATCTCTAACTTTCTTACTTTTTAATGAATTAGGTTAATCCAATTATCTAAGCCATTTTCTTTCCAGAAAATTTCCAGCAAGCTTCTTTGAGCTTGGAGTGTCGAAAATGTTTGTGTGAGAATGTCTTCTTGACCAAAAATGGGGAGGAGTTGTGGAAGGTTCCCAAGAGAATTAATTTCCATGGTAGAACCTTCAAACTCCAACCTAGTTGTGTTCATCTTCTCCATGTAGCAAATTGGAAATTTTTTCAGCTTCTTGATCAGTCCAATAGTCAAAAATTTCAGCTATCTTTTCCTCTCAAATGCTACTAGAAAAATGACCATTTCACTTAGCTTGAGGATTGAAAATTCCAGCCAAAATCGAGCTGCACAAAAACTGTGTAAACCAGGAAAATTTTTTGGTCAGTTTTTGCAGAATTGGTGAGCCAAAACCAAGCTATTTCTTCCAGTTTTTCACCCAGCAACTCAACCTCATTTTTCCTCCATAAAGAAGGCTAGAAACCAGCCTTGAAGGGCCTCTAAATATCCATTCAAACCTTCTACAAATTGACTAAAAAATGACAGCAAAATCTTCCTAGAAATTCCCAGCAAACCTGCGAAAAATCTGTTCAGAATTTCTAGCTTTACTTCTTCTTCACCCTTAGCCGAAACTCACCCCATTTTTCTGTACAACCTCACCTTGAACAGCCATGAACTGAACTTCATCTTCTTCACCATTGTTCTGCTCAAAAAATAGTCCCATAGCTGTTCCTAAAGTCTTTCCATCAATCACTCCAATCAAACCATTGATTGAAGTCCAAAATTCCAGCAATTTACTTCATCAACCTTCCATGAATTAAACCTCAAACAACCAGAAACTCCCTCACCATTGTACATCATATTTCGGCCACCCTAAAGCTCTATCAAACAACATTCATCTCAGCAGAATTCCAGCAAACCAGTCGGCTATTGTAGCTTTCCAAAAGCTCTCCATCAACCAAGATCTTCCTACCATATTTGTTTCCAAAATTGATTCCCTAAATTATTCTCTTTGAATTTCGAACAACCAACTTTCCTTTTCCTCTCAAATCTGAAAATCCAATTACCAAAAACCATTCAAATAATTTAGCCACCCTATTCCCACAGAATTTCGGCCAGCTTCATCCAATTTATCTCTATTCTCTGCAAACTTTCAAGAACACCAAGAACACCTACTACCCTTCTCACACCTAAGGCCACCAAAACTACTACAATATTCTTCAAAAAAACTCCAAATTGTACCTACTCACTCTCATGAATCCATTCATACAATTTTTAACATCAAACACTGAAATCCAAGTCTCACTTTTGGATCAAAAACAAAAAATTTCTTGAAGGCTCAAAAACACCTTCAAGGTAAGCATGAACAATCATCTTCATCTTCTTCCATCTTCGACCTTGATGAGTGTATACTAATGAACTCTCTTTTTCTCTTTCACACACACACACACACACACACACACACACACACTCTCTCTCTCTCTATCTCGGCCGAATGGTTACTTCAACCATGGCCATATTTTCTTCTTCTCTCTTGGACGGATCAAGTCTCCTAAGAGTAAGGCTTCTCTTGAAACGTCTTCAAGGTAGTCATCATCCAAGTAAGCCTCTTCAACCTTCTTTTTAAATCTTAGATTCATGTCTCTAGGATGTTTTGGAAAACGATGGATTATGATTAAAGTTTGAGCTTGTGTTTTGTATTGGAGATGGGACTGAATGGTTGTGTTTTGTGATGGAGTTGAGATTAATGCATGAGTTGATTGTCTTTGTTGAATTTTATGGTTTTAGGGTTTTGTTGCATGCTCTCATGTCATGAGTAGTATGATTGAATAAGTGTGCTAGAGATTATGTCACTTTTGGTGAATGAGGTTTTGTGATTATGTATAATTGTTAAAGCCATGAATATGATTATGTTGGTGGGGTTTGGATCATGTGATGGTGGATTTGGACCTATATTTTTATTCAGGATTTGGATATTTTGTTGATTGGTGTAGAGTATATGTTCATGATTATGGTTAGCAAAAGGGAATATGATCGTGACCTTGTTGTCCCTAAACTAATTTTATTTCATCAATAAAATGATTATTACTATAATTTCTTCTACTGATTTCGAAAACCCTAGGGAAATGTGGATTTGGTCTATTATGTAAGATAATGATATTTTAGTCAAATAAATAATGGCTTTTATTAAAGAAATAAAATATATAAATATTATATAAAATAAAATGTATAGAAAATAGTAATATCGAATAAAGTCTTTTTATATAAATAATCATAATAAGTAAAATATTAATTTTGTAAGTCTTATATTCATAAATACTATTAAAATTTATTTATTAACTTGTAATCAAAACCTTTTAAGATTTACTTTAGTTACCAATTATTTTCTAACAACTAATTATTAATGGATTATTATTTTAAATAATTCCATCTAGGTCCTAGGACCCTTCATCAAATAAACCCTAATTATTTATAACAAGATTTAAACCTTCAATTTATTAGTACCTATTTCCCAAACCCTAGTTAATTTAATATCAAGCTAGATTTATCTGATAAACTCTTTATTTATTATCTAGCCTTAAAGCTTGGGACATTAAGGTCATGATTGTAGTAAGTTGAGCTAGGTTTATTTGTGAAAGTGAATTTTGGCTTGAGTTTAATTATGGCTTATATTTACCCCCCAGGCGAGGTTAGGTTAGCTGTTGGAGACCTTTATTTTATCTTGAGCAAAAGATCAGGTAAGCTCCTGCATAAAACTTGTTTGATGCAAAATGGTTACTATGGCAAGCCAAATGTGGAATGCGTGGACACTCACTTCTGTAATGACAATTGAGGATTGTCTTATTTCTCATTTCAGGCAAACAATTATTTGGAAATCAAGGGGTAATTTTACTCAAACAGTAAAACTCTTTCTAAAACCAGTTTTACCCCAAAGTTTGAAAATCCTTAATTGCCATTTTCAAGTGGAGCTATGTTTTATTCGTTTTTCCCTGAGTGGGATAAATTAAATTAAGTACTTAATAAGGGTGGACTGCTAAGACTAGTCTTTGAAGGGATAGGGTAAGTCTTTCAGTAGGTGGCCACCTCTGAGGGGTAAGTCCTTTCCAGATAAGATGTCAGTTCAGTAGGTCGTGCCGGTCCGAGCTACCAAGTTTCAATCAGGTGGACTGTGTGTTGCCGGAATGGACAATCGGTTTTGTTTAGGTATAGAGAAAGAGGAGTATCTTACCCAGTAGGCTGATCACCTACTTTTTGTCAGTCTGCACAAAGTGTGGCATTCTGATCGTTGTATGGTTGTTGGGCCCAACGTGTGGTAACCCATGACTACCCTTTTGAGTAGTTGATTTTATTGTATCTGTATGGTTGGAAAAGCCAAAACACCATTCTTGATTTTGACTATTGTTTATTGCTTGCCAGTATTTCTCTTATGAAGTTCTTACACTTTGCATTCACGAACTGTTTTCACTGAACACTCAAAGCACACACGGACTTACTAAGATTTTTATCTCATCACCCTTTTTACTATGATTTCGGGTCGATCCTTCTATAGGGATGAGTAGCTAGTTATTGCCTTCCTTGGAAGATATTTTGATATTTATTTTGTGTAATGCTTTGGGAGTTGAGAGTGAGCAATTTTTATTTTGGATTTATTCATGAATTTTGGGTTGTAATAAGTTTTAAATTTTAAAGTATTGCTTTATTAATTTTTTTTTTTTGTGTCCTAATTCTAAAGACCACTTGTCCTTTGGACGGGGCAACATTCCCATTCCTATTGGGCCTAGGTAGTGGGGTGTTACACCTAGCAACCCAAGACTGAATCGGCGCTAGCCGAAGCACTAGAACCAGCGCCGGCTATCCCCTGTCCATCTCCCAAAAATCTTCCATTTCAGCCTAAAATATTGTACCCTACTCGTCTACAGAATGCCCGAAAAGATACCCAATTTGATAAATTCCTTGACGTATTTAAACAAAGAACATAAACATCCCACTCAGTGAAGCTTTAATCCACATGCCCAAATATGCCAAATTCCTTAAAAGCATGCTCGTCAACAAAAAGTGATTGGAAGAGTTGTCCATAGTGGTCCTAAATGAAGAATGTTTAGCCATATTACAGGACAACCAAAATTTGCCACATAAAGAAAATGATCCAAGGAGTTTCTCAATCCCATGTTTAATTGGCACACTTAATGCCTGTAATGCATTAGCTGACCTAGGTGCTAGCATTAATTTATTGCAATATAAAACATTCAAAAAGCTAGGCCTAGGAGAACCACAGCCTACTAGTATGAGCATCCAACTCGCCGATAGGTCTATTAAATATCCTAGGGGTATAATAGAAGATGTGTTGGTAAAAGTTGATAAATTCATATTTCCAGTGGATTTTGTTATTCTTGACATGGATGAAGATTCCAAAGTCCTTTTAATCTTAGGTTGACCCTTCTTAGCTACAACAAAAGCACTAATTGATGTTCAGGGGGGAAGGTTGACACTTAGGGTTGGGGATGAAGAGGTAGTCATTCAAATCCATACGAGCATGCAACATCATTTGTCTTCTGATAATTCTTGTTTAAGAGTTGATATTCTTGATGAATCTATTTTTGAGTGGATGCAGGAATCCATTGAGGAGGAGTTGATGGAAACATCAATGGCGTATTCGGAGGACTTTAATAATGAGGATGAGATGAATAATTTGGAAATCAAGAAAAGCAGTTTAAGGAGAATGACATCATCCATAGAAGATCCTCCCGAATTGGACCTAAAAGACCTGCCCGAGCATTTGGAATATGTGTTCTTGTCCAAAGGATATAAATTACATGTGATCATTGCCAAAGATCTCAATATAGAACAAAAGACCAAATTGATAAATATGTTGGGAAAATATAAGGGAGTTTTAGCTTGGAAGATCACTGATATTAAGGGCATTAGTCCATCCTTTGGCACGCATAAGATCTTGATGGAAGAATGTGCAAAACCCGTAGTGCAACCCCAACGTAGGTTGAACCCGCATATGAGTGAAGTGGTAAAAGGTATGGTGGTTAAGCTCTTAGATTCAGGTATCATTTACCCTATTTCTGATAGTGTTTGGGTGAGTCCTACTCAAGTAGTACCAAAGAATGGAGGAATGACAATAAGTTCCAATGATAAAAATGAGCTAGTCCCTATGAGATTAGTTACGGGTTGGAGGTTTTGCATAGATTATAGAATGCTAAACAAAGCCACTAGGAAAGATCACTTTCCTCTCTCTTACAATGACCAAATGTTGGAAAGGTTAGCCGGATATGAGTATTATTATTTCTTGGATAGTTTTTCTAGCTACCTACAAATCCCCATAGCTCTGGAAGACCAAGAAAAAACTACTTTTGCGTGTCCATATGGTACTTTTGCATATCGTCGGATGCCGTTTGGTCTTTGCAATGGTCCCAGAACCTTCCAAAGGTACATGACAGCTATATTTGAAGGACTCATGGGGGACATCATGGAGGTATTTATGGATGATTTTTTAGTCTTTGGTGATTCATTTGACTTGTGCTTATCTAATCTTGAAAAGGTACTCGCAAGATGTGAAGAGACTAACCTTATGCTTAACTGAGAAAAATGCCACTTTATGGTACAAGAAGGTATTGTGTTGGGGCATAAAATCTCAAAGAAGGGTATAGAAGTTGATAGAGCAAAAATTGAAGTAATTAGGAAGCTACCTCCCCCTACTTCGGTAAAAGCTATAAGAAGCTTTCTTGGCCATGCAGGTTTCTACAGGAAGTTCATCTTAGACTTCTCAAAAATTTCAAAACCTCTTACCTCTTTACTTGAAAAGGATGCTGTGTTTAATTTCGATGAGCAATGTCACAACACTTTTGCCATACTTAAAGAGAAGTTGATTAATTCACCCATTTTTAATTGCACCTGATTGGTCTCTTCCCTTTGAACTAATGTGTGATGCAAGTGATTTTGCAGTTGGTGTAGTATTAGGACAAAAGCAGAATAAGCACTTCCAACCTATATGCTATGCGAGCAAGACTTTAACGGATGCACAAGAAAACTATACAACAATGGAGAAAGAATTGCTTGCCATAGTGTTTGCCTTTGATAAATTCCATTCTTATCTTATTCTGTCCAAAGTCATTGTTTATACAGACCATTTAGCCCTAAAGTACCTACTAACTAAACATGATTCCAAACCAAGAATGATAAGATGGGTTCTATTATTGCAGGAATTTGATTTGGAGATTAGGGACAAGAAGGGTGCAGAGAACCTAGCCGCGGATCACTTGCCAAAATTGGACAATCTGAATTTGGAATCATTGATCGAAGAGGACATCAATGATACCTTCTCAGATTAGCAACTCTTGCTCATAGAAGGTGAGATGCAAACCACTCCTTAGTTCGCCGATTTTGCTAATTACTTAGTTGCAGGAATTGTTCCAAACGCTCTTACAATGCAACAAAAGAAGAAATTCCTCTCTGAAGTAAGGCATTACTTATGGGAAGACCCATATTTGTTTAAGTTTTGTGCGGACCAAATCATTCATAGATGCGTAGACTCTAAGGAAGGAGAAAATATTCTAAAACATTGTCATGAAAGACTTGTTAGAGGCTACTACCAATCTAACAACACTGCGCGAAAGGTGCTTAAGTCTGGATTCTATAACGCCCACGTTGTTCAAAGATGCCCGCAAGTTTGTTCAAAGTTCTAATAGGAGTCAACGTACAGGTAATATCTCTAAATCCAATGAGATACCATTACAAATTTTTCAAGCTTGTAAAGTATTCGATTGTTGGGGGATAGACTTCATGGAGCCTTTTCCTAGTTCTTTGGGGAATAAATATACTTTGGTGGTCATGGATTATGTGTCTAAATGGGTAGAAGCCAAAGCGTTACCCACTAATAATGCACAGGTTGTGGTAAGATTTTTGAAAAACTTTTTGTTAGCCTTAAGGGCCTTCTTTTATGTTTTGATTTATGACATACGTTGATATGGACTAATGTGTCAATTTATTATGATAGGACATGATTGACCTTTGTTCTTCTAAAGTCTTCAGATAAGAATTGTTGGCGACTCCTTCATCACCGATTTCAAGAATGGAAGATTAATTGGAAAATCAAGTATAAGGAGTTATACATCAAGAAGACTTTTTATGAAGAATATTAGACTAGGAAGTATTCATTAAAGTATACTTATTATTTCCTATGTCCTCTTATCTTTTGATTCATTTGGCTTTATCTTGAAGCTTCAAAGGAGGTGATTTTCAAAGTTTTTAGAATTCACAGAATTTTGGATGGTACAGTTTAAATCCAAAAGATTCATCCAAAATCCAGTAAACCGGGTTGAAAATTGTCCGTCAAGGATGTGTCATTTTGGACTTAACTTTTGGATGCATCTTCGTCCAAAAGTCGGATGAGTTTAAACAGAAAAATTTATAGCCGTTTTTTTATGACCATTGGCACTCCACTTTTTGGCTCTATAAATAGCCCTTAAAGCCAGATTACAAGAAAGATTTTTGAAACATCCATCTTAGAAACACTATTGCTCAATATCTTCAAAAATCTCCTTTTATCTTAGCTTCAAAATGAGTTCATTGTGTATTAAAGATAAAAGTATTTTGTGCTTGTATCCGAGAGAATATCTGCTCAAGTAAGTGAGCTTATCTCTGTTCTATTGATTTTCAATTCTCAGCTTGTAATAGCAAGGTTGTGTGGTAAAACCCATAGGGGTGATCCTTGTTGTGTGAATGTTCAAGGTTGGGTGGTAAAACCCATATGGGTGATCCTGATCCTTGTTGTGTGTATGTTCAAGGTTGGGTGGTAAAACCCATGGGGTGATCCTTGTTGTGTGATTGTTGAAGGTTATGGTGTAAAACCTATAGGGGTGAGCCTTGATGTGTTTGAGAGGTTGTGTAAAATCTAGTGTGGTGATCCTCTCTTGTATGTAGTTGTTTTATTAAGTGAGGTTAATGAAATAGGGTTGAAAATCCTTAAGTGTGAGGCTTAAGGTAGTGGATGTAGATCATTGTTGATCGAACCACTATACATCTCTTGTTTCATTTTATTTCAGTGGTTCATGTATATTGTTTTTATGATCTTTCACTGTCTAAATCTGAATACGCATCTACGAGTGCTTGGACAGCTTTCAATGCATCAATAAAGGCAATCCAAGTATCTTTGTTATCATCCTTGTTCAGCATTTTAGACTCTTCAGAAAAATTATTTTTGCTTGCCAAAAACCTTATTCTCCCCCCCTAAGGTTTTTCATTTGGTATCAGAGAGAGGTCTACATACTTTTGGTTTAATAGCCTTGTAGAAAAGATCTTAATGGCAAACTCATCTTCTCTTCCATATGTTGAAGGATCTTCAACAAATCGTCCACCTTTGTTTAATGGAAGCAACTATACCTTCTGAAAAAATAGAATAAAGATTTATGTGTGTTCTATTAACTTCGAGTTATGGAGTTTAATAGAGAATGGTCCTTTTATTCCATTAAAGATGATTGATGGCATAAAAATACCTAAACAGAATGATGAGTATAGTGTGGAAGACAATGCAAAAATGACTCTAAACTTTCAAGCTATGAATATTTTATGTTGTGCACTAGATGCAACTGAATACAACCGTTTTAGTGGTTGTGATTCAGCTCATGATATGTGGAGATTGCTAGAAGTCACCCATGAGGGGACAAATCAAGTCAAAGAATCAAAACTAGGGCTTCTTATTCATGATTATGAATTATTTACTATGAAGCCAAACGAAAGCATCACTGGCATGTTCAGAAGATTTACTAATATCTCAAATGGTCTAAAAGCTTACGCAAAGGTTTATTCCCTTAGGGAACAAAACCGAAAAATTCTTGATACTTTACCAAAAAGCTGGCAGCCTAAAACTCTTGCTGTTGAATAATCCAAGGATTTGAAATCCTTACCTGCTGAAGAGTTGATCGGATCTCTTTTAACTCATGAGATGAAGCTTAAAAGGTTTCATAAATCTGATGATCATGATAAAGGCAAAAAAGAGATTGTTCTAAAAGCTGAAAGTGAAGATAAAGAAACAAGCTCTTCAGAAAGCAATGAAGGCATGGACGGTGATGACTTAGCAATGATAGCAAAAAAAATCAGAAGGATGTTCAAAGGAAACTATAAAAGAGGAAGGAAGCTTATAAGAAAGAAATGACAAACCTCCAGCTTCAAACCTCAATGCTTTGAATGTAAAAGCACGGATCACTTCATTGCAGACTGTCCGATTGCAAAAGGAAAGGAAGGAAAAGTGTCTAAGAAGAGGAAAGACTAGAAAATCAAGAAAGGTAAAGGATTGATAGGAGCTTGGGACTTAAATGATGAATCTGGAGATGAAGAATCTGAGGAAGAAACTGCCAAAATTTGCTTCATGGCTTTGGAAAATGAAGTAAACTTTTCAACATTAGAATGCATGTCTATTTCGCATACATCTATGACTGAAAAGCATGTTGATCCTAATGAGTTGTTATGTGATATGTTTTGTGAATTAAAAAAACTGTCCAGAAAAAATAAAGATTTAAAGTTGAAGGTAAATTGTCTGATGAAAGAAAATGAAGCTTTGTTGAATAGCTACGAAATGTCTCTTGAAATACATATGTGTGCTGAAATTGAAAAAGATGTGATCATGACAACATTACATCATACATCTCTGGAAAATAGAAACTTGTGTGATAAAATTCAAATTCTTGAATGCATGGTTAGCACATTCAATGATATGAAAATTAGAGTAAATGATCTTACCAATTGCATTGAAAAATTTACAAATGGTAAAAGCAATCTGGAAAAACTTCTCGGAACTCAACATTATTTTGGTAATCGAAGTGGATTAGGATATAACCATGAGGATAATAACAAAACTTGCATGCCCAGATTTGTTTATGCTGGAAATCAAAGTGGCTTAGAATATAACCAGGAGGATAAAGACAAACCTTGCATGCCCAGATTTGTTTATTTTGGAAATCGAAGTAGCTTAGAATATAAACATGAGGATAAAGACAAAACTTGCATGCCCAGATTTAGCTTAGCCGAAAATCAAAGTGGCTTAGGATATGAACATAAGAATAACTACAAAAAGAACAAGTTTCAGCATGCTAAACCTACTCCTTCTCACAGCATATACAAGGCATGCACGTATTGTGAAAAACCTGAACATATTGTTTCAAGATGTCTTATTAGAAGAAAAGTGGAATCCGGTGAAACTACTTTCTGGAAAATCAAAGAAAATATTACCAACCTTCATGGACCCAAGAAAGTGTGGGTACCAAAAATCATCTCTTCTTTTCATGTATAGGCACGGTCTTTAACCTTTACCAAGTGGTTCTTGGACAGTGGTTGTTCAAGACACATAACTGGAAATGCAGCATTGCTAGAAGATATTCAAACAACAAATGAAGGATTTGTTACATTTGGAGACAAGAAAAAAGGGAAGATTCTCGGCATTGGTAATATTGGTAAAGGTTCATTAACATTTATAAAGCAAGTCTTACTTATTGATGATTTGAAATATAACCTGCTCAGCATTAGCCAACTTTGTGACAATGGTTGCAAAGTTATTTTTAAAAAAGATTCTTACTCTATACTTGACAGTGGAAATCTTGAAATCATCTTTACTGCCAAACGCATGGGAAATGTATATGTGTTTTATCTTAATGACCTTGTAGCTAATGGAATTAGATGTCTATCCGTTCATGATAATGATGGTTATCTTTGGCATAGGAGACTAGGTCATGTATCCTTTGATTTGTTAAACAAACTATCCTCAAAAGAACTTGTTAGAGGGCTTCCAAAAATGAAATTTGATAAACACAAAATCTATGATGCATGTCAATTTGGAAAGCAAATCAAAACTTCTTTTAAACCAAAGAAAATGATCTCCACCTCAAAACCTCTTGAATTAGTTCTTATGGATTTATTTGGACCTATGAGGACTGCTAGTCTTGGTGGTACAAAATACGCATATGTAATTGTTGATGATTTTCTAGATTTACCTAGACATTATTTCTTGGACAAAAAGATGAAGCATTTACTGAATTTTCAAAACTGATTAAGCACGTCCAAAATTCGATTGGATGCAAATTGGTCTCTATCAGAAGTAACAATGGAAAAGAATTTTGTAATAGTGAATTCACTCTCTTCTGTGATGAAAATGGAATTTTTCATAATTTCTCAGCAGCTAAAACTTCTCAACAGAATGGTGTTGTTGAAAGGAAAAATCGGACCTTGCAAGAAATGGCTAGATCAATACTTTGTGAAAATGTTCTTCCAAAATACTTTTGGGCGGAAGCTATTAACACAGCATGCTCTACAATAAACCGAGTTATGTTAAGACCATTTTTAAGAAAAACTCCTTTTGAACTTATGTTTGACAAAACTCCTTCTATCTCTTATTTTAAAGTTTTTGGATGTAAATGTTTTGTTCTAAATACAAGAGATAATCTTGAAAAATTTGATAGCAAGTCCGATGAGGCTATATTTCTTGGATATTCTTCCAACAAGAAAGCTTATAGAGTATACAATAAAAGAACACTTTGTGTGGAAGAATCTGTGCATGTTGTATTTGATGAATCTAACATTTATAAGTCAAAAAGAGATGATGATGTAGGAAATTCAAATGAAGCTAAGTTAGATCAAGTAAATGCTCCATTATTAGATACTCATGCAAAAGAGGAGAAGATCGAAGAATTACAGAATGAACAAGAGAAAGATCAAACTAAAGATTCTGCAAATCATCAATTGCCAAAGGATTGGAAATTCAAATCAGGCCATCCAAAGGAGCAAATCATTAGAGATCCAAACCAAGGAGTTAAAACTCGACAGTATTTTATCGACAACTTTGCTCTTCTTTCAAATATTGAACCTAACAACATTGATATTGCATTACATGATGAATTTTGGATTATTGCCATGTAAGAAGAGTTGAATCAATTCGAAAGAAATCAAGTTTGGAAACTTGTTCCTAGACCGCATGATCATCCTGTTATTGGAACAAAATGGGTTTTTAGAAACAAACTTGATAAAAACGGAGCTATAATTAGAAACAAAGCTAGATTGGTAGCTCAAGGATTTAATCAAGAGGAAGGCATTGACTACGATGAAACATTTTCTCCTGTTGCTAGATTAGAATCTATTAGAATGTTACTTGCTTTTACATCTTTTAAAAATTTTTATACTCTATCAAATGGATGTAAAAAGTGATTTCTTAAATGGCTTTATTGAAGAAGAAGTGTAAGTTGAGCAGCCACCTGGTTTTTCTCATGAGCTCTATCCAAATCATGTTTTCAAACTATCCAAAACTCTTTATGGATTAAAGTGAGCTCCCAGAGCTTGGTATGAAAGGCTTAGTGGTTTTCTAATCTCAAAAGGATTTTCTAGAGGCTTAATTGATAATACCTTGTTTATCAAACCTGATTACTCTGGTGACTTACTAATCGTCCAAATCTATGTTGATGATATTATCTTTGGGGCTACTAATGACTCATTGTGTAAGGTGTTTGCTAAGACTATGCAGCAAGAATTTGAAATGAGTATGATGGGAGAATTGAACTTCTTTCTTGGACTGCAAATTAAGCAAACTAAAGATGGAATCTTCATTAACCAAGCAAAGTATGCCAAAGAGTTGCTCAAAAGGTTTGGAATGAATAAAGCAAAAGAAATCAGCACACCCATGAGCATATCCATAAAACTTGACCAAGATGAAAAGGGTAAGGAGGTAGATGAACGAAAATATAGAGGTATGATTGGAAGTCTACTATATCTTACTGCTAGTCGACCAGATATCATGTTTTCAGTATGTCTTTGTGCTCGATTTCAATCTTGTCCTAAGGAATCTCATTTAAGTGCAGTTAAACGCATACTTCGATATCTTATTAGGACATATGATTATGGATTATGGTATCCACATACTAACACCTTTGATCTTATAGGATATACTGATGCATATTATGTAGGGTGTAAAGTTGAAAGAAAAAGTACTAGTGGCCATTGTCAATTTCTTGGACACTCACTGGTATCATGGCATAGTAAAAAACAAGCTTGCGTATCATTATCCACCACTGAGGCTGAATATATTGCAGCAGGAAGATGTTGTGCTCAAATCTTATGGATGAAGAATACTCTGCGAGATTTCAATTTAAATTTTAACTGTGTTCCTATAATGTGTGATAATACAAGTGCTATCAATCTAATAAAAAATCTAGTGCAGCACTCGAGAACAAAGCACATTGAAGTTAAACATCACTTCATCCGAGACCATGTACTCAAAGGAGATGTGTGTGTTGAATATGTCTTAACGGATGAACAACTTGCAAATATCTTCACTAAACCTCTAGCTGAGGACAGGTTCAACAATTTGAGAAGAGGTTTGGGTATTACAAGAATTTGATAAATAATCTTTTTGTGTAAGTTCTTCTTGTTCAGGAATTGTGAAGAAAAAGGTTTTGGAAACAAAACTCTACATCCAAAATACCCTGTTCTTGTTTTGGACGCAATACTAGAATCCAATTTCGACATCCAAAATGCATTTCAGGAAAACACTCTTTTGGACAATGATTTCGGACCTGGTCTTGTTCCAAAATCAATGCTTGATTTTCTTTTATTCCAAATTTCGTGTTTCAAAAAATTGGTTTGCGCGTTTTTCAAAACTCCTCAAAAAAACACATGTTTCCAAGGCACATTGTTCTCACACTATCCTACTTTCTCAAAACCCTTGAAGCCGTCATTCTTCTAAAACAATTCCTCCGTGTTCTTCTTCTCTGAAAACCCAAAAGCTCTGTAAAAGCTTGAATCCTTCAATGGCCAAGACAAAATCCACCGTTCCAAAACCTAAGAAGAAGCAAAAATCTTCTCTGGTGTTAATGAAAATGGTTTCGAGTTCAACAAAGGGCAAAGCGAAAGCAAAGGAAGCTTCTTCTCAGCCTCACTTCTCAGCCTCTCATTATGATTCGTCTAAATCTCCCTCCGAACAACTGAGTTCTGCAAATCAGGTACCACGATTTCTCGACTCCAAATGTGAATCTGAATACAATGACTGGGTCTCTAGAAATCGAACTATTATTTCTGGCTATCGAGTGAACCACTCTGCTTTTCTGAACTTATCCAATATTCTGGATATGTTTGATCATGTCGGGTAGGGGAGTTTGCTATTAGTTGATGAGAAAATCTACACTTCTTTAGTTTGGGAATTTTATGCAAATTTGAGAAAGGGCAAACTGGAAGAAACAGATGGAGGATTCATGATTAGGTGGTATGTGACATGAGTGAAAGGAAAAGATTTTGAATTTAACCATAGAACGCTGAACAGAATCTGTGATGTTCGTGATGCTGGTTTTCAGTATTTTGAGTTGAACAAATTTCTTGAAGGAAATGAAAATTTTATTCTGAAAAATTTTGAGAAGTTGTTTACTGATGGAAAAAGCTTTGAGATCTCTGGAAATCGCAGTTCTAAATGGCTGAATGGATTGGGTAGAATCCTTCATCATATGATTTCTACCATTGTTGTACCCAGTTCTGGTCATAAGACCTCTATTAGCATACTTCAAATGGTGGTCATCCTTGCCTTAGCTGAGGGGAGACAGGTTAACTTTGGATTTCTAGCAACAAAGTTAATGTTGCAGTCCAGAAATACTTCTAGCAAGGCTCTTCCATTTGGAAATTTATTGACCAAAGTCTTCAGATTTTTCAATATTGATTTAAATTATGTTACTTCTAATCCCTCAAAAATAAATGTTTATAGCTATGACTCCTTTGAAAAGATGGGATATGTAAGGTAGAATAATTCTTGGAAATTACTTAGAGAAACTGCTGGAAAAGAAAGAGAGAACTTGATGAAAATTAAGGACGAAGGAAAGACTGTCTCTGGTTTTAAAAGAAAATTTGATGAAGGCAATGTTCATGACATGGGTTTGTCTGAGAATATTCTGAGTGTAATCAGCTCATTTGCAGAGAAATTGGAATCTCTTAGCTCAAAAATCAAGAACTTAGGAAACAGAATTTATGTCATTAAGCAATCTGCTAAGCCTTCCGCCTCTATATCTGATCATGAAAATGATGAACAATCTTCAGAGGACAAGAATGAACCGCTTGCAGATATCAAGGTTCCCTCTCCTGAACCCTCACCTGAACCATCTCCATAGCCTTCTCCTGTCCAGAAAAAAGATATTCCTCCTCCTTCTCCCAAACCCAAAGGAAAAAGACAGAAGCATGTGGTTGTAAAGCGAAAATCCAACAGAATAGCTGGTCAGTTTTCCAAGAAGGGTATTGGATCCAAGGGTGAAACCATTAATATTTCCTAGACTGTTTTCTTGGGTAACACCATGGGCTGATGAACAACTTACATTCTGTCACAGTTGAACAATTTACTTTTTCAGTCATTTATATTGTCTTTGGATAATTTCTGATACTTTTTTAAGTTTAATTCTCTGTCATGCCTATTATCTATCTGATGACTGTTAAGTGCATATTACTTCTCCTTCTGCTATACTTCTTTTTGATTGATGACAGAGGGGGAGAAAGAAAATGATAGTGAATATAGGAGAGATGATAGTTATTATGGGAGAGAAAGAAAATGTTAGATAGATCCACATGTTGATAAGGAGAAAATGAAAAAATGAAACTGTTGTGAAAATGTTGAATGTTGGTCTGCATGATTGTCAGCATGATGTTGTTTGCAAGACATATGCTAATCTGAAAATGTTATAGTCTGCAATATAAGTTGTATGAAATTGTTGGTATGCAGTAATTGATAGAAAATGTAAAGTTTGCATGTTACGACTGCATATGAATTTGATCTACATGTTGATATCCAAAAATAAAATGTTATGAGTTCTGTATGGATTCTACATGACTAATATTGGACTGTTAATGTTTGGTTTTTTGTTCAGCAAAGTAACTGCTATGGATGTTGAAACCCTTTGAAAATTTGAAACTGCTGTATGCACAGTTATTGAATTCCGAAGTAACTGCATGAACTGTTATGAACTGCATGAACCATTTATGATATGAACAGTTGCGCAGGTAAATCAAAACCATGATGAAAATTTCTGATTCACTATTCACAAATTTTTCTGAAAAATTTCTCAGTTTGTGAAAGTTCAATTTTATAACATAGGATTCTGAATGATAATTAGATCCTTGAAACAAAAATTCTATGATAAATTTTTGGTGCATCGAATCAGGGGGAGTTTTGGACTCAGAAACTTTGTATCCAAAACAAATATTCTTATAAGCAATTTTTGAAAAATGTTTTGGACATCCAAAAGTCCTATTCAAAAGATATTCTGAAAACACAAGTTCTTCCAAAAATGAGTTTAGATACACTTTCTGGATGAATAAATCGTTACTTCTTCTATTCCCTCTTATGTTCAAAATTATCACATAAGCATATATTTAGAGGGAGCTTTTTAGCATTTTATCTCTATCAAATTACTTTGAATATTTATATAGAGATATGATATGCTTTAGGATAATTGAGATATGGTTTCTCATAAGATCTCTATGAGACTTGTTACAATTATTTGCACCTTTTGTTCATCATGTTATCTCTATCTACATATCAAATGTGTCATGTTTGTCATCACTCAAAAAGGGGGAGATTTTTAGCCCTAAGGGCCTTCTTTTATGTTTTGATTTATGCCAAACGTTGATATGGACTAACGTGTCAATTTATTGTGATAGGACATGATTGACCTTTGTTCTTCTAAAGTCTTCAGATAAGAATTGTTGGCGACTCCTTCATCACCGATTTCAAGAATGGAAGATCAATTGGAAAATCAAGTATAAGGAGTTATACATCAAGAAGACTTTTTATGAAGAATATTAGACTAGGAAGTGTTCATTAAGGTATACTTATTATTTCCTATGTCCTTTTATCTTTTGATTCATTTGGCTTTACCTTGAAGCTTCAAAGGAGATGATTTTCAAAGTTTTTAGAATTCACAGAATTTTGGATGGTACAGTTTGAATCCAAAAGGTTCATCCAAAATCTTGTAAACCGTGTTGAAAAATTGTCCGTCACGGATGTGTCATTTTGGACTTAACTTTTGGATGCATCTCCATCCAAAACCCAAGTCCAAAACTCGGATGAGTTTAAATAGAAAAATTTATAGCCGTTTCTTTATGACCATTGGCACTCCACTTTTTGGCTCTATAAAAAGCCCTTAAAGCCAGATTACAAGAAAGATTTTTGAAACATCCATCTTAGAAACACTATTGCTCAATATCTTCAAAAATCTCCTTTTATCTTAGCTTCAAAGTGAGTTCATTGTGTATCAAAGATAAAAGTATTTTGTGCTTGTATCCGAGAGAATATCTGCTCAAGTAAGTGAGCTTATCTCTGTTCTATTGATTTTTAATTCTCAGCTTGTAATAGCAAGGTTATGTGGTAAAACCCATAGGGGTGATCCTTGTTGTGTGATTATTCAAGGTTGTGGTGTAAAACCCATAGGGGTAAGCCTTGATGTGTTTGAGAGGTTATGTAAAACCTAGTGTGGTGATCCTCTCTTGTATGTGGTTGTTTCATTAAGTGGGGTTAATGAAATAGGGTTGAAAATTCTTAAGTGTGAGACTTAAGGTAGTGGACATAGATCATTGTTGATCGAACCACTATACATCTCTTGTTTCATTTTATTTCAATGGTTTATGTATATTGTTTTCATGATCTTTCACTGTCTAAATCTGAATACACATCTACGAGTGCTTGGACAGCTTTCAATGCATCAATAAAGTCAGTCCAAGTATCTTTGTGATTATCCTTGTTTAGCATTTTAGACTCTTCGGAAAAATTATTTTTGCTTGCCAAAAACTTTATTCACCCCCCCCCCCCCCTTTAAGGTTTTTCACTTTTCACCCGGTTTGGTGTGCCTAAGGTGCTCATTAGTGATAAAGGGACTCATTTTTGTAATACACAAAAGGAAAAAGTTCTCAAACACCTAGGTGTGAACCATAGGTTAGCCACCCCTTCTCATCCCCAAATAAGTGGACAAGTTGATGTGGTTAATAGGGAACTCAAATGAATCTTGGAAAAAACTGTTAACCACACTCGGAAGGATTGGAGCCTAAAACTAGACGACACTCTTTGGGCATACAGGACAGCCTTTAAGACACCAATTGGCATGACTCTATTTCGGTTAGTTTATAGCAAAGCATGTCACTTACCTATTGAAATTGAGCATAAAGCTTATTGGGCTATTAAACTTGTTAATCTTGATCTTGAGTCCACTGGTAAGTCCATGTTGCTTCAATTAACTGCCTTGGAAGAATTGCGGCAGAGGCTTATGATAGTTTAATGCAATATAAGGAGCAGGTCAAAAAATGGCATGATAAGCATATCACTCAACAACATGAATTTAAGAAAGGCAATCAAGTGTTGCTTTTCAATTCTTGTTTAAGACTCTTTCTAGGGAAATTGAAATTAAGATGGTGGGGACCCTACACGATGAGTAAGATATTCCCCTTTAGCACTCTTGAAATCACTCACCCCACTAGGGGTACCTTCAAAGTCAATGGCAATTGCGTAAAACGCTATGTGGGTGAGGGTCTCCCCGACCCCGAGTAGATGGAGATGCTCTTCGATGCTACCACGTAGACATCTATGGTTTATCATGAAGCGGTTGTTTGTCTTACTATTTTTTTTTAATTAATTTTCTTTTCTAGTTTTTCTGCTTTAGTGTGCTTTTTTGTATTTTTCTTTTTAGGTACTTTGCCAATATCTTATTCTTCAAGCATTCCGCTCTTGTACAGCACATTACACCATCTATGAAAGTATTGACTTTCTTATCTCTTCTCCTTTATATTTTTGGTCTCTTGGCATTGTTTATTCCTTGTTCTATTTATTTGGCCTTTGAGGACAATGTCCAGTTTAAGTGTGGGGAAGTGATTCGATTGAAAATTCTTCTATGCATATACTTTATCCTTCTTGTGAACAACAAGCAAAATTTTCAAAATTTTTTCTGACTTTCTTTGAGATTTCAAGCTGTATTTTTAGTGCATATCTTTACGATGGATTACAGAACATATGTTCTAGATCATTGATGGCTTATACATGACTTTTTGTACGCATTTGAACGAAGTAGTTCTTGATCAAATGCTTTACATTATTCTTAAACATGTTTTTCTACTAAAATTAATGGAGCATTCTAGAACTTACTTGAATAACTCTCAAGGAAAAATAAGAAAGACAGTCATGATTTAACTTAGGGATGAGGGTAATAGGCCTTCTTAATAGGCCTTCTTTGGATAGTTTGAGCTTTTCAAGCCTACCTATTTTTATATTATCCATAGTGCCTATTTTAAGCCTACATTGTTGATTTCTTTCTTTAAAACCCATCACAATACTTTGTCCATTGCTGTTTTTGAGAGTTTGAATAATTTTTCAAATCTTTATGCTCTTGATGGACAAAAATATATGTACGAGAATGTTGAGGGAGAGTACTTGGAGAAAGATCATGACTCATTACTTTCAATCAAGTATCAATACTGAGTTGAGCTAAAAAGAGAAAAGAAAGAGAAGAAAAAGGAAAAGAGAGATTGAACACAAGAAAAGAAAACACAAAGCTGCTAGAAAAGATGAAAAGAAAGAAACTGGGAAAGAAAAGAACAGCAATAGTGAAAGACAAAAGAAGAGTGAAAAAAAATAAAAGAGAAAGAAAAACTTTTTGAAAGAAAAAGAAAAGAAAGATCACAAGAGGAATGGTGATAGAGCTGCAAAAGTTGAGTTCATACCATATCCTTAACACTATTGTTGAAATTTTGAGTGATCTTGTGGAAACAATAGAGAAGATTTGATGAAAAGAGACAAGAAAAAGAGAAAATGCAGGATTTGCATGAGCTGAACTGTAATTGCTAAATAAGGTTATGATTTTGATTTATCTTGGAATAGGAGAGCAAGAAGAGTTTGGAAATTATTAATACATTTTGTTAATCTTTTTCTTGCGAACTCTCAACTTCTTTTATATTTAAATCTCCTATATCCTTCGTTTGATAAGCTACATTACAAGCCTTTAGCCTTACATTACAAGCTTAAAAGTCCTATTTGATCTAAGTAGAATCATGATATATCTTGGATTAGTGGAGAGAGTGTATGAAAAGTAAGCTCATGGAATGCATAATCTTTTTGAACTAAATTCTTTCCAATAAATTGAGAATATTGTTAAGTATTGGGATGGTTCTACTAAGTCATTATTCACTTACACACGTCTTGTATTTGTTGTGAAAGATGTAGTAGCATGTGTTTTATGTTCATGAATGAAGAAAGCGTTGAAGATATTATTTTGAAATTGATTGAGTGATTTGATGAAACCTTGTGTTTTCTTACTTGTCTTTGATACTTTGCTTGAGAACAAGCAAAAAGCTAAGTGTGGGGGAATATGATAGGGGCTAAATTAGTCATATTTTTCCTAGTTATTTGAGGCTCTTTTATGATATATTTTGTTTAATAACTAGCCATATTCCTTCATATTTGAGATTTTACCCTTGAAAAGGTATTCTGTGCATTATTTTAGATTTTCGAGGTAAAACGAAGCAAAAACTTCGCAAAATAGAATAAAGGCGATGCCGGCCAGGGCTGAGGAACTGGTGCCGGCCATATGCTGATGACATGAACTTCGAAGCGACAAAAAATTATTGAAACGAGATCGGAACAGAATCGAATCGGCACCGATTCCAGTAGTTAAGGCGGCGCCGGCTACACTCTGGACAACATGGTGCTGAAATCAAGAAAAAATCGGCAAACGACTGGAGAAACAGAACACAATCGGTGCCGGCTCTAGTAGCCAAGGCGGCGCCGACTGTGCCCTGAGGAAAAGACAGGATCTTGATTTTTGTACACAATTTTTGGTAATCTGTGGAGTTTTAGTACTTTCCTACTTCTACTCGGCCAAGAACATTACACCAACGAGTTTAGGCACTTCTTAAACCTATAACTAGATGAAAAACACAAGAGAAATTGAGAGAATTCTTTGATCATCATAGAAAATCACTCAAATCAAAGGAGGAATTCTTCAATTCAATGAGGGTTGTGCAAGAAGGTCTTCAAAGGAAAAAGCAGGAGGCTTGTCTATGAGTGCTTTCTTTTACTTTGTTTTCTTTTTCTTGAACAATGATATGTTAATTGTTTTATTATAATTTGACATTGTTTTAGGTATTCATGATTTTTATAATTATTTGATCTTTTGATTAATTGGTTGTTTTTCTTGGTATTTAATTACTTGGGCGTATTACGAGATTAGTTGGTTGTTTCTTTTTATTAACTTACTAGACCAAAGAGGTTGATGGTAGTTGCAATTGATTAATTTCATATTTATTGGCTATTAACTTGCTAGACCAAAAAGGTTAATTGCTGAGGATTGAGTAATTAAAGGTTAATTGATGTTTGCCGGACTAAGGATTCATTGATTAATTTCATGCTTTAAATTTGCCAGACCAAGGAAATTTAATCAAGGATTATGTTTAATGCGTCTTTTGGATGAATTAGTTGAGACAGACCAAGTGATGCTAATTTCTCTAGAGGATAGTGATTTCACAGATTGACCAAAGAAATGAATCTGTCTTAATCCTTCATGGTGCCAAGGGAATAATTAACTATGATAATGATTATGTACTTTAAGATCATGTTTGTCAAAACAATGGTTTAAGTTACATACTTCTCCATCATTGACATGTATATATTTTTGCTTTTATTTTCTTTTGTTTTATTTTTCACGTTATTGAGTCGGTTAAACAATGAAAGAAAAGGGATTAATGTCTACTTATTCCTGGATGATCGACACTCGTTTGAACCCTATGCTATGTTATTGATGAGTACGCTTGCTCATATGTGTAATTTGGGGTTAACGTTTTAATTTAAACTTGATTGGGAATTGCTTATTTTTATATGATTTTTGTACCCCAAATAAATACGCATTAGGAAATAACACTATTGTTGGTGTGAATTAGAGAAAGGGCTCCTATTGATGATCTTTGATGACCTTTAACTAAAAATGGGGTCAATATAGGGAGAAGTAGCAAGTGTATTTAGTACATTCTCTTGAAGCTATCCCGAAGACATAAAGGCAAGCAAGAGCATAGGAAAAAAAAGAATTTTTGAAAAAATGATGAGTGATGACTAAAAAGGGGGCCAATACGGTGTGTGAAGAGAAATCCATGCACTTGAGACTATCAATTCCATAAGTCATTAAAAAATATTTTGACAGAATAAAAAATTGGAGTGCTTTCCTCACATCATAGCTTGAGTGTGCAATTTTTAGATTTATAATGCTTGAGTTGGTAGATGGCTTAACCTATGTGATTTATGATATCTATAATTTTACTTAAAGAGTGAAATAATTTTCTTAGACTAAGGTATACACTTGATTAATTTGACTTCAAGAGTTATGTGATGTCTTGTTCAAAGTTTCAAAGTTTGACATTATTTTCAAAGGGTATGAATGACAAGGGTTGTATCTAAAGTTTGAAAAGAAGACATGATCTTTGCTATGATAAGGAAACTTTTGAATAAGAAAAAACCTTATGTTGTCTTGATAATTTTTATTGGACTAAAGTGTTTTACTTGAGACAAGCAAATGTTCAAGTGTGTGAGTATGTGATAGAGGTTAAAATCACCATTATTTTCCTAGTTATTTGAGGGCGTTTTAAGATACATTTTTATAATAACTAGGTCTATTTCTTTCTATTTGACATTTTCCTTGTAAAAGCAATAGAAAGGAATAAGAGCAATAAACACCTTCCCCATATTAAAACAAGAGTGAAAGGAATCCCCATTGTCATCACCCAAAATCAATTAGCTAATCTCCTCCAGGTCTTTGACGATGATACTTGGCAAGGGATAGATGTGAATAATCAGAAGATTTTTTCTGACCCGAATTGGGATGCTAACGGGACTAGAGCCACACTAGGATTATATAAGAATAATCTCTTTCAAGCTAATAGTTTCTATTCAAACAATAATATGGCCGCCAACTTTAGAGCTCTAGTCTATATATTTGGGTTCAATATTGTACCCCGTGCTAGTGGTTTCAATGAGATTAGATTTATTGACACTTACATTCTGCATAGGATGATGAACACACTACCTATCCCTCTTGCACCTTTGATCATCCAATCCATTAGGGATGTTGTTCATCACCATCTCTCCACAAAAGCCTTCGTTTTCCCCTTGGTTATAATAAAAATTCTGAAAGACTTTGGTGTTAGTCTTGGCTGTACTTGCGGGTACAAGTATAGCCAAGAGTTGAAGAAGTGGTTAACTCCCTTCGAGGTCAGACATCCCGGTCAGGTAAGGCCACCCACAGTAGAGGAGGAACAACCACCACCACCGGCACGTGCAAGAGCTAGCAGTTCTCAGTTCCAGCCCCAGACTGACTTTGAGTCGACCATGCTGGGACGACTAGACCAACGAATGGAAGTGCTCCTACGCTTGTAGGGTACTATGGATAACATGGCGAGACAGCAAGCTACTATGGAGCAGCAATTGGCCGAATTGAGGAAGCAGTCTTATGGACCACATCGTGGTGAATGAGCTTCTACATTAGTCGATGATGATGAGAATGATGATGACGAAGAGGACTGACGATGATTGTCTATATTTTCTTGTTCACTCTTATTTTTCCTTTCTCTCTTAATGTTTGTTTTTTTTTTTCTTTTCTTTTCTGTAGTTTTTTCTTTCTTCTTTTTTTTGGTACTATTTTCTTACTTTCGTTATTTATTTATTTTCCTTTCTAGTTTTTCTACTTTGGTGTGCTCTTTTGTATTTTTCTTTTTTTTAGGTACTTTACCAATGTCTCATTCTTCAAGCATTCAACTCTTGTACAGCATAATGACCAATGAATGGAAGTTCATTTTTCTTATCTCTTCTCCTTTATATTTTTGGTCCCATGGTATGGTTTATTCTTTGTTATATTTATTTGGCCATTGAGGACAATGTCCAATTTAAGTGTAGGGGAGTGATTTGATTGACAAGTCTTCTATACATATACCTTTGCCTTCTTGGGAGCAAAAATTTTGAGCGAAAATTTTTCAAAATTTTTCAGACTTTCTTTGAGATTTCAAGTTGTATTTTTAATGCATGTCTTTATGATAGATTATAGAGCATATGTTCTAGATCATTTATGGCTTATGCATGACTTTTTACACGCACTTAGGCGAAGTAGTTCTTGATCTAATGCTTTGCATTGTTCTTAAACCTGTTTTTCTACTAAAATTCATGGAGCATTCTAGAACTTGCTTGAATACCTCTCGAGGCAAAATAAGAAAGACAGTCATAATTTAACTTAGGAATGATGGCAATAGGCCTTCTTTGGATAGTTTGAGCTTTTCAAGCCTACCTCTTTTTATATCATCCTTAGTGCCTATTTTGAGCCTAAATTATTGATTTCTTTCTTTAAAACCCGTCACAATACTTTGTCCATTGCTTTTTTTTGAGAGTTTGAATAATTTTCCAAATCTTTATGTTTTTTATGGATGAAAGTACATGAAAGAGAATGTGAGGGGGGGAGTACGTGGAGAAAGATCATGACTCGTTACTTTCAATCATGTATCAATACTGAGTTAAGTTGAAAAGAGAAAAGAAAGAGAAGAAAGAGAAAAGAGAGATTGAAAACAAGAAAAGAAAATAAAAAGCTGCTAGAAAAAATGAAAAGAAATAAACTAAGAAAGAAAAGAACAGCAGCAGTGAAAGACAAAAGAAGAGTGAAAAGAAAGAAAAGAGACAGAAAAACTTTTTGAAAGAAAAAGAAAAGAAAGATCACAAGAGGAATGGTGATTGAGTGTAAAAGTTGAGTTCATACCATGTCCTTAACACTATTTTTGAAATTTTGAGTAATCTTGTGGAAACAATAGAGAAGAGTTGATGAAAAGAGACAAGAAAAAAAGAAAATGCAGGATTTGCTTGAGCTGAACTGTAATTGCTAAATAAGGTTATAGTTTTGATTTATCTTGGAATAGGAGAGCAAGAAGAGTTTGGAAATTATTGATACATTTTGTTAATCCTTTTCTTGCGAACTCTCAACTTCTTTGATATTTGAATCTCCTATATCCTTCGTTTGATAAGCTACATTACAAGACTTTACCCTTACATTACAAGCTTAAAAGTCCTACTTGATCTAAGTAGAATCATGATATGTCTTAGATTAGTGGAGAGAGTGTATGAAAAGTAAGCTTATGAAATGCATAATCTTTTTGAACTAAATTCTTTCCAATAGATTGAGAATATTGTTAAGTATTGGGATGGTTCTACTAAGTCATTATTCGCTTACACACTTCTTGTATTTGTTGTGAAAGATGTAGTAGAGAAGAGTTGATGAAAAGAGACAAGAAAAAGAGAAAATGCAGGATTTATTTGAGCCGAACTGTAATTGCTAAATACGGTTATGGGTATTGATTTATTTTGGAATAGGAGAGCAAGAAGAGTTGGAAATTATTTATACATTTTGTTTATCTTTTTCTTGCAAACTCTCATCTTCTTTGATATTTGAATTTCCTATATCCTTCGTTTGATAAGCTACATTACAAACCTTTAGCCTTACATTACAAGCTTAAAAGTCCTACTTGATCTAAGTAGAATCATGACATGTCTCGGATAAGTGGAGAGAGTTATGAAAAGTAAGCTTATAGAATGCATAATCTTTTGGAGTTAAATTCTTTCCAATGGTTTGAGAATATTGTAAAGTATTGGGATGGTTCTACTAAGTCATTATTCACTTACACAAGTCTTGCATTCATTGTGAAAGATGTAGTAGCATATGTTTTATGTTCTTGAATGAAGGAAGCGTTAAAAATATTGTTTTGAAATTGATTGAGTGATTGATTAAACCTTGTGTTTTCCTACTTGTCTTTGACATTTTGCTTGAGGACAAGCAAAGAGCTAAGTGTGGGGGAATATGATAGAGGCTAAATTAGTCATATTTTTTCTAGTTATTCGAGGCTCTTTTGTGATACATTTTGTTCAATAACTAGTCATATTCCTTCATATTTGAGATTTCACCCTTGGAAATGTATTTTGTTCATTATTTCAAATTTTGAGGGTAAAACGAAGCAAAAACGTTGCAAAACAGATTAGAGCAAGCGCTGGCTAGGATAGAGGAACCGACGCTAGCCATGCACTATTTGCACGAACTCCAATGCAACGAAAAATTGGTGAAATAGGATGGAACATAGTGGAACTGGCGCCGGCTCTAGTAGCTAAGGCGGCGCCAACTGCATTCAAGAGTACATTGTGTGGAATTCGGAAAAAAAAATCAGCGAATAATTGGAGAAACATAACACAACCGGCACTGGCTCCGAGAGCTAAGGCGGCGCCGGCTGTGCCCTGAAGTTAAGGCGGTGCTTGATTTTTTCTACGCGATTTTTGGTAATCTGTGGAGTTTTAGTACTTTCCAACTTCTACTCGGCCAAGAACATTACACCAACAAGTTTAGGCACTTCCCGAGACTATAAATAGATGGAAAACACAAGGGAAAGGGAGAGAATTCATTGATCGTCATAGAAAATTACTCAAATCAAATGAGGAATTCTTCAATTCAAGGAGGGTTGTGCAAGAATGTCTTCAAAGGAAGAAGAATGAGGCTTGTCTATAAGTGCTTTCTTTTACTTCGGTTTCTTTCTCTTGAACAATGATATGTTAATTGTTTTATTGTAATTTGACATTGTTTTAGATATTCATGGTTTTTAGAGTTATTTGATCTTTTGATTAATTGGTTGTTTTTCTTGGTATTTAATTACTTGGGCATATTATGAGATTGATTGATTGTTTCTTTCTATTGACTTGCTTGGAAAAGGGGTTGATGGAGGTTTCAATTTGATTAATTTCATATTTGTTGTCTCTTAACTTGCTTGGAAAAAGGGGTTAATTGCTAAGAATAAGGTAGTTAAAGGTTAATTGATGTCTATCAGGAATGAATTCATTGGTTAATTTCATGTTTTAAGTTTGCCACGAATGGAAATTTAATCAAAGGATTGTGTTTAATGCATCTTTTGGGTAAGACTGGTTGAGACAGGAATGTGATGCTAAGTTATCTAGAAGATAGGAATTTATGGATTGGAAAAGAAGTGAGTCTACTTTAATCCTTCATGATGCCAAGAGAATGATTAGCTATGATAATGATTAGGTACTTTAAGATTATGTTTGTCGGAACAATGGTTTGAGTTGCATACTTCTCCATCCTTGACATGTATATATATATATATATATATATATATATATATATATATATATATTATTTTATTTATTTTTCACTTTATCAAGTCAGTTAAACAATGAAAAAAGGTGATTAGTGTATACTTGTTCCTTGAGGATCGACACTCATTTGAACCCTATGCTATGTTAATGATGAGTACGCTTGCTCATATATGTAATTTGGGATTAACGTTTTAATGTAAACTTGATTGGGAATATGCTTATTTTTATATGATTTTTATACCCAAATCCATACGCATCATAGGATCTTGTTATAGCAAACGTGTAAATATTCTTAGACTTGAGATTTCCAAGGTACTTTGTTTGCTAAGCATTGTACTTTGATTATAATCTTGGGAGATAGATTAAGGGTTGCCTATAAGATAGATATTTGATACAATGTGAAGAAAACAAAAGTAATTCAGAGGGTTAATAATGGATTCATCACTCCTAATATTAGGGGCGAATATCTCACGGCCACTTGTATGATCACTACTCAAAAAGTCTTTGGCCAAGACGACTATGTATTCAAAATAGTTTCAATTAATACACAAAATGAGTAACGGATTCCGGGAACAAGTACTAAAATATTTGAGCCAGAATTAATTAATATTCTGGAGGAAATTATCACGAATTTCATATCTTAACCGAATGAAATATTGTATGGTAAAAGGAGTTTATTACACTGTTGTTTGCTATTGAAAGGTTCATGTCAAGTCACTTGACTTTTTGGACTTTTAAATAGTCATGAAATATTGCTAGCTACCGCTCATAATCTACTGAATATGGATTTATTAATTAGAAAACTAATAAATTAATCCTATAAGAATTAATAAGTTAATTCTAATTATTATGGATTATTAATCTTAAAGATGTTTAGATTAATTCATATTTTGCTACCAATAGACCAGAAAACCTAATGGGTCACACATAATAAAGGATAAAGTACTCGAGATGTTATTTGATAACATTACAGGGTTATTTGAGAAAAGAAGAAGTTGATGTGGTTAAACTATAATTAGTTATAATTCGTGAGCCATATTGTAATTAAAAAAATTACAATACTAATTAGAAATTAAGGAATCCTTATCCCTTAAGGTTTTTGGTTTCCAAACACGGTGCATATATTTTGATATATGCAGTGCCGCATTTCGGGTGAGATAGCCGAACAATAACAAAACAAAAGGAAAATTATTTTCCTATTTTAGTGTTCATCTTCTTCCTCTCTAAACCCTAGCCACCAGTGAACGTACTAGCATCTCATTCATGATTAACTGAGTAATCCTTGTGTGGATTATCATTAGAGACAATCATGTTATTGGATTGTAGTGACTCGATATTGATCTATCAAGACAAAAGGACTTGATCATTGGTTGTTGGGTTTGCTAGATTGCATCATCAATAGAGACGAGATTTTTATTTATTTATTTATTTTGAAACATCACGCAACAAAGGAAACTCCATGACCATTACTATATTCCTATTTTAATTCACAAGCACAAGATCTTAGCATTGGAATTCAGTTATTTTTCTACTATGTAATCTGATTATGCATGACTGGAGTTCCTAACAGTTACCTTATGTGACTTTCAAGAAGCTAGGATTAGGTGAACCAACACCTACTATGATGAGTATCCAATTTGCAGATAGATCTATCAAGTATCCTAGAGGAATTGTTGAAGATGTGTTGGTTAAAGTTGTTAAATTCATCTTTCTTATGAATTTGGTATTCTTAATATGGCTGAGGATTCAAAAATTCTCTTGATTTTGCGGTGACCATTTCTTGCTATTGCTAAGGCTATTATAGATTTTCATAAGGGGAAATTAGCATGAAGAGTGGAAGATGACGAAATAGTGATTAAGATTTCTGAAAATATAAAGTGTTCATCCGCATAAGATCACTCTTGTTTTGTAGTGGATATCCTTGATGACCGCACTAATGATTTTTTGCAAATAATTTATTTAAACATCATCGGTTGCACATTTGGTAAAGGTGATGAATGTGAGATAAAAGAACAAGCTGCACATAAAGTCATGACACATGTGTAGCATATTGAGGATGATAAGAGCACTCTTGGAAAAGAAGTTTTTGTCATAATTGAGAATTTAAGTCTTGGTAGAATGAGGCTACCTATTGAAGATCCTCCTGAATTAGAGCTAAAAGAGCTATTAATCACTTGGAGTATGTATTCTTGGTACAAGGAAACAAATTATTATTGCCAAAGATTTAGGGAAGGAGCAAAAGCTATAGCTAGTTCAAGTTTTGCAAAAATACAAAAAGGCTATAGCATGGATGATCACTGATATAAAAGGGATTAGTCCTTCTTTCTACATGCATAAAATCTTATTGGAAGAAGGTACTACACCAATGGTACAACCCTAAAAAAGACTATATCCAAACATGGAAGAGGTGGTTAAGGGAAAAGTGATCAAACTTTTAGATTCAGGCATTATATATCCCATCTTAGATAGTATGTGGATATGTCCAACCTAAGTGGTTCCTAAAAAAGTAGGCATGGTTGTGGTTCCTAATAAGAAAAATAAGCTCATACCCACCAGACTTGTCACAAGTTGGAGAATGCGCATCGACTATTGGAAGTAAAATAAAGCCACAAAAAGGATTAGTTCCCACTTTCCTTTATTAATCAAACACTAGAAAGGCTAGCTGGGCATACATACTATTATTTCCTTAATGGATTTTTAGGCTACTTCTAAATTCCCATTGCTCCTAAAAACTAAGAGAAAGCAAACTTGACTTACCATTTTGGGACTTTTGCCGATAGGTGTATACCCTTTGGACTTTGCAATGGTCCCGTAAGGTGCATGATAGTTGTATTTAAAGGATTGATTGGTGATATAATGGAGGCATTTATGAATAATTTTTCTATTTTGTGGACTCCTTTGAATTATGTTTGAGGAATTTGGAATGAGTTCCCTAGAAATGCGAAGAAACGAATCTTGTGCTTAATTGGGAAAAATGTCAGTTTATGGTAAAGGAAAGTGTTGTTCTACAACATAACATTTTAAGTAAAGGTTTGGAGGTTGATAGAGCAAAGTTTGAAATTATTGAGAAACTTCCGCCATCGTCTTTTGTAAGAGCAATTAGAAACTTTTTGGGACATGTAGGATTTTACAAATGATTTATCAAGGATTTTTCAAAAATTTCCAAGCCTCTCACCTCTCTTCTAGAAAATGATTCCCCATTCAACTTTGATGAGTGATGTTTGCAAGCCTCCAATGAATTGAAATTCTAATTGACTAACTCTCGTATCTTGATCACCTCTAATTGGTCTTTGCCCTTCGAACTAATGTGTGACACTAGCGATTTTGCATTGGATATAGTTCTTAGACAAAGGCGAGGAAAGAACTTTTAACCAATTTACTATGCAAACAAGACTCTCATTCATGCCCAAGAAAATTACACTACTGCAGAAAAAGAGATACTTGTTGTAGTGTTTGCTTTTGATACCTTGTTCTGTCTAAAGTGATTGTGTACACTGATCATTCTACTTTAAAATACCTTTTCGCTAAGAATGATTCGAAACCTCAACTGATAAGATGGGTATTACTTCTGCAGGAATTTGAGTTAGTGATCAAAGATAAAAAAGGAGCTAAAAATCTTGCAGCAAACTATTTGTCTAATTAGACAACCCCTGTTTAGAGCCTTTAAGGGAAATTGAAATTCATGATACTTTTCTTGATGAACATCTGTTATGGATTGAGAGTAAAACTTCATCTTTTCCTTGATTTACTAACATTAATAATTATCTTGATGCAGGGATTATTCCAAAGGAATACACTTCGCAATAGAGAAAAAAATTTCTCTCATATATGAAGTATTACTTTTGGGGAGGATCTCTTCCTTTTTCATTGTTGTGCAGATCATATCATCAGAAGATATATGGATCAAGATGTAGCTAAGGGCATTATTCATCAGTGTTATGAGTGGCCAGCAGGTGAGCACTATCAAGCGAATAGGACTGTAAGGAAAGTCCTATAATCTAAATTATATTGGCCTACAATTTTCAAGAACATGCATAGGTTTGTAAGAAACTATGATAGATGTCAAAGGATAGGTAACATTTCTAAAGCCCGTGAAATGCCTTTGTCAAATTTTCAAGAGTGTAAAGTATTTGATTGTTGGGCTATTGATTTTATGGGACCATTCCCTAATTCTTTTGGCTGTAAATGTATCTTCGTGGCTGTGGATTATGTGTCAAAGTGGGTTGAGACCCAAGCATTACCAACCAATTATGCAAGGATGGTTATCCATTTTCTTAAAAAATTATTTGCTCGATTTGTGGTTCTGAGGGTACCAAGTGATAGGGAAACACATTTGTGCAATCCCAAATTAGATAAGACATTACTTCGCCTTAGTGTTGCCCATAAACTTGCAACTCCATATCACCCTCAAACCAGTGGTTAGGTTGAAGTAGTTAATAGAGAGTTTAAGAGAATCTTAGAGAAGATAATTAGTCATATAAAGAAGGATTGGAGCAAGAAATTGGATGATACTTTATGGGCATACAGAACAACTTATAAGACTCCCTTAGGCACCACTCCATATAGATTGATATTTTGAAAATCTTGTCATTTACCTGTAGAGATCAAACACAAGGCATTTTGGGCAATCAAGCTAGTGAATTTTGATCTTAATTCGATAGGAGTAAAGAGATTTCTTCACCTAAACGAACTTGATGAGTAGAGGAATGAAGCTTATAAGAACCACAAGATGTGAAATGAAAAAGTTAAGCAATTGCATGATAAGCACATTTTACCAAACCGAAAATTCAAGGAGGGTGACCAAGTGTTGTTTTATAGTTCAAAGCTGAGATTATTCCCTAGGAAGCTAAAATCAAGATGGTCTGGCCCATTCATAGTGAATAGAGTTTGTTCTTATGGCACGGTAGAACTTTCCCATCCAGATAAAGGGACATTTAAAATAAATGGAAACAAATTGCGACCCCATTTTGGAGAGGAAATTAGGGATTTAGAAAGAGTTTCCTCTATTCTCTATACTATGGAAACTCCAATTGTTTAATAAAATTTCTTATTTTTATTTTCATTCTAATATGCTTACCAAAAATTCGGTCGTTAACCACCCCTGTGGACAAGACCAGGACCACTTAGCTCGAAAGCGGGGGTGAGAAAGTTTAAGAAGATTTCAGCTTCCTTTTTATGTAATATATATATAAGTTTTGTAACTAAGAGAGTCTCTCGGAAAGCTGGGAACTCCATGATATTTTTTCTATATTTAGTAGGAGTAGTTTATTCTCTGTACATAATATTTCAGTATTTTTTTATTTCACTTTCAATACTTTAGTACTTTATTTTAATTTATCTTTCTTATTTGGAAATTATCTTTGGCTGAAGGTGAAAACCTGTGATTTTCTTAATGGATGATGATCGTCTCTTCTTGCCAAACATATTGAGCATCAAATCACTTGGGAAGTATTACTTTCATTTTTTCTGCTTTATCATTACTTTTAGTCTCATTGCACACATCATTACAAAAAAAATAATAATCTTCCATGACAAAAAAATTTCCTAGCTAAAGGTTAATTGTGACAAAATTAGATTTCTCACCACTTCCTCACTGAAGCGCCATTGCCAAAAGTTCTTGACCGACAAAATTCTTCATTTTTGCCTCCGAAGAGTGCCCTTTTAGCTAAGAAAAATTTCCTACCTAAAGCTATAAACATTTTATAGCCAAAGGATTTGGTTTTGTTGCTGATGATAGTTTTTAATACAATTCTGAAAAAATATTATTACCTTTTTTGATAAAAAATTTCCCTACCAATACAAAATATTTTCTCGCCAAAAAGGGTCAATGGAGACAAAAAAAATTCCAAGCTAAAGGCTTCAATTTTTTCTAGGAAAAATTTCCTCCCTAAAGCTAAAGAATGATGTCACCAAAAGTTAAATTTTATCGCTGATAATGAATTTTAGAGATAAAACGTTTCATCGCTAAAGCTTCATCACGAAAAAATATAATTTTATTTAAGAAATTAAATACTATTTTGAGAAAAAAATTTTCCTTTCGCAACAAAAAATTTCCTCGCCAATGCAACTAATTTCGTCGTCAAAAAAAGGGGTCAATGGCAACAAAATACTTAATTGCCAATACTATAATTTTTTTTAAATAAAAAATATTTAATTTTGTGGGCTACCAGAACTTCATGGACTATCCATATCAGATCACACCCTTCTTATTTACACGGTCTTCATGGACCACTCATACCAAATTGCATCCTTCTTGCTAGACAGTTTATGAGGACTACCCACACCAGATTATTGCCCTCTAGTTAATTGACGAAATATGTCCCAACTAAGTTTCGAACTAGTGACTCATATATGTATGAGGTAAGGCTTAGCTGCGGTGCAAGCTAATTGTTTGGTCATACTTTTTTATTTTAATTTAAATTATTCTAAACATTCATTTTGAATTTTTTTAAAAATTATTATTTACAATACAATAATATATTCACATAATATATATACACAAACATTTTCATATATACACAACACATACATAAATATCTTATATATACATATATATATTCATATATTCATAAATATGTATATATTCATACATATATACAGATATATGCAAATGTATGTATGTATGTATGTATGTATGTATGTATGTATGTATGTATGTATGTATGTATGTATGTATGTATGTATGTATGTATGTATGTATGTATGTATGTTATTGTGTGCTATATATATAGAGTGTGTATGCATGTATGTATGTACATATGTTATTCTCTGCATATATATGGAGTGAGTGAGTGAGTGAGTGTGTGTGTATGTGTGTGTGTTGTGTATTAAAATAGTATATTAAATTGCATATGTGTGCATATTAATATATATGTATGTATATATATTTATTAATATATTAAAAAGTATATTAATATATATTTATGCATGTATATATAAATTAATATATATATAGCATTAATATATATCTATGTATGTATGTATGTATGTATGTATGTATGTATGTATGTATGTATGTGTGTATGTATGTGTGTGTGTGTGTGTATGTATGTATGTATGTATGTATGTATGTATGTATATATGTATGTATGTATGTATGTATGTATGTATGTATTTGGTAAATATGTGGGGTGTGTGTGTGTATATATTAATATGCTATATTAATATATTTATATACATATATATTATTAAAAGATATTAATTATTAATACATATGTATGCATATATACGTATATATATTTATTAGTATATTAACAAGTATATAAATATAAATATATATATATATTATTAATATTCTATTTTAATATGTACATGTGTATATACAATACAAGTGTGTGTGTGTGTGTGTGTGTGTGTGTGTGTGTTTATATTAATATACTAAAATAGTGTGTATATATTAAATATACTAATATATATTAATATGCTAAATTGACATATATATTTATATATTAAAATAGTATATAAATTGTATAGTAAAAATCCAATTTTTTTCGAAAGGAACGCAATTATTACAATATCAACTTGAGTTGAGGCAACTAGATGCGGATATAGACGATATAAAAACTAAATTGAGACAAGGTTACACAAATAATCCTATACAATTTTGGGATCGAAATAAGATTACTGCTAAATTGGAGATGATAGATAAAGATAAAATTATTAGGGTTAAACTAATGACATATAATGAAAAAGACCAAAAAGAATTTAGTATACAATTAAAAGAATTATTAGATGCACATTTAATATAGGAAAGTAACTCTCCTCATAGCTTTCCCAGATTTATTGTAAGAAAACATGCAGAAATAGTAAGAGGAAAAGTTAGAATGGTTATTAATTATAAAAAATTAAATGATAATACTATTTTTGATGGCTATTTTTTGCCTCATAAGGAAAGTTTAATAAATTGGACAGGAAATAAAAAGATATTTTCTAAATTTGATTGTAAAAATGGATTTTGGCAGATTAAAATGGAACCAGAAAGTATTAAATATACTACCTTTCCTACACCACAAGGTCAATATGAATGGTTAGTAATGCCTTTTGGATTAAAAAATGCTCCTTAGATATTTTAGAGAAAAATTGATAATATCTTTAAACCTTATGATTTTATATTTGTCTATGTAAATGATATTTTAATTGTTTCTAATACTATAAAATTTTGTATTAAACATTTAAATATTTTATGTGATTTATGTATCAAAAATGGATTAGCGTTATCTGAAAAGAAAGCAAAATTAATCTAAGAAAAAATAGAATTTTTAGGAATGATGATAGATAGTAAAGGAATAGAATTACAACCTCATATTTTAGAAAAGTTAAGTAATTTTCTAGATATATAATTAGATATAAAAAAAAATTTCAAAGCTTTTTAGAAGCACTGAATTATGCTTCAAATTTTATAAAAAATCTTGCTAGTTTAAAACAACCTTTACAAAATTTGTTAAAACAAAATAAGATATTTAGTTTTGATTCCACTTTAGAGAAACATGTAAAAAAGATAAAACAAATATGTTTCACATTACCAAGATTACAATTACCATCTAAAACGGATGATTTGATTTTAGAAACAGATGCTTCAGAAAATTATTGGAGTGAGTATTAAACAAGAATGATGAAGATAAAGAACTAGTGTGTAGATATTGTTTTGGAACATTTAATGATACCCAAAAAAGACATATAAATGAAAAAGAATTATTATTAGTTGTTAAAAGTTGTCAGAAATTTTATTACTTTTTATTGCCTAAAATATTTTTGTTATGGACAGACAATACCCAAGTTAAAGCATTTATTTGAAATAATTTACCTTTGAAACCAGAATATAAAAGATTGATTAGATGGCAAACTTTACTAGTAGAATACCAATTTGACATTGAAATTATTAAAACTAATAAAAATGTTTTAGCAAATTTTTTAACCAAAGATGGCCAGTGCAAAAGCCATGATTATTCAATTGTTAGAAGACATGGAGAAACAAATTTTGAATATACAAGATAATGTTTCAGACATCATTGATATTGCCTAAATACCATGTATGACAGAAGAAGTGACAAATGTTTTGATATCTGAAAGCAGTATGATGTAGATAAGAATAAATAATTTTGAGATGTCTAGCAAATTGATAAAAAAAAATATATGTTTTAGATAAGGCAGAACTTAAAGAAATAGGGTCTTGTTCTATAGAACCTCAAGAGGATAAAACTAGAAAGGAAATTTCTTTCAAACCTCATAAGGAAAAGTCTTCCATATTTTCTTCAAAGATTTCTTCGTCAATACTCCCTGTAATGGAGATACAACAACAGATAATGAAAGAATTGTACAATCTCTCAAATATTGATACTAGATACTCGGATTATATTAGAATATATCCAAAGGTAAATTATTTGCAAGATTCCTCTCTAAGAGAGATTAGATATTGGTACGATTTTGGTTTCATAAAATTGATTTATTTATCTCCTCTAGATTTTGAAGAAATATCACAGTTACCCTTTTGGGTATAAGAAGGAGTAAAAGATTTTTACCTGAATAATCCCACAGTTATCCCAAATGATATTTTATATTTAAAATTTGTTTATGCTACTCCGGATTTCTTTGAAGATGAAAAATACCCTTTTCTCCACTTTATTCAAGTGGGAAAAGCTTATCCATATTCAATCTAGACTAATAATGCAAAGGAATAGAAAAGATTTGAAGAATCTGATAGTGACACTAAAAAGAAACTTTGTCACTAAATAGGGCATATATAGTGACAATAATTTTCTTGTCACTAATAGTGTACTTATAGCATGGCAAAAGGGTGATGAGATAAAAATCTCAGTAAGTCCGTGTGTGCTTTGAGTGTCTAGTGAAAACAGTTCATGAATGCAAGGTGTAAGAACTTTATAAGAAAAATACTGGCAAGTAATAAATAATGTTCAAAATCAAGAGTGGTGTTTTGGCTTTTCCAACTATATATGTACAAAAAATCAACCACTCAAAAGGGCGGCTATGGGTTACCACACGTTAGGCCCCATAACCATACAATGGTCAGAATGCCACACTTTATGCAAACTGACAAAAAGGTAGGTGATCAGCCTACCAGGTAAAATACTCCTCCTTCTCTACACCCAAATAAAATCGGTTGTCCATTCCAACAACACACAGTCCACATGACTGAAACTTGCTAGCTCGGACCGGCATGACTAAGTAGTACTGATGTTTCTCTAAGTTGAGTTTATTTTCTGAAGGTGGCCTCCTGCCAAAAGACTCACTCATGCTCTTCAAAACTAGTACTACTAGCCAACCCCTATTGAGTACTCAACGGTGATTGTCCCACTTAGGAGAAAACTGATAAAACATAGCTTTACTTGAAAATGGCAATCAAGGGTTTCTAAAGTCCTTGTCAAAATTAGTTTTAGAAACAGTTCGGTGTTTGAGTAAAACTGCTTGTTGATTTTCAAATAGTTGGTTTGACTGAAACAAGAAAGGAAACAGTCCTTAATTGCCTTTACCAAATCAGTGTTCACATACTTCATGTTTAGCTTGCCATGGTAACCTTTTACAACAAACAAGTTTTATGCAGGAGCTTACCTGATCCTTTGCTCGAGATAAAATAAAGATCTCCAAAAGCTGACCTAACCCCGCCTAGGGTAAACACAAGCCATAATTAAACTCAAGCTAAAATTTACTTTCATAAATAATCCTAGCTCAACTTATTACAATCATGACCCTAGTGTCCCAAACTTTAAGGCTAGAGAATAAATAAAGGGTTTATAAAATAAATCTAGCTTGATATTAAAATAACTAGGGTTGTGAAATAGTTACTAATAAGTTGTAGGTTTAAATCTTTTTATAAATAAACTAGGGTTCATTTGATGAAAGGTCCTAGATCCTAGATGATATTATTTAAAATAATGATTTATAATAACTAATAGTTAGAAAATAATTGGTAAATAAAATTAATAATAAGTAAATCTTAATATGTTTTGATTAAAAGATAATAAATAAATTTTATTAGTACTTATAAATTTATGACTTACAAGATTAATATTCTACCTATTATGATTATTTATATAAAAGGCTTTATTTGATATTATTATTTATATAATATTTATACATTTTATTTCTTTAATAAAAGCTATCATTTATTTGACTAAAATATCATCATTTTATATAATAGTCCAAATCCACATTTTCCTAAGGTTTTCGAAATCATTAGAAGAAATTGTAGTATTAATCATTTTATTGATGAAATAAAATTGGTTAACTTAATTAGCTTAGAAACAGTAAGGTTATGGTCATAATTCCTATTGTTAACCATCATCATGAATATACATTCTACCCCAATCAACAAACCATCCAAATCATGAAATAAAGCATAGATCCAAATCTACCAACACATGAACCAAACTCCACTAAACATATTCATGTTCATGGCTTCAACATGGACACATGATCATAAAACTCTATTCACTAAAGGTGACATAATATCTATCATGCTTAGTCATTCATACTACTCACGACATGAAGACATGCAACAAACCCTAAAACATCATAAAATTCAACCAAGACCAATCATCCTCATGCATCAATCCCAACTCCATCATATAAATACATTCATTCTCATGCTTCAATCCCAACTCCATCATATAAACACATACTCAATCTCCAAATATATTCCATCCTCATCTAACTACATCCAAGAGACATGAATCTCGAATTTAAAAAGAAGATTGAAGAGACTTACTCGAATGATGACTACCTTGAAGAAGTTTCAAAAGAATCCTCATGCTTAGAAAGCTTGATCCGTCCAAGGAGAAAGAAGAAAAATGGCCATGGTTGGAGTAACCATTCGGCCGAGAGAGAGAGAGAGAGAGAGAGAGAGAGAGAGAGAGAGAGAGAGAGAGAGAGAGAGAGAGAGAGAGAGAGAGAGATATTATTAGTATATTTCATTAATGGTTGAAGAGGAAGGAAGATGAACATAATCGTTCATGCTTACCTTAAGAGTGCTCTTGAGCCTTCAATGAAAATTCTGGTTTTTTGTCCGAAAGTAAAATCTTGATTTCAGCGTTTGATGTTATAAATTGTAGAAATAGATTCAAGAGGATGAGTAGGTGTGATCTGGAGTTTTTGGAGAAGATTGAAGAGGTTTTGAGTGGTCTTATGCGTGGAGAAGAGTGGTGGGTGTTCTTGGTATTCTTGGAGGTTTGGAGAGAATGGAGGAAGGCTGTCTGAAATTCTGCTTGGAAAGAGTGGCCGAATGGGTTGGAGAATTCTGGTGATTGAATTCTCAGATTTGGGAGGAAAGGAAAGCTGGTTGTTTGAAATTCAAAAAGAATGATTTAGGGAGTGAATTATGGTAGCAAGTATGGTAAGAATTTCTTGGTTGAAGGAGGTCTTTTGTGAGCTTCAATGGCCGACTGTTTGGCTGGGATTTTGCTGAAGTGAATGATGCTTGAAAGAGCTATAGGGTGGCTGAATTATGGAGTGCAATGGTGAAGGAATATTATGGATAGTTGAGGCTTAATCCATGGAAGTTTGCTGGAATTTTGGACTCCAATTGATGGCTTGATTGTTGTGATTGATCGAGGGATTTTAGGAGTAGCCATGGAGCTTCATTCAAGCAGACCAATGGAGAAGATGATGAAGCTCAGTTCATGGCTGACTAAGGTTGGTTTTACAGAGAAAATGGAGTAAGTTTCGGACAAAGGTGAAGAAGAAACAAAGCTGGAATTTCTGGTTGGTTTTTTCCCATGGCTTGATGGAATTTTTGTGCAGATTTTCTGCAATGCTTCAGCTAACTTGCAGAAGGTTTGAAGGGGTATTAGAGGGTCCTTTAAGGCTGATTTCTAGCCTTCTTTATAGAGGAAAGACAGGGTTGAATTGCTGGATGGAAAGGTGGAAGAAATAACTTAGTTCTTGGCTCACCATGTTGCCAAAACTGTCCAGGAATTTTTCTGGTTTGCACAGCTTTTGTGCAGTCCGATTTTGGCTGAAGTTTTCAGTCTTCAAGCTGAGTGAATTGGTTATTTTTCTGGCATTATTTGAGAGGGAGAGATGGCTGAAGGTTTTGACAATTGTCTCAATTAATTATCATTTTGACATCATGAAGGAATATAAACTAAAATTCAATCGTTTCCCAAGTCATGAATTCGTTTATCTAGACTCCACTTCTTTCTCAATCCATGAAATCACTACCCCTTGATTAAATTAGCAGATTTTCCAATCAAACCAACATAACCAAAAGATGCATTGAACATAATTCCTTATATACATAAAATTAGCCAACAATCTTATGCTCTAAGCGAAATTAACTAATCTTTGATGACTTAAGTTCTTTGATCTTAACTTTGTTTCCCAAGTCTGTTATGCAATAACAAATATGGTATCAATAATATTAAATCAACTCCTAACGTCGTTTCCCAAGTTAATTAGAAGCAAATCTAATTTCATCAATTCCTCTATAATCACAAGTAATCAAACACCAAGAATGATAGAAAATTGATCGAGTAGTTAAATTGATACATAAGTCATGAATCCCAAAATATTGTCCAACTACAATGAAAACATTGAATACATAATTGTTTAAGAAAAAAAAAACAAAGGTAAAAGAAAGCATTCATAGACAAGCATCCTTCTTCTCCCTTGAAGACTCTCTTGAACAATCCTCCTTGATGTGGTAAATCTCTCCTTCAATGAGTGTATTGAATTGTAGCTTTTGGATTCACCTATCTCCCTGTATATATCTTTTCTCTTGTGTTTTCTTGTGCCTTTATAGGCCTCTTGGATGCTAAATTCATGGCTTAGGAAGTCTTGACCAAGTAGAATTCGAAAAATACCAAAATCATTGAAAAATTCCTAATTTTGTGCATAGAATATTCGCCTTCCAGAGCCTACTTGGCACCGAGTATCTTCGACCCACCTGGCGCCAGGTACACTTGCTAGACCTGGCGTCAGGTCTATTCTGGTTTCTTCCTGAAAGTTGCTCGAATTTCTCTGCTGGACCATGATAGACCTAGTGCTTGGTCCTTTAGCTGGGCCTGGCGCCAGGTGCTTTCTGAAATTGTTCACTTTTTTGCACGAATTTAACTCAAATATGCACAAATTTACCAAAAAAACACTTTTTACAAGTAAAATGTCAAATAAGAAAGAATATGCCTAGTTATTATAACAAAAGTATCTCAAAACAACCTCAAATAACTAGGAAAATAATGGTGATTTTAGCCGCCATCAGTTATCATACCTCGAAATTATGAATTAAGTAATTATAAAATAAAATGTTAATATTTTGATGTATTACAATTTAAACCAATTAATATATTAATAGATACAGGAGCTAATGGAAATTATATTAGTAAAACACTTTATGGAAATTTACAAAAATTCTAATTAGATAATCCACATCAATATACAAATTTTGAATGGAGTACATGAGATAAATGAAATTGTTGAAACATTATTAAAATTTGGAGTAGAAATAATCAATATTAGATTACTTATTGAAAATGAAAGAATGAATGATACGTTAGAAATCATGTTAGGAACTGCTTTTCTTGAAACAGTAAAACCCTATCAGATAACATCATATTAAAGATTACATATAATGGAAAATTAATATATATACCTAAATGAAAAGTCCCTATAGTATTTATATTCCTATTGGAATATTATAAAGCATAATACTTTAATACTTTGTTGTATACAAAGATAGTGGATCAAGATCATGTTTATGTAAAACAGATTGTTTTCTAAAAGAATATCACCAATCTCTAAAACCTATTAAAGGAAAAGATATTTTTAATAATCTTATTGAAATTTCATCTAAAATAGAACAACCCATAATTTTACTATGATCATTTCTCATTAAATGTCCACCATTTTATTTCTACAATACTGGATTAGATATTTTCCGTGGAAATAATTTTTTACAATTATTTCATAAATTTATTTTTAACACTCTTGCTTATCAGAGACATTCTAAAACTCCTTGTCATAATTTCATTGTTGTGAAAATATTAAAAAGAGCTTATGCTAAATCTTTTCCTATTAATTTTATTCATCGCACAGCTAAGCGTGGTGATATTTGATATAGTAAAAAATCAATTTTTCCAAAAAGAACGCCTTTATTACAGTATCCACTTGAGTTGAGGCAATTAGATGTGGATATAGAAGATATTTAAAAAAAAAATTGAGGAAATGTTACACAGATAATCCTATACAATTTTGGGATAAAAATAAGATTACTGCTAAATTAGAAATGATAAACAAAAATAAAATCATTAGGGTTAAACTAATGAGATATAATTAGGAAGACCAAAAAGAATTTAATATACAATTAAAAGAATTATTAGATGCACATTTAATACAGGAAGGAAATTCTCCTCATAGTTCTCTAGGATTTATTGTAAGAAAACATGTAGAAATAGTAAGGGAAAACACCAGAATGGTTATTAATTACAAAAATTAAATGATAATACAATTTTTTATGTTTATTTTTTACCTTATAAGGAAGGTTTAATAAATTGGACAAGAAATAAAAAGATATTTTCTAAATTTGATTATAAAAGTGGATTTTGAAAAATTAAAATAAAACCAAATAGAATTAAATATGCTGCATTTTCGACACCACAAGGACAATATGAATGGTTATTAATGTCTTTTGGATTAAAAAATGGATAATATCTTTAAACCTTATGATTTTATACTTGTCTATGTTGATGATATTTTTATTGTTTCTAATACTATAGAATCTCATATTAAACATTTAAATATTTTCTGTGACTTATGTATAAAAAATGGTTCAGCTTTACTTGAAAAGAAAGAAAAATTAAATCAGGAAAAAATAGAATTCTAGGAATGATGATAGGTAGTAAAGGAATAGAATTACAACCTCAAATTTTAGAAAAGTTAAGTAATTTTTCCGATATATTATTAGATAAAAACAAGTTCAAAGCTTTTTAGGAGTATTGAATTATGCTTTAGATTTTATAGAAAAATCTTGCTAGTTTAAAACAACCTTTACAAAATTTGTTAAAACAAAATAAGATATTTAGTTTTGATTCTACTTTAGAGAAACATGTAAAAAAGATAAAAACAAATATGTTCTACATTACCAAAATTACAATTACCTTCTGAAATAGATTATTTAATTTTAGAAACAGATACTTTAGAAAATTATTGGAGTGGAGTATTGAAAATGAAATATGAAGATAAAGAACTTATGTGCAGATATTGTTCTGGAACATTTAATAATACCCAAAAACAATATCATATCAATGAAAAAGAATTACTAGCATTGTTAAGAGTTGTCAGAAAATTTATTATTTCTTATTACCTAAAAGATTTCTATTACAAACTGATAATACTCAAGTTAAAGAATTTATTAGAAATAATTTACCTTCGAAACCAGAATATAAAAGATTGATTAGATGACAAACTTTACTATCAGAATATCAGTTTGATATTGAGATTATTATGACTAATAAAAATATTTTAGCAGATTTCTTAACCAGAGATGGCTAGTGTAAAAGTCAGGATTGTTAAATTATTAGAAGACATGAAAAAGCAAGTCTTGAGTATACAAGATAATGTTTCAGACATTATTGATATTGCTCAGATATTAGGTATGACGGAAGAAGTAACAAATGTTTTGATATTTGAAAATAGAATGATAAAAATAAGGATAAATAATTTTGAAATGTCAAGTAAACTGATAAAAAATATTCTAGATAAGGCAGAACTTAAAGAAATAAGGTCTTGTTCTATAGAACCTCAAGAGGATAAAACAAGAAAGGAAATTTCTCTCAGACCTCAGAAAGAAAAGTTTGCCATATTTTCCTCAAAAATTTCTCCATCGATACTCCCTATAGTGGAGATACAACAACAGATAATGAGAGAATTATATAGTCTCTCAAATACTGATACTAGATACTTTGATTATACTGCTATATATATCCAAGAATAAATTATTTACAAGATTCCTCTCCAAAAGAGATTAAATATTGGTACGACTTTGGTACCATAAATTTAATTTATTTATCTCCTCCAGATTTTGAAGAAATATCACAGTTACTCTTCTAGGTCCAAGGAGGAGTAAAATATTTTTATCTCAATAATTCTATAGTTACTCAAAACGATATTTTATAGTTAAAATTTGTTTCTATTGGACTAGATTTCTTTGAAGATGAAAGATACCCTTCTTTCCACTTTATCCAAGTAGGAAAAGCTTATCTATACTCTATCCAAACCAATAACACAAAAAGAATACAATAGATTTGAAGAATCAAATATTCATTATAGAAGAGCTATTGGAGTAAGAACTGTTCTTCAAAACATGGAAAGTGCATTTAAAAATGGATTTTGCGGATATGGTAAGAAGAAGATGCATTCATCCGTAACAATAAGTCCAACAAAAAGGACTCCCAAGTGCAGAAAGATATTTATAGACAAAGATCAAGTTTTTAGAAAAATGAATTATTCAATCTAGTCCACAGGCTCAAGCTCGTATCTATCAATTCAGAAAGCACGAAACAAGAATCTACCCGGCATGTTCTCCACAAAAAGATAAGGAAGATATTAGTGATGGGTCCAGTGAAGAAGACAAGCACTCAAAGTCCAGCCGTGCAAGTGTTCATCTTTGAGGAGGCTTTAATGATAAATAATTACAAACAACAAAGATGACTCACCAAAGATTATATGATTACAAAAGACAAGAATGACTCAGCAACCGACAAAACACTTAAATGTAATATATAGGATCCGAAGTCCGAACCCCTCTATAAAAAATGCATGTAGTTCTAGAGGGCAGAACAACCTTCTCCACTCACTCTCTCTCCAAATAAGACCTCCTCTTGTAAAATACACACTCTTACGTTTTCTTTGTAACATATCTTCATATGGAATAAAAGTTTTTTTTTTGGTATCACATCGGGAGCTAAACTATTTATATTATAATATCATAAGCATTAAGCCTTGTTCTTTCTGTCTTGAATTTCATACGTTAGAAATAGGAAATGATCCCAAGTTATGTCTTACAGTACTGAAGGAACTTAGGGAAGTTACTTTTTTGTGAACCAAGCAGGTTGGGGCTGAAATGCCTGGTAAAAGTCTCAAAGTATGACCCGGTACAGGCAAGGTCCAAGAGAAATTCAGGTATGGAAGTATAGTGGACCCTTTCTGTTTTTGATTTTATAATGATTGAATAATGTAACTCTTGTATGTGATACATATCTTGAATATTTCATGATAACTGCCACTATGATTTCTTATTTACATAATGATATAGTTATACTTTTTCAAGATAACACCCCCAGGAATATTTTATTTTTGAACCGACAATTTTCGGACCATGAAAATTATACACACACACACACACACACCGGAGAGAGAGACATACATAAATATGTAAACAATTAATATACTATTTTAATATACAAATATATATATATATATATATTAATATATATAATATATATACACACACTATTTTAGTATGTTAATATAAATAAATAAATAAATAAATATAGATATACACATATGTATGTAAAATATATTCACACAAACATATAAAAAGAAAATATATATATATATTAATAAACTTTTTAATATACTAATAAATATATACATATATGTACATACATATATATTAATAATTAATATCTTTTAATAATATATATATAAATATATACATATTAATATACTATATATATTAATATATATATATATATATACGTACACAAATATATATTTATATACTTTTTAATATGTTAATAAATAAATATATACACACACACACACACACCCCTATATATATATATATATATATATATATATATATATATACCTATATATTAATATACATATATATACAATTAATATATATTAATTATGTTAATATATATTTATATAAATATAGAAAATTAATATACGTGTCTGAAAAATACACTCACATATGTGTATTTATATCAAGATTTGTTCAAATTGCTATGAAAAATGTTATGATTAAATTTGATAGTAATCATATATATTTTGTATATACACTCACATAATATCGATAAAAATACCCAAAATCTAACACATATACAAAGATAGATACTTCAAATGAACGATCTAAGCATTAGATTTATAGAAATTACTATAGAAAGTGCTATGAGCAAATTTGAAGTTAATAGGATATATTTTAGCACATAATCTAGTATGATCTCTATAAAAATGCCCAAAACCTAACACATATACAAATATAAGCACGTTAAATTAATGATCCAATCGTTAGATTTATTAAAATTTCTATGAATAGAGTTGTGACAAAATTTGAAGATAATCGGATATATTTTGCCACTTAATCTAGTATAATATTTACAAAAATATTCGAAACCTAACCTATTTACAAAGATGTGCATATCAAATGAATGATCTAACTGTTATATTAATTAAAATTACTATGGAAAATGTTTTGACCAAATTTGAAGGTAATATGATATATTTTATCACATAATCTAGTATAATCTTTGTAAAAATGCACAAATCCTAACATACATACAACAATAGGCACGTCAAATTAATGATTCAACTGTTAGATTTGTTGAAATTGCAATGAAATGTGTTATGACCAATTTTCAAGGCACTCAGATATATTTTGCACATACACAAGCAAAATATCTATAAAAATGCCCAAAGCCTAATACATATATAAAGATAGGTGCATCAAATGATGATCTAACTATTATATTTATTGAAATTACTATGAAAAGTGTTATAACCAAATTTGAAGGTCGTAGGATATATTTTACACATAATATAACATAGTCTCTATAAAAATACCCACAACCTAATACATATACAATGATAGGTACGTCAAATTAATGACCTAACTTTTAGATTTATTGAAATTATTATGAAAAGTGTTATGACTAAATTTGAAGGTAATAGGATATATTTTAGCATAAAATCTAGCACAATCTCTATAAAAATTCCCAAAACCTTAAACATATTCAAAGATAGACATGTTAAAGTAATTATCCAACTATTAAATTTGTTGAAATTACTATGAAAAGTGTTTATGACTAAATTTGAAGGTAATAGGATATATTTTAGCACATAATCTAGCATAATCTTTCTAAAAATACCTAAAACCTAACACATATACACAGACAGGCACACCAAATTAATGATTCAACCGTTAGATTTGTTGAAACTGCAATGAAATGTGTTATGACCAAATTTGAAGGTAATCAGATATATTTTGTACATATGCTTGCATAATATCTATAAAAATTCCTAAAACCTAATACAAATAAAAAGATAGTCGTATTAGATAGCGATCTATCCGTTAGATTTATTGAAATTAGTATAGAAAATGTTAGGACTAAATTTGAAGGTAATAGGATATTTTATCACATAATCTAGCATAATCTCTGTAAAAATATCCAAAACCTAACACATATACAAAGATAGGTGCATCAAATGATGATTTAACCTTTAGATTTGTTGAAATTGTTATGAAAAGTGTTTTGACCAAATTTGCAGGCTATTTAATATATTTTGCACATGTACTCGCATAATATCTATAAAAATGTCCAAATAATACATATACAAAGATAGGTGCATCTATTGAACAATCTAACATTTAGATTTCTTAAAATTACTTTGGAAAGTGTTATGCCCAAATTTGAAGGCAATAGTATGTATTTTACCACATAATCTAACACAATCTCTGTAACACAGTATGAAGATAGGCACGTTAAATTAATGATCCAACTGTTGGATTTGTTGAAATTGCTATGAAATGTATTATCACCAAATTTAAAGAAAATATAATATGTTTTTCTACTTAATCTAGGATAATATCTATAAAAATATTTGAAACTTAACCCATTTACAAAGATAGGCATATCAAATTAATCATCCAACCGTTAGATTTGTTAAAATTACTAAAAAACATATTATGACCAAATTTGAAAGTAATCTGATATATTTACCACCTAAACTTGCATAATCATTATAAAAATACCCAAAACCTAACACATTTACAAGGATAAACATATCAAATTAACGATCTAACCATTAAATTTATTGAGTTTTCTAAAAAATATATTATGACCAAATTTGAAGGTAATTAGGCATGTTTTGTCGCATAATCTAGCTTAAATTCTATACATTAGCCCCAACTATAATGCATTTATAAATATTTAAAAATTTAGGGACTAATTTGTAAAATTTTTAGATTATATTTTAAATACTCTAATATTTAATGACCAATTTATAAATTTTTGGTTATCATTTTATATTTTGTCAAAATTTAAGGAGCATATTGTAAAATTTTGGATCATGTTTTATATATTTAAAAATTTAGAGATCAATTTATAAAAATTTTAGGCTCATACTATAAATATTTTAAAATTTAGAAATCAATTTACAAATTTTTGAGGTCATTTTATAATTATACAAAATTTAAAGACCAATTTACAAAATTTTTAGGGCGTTGTTGTAAATATTTAAAAATGTAAAGATGGGTATTAGCTAGGAAATATGAATTTTGTTGCTTAGTATAGTTAATAGTGATAAAAGTTAATATTTCTATCTAGGAAATGAATTTTCATTGCTAATGATGTACTATTAGCAAGGAAAATTTAGCCAAGAAATGAATTTTCGTTGCTGATAATACATTATTAGCGAAAAAATTTAAATTTTCCTCACTAATACACTTATTTCCTAACTAAAGCCATCACTTTTAGCTAGAAAATAAAAATTTTGTTGCCGAAGGTCTTAATCAATAGCGACAAAAAGTTTTTGTCATTGAAGAAAAATTTTCCCTGCTAAAGGGTTCTTTTCACAAGAAAACTTTTGCTAGGAAAAACATTTTGTCCCTAATGTATCATTTTCTTGTAGTGCATACACATGCACACTATTTTGCCCATTGAGGACATTGTCTATTTTAAGTGTGGGGAAGAGATTAGTGTATGTTATTCACAAGATCATTTATGAGTTTTCAAGATCATGTATGGGTTTTATTCATGGTTTGAAAATTGGTTTGTGAAAATTTGAATTAATTTTTTTTCGATTTTGGCTTATATTGACCCACATTTGGAATTACTATTCTTTTTCTTTTGACATGAGCATTTGGAATGAGTTTTTTTGACTGAATAGTTTATTTTGACTGTATATTATTAGGTAATTATGTACATCTAATGTTATATGAATTAGATCTTGAGAATTTGGTTTAACCTTGTCTATATTTTAATAAACATGGTGATATTTTATTTCTTAGGATTAGATGAAAATTTTTTGATGAAATTTAAGTAAGAAATTTTGATTTATTTATATTCTATGATCTTCTAGTTAGCCCTTGTTTCGGGTTTAAGTAAATATGGATTGGGGGTAAAATCATGAGAGGAATGAGTAAAGTATTGTAATTGCTGAAAATATTTTATCATATCTTTGTTAAGCAATTATATTACATTGCAATAGAAAGAAAATGAGATTAGAAAGTAATGTAAAAGTTGAAAATATTTCATTTTATCTTTATTAAGCAATTACATTACCCTGCAAAAGTGAGTATATAGACCAATCATCTGTTTACTTCTTAGACTGCAGTAGCTTTTACAAGTCAGAGAATTTAAGTAACTCATCATTCCCTACTTATATGAATCACCTGAGTCGTATTCTTGACTTGGGAAATAGGAAAACATTTGTTGAACAAATATAGACTTGTTTAATCCAACTTCGTTAGCTTTGGTTTTATCTATTCAAATATATATTTTTACACAAGATTAGCCTTGTTGAATGCACTCGAATTGAAAATAAACACTTTTCCCATAATAATTATTTTTGCCAAGAATTTACTTTTGATACACATGCTTTTTTCTTGGAACGTTTTTTATTGTGAATATTTGCTTGAGGACAAGCAAAAGCTTAAGTGTGAGAAATTGATATTTGATCATTGTATGCATATTTTACAGAACATTTGAGATTTAACTTCTTTAAATTCATTATAGATGGCTATTTATATTCTCTAGTTTCTCCTTATTTGATGCAGATGAACAAAGTTGAAGTAAGAATAGAATTCAAGGAGAAAAAAAGTGGAAAACGAGTAACATGGAAGACCTATGACACCATTTCCTTCATTCTATACGCAGCCGAGTAGAACTAAAAAGTCAGGAGTCAAGAATTGGAGGTCCAAGACGCCATACATCCCATAGGGCAAGGCACCGTACATGTCCAGAAATCAGAAATAGTAGGGATCCCGAATGCCAATGGTGCCATGCTAATCGTTAGTCAAGGTGCCAAAGCTACAACGTCATTTCAAAGAAAACCTAAAGCATCAGAGCCTGCACGATGATGTGCAAGCTACACTCCACGGTGTCGTACAACATCACAGATGACACTCTGTTTTGCAGATTTCAAGGGCTTAGGCGATCCAACCTATAAATACTCTTTCTTCTTTTTTTTTTTTTTTAAGATGAATGGAGAGAGTTAAGAGAAAACATAAGCAAACTCTGAGAAAACCCCTTGAAATAACAAGAGAAGGCCAAGAAGAAAAGATCCAAGGTGAATTAAAAAGGAAAAAGAGGCACCTAAAAAAAGATTGCAAAAAAGTAGAAAAATCCTTATCTATGAGTTTTTCCTTGTAATTCTCTGTAATTTGACTTTGCAGTTGTTAAAAATTATTTGATTTGAGTTGTAATTAAAGGGATGTACTTTATATCACTCTTGTATTTGATTGTTATTTGACTTATTATTATTATTATTATTATTATTATTATTATTATTATTATTATTATTATTATTATTATTATTATTATTATCTATTTTGAGCAATTTATCACTTGGGTTTTGTTGATTGGATTGAATTTTTTGGTAATGCTCTAATATTAAACTTGAGAAATAATGTATAAGATGGGTTTCTTTCTATTTTGATCCAATAGATTTGTTTTTCCTTGATGAACTTGAGAAAGAATTTTGGGGGATTTAGAATTTGGTGATAGATGAGGTTATTAAGGTCATTTAGCTACAGATAGGGATCCTTTAGCTTTTTGGCTTAGGTTTTGATTTCCCTAACTTCATGCATCCTTGAATTTGATTCATGTAAATAGAGATATTTTTGGATTAGGCTCAAGGGTAGGAGATTCATTACCTGAAAGAGAGTGAATTTCAATTTATTTGGGAAATCTTGCCAATACTTGAATAGATATTGATTGGCTGAATGATGGTTAATGCTTGGATGTAATTGGAGATTTCTCTTTAATTACATGGCCAATCTCCTTTTTTCTACTTTAATTTTTCCGTAGTGATCTTTTGGTTTTGTCTTGAAAATTAGGTATAGCATTTTTGTGATACTCTTAGCCACTTGACTAGTGATAGTTTTTTATACTTCTTTATTTCTATTGACTGGACAATGCAACTTGGAAAAAGTAGTGGTAATTAGCGTTCTTTCTTTAGGATCGTCGATACTTACCAACCATATTCTATATTACATGATAGGTATACTTACCCAGAATGTGTGTGTATGTTAGTTAAATTGGTATTATATTTTAAAACTTAGTTCAGTGTTTGATTTTTCTTATATATAGCACAAACCACACACCCTAGCACACATAATAACATGACACCTCTTGGAAGCTTTTAGAACTTCCTATAATAGAAAATGGCTTCATGGGCTTTTTAATAAAAAATCCATCTATATTTCTTTTATTAGGCTTTAGTTATTTCAAGCCTAACCTCTCTCTTCCTTCTCTTTTTTGTGGGCTATAAAATAGGCCTATAGATGACCTTTTTAACATTTCTCCTAACTAGCTAATGATACTTTCTTTCTAAGCCTATTAACTTTTTCTATCCTAACCATGCTTAACCATGTTTCTCAAAAGTAAGCATAGTTAATCTTACTAACCATCCTAGTTTGTAAAACTTTTTATTTTACCAAAACGATCTACACATTAAACTAAGCATTTTGGTGTTATTTAGAATTTCCATAATCCGTCACGATTTTTCTTAATTTGCGATCAAAAATTTCTTCGACGCCCATTAAAATTTTTATCTCACCAAAATGTCCTTCTAATTAGACTGATCATTTCTTCTTTTGAGCCTTCATACATATCCTCACTCAATTAAAAATAGTCGCCTATCAAAGTATATAAGGGAGAGATGTTACAATCTCCACTTTTTAAAAGAATTTTATTTTTGAAATTAGAATTACCTTAAAAAAGCTCTAGGTAATTCCTTTGTATCTCCACTTTTGTCTCCTATGTTGCATCTTGCATGGGATGATAATTCCAAAGTACTCTAAGAAGTGGGATCTGCTTGTGTCGTAACTTCTTTTTAGCATTTTCTAAGGTTTTGATTGGTTTCTCTTCATAATTTAGGTCTGGAGTTTTTTTCATGAGCCTCCTCATTCAGCACATGTTTATGATTGGCTATATGCTTTTGAAGCTAAGAAACGTGAAACACATCATGAATACCCTGTAGTTCTGTAGATAATTTTAGTTGATATGCCACGTTCTCGTTGTTCTCCACAATTGAAAGTGGTCCAATATACTAAGGGTCTGATTTCTTCCTTTGTGTTTTACCTCCCAAGTGTTGTCTTTTTGTCAACTTTAAAAATACTTGGTCTCTTGCTACAGATCCTTGGTCTTTTCTATGTTGGTTGGCGTATATTTTCTGCTGACTCTATGTAGCTTCGAGCCTTACCTTAATCAATTCCACAGTCCATTGTACTCCTTCAGTGTCCAAAGCATATTGTGCATTTTGTATTCACCCTAAACTTTCCCAATAAAGGGTGACTAACACTCTTGTCCATATAGGGCTTTAAATGGGGCCATCTTGATTGTCGATTGATAACTGTTGTTATATGCAAATTCTGCATATGCTAAATTGTCAATCCACTTAGTTAAAAATCCAACGCAGATGCACGCAACATGTCCTCCAAGGGTCAAATCACTCGTTCTGTCTGTCCATCTATTTATGAGTGTGCTGTAGTACTAAATTTCAATGTAGTCCCATATAGTTGTTGAAATATTCCCCAAAGTCGTGAAGTGAATCTCAAATCGTGATAGGACACAATACTAGAAGGCACTCTATGTAATCTTATGATTTTCTCCAGGAATATCTTGCTCAATGTTTCCAAAAAATCCCATTTATTGATAGGGATAAAATGAGCAGATTAGGTTAACTGATCTACAATAACCCGAATAGTGTCTCTTTGTCCCACTGTCAAACGTCACCTAGTTATGCAATCTAAAGAAATATCATCTGCGTTCCATTATGGTACGAGCAGTGGTTGTAGTAATCTTAGGGGTTGTTGTTACTCAGCCTTTACTCTCTAACAAGTGAGGCATTGAGCCACAAATTAAGAATTATTCTTTTTCATTCTGATCTACCAATAGTGTTGCTTCAAGTCATGATACATCCTAACTGCTCAAGGATGGATGGTATATTTGCTTTGATATGCCTCAACTAAAACATCCTATTTTATTGTAACCTATCTCGGGACATAATATCGGTCTCGAAAGTGAAGAATTCCGCCATCATCCACTTGAAAATCACTTTTCTCCTTATATTCACCTTTCTTTGGAACTTTTTGTAATTCTTCATCTTTCTCTTGGGCTTCCACCAATTATTGCTTAAAGATGGGTTGAATTGAAATGTTACTCATTCTTATCTATCCTTTGGCCACAAATGTTTCTAACTCTGGGGTTTACACCATTCGAAGTGTGGATAAGTTTACCTTTCTATTTAATGCGTCCGCCACCACATTCACCTTTTTGTCGGTAGTACTTAATTACACATCGAAATTCCTCAAAAAATTTTGTCCACCTCCATTGGCGTATATTTAAATTCTTCTATGTGAAAATATACTTCAAACTTTTATGATAAGTGAAAACTTCAAATTCAGCACCATATAGATAGTGTCTCCACTTGTTTAAAGCAAAAACTATTATTGCTAATTCAAAATCAAGAGTGGGATAGTTTTCCTCATGAGGTTTTAGCTTCCTTGTTATATAGGCTATTTCCCTTTTCTTTTACATCAATATTCCTCCTAAACCCTCATTAGAAGCATCAGTATATACTTCATAGGGTTAACCTATAATTGGTAAAGCTAGAATTGGAGCAGTACGCAGTCTTTGCTTTAACTCCTAGAAAATCTTTTCACACTTTTATGACCAAACATAGGGTAATTTCTGTAACACCCCTACTAAAAGTAACAATGGAAGCATACCAAACCAGGTGTTGCCCCATCCAGTTATTCAGACAATGGGTCTTTATAACGAAGAATCAAAAAAGTACGCAAGGTCCAGACTCATACTAACATTATCATATATATTTATATATATATATATATATATATATAGAGAGAGAGAGAGAGAGAGAGAATCTCAAATATACAATCTACATACTACATCAGTGATAAAGTACATAATCAAAAGAGAGATCGTCTAGACCTAGGTTGTTGTCACTGTGGTATCGTCCTTCTATTCGTAGGTCTACTCAACTTCGGATCCTACAAAAGAGCAAGATAAAAGATGTGTGTGAGTGAAAAATTACTCAGTGAGTCCTATGTGTGCTAGTGCTTTATGAAAGAAATAGAGTACATAAAAGCTTCATGGGAAAAACATTTCAATTTTCTACTACAAGCAATTCTAAAACTCTCTAAAGAAGAGTTTATTCAAAACTCAATCATTTTTTTAAAATTATGTTTCAATTTCAAATTATTGCCCCAATTTCCAAATCATAGGCACTTCTCTAAAAGAAGGCCGGTCTGTATGCAAAGCTCACAAGGTTTCACCTTCGGCACCATGTCTCATTATGCTTAGACCGTAGCCTACAACACTCGACCGTGCATGGCCAGAAAGTAAGTACACCACAACGAACTACCAAGAATAAATAACAATTATACCGCAGCACACTAATCTTTTACTTACTATTGTAAGCCAGGGGCACCAATCTTAACGTCAATCACCATCGAGGTGGTAAGGAGTCAAATGCTACAGAGTGTCCCTGCTCGGCATTCAGCGAACAACTCTCAGCACAACATGCCCACAGGCATAAGGCAATTGCCAGGTGCTAAACGACTACTCAGGAGGACTCATCTCAATATCCTATCAGCCCGTTCAGAGTAAGACAATCCCTGAAACTAGGCCAGGTTACTAGGGTCATCTAACTCTAACGTAGGCTAGTATAAAGATCAAAGTCCTCGCTGAGTACTCAACATCACCAAATACTGACACCTACTGATTGATTAGGCTAAAGGATTATTTGTTCTGACACGATTTTCAAAACAAACATTTTTAGGGCAAAATATCATTTTCAGAAATTGATCCCACTGACTCGCAAGTCAGATAATAAATTCCATAGGCTCTGCAAGGCCAATTAATTCATTCCATAGGCACATTAGGCTAATAAAGTAATTTTCGGGATCAAAATATCGTTTATCAAAAGTCAATCTTATACCGAGAGATTATTTTCTAAAACCATGTTAGAATAGGGTAAAGAGTCCTTTCCACATATTAAAATAAGTTTTCAAAAGTATTCGGGCCATTTTGCCTATACCTAATCTCAAAAGTCATTTACGAGGGTATTTGGGTCATTTTACCCATACTGATTCCAAAAGACTTTCTGAGGGTATTCAAGTCATTTTACCCTTACCCGAGTTGAAAAGTGTTCACAAAAGTTTCAATAAGGATATTTCGATTATTTACTGAATGCCCGATTCCCAAGGTTTCCATAAAATGTTCAAATAAGGACATTTGGATCATTTTCCCAATACCCGATTTTCAAAGGAACTTATTTCAAGAAATCTAGAATTCTAATCCTAAAAGAGGATTAAATTCAAAATTTTCAACTATATTTCCATAAAATGTTCCCAATAAAGGCATTCTAGTCAATTTGTGAACACCCGATTCCAAAAATTACCATTTTCCGAAAATTCAAAGTATTTAGTCCAAAAAGGACTAAATTCACAAAATTCGTGTTTTAATCATCCGTTAAGGTTTCCAAACCAATTATGATGTTCACTCGAGCCCAAAATAGGATTAAAATAAATCTTAAATATATTTAGGAATTTTCAAAACGGTGTAAAACGTAACATTTCATAGAAAAATAAAACATACTAGCTTTCAAAAGATTTTAGAAGTCAAAGGGACCCATCTCGTATCCTAAACAATCTTTTTTCTATTCACGGGCCGTTCAACTACCATTTCCAACGTTTTCAGCAAGTCGTTGGCCATTTATCGACAAACCTACGTCAAACATCGTTTTTAGGTTTAGTCGTGTTTGGTCGAAAGCCAATGTTTAGCAAACATGCCCGACGGTTAGCCAACGTTTAGCCGACAGTCAGCCGTTGTTCAAGAAAACACACAACGGTCGTTCGCGTCATTTTTTCATCGTTTGTTCAATTCTCCCATTTTCCTCTTTCCATTTCTTTCCTCTCTTCATGAAAAAGGAATTATATTCATGTTTCCCATTCATTTCATCCCAAAATCACACAATTAATCATTCTTAAGTTCATTGATTTTCCAACCAATTTTCTAGAATTCCGCCCTTAACACCCGATTTTGTTTTGCACATAACTTTCAACCCACAACTCCGATTAGGCTCTATGATATATCAAAAAGAACATAAGACTCTGTATAAGCTGTTTTCTGAGTTCATGCTTCATGAAATAGTACAGAGGCAAAACCAGCCACAATAGTTTGCCTATTCTCAACCATTCATATCATCCATTGATTTCCTTTAATCCTTTACACCTTGAGAACATTAAATTCGTTCAATTTTCCCTTCAAACCATCTTTTATCCTTCAATTTTCAAATTTCAACAACTCATGAAAGTCATGTTTATTCAACACAACTTCACTTCTTTCAATCAAAAGCTAACATAATTAATCCTTCTAACCAATTAACTTTAATTTTCATTCCACATTAATCCTTATTTCATCAACCAAGATAAACAGTTCAAACTACCATGAAAACCCATTCCTTCATCACACAAAACATTATCCATATATCCTCTAGGCAACCGGCACATACATGACCACACACAAAGTTCATATATAAGTTTACAATCTTAGCTTTTGATCTAAAATCAGGGTATGAAAATCATGTTTTCATGTTAAAATTAATATCAAAATGATCACTATTCACCCAACAACAACTTTAATTCTAGCAAGGTAAGGTTTTACCTTGTATTTAGAGCTCCTTGGTGTGCTTTGCTCCAAGAATCTCTCAAGAACACCCACACTACACCAAAAACACACACTAACTATCTTTTCTCTCTTTTTGCTAATTTCTTTGATTTCTTTTTCTCTTGTTTTTCCTTCCTTATGGCTGCCAAAATTATGGCTGCAAAACTGCCTCTCCACCGCCACAATCACCAGAATTTTTGGCGATGCAATTTTTAATTCAATTAATTATATGGTAGTTGTGTTCCAACCATGTAATTGCACAACATTTTCCTTAGTTTTCTTCCTTAATTTTTCTCTTCTCTTTCTTTCTTGTGGCTATCGATTTTTCTGGCCAATTTTTAGCCATTCCACCGCCATCTTCATGGTAAAATATTAGCCAAATAAATTGATCAAGGAAATAATTAAATAGCTCCACAAATGATGTGTTCTAATCACAATTAAACAGATCATTCTTCTATTTATTTCATAATTCCTTAATTCCTTAATTCTTGCATGAATTCTTCATGCAATCTCTCATAAATTGACACATGCTTAAGGCTACCAATAACAAATGTCACATGTCCAAATTTTCGACCGCATTTTTAATTTTTTTCTCAAAAATAACCAAAATTGGGTCCGAAATAGAAAAATATTTTATTTTACCATTCAACTCTAAAAATTCTACTAAATCTATTGGTAACACTTAAATCCTTCGATTCCTTTTCAATTTGATCAAATTCGCTGTCAAAATCGCTAGCGCAATCAAAATGATGAAAATGCCCCCAATAACTCTAATAACATAATTCACATCAAAACGTGCGTTTTATCGCACTAATAAATTTCCATTCTTAGCGTACCCTTAAATTCTTATTGTATTAACAATAGTAGCCTTTCGAAGATTTAGGGTACGAGTAGAACAAATCCAATAATTACGTTCAGGTCTCGACAAAATGTTATTATACCAAAATATTTATTTCATCACATCGATCATCTTTTGTTCTGTCTGTTGATACAAATTCTCATCCTATTTTAAGTAGTAGCCAATCGAAGGTAAAAATGCAGGGTATTACATTCTCCCCTCCTTACAAAAAAATTCGTCCTCGAAATTGGCTTACACCTAGAATAATTATGGATACTCTTTCAATATCTTTACTTCCGTTTCCCAAGTCGCGTCTTGCACCGGATGATGATTCCATAATACTTTCACAAGTTAAATTTTCTTATTTCGCAATTCCTTTTCAACATACTCCAAGATCTTAATAGCCTTTTCTTTATATTTCAAGCTTGGAGTTATCTACATAGTTCCGAAGTTGAGAAATATAAAACACGCTGTGAATACCTTGAAGCTCTACTGATAACTCCAATCAATAAGCCACTTTCCCAATCCTGTCGACAATAGGGAATGGTCCAATGTACTTAGGTGCCAACTTCTTCTCTTGTCCTCTGATTCCCAATTGTCATTGTGGAGTTAACTTCAAGAATACACGATCTCCTTCTAAAATTTCAAATCTCTCTTGCGTCAATCCGCATAACTTTTCTATCTATTCTAAGCTGCCTCCAACTTGATTTTGATAATTTCCATACCCTGTTAAACCTTTTCAAGATCAAAAGTATCTTGTTCACCCATTTTTCATTCTAAACTTTTCCAATACAACGAGGACTGACATTTCCTTCCATATAAAGCTTCAAATGGGGCCATTTCAATTGTTGATTAATAACTATTATTGTATGCGAATTCTGCACACACCAAATTATCAATCCACTTAGTTCCAAAATCCAAAGCACAAGCCTGCAACATTCCTTCCAAAACTTTATTCACTCGTTCGATCTGTCCATCCGTTTGTGGGCGCACTGCTATACTGAACTTTAATGTTGTCCCATATCTCTACTGCAACTTAATCCAAAACTTCAAGGTAAATCTAGGATCTCGATCTGACACAATACTAGAGGGTACTCTATGAAGTCTGATTTACTTCATCCATATAAATCTTACTTAATTTCTCTAAAAAATCCCGTTGGTTAAGGGGAATGAAATGAGTAGACTTAGTCAATTGATCCACTATTACATATATAGTATCTCGTTGTCTTACTGCCATGGGTAATCCTGTAATGAAATCCATAGTAATTTCATCACATTTCCACGGTGGAGTAGGTAATGGCTGTAATAACTCTCCAAGCCATTGCTGATTGGCTTTTGCCTACTGACAAATTAAACATCAAGCTACAAAGTCTGAAATGTCCTTCTTCAACGTCCTACTCCTTGTAACTGGTCAAACAATTTATCAACCATAGGCAATGAATGTTTATTCTTTACCGTCACTGTGTTTAACCCTTGATAATCTATATACATCCATAGTGACCCATCTTTCTTCTGAACAAACAATACAGGTACTCCCTAAGGTGAAGTACTAAGTCGAATGAATCCTTACTGCATTAATTCTTGTAATTGTTTCTTGATCTCTTGTAGTTCCGTAGATGCTATTCTATAAGGAGTTCTTGAAATTGGTTCTGCCGATAGCACTAAATTAATAGAAAACTCTACTTTTCTCTTCGGTGGTAACTCCTTCAATTTTGCCGGAAACATATCCAAATATTTGTTCACCACAGGGACATTTTTAGGTTTCTTAACCTCTCATGGCTTATTAATCACATAAGTCAAATATCTAGTACACCCTTTCTTAGTCATCTTTCAGGCCTTGAGTTTTGATATAAAAGCATTACTTTTCCTTTCAACCTCGCCTACAAATTCCAATATATGTTTCCCAAGTCAATAGAATTGTACTACCTTATGTCTACAGCCAACTTGAGTATGATGTTGAGATAGCCAGTCTATGCCCAAAATAGCATCATAGTCCTCTATAGGCAAACATATTTAATCTTCTCCCAAGATTTTATTCTCCACCAAGATCTTACATCCCTTATATATTTTCTCATTGTTCATTTACTTTCCTAATGGGGTACTAACAATCATTTCATAGGAAGTTTCTTCACCTTTAATCCCCATAGAATCAAGAAATGAATTGACAACAAAGGAATGTGTAGAGCCTGGGGTCTACCAATACTTTAGCATTATGATAAAAAAAAAATAAGGAGCATACCTTCTACTACGGTGGCATGATTATCCGTCTTTTTTAATGCAACCACTCAAGCATTCACTTATGGCTTGGCAAGTCCGGATCTAGAGGTAGAAGCTTGTCTTGGGTTCCCTCTTCCTAGTCCTGACTTTTGCCCCTGATTGTTTCTCCTAGGTCAACTCCATCCTCCTCCTATCCTTCGAGAGTAAGGGCAATTGAAACTCTTATACCCTACTTCTCCACAGCTAAAGCATCTTGTCCTCCAGTCGGGCTTCTCCTCCTCTGTATTTTTTCTTTCTTCTGCCATCGGGGCCTTTTAGATCTTTTCTAACTCATACCTCAAAATCTACTTCAATTTCTTTCACCCCAATTGTAACATAGCTCAAAAGCAAGCACAAAAGTGAACATAGTGCACATAGCATGAAACATAACATACATTCACTCTTGTCAAAACATAAAGTCAGAACAAAATTTGTGTGTCATATCTAACATACATTGGGCAAACAGTACATGTCCTACTATATATATCTATATCTCATCCTCCTACTCGTTATTATCGCTATCTAAAATGGGGGGTCTTGAGTCAGCAGAAACTATGTAGGACTCGAGTGAGTCAGGTCCCTCACCTCCACCCATATCAAGGTTAACCCAAACACCTGGAGCCAAGATACCCTCTGCTTCAAGCTCCAGCAACCAAGCCTCTATCTCTGGGTCTATCTTCAGCTCCTCCTCGAGCTCCTCAAGCTCGATCACATACATCTCTACTTCAGATACCTCCTGATCTTCTCCTACCTCGCAACCTCCAACTCTAGCATCCCTTCCTCTAAAATTTTCAAAATATCCCTGCCAAATACCTCCTCATCATCCTCAGACAACATTGCATCAACGGGGATACTATCCTCCTCGTCATCACCCTGCTAATATGGCTCAATATTGCCATTAGCCTCTCTTGAATCACCACCTACCTCTCCTACTTGGCAAGTGATGATGATGCCCTCTCGGGAGTAGGTGTCCTCTCCGGACTAAGGTATTGTGCAAATAGAGTAATGATAGGCATTGCCAAGTCAAACGCGTTCCTGGCGAGATAGGGTGCATGACAGCGGCCAGGGCTGGGTCTTGTTAAAGTGAAATGTCCTGGCACACCTCCTTGGTAGACTATCCTAATCTTCCTAGGTTTCCTTACTCTCACCCATCTCTCTCTTCCTATCATCGCTATGATTATCTATTAGGCGCTTGCCCTTATCATTCCTATCCGTCATACCTACACAAGAAAAGGGTTCTACCAATTTTGATGACGATACCACAGTTCTATAATAACTATGATCTAATACTAATTGTAACACCACCCTTACTAAAAGTAACAACAGAAACATACCAACCCGGGTGTCGCCCCATCTAGTTACCCAGACAAGGGGTCTTTATAAAGAAAAACTAAAAGAGTATGCAAGGTCCAAACTCATATTAACATTATCATATGTATATATATATATATATATATATATATATATATTTGAGAATCTCATACATGCAATCTCCATACTACATCAGTGAAAAAGTACATAATAAAAAGAGAGATCGTCCGGACCTAAGATCGTCCGGACCTAAGCTGTTGTCACTGTGGTATCGTCCTTCTATTCGTAGGTCCATTCAACTTTAGATCCTACAAAGAGTAAGATAAAAGATACGTGTGAGTGAAAAATCAACCCAATGAGTCATGTACGTGCTAATGTTGTATTAAAGAAATAGGGTACATAAAACCTTCGTGGGAAAAACATTTCAGTTTTCTACTAGAAACAATTCTAAAACTCTCTAAAAAAGAGTTTATTCAAACTCAATTATTTTTGAAAGATTGTGTTTCAATTTCAAATTATTGCCCAATTTCCAAATCACAAGCACTTCTCTAATAGAAGGTCGGCCTACATGCAAAGTTTACAAGGCTTCACCTTCGGCGCAACATCTCATTGTGCTTATACCGTAGCCTACAGCACTCGACTGTGCGTCGTCGGAAAGTAAGTACATTGCAACGTACTACGAAGAATAAATAATAAGTATACCGCAATATACTAAGTGTACTGCTGCACACTAAATCTTTTACTTGTTATCGTAAGCCAGGAGTCCTAATCCTAATGTCAATCACCATCGAGGAAGCAAGGAGTCAAACGCTATTGAGTGTTCCCGCCCGATATTTAGTGAATGACTCTCAACACAACATGCCGGCAGGCATAAGGCAATTATCCTAACATCAATCACCATTGTGGCAGTAAGGAGACAAACACTACTAAGTGTCCCCGCCCGACATTCAGTGAACGACTCTCAACACAACATGCTGGCAGGTAAAAGGCAATTGACAAGTGCTAAACGACAAGTCAGGATGACTCATCTCAATATCTGGTCACCCCATTCAGAGTAAGACAATCCTTAGAACTAGGCCTGGTTACTAGGGTCGTCTAACTCTAATGTAGGCTAGTACGACATTCAGTGAACGACTCTCAACACAACATGCTGGCAGGCAAAAGGCAATTGACAAGTGCTAAACGACAAGTCAGGATGACTCATCTCAATATCTGGTCACCCCATTCAGAGTAAGACAATCCTTAGAACTAGGCCTGGTTACTAGGGTCGTCTAACTCTAATGTAGGCTAGTACGGAGATCAAAGTCCTTGCTGAGTACTCAACGTCACCAAATACCAACCCTTATTGACTGATTAGGCCAGAGGGTAATTTGCTCCTGCAAGATTTTCAAAACAAACATTTTTGGGGCAAAATATCATTTTCTAGAAATTTATCCCACTGACTCGCAAGTCAAATAATAAATTTTATAGGCTCTACAGGGCTAATCAATTCATTCCATTGGCACATCAGGCCAATAAAGTATTTTTTGAGATCAAAATGTCATTTTTCAAAAGTTAATCTCAAATTGAGAGATTATTTTCCAAAATCATGTTTAAATAGGGTAAAGAGTTCTTTTCACACATTCAAATAAGTTTCCAAAAGTATTCAAGCTATTTTGCCTATACCTGATCTCAAAAGTCATTTTCAAGAATATTCGGATCATTTCACCCTTACCTAAATTGAAAAGTGTTCACAAAAGTTCTAATAATGATATTTTGGTCATTTAGCAAATATCTAATTCTAAAGGTTTCCATAAAACGTTCAAATAAGGACATTTGGATCATTTTTTCAATACCAAATTTTGGAAGGAACTTATTTCAAGAAATCCAGAATTCTAATCCTAAAAGAAGATTAAATTCAAAGTTTCCAACTATATTTCCCTAAAATGTTTTCAATAAAGGCATTCTAATCAATTTGTGAATACCCGATTTCAAAAATTACCATTTTCTGAAAATCTCAAGTATTTAATCAAAAAATGACTAAATTCACAAAATTCATGTTTTAATCATCCGTTAAGGTTTCCAAGCTAATTATGATGTTCATTCGAGCAAAAAATGGCATGAAAATAAATCTTGCTCGGATAAAACATAAATATATTCGAGGATTTCCAAAATGGTGTAAAATGTAACATTTCCTGGAAAAATAAAGCATATTTTCAAAAAATTTTAGAAGTTAATGAGACTCACCTTGTGTCCTAAATAACCTTTTTTCGTTCACGAACCGTTCGACTACCGTTTCCATCGTTTTCAGCGTGTCGTTGGCAGTTTACCAACAAACCAACATTAAACATCGTTTTTAGGTTTAATCGTGTTTGGTCGAAAAATAGCCAATGGTTAGCCGACATGCCCGACAGTTAGCCGGCGTCTAGGTGACGTGCCTGACAGTTAGCCAACGTGCTCGACCGTTAGTTGACGTTTAGCCGATGGTCAACCGTCGTTCAAGAAAACACAAAACGATTGTTCGCGTCATTTTTTAGTCGTTTGCTCAATTCTCCCATTTTTCTCTTTCCCCTCTTCATGAAGAAGGAATTATATTCATGTTCCCCATTCATTTCATCCCAAAATCACACAATTAATCATTCTTAAGTTTATTCATTTTCCAACCAATTTTCTGGAATTCCGCTGCTTGACACCCAATTTATTTTTACACATAACTTTCAACTCACAACTCCGATTGGGCTCTATGATATATCAAAATGACCGTAGGACTCTTAGTTTTAATTTTGTATAAGCAGTTTTCTGAGTTCATGTTTCATGACATAGTACAGAGGTAAAAACAGCCCCAGTAGTTTGCCTATTCTCAACCATTCATGTCATCCATCGATTTCCTTTAACCCCTTTAAACCATGAGAACATTAAATTCATCCAATTTTCCCTTCAAACCATCTTTGATCCTTCAAATTTCAGATTCCAATAACTCATGAAAGTCATGTTTATTCAACACAACTTTACTTCTTTCAATCAAAAGCTAACATAATTAATCATTCTAACCAATTAACTTTAATTTTCATTCCACTTTGATCCTTATTTCATCAACAAAGATAAACACTTCAAACTACCATGAAAACCTATTCCTTCATCACACAAAAAATTATCCATATATCCTCTAGGTAGCCGGCTGATGCGTATGGATTTGAATATAAAAATCATATTAAAACTAAGTACATTCCCAATCAAATTTACATTAAAACATTAACTCCAAATTACACATATGAGCAAGCATACTCATCATTAACATAGCATAGGGTTCAAACGAGTGTTGATCCTCAAGGAACAAGTATACATTAATCCCTCTTCTTCCATTGTTTAATCGACTCGATAAATTGAAAAAGAAATAAAAAGGAAAAATAAAACAAAATAAAATATATACATGTCAAGGATGGAGAATTATGTAACTCAAGCCATTGTTTAGACAAACATAATCTTAAAGTATCCAACCCTTATCATAACTAATTATTCTCTTGGCATTACGAAGGATTAAAGTAGACTCACTTCTTTCCCAATCCATGAAATCACTATCTTTAAGTCAAATTAGGATCACATACTCTGTCTCAACTAATTCACCCAAAAGATGCATTAAACACAATCCTTTATTAAATTTTCATACTCTGGAAAACTTAAAACATGAAATCAACCAATAAATCCATACTCTAGCAGATATCAATTAACCTTTAATTACCTTGTTCTTAGTAATTAACCCCCTTTCCAAGCAAGTTAAGAGACAACAAATATGAAATCAACAAATTGAGACCACCATCATGTTGGGTATCTCAGGCTCATATCATATACGACACAGCAGAAAATAAAACGAGATACCCTTCCAGGACCAGTCTATGTGTGGAAAACAAGACATAAAGAGAGTAAAGGTAATAGCTTTTACCTTTAGGTGATTGTCCAAAGAATAAAAAATTTCTTCTTCAAGTTGAGGCGCAATCCAGCAATCCTCGTGATCAACCTCGTGAATTGAACGTCCAACTACTATAATCACAGTGTGCGATTATCTCTAATAGTAATCTGCACAGAAGGTACACTCAAGAACCAAAATTTCCTGTGCTAGCGGAAAAAGATGGTGGCTAGAGTTCTTTGATCAAGATCAAATCGAGAGAGATAGAGAGAAGAGAGAATGTTCGTGGCTGTTGTTTTGTGAGTTGTTCAGCTAGTGTTTTTCGTGTGTTACATATACTATATATTACACGAAATTTACCTCCCAAAACTAAGAATTCTAATCCTGTTAGAATTCCCTAATTGTAATTGGAAATATCAAGTTCTCACAATTACAACTTGGACCACAAATTATAACTAATTATAATTTATTCACAACAACTTCTCTTTCTCTCAATCAACCCTACTATGTTATCAAATAACATCTTGAGTATATAATCCTCTATTGTATATGACCTATTAGATTTCCCACTCAATTGGTAGTGAACATGAATTAATCCAAATGTCTTTGAGATTAATAATCCATAATTAATTAGAATTAATCCTATTAATTCTAATCAAGATTGATTTATTAATTCATCAATTAATAAACCCATATTCCCATATCATGAGCGGTATCTAGCAACACATCATGACCACCAAAGAGTCCAGGAAGTCAAGTGGCTTGACATGAACCCTTCAATAACAAACTTCAGTGCAATTAACTCCTTTCACCATACAATATCTCATTCGGTTTGGAGTATGGAATTAGTGCAAACTCCTTCTAGAAATAATTCTGGCCCGAATACAATAGTACTTGTACCAGGAACCCACTACTCTAGATGTGTATCAATTGGAACTATTTCCAATACACAATTGTCTTGGCCAAGGACTTTCGAGTAGTAATTCCTACAAGTGGCTGTGAGATATTTGCCTCTACTATTAGGAGTGGTGAATCCTTTATTGACCCTCTTAACTACTTTCGTTTACCTCACAATGTACCTAATATCCATCTCATAGGCGACCCTCGATTGAACTCTGAAGATTGGAATCAAAGTACAAAGCTCAGCAAACAAAGTACCTTGGAGATCTCAAGTCTAAGGATACTTGCATGTTTGCTATATTGAGATTATATCACTGGTACTAAATAGTTATCCATGTGATTATCTCAAAGCTAGGTCATCCAATGAACTTGTTCATTAACAAGCATCCATGTGTTAATTTTAAGTATCTCAATACTCACGGTTATGAGAACCATTGCCTGATCAAATCAGGAAGTTTAACACATACTAGTCTTGACGCATTAATGATGTCCTGTCTCATTAATATTATGACTAGGGACTATTTAAGTACTAACACCATCCAGTGTAGTAGGAATCTGATATCATGATCTCTATCATGATTTCCTTAACACGGTGTTATACTATGGACTTTATTGAATAGATATATTACTTAAATTAAATAAAAGAAACTGTAAGATAAGTAATGTTTTTTATTAAAAAAAAAATATGTCATATACAATGTACAAGTGATTGCCTCTAGGGCACAACACTAACAAATTCCCACTTGCATTAGAGCCAATCATTCATGTATCTAATACTGAATGACTCAACATGACAATCATATTTCTTTTGGGACAGTGCTTTCGAAAGCAGGTCAGCTATGTTCTCATCCGTGGGAACTCTCTCTATCTTTATTTCCTTTACTGCTTCAGAAGCGGCTATGTACTCAGCTTCTGTCGTAGATTTGGCAATAGTTTCTTATTTGTAACTTCTCCAACTTATTGCCCCTTCACACAATGTAAACACGTAGCTAGATTGTGATTTGAAATCATCAGATTGAAAACTGGCATCAGTATACCCGTTTATTTTCAAATCACTTTCTCCATACACCAAGAACATATCCTTAGTCCTTTATAAGTACTTTAGAATGTTCTTTACAGCCGCCCAGTGACCCTCACTAGGGTCAGATTGGTATCTGCTCTTCAAACTAGGAGCACAAGATACATCGGGCCTAATACATATCATAGCATACATGATAGATCCAACTGTCGAGGCATATGGAATCTTACTCATGTGATCCCTTTTAACTTGTGTCTTGGGAGACATTGACTTTGAAGGGCTTACACCATGTGACATGGGTAAAAATCCTTTTTTGGATTGATCTATGCTAAACCTCTTTAACACTTTATCTATGTATGTAGACTATGAAAGACCTAGCAACCTTTTGGATCTATCTCTATAGATCCTTATTCCAAGAATATAGGTTGCTTCTCTAAGGTCTTTCATAGAGAATTGTTTGGACAACCAAATTTTAACCGTTTGCAAGACAGGTATATCATTTCTTATTAGCAATATGTCATCTACATAAAGTAGTAAGAAAGCGATGCACTCCCACTAACCTTCTTGTATACACAAGGCTCATCCATATTTTGATTAAAACCAAACTCTTTGATTGTTTCATCAAAACGGATATTCCAACTCCTAGAAGCTTGCTTAAGTCCATAAATAGACCTTTACAGCTTACATACCTTTGTGCCATCACTGGATATGAAACCCTCAAGTTGTGTCATATACACTTCCTCAGTCAGATTTCCATTTAGGAAAGCTATTTTCATATCCATTTGCCAAATCTCATAATTATAATAAGCAGCAATGGCTAGGAGTATCCTGATGGATTTTAACATGCTTACTGACGAGAAGGTTTCATCATAGTCAATACTATGTTGTTGACGATAACCTTTCACTACTAGTCGTACTTTATAGGTAATTAAGTTACCATCCGTGATTGTTTTCTTCTTGAAAATCCACTTGCACCCAATAGGTTTAATTCCTTTGGGTGGATCAACCAAAGTCCATACTTGATTGTTATACGTAGAATCCATCTTTGACTTCATAGCCTCAAGCCATTTGCCAGATTCTGAACTGTTCAGAATATCCTTATAGGTAATAGGCTCATCTTCATCTATGAGCAATACGTCATTATGGTCACTGATGAGAAATTCATATCTCTCAGGTGCCACACGTATCCTACTAGATCTATGAGGTTCTTGTGTATTAGAAGGTTCATCTATTCTCTCAATAGATGTGGGGTTAGATGGTTGATCTTCGTTTGTTTGATCTTTATGAACTTCACTAAGTTCAATCTTACTCCTACTGTCCTCTTTGAGCATGTGCACCTTCTCTAAGAAGATGGCATGCTTCGAAACAAACAATTTGTTTTCAGAGGGTAAATAGAAGTAATATCCGAAAGATTCTTTCAGATATCCCACAAACAAACATTTGTCAGACTTACTATCAAGTTTATCTTACTGTGGCCTTTTAACAAAGGCAGAACAACTCCATACTCGCAAGTGAGATAACTTTGGTCTTTTACCAAAGAACATCTGAAATAGGATAGTATGAACCGATTTTGTCGAAACTCTGTTTAGTATATAAACAGAAATTTCTAGTGCATACCCCCAAAATGATTTTGGTAGGTCTGCAGAAGCCATCATGGTCCATACCATGTCCAGAAGGGTTTGATTTCTTCTCTCAGATACACCATTATGCTGAGGTGTATATGGTGGAGTCCATTGAGATAATATCCTATTATCTCTAATGTAACTCAGAAACTCTTGGCTCAAGTATTCTCCTCCTCGATCAAATCTTAAAGTCTTTATACTTTTTCCAATTTATTTTTCTATTTCATTCTTGAAGTCTTTGAACCTTTCAAAGGCCTCAGATTTGTATTTCATTAAATACAAATACCTATATCGTGATAAATAATCGATAAAGGTTATGAAATAGTTATAACCTCCTCTTGCTTGTATTGATATTGGGCTACATACATCAGAATGTATGAGTTCTAATAACTCCTTAGCCCTTTCTCCTTTCCCTGGAAAAGGAGTTTTTAGTCATTCCTAGTAAACAAGACTCGCATGTGCCGATGATTCATAATCAAATGACCCTGAGTCACCAAGCTTGTGTAACTTAGAAACACGATTTTCATTTACATGGCCCAAACGACAATACCATAAGTAAGAAGGGTTAGAGTTATCCATTTTAGGTTTTTTATTGTTTATATTGACAACTGGATTATCCAAGTCTAGAACATATAAACCATTAACCAAAGTTGTTAAACCATAGTGAATATCATTCAAATGAAAAGAACAACATTTATTCTTAAATATTAAATGAAATTTACATAAGTCTAAACACACAACTGAGATAATATTTTTCATTAAAACTAGTACATAATAACATTTTGTAGTTCTAGAATTAATTCCGAAGGTAGGTTCAACTCGTATGTCCCCACAGCAAGTGCAATAACATTTGTCCCATTTGCAGTACGTAGGTCCACGTCACCTTTCTCTAGCCTTCTACTGCTCTTTAGTCCCTGCAAGTTATTGCACAAATGAGATCCACATTCGGTATCTAAAACCCATATCTCATTTCTAAATGCAGTATTTATCTCAATTATAAACATACCTGAAGAAGAAGTAGAAGTGCTTGTAAGCTTCTCCTTCTGCTTCTTGTCCTCAATGGTTTCCAAGTAGGCTTTGCAGTTGCATCTCCAGTGGCCCATCTTCCCACAATAATGGCATGAGCCCTTGGTGGCTGCGTCCTTCTTGTTCACACTAGCTTTGGGCTTCATAGGAGCCTTCTTCTTCTTCTTTTGAACTTTCTTCTTAGAAGAGGAAGATTCTACCATTAAAACTTCATTGGAATCTTTCTTCATGGAGGACTCCGCAGTTTTGAGAAGCTTGATCAACTCAGGAATGGTGGACTCAATCTTGTTCATCTGATAGTTAATCACAAATTATGAGAAACTATTAGGCAAAGACTGTAGAATTAAGTCAATACTTAAGTCATGATCCATTGCAAACCCGAGAGATCCAAGCTTCTCTATTAAGCCAGGCATCTTCAACCCATGAGTGGTCATTGAAAAACCCTCCACCATTTTGCAACAAAACAGTTGTTTCGAGATCTCATATCTCTCAGTTCCGGCTTAGGCATCAAATAGCTCTCGAAGATGTAAAATGATCGATTGAGCATCCATATACTCGTACTGTTTTGCAACTCAAGAGTCATGGATGCCAGCATAATACATGATGTTGTATCACTATCCTCTTTATACCTCTTATGGATAGCATGCCCATCAGCATGAGCATATTGGGCTGGTGGTGGTGGAATAGGAGCATCTAGCACGTAGAGTGTAACACCCCGCTACCTAGGCCCGCCAGGGCCGGGGATGTCGCCCGTCCAAAGGACAAGGGTCTTTATAACTAAGTCACATAAATGAAATAGCGGAATAAAAAAAGATACTTGAACTTAGAATTTATTACATAAAAAAAAAATCAATCCAAGAATAAATCCGAGAATACCAAAAATAAATTCATAATAAAATTTATCCACTCTCATCTCCCCAAAACATTACAAAAGATAAATTATCAGAAAATCTTCCAAGCAGACAATATCTAGCTACTCATCCCCACAGCAGGATCGACCTGAAATCATGGTAAAAATAGTGGTGAGACAGAAATCTCAGCAAGTCCGTGTGTGCTTTGGGTGTTCAGTGAAAACAATTCGTGAATGCAAAGTATAAAATTCTTTATAAGAGATTATTGGCAAGCAATAAACATTAGTCAAAAGCAAGAGTGGTGTTTTGGCTTTTCCAACCATACATAATCAATAAAATCAACCACTCAAGGAAATGATCATGGGTACCACACGTTGGGCCCTATAACCGCATGGTCAGCATGCCACACTTTGTACAGACTGACAAAAGTAGGTGATTGGCCTACCGGGCAAGATACTCCTCCTTCTCTATACCCAAACAACAACCGGATGTCCATTCTGGCAAAACAGAGTCACTTGACTGAAAACGAACACTGCTAGCTCGGACCGGCACAACCTACTGGACTGTCATCTTATGCGGGAAGAATTCACCCCTCAGAGGTGGCCACCTACTGGGAGACTTACCCTAACCCCTCAAAGACTAGCCCTAGTAGTCCACCCTTATTGAGTACTCAACGTAACATATCCCACTTGGAAAAAAAAAGAATAAAACATAGTTTCACTTGAACCTGGCAATTAAGGGTTTCCAAAGTCTTTGTCAAAATCAGTTTTAGAAAAAATTTTGAGTTTGAATAAATCTGCTTATTAGTTTTCAAATAATTTTTTTGACGAAAATAAGACAGGAGACAATCCTCAATTACCTTTACAAAGATGAGTGTCCATGCACTCTACGTTTGGCTTGCCATAATTAAACATTTTTCATCAATCAGGTTTTATGCAGGAGCTTACCTAATCTTTGTTCACAATAATAGGTCTCCAACAGCTGACCTAACCCCGCATAGGCAAATATAAACCATAATCAAACTCAAGCCAAAAATCCACTTTCTCAAATTAAAACATCTCAACTCACTACTATCATGACCCTAGTGTCCCAAGCTTTAGACAAATAATAAAGAAAAAGGGTCTCTAAGTTAAGGCTAATTTGATATTTAAAATAGTTAATGTTTGGGAAATAAGAACTAATAAGTTGTAGATTTAAATCTTGCTAAGCAAAATTTAGAGTTTATTTGATGAAGAGTCCTAGGTGGTTTTAGGTAAAATAATGATTTATTAATAATTTAGTTGTTAAAAAAATAATTGATAACTAAAGTTAGTTGAAAATGAATTTTAATTAGTCTTGCTTGAGAAATAATAAATAAGTTTTAATAGGTTTTGATTAAAAGATAATAATTAAATTTATAATAATAAGTATTTTACTAATATGATTATTTCCACGAAAGGCTTTAGTTGATTTCATTATTTTATATAATATCTATATATTTTATTTTTCTAGCAAAAACTATTATTTATTTGACTAAAATATCCTTTGTATATATAATAATCCAAATCTACCATTCTTAGGGTTTTTTTCGAAATTACTAGCAAAATCATATTATTAAATATTTTATTCATGAAATAAAAATTAGCTTAGGTACAACTAGATCATGATCATATTTCTATGGCTAACCACAATCATGAACATATACAATTCTTCAATTCATCAAATCATCCAAATCATGCATACAAGCATAGATCTCAATTTATCAAGACATGACCTAAATCCCTACTAGCATAAATATCATCATGGCTTCAATAATCCAACATGAATATAAATCCTATTCACCAAAGGTGACATAATCTCTAGCATACTTCATCACCAATACTACCTATGACATGGAGACATGCATTAAACCTCAAATCATCATACAATCAACCAAGATAATCCATCCATGCAATCCTCGTGATCAACCTCCACGTGAATTGAACGTCCAACCACTATAATCACAGTGTGTGATTATCTCTAACAGTAATCCACACAGAGGGTACACTCAACCACCAAAATTTCCTGTGCTAGCAGAAAATGATGGCGGCTAGGGTTCTTTGATCAAGATCGAATCGAGAGAGATAGAACGAAGAGAGAATGTTCATGGCTGTTGTTTTGTGTGTTGTTCAGCTAAGGTTTTTCGTGTGTTATATATACTATATATTACACGAAATTTACCTCCCAAAACTGAGAATTCTAATCCTGTTAGAATTCCCTAATTGTAATTGAAAACATCAAGTTCTCACAATTACAACTTGGACCACAAATTATAACTAATTATAATTTGTCCACAACAACTTCTCTTTCTCTCAATCAACCCCACTATGTTATCAAATAACATCTTGAGTATATAATCGTCTATTGTGTGTGACTTATTAGGTTTCCCAGTCAATTGGTAGCGAACATGAATTAATCCAAACGTCTTTGAGATTAATAATCCATAATTAATTAGAATTAATCCTATTAATTCTAATCAGGATTGGTTTATTAATTCATCAATTAATAAACCCATATTCCCAGATCATGAGCGGTATCTAGCAACACATCATGACCACCCAAGAGCCCAGGAAGTCAAGTGGCTTGATATGAACCCTTCAATAACAAACTTCAGTGCAATTAACTCCTTTCACCATACAATATCTCATTCGGTTTGGAGTACGGAATTAGTGCCAACTCCTTCCAGAAATAATTCTGGCCCGAATACAATAGTACTTGTATCAGGAATCCACTACTTTATATGTGTATCAATTGGAACTATTTCCAATACACAATCGCCTTGGCCAAGGACTTTTGAGTAGTAATTCCTACAAGTGGCCGTGAGATATTTTCCCCTACTATTAGGAGTGGTGAATCCTTTATTGACCATCTCAACTACTTTCATTTACCTCATAATGTACCTAATATCCATCCCATGGCGGCCCTCGATAGAGCTCCGGAGATTGGAATCAAAGTACAAAGCTCAGCAAACAAAGTACCTTGGAGATCTCAAGTCTAAAGATACTTGCACGTTTGCTATATTGAGATTACATCACTGGCACTAAATAGTTATCCATGTGATTATCTCAAAACTAGGTCATCCAATGAACTTGTTCCATTAACAAGCATCCATGTGTTGACTTTGAGTATCTCAATACTCACGGTTATGAGAACCACCGCCTGATCAAATCAAGAAGTCTAACACATGCTAGTCTTGAGGTATTAATGATGTCATTTCTCATTAATACTATAACTAGGGACTATTTAAGTACTAACACCATTCAGTGTAGTAGGAATCTCATATCATGATCTCTCTCATGATTTTCTTAACACGTGTTGTACTATGGACTTTATCGAATAGTTATATTACTTAAAGTAAACAAAAGAAACTGTAGGATAAGTAATACCTTTTATTAAAATAAAATGTGTCATATACAATGTACAAGTGATTGCCTCTAGGGCACAACACTAACACATCAACCCCTTTCCCAAGCAAGTTAATGGAAAGAAACATCCAATCAATCTCGTGATTAGCTTAAGTAATTAAATACCAAGAAAAATAACCAATTAATCAAAAGATCAAATAACTCTAAAAATCATGAATATCTAAAAGAATGTCGAATTACAATAAAATGATTAACATATCATTGTTCAAGAAAAAGAAAACAAAATAAAAGAAAGCACTCATAGACAAGCCTCCTTCTTCTTCCTTTGAAGACCTTCTTGTATAACCCTCCTTGAATTGAAGAATTCCCCCGTTGATTTGAGTGATTTTCTATGATGATGAATGAATTCTCTCCTTTTCCCTTGTGTTTTCCATCTATTTATAGGCTTGGGAAGTGCCTAAACTCATTGGTGTAATGTTCTTGGCTGAGTAGAAGTTGGAAGATACTAAAACTCCACAGATTACCAAAAACTGCGTAGAAAAATCAAAGCACCGCCTTAACTTTAGGGCATAGCCAGCGCCACCTTGGCTACTGGAGTCGGCGCTGATTGTGTTCTATTTCTCTAATTGTTTGCCGATTTTTTTTCTTTATTTCAGCACCACACATTCCAGTACAGCCGGCGCCGCCTTGGCTATTGGAGCTGGCGCCGGTTCTATTCTATTCCGCTCTGTTTTGACCATTTTTTTGTCGCTTTGAAGTTCGCGTAAATAGTGCATGGCCGGCGCTGATTCCTCTGTCCCAACCGGCGCCGCCTCTACTCTGTTTCGCAACGTTTTTTCTTTATTTTACCCCAAAAATCTAAAATAATGAACAAAATACCTTTCCAAGGGTAAAATCTCAAATATGAAGGAATATGGGTAGTTATTGAATAAAATGTATCACAAAAGAACCTCAAATAACTAAGAAAAATATGACTAATTTAGCCCCTATCACCGGCACATACATGACCACACACAAAGTCCATATACAGGTTTACAACCCTAGCTTTTGATCAAAAATCAAGGCATGAAAATCATGTTTTCATGTTACAAATAATATCAAAATGATCACCATTCACATAACAACAGCTTTAGTTATAGGAAAGTAGGGTTTTACCTTGTATTTAGAACTCCTTGGTGTGCTTTGCTCCAAGAATCTCTCAAGAACACCTACACTACCCCAAGAACACACACTATCTATCTTTTTTCTCTCTCTTTTTGCTAATTTCTTTGATTTATTTTTCTCTTATTTTTCCTTCCTTGTGGTTGCTGAAATTATGGCTGTAAAACAGCCTCTCCACCACTAAAACCACAAGAATTTTTAGCCAAGCAATTTTTAATTTAATTAATTATATGGTGGTTTTCATGTAGGTGTGTTCCAACCTTGTAATTACACACCATTTTCCTTAGTTTTCTTCCTTAATTTTTCTCTTCTCTTTCTTTCTTGTGGCTGCCAATTTTTCTGGCCAATTTTTAGCCATTCCACTACCATCTTTGTGGATAAATATTAGCCAAATAAATTGATCAAGACATTAATTAAAAAGCTCCACAAATGATGTGTTCCAATCACAATTAAACACATCATTTTTCTATTTATTTCATAATTCCTTAATTCCTTGAGTCTTGCATAAATTCTTCATACAACCTCAAGGCTACCAATCACAAAATGCCAGACGTCCAAATTTTCAACCGTATTTTTAATTTTTTCTTAGAAATGACCAAAATCGGATCCGTAATGAAAAATATTTTATTTTATCATTCAACTCCAAAAATTTCACTAAATCTAATCGTAACACTTAAATCCTTCAATTCCTTCTTAGTTTAATCAAATTCGCGGTCAAAATGATGAAAATGCCCCCGATAACTCTAATAATATAATTCACATCAAAATGTGTGTTTCATTGCATTGATCAATTTCCATTCTCAGTGTACCCTCAAATTCTTATTTTGTTAACAATATTAGCCTTCTGAAGATTTAGGGTATGGGTAGAACAAATCCAATTATTACATCCAGGTCCTGACTAAATGTTATTATACCAAAATATTCGTTTCAGCACACTGATCGTCTTTTGTTCTAGCTATTGATAGAAATTCTCATTCTATTACAAGTAGTAGTCAATCCAAGGTAAAAATGCGGGATATTACACTTTCTTTGAGTTAGCCAGGTTAAAGTGAAGTAATTTTGGAAAATCCCTTAATGAACTTTCTATAATATCCAACCAACCCCAAAAAGCTTTGCACCTTTGTTGGATTCTTGGGTGTTTCCAATTTACTACTTCCTCAACCTTCATAGGGTCCACTATGATTCCTTCTTTTGATATCACATGTCTAATGAATACCACTTTGTTTAACCAAAATTCACATTTGCTGAATATACCATATAGCTTAGCCGCTCACAATTTCTCAAGTACTCTCTAAAGATGTGCTTCGTTTTCCCAAGGATTTGGAGAATATACTAGGATGTCATCAATAAAGTCAGCAACAAAGTTATTCAAATATGGTTGGAATACTTTTTTTTTTTTATGCAAATGTGAATGGATTAATATTGATCAAAAAGAATTTACATGGTTTTACTAGTTTATAGTCAATGAGACTACAAACTAGTGGTTCTCAATACAGTTCTCAAAACTAGTCACAACATTAGGGTAAAAAGTAAAAATAATAGTATACACATGTGTTTTAATCTTCTTTACAATATCTAACGGTTGGCAGACCGCACTCTCAAAAATGGCCTTATTACGAGCATTCCAAATGTAGTAAAAAGTGGCCACCAAAGCAATAGACTTAGCCTTAGTAAACCACGAAGTACCACAGTTGGCACGTTTATACCACCTAGGACAAGCTTTGGAATTCAAAGCATATGGTAAACTTAGCCACATTTTCACTTCCGTCAAAATAGTAGCAGAAACTGAGCATTTGAAAAATAGATGATTAGTCGTTTCCAAATGTGTCTTACACAATGGACACGACAAGTCATCAAGCCTAAATACAAGTGCATCCTTGGTCTTAAGCCTTCCCTTAGCATACAACCAAAGTATGAATGAGTGTTTGGTTGTCAGGCCCTGCTTCCATATAGTATTAGCCCAATACACAGTCTGTGCAGTTGACTTAAATAGTCATAAGCAAGAGAAGTGAAAGAATTAGTACACATGGTCCAAGAAAGAAGAAGATCAGTTGCACAGTGAGTATCCCGTTCCCAGTCTAGGATAATGTCTCTAATTGCTAATAGTCTATGAAACAAGAGGAAATGTTCCCTGTGATGATCGATCTCCCAAACAGATATGCCCTTCAAATAATGGTCCACCCATTTGACCCACAAGGATTGTTTCTCTGCTTGTATGTCCCAAATGATTCTAGATAGCAGCGCTCCATTCCAAGTGTGCAAGTTCCACAATCCAAGTCCATCCACAGTCTTTGGAAGACAAATATTCTTCTAGGTAACCAAAGAATTCTTTGAGTCCCACAAGAAGTCCCTAGCCATGCTATCTAACTGACAAATAACAGCAAACGGTGTAGGGAGAATGGACAACCAGAAACACTCAACCCCTTAGAGAAAATATTGGATCAATTGGAGGTGCCCAGCATAAGAGAGAGAACGAGCAAACCATCGGCCAATGTATGAGCCAATGCGATCAAGAAATGATTTGTAGCAAGTAAGCTGAATTTTACCATTCATGATTGGCAGGCCAAGGTAGTAGAATAGAAGTTCCCCAATAGATATGCCCGTATCTGCCAAAATATTCTCCAGATTAATTGTACAGATCCAGCAAGATAAATATTGGACTTATCCTTATTTATTTCAAGACCTGAGCATCTTTTAAATTCTTCTAGGCAGCTAAAGAGAATGCGGATAGAAGAACAATCATCCCTAGCAAATAACATAAGGTCATCCGCAAAAGTAAGGTGAGTAATCCTTAGGCTCTTACACTTGGGATGATAGTTGAATAAAGTCCCAAGTGTGTGTACTTTAACAACCCATGAGAAATATTCTAAACAAATGACAAATAACAGTGGAGAGACCGGATCCCCTTGGCGCAGACCTTTAGCTCTAGTAAAGAAACCGTGCACAGTCCCATTGATAGCAATAGAGAACAAAGTAGTGGTTACACACTACTCAATCCAATTCACGAAAAGATGAGGGAACCCAAGCTCAGTAAGTAAATCCAGTAAGAAATCCTTAATTGTACATCAAAGAGAAACTGGATTGAGTAGAAGCCTTCCTTAGGTCCACCTTAATTGTACATCGAGGAGAAACTCTTATTTTACTATGCATAGCATAAGTTCCTGAACAAGTAAAATATTGTCAGTCATGAGTCTGTCTTGTATGCATGCTGACTGTGATCTATCCATAAGATAAGGGACAACTAATTTAAGTCTGTCAGCCAGAATTTTAGAAATAATCTTGTAGACCATGTTACAGCAAGAAATTGGTCGATAGTCACCCACCTTCTCAGCATGATCAGTTTTCAGAACCAGTGTAATAATAGAATGGTTAATCTGCTTTAGAATTCTGCCAGAAGTGAAGAATTCTGAAACAGCATCACATAAACTCTACCCAACCATACCCCAAGCTCTTTTGAAAAATAAGACAGAGTATCCATCAGAGCAAGGAGCTTTGCAATCACCAATGTCCCACAGGGCTAATCTGATATCCTGGATAGTAATGTCCCTAACCAAGTCCACCTTTAGGTTATGAGGTACCATTGGACTAGCCCTAACAAAGTCCATATTGATTCCCTAGTAGTCCATCTTAGTCCCAAGAAGTTTCTGGTAATATTCCACAAATTCATCGATGAGACCCTTTGGACTATCGGTCATGCTACCATCCTCCTTGAGAATCAAAGCGATGAAGTTCCTCTTTTTATTTCGTTTGACAATGTTGAAGAAGTAATGAGTATTCTTGTCAGCATGAGCTGCATACCTTCCTTTAGCAAGTTGTTGGTAGAACTTCATTTTTACCTCCGCAATATGCCATGCCGATTGTTTACACTCGTTGAAGTGTGCAATAAGATTCTGATCCACAGGGTTGGCAAGTAATAGCTATTGGACATTGAGTACAGCCTGGTTCGCTTGTTCAACATGATCAGATAGGTGAGAGAATTCCAATTTGTTTAGTCTCCGCAAGTCACGCTTAAGCATTTTCAACCGACGACAGAGGGTGAACTGGTGAAAACCTATGTATGGCCGATCCCAAACCTCTTTTACAATATTCTGGAACGATTCATGGTCAGCCCAAAGATTAAGGAACCTAAACGGACGTACAAATCCCTTTTCAACCATTGACCAAATAGCAGGATTATGATCAGAAATACACCCAATGGGGAAAAACTCCACTGATGCCTAGGTTGAGCACTGAAACCATGCATCATTACCCATAACTCTATTAATTTTGGACCATACCGTAGAATTTGTCCAAGTAAACCACAGCCCAACATAGGGTAGGTCCTCCAGGCTGATGTCAGCACATAATGACACAAAGTCCCTAATTTCATATGTTGAGGGTAATGAATTGCCAAGTTTATCATCCACATGTAAATAAGAATTAAAATCACCCATAAGGATCCAAGCCTCCGATAGCAATGAAGATAAGTACTGAATAACCTCCTATAAATTTCTTCGTGCCACAACAGAATTGTAAGCATAGACAAAAGTGAAGAAATTTGTAGCATGAGAAATCTTACATGTAATGTGCACAGTAATAGCTTGAGGCGTGCAATGGATTAAGTGGACATCCACCCTTGCACCATTCCACAAGATAACTACTCTACCACCATCTGATTCCACCAAGTTATGAATAGCCGACCAATTAGAGAATTTTCTTCGTAGAATATTGTCCAACCCAACAACAGTAAGCTTTGTTTCCAGTAATCCGATAACATCTACACAATGTTTAGAAATAAAATTCTGAACCCCATGATGCTTGAGGGTCATGTTAAACCCTCTAATATTCCAGCATGCTACTCTTATTGAGGACTAATTAGTGCCCGTTGGGCACCAATCAGGTTAACACTGCGTTGTGCATATTTTTTCCATATTGAACAAATAAATTTTGTTACCTGAACAGTTACCTTACCAGCATTCCCCATGGCCTTTGGAACATCGTCAACACAGCCTTCAATCCTAGTAAAAAAGATCGAATTTTTATTTTCAAAATGTACATTCAACTGTGATTTTGATTGCCATTGTTGGTGTCCCCTATATCTTACCTTGGACCAACCTCTTCTATCCTTGATATGGTTTCTTAGTCCAATAGATAAGGACGGTGCATCATGTGCAGCTACCCCACTTTGTCCTTGTATATTGTTGGTGGCAGTCTTGCCCATTCCTTGCTCGTTGCACACGGTCACAGGCAGTGTGTTGTGCATGCTATGGCTATTATCCTGATCCAAACAATTGACAGGCTGTTTCCCTTTATCATTGCGTGTATTTCTTATCACACCAGGTGAGGGTGATCTCAGCTATTTGTTCTATCCAACTGGTGTAACAAAGGCCTTGTCCATTTGTTTGTCTTTACCTTTTGCCCTATGTTAATTCCATCAGTCCTGGGAGCCGCCATCTGTTCCTTTCTTTTCATTTTTTCCCCCATACATACCTCCGTGACATGCCCAAATTTACAACAAAAACAACAGTAGGACGATTCAAACTTAAATCTCACTGCCTGCTGCTTGATCTTGCCGGATGGCAATCGAATTGGCACTACTTTCACTAGAGGCTTGGACACATCCACTTCAACTAGAACTCTAGCACAGGACACATAATCAAATGTTGTAGTAAGCATATCAGTCATAATTGGGATGCCAATAGCAGAGGCAATTTTACTTAAAGCTCTCATGTCCCAACAACCCAGGGGCAAGGCTGAAAATGTGACCCATATGGGCATTATGCTCACTTCATCGAGGGAGAAATCAAATTCAGACGGCATCATCTTGAGCATAAGTGAACGTCGAAACACAACATAAGGTCTCCTATGAAGAACTTGTTACCTATCGGCATCTGATCTGAAGCGAAAAATCAGCCACCCAGAAGCATGATTGTGCACCTTAGATTGAACACCCCAATGCTTAGTAAGGTCCATGACTACCTTCATGCCGGGAAACCTACCCGCAAACATCCCAACAAGGTAGAAACCCAGCTTGCCCTCAGCATCCACAAAGTCCATTGCATCAATGTCAATAAAATTACCCGAGCTGGGAATATGGCTTAGTCTCATTCCATTCTACTGCTCATGGTTCCCTTTCACAATATTAGCCCAAGTACGAGTTGATTGATTGGTATCCAAAGGTTTGGGAAGGGCCAGGGGTTTTGGTTGTGAGTTTGTGTTGTCCCCCACAAAAGGTTCAGGAGAGACAGAAGTCTTAGGAACTTCAGGATTCATGCTCCCCACCTGGATAGTCACTGGGCAAGAGGGTTGGGATGTTTCTGGGGCCTGGTGTTGGTTCACACTGACTGGTGGGATAGATGACAAAAGGAATCACTACAAACTCATAATGTCCATATCATTTATTAAATAGGGTTTTTGGAATGTCTTCCTCTTGGATCCTGACCTGATAATACCCTCATCGTAAGTCTGGTTTAGAAAAACTTCCTGCTCCTTATAATTGACCAAACAATTTATCGACTATGGGTATGGGTATTTTGTTAGTGTTGTACCCTAGAGGTAATCACTTGTATGTTGTATATGACACATTTTATTTTAATAAAATGTATTATTTATCTTACAGTTTCTTTTGTTTACTTTAAGTAATATAATTATTTGATAAAGTCCTTAGTACAACACTGTGTTAAGGAAATCATGATAGAGATCATGATATGAGATTTCTACTACACTGGATGGTGTTAGTACTTAAATAATCCCTAGTCATAGTATTAATGAGACAGGACATCATTAATGTGTTAAGACCAGCATGTGTTAGACTTCCTGATTTGATCAGGCGGTGGTTCTCATAACCGTGAGGATTGAGATACCCAAAGTTAACACATGGATGCTTGTTAATGGAATAAGTTCATTGGATGACCTAACTTTAAGATAATCACATGGATAACTATTTAGTGCCAGTAATATAATCTTAACATAGCAAACGTGCAAGTATCCTAAGACTTGAGATCTCAAAGGTACTGGGTTTGCTGAGCTTTGTACATTGATTTCAATATCCGGAGCATGATCGAGGACAGCCTATGGTAAGGATATTGGATACATTGTGAGGTAAACGAAAGTAGTTGAGAGAGTCAATAAAGGATTCACCATTCCGAATAGTAGGGGCGAATATCTCACGGCCACTTGTAGGAATTACTACTCGAGAAGTCCTTGGCCAAGGCAATTGTGTATTGGAAATAGTTTGTACACACCCCACTACCTAGGCCCAACAGGGCCGAGAATGTCGCCTCGTCCACAGGACAAGGGGTCTTTATAACTAGGTCACACATTCCAAAATAAATAATACTTCAAAATTTAAAACTTATTACAATCCAAAAATTCAAGGCAAATCCAAAATACAAATTGTTCACTTTCAACGCCCAAAGCATTACACAAAATAAATATCAGAATATCTTCCAAGGTAGGCAACAACTAACTACTCATCCCCACAGCAGGATCGACCTGAAATCATGGCAAAAAGGGTGATGAGATAAAAATCTCAGTAAGTCCGTGTGTGCTTTAAGTGTTTAGAGAAAACGGTTCGTGAATGCAAAGTGTAAGAATCTCATAAGAAAAATACTGGCAAGCAATAAACAATAATCAAAATCAAGAGTGGTGTTTAGGCTTTTCCAACCATATATGTACAATAAAATCAACCACTCAAAAGGATGGTCATGGGTTACCACACGTTGGGCCCCATAACCATACAACGATCAAAATGCCACACTTTGTGCAGACTGACAAAAAGTAGGTGATCGGCCTACCGGGTAAGATACTCCTCCTTCTCTACACCCAAAAAAACCGGTTGTCCATTCCGGCAACACACAGTCCACCTGACAGAAACTTGTTAGCTTGGACCAGCACGACCCAATTAACTGACATCTTATCTGAGAAGAACTTACCCTTCAGAGGTGGCCACCTACTGAGAGACTTCCCCTAACCCTTCAAAGACTAGTCCTAGCAGTCCACCCTTATTGAGTACTAAATGTGATTTATCCCACTTGGGAGAAAATTGAATAAAACAAAGTTCCACTTGAATATGGCAATAAAGGATTTCCAAAGTTTGGGGCAAAATTGGTTTTAGAAAGAGTTTTAGGGTTTGAGTAAAACTGCCCCTAAATTTTCAAATAATTTATTTGCCTGAAATGAGAAAGGAGACAATCATCAATTGCCTTTACAAAAGTGAGTGTCCACACACTCCACATTTGGCTTGCCATAATAACCATTTTGCATCAAACAAGTTTTATGCATGAGCTTACCTGATCCTTTGCTCGAGATAACATAAAGATCCTCAAAAGCTGACCTAACCCCACCTGGGGTAAACATATGTCATAATTAAACTCAAGCCAAAATTTACTTTCACAAATAATCCTGGCTTAACTTACTACAATCATGACCCTAGTGTCCCAAGCTTTAAGGCTAGATAACAAATAAAAGGGTTTATAAAATAAATCCAACTTAATATTAGAATAACTAGGGTTTGGGAAATAAGTACTAATAAATTGAATGTTTAAATCTTGCTATAAATAATTAGGGTTTATTTGATGAAGGGTCCTAGGACCTAGATGGAATTATTTAAAATAATAATCCTTTAATAATTAGTTGTTAGAAAATAATTGGTAACTAAAATTAGTTGTAAGTAAATTTTATTAGGTTTTGATAATAAATTCTAATAGTATTTATGAATATAAGACTTACAAAATTAATATTTTACTTATTATTATTATTTATATAAAAAGGCTTTATTCGATACTACTATTTTCTATACATTTTATTTTATATAATATTTATATATTTTATTTCTTTAATAAAAGCCATTGTTTATTTAACTAAAATATCATTATCTTACATAATAGACCAAATCCACATTTCCCTAGGGTTTTCGAAATTACTAGAAGAAATTATAGTAATAATCATTTTTTTATGAAATAAAATTAGCTTAGGGACAACAAGGTCATGATCATATTCCCTTTTGCGAACCACAATTATGAACATATACTCTACACCAATCAACAAAACATCCAAATCATGAATAAAGGCATAGGTCCAAATCCACAATCACACAATCCAAACCCCACTAACATAATCATATTCATGGCTTTAACAATCATACATAATTACAAAACCCCATTTTCACCTCAAGCAAAAATTATCATTTTTCCCTTCTTACTCAATAAACACAATTAAGCTATCTAGACTACAAATCACTTATCTAAGCACATAAAATCATACAAAAAATGTACTTATGCATGTAGTTAAATATGATATGCATCCTAACCCCCTTACTCTAAGGTTGGTTTCACCAGGGTTTCATATAGTTCCAATTGATACACATCTAGAGTAGTGGGTTCCTGGTATAAGTACTATTGTATTCGGCCAGAATTGTTTCTGGAAGGAGTTGGCACTAATTTCGTACTCCAAACCGAATGATATATTATATGGTGAAAGGAGTTAATTGCACTGAAGTTTGTTATTGAATGGTTCATGTCAAGCCACTTGACTTCCTGGACTCTTGGGTGGTCATGATGTGTTGCTAGATACCGCTCAAGAACTGGAAATATGGGTTTATTAGTTGATGAATTAATAAACCAATCCTAATTAGAATTAATAGGGTGTGTTAATTCTAATTAATTATGGATTATTAATCTCAAAGACGTTTGGATTAATTCATATTCTCTACCAATTGACTGGGAAACCTAATAGGTCACACACAATAGAGGACTATATACTCAAGATGTTATTTGATAACATAGTGGGGTTGATTGAGAGAAAGAAAAGTTGTTGTGGACAAATTATAATTAGTTATAATTAGTGGTCTAAGTTGTAATTGTGAGAACTTCATGTTTCCAATTACAATTAGGGAATTCTAATAAGATTAGAACTCTCAGTTTTGTAGGGAAATTTCGTGTAATATATAGTAGATACAAAACACAAAAACCCTTGCTGAAACACACACAAAGAACCAAGAGCTACGAAACAATATCTTATGTGTGGATTACTATTAGAGATAATCACACACTGTAATTATAGTGGTTAGACGTCCAACTCTCGTGGAATTTGCACAAGAGGATTGTTGGATCGCGTCTCGACTTGAAGAAGAAATTTTTGTTCTTCGGACGATCACCCAAAGGTAAAAAGCTGTTACTTTTACTCTCTTTATGTCTTGTCTTCCACACATAGACGAGTCCTGTGAGGTTATCTCGTTTTATTTTTCGCTGCGCCGTATAGGATACGAGCCTGAGATACCCAACATATTTATTTTTTACTATCACCGCATTCAAACCAAAAATCTATACACACTCTTAGTATTCCATCCTTCTATTTAACAAACAACACAAGTGCTCCTCAATGAAATGTACTTAGCCGAATAGATCCTTGTTCTAACAATTATTGCAATTGCTTCTTGAGTTCCTTCAACTGTGACGGCACTATTCTATAAGGTGTTCTAGAGGTTAGTTCAACCATTAGCATCAAGTGAATCGTAAACTCCACTTTTTTCTTCGAGGGTAATTCCTTAAGTTCCATAGGGAAAATGTCCAAATACTCACAAACCACTAGAATATCTTCAAGCTTTTCTATTGCACTTGGCTTTTTCATAATATAAGCCAGATACCCAACGCATCCTTTTCAAATCAATTTCTGTGCCTTTATCTCTGATATCATAAAATTACTTTTCTTTACTATATCTCCTATGAATTCTAAAACAACCTTCCCACGTTTACAAAACTATACTACCTTATTTCTACAAATAAATTGGGCATAGTGATGAGATAACCAATCCATCCCTACTATGGCATCGTAATCCTCTATAGGTAAACATATCAGTGTTAGTGTTATGCCCTAGAGGCAATCACTTGTAATTGTATATGACATATTTTATGTTAATAAATTACATTATTTATCTTACAGTTTCTTTTATTTACTTTTATGTAATATAACTGTTAGATAAAGTCCCTAGTACAACGCTGTGTTAAGAAAATCATGATAGAGATCATGATATGAGATTCCTACTACACTATATATTATTAGTACTTAAATAGTACCTAGTCGTAGTATTAATGATGTGAAACCCCACCTAGAGCCAACCCTAGAGTAAGGGGGTTGGGATGCATATCATATTATTTTGAATGAATATATATATTTTTGAATGATTTTATGTGCTTTAGAATTGTGGTTTATAGGGTAAAAGGCTTAGATATGCTTATTGAGTAGGAAGGGTAAAATGGTAATTTTGCTTGAGGTCAAAATAGGAAGTTAGCTTGAGGATTAAATAAGAGGAATATGCGGGTGAAAAAATAAGAATAAGAGTTGTTGTGGATTAGAGCTTTGGAATTAATCTCTAAGGTCATGAGTTCAAATCCCATCATCTAAGTTTTTATCATGATTATCTTAATTAAGTTTGAATTTTTGTTTCCTTGCATTCCATAAAAATAGGAATGTTGTCTTAGGGGAGACATGAAGAGAATGTCCTAATCTTATCATTATGTCCTAAAAAGAATTCTAGAGGAATTCTTGTCCTTTTTATTACCTCTAGCTTTGTCCTAACATCTTCATAATTTAAATAAACCAAAATCCATTAAATCTTTTCTTTTAAATTTCAAAAAAATTCTGTGATAATTCTTCAACCTTGAATTTTGAAAATCAGTCTTGAAGGATAGAGAATTGGCTAAAAATAGGAGAGAAATTAGGATGAGTTTCCAAAAGAAATAAATCACCATGATTATACCTTCAATCCTACTTTCATGTTGTTCATATTTTTAGTGAAGAAAATCTGGAAATTTTCCAGAATTTTTGCAGACCAGCTTTTCAAAAAAATTCAGCCAGTAAACCTACTCATTTGCTGCCAGAAAAATGGTCATTTCATGTGGCTTGAAGGCTGAAAATTCTGTGAAATTTTCGGACTGCATAAACTGCACAAAATCAGGAAAAAATTCTGGGCAGTTTCGCCACTTTCAACCAAGAAAATGAAGCTGTTTTAATCCACCTTCAAGCCAACAAAACTCCTCTATTTTTCTTCAGAAAGAAGGCTGGAAAATCACTTTTGAAGGACCTTCAAATTCCCTCAAAAACCAGCTGCAAATCAGGCTGAAGAAATGCAGAAAATTCTGCACCAAAAGCCACCAACCTTCGAAACTTTGAACAAGTTGAAACAAGAAAATTTTCCAGCTTTGTCTCTCAAAGCTAAGGCCGAAGAACACCCTTCAAATCTCTGGAAATTGAACCTTGTTCAGCCATGGACTGAACACCATTGACCTCCACACTTACCTTGAGTACATGGACTCCATAACCACACCTCAAAACCCTCCTAAGATTACTCTATCCAAAACTCTTTTGAACTTCAAAATAATTCCAGAATTTTACTCCATTAAACCACTCTTGTATCAAGCTAATCAACCAGAATTTTCTCTGCCATTAAAGACTGCATTTCGACCAACCTTATAACCTGAACAAGCTTCATTCATTTCAGCAAAGGTAGCTAGTTCAGCCGGCACCATTGAAGAGCAAAGAAACCTCCCTTAATCAAATACCATTAGCTAATCTCCTACCTCAAACAACTCCACAATTTCCTCCATTTGAAATTCAAACAAAATCTGATCATTCCCTCTCTTTCTAGCTAAGACCGAAACTCCCATCTATCCTAGACCATTCGGCCAACATCATTCCATATTTCATGAAGCCTTTTCTCTCAATTCTCTTCAAAACACCAAGAACACCAAGAACATACACTACTTTTCTTCAAGTCTAAACCTACTCTAAACACCTCCAATCACTCTCAAATACTCCAGACCACTTCTACTTAATCCCTAGACTTCATTTCTGATATTTATAACACAAAAACACGCAAACAAGAATTTTCAATCGGATCAAAATCAGCTTTTTCTTGAAGGTCTCAAGAACATCAACAAGGTAAATCAAGAACAATCTTCTTGTTCATCCTCTTCCATTCAATTCTCGATATACCTTTCTAATTCTCTCTCTCTATCTCTCTCTCTCTCTCTCTCTCTCTCTCTCTCTCTCTCTCTCTCTCTCTCTCTCTCTCGGCTGAAATGGTTTATCAACAACCATGGCTGTTTTCTTACTCTTGGACAATTCAAGACCCTCACTCGCGTGGACCTTCTTAAATCTTCATCGAAGTAATCATCAACCAAGTATTTCTCCTTAACCTTTCTTTTTAATTCTGAATTCATGTCTCTTAGATGTTGATAGGAAGAATGGATATGAATAGGAGATTGGGGATATGTATGTGAAGGAAGGGGATGGAGTTAAGACATGAGGATTGATGTTTATGGCTAAGTTGTATGTATTTTCCTTTTGAATCAATGTATGTTCTTCGTGCTTAATGAATTTTGTGGATGTTTGAAGCATGTTAGATACTATGACACCAAAGGTGATTAGGCTCTTATGTTTCTATTTTCCATTGAAGCCATTAATGATGATTATGCCTAAAAGGAAATTAGCCTTGTGATAGTAGGTGATAATTCAAGCATATGTTCATGAATGGTTTATTATTTGATGTTGGAGAATGTGTTTATGAATCTTTTCTAGCAGCAGGAAAATTATGGTGAAAGATTATTTTCTTGTTAAGTCTAGGTTATTTTTATTAACAAATTTTATTACTTTAATTAGAATTACTTTCTCTATAAAATTCGAAACTCTAGGAAGATTTGGATTGGATTATTAATTAAAATTTTAATATTTTAATTATCAAATAAATAAAATATTTTATTAAAAATAATATATATATATATAATAAATATTTTATATAAATAATAATAAATCAAATATTAGAATTAATTATTGACCTTGTAGACTTTAGTTCAAACTTTTACCTATAATCCTAAATATTATTTATATTAAAATCTATTTGTTATTTATTAATTAAAAAAATTAATATGATTCATTTATTATTAATTTTATTTATTACTAATTATTTATTATCTATTAAAAATTATTTGTAATTTATTATTTATTTACAATAAAGCTATTCTTAAATTACCATTTATTAATATTATTCAAAATTCAAACCTTAGTTTATTTATTAATAATAACACTCAAGATTTATTATTTGAGCCTATAACTTATCAGCAATTATTTTTACAACCCCTAGTTATTTTACCTTATCAAGCTAGACTTATTTTATAAAATCCTTTATCATCTAACCTTAAAGCTTAGGACATTAGGGGCATGATTGTAATAAGTTGAACTAGGAATATTTGTGTAAGTGAATATAGCTTGAGCATAACCTTATATCTTGTGTTTACCCCAGGCGGGGTTAGGTTAGCCTTGGAAGACTTTTGAATTTGAGCAAGCAAAGGATCAGGTAAATTCCTGCATGAAATTATTTGAAGACCAAAATTTACTGTGGCAAGCCAAATGTGATGTGTATGGACATTCCTTATGTAAAGGCAATTAAGGACTGTTTTTCCTTTTTATTCCAGTCAACCAAGTCATTTGAAAATTAAACAAGCAGTTTTACACAAAATGCTAAATCCTTTCTAAAACCCAACTTTGACAAGAATTTTAGAAACCCTTAATTGCTATTTCCAAATAAAATAATGTGTGATCAATTTTCTCCTAAATGGGATAATCAACGTTGAGTACTCAATAAGGGTAGACCACCAGGACTAGTCTTTGAAGGGTTAGGGTAAGTCTCTCAATAGGTGGCCACCTCTGAGGGGTGAGTCCTTCCTGGATAGGATGCTAGTCCGGTAGGTCATGCCGGTCCGAGCTAGCAAGTTTCAGTCATGTGGACTGTGTATTTTCGGAGTGGACAACCGGTAAGTTTGGGTGTAGAGATGGAGGAGTATTTCACCCAGTAGGCCGTACACCTACCTTTTTGTCAGTTTGCACAAAGTGTGGCATTCTGACCATTGCTTAGTCATGGGGCCCAACGTGTGGTAACCCATGGCTACCCGTTTGGGTGGTGGTATTTATTGTGCACATGTATGGTTTGAAAAGCGAAACACCACTCTTTATTTTCAACACTTATTTAACGTTTGCTAGCACTTTCTCTTATGAAACTTTTACAACTTGCATACATGAATTATTTTACCTGAAACACTCAAAGCACACACGGGCTTACTAAGATTTTTATGTCATCACCTTTTATACCATGTTTTCAGGTTGATCCGACTGTGGAGGTCAATAGCTAGACTTGTTGCCTATGTTTTGAAGACTTTATGTTGTTTTCTTTATGGATGTTTTGAGAGAGTGTAGCAAACAATTTATTTTGGGTTTGTTCCTGTATTTATCTTTTGGGTTGTAATAAGTTTAATTTTAAAGTATTTATTATATTTTATTATATGTGACCTAGTTATAAAGACCCCTTGTCCTTTGGACGGGACGATATCCCCGGCCCTGTTGGGCCTAGGCAGTGGGGTGTTACAAATGAGATAGGACATCATTAATGCATTAAGATTAGTATGTGTTATACTTCCTGATTTGATCAGGCGGTGGTTCTCATATCCGTAAGTATTGAGATACTCAAAGTAAACAAGTGGATGCTTGTTAATGGAACAAGTACATTGGATGACCTAACTATGAGATAATCACATGGATAACTATTTAGTGTCAGTGATATAATCTCAATATATCAAACATGCAAGTATCCTTAGACTTGAGATCTCCAAGTTACTTTATTTGTTGAGCATTGTACTTTGATTCCAATCTCTAGAGCCAGATCGAGGGCCGCCTATGGGATGGATATTGGGTCCATTGTGAGGTAAACAAAAGTAGTTGAGAGGGTCAATAAAGAATTCACCACTCCTAACAGTAAGGGCGAATATCTCATGGCCACTTGTAGGAATTACTATTCAAGAAGTCCTTGGCCAAGGCGATTGTGTATTGGAAATAATTCCAATTGATACACATCTAGAGTAGTGGGTTTCTAGTGCAATTAATATTATATTCGGGCCAGAATTGATATATATTTTGGAGGGAGTTGGCATTAATTTCATACTCCAAACCGAATGAGATATTATATGGCGAAAGGAGTTAATTGCACTGAAGTTTGTTATTGAAGGGTTCATGTCAAGCCACTTAACTTATTGGACTCTTGGATGGTCATGATGTGTTGCTAGATACCGTTCAAGAACTGGGAATATGGGTTTATTAATTGATAAATTAATAAACCAATCTTTATTAGAATTAATAGGGTGGGTTAATTCTAATTAATTATGGATTATTAATCTCAAAGACGTTTGGATTAATTCATGTTCTTTACCAATTGATTGGGAAATCTAATAGGTCATACACAATTGAGAATTATATACTTAAGATGTTATTTAATAACATAGTGGGATTTATTGCAATAAAGAGAAGTAGTTATGGCCAAATTATAATTAGTTATAATTTATGGGCCAAATTATAATTGTGAGAACTTGATATTTCCAATTATAATTAGGGAATTCTAATTGTTTTAGAATTCTCAGTTTTTCAGTAATTTTCGTGACATATAGGAGATATGCACGAAACCTAAGGTTAAGGGGATTAACGAAACTCAACTCCAAAAACCTTGGGGCAACACATGACTTCTTTCTCTTCTCTTTCTCTCGTTGTTCTTCTCTAAACCCTAGCCGCCACTTTAATTTTTGCTAGCACAGAAATATCTTGGTGCTTGAGAGTGATCCTCCGTGTGGATTTCTGTTAAAGACAATCACACACTATGATTGTAGTTGTTGGACATTCGACTCTTGTGGTGTTTGATCAAGAAGATTACTGGATCGCACCTTAAACTTAAAGAAGAAAAATTTTGTTTTTCAGATGCACAAAGAAAAGTAAAACTGTTACCTTTGTTCTCTTTATGTCTTATTTTCCACACATATGTAGATCTTGGGATGGTATCTCAATTTTATTTTTTTGCTGCGCCATATATGATATGCATGAGATACCCAACAGTGGTATTAGAGCCGTGCTATGTGTGGTTTGCAGACATTATTTCTTGCGTGAAAGTTGTTTCATGTAATCATGTATGTCTTTGTTCACTGAAAAAATTGTTTTTACTCGAGTCGAAATCATTTCGAGCATTGTGGATTGGGTCTGTAGCACAATATACTTATGTAATAGTTACAACATATTTCAAAAAATATTTTCTTTATATGCTGTAGTTTTTCCTTTTACAGTAAAACGTTTTCTTGAACATGTGTTGTTGCCTTTGTTTTCATCCTAATTTTCTATTTTGTTTTTGTTTAAACTAACAAATTGGTTGTTGTTTTGAGCTTCAAAATAGAAAATTCTGCTGAGAATTGTTCTGACTAAACTATTGCAGAAGAAGAAAGGCTCCAGAAATTGTTTCTGGAAAAATTTCAAAAATCACCGTCTCTTCCCAACTACAGCCGGTGCCGACTTCGGCTTCCAACCGGTGCCAGTTCCGTGCTGTTTTGCGATGTCAAGAAATCGTTTCTAGAAAACAATTCCTTAAACCCAGACCGCAACTGGCGCCGCCTCTGGCTCCAGACCGGCGTTGGTTCTGCTCTATTTTTCGCTACGTTCTAGCCACATAAAAAAAAAAATCTGAAATAGAGTTTTGAAAGGGAAAAATCTCATTTGATTAGAGACGGGACCCAAAAGCATTTTCTCAAAATTAGTTTTAAGACAAACAATTTTATTTTTCAAAATAATGATTTTGAAAATTTAAAATTGATGTATTTTTCTAAAATATTGGTTTTAGAATTTGTTTTATTTGTCCAAAATAGTAATTTTGGAATAATAAAAAATTATATATTTATTTTGTTTAAGCATAATTAATGGCATGGTGGATGATTATAGACTAAAATCAATTATATCTGTTCATGCATTTTATAGTTTTAGTTTTTTTTATGAAATAGGGCATGCGTGTCCTGTCTTTTCTAGAATTCTTGTGTAATTCTCTTCTTATCTAACTCCCCTTGAATGTAACTTGAGGTTTTCTCTCTTTAGGAAATTATGTAATTAGTTTACATAGGTTAGATAGGAATAGAATTATTTTATCTTGGAGATAGCAACCAAAACAAGGCAAGGAGGTAAGACCTTCTACTAAAATTATGCATGAACACATAAGGTTAACTATATTAATTTTTTTTATAACTCAAAGGAATTAATTTAGGATAAATTCCAAAACCATACCACGTAATCACTTTATTATCATGATTATCAATTTTGTGATTTATTGATTTTTATGCATGTCATTTATTGAAATCACTAAAAGGAACAAATCCCTCAATTAATATTAAACCTAATTCCTTTCGTTAATATAGTAAGAACGAGAGTCCTTTTTCGAGACCAGGTTGTTGGGCAAACCTAAGCCTACTCGACATTGGGCATGTTCAAGCTATGGAATTAAATTCCTTTGGAATTAAATTACTGATTAATGGGTCAGGTTTAATTAAATTCTTTATCTCGGGTGGGCAAACTCAAGCATAAAGAAATTCAGAAGAAAAAATGGGGTAGCTCAAAAGGCTTTAAGATTAAAAGCTCCTAATCACCCAATGATCTGGTAATCACATACGATGTAATTGGTATGGGATACCTACTAATGAACTCAAGGGTGGCTTATTGGGCAAACCCAAGGTTACTCTTGAGAAATTTGGATACCGGTCCACTAGGAAAGCTTTTTCGAATCAGTAGTGGGGCTATTAGTTTGAGTAAAATAGTGGAGTAAAAATGCGTCTAATTAAAGTCCTAATTATTTGCATTTCATGTGCATATACAGTAGCTAATACTCTCTATCTTTACATTTATGACATTTACATCATGTCTACAAACATAAACCTACGTAGCATCTTGGAAACCAACAAGTTAACTGAATCAAACTACCTCGACTAGTATAGAAACTTGAGAATCGTTCTCAAGTCAGAAAAGCTGCTCTACGTACTAGATGCTCCTATTCTGCCACCACCAGCTCAAGATGCTCATACTGATGAGCATGCTATCCACAAAAGACACAAGGAGGATAGTGATACAGCATCGTGTATTATACTGGCATCCATGACTCCTAAACTGCAAAAATAGCATGAGCATATGCATGCTCAATCAATTATACTACATCTTCGAGAGCTGTTTGATGCCCAAGCCAGAACTAAGAGATACAAGATCTCGAAGCAACTATTCCATTACAAAATGGCAGAGGGTTCTTCTATGGCCACTCATAGGTTGAAGATGCTGGGCTTAATAAAGAAGCTTAGATCTCTCGGGTTCGCGATGGATCATGACTTAAGTATTGACTTAATTCTATAGTCTTTACCTAATAGTTTCTCCCAATTTGTGATTAACTATTAGAAGAGCAAGATTGAGTCCACCATTCCTAAGTTGATCAATCTTCTTAAAACCGCGAAGTCCTCCGTGAAGAAGGATTCCATTGCAGTTTTCATAGTAGAATCTTCTTCTTCTAAGAAGAAAGTTCAAAAGAAGAAGAAAAAGGCTCCCATGAAGCCCAAAGGTGGTGTGAATAAGAAGGATGCTGCTACCAATGGCCCATGCCATCATTGTGGCAAGATGGACCACTGGAGGCGCAACTGCAAGGCCTATTTTGAGACTGTTAAGAATAAGAAGCAGAAGGAGAAGCTTGCAAGCACTTCTACTTCTATTTTAGGTATGTTTATAATTGAGATAAATACTGCATTTAGAAATGAGACGTGGGTATTAGATGCCGGATGTGGATCTTATTTGTGCAATAACTTGCAGGGACTAAAGGGCAGTAGAAGGCTAAAGAAAGGCAACGTGGACCTACGTACTGTAAATGGGGCAAAAGTTTCTGCACGTGCTGTAAGGACATACAAGCTGAACCTGCCTTCGGGATTAGTTCTAGAATGACAAAACTATTATTATGTGCCACTTTTAATAAAAATATTATCTCAGTTGCGTGTTTAGACTTAAATGAATTTCATTTGATATTTAAGAAAAAATGTTGTTCTTTTTCATTGAATGATATTCATTATGGCTCAGCAACTCTGGTTAATGGTTTATATGTTCTAGATTTGAAAAATCCAATTCTCAATGTAAACAATAAGAAACTAAAATAGATAACTCTAACACCTCTTACTTATGGCATTGTCGTTTAGGCCATGTAAACGAAAATCATGTTTCTAAGTTACATAAGCTTAGTGACTTAGGGTCATTTGATTATGAATCATATGGTATATGCGAGTCTTGTTTACTAGGTAAAATGGCTAAAACTCATTTTTTAGGAAAAGGAGAACGAGCCAAGGAGTTATTAGAACTCATACATTTTGATGTATGTGGCTCAATGTCAATACAAACAAGAGAAGGTCATAACTATTTCATAACGTTTATCGATGATTTCTCACGATATGGGTATTTGTATTTAATAAAATACAAATCTGAGGCCTTTGATAAGTTCAAAGACTTCAAGAATGAAATAAAGAAACAACTTGGTAAAAGTATTAAGACTCTAAGATTTGATCGAGAAGAAGAATACTTGAGCTAAGAGTTTCTGAGTTATCTTAGAAATAATGGGATATTATCTCAATGGACTCCACCACATATACCTCAACATAATGATGTATCTAAGAGAAGAAATCAAACCTTTCTAGACATGGTACGGACCATGATGGCTTCTGCAGACCTACCAAAATCGTTTTAGGGGTATGCACTCGAGACTTCTGTTTATATACTAAACAAAGTTCCGACAAAATCGGTTGATTCTACCCCATTTGAGATGTTCTTTGGTAAGAAACCAAATTTATCTCAATTGCTAGTATGGGGTTGTCCTACCTTTGTCAAAAGGCCACAGTCAGACAAACTTGATAGTAAGTCTGACAAGTGTTTGTTTGTGGGATACCCAAAAGAATCTTTCGGATATTACTTCTACCTACCCTCTGAAAACAAAGTGTTTATTTTGAAGCATGCTGTCTTCTTAGAGAAGGAGCACATGCTCAAAGGCGACAGTGGGAGTAAAATTGAACTTAGTGAAGTTCAAGAAGATTAAACAAATAAGAATCAACTGTCTGATCTCACATCTATTGGGAGAATAGATGAACCTTCTACTACAGAAGAACCTCGTAGGTCTAGTAGGATACGTATGGCACCTGAGAGATATAGATTTCTCATTAGTGACCACAATGACATATTGCTCATAGATAAAAATGAGCCTACTACCTACAAGGATGTTCTGAACAGTTCAAAATCTGGAAAATGCCTTGAGGCCATGAAGCCAGAAGCCAGAGATAGATTCCATGTATGACAACTAAGTAAGGGCTTTGGTTGATCTACCCAAAAGAATTAAACCTATTGGGTGCAAGTGGGTTTTCAAGAAGAAAACGGACATGGATGGTAACGTAGTTACCCATAAAGTACGTCTAGTGGCGAAAGGTTATTGTCAACAACATGGTATTGACTATGATGAAACCTTTTCGCTAATAGCCATGTTAAAATCCATCAGGATACTCCTAACCATTGCTACTCATTATGATTATGAGATTTGACAAATGGATGTGAAAACAACTTTCCTAAACTGAAATCTGACTGAGGAAATATATATGACACAACTTGAGGGTTTCACATCCAATGATAGCACAAAGGTGTGTAAGCTGCAAAGGTTTATTTTTGGACTTAAGCAAGCTTCTAGGAGTTGGAACATTCATTTTGATGAAACAATCAAGAAGTTTGGTTTCATTCAAAACATGGATGAGCTTTGTGTATACAAGAAGGTCAGTGAGAGCGCAATCATTTCTTATTGCTTTATATAGATGACATATTGCTAATAGGAAATGATATACCTGTCGTGCAAATGGTTAAAGTTTGGTTGCCCAAATAATTCTTCATGAAAGACCTTAGTGAAGTAACCTATATTCTTAGAATAACGATCTATAGAGAGAGATCTAAAAGGTTGCTAGGTCTTTCACAGTCTACATACATAGATAAAGTGCTAAAGAGGCTTAAAATGAATCAATCTAAAAAGAGATTCTTACCCATGTCACATGGTGTAAGCCTTTCAAAGTCGATGTCTCCCAAGACATAAGTTGAAAGGGATCACATGAGTAAGATTCCATATACTTCGGTAGTTGGATCTATCATGTACGCTATGATATATACAAGGCCTGATGTATCTTGTGCTCTCAGTTTAACGAGAAGATACCAATTTGACCCTGGTGAGGGTCATAGGTGGATATGAAGAATATCTTTAAGTATTTACGAAGGACTAAGGATGTGTTCTTAGTATATGGAGAAGGTGATTTGAAAATAAACGGGTATACTGATGCCGTTTTCAATCTGACAAAGATGATTTCAAATCACAATCCGGCTACGTGTTTACGTTGTGCGGAGGGATAATAAGTTGGAAGAGTTCCAAATAAGAGACTATTGCTGACTCTACAACAAAAGCTAAGTACATAGCCGCATTTAAAGTAGCTAAGGAGGCTATTTGGACCAAGAAGTTCGTGATGGAACTCGGTGTGGTTCCTAGCGTTGTTGATCCAATATCTTTGCATTGTGACAACAACGGAGCCATTGCACAAGCAAAGGAGCCACGATCTCACCAACGATCTAAACATGTACTACGACGCTATCATCTAATCTGGGAGATCATAGATAGGAATGATATAAAGATAGAGAAAGTTCCCACAGATGATAACATAGTTAACCCGCTTACAAAAACACTATCCCAAAAGAAACATGATAGGCATGTTGAGTCATTCAGTATTAGATACATGAATGGTTGGCTCTAGTGCAAGGGGGATTTGTTAGTGTTATGCCCTAGAGGCAATCACTTGTATGTTGTATATGACACATTTTATTTTAATAAAAGACATTATTTATCTTACAGTTTCTTTTATTTACTTTTATGTAATATAACTGTTAGATAAAGTCCCTAGTACAACGCTGTGTTAAGGAAATCATGATAGAGATCATGATATGAGATTCCTACTACACTATATAGTATTAGTACTTAAATAGTCCCTAGTCGTAGTATTAATGAGACAGGACATCATTAATGCATTAAGACTAGCATGTGTTATACTTCCTTATTTGATCAGGCTGTGGTTCTCATATCCGTAACTATTGAGATACCCAAAGTTAACACATGGATGCTTGTTAATGGAACAAGTACATTGGATAACCTAGCTATGAGATAATCACATGGATAACTATTTAGTGTCAGTGATATAATCTCAATATAGCAAACGTGCAAGTATCCTTAGACTTGAAATCTCCAAGTTACTTTATTTGTTGAGCATTGTACTTTGATTCCAATCTCTGGAGCCAAATTGAGGGCCGCCTATGGGATGGATATTGGGTACATTGTGAGGTAAACGAAAGTAGCTGAGAGGGTCAATAAATGATTCACCACTCCTAATAGTAGATGTGAATATCTCATGGCTACTTGTAGGAATTACTACTCGAGAAGTCCTTGGCCAAGGCGATTGTGTATTGAAAACAGTTCTAATTGATACACATCTAGAGTAGTGGGTTCCTAGTACAAGTACTATTATATTCAAGCCAGAATTGATATATATTCTGGAGAGGGTTGGCACTAATTCCATACTCTAAACCGAATGAGATATTATATGGTGAAAGGAGTTAATTGCACTGTAGTTTGTTATTGAAGGATTTATGTCAAGCCACTTGACTTTCTGGACTCTTAGGTGGTCATGATATGTTGCTAGATACTGCTTATGATCTAGGAATATGGGTTTATTAATTGATCAATTAATAAACCAATCCTGATTAGAATTGATATGATTAATTCTAATTAATTATGGATTATTAATCTCAAAGACATTTGAATTAATTCATGTTTGCTACCAATTAACTGAGAACCCTAATAGGTCACACACAATTGAGGATTATATACTCAAGATGTTATTTGATAACATAGTGGGGTTTATTGCAAGAAAAAGAAGTAGTTGTGGCCAAATTATAATTAATTATAATTTATGAGCCAAATTGTAATTGTAAGAACTTGATGTTTCTAATTATAATTAGGGAATTCTAATTGTTTTAGAATTCTCAGTTTTTCAGTGATTTTCGTGACATATAGGAGATATGCACGAAACCTAGGGTTAAGGGGATTAACGAAAATCAACTCCAAAAACCCTGGGGCAACACACAACTTCTTTCTCTTCTCTCTCTCTCGTTGTTCTTCTCTAAACCCTAGCCACCACTTTGATTTCTGCTAGCACAAAAATATCTTAGTGCTTAAGTGTAATACCCCGCCCAAAACCACCTTTGACTATGGGGAAAAAACGTCATGCATTGCATAGCATTCCACATTTCATGTGACATCTTAAAATTATTTTTGCATGGGTGCATGTAAATTTCAAGGATGTGCTTGCATTAAATTATTTAGATGTGTTGCAACATTATTTTAGAGTTGTTTTAAGTGAAGTTTAGTAGAGGAGATGGAAGGATGAGAATTAGGGTGGAAAAGAATTTCCTAGGGAAATATTAGCATTGGAGTTGATTTGGAATAGCGGTTAGGTTTGGTGATTTTCCTTGGTAACCCGAGTTCGAATCTTACCTCTTGCGAATCTTAGTTTCTTTTTGAAATTCTTTTCCTATATTTCTTCATGCTTTGGCTGAAAAAAAAAACCCTAGCTATCCTAGTGAATTTTCAGCGCCATCTTCAAGGGAGATAAGTCTCCATATTTATCTCCTAAATGCAAGGACTTTTGATAAGGATAAGGTTTAATCTAATTTTCAGCTTTTGTTCTCTTTGATTTTCGAAAAACCCTAGCTAGAATAATTAAATTCCAGCTTCATTTTAATTTATTAGATTTTGTAATTGATAGTTGGAATTAAATTGTTAATTTTCTAGTTAGATACCTTGTTGATTTTGAACATAGAACCCTAGCTAAAAATCTAAAAAATTTTCCAACTTAGTGCCGCCACCTTTGAAGGAGTTTTAGCTCAAATCAAACTCTTCCAATATTAGGAAATCTTATCCTAAATCCTTTAGCAAATCAGATTTTATTTCAATCCTAAATCAACTAGGTTTTACCCTCTCTTTTTCTACAAATTTCGGCAGCCTTGAGCAAGCACAAGCTGCACAAAATTCCTGCACTCCTAAGTGCAATCAAACTCTTCAAACCCTAGCTCAAATCACCTAAAACACCTTCTATCAATTCAGATTATTTTTGCTACACAAAATCAGATTTTATCCACAAAAAATTCCAGAATTTCGGCCAGCTTATGAACCAGAATTTCAGCCAGCTTTGCACTCCAAATCAAACGAAAATTCTGCACACCAAGACACACCAAAACCCTCAGCTGATTAAGCCAATTTTTAGCACCTAAAACCCTCACTTTTTCTCTGTGAATTGCGACAGAACAACAACCAAGACAATCCAAAATTTCTTCCTTTGGTTCAGTGATTTTCACACAACACTCACACTATTCTTGCACAGAATTTTAGTTGTCAAAACCTACTCAAACTCTTCCTTGTTTCGGCCAAAACAACCTGAACACACACAGCCCTTTTCTTGAGCAATATTTCAGCCAGCATAGGAGAACAAGTCCAGAATATTTTCTCCTCTTAAACCTTCCCAAATTCGGCAACAACAAAGGGCACAGCAAGCTGCAATTTTTGCCCTTGCCGTCTAAGAAACCTAAAGCCATTAGGAGTCCTTCTTAGCACCACCATCTAACCCTAAACCAATCTTCTCTAACCCTAAATCACAGTAGCCGACTACTCTCCCCATTCTACACGAAAAATTCCAACAAGAACCCTTCTGCAATTTTCAAAAATCGCAAGAGCAATTCCTAGCAAGAAACCAATCACACCCTAAGGTAAGCAAAAACTATCTTAACCTCTTGATTCCTTTCTTCCATCAACTCTTCTCTTTTCCTTCCTTTGAATCATGCCACCTAAAGGCTGATTTCATCCTCTTTAGCCACTCTCGGTCAAAAGGAAGGAAAGAAAGCAGCTTTTCTCTTCTTCTCAAACGAACTAGGAACGATCACCATAGGAGCAGTGAAATCTTGTTAACCCAGTTGTTTCAAGGTAAGGGAATCCTTATCCTTGATGTCAAAATTAAGGTTTAATATGATTGATGATGTCTATTAGCATGATGAATGAATATTTTGAGTCGAGTAATTAATTAAGCATATTCGATGGATAGCAATGCTATATTTTATTGAGATATTGATGGATGTGAATCTTGTTAGTTAAGTCAAGACCTTTTTGATATATTATTCATGTCTTTGATGGATATATGATCATAGTGTATGTACTTTGAGGATTAGATGATTTATTTGAAGGTAGATGATGGATCATGATATATTATGGGAATAAATGAGTTTAATGCATGTTTGAATCGATTGAGACCCTGATCATGATATTATATGATTTTAGATCAGGAGGGTATTTGAAGGAGGCAAGCTGTGATTTTATGTTGTTTGTCTGAGGCATATCAAGTAAGTCCTTGCATAAACTCTTTTGTTAAATATTTATGATGGCAGGTCAATGTTGTGAAGCTTTGTGAAGCTATTGTTGAACCATGATTGCCTGGGTTGCAAACGTGGATATTTATTCTTTTACCGGTTTTGTCAAACTAACGATTTTATCAAGAAAACTATTCTTTCTCCTAAATTTTTAGAAAACTCTTCTAAAGAAAATCACGTTTTACAAAGCCAAGATATGAAAATATTTTGAATCAGGAATTGACGGATATGTTCGTTGAATACTCAATAAGGGTAGGCTAATAATACTAGTCTTGGAGGGCTAGAGTAAGTCTTTTGGCAGGAGGCCACCTCCAGAAGATAAGCTCGGCTCGAAGAGGCGATAGTGTTGGTTGGTCAGGCCGGCCCGAGCTAGCATTTGTATCTGGTAAGGTATTATCTATTTTCCCGGCATAGACACCCGGATGGTTTTGTTGGGTGTAGAGGAGGAGGAGTATCTCACCCGGTGGGCTGTACACTCACCTTGATCAGAACGCCTATCGTGTGGTAATCTGGTCCAAGCAAGGTGCACAAATTGCGGTGCCTTGTCCTCATGGAGCCCAACGTGTGGTGACATGACTCTTATTCGAGTGGATGATTTTATATGTATAAAGTGTGACAATGAGAAAAACCCACTCCTTGCGAAAGAGAAAATTATTTATGACTTGCCAAATATTTCTGCAAATGTTTTCCACTATACATACACGAGCTGTTCAAAGTACTATGTGCACACACAGGACTTACTGAGATTTAATTTCACACTGTTTTATATCATGTTTTCAGGAGATAGATTATGCTGAGCAAGCGGGGCATGTGATTGTTGAAGTTTTTGTTATTTTCCCATTATGTTCTAGGAGACAATTGTGGTTTTAAGCTTCTGATCGGATATTTGTTTTATTTTGTTTTGCTCCAGTTTGAGCCTGATGTAATAAGAATTTTTCTCTATTTATCTAAGTTTGATTTTTTGGGTTTGATTTTATATTTTATACCTCGTTTTAAAGACCCCTTATCCTCCGGGACGAGGCGACATCCCCGCCCTTTTAGGGTGCGTAGTAGTGGGGTGTTACATTGAGAGTGATCCTCCGTGTGGATTTTTGTTAGAGACAATCACACACTATGATTGTAGACTATGATTGTAGTGGTTGGAAATTCTACCCTCGTGGTGTTTAACCAAGAGGATTGCTGGATCGCGCCTCAGACTTGAAGAAGAAAAATTTTATTTTTCAGACGCACAAAGAAAAGTAAAGCTGTTACCTTTGTTCTCTTTATGTCTTGTTTTCCACACATATGCGGATCTTGGGATGGTATCTCAATTTTATTTTTTCGCTGCGCCATATATGATATGCATAAGATACCCAACAATCAGATCTCTTTTTAACACCAAATTACCCAACAAAATTTCACACTCTAAATATATTTTATCACTACTAATCTACTTTCCCAATGCGGTACTAACAATTATGTCATAAAAAACTTCCTTACTTTTAACCCCCACAGCTTCAAGAAAAGGTTTTACAATGGAGGAATGCACAGAACCTAGATCTATTAAACTTTTAGCCTTTTTACCAAAAATTGCAGTGCTACCTTCTATGTAGGCACCTACATCAAAATCCACCTTGTCCAGAGTGACCACTCATGCATTTATTTAGGGTTTACTGGGTCCCAATCTAAATGCAAAATTTTAACTTTGACCTCCCTTCATTGGTCTTGGTCTCTATCCTGTATAACCTCCTTTCAAGTTGATCCATCTAGTTGACCATTTAGGGTACGGGCAATTATTAATTTCATGGCCTTTGACCCCAGTAGTTATAACACTGTATCAACTATTTTCCTCCCTTCATGCCTTTATTCTTCTGAAATTTTCCCTTCTTCTGCTAATTAGATCCTCCTAGCCGCTTATGATTAATAGTTTAGAATCCAACTATGTTTCTCTACTTAGCTTGTTCTATGTCCTTCCTTTCAGTTCTAGAGGCAATCTTCACTGCAGCACTGTAGTTGGGTAGAGACATACTCAATAGTACTCTTTTTAGCTCAAAACATAACCCCTTCACGAAATGTCATCTTCTATCAGACTTAGCTTGTACTAACAGGGGGCAGTACTTAGAAAACTAAATAAATTCCATTGCATATTGTCCAATATTTCTGTCTCCCTACTTGAAGATTTGGAACTCATCCTCTTTTCACTCCACTACCCAATGGGGAATAAACTCCCTTTTGAAACTTACCTTGAAATCTATCCAAAACGCACTCCCTCTGGCCTTTTTTCATGAGTCCACCAGTCTCTGGCAAGTCATTAAAGTCGAAAGGTAGCAAACTGTACTTTTCTCTATTCTAAGTAGTTTAGGGAGGTAAAAATATTTTCCATTTGTTCGATCCAAAATTTTATCTTTTGTTCCTAATCAGGCTTTCCATGGAACTGGGGAGGGTGGAATTTCAAGAAATGTTCCAATGCCTAATCGGCTTCAATTTTCCCACTTCGTTCTTCCCAGTTAGTAGTCTCTGTTACCCATTATAACACTTCCATCATCCTCTGGAAGGTTTGCATAATTGCATTATCCAAGAGTGCAAATTGTGTTCTTTCGATACAGTTACCTTTAGCCTGTGACTCGAGGTGATGTCGTGTAACACGTTTGGGTAGCATATACATTTTGTATTATTTTCAATGTAAACTCTACTGTATACCGCAATCAAAGTACTATTAACTTCATTAAATAGTATAGTAATAAAGACAGCATAATTGGTAGAAAATGAATATGGATTGAGCAAACATAAAGTAGCCCAGAAGAAACAAAATAGACAATAGAAGCTTTAAAAAATTTTGTACCTCTATGCTTTCTCAACATAGTAGTTTACTTAGTTCGAGAAGGTGCACTTGGTTGTTCAATCACTAGTGTCTGGACGATAGCTTCAAGCAAAAATCCGACAAGCCTTCGTCTTCTCCTCTGCATGCACGTTATGAATTCTGATATTCCAGAATATGATCTCTGCCTATGTTTAGCCTGTGAAAGCTAAGAGTAAGGACAATAATGGTCTAATTTGCCTTTAGATTATTTGCTAACGAGTAGTAATCTAGAAGAACAATATCTCTAATCTTATTTCTAGAAGAAAGAAACACATAGAAAGGAAAAGGACGAGAGGGAAAGAGAGAGTTCCGTCTTCTTCAATTTTCATGTAAAAACCATTGAGATTAACTTATCTCAGACTATTTCAATAATAACAAACCTCTAGATATCCATATACTTGTATATCTCCGGATGTTATTATCTTTCCTTCCACAAGAAGACGTTTCTGGTCCGTGGATCTTGGTCCATGCTATTGGGCTAAGCTTTATTATTTATTTTGTCTTGGACTAATAAGCCTAAAAAATAAATAATAAATCTTAATTATTTATTTAATCCTGGACTTAATAAAACCCATAAAAAAATAAACTAACCCAAAAAGACCAAGATAATTTATCAAGCATTATATCTAGTTTAGGTCTAGGTTAATTCCAAATTATTCAATCTTGGCTCAGGCCCTAAATAATTAATTAACCAATTAAACTAGATAATTTATTTAATCTCTTTGAACCTTTTATTTTAATCTAACCCAATAATAAATTAGACTTCCTGAATAAAATAAAGTCCTCTTTTATCGAGAGCATATCCTAAACCTAAAATTAATTAGGACTTACAGGCTATTCTGAGAACTAAAAGACATATCATCCTTGACTACTAAAATGACCAAAATACCCCTACTATAGAAATAGCTACATTTTACATTTTAAATACTTTCTAGTATTACCATAAGAAAATATTGACTCCGAGGACAATGTTGTGCGTAGCATTATCTTCAACCTACAGGTATTATGACTAAAATACTCCTCTATGTTATGCTGTTTATTTAGAAAGGAAACACTATACTAACATCTCTCTAAATAACATATTCTATTCTTAAACCTCTAGTCTAATGGTCCACAACTTCTTGAAAATTTTCATCTTTACTAGGGAGCCACCTTATAGCAAACATCCAAGTCATGTTTCCCAGGACCCTAAATCTTTGGACCGTTTGGATAGTCATAAGGAGTGATATCTCTAACATGAGCACAGAAATTATCTTGTATAAGTCTGTCTTAATTAACTGGTCACATATATTCAACATACAAATATACTAGTCCTATAGCAAAACCTCACCTCCAGTATATCAAAATATATGCTTCCAGCTTTGCTAGACAACCAACACATACTCAAACCGTAGATTATTAGTCTACATTGTAGCTGTAGTAGTCTTGGTTTTTGTTATTTTAGTACTTTGAAAAACTAGTACTACGAGTCATGTTCTATGTATACCAAATATGCTTATACAATGAAATAAGTGGACTATTCAGTGGCTAAAGGTAAGTCATTTCACATTTGGAATTCATAGTATAATAATTGTAAACCTAATGAGAATCCCATTTTTATTAACTGGTTAAGAACTACCTTTTATGTGTCAAGTAACTCATGATTTATATCTTACTGTGAATGACCTCTATTCACATGGATCACTTAGACACAATGGGTCTATTTCAACAAGATTGTGCAAAACAAATTAAAGTAAAATTACATAAACAAATTTGAGAATAAAATCTTTTATTTATTAATCGAATTTACATCAGATACATAGCTTGAGGGCATAAATTTCAACAATCTCCCACTTGCACTCAAGACTATGTAAGCCCATAAGTGTATACCTCGATGGCATCTAAGTGCCTTTTAAAGGCTCTCTCTGCCAAAGGCTTGGTAAATAGATCTGCTAAATTGTTTTCCGAGGCTATTTGTTCTACCACAATTTCCCTTCTCTGAATAAATTCCCAAATTATGTGGTACTTCCTCTCGATGTGTTTACCCTTCTTGTAGCTCATTGGTTCTTTCGATTGCGAAACAGCTCATGAGTTGTCGCAATATAATGCAATTGGCCTATCCATCTATGGTACAACTCCATGTTCTGAAAGGTACTTCCAGAGCCAAACAACTTATTTGGATGCCTTCAAAGCTGTTGCATACTCAACTTTCATGGTTGAGCCAGCAATACAAGATTGTTTGATACTCCTCTATGAAATAACTCATCTAGATAATGTAAAGACATATCCACTAGTAGATTTTTTTCATCCATATCCACTAGAAAGTCTGAGTCTGTGTATTCATTAGGAACTAGATCATTAGCTATTTAAACTAGCATATAATCACTTGTTCCCTTAATATACTTAAGTATATGCTTTACAACTTGTTAATGAACCTCTCCTGGGTTCGAATGATATATGTTAACTAAGTCCACGGTAAAACAAATATCTAGCCTAGTACACAACATGGTATACATGAAACTTCCGGCAGCCGAAGCATAAGGAATCCTACTCATCTGGTATTTTTCTTCTTGAGTCTTAAAACAATCTTTTGAAGAAAGAGACAACCCATATCTGTAAGGAATTTGTGCTTCTTTGTATAAGTCCATGCCGAACTTTGCCAACATTTTGTTAATATATGTGGCTTGGGAAAAACCTAACATTCTCTACTTCCTATTTCTAAGAAGCTTGATACTGAGAATGTAACTTGCTTCTCCCAAGTCTTTCATATTAAATTGACTAGATTGCCAAACATTTGTTGATGATAATATTCCTACATCATTACCAATGAATAGAATGTCATCAACATATAAAACAAAAAAAAAAAAAACCCCACATTTAGACCTTCTTGTTTCCTGTACACACATGATTTACCTACGTTTTGAGTAAATCCATAAGACTTTATAGTTTCATCAAAAAGAAATGTTCCATACCCTAGATGCCTGTTTAAGTCCATAAATAGACTTCTTAAACTTGCAAACCATGTGTTTTTAGCTCTTTACAATAAAACCTTTCGGTTGGGAGATATAGATGTCTTTACTAAAATGGCCATTCAAAAATACATCTTGACATCCATTTGCTATATCTAGTAGTTATAGTGATATGCGATGGTAAGGAGTATATGAATGGATTTTAGCATGGCTACCGGGGAAAAAGGTTTCCTCATAATCGATCTTCTTTTTTGGGATATACCCTTTCGTCACAAGCCTAACTTTGAAGATTTCTACTTTCCCATCTACTCCTCTCTTCCTCTTGTATACCCACTTATACCCAATAGATTTTATCCCTTCAGATGAAGCTACAATATCCTAAACCTAATTGAAGTACATAGACTCAATCTCGACTTTCATTACTTCATGCCACATGTCTGCAACGACATCAACAATAGCCTCTTCATATCTAGTGAGATCTTATTCCCAATGATCAGAGACAAGGTACAAAACCTCTCTAGTCTACCTTTTTGAAACCTTAGACATCTTCCCACTACGACGAGGCTCATTTTGTACAGAATCCTTAGGTTGTGTTTCTTCTTGTTCTGTAATGGGGTCATTCGAAGTTGACTTAGTAGACAACTTCTGTATAAGTTCTATCCTAGTTAAACCTTTGGTGGATGTACTTTGTTCATCCTCCAAGTATCTTGCATTGGTATTTACTAGTACCTTCTGCTCCTTGGGATGATAAAAGTAATCCCCTTTTGTTCCTTTTAGATACCCAACAAAATAATATAATTCTGATCTTAGTTCTAATTTTTCTCTTTTAATCAATATATAAGCAGGACAATTCTATATCCTGAGATGGTTCAGACTTGACTTTCACCCAGTCTACATCTCATAGGGAGTCTTAGTTACTAACTTGGAAGGCACAATGTATGCCGTTGTTATTAGTGTTATGCTCTAGAAGCAATCATATGTATTTTGTATATTACACATTTATTCAATAATACAATATATTCTTTATCTTTCAGTTTGTTTTATTTATGCTCTCATGTGCATGTAACTATTAGATAAAGTCCTAAGTACACACTGTGTTAAGAAAATCATGATAGAGATCATGATGTGAGATTCCTACGTTTATACTTAAATTGTCCCTAGTCATAGTATTAATGAGATTGGACATCATTAATGCGTTTAGACTAGCACATGTTATACTTCCTTATTTGATCAGGCGGTAGTTCTAACATTCGTGAGTATTGTAATATTCAAAGTGAAAACGTGGATGCTTGTTAAGTAAACAAGTTTATTGGATAACCTAACTATAAGATAATCACATGGATAACTATTTAGTGTTAGTGATAAAATCTCATTATAGCAAATATGCAAGTAATTTTAGACTTGAGATCTCCAAAATACTTTGTTTACTAAGAATTGTACTTTGATTCCAATCTCTGGAGTCCCTACAAGACTACCTATGGAATGGATATTAGGTACAACGTAAAGTAAACAAACGTAATTGAGAGGGTCAATAAAGGATTCATCACTCCTAATAGTATGGAGTACATCTCACAGCTATTTGTATGTAATCATTACTTGAGAAGTCCTTGGCCGATGCAACTATGTGATGAAAATAGTTCCAGTTGATGCACATGTTAAGTAATAATTCTAGAACAAGTATTAATAAATTCGAGATACAATTAATTGTATTCTAGTAGGAGTTGCACTAATTCCATATTCCATACTTTAAAATCAAATGAGATATAGTATGATGAAAGGAGTTTATTGCACTAATATTTTGCTATTGAAAGGTTCATATTAAGCCACTTGACTTTCTGAACTTTTCAGTGGTCATGATGTATTGTAAGATGCCGTTCATGATATGCTAAATATGAATTTATTAATTGAAAATTTAATAAATTAATCCTAATTAGAATTAATAAGTTAATTCTAGTTATTAAAGATTATTACTTCTGTAGTGATTAGAATTAATTCATATTTTGCTACCAATAAACCAAAAAAACCTAATAGGTCAGACACAATAAAGGAATTGATACTCAATATATTATATAATAATATTTGAGATTAATTTGAGAGAGAAAAATAATAATTATGGACTAATTATTAAATATTATAATTAGTTGGATGAAATTGTAATTATTTAAATGTTTATAGTTGAATTATAAACTTCTTATAATTCAAAAGGTTGTATTACAATTATACAAACTTAAAGCCCTTAATTAAGAAAAGGGGATTATTATTATGTTTGTTTCCTAAAAACTTGTAGGAAACAAAAAGGGTGGCTCCATGGTTCTTGTCGATTTTATATATGCTATATTATATAGCATTGGTTTTTTGGAAAAATAATTTGGTGAATTCCTAGAATTCGTCAAAATTGAAAAAAAAAAAACATAGCCATTCATTGAATCAAGAAATACGCAGCTATTTTTTTCCGTATAATTTCTTTTCGCAAAATAAAAACCTCTAGCCGCCATATAATTTTTCTAATAGAAAATTTTGGCAGTTCATAAATATATCTTCATGTGAATTAATATTAGAGAAATTCCTATCTTGGAATTTGGTGATTCGTGTTTGGACAAATATTCATAGAAGGGTTCCATGCACTCGAAGAAAATTTTTAAAAGCTAAGTTTACGAGGTAACAATTTTTCTTCAAACTCCTAACCCGTTTAATTACATATGAGTGATCTTTTGAGGGGATTTCGTTTTAATTTTCGCTACGCATTAATTTTTATTGCATGATCGAAATCCAACAGAGTAATATGATAACTATCTTGTATGTGTTTTATGGGTTTTGTTTATGTTATGAAATTGTTTCATAAATATTTTAAATTTTGAAATGGTTTCAAAATTAAATGTGGGTCAATGAAATTGTTTCACGTTTATTTTGATTTTGAAAAATTCGTTTAAGTGGATTATTATTATTTTTCCTTTGCATATTATTACAAAAATTAGTTTTAGTAAAAGGATTTATGAAATCTTGATAATTTTGTTTTTAAAAAGATCATTTTGATTATGTAATCAAAATTATTTAGGAAATAACCTTTCATTTTTTCTCCTTTTGTTTGCTGAAAAGTTCAGCGAAAGAACGAAGAAAAAAATTAATGCGAGAAGGGAAAAAAAGAAAAAACACTGGAAATGGTTTAGAAAAGAAAGCAGCCAAGATTGTTGCTGTATTGCTGAATTGAAATTGTTTCCAATTGATTGGAATTCTAATCTTTTCAAATTGCAGAATTTTCGATTGACATTATAATTCAACTATAATTGGTTTACTTTCGATTGGTTTATAATTGCTGTCTTTGCTGAATTAAATGTGCATATCGACAGCAAGATATGCACATATGCACATTTTCGATTGACATGTTGTAAGCTATAAAAAATAAATAATAATAATAAAAGGAAATTGCCTAGCAATTGCAATTGCAAATTGTCAAAGCCGGTGCGGAGCTTTTATATATATATTCCTTTTTAACCCACAATTTTTTTTTTTTCATCAGAAGGGACCTAAAAGCTTTTTTTTAAAAAAATATATTTTTTGGACCCACAAAGATTCCAAAAAAAAAAAAAATTGCTTTTGGGACTAAGTATTTATTCTTCCAATATAATGATATTGGATTCACAAAATTTCCCAAATTCGATTTAGGGACAAATTATTTTATTTTTCCAAAATAATAATTTTGGAAATTTATATTTCATATTTATTTATTTTGTTTAATATTTTTTTAAAACATGATTTTAGCATATTAGCTTGGTTATAGACTTAAACCAATTAATTTTGATTAATTAATATTGTGTCATACATTTTTTTTATTGTTTTGTTTTCAATAAATAGGGCTTACGTGTCTTGCCTCTCTATTATTCTTTTGTAATTTTCTCTTCTCATCTAAATCCCATCGAATGTAACTCGCGATTTCTTTATTTATGTAATTAGATTACATAGGATTATAAATTATTTTATGAGCTTATATAGATGGCGATCAAGACAAAGCAAGAATATAGTAAGACTTTCTTTTTAAAAACATGCATGAACCTATAGGTTTGACCAAAATTAATTTCTTGCTTGACTTAAGGAAATTAATCTAGATAAATCCATAACCAAGCCATGTAATCGAATCTATTACAATTATGTCAAAGTGTTGATATTTTTGCATGCTAAATTTATGAGGATACTATAACAAATCCCTCAATTAATATTAGATCTAATGTCTTCTATTAATATAGTAAGACCAAGAACTCCTTTTTGAGACCAAGTTGTTAGGCTAACCCAAGCTTACTTGACATTGAGTATGTTCGAGCTATGGAATTTTAATTTCTTGATTAATGAGTTGGGTTTAACTAATTTCTTTATTCCGGTTGGGCTAACTGAAGCATAAAGAAAATTAGAGGCAAGATTAGGCTAGCTTAAAGGTTTTAAGATTAAACGATGTTAATAACCCAATGATATGGTAATTACATTCGATGTAATTGGTATTAGTACCTACCATTAAACTTAAAAATGGTTTGTTGGTCTAACCCAAGGTCATTCTTAAGGAATTTAGATACTGGTTCACTTAAAAAGCTTTCAACGGGCTTTTCCAAATTAATAGTAGGGGCTGATTTGAGTAAAATAGTGGAATAATTATGCACTTAATTAAAGACCTAATTATTTGCATATCATGTGTATATATATTTTGCTAATTTCTCTATCTTTATATCTAGGTCATTTGTATTATGTCGACTAACTTGAATTTACATAGTATCTTGAAAACTAATAAGGTTATTGAGTCAAATCTTCTGGGCTAGTACAGAAACTTGAAAATTGTTCTCAAGTCAAAAAGATTACTCTACGTGTTAGAAGTTCCTATTCCGTCACTACCAACTCATGATACTCATGCTGATGAGCATGCTGTCCACAAGAAGTACCAAGAGGACGATAACACAGCATCTTGCATAATACTGGCATCAATGACTTGGAATTGCAAAAATAGCATGAGCATATGGATGATTACTCAATTATTTTTCATCTTCGAGAGCTATTTGATGCACAAGCCAGAACGGAGAGATATGAGATCTCTAAACAACTATTCCGTTCTAAAATAGTTGAAGGTACTTTTATGGCCACTCATAACCTAAGAATGTTGGGTTTGATTGAGAAGTTTGGGTCGCTTGGGTTCATAATAGACAACGAATTGAGTATTAACTTAATTTTGCAATCATTACCAAGTAGTTTTTTACAATTATAAACTACCAAATGAATAAGATTGAGTCTACTATACCCGAGCTGATTAATCTTCTCAAAACTATGAAATCTTCTATGAAGAAGGAAACTAATACAATCATACTGGTAGATATTTCATCTTCGAAGAAGAAAGTTCTCAAGAAGAAGAAGAAGCCTCCCACTAAGGCCAAGGGTGGCATGAAGAAAAAGGAGGCAGCCATCAAGGGCCTATGCCATCACTGTGGAAAAATTAGTCATTGAAGGCACAACCGCAAGGCCTACCTGGAGACCTTCAAGGATAGGAAGGAGAAGGAAAAGCTCACGGGCACTTCTACTTCTACTCCTGATATGTTTATGTGTATTTGATACCAGATGTCAATCTCATTTATGCAATAATTTGTAAGGACTAAAAGATAGTAGAAGGCTTGAGAACAGCGATGTGAACCTACGTGCTACAAATAGAGCAAAGGTTATTGCACTTGCTGTGGGGAATTTTCATCTTGCCTACTGAATTAGTTTTAGAACTTATAAACTATTTTTATATACATATTTTACTTAAGAACATTATCTTAGTTGCAAATTTGGACTTAAATGATTTTTATTTAATTTTCAAAAATAAAGGTTGTTCTTTTTAATAAATGATGTCAATATGGCACTGCAACTTTGATAAATGGTTTCTATGTTCTAAACATGTATGGTCTTATTTTCAATATAAACAACAAGAAACAAAGAAAAGATAACTCAATCTCATCTTACTTGTGGCATGGTTGTTTAGGCCCCATAAATGAGAATCATGTTTCTAAGTTATACAAATTTGGTGACTTAAGGTCATTTGATTACGAATCATATGGGGCATGCGAATCTTGTTTACTTGGAAAAATAACTATAACACCTTTTTCTACAAAAAGGGAAAAGGGCCAAAGAGTTATTAGAACTTATACATCAGTGACCCAATATCAATATAAGTAAGAGGAGGTTATCAATATTTCATTACATTTATTTATGATTATTCACGATATGAGTATTTGTATTTATTAAAATACAAATCAGAAGCCTTTAACAAGTTCAAAGACTTCAAGAACAAAGTAAAGAAACAACTTGGCAAAAGTATTAAAAATTTAAGATCTGAATATGGAGGTGAATACTTAAACTAAGAATTTCAAGGTTATCTTAGAGATAATAGAATATTATCTCAATGGACTCCATCATATACACGTCAACGTAATGGTGTATCTGAGAAAAGGAATCTAACCCTTCTAGACATAGTACAGACCATGATAGCTTTTGCAGGCTTACTAAAATCATTTTAGGTGTACGCACTAGAGACTGTTGTTTATATTTTAAATAGAATTCCATAAAAAATGGTTGATAGTAGTCCATTTAAGCTATTCTTTGGTAAGAGACCAAAGTTATCTCAATTGAGAATATAGAGTTGCCCTGCCTTTGTTAAAAGGCCACTATTAGACAAAGTTGAAAGTAAGTTTTACAAGTGTTTGTTTGTAGGATATCCTAAAGAATCTTTCGAGTATTGCTTCTATCTGCCTTTTGAAAATAAAGTGTTTGTTTCGAAGCATGCCGTCTTCTAAGAAAATGAGCACATACTTAAAGGAGATAGTGGGAGTAAAATTAAACTCAGTGAAGTTCAAAAAGAACAAACAAATATGGATCAACTGTATGATCCCACAACTATTGAAAGAATAGATGAACCTTCATTTATACAAAAACCTTGTAGGTTGAGTAGGATATATGTGGCACTGATAGATATGGATTTATCATATAACGTATTGCTTATATAAGAAGACAAGCATACTACTTACAAGGATATTTTAAATTTCAAAATTTGACAAAAGGCTTGAGGCCATAAAGACAGAGATGGATTCCATGTATGACAGCCTAATATGGACTTTGGTTGATTTACCCAAATGAATCAAACCTATTAGGTGCAAATAGGTTTTCAAAAGAAAATCGACATGGATGGTAAAGTACTTACCTATAAAGCACGACTAGTTGCTAAAGGTTATCGTCAACAACATGATATTAACTATGACGAAACCTTCTCACCAGTTGCTATGCTAAAATCCAAAAGAATACTCCTAACACTTGTTACTCATTATGAGTATGAGGCCTGTCAAATAGATGTGAAAACAGCTTTTCTAAACAAAAACCTAACTGAGGAAGTCTATACAACATAACCTAAGGATTTCATATCTAATTATAGCACAAAAGTTTACAAGCTGCAAAGGTCTATTTATGGACTTAAGTAAGCTTGTAAGAGTTGGAACAGCCATTTTGATAAAACAATTAAAGAATTTGGTTTCATTAAAAGTATGAATGAACATTGTGTATTCAAAAAGGTTAGTGGGAGTGTAATTATTTTCCTATTACTTTATGTAGATGGCATATTACTAATAGAAAATGTTGTCTACTGATACCAGTTTCCAATTTGATAATGATGACTACGAGTCATAATCCGGCTATGTGTGCAATTTGAGCGCTATCACTTAATTTATGAAATTATTAATAGAAGAGATGTAAAAGATAGAGAGATTTCTCTCGGATGAGAATATAGCAAACCCACTGACTAAAGCATTGTCCCAGAAGAAACATAATATTCGGTATTCAATACATAAATGATTGGCTCTAGTGCAAGTGGAAGATTGTTAGTATTATGCCCTAGAGGTAATCACATGTATTTTGTATATTGCACATTTATTCAATAATACAAAGCATTCTTTATTTTTCAGTTTGTTTTAATTATGCTCTTATGTGATGTAACTGTTAAATAAAGTCCTAAGTATAGTACTGTGTTAAGAAAATCATGATAGAGATCATGATGTGAGGTTCCTACTACATTGGATAGTATTTGTGTTTAAATTATCCATAGTCATAATATTAATGAGATGGGATATCATTAGTGTGTTAAGACTACCACGTGTTATACTCTCTTATTTGATCAAGCAGTGGTTCTCACATATATGAGTATTGTGATATTCTAAGTTAACACATGGATGCTTATTAAGTGAATAAGTTCATTGGATGACCTAAATAAGAGATAATCAAATGGATAACTATTTAGTACCAGTTATAAAATCTCATTATAGCAAATGTGCAAGTATCATTAGACTTAAGACCTTCAAGGTACTTTGTTTACTACATATTGTACTTTGATTCCAATCTCTGGAGTCCTTACAATACCACTTATGGGATGGATATTGGATACAATGTAAAATAAATGAAAGTAGTTGAGATGAACAATAAAGGATTCATCATTCCTAATACTAAAGGAGTATATCTCACGGCCATTTGTATGGAATCATTACTCGAGAAGTCTTTGGCCAAGGCGACTATGTGATGAAAATAGTTCCAATTGATGCACGTATTGAGTAATGGATTCTGAAATAAGGACTAATAAATTCAGGCTGCAATTAATTATATTCTAGAAGGAGTTGCACTAATTCCATACTCTAAAACCAAATGAGATAGAATATGATGAAAGGAGTTTATTGCATTGATATTTTGCTATTGAAATGTTCATATCAAGTCACTTGACTTTCTGAATTTTTTGGTGGTCATGATGTATTGTTAGATGTTGCTTATGATCTACTAAATATGAATTTATTAATTAAATAATTAATAAATTAATCTTAATTATAATTAATAAGTTAATTATAATTATTAAGGATTATTAATTCTATAGTAATTAGAAGTAATTCATATTTTGCTAGCAATAGACCGAAAAACCTAATAAGTTACACACAATACAAGAATTGGTACTCAATATATTATATGATAATATTTGAGATTAATTTGTGAGGAGAAATAATAATTATGGGCTAATTATTAAATATTATAATTAGTTGGGTGAAATTATAATTATTTAAAAGGCTTGTGGTTAAATTATAAACTTGTTATAATTCATAAGGCCTAATTATAATTATATAAACTTAAAACCCTTTATTAAGGAAAAAGGATTATTATTATGTTTGTTTCCTAAAAACTTTTAGGAAACAAAAAGTGTGGTTGTGTGGTTCTTGTCGAATTCTTGTGAATTCTTAGAATTCGTCAAAGCCTAAAAAAAAAAAAAAAAAACACAGCCATTCATTGAATCAAGAAATATGCAGGTATTTTTTTCCCTTTAATTTCTTTTCGTAAAATTAAAACCCCTAGCCACCATATAATTTTTTTTAGCAAAAAATTTTGGCAATTCTTAAGTACATCATCGTGTGGATCAATGTTAGAGAAATTAATATCTTAGAATTTGGTGGTTCGTGCATGGACAAATATTTACCGAAGGGTTTCGTGCACGTGAAGAAAATTTTTAAAAGCTACATTTACGAGGTAGCAAATTTTCTTCCATACGAATGATCATTTGAATAGATTTCATTTTAATTTTCACTACGCATTAATTGTTATTGCATGATCGAAATCTAACAATTGTCTCTAGGGTATATCACCAAAAAGCAATCGAAAGAGTCACATGAGACGTCATACTTCAAACCATTTCCATTAATATTTTGTTCCTTCTCTCAGCTACTCCATTCTACTGTGGTGTCCTAGGAGCATTAAGCTGAGATACTATTTAATGATATACCATATAGTCCTTGAACTCACTTAGGAAGTACTTTCCACCACAATCCGATTGAAGGATTTTGATTAATTTACCTATTCAATGTTCCACCTTAGCCTTATACTCTTTGAATTGGTCAAAAGATTCAAACTTGCACCTCAGCAATTAAACATAACCAAACCTTGTACCATCATCTGTGAATGTGATAAAGTACTCAAAACCTCCTCTTGCTGGTATAGATAGGGGACCACACACATTAATGTGAACTAAACTCAGTATTTCCTTGGTTCTTTCTGCTTTTTGGTTAAATGACCTTTTGGTCATCTTCCCCATAAGGCATGGTTCACACTGAAGCCAACTCTCCAATCTCAATGAGCCTAAAGGTTCATTATGGATTAGCCTCTGAATCCTAGTTGAGTTAATATGACCCAACCTCAGATGCTGTAAATAAAAGTCATTGATATTTTCATTTTTCTTCTTATTTAAAGCTTCACTTATAACATTGTTTGCTTTATTGTTAGTAGAATTTACGAAGAATTTCCATATATGTGCCCAGAACATAAAATATTTTTATTTGTACTGATAGAAATACCAGAATGGAAAGAAACAAAATAACCATAATTAATAATTTTTGCAAATAAAATCCAATTCTGTTTGAAACTAAGTTTATATAAAATATCCTTTAACAAAATTGTTCTATTACAATCAAAATGTAATTATAGATCTCCTACTGCCTAAGCCTATACTCAGACTCTATTTTTCACACGGAGATCATGCTTGCCTTTCTCAGGCTATCTTATTTTTCTAAACCCCTACAAAGAGTTACGAATATAGTCAGTGGCTCGAAGTTAATAATCCAAGTGGATATTAATCTAACCATTGTAATAGACTCAAGATAGTACATAATACTTGTAAAGTTTTTCTTGGCTAAAAAGTGTGGACACTCCTTTTTCTAGTGTCCTTTCTTACCACATTTGAAGTACTTCGCTTTGGGCTTGTTGAGCTGGGCCACTAGGTTTCCTTTCTTCTTCTTGAACTTTTTAGACTTGGGCCTAGTTCCTGAAGAAGAAGACTTAGCTACCAAGGCCTTAGACTGAGGCCTCATGACTTTTTTCGCCATCTGGAGATTCTTCATTAGCTCAATTAGAGTCATCTCTAACTTATTCATGTTGTAGTTCAACATGAACTAAGCAAAGGAGTCTGGCAAAATCTCGAGGACCGTGTCTACTTGGCTCTCGTGGTCAATAGTAGTGAGGGAGACGAAAACAGGGAATCATGCACGGTTTAAAAAAATGGAGAGGAAAAATAAACCGCAAGCCTTAGAGGCCATACAGAAGCGTGAAGATCATACATTAGTGCTCCTTAACCCTTCTAGGTTGAATAGGAGCAGATTGAACGACTGGAATCGCCTCGCTTCACCCACTTGAAGAAGCTTCCGGTTGAACACCCGCTAGCCTTCTACTTCGCCTTGTTTGCATCAACGCCAAGCTTTCCAGCTCTCGGAATATTCTTCTGCCTATACTCTAGTCGGTGAACACTATGGTGAAGAGGGACGGTCTCAATTCTCCTTGGTTCACTTGCTATTGGTTAGCAAAGTTCCAAGGAGAAACCAGAGAAAGAGAGAGACGTTGAGAGATAAAGACGTGAGTTCTCTGTGTGTTGTGTTGGGGATTAGGGTTTTCCTCTACCAGAGACTAGTTTATTGGTTAGTCAAAACTAGGTCTCTCATTATCTGATAAACATATCCTCGGGATTTCAAAACACCCGGATGTTATCCTGAGAATCAGTTTTGCCTAACCCTAAACTCTTTTTAACCGTATTTGGAAAAAACCTTAAGGTCTAAGTTATTGGGCCAAAATAATATTTATTATTTCTCTTGGACTCAAAAGGCCCAAAATAATAAACATTAATTATTTATTTCCTGGGCTTATATAAACAACCCAATAAATAATTAATGAGCCCAAATGAACCATAATAATTAATCTTTAATTATTTATTTCTTGGGCCTATATAAATAATCCAATAAATAATTAAACATTAATTATTTCCCCTAGTTTAAGCCTAGGTTAATTTCCTAATTATTCATACTGGACTTAGGCCCTGAATAATTAATTAACTAATTAAATTAGATAATTAATTTCTCTCAACTCCTATTTTAATTAATTAATTTATTTATTTTATTCCAATCCAATAATAAATTAGACTTCCTGAATAAAATAAAATAAAATAAAATAAAATCCTCTTCAACTGAGGCCAATTCCTCAACCCAAAATTAGTTAGGACTTACGGGCTATTCCGAGGACCAAAAAGACACATCGCATTGGCTGCTAAAATGACTAAAATACCCCTATTATATAAATAGCTGTATTTTACATTTTAAATATTTCTTAATATCACCATAAGGGAATATTGACCCCAAGGACAATGCTGCATTAGCAAAGTCTCCGACCTACAGGTGAAATGACTAAAATACCCCTCTACACATCGCCGTACATTTAGAGAGGAAGAAGTGTACTAACACCCCTCTAAATGACATCTACCATCCTTAGACTTCTAGTCCAATGATCCACGACTTCCTAGAGTGTTTCCGCTTTCCAAGGGAGCTACCCTAAAGCAAACATCCAAGTCATGTTTCCCGGGGCCCTAGATATTTAGATCATTCAGACAACCACAAGAGACGATATAGTATAAAAACTATCTTGTATAAGTCTGTCTTAACTAACCGGTCACATATACCCAACATGCAAGTATATTGGCCTTACGATAGAACCTCAACTATAGCAAATCAAAGTATATGCTCCCAGCTTCGCTAGACCACCAACTCATACTTAAGTCATAGAGTACTAGTCCACGCTGTAGCGGTAGTAGTCTAGGTTTCTATCATATAGTACTTTTAGAAACCACTACTATAGGTCCTGTCCTACGTATTCGAAATACGCTTATGTCATGAAGTGAGTGGACTACTCACTAGCTAAAGGTAAGCCATTCCCCATTTGGAATTCATAACATAATAACCTAAACATGATGAGGTTCTCAGTCTCATCAATAGGTTAAGAACAAAAGTTTATGTGTTAAATAACCCGTGATCCATACCTTACTGTGAAAGACTACTATTCACATGGACCACTTATTTAAACATAATGGGTCTGTTCCGAACGAAAATCGTGCACAAACAAAAAGTAAATTCACAAACAATTTCTGAAAATAAATTCTTTTATTAAAATATTTGATTTTACATCAGAAACCTAGTCTAAGAGGGCATACAATCCAACAAGTAGCTCCCAGGACTTTTGCTTTTTCAAAAGTAGCAATGATCTTGAGCATATACTTTCTTACTGATGCTCCCTTAGTCGTCTTAGTGTTCATGATCACTCTAAAAGCCTCTTGCCTCATGGGCTGGCTCTTTTCAGCAAATTTGGTGGCCAATAACGTGCTACTGTCGTACGCAGTGGCCATGTACTCGTGTTTTGACTGGAGCACGTTTGACATGGAGGCTAATATATAGCAACAAACTATCTCGTCAACTTTCTTCCATACCTTCTCTGCCTCACACTCTTTCTCTGTGGAACTCTCCCCAATATCAGAAAAGGGTTCATACAAGACATACTTATACTCTTCTGTAGTGAGTATTATATCCAGGTTCCTTTTTCGGTCCATATGGTTTGTACTCGTTAGCTTATTCTCACGGAAAATAATGACCAAAGGACTAAAAGAACCACTGCCGACCATTTTTGAAATTTGAAAAATAAAACAAAATTTTTAGTTTGTGTAAAACAAAAATTTACGCACTTTTTCCTCTCAATAAAACTAATAATCCCATCACTATTACCTATAATATGATCAATTTGGCTCTTAAAAAAATCGACATAGCTTCTTGGGAAGATTAATAGATTTTCTAAGCTAAGTGTATTAACCACCACTAATCAATTTCTCTTCTAGACAATGATTTAGAAGATAACTCAATTGATAGAATGACCGTTTCTTCTCATTTTCTATGGACAAACCTCACATTACAACTTCCAATGTGGGCTGATTGATCATAGTACGTCTCTGAGTATTAATTATATCTTCTAGCTCCTTGTGGATTCTTCATCCTATACGGATTCACTCCCAGGGTGAAGCGAGGAGACCTACGATCTTTAAGAGGACCATGATGGAAGTCGTAGGGCTGTTGTAACTCCTCTCCCACTTAGTTTTTTAAAATAAAAGATTTTCTGAAAAAATATCCTTTTAAAAACTTCTATTAAGTTTTTTCTTAACTAAAAAATAAAATATCTAAACCTTTTAAATCTCTATGTCAAGGTTAATACCCTTTGAGAGATTTTTCATGGATTAATTTTAATTAAGTTAAAAACTTAATAATATAAAAACTTTTCCATCAAAACTCTCTTGAGACTTTGGTCTCTAGTTTTGTGATAAAATTAACAAATTCATTTTAAATAAAAATAATTAAATTGCTTTCCATTAACTTACAAAATATCTAAATCCATTTATTCTGTACGTCAGGGATACAAAACCTTTGAGAGAATAATCAAAGATTAATTTTTTCCCAAGTTAATACACCTAATTAATTAAAAATATGTTTCCCCTTGTTAATTTATTTTTCAAGACTTTGGTCTTAAAAAACAGGCACTTAGGTTGACCCCAAAAAGAAAATAGTATGCTAAAAAAATTAAATGTTTTTAATGCATTTTCTACCCTTTTAAAACCTAAATGAACATATAATTGGATTAAACACACTAATTCATTTTAATTAGTGGTTTTGTTTAATCCTAGTCCCTTAAATACTTTTTGCATGAAAAATATTTCAAAAATATAACTATTGCATAAAAGTAACCTTGTGTGGTATGGGACCAAAAATAAAAAAAAAGAAATTATAGAGGAAATTATTCTTTAAGAGACTTGTGGCTGACCCAGCAATAACCAATCTGATCTACTGTAAAAAGCAAACCGTAGCCTCCAAAAGAGCAAGTTGTGGCTGGCTTACTCTTTGCCGTGCGTAGCTTGTACTAAGGTAAGCTGCGACCGTCTTCGAGCAAGCCTAGGGCAAGCTGCGGCCGACTTTCACAAACATGCTGATGCGTTTGGATTTAAGTATAAAAATCATATAAATATAAGCACTTTCTCAATCAAGTTTAAATTAAAATGTTAAACCCAAACTACACATATGAGTAAGCGTACTCATCATTAACCGAGCATAGGGTTTAAACGAGTGTCAATCCTCAAGGAACAAGTAGACATTAATCCCTTTTTTTCATTGTTTAACCGACTCAATAAAGTGAAAAAGAAATAAAATCAAACAAAAGAAAATAAAAATATATACATGTCAAGGATGGAGAAGTATGTAACTTAAACCATTGTTTAGCCAAACATGATCTTAAAGTACCTAACTATTATCATAACTAATCATTCTCTTGGCACCATGAAGGATTAAGATAAATTAGCATCACTTGGTCTGTCTCAACTAATTCATTCACAAGATGCATTAAACACAATCCTTGATTAAATTTCCTTCATTTGGCAAATTTAAAACATGAAATTAATCAATGAATCCTTGGTCTGGCAAACATCAATTAACCTTTAATTACTTAATCCTCAGCAATTAACCTCTTTGGTCTAGCAAGTTAATGAAAGGAAACAACTAATTAATCTCGTAATACGCCCAAGTAATTAAATACTAAGAAGAACAATCAATTAATCAAAAGATCAAATAACTTTAAAAACATGCATACCTAAAACAATGTCGAATTACAATAAAACAATTAAGATATCATTATCCAAGAAAAAGAAAACAAAGTAAAAGAAATAGATACTTATAGACAAGCCTTCTTCTTCTTCCTTTGAAGACCTTCTTGTACAATCCTTGAACTATTTATCTCGAGAAAATATTGGTGATGCACTCCAAAATATATCTAAATCTCTACATTATGCACCCCCCTTTTCCTAGGGTAAATTGGCCTTTATTTATAGACTCACAAAATTCCTAAAAGAATCCTAAATAAAGAAGAAGTAATTACCTAAAAATAATCCAAAACCAAAAAGAATTAGAAATTGCTAAAATAAAATCCTAAGAAAAATTCGTGGAATCCACCGTGGTTGACTTTTGATCAATTTAATTAAATTTGGACTTTCAATCTAGACTTTTATCTTCTTGTGCTGGAGAACTTCAATTCTTGTTGAATTGTGAAATTGCTTCAATTAGAGTCATGCGAAATTCTATCCAGCCGAAATTCATCTTTATTTTGATATTGTTGCATTGGCTCGGTTGAGCCACTTAATGGAAGACCGAAGCCGCTCCTTCTTCTTGTTGTCGACTTCGCTGAGCTGCAATATGTTCATGCTCAGCCACCGAAGCTGTTTTCTTTTTTTGTTTTTCCTTTCTCCTTTTCAGCCACTTTTGTTGACTTTTCCCTTTGTCCTTGGCCCATCGAACTACCCTTTCTTTGCTTTTGTTCAGTTTTTCTTCTCTTCTAATTTTTTACTTTGGCTTGGAGCCATGAGGCTATCAAAATTCTGAAGCCAATCTCCTTTTCTTTTCTTTCTTCTGGCCGTTATTGTTGACTTCCTTTGATGCTTCTTTTCTTGCTTTTTTCTTTGTTCTTCCAGCGGCAGTCCGGCGCCGGCTGTCCTTCTCAGGCTGGCGCCGCCTCTGTGAAACACCAATCGGAACCAACCTTAGAGTAAGGGGGTTGTGATGCATATCAAATTTTATTGAATATTTAAATATATATTTATATGATTTTATATGCTTTGGATTTGTGTTTGATAGTCTCGAGGGCTTAATTGTGTTTATTGAGTAAGAAGGGCAAAATGGTAATTTTTGCTTGAGGTGAGAATAGGGAGATAGCTTGAGGGTAAAATAGGAAAAAAATATTTTAGAGAGAAAATAAGAACAAGAGTTGTTGTGGTTTAGTGGTTAGAGCTTTGGAATTAATTCTTGAGGTCTTGGGTTCAAATTCCATCGTTGGAGCTTTAGCATGATTAAATTTTATTTTTGTTAGGAAAGGTAAGATTTTCGTCCTTGAGTGCTCTAGAGAAGGGTAAAGGTGATGTCCTAGGGGAGACATGATAGGAGTACCCTAATCCTACTCTTGTACCCTACAAAAATTCATAAGGGAATTCATACCCTTCTTGATCCTTAGTTTTCCTTACTTCTCAATTTCTTAAGTTATTCAATTTATTCAAGCCAATTTCATTCCAGAAATTTCAGTAAAGTGTTGTGGCTTTCAAGGTTCAAAATGTCTAAGTGAAAGACATCTTATGGACCGAAAATGTGGAAGAGATGGGGAAGGTTCCAAGAGAATTAATCCCCCTAGTGAACTTTCAAAACTTCACTCTAGCTATGTTCATTTTCCATCATGTAGTGATCTAAAATTTTTCCAGCTTCTTGTGCCTTCAAGGTGTCGAAATTTTCAACCATCATTCCCTCCCAAATGTTGCCAGAAAATGGCCCTCTTGACCAGCTTGAAATCTAAAATTTTCTGGCCAAATTCGGACTGCACAAATGCTGTGCAAAACCAGAAAATTTTCTGGGCAAAATTGCAGCATATATGAGCTTAAACAAAGCTGTTTTCTTCCAGTTTTCTCCCAACTCCTTAGCCACGTTTTTTCCTCCATAAAGAAGGCTGAAAACCAGCCTTAAAAGACCTCTAAAGTCCCCTTCAAACTGTTGGATTGTATGCCCTCTTAGACTAGGTTTCTGATGTAAAATCGAATATTTTAATAAAAGAATTTATTTTTAGAAATTATTTGTGAATTTACTTTTTGTTTGTGCACGATTTTCGTTTGGAACAGACCCATTGTGTTTAAATAAGTGATCCATGTGAATGGTGGTCTTTCAGCGTAAGGTATGGATCACGGGTTATTTAACACATAAACTTTTGTTCTTAACCTATTGATGAGACTGGGAATCTCATCATGTTTAGGTTATTATGTTATGAATTCCAAATGGGGAATGGCTTACCTTTAGCCAGTGGGTAGTCCACTCACTTCATGACATAAGTGTATTTCGAATACGTAGAACAGGACTTGTAGTAGTGGTTTCTCAAAGTACTATATGGTAGAAACCTAGACTACTACCGCTACAGCATGGACTAGTACTCTACGACTTGAGTATGAGTTAGTGGTCTGGCGAAGCTGGGAGCATATACTTTGATTTGCTATAGTTGAGGTTCTATCGTAGGGCCAATATACTTGCATGTTGGGTATATGTGACCGGTTAGTTAAGACAGACTTGTACAAGATAGTTTTTATACTATATCGCCTCTTGTGGTTGTCTGAATGATCTAAATATCTAAGGCCCCGGGAAACATGACTTGGATGTTTGCTTTAGGGTAGCTCCCTTGGAAAGCGGAAACACTCCAAGAAGTCGTGGATCATTGGACTAGAAGCCTAAGGATGGTAGATGTCATTTAGAGGGGTGTTAGTACACTTCTTCCTCTCTAAATATACGGCGATGTGTAGAGGGGTATTTTAGTCATTTCACCTTTAGGTCGGAGACTTTGCTAATGCAGCATTGTCCTTGGGGTCAATATTTCCTTATGGTGATATTAGGAAATATTTAAAATGCAAAATACAGGTATTTATATAGCAAGGGTATGTTGGTCATTTTAGCAGCCAAGGCGATGTGTCTTTTTGGTCCTCGGAATAGCCCGTAAGTCCTAACTAATTTTGGGCTGAGGAATTGGTCTCAGTTGAAGAGGATTTTATTTTATTTTATTCAGGAAGTCTAATTTATTATTGGACTGGAATAAAATAAATAAATTAATTAAAATAGGAGTTGAGAGGAATTAATTATCTAGTTTATTTGGTTAATTAATTATTCAGGGCCTAAGTCCAATATGAATAATTAAGAAATTAACCTGGGCTTAAACTAGGGAAAATAATTAATGTTTAATTATTTATTGGGTAATTTATATAGGCCCAAGAAATAAATAATTAAAGATTAATTATTTTGGTTCATTTGGGCTCATTAATTATTTATTGGGTTGTTTATATAAGTCCAGGAAATACATAATTAATGTTTATTATTTTGGGCTTTTTGGGTCCAAGAAAAATAATAAATATTTTTCTGGCCCAATAGCTTGGACCTTAGGGTTTTTTCCAGATACGGTTAACAAGAGTTTAGGGTTAGGCAAAACTGATTCTCAGGATAACATCCGGGTGTTTTGAAATCCCGCGGATATGTTTATGAGAGAATGAGAGACCTTTTTTTTTTTTTGCTAACGAATAAAACAACTCTCTGGAAAAGAAAAACCCTAGTAAAAGATATTCTTGTTATATTTTGTTTCCAAATTTGATTCCCAAAAATATTCTTTTAGGATTTCAACAACCAGCCTTTCCTTTTCCTTTCAAACCATAAAAATCATCTACCTAAACTACACAAACAATTCGGCCACTGCAAACATACAGAATTTCGGCAGCTTCAAAGCCAAAATCCCTCCATTCTCTTCAACCTTCAAGCACACATAGAACACCAAGAACACCTACTCACTTCTCTTGCCTAATACCTCTCCAAACCACTTCAATCTCCTTCAAAAAAAAAAAAAAATTCCAGATTTCATCTACTCACTACCGTGAGTCCATCCATACCATTTTTAACATCAAACTCCAAAATCCAACTCTCTCATTTGGATCAAAAATCAATATTTTTGTGAAGGCTCAAGAACACCTTCAAGGTAAGTTTGTGCAATCAACTTCATCTTCTCTAATCTCCAATCTCTAATGAATATATATGTGTATAAGCATGCTAATGGACGCTCTTCTTCTCTTTTCTCTCCCTCTCTCTCTCTTGGTCGAATATCCTCTCCCTCTTGGCCGAATGAATTCTTCACCAATGGCCATGCTTTCTTCATCTTTCTTGGACAGATCTAGTCATCTAGGAGTTGAGATCCATTCGAAACTCCTTCAAGGTACTCATCAATCAAGTAAGCCTTTTCAACCCTCCTTTTGAATTCTAGATTCATGTCTCTAGGATGATATTGGTAGGAGATGGATTATGAATAGGATTTGAGCATATATTGTTGTGATGAGTTGAGATAGAAGCATGAATAAATGTGTGTATATGATAGAGATGGGATTTATGCATGAGTTGGTTCCCTTGGTTGATTGTATGGTGTTTTTAGGGTTTAATGCATGTCTCCATGTCATATGTAATATTTGTGATCAAGTATGTTAGAGATTATGTCACCTATGGTGAATAGGATTTACATTCATGTATGATTGTTAAAGCCATGATTATGTTTATGTTAGTAGAAGTTAGATCATGCCTTGGTAAATTTAGATCTACGCTTTTATTCATGATTTGGATGAGTTGATAAATTGAAGTGGAGTATATGTTCATGATTGTGGTTAGTAATAGAAATATGATCATAATCTAGTTGTCCCAAATCTAATTTTATTTCATCAATAAAATATTTAATATTATAATTTTGTTAGTAAATTCGAAAACCCTAGGAAGGTAGACTTGGATTATTATATATAATAATGATATTTTAGTCAAATAAATGATAGCTTTAATTTTAAGAAATAAAATATATAGATATTATATATAATAATATCAAATAAAGTTTTTTATAAAAATAATCATAATAAGTAAAATATTAATTTTGTAAGTCTTATATTCATAAATATCATTAAAATTTATTATCTTTCAATTATTATCTTTTAATCAAAACCTATTAAAATTTATTTAGTATATTTCAATCAAGACCCATTAAAATTTATTTTCGAATAATTTTAGTTATCAATTATTTTCAAACAATTAATTATTAATAAATCATTATTTTACCTAATACCACCTAAGACTCTTCATCAAATAAACTCTAAATTATTCTTAGCAAAATTTAAACCTTCAACTTATTAGTACCTATTTCCCGAAACAATAATTATTTTAAATATCAAATTAGACTTAGCTTATAAACCCTTTTTTATTTATTATTTGACCTTAAAGCTTGGGACACTATGATCATGGTAGTAGTGAGTTGAGTTAGTTTTATTTGTGAAAGTGGATTTTGGCTTAAGCTTGATTATGGTTTATATTTATCCCAGGCGGGGTTGGATCAGCTATTGAGGACATTTATTATATCTCAAGCTAAGGATCAGGTAAGCTCCTGCATAAAACCTGATTGATGTAAAATGTTTATTATGGCAAGCAAAATGCAGAGTGTATGGACACTCATTTCTGTAAAGGTAATTAAGGATTGACTCATTTCTTATTTCAATCAAATAAATTATTTGAAAACCAATAAGTAGATTTACTCAAACTCAAAACTCTTTCCAAAACTGATTTTGACAAAGACTTTGGAAATCTTTAATTGCCATTTTCATGTGGAACTGTGTTTTGTTCATTTTCCCAAATGGGATACGTTACATTGAGTACTCAATAAGGGTGGATTACTAGGACTAGTCTTTAAAGGGTTATGGTGAGTCTCTCAGTAGGTGGCCACCTCTGAGGGGTAAGTCCTCCCGAATAGGATGTCAGTCCAGTAGGTCGTGCCAGTCGGAGCTAGCAGTTTTTTTTTCAGTCAAGTGACTGTGTGTTGCCGGAATGAACAACCGGTTGTTGTTTGGGTATAGAGAAGAAGGAGTATCTTGCCCGGTAGGCCGATCACCTACCTTTTGTTAGTCTGCATAAAGTGTCGGCTTTCTGACCGGTTATAGGGCCCAACGTGTGGTAACCCATGATCATTTCTTTTGAGTGGTTGATTTTATTGATTATGTATGGTTGGAAAAGCCAAAACACCACTCTTAATTTTGACTAATGTTTATTGCCTGCCAGTATTTTTCTTATAAAGATTTATACTTTGTATTCACGGAATGTTTTCACTAGACACTCAAAGCACACACGGACTTACTGAGATTTTTATCTCATTACCTTTTTTACCCTGCTGTGGAGGTGAGTAGCTAGTTGTAGCCTGCCTTGCAAGATTTTTTTTATATTTAATTTGTGTAATGCTTTGGAGAGTTGAGAGTGGATATGTTTATTATGGATTTGATTTTAAAATTCTTGGATTAAAATAAATTTTAAGTTTAAAGTATTATTTTATTCTATTTTTTGATTGTGTGACCTTGTTATAAAGACCCATTGTCCGTTGGATGGGTAGACATCCCCGGCCCTGTCAGGCCTAGGTAGTGGGGTGTTACAGCCTCTATTATGAAAAACCACACAATTAACTCTAATTTTTCCTTATTATTGCACAAAATTACAAAAAGGTATTTTTATAAAGGAAATATCAAATAGGACGGAATATGACAAGTTATTTCACAAAATGTATCATAAAATGACATCAAATAACTAGAAAAAATAAGACTAATTTAGGCCCTGTCTGTAATACCCTGCCCAAAACCCCCTTTGACTATGGCAAAAAGTCATGCATTGCATAGCATCTTGCATTTTATGTGGTAGCTAGAATAAATTTTATTTGCATGGATGCATGTGAATTTCTCCGTTGTTCTTGCATTTGAATTAATTGATGTGAAATAGTTGTGTTGTTAAAGATTTGGATAAGGGAGGTTGGGTCGAAGATTTGGAAGGATGAGTATTGGGGTGGTAAGAACTTCTTGTAGAAAAATTAGTATGGGAGTAGTTTTGGAATAGCGGGGAGGTTGGTGATTTCCTTTGGTGACCCGAGTCCGAATCCTACCTTTTGTGAAGTAAGTTTCTCTTCTTGAAATTCTTTTCTTTAGACCGTTTCTTATCTTGGCCGAAAAAGAATCTAGCTATCCTAGAGAAATTTTAGTATTTTTACTCCAAGGAAATAAGTCTCTATATTTATTTCCTAAATTCAAGGACTTTGATGTGAATAAAGTTCACCTTTAATTTTCAGCTTGTGTTCCTTAGGATTTTCGAAAAAACCCCTAGCTAGGAGCCACTTTGAAGAATTTCAAGTGGTATAAAACTCTTCTTGATGAATATTAGAGTTAGGGAATATATTAGGGAAAAATCTTATCTTACCTCTTCAAGAATTCTAGCCATAATCCTTTTATTTATTTAATTGTTTTAGAGAAATATTTTAACTAAAGTCTTAGATATTTTCTTTAGGTTTAAATGCCACTTCTATAGGAGTAAGACTCTATATTTAACTCCTAAGTTCAAGGATTTTAGATAAGGATAAAATTTGTTTTATTTTCAGCTTTTGTTCCCTTGAATTTTCGGAAAACCATAAGCTGGAAATATTCTTGAAATTTTTCCAGATTTTGTCCGCCACCTTGGAGCACCTTTAGCTCAATCCAAACTCTTCTAGCACTACAGGAAATCCTATCCAAATCCTTGATAAAATCAGATTTTATTTCAATCCAAATTCAACTAGGATTTTCTTCCTTTTCCAAGCTGAATTTCAGCAGCTTTGTATCCACATAAGCTGTCCGAAAATTCCAGCTTCTTTAGCTACAATCCAACTCTGGAAATCCTAGCACAAAACACGTAGAACACTCCTTAATAATTCAACTACCTTAGCTGCACAAAACCAAAATTTCTATCACCAAAAACTACTGATTTTCGGCAGCTTGGAAACCAGAAAAATTCGGTCAGCTTGCACAGAATTTTCGTCCAGCGTTGCACTCCAAAACACACGAAATTTTGCACTCCAAAACCTACCAAAACTCCTTGTTGATTAAGCCAATTTCAGCGCTCAAAACCCTCATCTTTTCTCTGGAAATTTTGGCAGAATTACAGCCTGAACAATCCAGAATTTCTTCTCATTTTGTTCAGCGATTTCGCACAGCTTGCACAAGATTTTTCAGTCATCAACATCCACACAAACTCTTCCTTGTTTGGCCCAAAATTCTAAACACATTCAGCCTTCTTTTGAGCAGTATTTTGGCCAGCATAAAGGAGCAAAATTGCAGAATCTTTTCCTCCATAAAACTCACCTAAAAACCAACAGCAAGGAGACGCGCGCAAGCTGAAATTTCGCCTTTGCTGTCCAAGAAACCTAAAGCCATTAGGAGTCTATCTAAACATCACCACCTAACCCTAAACCAATCTTCTCCAATTTCAAACCATAAAAACCGTCTACCCTCTCCATTCTACACGAAAATTTCAGCAACTTCTCTCTGCAAATTTTCGAAAACACAAGAGTTATTCCAAGCAAAAATCGAACACCCCTTAAGGTAAGCACAAATCCTTTCAACCTCTTGATGCCGTTTTCTCTAATGATTCTTTTCTCTTTCTTGTACCCTTAAATCACGCCCTATAGAGGCTGATTTCCTCTTCTTCCTAAATTTATGGTCAACTGAAGCAAATGAGGTAGCTTCTCTCTTCTTCTCAAGCGAACTCGGGACGATCACCATAGGAGCATCGAGACCTCATTACCCGGCAGTTGCAAGGTAAGGGAATACCCTCCCTTGATGTTGAAAGTAAAGTTTAATGGTGTTTATTAGCGAGATAAGCATGTGGTCGTAGTATTTGATCTTTGGGGATTGAATAGTTTACTTGGAATTAAATAGGGGATTGCGAATTGTTGTGAAAATAAATGGGATTAGAGCATGTTTGAATTAATTGAGACCCTGATCATGATATTATATGGTTTAGATCAGGAGGATAATTGAGGAAAGCCAGCTGTGAATTTATCGCATTTATCTGAGGCATATCAAGTAAGTCCTTGCATGAACTCTTTTATTAAATATTGTGATTGTAAGTCCTTTTATAAACTGTTTTGTTAAATGTTGTGATGGCAAGTCCATGTTGTGAAGCTTTGTAAAGCTATTGTTAAATTGTGTTTGCTTGGGTTGTAAACGTGGATATTTATTCTTTAAACGGTTTTGTCCAATTAACGATTTTTAGCAAGAAAACTATTCTTTTCCTTAAATTTTTAGAAATCTCTTTTAGGGAAAACCACATTTTAAAAAGCCAAGGTTTGGAAATATTTTGAATCAGGAATTGACGGATATGTTCGTTGAGTACTCAATAAGGGTATGCTAACAACACTAGTCTTGGAGGGCTAGCGTAAGTCTTCGCGCGGAGGCCACCTCCGGAAGATGAACTCGCTTGAAAAGGCGACAGTGTTGGTTGGTCGAGCCGATCCGAGCTAGCATTATACCTGAAAGGTATTATTTATATTCCCGGCATGGACACCCGGATGGTTTTGTTGGGTGTAGAGATGGAGGAGTATCTCACCCGGTGGGCTGTACACTCACCTTGATCAGAACGCCCAACGTGTGGTAATCTGGTCCAGACAAGGTGCACAAAGTGTGGTGCCTTGGCCAATTTGTTCTCATAGAGCCCAATGTGTGGTGACATGACTTTTATCCCAGTAGATGATTTATTTTGTACAAAGTGTGACAATGAGGAAAACCCACTCCTTGCGAAAAGAGATTGATTATGACTTGCCAAATTATTTCTACGAATATTTTACACTTTGCATGCACGTACTATTCAAAACACCATGTGCACACACAGGACTTACTGAGATTTATTCTCACACCGTTTTACATTATGTTTTCAGGGGATAGTCTGTGCTGAGTCAGCGAGGCATGTAATAGTTGAAGCTTTTGCTATTTTCTCTATCCGTTCTAGGAGACATTTATTGCTTATGCTTCTAAACAATATTTTGTTTTATTCCGTTTTGCTCCAAGTTGAGCCTAATTTAATAAGAATATTTCTTTATTTATCTAATTTGATCCTTTTGGAGATTGCCTTTATATTTTATACCTCGTTCTAAAGACCCCTTATCCTACAGGACGGGGCGACATCCCCGCCCTTTTAGGGTACATAGTCGTGGGGTGTTACACTGTCACCTTCCATGGCTTAGCCCAATTTCCTCCTTAGCTGTGGCTAGGCTTTGTCAATCATGGTCTGGCTTTGCTCTGAATTCTTCTATTTTTCTTCTTATTCTTTGTCTAGAACTCCATCTAGGCTAATTTATAGAAATCACAACAAAGATTGAATCTAAGTCTATAAATACATAACCGCCTATGCCTTAATTGCAAGCATTACACAGAAACTATGAAAGCCATTAAATTACATGGTCCTATATCTCCATACACGAGACTTACAGAAGATCTACCAAGACCATAAAAACACGAGGGATCACATTTCAAAAGCAAATCAATCTGGCTGGTTTTATAAAAGCCTAGCATGTAACCTATGTTTGCCAATGACCTAGCTCTGATACCAAATGAAAATGGTTCGAAAAAATATAAAGTAACCCAGAAGCAACAAAACAGATAGCAAAAGCTTTAAAATTTTTGAACCTCTGTGCTTTTGCAATGCAGTAGTTTGCTTAGGCTGAGAAAATGCACTTGGTTGTTCAATCACTTGCACCTGGATGATAGCTTCAAGTGAAAATTTAGCAAGCCTTTAGCTTCTCCTCTACATGTACACCGTGGCTTCTGATCTTTCAGAATATAACCTGCACCTATGTTTAGTCGGTGAAAACTACAGGGTAAGGAGAATCATGGTCTAATATACCTTTAGATTATCTGCTAACGAGCGGTAATCTAGAAGAACAATATCTCTGATCTTGTTTTTGGAAGAATAGAAACACAGAGAAAGGAAAAAGGCCAGACAAAAAGAGAGAGAGTTCTGGATTTTTCAATTTTCACATAAAAACCACTGAGATTAACTTATCTCAAACTATTTCAATAATAACAAATCTCTGGATATATCCATATATGTTCAAATGTTATTATATTTCCTTCCACTAGAAGACATTTAGCTAGGGTAAACTAGCTAAACCTGGTCTTGGTCTTTGGACCTCGGTCTATGCTATCGGGCTAGGCTTTATTATTTATTTATTTTGTCTTAAACTAATAAGCTCATAAATAAATAATAAACATTAATTATTTATTTAACTTTGGATTTAATAAAGCCCATAACTAAATAAATTTACCCTATCTCTTTAAGCAAAGTTCATCTTCTGGAGGTAGTCTCCTGCCAGAAGACTCACTCTAACTCTCCAAGACTAATACCACTAACCTACCCCCATTGAATACTCAATGCTCACCTGAAGGTGCAGAATCATTTCCTTCTTCTTTTTTTTTTTTCCCACAACCTTTAAATACCTTAGTTTTGCAAAACGTGGTGTTCACATCAAGCTTTCCAAAATGATTTAGTCATAAAAGAATAAATATCATTTTCAGTTAAAAGTTGAGATTTGACAAAAGATTTTTGAAATTAAAATATTCACATTCTCAATCTAAGTATCATAATTCAATAATAGCATTTTCTCGTCATTTCAATCATCATGTTAATCATTGTGTCGGCATCATTTCAACATCATTGTACCAAAGACTTGTAAACATGTAAGATTTAGCAAAATAGTTATGTAGAGACTTACTTGAATATTCCCAATAATCAACCAAATCCCAACTTACCCTCACTTCAAGCTTCTTTCTTATCTAAAATCAGTAATTCTACAATTAGAATCCATATACTATTCCACTATCTCTTTATGCATCATGAATCCCTATAATCACATTAATCACCTAATTCATCCATAGCATCTAGATGGATTAATTCATTAAATCACCTCTATAGCTTTTCCTTGTCATGTAACTCATCCTTATGCATGCATATAATCAAATCAAATCATCTATATAATGACTTCTATATTCAACTACCATCAACTCTATATATTAACCCTATTTGCATCAAAAGATCTCATCTTTAATCAACATGCATTAGATCTAGGTCATCATAGCAATATTTAATAATATTTTACTGCATATATGGCTAGTTCAAAATTTTGCACCATTAAACTCATCAATCTAATCTAATCATGCTTTCATGCTAGGCTTCATGTATAATAGCACCGCCATAAAATCAATCTTATTTAAATCAGAAGAGTTAAGCCTCAAATACCTCTTAATCGACACAAATATGAGCAAAGGTGGCGCCTTTGATGCTTAGTTGAGTTCACTTTGGGAAGAAGAGTCAATTGGTCCTCTAGGTTTCCTTTATTCGAAAGTCACCAATAGAAGGGGAAGAATCAGCCCCTTAATGACCGTTTTTTAGGAGAAGAAAAGGAAAAGATTTGAATAAGAGTTGATGAAGATTGAAAGGTTACTTACCTTGAGTCTAGTTTTTTATTTTGGTGATGTTTAGAGGTTAAGGTGGCCGAATTCTTGGAGAGGATGGTGGCTGGAAATTTTGTGAATTGGGGAGTGTATAGGGTTTAAGAGAAGGCTATTTTGATGAAGGAAATATATTAGGTTTAGGTGTTTTAATGTTTAGGAGAAGTTCACCTTGTTTTGGACTCTTGAACACAACAAGGGAAAAATAACAGCTTTTGTTTCTCTTGTTGTGGCCACAATTGCTCAGTGTTTAGAAGGGATTTATGGCTGGTTTTTGGTTGCTAATATGGTTGAAATAATGAGAATAAAATGGGTTGATTATAGGCTAAATTTCGGTTCAACTTTAGGGCAAAAATAAGAGAAGAAAAGTGAGGCCTTTTGGTGTGTTATTTTTGTCTAAAACAAAATAGATTTTGAGAGCAACAAGGCTGGGATTTTTGTGTGGTTGTGTGTGTATAATGGTGGCCAAAATTTGGAGAAAGGAGAGTAGAAATTCTGGTTGTTTGTTTGGCTAGAAGAAATTTGATTGGTTCAAATTACGTAGGGTAGGTTTCTCCTATATTTTGGAGAGTTTGAGTGGAACTAAAATATCCATTAAGTGGTGGCTGGGTTTTCATTTTTCCAAGAATTTTAGTAAAGAAACTAGGTTATTAATCCAAGAAATAATTTAGTTAATACTCTAATTTATTTTAGGCAAAAATAAATAATTAAAAGATAATCATATTTAGAGATAAAATCTTATTTTTATGTGATAAAGCTGAAATTTCTTTTATCCTAACCTCTAATTCAGAAAATAGCCTAATTCTAAGAGATGTTTATTTCAATTAAAAATTCGACATTATCTCGTTGATTCCAATTAAAATTCTTTAAAGAAAAGTAATCTGGTGAGACTTTTCTCTTATTAAAAATAATAGCTAAAATATAACTTCCAAGATAAATGTTTCTATATTTTATTTCCTTGATAAATACTTTGGATAATAGCTTTGCAAATTTCAGATTTTGAAATACTTAAAATCCCTAAAAGATTAAGGTAAAATACTAACTAGAAAAGAATAGGAATTTAATTTGCTTTAATTATTTTTATCAAAACCCAAAAATAATCACATTCCTATATTTTAGGAAGTGGGAACCTAAGGTGGCGACTAGCCCTAGGAATTTCAGCCAAGTGGAGAAAAATAGGGGGAAAAGAGTTTAATTAGGGAAAAGAAGGAAAAGGTTTGTAAGAGTTGGGATTTGAACTAAAGTTACCAAGAATTAAACACCAAGCTTTAGCCACTAGATCACAATAACTCTTGTGTAAATATTCTTTAAATAAATTCGTATAACTCCAATTCAATTCACTTCATTATTCTTTCACTAAATTCTACTTAAAAACAAAAGCTCTACCACCTCATATAACACAGCCATATCCAAATAAATAACTCCATGAAATATCAAACACATAAATTACATATACTTCATAAAAATAACTTAAATTTAGCAAATACAATACAAGATGTTATGCCATGCATGACTTTTCCCATGAACTAATGGTGGTTTAAATCGGGGTTGTGAAACCCCGGTCAAAACTAACCTTAGAGTAAGGGGGTTAGGATACATATCATATTTTATTTCATGGTTAAATATATTTTCATATGATTTCTATGTGTTTTAGATTCGGGTTTTATTATCTCGAAGTCTTGTTGGTGAGTATTGTGTGAGAGGGGCAAGATGGTAATTTCTGCCCGAGGTGAAAATAGGGAGATAGCCTATGGATTGAATAGAAAATAATTTTCTAGTGAAAATATCAACAAGAGTTGTTGTGGTGTAGTGGTTAGAGCTTTAGAATTAATTATTGAAGTCTAGAGTTCAAATTCCATCATAGAAGCTCTAGCTAGAATAAATTTTATTTTTACTTGGGGGAGTTGGTTTCGGCCATAAGGGCCTAGATCAATGGGGTGATATGTCCTAGGAGAGACATGTTAGGAGAATTCTCATTTCACTCATTTGTTCTTCTCGAAATTCCAAAAGGGAATTCATTCTCCCTTGATCTTTAGTTTTTCCTTAAGTTTCAACTCCTTAGTTTGATCAAGGTATTCTATCCTTTTCCTTTCTAGAAAATTCAGTAGAGGGCTGAGGTCTTTTAGGATCAAAATGTCCTAGAAAAAGGCCCCTCATGGTCTAAAAAATGTGAATGAATTGTGGGAAATTTCAAGAGGAAAAATCCCTCTAGAAAGCTAGCTGAAATTTCACTCTATAGCTAGTTCATCTTCCTCCTTGGAATGAGCTGAAATTTTCCAGCTTGTGTACCTTCAAAATGTCGAACTTCTTAGCTGACATTTCCTTCCAAATTCTGCCAGAAAAATAGCCTTAAGATCAGCTCGAAACATGAATTATTTCTGCCATTTTCAAATTGCACAAAAGCTGTGCAAAACCAGTGAAAATTCTGGGCAAAATCGCAGCCTTGGAGGCTTAAAACCAAGCTATTTTCTTCCAGATTTTGTGCAGCACCTTAGCCATGTTTTTCCTCCATAAAGAAGGCTGGAAACCAGCCTTGAATGCCCCTGAAACCCCCCTCCCGACTCGCTGCAAATCGGCTGGAAGTGGCAGACGAAATTCTGCCAGAAAAATTCCTGTGCAGCGAAAATGGTTGTGCAGGAATTTTCCAACTTGCTTTCCATTTCTCCTCCAGCCGAAAATACCAACCTACTTCTATCAAAACCTCCATTAAACCACCATTAACAGAGCTCCATTGTTTCTTTTGAGCTTCTGCACGAAATTCCATCAATGGCTGTCTGAAAATCTCTCCAACAAATCCCTGCAATTTAGCTTGATTACCTTCCAAAATTTCAGCCATCTTATTTAGCAACCTTCCATGATATCTTGCTCAATTAGCCAGACTTCTTCTTCATCTTTGTACCCCTTAGTTTCGGCCATCATAAGCCTTGTAGAACCAGCTTTAATTCCTCAGAAAATCCACACAATTCAGTCGGCCATAGAAGACTTCAAAGCTGTCCAGAAAAATCAAGATATCCTAGAATATTTACTTTCCAAATTCTCTTCCTAAAAATATTCTTTAAGGATTGTAACAACTAACCTTTCCTTTCCTTTCCAAATCAGAGAAATCACTCCCTAAACCCTACAGAATATCGGCAGCCCCAATTCCACAGAAATTCGGCAGCTTCCTCTTCTCTCTCTCTCGATTTTCTCTAGCTACCAAGAACACACACACTACACCAAGAACACCTACTACCTTCTTACACCTAATACACCTCCAAACCACTTCAAACCCTCACGAAAATCTCCAGATTTGATCTACTCCTTGCTGTGAATCCATGAACACCCTTATTAACATCAAACTCCACAAATCATCTTGCTACTTTGGATCAAAAACCAGAAAATTTTGTGAAGGACAAGAACATCTTCAAGGTAAACTTATTCTAACAACTTCATCTTCTCCAAACTTGATCTCTAATGAAAACCTATATGAATAAACATACTAATGATCTCATCATCATCATCATCATCTTCTTCTTCTTCTTCTTCTTCTTCTCTCTCTCTCTCTCTCTCTCTCATGGCCGAAATTCCCTCCCTTGGCCGAATGGTCTCTTTTTCCATGACCATGCTTTCGCCACCTCTCTTGGAAAAGATTAGCCATCTAGGAGTTGAGATCTATTCCAAACTCCTTCAAGACATTCATCAATCAAGTAAGTACCTCCAATCTTCCTTGTAAACTCTAGAATCATGTCTCTAGGATGATGTTGTTAGTAGGTGGATGGTGATAGGATTTGAGTATATATTTTTATTGTTGAGATTGAAGCATGAGCAATTGTATGATTGTGAAGGAGATGGGATTTATGCATGAAAGGTTCATCTTGGATGATTGTATGAGGATTTGAGGGTTGATGCATGTCATAGGTAGCATTTGTAAAGAAGCATGCTAGAGATTATGTCACCTTTGGTGAATAGGAGTTTATGCATGATTAGATTATTGAAGCCATGATCATGTTTATGCTAGTAATGGTTAAATCATGTCTTAATAAATTTGGATCTATGCCTAAATGCAAGATTTGGATGATTTGATGAATTGAAGGATTGTGTATGTTATTGATTGTGGTTGGCTATAGAATCTTGATCATGATCTAATTGTTCCTAAGCTAATTTTAGTTCATGAATAAAATATTCAACAATAATTTTGCTAGAAAATTTCGAAAAAACCCTAGAAAGGGTAGATTTGGAATTATTATACCTATAAATGATATTTTAGCCAAATAAATAATGATTTTTGCTAGAAAGAAAAATAAATAAATATTATTAAAAATAAAGAAATCAATTTAAGCCTTTATGAAAAAGATTTATAATTAGTAAAATAATTATTAAATCAAAACCCCTTAAGGATTTACTTATTATTTTCCAAACAAAACTCATTAAATTTAATCTTCACTAGTTCTAGCTATCAACTATTTTCAAACAACTAGACTATCATTAAATCACTATTTTACCTAGTACCACCTATGACTCTTGATCAAATAAACTCTAAATTTTCCTTAACAAGATTTAAACTTTCAACTTATTAGAATTTATTTCCCAAACCATTAATTATTTTAAATAACAAATTAAACTTAGCTTATAAACTTACTTATTTATTATTTTGCCTTAAAGCTTGGGACACTAATATCATGGTAGTAGTGAAATGAGTTGATTTAAAATTGAGAAAGTGGATTGTAGCTTGAATCTGATTAAGATTTGTATTTACCCATGTGGGGTTAGGTCAGCTATTCGAGACCTTGTTGTTGTGAGCAAGAATCAGGTAAGCTCCTGCATAAAACCTATCGATGTGAAATGTTTTCCTTATGGCAAGCTAAATATGAAGTGTATGGACACTCGTTTATTTGAAGGCAATTGAGAGTTGAATTTGTTCTTATTTCCAGCACTTAAATTATTTGAAAGTTACTGAGCAGATTTTCCAAACTTAAAAAATCTTTCTAAAACTGATTGTTCCCAAAACTTTGGAAACCCTCAAATTACTATTTTCATGAAGAGCAATGCTTTGTTCATTTTATCCCAAGTGGGATACGTCGTTGAGTACTCAATAAGGGTGGACTACTAAGACTAGTCTTTGAAGGGTTAGGGTGAGTCTCTCAGCAGGTGGCCACCTCTGAGGGGTGAGTCCTTCCCGGATAAGATGTCAGTCCAGTGAGTCGTGCCAGTCCGAGCTAGCAGTTTGTTTTCAGTCAAGTGACTGTGTTTTGCCGAAATGGACACCCAGTTGTTGTTTGGATATAGAGAAGGAGGAGTATCTTGCCCAGTAGGCCGATCACCTACTTTTGTCAGTCTGCACAAAGTGTCGGCATTCTGACCGGTTATGGGGCCCAACGTGTGGTAACTCATATCCCTTTCTTTCGAGTGGTTGATTTCATTACTTATGTGCGGCTAGATAAGCCAAAACGCCACTCTTACTTTTGACTAATACTTGATGCTTGCCAATGTTTCTCTTATAAAAGTTTCATACTCTGCATCCATGAACTGATTTCACTAAACACCCAAAGCACACACGGACTTACTGAGATTTCTGTCTCATCACCTTTCTATCATGATTTCAGGATGATCCTACTGTGGAGTTGAGTGGCTAGTAGTATCTGCTTGGGAAGAGAATGTGTCTTTTGATTTTATGTATTGCTTTGGGGAGGCGAGAGTGAATAATTTTATTTATGGTTTTGTTTTGGAATTCATGGATTTATTCTTGAAGTTTTCTCTGGGTTGTAATAACTTTTTAAGTTAAATATTATTTTTATTCCGCAATTTGTTTGTGTGACCTAGTTATAAAGACCCCTTGTCCTTTGGACGGGGCGACATCCCCGGCCCTGGCGGGCCTAGGCTTCGGGGGTGTTACAGGGGTATTACAATATCTTTAACCTAAAATTAATTAGGACATACAGGCTATTCCGAGGACCAAAAGACACATTGTCCTTGGCTACTAAAATGACCAACTATCATTTCTATAGAAATAGCTATATTTTACATTTGAAATATTTTCTATTATCACCATAAGAAAATATAGCCCCAAGGACAATGTTACGTGTAGCATTATCTTCGACCTACAAGTGTTATAACTAAAATATCCCTCTACATAATGCAAATCATTTAGAGAGAAAATAGTATACTAACATCTCTTTAAATGACATTTACTATCCTTAGACCTCTAATCCAATGGTCCATGACTTCTTAGAAAGTTTTCACTTTATTAGGAAGCCACTCTATAGCAAACATTCAAGTCATGTTTCCCAGGGCCCTGGATCTCTGGACTATTCAGACAGTCACAAGGAGTGATATCTCCAATAAGAGCATAGAAACTATCTTGTATGAGTTTGTCTTAACTAACTGGTCACATATACCCAACATACAAGTATATTGGTTCTACAATAGAACTTCACCTACAGCATATCAAAATATATGATCCTAGCTTCATCAGACCACCAACTCATACTCAAGTCGTAGGATATTAGTTTACATTGTAGCTGTAGTAATTTGAGTTTTTATTATTTTAGTACTTTGAGAAATCACTATTACAGGTCTTGTTCTACACATACCAAGTATGCTTATACTATGAATTGAATAAACTACTTTCTGGCTAAAGGTAATAATATGTGTTTTACATGCATTAGAAATAGTACAAACAATCCACAAAAATCATCTATAAAAAATTAAATTTTAAATTAAAATGTTAAGCACTAAAACCATATATATGGACAAGTATACCCATCGTATAGTATATAAAATAGCTAATATTGAATCCACAACAACTTAGCAATTACCACTAATTTGCTCTATTCTTATTATCTAGCCAATTGAATATGTAAGTACAAATAATTATGCTACACTAGGAAACCTATCATGTTCTTACTCAAGGAAGAGTCACAAGTTCATCAAGGAGATAGAAAGAAAGAAATGTCATGTAACAAAGAGAATCCCCCATTAAACACCTCAAAGACAAGTGCTCCTTAGATCTATAAATCTCTACTCTAGGATCTTGTGTGAGTCACAAATCAATCTCACTCTTTCTCGAGTTATGATATCCCTAATCCTTAAGTTGATTAACCAATATCTCTACCTAATCAACCAAACACAAGGTGACATTAAACACCACTCACAATCCCAAATCATCTAGAAACCACAAAATCTCTATCTCTAGGTAATCTCATGAATCTATTGGTTATTAACCCTAATCCACAACCTTACTCTTGGGTTAATTGAAGATGGCAAACATAAATTAGCTAAGTGACTGTTTAAACCTTAAACCCATCTCTCAAAATCATTAAGGAAGGGCAACTAATTAAAGAAAATCAATTAAAATCCATATAACTAGAATAACATAATATGCACAATAACCAATCACTACAGAGTAAAAGTTATAGATCTAAGAAAAATTGTAACACCCCTACTAAAAGCAATAGGGGAAGCATACTAAAATAGGGTGTCACCCCGTCCAGTACCCGGAACCAAAAGTAGTAACTAAGGCCCAAACCGGTACAACTAACTCATATTGACGTGGTCATATACCTATATAATAGTGAGTCTCATACATGCAATCTCTATACTACATCAATAACAAGGTACATAATCAAAAGAGAAAGCGTCCGGACCCAGGCTGCTGTCACTGTGGTATCGTATCCCTATCCGTAGGTCTGCTCAACTCCGGATCCTATAAAATAGTAAGATAAAAGGCATGTGTAAGTGAAAAATCACCGAGTGAGTCCCGAGTGTGCCAATGCTTTAAAAAATTAGATCAAGTAAAGTAATGTTGCGTTTTTTGTCCCAAAAGGGCACTATAGTTCCACTGAAATTAATTCTAAAACTCTCTAAAGAAGAGTTTATTCAGAACTTAATCAATTTTAGAAAACTGTGTTTCAATTTCAAATCATTGCCCCAATTTTCAAATTACAGGCACTTCTTCAATAGAAGGTTGGCTTGCATACAAAGCTCACAAGGCTTTGCCTTCGGTGACACGTCTTATTGTACTAAGAGTGCAGCCTACAACAATTAACTGTGCATTATCAGAGGATAAGTACACTACAACATACTACTGAGAATGAATAAGTGTACCACAGCACACTAAATATTTTTCTTGCCACCGTAAGCCAAGAGGTCCCAATCTTGACGTCATTCACCATCGAGGGGATAAGGAGTAAAACGCTACCGAGTGTCCCCGTCCGGTATTCAGCGAACGACTCAAAAGTAAGGTGTGCTCGCAAGCACGGCAAATGATTTCTAGATGTTCGTGAAACAGTACGGAACCAGCGCTGATTGGGAGGCTAGAGCCGGCACCAGCTATAGTCGGGAAAAGGCAGCGATTTTTAGAAAAATTTTCCAAAACCAGTTTCTAGTGCCCTAATCTTCTGCAACAGATCAGTGAGAACAATTCTCAGTAGAATTTTCTATTTTGAAGCTCAAAACAACAATCAATTCGTTAGTTTAAACAAAATAAAACAGAAAATCAAATTCACAAGATGAAACGGAAAGCAATCAACATGTTTTCAAGAAAACGTTTTTCCGTAGAAAACTTTCAGCACATAAAGAAAACATCATTCGAAATATACTATAACTTTTACACAATCATATTATGCTACGGACCCAACCCATAATGCTTGAAACGATTTCGACTTGAGTGAAAACAATTTTCACAGTGAACAAAGATAAACACGAATACATGAAAATAGTTTTCATGCCAAAAATAATGTCTGTAAACCACACATAGCATGGCTCTGATACCACTGTTGGGTATCTCTCACGCATATTGTATATGGCGTAGTGAAAAATAAAACGATGAGATACCATCCCAAAATCCGCATATGTGTGGAAAATAAGACATAAAGATAACAAGGGTAATAACTTTTTACCTTTCTTTGATCGTCTAAAGAACAAAAATTTCTTTTTCAAGTCGAGGCACAAGCTAGCAATCCTCTTGATCAAACTCCACGAGAGTTGAATGCCCAACCACTATAATCACAGTGTGTGATTATCTCTAATAGTAATCCACACAGAGGATACACTCAAGCACGAAGTTTTTGTGCTAGCAGAAAATCTAAGTGGCGGCTAGGGTTAGGTTGCAAGAACCACGAGAGAGAGAGAAGAGAAGAAGTCGTTTGTTGCCGAGGGTTTCTGTAAATCCAACCTCAGCTAGGGTTTTGAGTATGTCATACATATAAATCGAAAAACCGTACTAAAATTTAGAATTCTAATCCTATTAGAATTCCCTAATTGTAATTAAAAACATCAAGTTCTCACAATTACAATTTGGACAATAATTATAACTAATTATAATTTGGCCACAACAACTTCTCTTTCTCGCAATTAACCCCACTATGTTATCAAATAACATCTTGAGTATATAATCTTCTATTATGTGTGACCTATTAGGTTTCCCAGTCAATTAGTAGCAAATATGAATTAATCCCAACGTCTTTCAGATTAATAAACCATAATTAATTAGAATTAATCCTATTAATTCTAATCAGGATTGGTTTATTAATTCATCAATTAATAAACCCATATTCCTAGATCATGAGCGGTATCTAGCAATACATCATGACCACCCAAGAGTCCAGGAAGTCAAGTGGCTTGACATAAACCCTTCAATAACAAACTACAGTGCAATTAACTCCTTTCACCATACAATTTCTCATTCAGTTTGGAGTACAGAATTAGTGCCAACTCCCTTCAAAATTAATTCTGGCCCGAATACAATAGTACTTGTACTAGGAACCCACTACTCTATATATGTATCAATTGGAACTATTTTCAATACACAATCGCCTTGGCCAAGGACTTCTCGAGTAGTAATTCCTACAAATGGCCGTGAGATATTCGCCCTACTATTAAGAGTGGCGAATCCTTTATTGACCCTCTCAACTATTTTTATTTACCTCATAATGTACCCATTATCCATCTCATAGGCGGCCCTCAATCGAGCTCCAGAGATTGGAATCAAAGTATAATGGTCAGCAAACAAAGTACCTTGGAAATCTCAAATCTAAGGATACTTGCACGTTTGCTATATTAAGATTATATCACTGGTACTAAATAGTTATCCATGTGATTATCTCATGGCTAGGTCATCCAATGAACTTGTTCCATTAACAAGCATCCATGTATTAACTTTGAGTATCTCAATACTCACGGATATGAGAACCACTGCCTAATCAAATCAGGAAGTCTAACACATGCTAGTCTTAATGCATTAATGATGTCCTGTCTCATTAATACTAGGACTAGGGACTATTTAAGTACTAACACTATACAGTGTAGTAGAAATCTCATATCATGATCTCTATCATGATTTTCTTAACATAGTGTTGTATTAGGGACTTTATCTAGCAGTTATTTTACACAAAAGTAAACAAAAAAATTTGTAAGATAAATAATGCCTTTTATTAAAATAAAATGTGTCATATATAATGTACAAGTGATTGCCTCTAGGGCACAACACTAACAAGGGCAACATCCCACAAAGTTACAACCCACTACATTATGGAAATATGGGGTGTTACAATTGGTATCAGAGCATAGTTATCATAGAAATGTGGTATCATCATAACAATTGATAGAACCATTTTATCTTGTAGGATGATGGATAAGAACGATACGGGCAAGCGCCTAATGGATGATCGCAGCGATGATAGGAAGAAAGAGACGGGTGAGAGCTTGGGCGTGAAGAAATCCTGTAAGGTTAGGACGGTCTGCCGAAAGGGTGTGCCGAGATATTTCACTTTAACAGGACCTGACCCTAGCTGTCGTCATGCACATTGTCTCGCCGGGAGCGCGTTTGACTCGACAATGCCTATTGTTCCACCATTTGTGCGAGACCTCATTTTGGAGAGGACACCTACTCTCAAGAGGACATTGTCACCACTTAGTCAGGTAATTCTGACAATACTAACTTTTAAATCCCATTTTAGCTAGTGTTTTTCATAATTTTTTAACATGAACTTGCCTATTTGCTGTTTCAATAGACTAGGAAGATTATGAGTCCTACTGCTTTTTAAATCTTGTTTTAGCTAAGTGTTTTCCTAAAATGATCAAGTGCTTTCTTGATATAGTTAATACTTTCCTAATATATTATGAGATGAATGTTACACTTGAATTTGAAAGCATTTTCAAGAATTCGATTTCTTGAATATCTTGAATTTGAAATATCTCATGTGATCTTTTCAATTTCCAAATCCTAGTTTTGGTGAAGTGTTTTCCTGATATGAAAAATGGTTTCCTAATGTGCTAAAGTGCGACCTTTCTATATGGATTTGGAAACAAGATGTACAATATGAATCTTAAATTCTTGATTTCTTGAACTTGTTAATTTTTAAATCCAATACATGACTAACTTGATTACTTAACGTAAGCACTAACTTAAATACATGGTGTAAGCACTAACTTTACTACTTGGCATATACCCTAACTTGAATACTTGGCATATGTACAAACTTGAATACTTGGTGTAAACACTAACTTGACTACTTAGCGTAAACACTAACTTGAATACTTGGCGTAAGCTCTAACTTGACTACTTGGCATAAGCACTGACTTGAATACTTGGCATAAACACTGACTATACTTGAATACTCGAATACTTGAATCAGAATATTTTATACTAGAATTCCTGAATACTTGAATCAACATGGTTTCACTCAAAATCCTTGAATACTTAATTTGAGAATGTTCTTAAATGGGAATCTTTGAACTAGCTTATGTTCAGATTATTCTTCATGAGATCTTTTCAGTGGAAAACACTAACACACATGGGACTCACTGAGCTTTACGCTCACACATGGAAAAAATTAGAATCAGAGGCACAGCGAAAGTGCGGTGGACTCCCGAGGCTCATGCTACATGTTAGACTTGTTATACCCTTGAATGTATATATCAAAAGTTAAATTCTTATACTTTTTTATTTTGAAAAAATTTTCACTGCCCATTGAGTGAAACAAATCTTTAGGTACTGAACAAAGTTTAGTTTTTCTGAACTGGAAATGATTGAGAACTTTGGAATGGAGTGTTTTCTATAGAGAATTTTGAGACCCTTATTTTATTAATATTTTCTATGTGTAAGTTCTTATTTGAAAGCTTCCATTTCACATATTTTGTAATGAAACAATATTATACTTCGCACTAATAATCACCCTTCCACCATATTTCCACCATATTTAAGGATAAATTATATAAATTTATGATTTCTTTGCTTCTAATGGAATAACAAATTACTTCCAAGGCTTTAAGGCATGATAAATATGAAACCTTGAATTTATTTCTTTTTTCAAATTTAGAATTCTGGAATTACTTAACAAAATTCCTTTTAGACTTGAGTATGCATAATTTACGTAAAGGCCTTTAAGGAACATTTTATAGTGCAAGAAGGATATTTTATCCTTCTACGCTAAGACTTTAGAAAATGATTCCTATGTATGGAATCAACAATTGCAAAATGACATTTTGGCCCCACAAAATGATTTTTGATGTGCTCGGAAATGTGCTTGTGATGATTTAAAGACATTGAGTACTCAACTTGCTTGTGTTAGAGAGAGACGATCTCAAGTAACCTGGCCTAGTTTTGGAGATTGTCTCACTTCAAATGAGGCAAAAGGATATTGAAATTAGCCTTCCCTAGCTAGTTGTTTAACACCCGATATTTTCCTATTTATAATATGCCTAAATGAATAAATTCATGGATTGTTCACGGATACTAGGAAGGGACACCTGGTGTGTTCAATCTTTTATCGTCTCGATGGTGATTGACATCAAGATTGGAGACCTTAGACTTACGGTGGTAAGTAAAGAATTTTGAATTTTGAGGTAGTGTGTTTGTACGCACTTACCATTTCAGTAACATATAGTTGAGTGTTGTAGGCTCATTTCTTAGAACAATATAACTGCAATGGCTGAAGGCAAAGCCTTGTAAGTTTTGCATGTAGGCTAACCTTGTGTTGAGAAAAATGACTGCTTTTCTGAAAATATGGGGCAATAATGTTAATAAAAATTTGAATTTTCAAACGTGCCTAAAATTCTGCGTAACTTTTGAGTAAGTTTTCTACTGCTCAATTGTGGAGTTATTTTCAGTGAAAAAATGCAAACATTTTCTGATGCTAATTTTCATGAAAAAACACTAGCACACAGAAGACTCACTGGGTGTAAATCACTCACACATGTATTATGTTCTCTTTTCTGAAGATTTGGAACCGAGAGCCAACATTCTTGAAGTTAGTCCTATATTTTTGGCTCCATGCACCCTGCAGCTCCATATATATTATTCTCATAGCTCGTAGGTAGCATATGTGATGTACATTTAGTTGTATTATCTTTTGGATGTATACTACAACTTTACTATTGTAGTTGTTGTAATTATTGATATCTTTTTAGTTTTGATTGTTATAAAGACCCTTTTATCTGAGAAACAAGATAGGTGACAGCCAAATATATTACACGCTTTTAGTATAATATATCTATTTATATTAAGGGTGTTATACTTGGTATCAGAGCCATTATTGTAGAATTATCATAATATATTGATAGAGATTGATAGAATTCTTATGTTTTGCAGATATGGCTAATGGGAGTGACAAAGGCAAAAGACCTATAAAAGACCAAGACAAGTACAAAAATAAATGGAAGAAATATGAGAGCTTCTAAATTAAGAAACCTAAGAATACTTGGATAGGGCCTGGATCTTGTTGCTTTCATATGCTGGAAGGTAGGGCCCTAGGCGATGACTTAACCCAATGTTACTTGGTCTAGTCTTCTTTTATCACCACCCCGAGATCTACTGCCCCAAGAGAGGCCCAAAGACATTAGTAGCTCCAATGATGCCGATAGTGGTACTGATAAGCTTAGCAAGTTGGAAGAGATGGGCACTTTCTTAGAGTCGATAGTAGCAATTGTTGAGGCTGAGGCCCATCGAGAGCCTGAGATGATATCTTCAAATTCATCTTCTAGCAAGGATATTGAGATTAAGAAGGAGGTGGAGATTGTAGAGGATTTGGGTGATGGTTCAGACCCTGAGGATATTGCTACTGATGATGATGCTAAGCAAGGAGACTTGGATAGTCGTAAGTCTAACACCCCCGAATACTATTTCGTGTCATCAGACTCGGGACCTTGAGTGTCAAACAATAGTGACAATGAGTAAGGAGATATGTATATAGTATAATGTATGTATAGTAGGTGTGTATTGGTAGCTTAGCTATGCTTTTGTGCACAACTTTGTACTTAAACACTATGTGTTGGTAAAATATAAATATATGCAATGTTTTTTGTTAGCCCTCAAACTATGTATTTGATGTAAATTTGATTAATAAATAAAAATTTTTATTCTCAAATTTGTGTGTAATTTTACTTTAATTTGTTTCATAAAATCTTGTTAGAATAGACCCATTATATCTAAATAAGTAATCTATGTAAACCAAGGTCTTTCACATAAGGTATGGGTTATAGGTTATTTAACACATAAAAGATAGTTCTTAATTAGGTAATAAGAATGGGAATCTCATTAGGTTTATAGTTATTATACTATGAATTCTAAATGGGAATTGGCTTACCTGATAAGGGCTCATCACATACATATATTCTAGTGTTTTGTGCTTTAATTGTGATAAATTCTTGTTTAAATTATTACTCACTACACCTTTGTCATTTTATTTTTATATGAAATAAAAAAAAACTAATTGGAGATGATAAAGATGAAAAGGAAGGAAAAAATGGAGCAAAAATGAAAGAAAAATAAAGAAGCCAGGTTAGAAGCTAGCAGCCTAAGGAAGTTCCCTAGGCTGCCTATGAGCAAAATTTCAAGAAGAATAAGAGTTGATGGCGGCCCAAGGAAGTTATACTTCCCTAGGCTACCTAGTGCCATTTTCTTTATAGAAGGATGGCGGCCTAGGGAAGTATAGGTTGCCTAGATCAAGTCTAAAAGATTGCCAGTAAAGCAACATGGTAGCCTAAGGAAGTTTAACTTCCTTGGACCTCCCATTTGCTATAGAAATGCGGATTTTGCGTATTTTTGAAGATCCATGAGCTATATAAACCCCTTATACACTTCAAACGATTGTTCTTGGACTTGGGTTTCTCTCTAAGAACCCTAAGAGGTTTAGTTGTCATACAAAAAGAAGAGAAGGAGCAAGGGATTCAAGGAAGAAGAAATGAGGATTGCAAAAAGCTCTCAAAGAAGAGGAAGAAATAACTTGTCTATAAGTGTTTCTCACCATTTTCTTTGTTATTTTATTTGTAATTTTTATTCTAAAAATTAATTTTTAATTGTAATACAAGGTTATACCCTATTTTATACGTTGGGATAATGTATCTTTGATAAATCTATGATTTTTACTCTATGGTGATTGATTATTTGTTCTTATTATGTTATTTTGGTTGTGTGGATTTTAATTGACTTTCTTCAATTAGTTGTTCTTCTTTAATGATTTCAAGAGATGGGGTTAAGGTTCGAACAACCACTTAGCTAATTTAACGTTTTCCATCTTCAATTAACCCAAGAAGGAGGTTGTAGACTAGGGCTAATAACGAATGGGATCATAAGATTGCCTAGAGTTAAGGATTTTGTGGCTTTCGGATGATTTGGGATTGTGAGTGGCGTTTAATGCCTCATTGGGTCTAGTTGATTAGGTAGAGATACCTATTAGTTAACTTAGGAATTAGAGATCTCATAACTCCAGAGAGAGTGAGATTGATGTTCAACTCACACCGGTGCCTAGAGTTGAAATCTAAAGAGTACTCGTCATTGAGTTGTTTAATGGGGGAATTCTCTTTGCTTTATTGTCTTTCTCTCTTTCTGATTCCTTGATGAACTTGTGACTTTTCCTTAGGTGATAACATGATAGGTTTCCTAGTGTAGTGTAATTATTTATATTCCAAATATTTAATTGGGTAGACAATGGATTAGAGCAAAGTAGTGATAATTGCTAAATTCCCGTAGATTCGATACTTGCTATTCCATATACTATGTGATAGGTATACTTGCTTATATGTGTGGTTTTAGTGCTTAGCAGTTTAATTTAAGACTTGATTTTTGTAGATTGTTTATACTATTTCTAATGCACGTAATACACATTCAAAGTTTTTGGCACCATTGTTGGGGAATTGGTAATATAATGAAAACTTTAAGTCTTGTTAATTTAGTTATGTATATATTTATAAATACTATGTGAATATTTTTTATTTGTGTATAATACTAACCTTTGGTCGTATATAGACTTTTTTTCTTTTTTATAACTTGTTTGTATGTTATTTTAATTATTTATTTTTAGTCTTTGAGATAAATAAATTACATTAGGTTGAAATGTGTTGTATTATTATATTTGTTATATTGTTATATATTACCATATTGGGAAATTGTATATGTATAGCGGATTATTGGGATTTAAGTTTCGCTATTGTATATGGCCTAGTTGTTGTATACTATTATTGCTGTTGTTGGGAAACTTTGTATTTGTTATTGTGTTAGTATTTTTAGGATGCAAATATTGTTGTAATTAGCTATTATTGTTGTTGTTGAGGAGATCTTGTTGTATAATAGTTATTGTGGTTGTTTGTTGTATAGTAGGATTTAGTTCATTATTGTTGTAATGGTGTTAGATATTCTTGAGATTTGGTTGATGTTGGACATTTTGTTGGAAAATTATTGTTGTTGTGGAGTTTTTCTTTTAACTTTGTGTTGGCATTTTTTGGTTATTGTTGTAATATATATATATATATATATATATATATATATATATATTGGAGGAGGATTAAAAATTGATTGGAATAGTGGTGAATAAATTGAGGAATTAAGTAGTTTGTATAGTTGGAGTTAATATATATATATATATATATATATATATATATATTGGAAGACTTTTGATTTTTGTTTAGGAGACCTTGTTGTATTATTTAGAGATTATAGTAGTAATTGATTGGTGGATATTGTAGTAATAATCTTTTGTTATATCTAAGGACCTTTAATACATGTAATGTTTCTAGTGCTTTGTATACCAGTGTTTTGTTGCGTATATGGGTTAGGTGTTGATGAGAGTATATTAGCATATCTATATTGATTTAGTGTATCCTTAGTAAAAATATTGGGTTGTTAATTTGTTTTGTAGCTTTATTGTAATAGAAGTAATATAATTCTTGACACTAATATTTATTGTTGTATTATTTATCTTCGCTGATTTTATAGGTTGTTAATAATATTTATGTACATATGATAGTATATGTTGGTTTGTATGATTATTAGTATTAATACTAATGAATTTTTGTAACAACTATTTGTATCCTTTTTATATATATTCACTTTTGAATTATATTCTTTGTCTATTATTTTGTTTGTATTCTTTTTACTATTATCTCTTTAGCTTTATTACACTGTTGTATTTTTCTTTATTTTTGCAGGATTGTTGATTTTCTTCTTTTGGGCAACCATCATTTTCCTTCCCCTCCTATGATACATTGAGTTTCAAGATACTTAGGGAGTATTTATTTACCTTCTTCTCCCTTTTATTTCTATGAGTCCCATTAAAAAAGCTTATATTTTTTAATTTGTGGCCAATGAGGACATTGTCCAATTTAAGTGTGGGGGAGAGGTTAAATAATATTTTCTTTACAATTTGTATTGTCTATTTTGGCAATTTTCTAATTTTTTTGGGCTAAAATTTTAGTTTTTTCATTTAGGCTAAATTTTTTTCTTTTCTTTTTTTTTTTTTTTTTTTGCATTGTTAGGTTAGTTTTTTATGCATGTTTTTTAGTATAGACAATGTTACTAACAAATTACTCGATCAATCAAACTTTAATTAAAATGCTAATCAGTAAAACCACACATACGGGCAACTATACCCATCGTATAGTATAGGGAATAACAAGTACCAAATCCACGAGTACTTAGGCACCTACCTTACTTTACCCAAATCTTTATTGTTTAGCTAAGAAAATAAGAAGAGACTAAAAAGAAAAATAAATAAAGATAAAAATAGTTATAACTCAAGGTTGCAATTTCATATAACCAGACAATTATCTTGAAGACATAATATTGAATCACTTAGCATTCATCACAATCAATTGTAATCATGACATCATGAAGGAATATAAAGTAAAATTCAATATTTCCCAAGTCATGAATCTACTTAGATAAATTCCACTTCGTTTGTCAATCCATGGAGTACTGTGTTTTGATTAAATTAATAGATTTGTCAATCAAGCCAATATAACCAAGACATGCATTAAGCTTAATTCCTTATAAATATGAAATTAGTTAATAACCTTTTGTTCGAGGTGAAATCAACTAATCTTTGATCACTTAGTCCTACAATCTTAATTTTGTCACTCAAGTCCATTAAGATTAGGCAAATACGAAAATAATGCAATGAAACTCCTATCATTGTTTTTTCAAGTCAATTAAAAGAACTCAATAATCAATTATAACAAGTAATCAAATACCAAAGATAACAATAGATTGATAAAAAAAAAAATCCAATTAACTCAAAATCATAATCTCTAAAATAATATCCAATTACAATCAAAATATTAAGCATATCATTGTTCTAGAAAATTAAACAAAGGATAAAAGATAAAACCCATAGACAAGCCCTTCTTCTTCTCTTGAAAACCTCATTTGAACAATGCTCCTTTGAGTGAGGATTGAGTAGCTAGCTTGGATCTTTCAAATCACACATTTCTCTTATGTTTTTTCTGTATTTATAAGCCTTCTTGATACCAAAATTCGTTTCTTGAGAAGTCTAGTCCGAGTAGAATTAAAAAAAAATACCAAAATCCTTTAAAAAATACCAAATTCGCGCACAAACGCCTCTTAGTAGAGTGGACCTGGCGTCGGGTCCAGTCGACCCTCTTGGTGCCAGGTCTATTTTGTTCTTCCCTTGAGTTTTGCTCCATTTTTGCTGTTTGACCCGAATGGACTCGACGCCTGGTTCCTTGACTGGGCCTAGCGCCAGGTTTGTTCTGGAAATTTCACTATTTTGCTTGAAATCAACTTAAATCTGCAAAAATTTGTCAAAAATACTTTCTACAAACAAAATGTCAAATAAGAAGGAATGTGCCTAGTTATCAAAACAAAAATATCTCAAAACAACCTCAAATAACTAGGAAAATAATGATGATTTTAGCCCCTATCACATAACCCCTCACTTGAACTTTTGCTTGTCCTCAAGCAAACAAGATTTAAAACACTAAGCATTTAGAACAAAATAATTTAGCAAACTTTCCTTTAGAAAATTCATCCATAATGAAGACATAACCTTTTTCCAACCTTAAATATAAACTTGTCATTCACTCAACCCTTTCAAAACCTTATAAATTCTTGTATTAAATCAAACAATACCAAGGCCATCAACGTTAAGTTAAACAAGCTTATATCCAATACAAAAAAATCATCCTATTCCTCAAGCACAAACATAGATGACACAAATCATACAAGTTAAGCCATTTAACTAATTCAAGTATTATAAACTCAAATTTACACAACTTAAGTTAGTGAAACAAGAAAACACTCCACTCTTTTTTTTTTCCTCTCAATTTTTTTTAATGACTTAGGGAATTGATAGCCTCAAGTAATTGGACTTCTCTTCACGCACCATATTGGCCCCCCTTATAGTCATTATCATTTTTTCAGCAATTTTTTTTTTCTTTCTTCTGTCTTTCCTTACCTTTTTGCCTTTAGGATAGCCTCAAGAGAGTGTGATGCTTCTTTGTTTCTTCTCTTCCACTCACCGTATTGGCCCACTTTTCAGCAAAAGGTCTTTCTTTTTTTTTTTTTCCTCAACAAATGAAAGCAATTTTTTATTTCAACTCACATTCTTTCTTTTTCACTCAATTTTTTTTATTTTCTTACATTCCTTATCCACAACTCAATATCAAGTAAACTTTAAATCTATAATATAAGAATTAGTCAACAAATCTTCCCATATTTCATCATATCGTCCATATTCAAACTCAAAGACCAAATATAACTAATGTTAACTTAAATTCTCAAGATTTAGCAAAATCTAATTTAATACACATGTTCACTTTTTTAATAAAAATCAAACCATAATGAATGACAAATCTATATCCAAAGGTAAAAAGAAAATCACAATTCCATTATAGACAAATAAGCTCAATTTAGCTCCAAAATCTCCAAACATTCAAGTTTTCAAAATTTCAACCAAAATTGTTTGATACCAAGAAAACACACAAATAATTGATAAATACTTAGACAAAGAATATTACCAAACTACTCCCCCACATTTAAACTGGACAATGTCCTCATTAGCAAAAAATTAACACATGAAAGCATCTCCAAAGAGACCACAAATAAAGAGGGATAAAATTAAGCAATACTCTCTCTAAGTGTAATAAAACACCCATAAACATCCAAACTTGAGATAGAGAGAAGGGCTTATCCAAAAGGACTTTATTCCGACCTTCAAAATAAAATACAAAGAAAAATACAAAGAAAATAATAACAAAATAAATAGACACCTAAATAAAAGGAAACAAACAAAAAATTCTAAGAAAACAAATAAAGAAACGACTTACTCCCCCACACTTAAGATGAAAAATATTTTCCTTATTACTAGGGGAAATAACACCTAACAACTCCAAACACAAAACAAAAATACAAACTCTTTCCACTCATCATGCTTCCTCATCAAACCTTTGAAAAAGAAATTAATGCTCATTGAAAAATGTAAGGATGATGAAAGTAGAAACAAGAAAGGTTTTTGAAAAATAGAGAGGTCATGAAGAATATTAGTTGCAATGAATATACATGTAGGATCCCCCTTCCATAACACTCTTTTAGACATGCAAATCAAGTTTCTAACACAAAGATGTAAATTATGTCTAAAAAGTGTGTAAACATAAGAATCACTACTTAACACTTCAAAAGATTTGTCACAATTGAAATTTCTCTTAAAACTTAGTATTTGAGTTTTCAAATATGGGATTAAGAAATTCTTCCTTTTCAATGCTTCTACAAATACCAAGTTACCTCCCTAAAATTGGAGTGAAAGATAGATTTTGTCAACATCCTCCAAAGGTTTCGTATGATGTATCAGTGAAAGATCCAACTATTTGAGACATGTTAAATTCCATACATCATCATTTTGATCATTGTTCTCCAAGAATAGAGAGGAACCTAAGAAATCATGTGCTAAAAAGATATTAGAATTATTAGCACATAGAGGAGAATTAAGTACCTCCCTTTCCACATTAGATAATTGTTCCTCATATCCTCTCTTTTTTCCTTGGAGATTCTCTTGTTCGAGTATATAGGCATTTATGGCATCTTTAACCAACTTGATTAGTTGTATTTTTGTAGAGCTCATTCGTTGGGATGCTTCTTCATGCCACTTAAGGGACGTGGTTATGTTGGAAACAAAGAATTGGATTGGAGCTTCAAGTGATGTCTTACTAAAAGCATTAATCCGAGCTTGCAACCTTGCCAAAGTATCATCATTATAGTGCATTTGATATTATGCTCATGAATAATTGTCCATGATGATGTTTGAATCTCGCACTCAAAGAAAAATAAAAATTAAATTGAAAATAAAACTAAAAACAAACAAGAATAATAGAACAATAAAGAAAAGAAAATTACATAAATTAGAAATATTCACAAACTACCTAAATAAAAAAGTTAGTGTTATATACAAATACAACAAAGGCTAAATCAACAAGACTCGAGTATTTCTGTAGTGCCCATCCCCGACAAAGGCACCAAAAATTGGATGCGTGTTTTTTAGTGTAGAAAATAATACCCATAAATTACACAATCAATCAAACTTTAATTAAAGTTCCAACCACTAAAGCCACACATACGAGCAACTATACCCATCGTATAGTATAAGGAATAGCAAGTATCGAATCTATGAGAACTTAGGCTCCCACCTTACTTTACCCAAATCTTTATTGTTTATCCAAGAAAATAAAAAGAGACTAAAAAATAAAATAAATAAAGAAAAAAATAGATATAACTCAAGGATACAATTTCATGTAACTAGATAATTATCTTCAAAACATAATATTAAATCACTTAGCATTCATCACAATCAATTGTAATCTTGACATCATGAAGGAATATATAGTAAAATTCAATCGTTTCCCAAGTCATGAATCTACTTAGATAAATTTCACTTTGTTTGTCAATCCATGGAATCACTATATTTTGATTAAATTAACAGATTTGTCAATCAAGCTACATACCCAAAACATGTATTTAGCTCAATTCCTTATAAACATGAAATTAGCTAATGACCCTTTATTCGAGGTGAAATCAATTAATCTTTCATCACTTAATTCTATAATCTTAACTTCATCACTCAAGTCCATTAAAATTATACAAATACGAAATCAATGCAATAAAACTCCTAACATCGCTTTTTCAAGCCAATTAGAAGAACTCGCATCAATAACCAATGATAACAAGTAATCAAATACCAAAGATAACAATAGATTGATAAAAAATTCCAATCAACTCAAAATCACAATTTCCAAAATAATATCCAATTACAATCAAAACATTAAGTACATTATTGTTCTAGAAAAGTAAACAAAGGATAAAAGATAAAACCCATAGACAAGCTATTCTTCCTATTTTGAAAACCTCCTTTGAACAATGCTCCTTTGAGTTGTGATTGAGTAGCTAGCTTGGATACTTCAAATCACACCTTTCTCTTATATTTTTCTTGTATTTATAGGCTTTCTTGATACTAAAATTCATTACTTGAAAAGTCTAGTCCGAGTAGAATTCAAAAAATACTAAAATTCTTTGGAAAATACTAAATTCACTCACAAACGCCTCTAAGTAGAGTGGATCTAGCGCCAGGTCCAGCCGACCCTCCTGGTACCAGGTCTGTTCTGTTCTCCCCCTAAGTTTTGCTCCGTTTTTGCTGTTTAACCAAAATGGACTTGGCGCCTGGTCTTTTGGTTGGGCCTGGCGCCAGGTCTATTATGAAAATTTCATAGTTTTTCTCGAAATCAACTTAAATTTGTAAAAATTTGTCAAAAACACTTTCTACAAGCAAAATATCAAATAGGAAGGAATATACCTAGTTATCATAACAAAAGTATCTCAAAACAACCTTAAATAACTGGAAAAATATTGATGATTTTAGCCCCTATCAGTTTTTAAGGCTTGTTGGTATGTATGTTGATATGTGTTAGTTTGGTGGAGTTATTATTCATATTTTTACTGGGAATTCTATTTAAGACTTTTTTTCGAATATTATTTTCATGTACACTTATATATTGGGCATGACATAGACTATATTTGGATAAGTGAGGTAATCTTGTTTATGCCTTTAAAAATGTTGTGAAGCTTAATTCTTTGAGAATTGATAAAAAAAAACTTTGTGATTAAATATGGAGTATGAAGCATTGACTTATCTCTAGTTTCATGGCATTTCCCATTCATTCATTAATTTATTTATTTTGTATGTTGTATTATAGACTTTTAATAATTTATTTTAATTTTCAATAAAAAAGCAAATAGAAGCAAGAGGTAGGTTACTTAATGCACCTACCAAAGTGAGGAGAGAAAAGGCTCTAGGAATGCAAAATGCATGTCCTATGATGAAAAACAACGTGTGATAAAAAAAGAAAAGAAAAGGCAAGAAAAAGAAAAGAAATAAAAACAAAGACTAAAAAGGCAATGGATGCAAAAAAAAAAAAAAAAGGCATTTAAGTTAAAATCACTATAAATGCATCCCCTTGTAGAAAAAGAAAAATGATGAAAAATGAAAGGCTCATAATTTGACAATTCAAATTGAAAAGTATTATTATATTATTGTATTAAAGTGTAAGGTCTTGTTGTAATGTGTTGTATCATTTGTAATTTATGTACCTGGGACAAGCTACTTGACTTGAGTGAGTCGTTTGACCTTATCTCATATTGAATCACTTTGTTTGAATCCTTGATTGGAAAAGTTGAGTGGGTCACATTTATTTGGCATAAGCTTGTTTAATTAAACTTTGAAGTTCTTGGTTGTGTCTAGCTTAATATATAGATATACATAGAATTAACTTAGATAGATTAGTATTGAGATGAATTATAAGGTGGAGGAAGAAATAATCACTTTACCATTTTGACCTTATTGCATATATGCTAAGTTGTTTTTGATAACTCACCTATAATGCTATGTAAAATATTTGTCATCTTATTTGTAAATTAGTTATTCTTTGTCCTTAAAAAATAATCTATTTTTCTTAGTTTGTATACTAGTAAAGTTGTGAATAAACGTAGGATGCTTGATTTGTACATTAGTCAATTCTTTATTTGTGAATAAGTGTGGTTTGCTTAAGGACAAGTAAAGATTTAATTGTAGGGATAAGTGATGAGGGCTTATCACATACGTATTTTCAAGTATTTTTGTGCTTTAATTATGATAAATTCTTGTTTAAATCACTACTCACCACACCCTTTACATCTTCTTTTTGTAGGAAATAAAGAAAATACCAATTGGAGATGATAAAGATGAAAGGAAGGAAAATGGAGCAAAAATAGAAGAAAAATGAAGAAGTCTGTAAGAAGCTGATAGCCCCTATAAGTAAAATTTCAAGAAGAATAAGAGTAGATAGTGGTCCAGGGAAGTTATACTTACTAGGCGGCAGGGAAGTTATACGCCACGGAAGTATAACTTCCCTAGCCCCGTAGATAAAGTCCAAAGGACTGCCAGTATAGCAACCTGGCGGCCCAGGGAAGTTGAACTTCCCTCTGTTACAAAAATGTGGATTCTGCATATTTTTGAAGATCTACAGGCATTTTAGTTATATAAACCCCTTATACACTTCAAAACAATTGTCCCTGGACTTGAGTTTCTCTCTAAGAACCCTAGGAGGCTTAGTTTTCACACAAAATGAAGAGGAGTAAGAGATTCAACAAGGAGCTCTCAAGAAAAAGAAGAAATGACTCGTCTATGAGCGTTTTTCACCATTTTCCTTGTTATCTTACTTGTAATTTTTGTTCTTAGAATTAATTTATAATTGTAATAAATGGTTGTACCCTATTTTTATACCTTAGGATCATGTATTTTTGTAACACCCCATATTTCCCTAACGTAGTGGGCTGTAACTTTGTGGAATGTCGCCCTGTTTGATTGCTTAGACAATGGGTCTTTACAAGTTTATTTGACAAAATAATTTTTCTTGTGCCAAAATAAAATAAAATGGCTTTCTATTTTAACTTACAAAAATATCTAAATCCAATATATTCTCTATTTCAAGGATTAAATCATTTGAGAAAATATCTAAGGATTAATTCTTGTTTAAGTTAAAATAACCATTTAATTTGTAGAAAAAATATTTTCTTTATAAAAAATATTCCCAAAGACTTTGGTCTTTGAGTAACCGTGCACATAGGTACATAAAAATAAATAGCATGCTAGAAAAACAGTAGTCGTTTTCATGCTTTTTTATTTTTTAAACCTAAGTGTCCAGATAATAGAATTAAACACATTAATTAATTAATTAATGGTCTTGTTTAATCCTAAAATCCCTTACTAATAATTTTCATGCAAAAATATTCCATGAATATCAAATATTGCAAAAATATTAACTTCTCTTGGTATGGACCCCAAAACAAAAAGGAAAATCCAAGAAAAATTACAAGGAAAAAATAAAAAATTTCTCCTTGGTCCACTGCACCCGCCACACTGGATCGAACACCCATCTACATTGTGGTCTACTGCACCCGCCGCATAGAACCAGGACCCATGGGTGACCTAAAATCCAGACGTGAGTCCAGACCCTAGCCGGTGCCGATTCGGGCAACCTAGCCGGTGCCGGTTCAGTCTGGACAAATTCTTCTACAGTTTTTTTTCTGTGATTTGCTTCTACAAATTTTCTCTGTTTTTCTATGCAACTTCTGGTACCATTGGCTCTTCGATTTCAATCCTAATACAAAGAAATCAACCAAAACCAACAATCGCCTATACCCATTAACATTTGGCTTAATGATTTGTTAAGAAAAACAGTAAATTATACATCTCCTATACCTCAATCCGAGAGGTTTAACAAAGAATCTATCCACACGAAAATAGCAAAGGATCACGATTCAATCACATATATGTGTCCAGTTCTATTCAACTAGATGCATGCTCCGTGTATTTTCATAAAACCTTCAAGCTCTGATACCAATTGAAGGTATAGAAAGGGTAAAACACAAGGCACGCAGGGGAAGCGAAAACAAAAACAAAAAACTGGAAAAACTGAAAAACAAGGGAACTCCGAACAGAGCCGACGCTGGTTTCGATAGCCCTAGCCGGTGCCAGTTGCGCTCTGTACAAGTTCTGAGGTTTAAAATATTTTACCTCTTTTCCTCGTTCTAAGAATTGGCTGGACCGGAATATGTGGAACCGAGGTAGGTGTGCTGGTGGAAACCTCTGGTGCGATTCCTACAAGCCTCCTACTCAGTCTTTGCATGTAGGTGAACGTCAAACTCTCGATCTTCCAGTACATAGCCTGCCTAATTCCATTTGATGAACAACTAACAGAACTAAGGAATATTTTCTAGAGAGGGAGAGAGAGGGACGTGTGTTTTTTTTCCACAGAGAAGAGTCTGTCCAAAAAAAATAACGTTGTTTCCAATCCTCCTGTTTAACCTAAATAAAATCCTAGGTGAAATTGGACTAGCCCATTGGACTCTTAGTTTAGCCTTTTGGACTTAATGAATTATTCTAATTAGAACCAAATAATTGGCCCAATTAATAATTAATTTTTCAGCCCAAATAAACTAGTCCAATAAATAAGTCTATATTAGTTTAGTCTCAGGTTAATCTTTAATTATTCAAACTGGGCCAAAACCCTGAATAATTAATTAACCCACCAAACTAATTTAATTAATTCTTTCTCTCCATAGACCTTTATTTTATTCTAACCCAATAATTAAATCAGACTACTTAAATAAAATAAATTCCATTTAATTTAAGATCAATTCCTTAGCCTGTATTTAATTAGGACTTACGGTCTATACTAGGGACCAAAAGACATACCGCCTTGGCTACTAAAATGACCAAAATACCCTTATCATATAAATAGTTGTATTTTGTATTTTAAATATTTTCTAATATCACCATAACGAAATATTGACCCCAAGGACAATGCTACGTTAGCAAAGTCTCTGACCTACAGGTATAATGACTAAAATACCCCTCTGTACATCGCTGTACATTAGAGAGGAAGAAATGTACTAACACCTCTCTAAATGACATCTACCATCATTAGGCTTCTAGTCCAATGATCCACTAGTTCCTGGATTGTTTCCGCTTTCCAAGGAAGCAACCCTAAAGCAAACATCCAAGTCATGTTTCCCGGGACCCTGGATATTTAGATCATTCAGACAATCACAAGAGGCGATATAGTATAAAAATTATCTTGTACAAGTCTGTCTTAACTAACCGGTCACACATACCCAACATGCAAGTATATTGGTCCTACGATAGAACCTCAACTATAGCACATCAAAGTATATGCTTCCAACTTCGTCAGACCACCAACTCATACTCAAGTCGTAGAGTACTAGTCCACGTTGTAGTGGTGGTAGTCTAGGTTTCTACCATATAGTACTTTCAGAAACCACTACTACAGGTCCTGTTCTACATATTCGAAATACGCTTATGTCATGAAGTGAGTGGACTACTCGCTGGCTAAAGGTAAGCCATTTTCCATTTAGAATTCATAATATAATAACCTAAACATGACGAGATTCCCATTCTTATCAATCGGTTAAGAACAAATGTTGTAGGATTTCTATCATGCATAATCAGATTAAGCCCAGCGGAAAACAACAAGAAATCCAAGCCATGGATCACGGGCTTGCAATAGAAACGGGAAAAAGGAGAAGATTGCATTTATTACCTCGTGAAGCCGGAATTCAAAAATCTCAAAAACAAGAACGCAGGCGCGATCCAGATTATCCAAAACCGTTCACTGCAACTCAACTGAAGTCCAAGAAAGAACTTCCTCTAATGATAATCCACACAAGGTTGAATGCTCACAATCTCACAATTCTATGCTAGTAGAATTCGGGAGGCTAGGGTTTTGATTAAGAAGAGAGACGGCTAGGGTTTGATCAAGAGAGAGGCAGAGAAACGGTTTCTCTGTTATTGCGTGAATAGTCTGTCTCAAAACCTAAGGAAATCGTTTCTTTATATTTATAGATTTATAATTACCATAAATTGCAACTTAGTCCTTCAACGTCCAATTGTCAACAAATTGGTCCTTGAAATTTACTTAATTACAATTAGGTCCCATGAATTATAACAAACTTATAGTTCACCTATAAATATATTCCCTTCTCTTAATTAACCCCACAATATTATCAAATAATATATTTGAGCATTCAAACCTTTATTGTGTGTGACCCATTAGGTTTCCTGGCCTTATTGGTAGCATAATATGAATTAATTCTAACAATATTAGAATTAATAATCCTTAATAAAATAAAGGATTAAATTTATTAATTCTCTAATTAATAAATTCATATTTAGCATATCAAGAGTGACATCTAGCAATGACTCTTGACCACCCAAAAGTCCAAAAAGTCAAGTGGCTTGACATGAACCTTTCAATAGCAAATTATCAGTGCAATAAACTCCTTTCAACATACAATATCTCATTCAGTCTAGAGCATGGAATTAGTGCCAACTCTCTCCAGAATATTATTCATTCTGGCCCGAATATTTTAGTACTTGTTCAATAAATCCATTATTCTGATATGTGTATCAATTGGAACTATTTCCATCACATAGTCGCCTTGGCCAAGGACTTCATGAGTAATGATTTCTACAAGTGGCCTTGAGATATACTCTCCTACTATTAGGAGTGGTGAATCCTTTATTGACCCTCTCAACTACTTTCGTTTACTTTACGTTGTACCCAATATCCATCCCATAGGCGGTCCTAGATAAGACTCCAAAGATTAGAATCAAAGTACAACGCTCGATAAACAAAGTACCTTGGAGATCTCAAGTCTAAAGATACTTGCACACTTGCTATAATGAGATTCTATCACTAGCACTAAATAGTTATCCAAGTGATTATCTCGTAGCTAGGTCATCCAATGAACTTATTTCAAAACAAGCATCCACACGTTAATCCTGAGTATTCCAATACCCACGGATATGAGAACCATCGCTTAATCCAATCAAGAGATATAACATATGCCAGTCTTAGCGTATTAATAATACCCCTTCTTATTAATACTATGATTAGGGATTATTTAAGTACAAACACTGCATAGTGTAATAGGAATCTCACATCATGATCTCTATCATGATTTCCTTAACACTGTGTTGTAATAGGGACTTTATCTAACGGTTTGTACACATAGTTAGATATAACAATCAAACTGAAAGATAAAGAATGCCTCTTATTAATTTAATATGCAATATACATGGTACAAGTGATTGCCTCTAGGGCACAACACTAACATATGTGTTAAGTAACCCATAATCTATACCTTACTGTGAAAGACCTCCATTCACATGGACCACTTACTTAAACACAATAGGTCTTTCCCAAACATAATTGTGCACAAATAAAATGTAAATTCACAAACGATTTTTGAAAATAAATTCTTTTATTAAAATATTCAATATTTACATCAAAAAACTAGTCTAAGAAGGCATATTTCCCAACACATACTCATACTCCTCGGTAGTGAGTACTATGTTCAGGCTCCTCTTCCAGTTCACATAATTTGGGCATGTTAACTTATTTTCCTTGTGAATGATTGACAATAGACTGAAATCAAACATTTTTGAAATATTGCGAAAAAACATTCATTTAGTTTGTAAGAAATAAAAATGCACATTTTTTATATTATTTCATTGATAATAGATAACTCTTAAAACCATTATCAATAATATAAATAGTTTGACTCTTAGAAAAGCTAATAGAGCTTCGTAGGAAGATTAATAACATTCTAAGTTAAGTGTATAACCATCACAAATCAAAACTTCCTGAAGAGGTAATGGTCTAGAAAACGTTCCACCAATAGGATGGCCTATGATTCACACCACTTATGGGTAATCTAGTGCTAAAAACCTCCAACGTAGGTTAGTCAATCCTAACAAATACCCTAAACATTTAATTTTACTCTTCCATTAGTTCTAGATACTTGTGAAAATTTATCCTATAGGGGGTCATGCTTAGAATAACACAAGGAAATTCACTATCTCTAATGAAAATTGTGATGAAAGCCATGGGATCGTTGGAACTCCTCTCTCACTTAATCATTTATTTAAAATAGAGTTTTAGGCCCAAAAACATTTTCTATTATCTTATGGTTACTTTAACTTTAGTAAAAAACAAAAATTCAATATTAGTCTCTATGTCAAGAATTAAATCCTTTGAGAGAATAAAAGAAAAAGTTTATTAAATAACCTTAAGTTCAACATTATTCTCTATGTTAAGGATTAAACCCTCTAAGAAAATAAACTATGAACTCTTTTATTTTAAAGTTTCTTAGATTGAAATGTTTTATCAAAAATCGTTCTATCTAGTGAGACTTTGGTTTCACAAGAACTTGCGCATTTGATCACAAAAATGAAATAAGCATGATAACAAAAGTAAACTTTTCCATGCTCAAACTATTCATATATTCCTAAGTAACCAAACAATGGATTAAACATCATGAATTAAAAATTAATAATCTTGTTTAATCCTAAGGTGGTTCCATTCTTTACTACTCATTTTCATGCAAATTATTCATCGATAGATAAATAAAACTATTGCAAAAAATTGACCTTATATAATGATTTCAAAACATGATTATATCAAGGAAAAATTGAGGTACAAAACTTCAGCATTGCTCTCCCTTTTCTTAGATAGAATTACGTGCATCCACCTCTGGGCAGAATGGACCTGGCGCCTAGTCCATTTGGTCCACCTGACGTTAGGTTTATTCTGTTTCTCCAAAAACTTCTGGCTGGGTAGAATGGACCTGGCGCCTAGTCCATTTGGTCCACCTGACGTTAGGTTTATTCTGTTTCTCCAAAAACTTCTGGCTGGGTAGAATGGACCCGACGCCTGGTCTAATCAGGCCACCTGGCACCGAGTCTGTTCTAGAGTTTGATGATTTCTAGAAAAATCCTACTTTTTAACCATTTTTTGCCCCTCAACAATTTCAGCAATCACGTTCTTCAGATCCCAAAATTTACAAATTAAAAGAAACGAAAAACCAAGCATAAAAACATGCCATTTCAAGTACCATTAGAATAATGATTCTATACCTCTAACCGTGAGGCATACATGAACTCTAGAAATCAATGTACGAGAGATCACATGAATTTACAAAAGATTCATCTTTAATAATAAAGGAACCACCTTTCCTATTTTTAACCCTAGTACATACTCTTAGATAAAAACCGTGTCTCTAATACCACTTAAAGGATAAAAACGGAAAACATCAAAGAAAGCGTAGCGAAAATTTTTCAATTTTTCGAGCCACATCTAGGAGACAGCACTTACTTTTCCTGATTGGTCGTGGATGAACAAACGTAGGGATGGGTTGCATTGGACCTTGCGTTAGAGGAGGAGAAGGAGGAGCCTACGGTTTGACAGGTATTCCAGCCAATCTTCTACTCTTACGCATTAAGCGCCTCCAAAATTCCTCTCTTCATATTCCGGAGTATGACACTGCCTTGCTTTTGGGTTAGCTTGGTGAAAATTCCTTCTTTAGATAATCAAGATACTCTCCTTCTAGAGAGGAGGAAGAGAAAAAAAACCTTCACTAGAGAGAAAGGGAGAAATGACGCTCTTTGAAAGGGAAAAACCTCATAATACCACGTTATTTTTTCCCTCTCTTGCACCTCTAAATTTTGGCCAACCTTAGGGCATGATGAAGCCTTAATGGCCAAAAACACTAAGCCCATAGCTTAGTGTTGTGCTCCAAAACCAATCCAAGATTGGCCCAATTCTTTTAATTAATTAATTATCTTTTCTAGGCTTCATTAAATATCTAAGATTAATTAATTAATTCTAATTAGACTCTTAATATATGTCAACATATATCAGCCCAATTAATTAATTTACTGCAGCCCAATTATCTAATTAATTGGTTATCTTTTTTAGGTCTTGTAAAAAACCCAAGACTAATTAATTATTTCTAATTAGACTCTTAGAATAAATTTAATTTCTCTTCCAAATAATTACCCATTAAGCCCAGATTGTATCTAAACAACACCAAGGTAACTTGAGCTATTCTTGTGTCTAAACAACACCAAGAAAACTTGAGCTACTCCGGAGACCAAGAGACATATTATTCATGGCTACTACAATGACCAAAATGCCATTACTATTAAATAGTTACATTTTATCATTTTAAATATTCTCATTTATCACTATATGGGAATATTGACCCTAAGAATAATATTGCTAAAGGAATGTCTCTGACCTATAGGTGAAATGACAGAAATACCCCTTTATGTAACACCTATCAAGGAGACAGAATAAATGTACTAACACCCATCTCAAAGACATCTACCGTCCTTAGATCTCTAGTCTGATAATACATGACTCACTCGAATGTACTTGCTTATTATTGGAACCTACCCAAAAGCACACATTCTAGAGTCACGTTCTCAGGGCCCTGGATTATTACATTATCCTGGACAATCATAAGGGAGTGATTTAACTTCACAAAGTGAAGCATAAAAACTCTGTTGCATGAATCTATCTTAACTAACTAGAGTAATACACCCTATAACACCCCACTACCTAGGGCCGAGGATGTCGCCCTGTCCAAAGGACAAGGGGTCTTTATAACTAGGTCACATTAACGAAATTAAAAATAATACTTTAAAAATTGTTTACAACCCAAAAATTTGAGAATAAATCCAAAATAAATTGTTTACTATCATCTCTTAAAGCAACACATAAAATAATTAACATAGTCTTCCAAGCAGGCAACAAATCTAGCTACTCATCTCCGCAGCAAAATCGACCTGAAAACAGGGCATAAAAGGTGATGAGATAAAAATCTCAGTATGCCCGTGTGTGATTTGAGTGTTTCAAGTAAAACAATTCATGTGTGTAAGTTGTAAAAGTTGTATAAAAGAAAATGCTGATAAGCAATAAATAAGGATTAAAATAAAGAGTGGCGTTTTGCTTTTCAAACCATACATGTGCATAATAAATACAACTACTCAAATGGGTAGCCATGGGTTACCACACATTGGGCCCCATGACCATATAACGGTCAAAATGCCACACTTTATGCAAACTGACAAAATGATAGGTAATCGGCCTACCGGGTAAGATACTCCTCCTTTTCTACACCTAAACATACCAGTTGTCCACTCCAGAAACACACAGTCCACTTGACTAAAACTTGCTAGCTCGGACTGGCATGACTAAGTAGTATTATCGCTTCTCTAAGTTGAGTTCATCTTCTGGAGGTGACCTCCTGCCAGAAGATTTGCTCTTGCTCTTCAAAACTAGTACTACTAGCTTACCTTTATTGAGTACTCAACGTTGATTGTCCCACTTGGGAGAAAATTGATAAAACATTACTTTACTTGGAAATAGTAATTAAGGGTTTCTAAAATTCGTGTCAAAGTGGGTTTCTAGAAAGAGTTTAGTGTTTGTGCAAAGCTACTTGTTTGGTTTTCAAAAGATTTGTTTGACTGAACAAGAAAGGAAACAGTCCTTAATTGCCTTTACAAAATGAGTGTCCATACACTTCGTGTTTGGCTTGCCATAGTAACCTTTTGTCATCAAATAAGTTTATGCAGGAGCTTACCTGATCCTTTGCTTGCAAATTCACAAATCTTCCAAAGATGACCTAACCCCGCCTGGGGTAAACACAAGTCATATGGTTATACACAAGCTATATTCGTTTCCATAAATAATCCTAGTTCAACTTATTACAATCATGACCCTAATGTCCTAAGCTTTAGGGCTAGATGATAAAGGTTTTTATAAAATAAGTCGAGCTTGATAAGTAAAAATAACTAGGGGTTGTAAAATAATTACTAATAAGTTATAGGTTCAAATACAAATCTTGAGTGTTGTTATTAATAAATAAACTAGGATTTAATTGATGAAGAATCCTAAGTCCTAGATGATATTATTAAGATAAATAATAAACTATTACTAATCTCTTATTTAATAATTAATAGATAGAAAATAATAAATAAAAATAATAATAAATAATTTTTATTAAATTTTGATCAATAGATAATAAATAAATTTCAATAATATTTATGAATATATGGCCTACAAGATTAATATTTTACCTACTATTACTATATATATAAAAGGCTTTATTATTATTATTATTATTATTATTATTATTATTATTATTATTATATAAATATTTATATATATTATCTTTAATAAAAGATATCATTTATTTGGCTAAAATATTACTATTCCATCCTTCCTAGGGTTTTCGAAATCTTTGGAGGAAATCATAATATTAATTTTAATTAATGCAATAAAATTGGCCAATTAAAATAGCTTAGGATCAACAAGGTCATGATCATAATTTTTCTATTGCTAACAAGAATCATGAACATAAAATCCAACATCAATCCACAAACTAATCTATTTATGAATAAAGGCTTAAATCCATACCTACTACCACATGGTCAAATCTCTACTAAGCATAATCATATTCATGGCTTCAATGAAAATAAGAACACACCAAAGGTAACATAATACCTAGCATGCTTAAACATCTATACTCACTCAAGACATGAAGAACATGCATCAATCCACAAGAAATTTCATAAAACTTAACCATGGCAAAACATCCTCATGCTCCAATCTCAACTCCTTCATACATAAGCACATACTCAAGCCCCAATCATATTTTATCCCTTTCTAACAACATCTAAGAGACATGACTTTAGAATTAACGAGAAGGTTAAAGAGAAATACTTGGTTGATGACTATCTCGATGAAGATTCAAGGAGATCCACACGCTTAGGAGACTTGAATCGTCCAAGAAAGAAGAAGAAAAACAGCCATGGTTGTAGCAACCATTTCGGCTGAGAGAGAGAGAGAGAGAGAGAGAGAGAGAGAGAGAGAGAGAGTGTGTGTGTGTGTGTGTGTGTGTGTGTCATGTTAAAGATTGAAGGAAAGAAGATGAACAAAATTGCTCTTGGTTACCTTGATGGTGTTCTTGAGACTTCAAGAAAAATTCTGGTTTTTTATCCAATTGCAGATTTTTGTTTTCGAGATTTGATGTTATAAAATCTAGAAATGGACTCTAGGGAGTGAGTAGGCATCATCTGGAGTTTTTGGAAGGGATTGGAGGTGTTTAGAGTGGTCTTAAGCTGGAAGAAAGGTAGTGTGTGTTTTTGGTATTCTTGGTGTTCTTGGAAAAATAGAGAGACTTGGAAAAAAGCTGGACGAAATGCTAAAGATGTTGGCCAAATGATTGAGGGATTTCTGTGATTTGATTTTCAGATTAAGGAGAAGAGGGAAATCTGGTTTGTTTGCAATTCAAATGGAGTAATTTATGGAGTGTTTTAAGGTAGAAGATATGGTAATGTTGTTTGATTGATGGAGGTTCTTGGGAGCTACAATGGCCAACTGGTTTTGCTGTGGTTTTGCTGAAATGAATGAGGGTTGAAGGAGCTATAAGGTTGGCTAAAATTCTGAGTACAATGGTGAGAGAATTTCTGGTTGTTTGAAGCTTAATCTAAGGGAGTTTTCATGGAGCAATTGCTGGAGTTTTGAACTTCAATTGATAGCTTGATTGGAGTAATTGAAGGAGGAATTTGAGGAGTGGCTATGGAGTCCAATCATGCAGGTCAGTGGAGGGGGTAATGAAGTTCAGTTCATAGTTGACTAAGGTTAACTTCACAGAGGTTTGAAGTGATTTTCGGACAAGGCTTGAAGAAAGAGCAAGGCTGAAATTTTTCTGGTTAGATATTCGAATGGTTTACTGGAAATTGTTGTGCAATTTTTTCTGCAATATTTCAACCGATTTGCAAAGAGTTTGGGGAGGTATTGGAGGGTGCTTTAAGGCTAGTTTCCAACCTTCTTTATGGAGGAAAGCAGAGGTAAATTACTGGTTTGAAGGGTAAAAGAAACAGCTTGTTTTTGGACTGCTAAACATTGAAGCTGTCCAGAATTTTTTTTCTGGTTTGCATAGCTTTGTGCAGTCCAGTTTTTGGCAAAGGATTTCAGTCTTCAAGCTAAACAAGTTGGCCATTTTTCTAGCAGTATTTGAGTAAGGAAAATGGTTGAAGTTTTCGAAGGCTAAACTGTCCAAGAACTTGGAAAATTTTCAGATTGCTTTTGTGAAGAAGATGAATACTAAGGAGTGGAGTTTGAAGGTTCAACCATGAAGATTAATTCTCTTGGGAACCTTCCTTAACTCCCTCCCGATTTTCAGTCAAAACTCTATCCTCTAAAAGGTATTTTCAAAATTCCAAGGTCAATAAACCTTGCTGAATTTTCTGGAATTAAAATATGGATTTGGATAAATTGAACAAACTTAATTAGAAAAGAATTTAAGGTAAGCTAGAGAATAAAAGGACATGAATCCCTTAAGAATTCTTTTAGGGCATAAGAATAGGATTAGGACATTCCCTTCATATCTCCCCTAAGACAACACTCCTATTTCTACTTATGGAATGCAAGGGCCGAAAAATTCAACCTTAAATAAAATAAAAATAATCATGATAAAACTTAAATGATGGGATTTAAACTCAAGACCTTTGGGATTAATTCCAAAGCTCTAACCACTAAACCACAACAACTCTTGTTCTTATTTTCTCTCCCAAATATTCTTCCTATTTAATCCTCAAGCCATTTTCCTATTTTAACCTCAAGCAAAATTACTATTTTATCCTTCCTATTCAATAAGCACAACTAAACCTTCTAGACTATAAATCTTAATTCTAAAGCACAAAAAATCATTCAAAAATATATATATTCATGCAAGAAAATATGATATGCATCCTGACCCCCTTTACTCTAGAGTTGGCTTTAGGTGGGGTTTCACACACCGAGCGTACAAAGTTGTTGATCTCACAAAAGAAATCTCACCCAACATACATTAAAGTACAAGACCCTAGATTCGCCAAACCACCAACTCATACTCAAGGATGAAGGTATCCGTTCATACTATAGCAGTAATAGTTTGGTCTCTATAATTATAGTACTTTAAGAGAGACTACTACAGGTCTAGTTCTACGTATTTGAAATACGTTTATACCAATGTTGTGAGTGAACTACTCGTTAATTCAAGATAAACCATTCCTCAGTGGACTCATGGCATAATAGTCTTTCCTTGATAAAATGCTCAGTTCCATCAAACGACTAAGAGCTCAATTTTACTTATATGATAAGTACCAATAGTTTATACCTTACTATGAAGAACAACCTAACACATAGACCATTACTTGTCATACTTGGACCTTAAACGTGCAATAATATAAGAAACAATCTAAATTGAATAAATATATATTTTATTACAATATATTTACACAGAATACATAATCTTTGAAGACATACTTTCCAATAATCTCCCACTTGCACTACAAAGACTAAGAAAGTCCACAAGTGGCGACCCCTATAACATCTAAGTATCTGCGAAACACCTTTTCTGTCAAAGGCTCGGTAAAGGGATCCACCAGATTATTGACAGAAGAAATCTAATCGACCACAATCTCCCGTTTTTGGATGAACTCCCGGGTGAGGTGATACTTCCTCTTTATATGCTTACCCTTCCTATAGTTTCGAGATTCCTTGCATTGTGACACTGCTCCAGTGTTATCACAATAAATCGTGATAGGCCTATCCATGTGCGGTACTACTTCAAGTTCTGTGAGGAACTTCTGGAGCCACACAGTTTCTTTAGAAGCTTCTGAAGTAGCAACGTACTCAGCTTCCATAGTAGAATCAGCAATTTAGGATTGCTTGATACTTCTCCATGAAATAGCTCCTCCAGACAAAGTGAAGATATATCCACCAATGGATTTTCTTTCATCTTTATCCGCCTGTGTAATCAGTAGGAACCAAATCATCAGCACGATATACAAGCATATAATCTCTCGTTTCCTTAAGATATTTGAGTATATGCTTTATGGCTTCCCAGTGAGCTTCCCTTGGGTTTGACTAATATCTATTAACCATGCCAATAGCAAAGTAGATATCTGGCCTAGTATAAAGCATAGCATACATGAAACTTCCCACAGCGAAACATAAGGGATCCTGCTCATTCCTTTCTTGTCTTCTTGTGTCTGAGGACACTAGTTGGAATATAAGGATAATCCAGGTCTAAAGGGTATAATGGCCCCTTTATATTAATCTATGTTGTACTTGACCAATATCTTATCAATATAAGCAAACTGAGATAAACCTAACATTCTCTACTTCCTATCTCTAAGAAGCTTAATATCTAGAATGGAGCTAGCTTCTCCCATGTGTTTCATGATAAATTGACTAGATTGTCAAACCTTAACGGATGATAATGTCCCTACATCATTTCCAATGAGTAGAATATCATCTACATAAAGTACCAAGAAAATCACTTTGCCACTGTTTGATTTCCTATACACACATGGTTCATCCATATTTTAAACGAAACCATAAGCCTTCATAGTTTCATCAAAACATATGTTCCATACTCGTGATACTTGCTTAAGTCCATAGATGAACTTTTTAAGCTTACAAACCACTTGTTCTTGAACTCTAGTAACAAAATCTTCTGGCTGGAACATATAGATGTCTTCTCTAAGATAGCTTATTTAAGAAGGTCGTCTTGACATCCATTTACCATATCTCGTAGTTATAATGACATGCGATAGCTAAAAGAATTCGAATAGACTTAAGCATGGCTATTGGTGAAAATGTTTTCTCATAATCGATCCCTTCTTTCTGAGTATAACCTTTAGCAACCAACCTTACTTTATAGGTTTCAACCTTTCCATCCTCACATCTCTTCCTCTTCTATACCCACTTACACCTAATAGGTTTTATCCCATCAGGTGCAGTGACAAGATCTCAAAGCTGATTGAGGTACATAGACTCAATCTCAATATTCATGGCTAGCTGCCATTTGTTTACATCAGCATCAACAATGGCCTCCTCATTTTTAGTGGGATCTTATTCCTGATGATCAGAGACTAAATCATAGATCTCTTTGGTTCACCTTTCTGGAACTCTTGTGATCCTCCCACTACGACGAGGTTCAGATTGTATAGGAACATCTGGTAGTGTTTCTCTTGGTTTCTCGATCGGAGTGTTAGAAATACCTGAAGTTGAATCAATGATCAATTTCTCTTCTAACTCTATTCTAATTGAACTCGTAGTGGATGTAACTTGTTCATCTTCTAAGTATCTAGCATTAGTACTAACAAGTACCTTATACTCTTGAGGATGATAGAAACATCTACCTCTCGTTCCTTTTGGATACCCAACGAAGTAACATAACTTTAATCTTGGTTCTAACTTACTTCCTTTTGTCAGCACATAAGCTAGACAACCTCATATCTTGAAATGGTTCGGATTAGACTTTCGTCCAGTCCACATTTCATAGAGTGTCCTAGGTACTAATTTAGAAGGCACAAAGTTCAAAACATATGTCACTGTTTCTAAGATATACCCCCAAAAAGAAATAGGAAGAGACGCATGACTCATCATGCTTCTGACCATTTCTATCAAAGTTTTATTTCTTCTCTTAGCTACTCCGTTCTGCTGGAAAGTCCCGAGTGTAGTTAACTGAGATACTATGACATGATATACCTAGTAATCCTTAAACTCACCAAGGAGGTACTTTCCACCATGATCCAATCTCAAAATGTTAATTAATTTACTTGTTTGATGCTCCACTTCAGCCTTAAACTCCTTGAATTTATCAAAAGAGTCAGGCTTGTGCCTCATGCGATAAATATAACCAAAATGAGTATGATCATCTGTGAAAGTGATAAAGTACTCATAGCCTCCCCTAACTGGTGTAGCCATCGGACCACAAACATCCATATGAACTATTGCTAGTATTTTCATAGCTCTATTTGCCTTTTTGGTATAGGACCTTTTGGTCATTTTACCTTTAAACCAAGATTTATACTGAGACCATTCTTTCAATCTCAATGAACCTAAAAGCCCATCATGGATTAGCCTCTAAATCTGATTGGGATTTATATGTCCTAATCTTAGAGGCCACAAATACGAGTCATTTGATATAGCCTTTCTCTTTTTATTATCAGGTTCAGTTTGAATACTATTTACTTGATTTCTAATAGGATGTATATAAAAGAGATTTCCATACATGTTTCCTGTATAAATTAAATTACCATCTCTACTTATGGAAACACCATAATGGAAAAAAACATAATATCCTTGATTCATCAATTTGGAAACTAAAATCAAATTCCGTTTAAAACAAGAAACATATAAAATATCTTTTAAAATTAACTTCCTATTACTATAAAAAAAAAAAAAAAAAGCTCAAGATCTTCTATTGCTTCAGCCCATATTCTTGCTCCATTGCCTACTTGAAGTCCATGTTACCCTTGCTAAGTCTCCTTGTCCTTCTGAACCCCTGCAAAGAGTTATAGACATGGTAAGTGGCTCTAGAATCAACTATCCAGAAAGATATTGATCCAACCATCAACATAGACTTTAGGTATATAGCAATACCAGAAGTAGACTTAGCTAAGAAGTCCGGACAATCTTTCTTCCAATGCCTCTTCTTGCTACATTTGAAGTATTTGCCTTTGGGCTTTCCATTAGACTTGGCCTAACCGGATGCTTTGGGTTGGGCCCCTATATTGTTCTGGACCTTCCTCATCTTGAATTTCTTAAGCTTTGCCTTAATTCTAGAAGAAGAAGTAGAACAAGAAACCAAAACCTTTGACACGAGCTTCATAATTTTCTCTGCCGCTTGGAGCTCTTTCATAAGCTCCATGAGATTCATATCCAACTTGTTCATGTTGTAGTTCAACTTAAACTGAGAATATGAATCATGCAGATTTTTAAGAACCATGTCAATTTGGCTCTTAGGATCTATTATTGCGCCTAGAACCATGACCTCCTCGAAGTAGGCAATCATCTTAAGTTAGATGCTCTCAATCCGATACGCCCTCAGCCATCCTAGTGTTCACGATTGACCTAAGAGTTTCCTGTCGTGTAGGTCGGCTTTTGTCAGCAAACATGGTACGTAATGACAAATCCATGTCATACGCAATGGCCACGTGCTCATGCTTAGATTAGAGCACACTAGACATGAAAGCTAACATATAGTATTTAGCCATCTCATCAGTTTTCTTCCATGCCTTCTCGGCCTCTCGTTCCTGATCAATGGATTTTTTCCGAATCTCAGGACAGGGATCTGTAAGAACATACTTGTACTCTTCAACAGTGAGTATTATGTTCAGATTCCTTTTCCAATCCACATAATTTGGGCCTGTCAATTTATTCTCCTTGAGAATGATTCACAATTGACTAAAACCAAACATTTCTGAAATATTGCGAAAAAATATTCATTTAGTTTGTAAGAAATAAAAATGCATGTTCTTTATATTATTTCTTTGATAATAGATAACTCTTAGCTCTTAGAAAAGCTAACAAAGATTCGTAGGAAGATTAATAGCATTCTAAGTTAAATGTATAACCATCACAAATCAAAACTTTCTGAATAAATAATGGTCTAGAAAAAGCTCCACTGATACGATGACCACTATTCACATCACCTACATGTAATCTAGTACTAAAAACCTCCAACGTAGGTTGGTCGATCCTAACAAATACCTTAAACTTTTAATTTTACTATTCCATTAGTTCTAGATACTTGTGAAAATTCATCCTATAAGGGGTCATGCTCAGAATGACATAAGAAAATCCGCTATCTCTAATGAGAGTTGTGATGGAAGCCATAGGATCGTTGGAACCCCTCTCCTACTTAATCTTTTATTGAAAATAAAGTTTTAAGCCCAAAAATGTTTTCTATAATCTTATGGTTATATTAACTTTAGTAAAAAACTAAAATTCAATATACTTTTCTATATCAAGGATTAAATCTTTTGAGAGAATAAACTATGAATTTATTTTGCTATTCTAAGTTAATAACCAAGGAAAACTTTATTAAGCAACCTTAAATTAAACATCATTCTCTATGTCAAGGATTAAACCCTCTAAGAAAATAAACCATGAACTCTTTTATTTTAAAGTTTCTTAGATTGAAATGTTTTATCAAAAACTATTCTATCTAGTGAGACTTTGGTCTCACAAGAACCTGCACATTTGATCACAAAAATGAAATAAGCATGATAACAAAAGTAAACTTTTTATACTTAAACAATTCATTTATTCCTAAGTGACCAAACAATGGATTAAACATCATGAATTAAAAATTAATGATCCTGTTCAATCCTAAGATGGTTCCATCATTTACTATTCATTTTCATACAAATTATTCATCCAAAGATAAATAAAACTATTGCAAAAAATTAACCTCATACAATAGTTTCAAAACATGATTATATCAAGAAAAAATTGAGGTACAGAACTTCAACACTGCTCTCCCTTTTCTTAGACAGAATTGCATGTATCTGCCATTGGGCAGAATAGACTTGGCGCTTGGACCATTTGGTCCACCTGGCGCCAAGTTTGTTCTGTTTCTCCAAAAACTTTTGGCTAGGCAGAGTGGACCTGGTGTCTGGTCCGATTGAGCCACCTAGCACTGGGTTCGTTTTGGAATTCGACAATTTTTAGAAAAATCCTACTTTTTAGCTATTTTTCACCCCTCAACAATTCCAATAATCATGTTCTTTAGTCCCCAAAATTTATAGGTTAAAAGAAACAAAAAACCAGGCATAAAACATGTCGTTACAAGTACTCTAACCACGAGGCGTACATTGTATCCACTCAAAACCAGAAAAACAATAGAAAGACCATTAGAATACATGATCCTATGCCTCTAACCGTAAGGCATACATGAACTCTTGAAACCAATGTATGAGGGATCATATAAATTCACAAAAGATTCATTTTTAATAGTAAAGAAACCACATTTCTAGTTTTTAACCCTAGTACGTGCGCCTAGATGAAAACCGTGTCTCTGATACCACTTAAAGGATCAAAACGGAAAACATCAAAGAAAGCACAACGGAAAATTTTCAATTTTTCGAGCCACTTCTAGGAGAGAGTACTTACTTTTCCTGATTGGTCATAGATGAACTAACGTAGGGACGGGTTGCACTGAAACTTGCGTTGGAGGTGAAGAAGGAGGCACTTGCGGTTCGACCGATATTCCCGCTAATCTTCTACTCCTACGCATTAAGCATCTCCAATCTTCCTCTCTTCGTCTTTCAGAGTATAACTCTACCTTACTCTTGGGTTAGCTTGGTAAAGTTCCTTCTTTGGATAATCAAGAAATTCTCCTTCTAGAGAAAAGGAAGAGAAAAAAAAAAGTTCACCAAAGAGAAAGGGAGAGATGGCACTCTTTGAGAAGGGAAAAACCTCAGACTACCATGTTATTTTTTCCCTCTCTTGCCCTTTTAAATTTTGGCTAGCCTTAGTGGGAGCCCTAATGGCCGAAAACACTAAGCCCTTATGGGCTTAGTGGTGTGCTCCAAAACCAATCCAAGATTAGTCCAATACTCTTAATTAATTAGTTATCTATTTGGGCTTCATTAAATACCCAAAACTAATTAATTAATTCTAATTGGACTCTTAATATATGTCAACATTTATTAGCCCAATTAATTAATTTATTCCAACCCAATTATCTTAATTAATTAATAATCTTTTCTGGGCCTTATAAAAAATCCAAGACTAATTAATTAATTCTAATTAAACTCTTAGAATAAATTTTATTTATCTTCTAAATAATTATCCATTAAGTCCAGATAGTGTCTAAACAATACCAAGGTAACTTGAGCTACTCCGGGAACCAAGAAACATATTATTCATGGCTACTAAAATGATCAAAATATCTTTACCATTAAATAGCTACATTTTACCATTTTAAATATTCTCATTTATCACCATATGGAAATATTGACCCCGAGAATAATATTGCTAAAGTCATGTCTCTGACCTACAGGTGAAATGAAAGAAATACTCCTCTATGTAATACATATCATTGAGACAAGATAAATGTATTAACACCTATCTCAAATATATCTACCATCCTTAGATCTCTAGTCCGATAATCTATGACTCACTCGAATGTACTTGCTTATCATTGGAACCTACCCAAAAGTACACATTCTAGAGTCACGTTCTCAAGGCCCTGGATTATTAGATTATCTTGGACAATCACAAGGGAGTGATTTAACTTCACAAAGTGTAGCATAGAAACTCTATTGCATGAGTCTATCTTAGCTAACTAGAATAATATACCCAATGTACAAGGTTATTGATCTCACAAAAGAAATCTCACCCAACATACATCAAAATACAAGACCCTAATTTCGCCAAACCACCAATTCATACTCAAGTATAAAGGTATCCATCCAAGTTGTAGCACTAATAGTCTGGACTCTATAATTATAGTTTTTTAAGAGAGACCGCTGCTATAGGTCTAGTTCTACGTATTCGAAATACGCTTATGCCAATGATGTGAGTGAACTACTCACTGATTCAAGGGCATACTTTCCAACACAAGCATGGTGTTAAGACAATGAAAAAGTTCAATTGATAATGCTATGAGAGTTGCTAGCTGACAGATTTCTGTTGACAATTCCATATTCTCCTGATGCCATTTTACCTAAACACTTTAATTTTTTTTTTTTTTTTGTTATTAGTATGCTCTTAACTACTTTTATCTCTAACTGCAATGATAAATTACCTGCCATTATCTCTCTATATTATCTGGACAAATTGGCATTTCTCTATCCTATTATCTCTCTGTCCATACTTCGTTTTTGACTGATGACAAAAGGGGAAACAATATACTTATGAATTGTGGATTGTGGATTGTGTGGCCATGGATACTGTGATCCTCTTGAGAAAGAAGCTTGTGATTCTGTGAATTATATTTTTAGGATTTAGGTTGATCAAACATTTTGTTGTGCATTTTATTTTTATTTTTATTTTATTTTTATTATTTATTTATTTTTTTTGCTTTCATGATATCTCTTTTACTATTTTTTACATTTATAGAAATGGATTGAGAACTTGAAATGTGATTTATAACTTCATACTATCGAAGTGCAACTATGATTGTGGCTGTGATGACTATTATGCCATGAGTAAAGAAGAAATTGCTTTATGGATGGGTTTATGTTTATAGAACATGATAAAACTGTTTTTAAATTTTTTTTGCTGAATCTGGAAAACTGTTTTAAGAGTTTGGGATGTCTGTCTAAGTGAATGACAATTTGATATGACTATTATTTTTTATAATACCTTAGTTTGATTACTGTCTGAAGTTTTTTTTATCTTGATGTTAACCCTGCACAGATACAGGGGGAGTTTTTTATCCTTGTAAATGTTTCTGAGTCTGAAGGCCCTATCCAAAAATTCTTTTATAGAGGACTCACTTGTTTCTATTTTGTTTTTGCCCTATTTGGATGCACCTTTTGGAAGTCCAAAATCTCACATCCCAGTTTGGTTTCTAAAAGCACTTTGATATTAGCATAACTCTATCTTTTGTTCATATATGCACGTACATAGGGGAGTATTTCTTTTTATGATTTATCTTCTACATCTCTTCATATACATAATTATACACTTTTTGTGTGACCATTATTTAGCTATTTCCTTGAGAAATAGTTGCCTTTATGGAAGGAAAGAAGATAAGGAGGTTGGTAGGGCCATAAGCTCGTTGAGCCTTGTTTATAAGACTATAGTTGAATTTTCTTATATTAAACTCATAAGCATTCTTGGAGTTCTATGATGAAAAAACATATTTTGGTTAAATATATTCTTACTTCTCTCGATCTAGCATATTCATATAGTATATATCATTTTTCTTGTCACAATCCCATCAAATTTGTTATCACTCAAAAAAGGGGATATTGTTAGCCCTAAGTGTATTCTCCTTTGTTTTGATTTATAACAAATATTGATGTGGACTAATATGTATAATCTATATGTGATAGGATTTTTTAATATGACATGTTTAACTTCAGTTCTTCAAAGGCGAGCAAATAGGACTGCTAAACAGGTCTTAAGCAATGGAGTCCTAGAGTGGTTGATCAAGTGAAAATCTAACTTAAGAGATTGCATATCATGAAGGCCTTGTGAAGAATTATAGACTAAGAATTGTGAGTAAGGTATTATTTGAAAATTCCTATGTTTCTTTACCTTTTGTTTAGCATGTTTCACCTTTAAACGCTTATAAATGATTTGAAACAGAGTGATATGATCTTAAAAAGCACCAATTTGAGATTTGAAGTACAAATTCAAGAGACTTAATTTAAGACTAGAACCCTAGGTAAAATAGCTTTCTAGGACCCAAAATCTAATGAACTAAACCAACTAAATCAATACTCAAACACCTCTAATCTAAGAAGGATCAAGAACAAATGGGATGGGAAGATTTAGGCAACCAAATGAACTCCTAAAAGAACCCTAGATTAGCTAGGCTCTAAAACCTACTTTAGAAAGAATAATGATCTATCATAAGAAGATTAGAGACTAGATTCTTAGGTTGGACTACTTCATCATTTTGATTGATCATTCCTTGGCATTTAGCCTCATTTACTAGCTTCTTCTCATTCTCAAAGTCATGCAATTCATTTTTCTCAACTATCGCAACTTTTTCTTCATTTCTTGCCATTCTTAGCTCCTAAACATATATAATATTTTTCTTGGCCACTTTAGTCTCAAGTCTAACTCTTTGCTCCTCAAATTTATGAGTCTCACTTTGTTCCTTAGAGGACTTCCGATGACAATTAAAGGATTTGTTCCTATAGCCACTACAATGCTCCTAAGGAATTGCACTACCCTTTTGCAAATCAAAACTTCTTCCTTGACCATTCAATCTTGGACAATCACATATACTATAACCACAGTCCCAATAAGTAGAGTAAACATAATCTTATTTTCTCCCCATCCCTCCTTTTGAAAAATTTTGCATTGTACTTCCCTCACTATAGTTAGAACTTCTTGGACAATTATAAGTCATATGAGTAAATCTTCCATATATTTGGCACTCATTGGGTACAAACCGTTTCCGCATCAAATCTTTCATCTCTTCCCAAGAAACCACCATTTGATACCGACTTCTCCTTCTTTGTGCATTCATTTTCTCCCACCATTCAAAATTATTTTTGGACAAATCCATTAAAGCATAGCTCACTTTATTTCTTTCACTGCACTCAAAGCTTTTAAACAATTTTTCCAGTCTTCTTTCTCATTCATAGTACTCCCTCAAATCTCTTTTCTCAAAGAATAGAGGTGTCAATTTCTCATTGTACTTCAACTCCCCATTCTCCACATCCACCTTTCTTCTCAAACCACTATTGGAAGAATTTTGCGATGCACACTTTTCTCTTGGCCTAGATACTTTTGGACTTTCATACAAACACCTATACTCCTTTTCTTTTGGCATACCACTCTTTAATTGTTGCAACCCACTCCTAGAATAATGTTGTGGTCCTTTGTCATGTTCTTCCAAATACCCCATGCACTCATAGTCATCTTCTTCATATTTTCAATCATACTCATCATTCCTACCATAACTACTTCTAATTGAACAAGGCCCTTCATAACAATCATATTCTCCACTTTCATTCCAACTAGCCATACTGAACTTTGCTTTCAAGAGAAGTACCCACAAAATTTAAGTAGAAAACACAAAAGGAATTTCTCACTTCACTCCCTCACGTGTTTACACTCTTTCGATGACACTCTTCTCTTGTGTATACTCTCTTTTGGCTTTTATCAAAATGAGCTCACCCTCTTATCTTTTCCATTCTTAAGTACTTCCCAAAATCCCCCCAATCCAAAAGATTTAGTTCCACTAGCAAAAGCCAACTAAATTACAACAGTTTAAGAAAAAAGAAGTTCCTAAGAAGAAATGATCTATCACTAGATGGATAATAAAAATGAAACTCAATCAATCAAGAATTTTAAGCAATGAGTTATCACACAAACTCTAGGATTTCTCAAGGAGATGTGTAGTGACAACAACTAATTAAGCACCACAAGGATTCAAATAAATAAGGACACTAAGGAATAGGACTTCAAGATTGCCAATGTTCAATTAAATCCCAAGTATCTCAAGAAGATGCCAATCTAAATATTTAACCCACCAAAAATAAGAAGTATATCAATTAAGTTCAATGGAAGTGATAAATGTAAGCTAAGAACCTTTACAAGACTTTGTAAAGACACTTACGCATTTCATCAAACACTTAGTAGGCAACTAGTTCAAATGAGAATTTTCAAATATTAGGATGCTATCACAAACCTCAAGAGTTTAATTTGATGATCAATCAACTCACTCAAAATAATGATAACACAAGAGTTCAATAGCTTAAAGAGTTGAATTGATACAAACTAAAATGCATTAATTTGTTTTCCAAGCTATTTGACAATTTACAAGAAAATTTGCTACTAGCAATTAGAAAGTTTAATTCCACAAAAATCAGGTTAACAAGCAAGAAAATCTATAGGGATTCAATAAATAAAGCTTTGGCTGTTATATAAGCACAATCTTAAGTCATGAAACCACACAACAAACACTTGGTGTGCAATCTAGCAACTCAAGGTAATTCAAAATTTTCAACCATATAGCCACTCTAATACTCAAGATTCACAAGTAAAACTCATTCCCAATGATAGATATAACATCAATGAGAAATTTCACAGCAATAACCAAGACAAATTTTGAGTTCTAAAGCTCACAAAAATAGCACAAAAAGTGTTGCGAGATTTTTTCTGTCTCCAGAATTTTGCAGCAAAAACACCTAAAAAACTTCAAATTTTCTGTAATTTCAAACCTCAAATAACTTCCTAATCATCAACCAAACATGGAGGCTCAATTTCACAACAAGCCCATGGCATAATTTGAAGTTATTGGCATTCAAAAATAGTAAGAAAAATAGTTATGGGATTAAGAAATTGTAGCAATTTTTTTCCACTTATTTTATCTCAAAATCCACAATTATTCGCTCCAAATGATTCCCCAAATATCATACCAATAATTAAGATCAATTTAACATCAAGTTCATGGCATAATATTGAGTTCCAAGCATTCAAAAATAGCACAAAAATAAGTAACGAAAATTTGAGAAAATTCACCAAGCTCTTGAAGAAGGTTGTACCTTTGCCCAAAGAAAGTTGTGTTAATAAAAATTAACACAACATTATTCTTATACCAAACTCTTTAATATAATCTTGAGAAGCACCAATTTGATATTTGATGTTCAAATTCAAGAGACCTAATTCAAGACTAGAACCCTAGGTAAAATAGCTTCCAAGGATCCAAAATCTAATGAACTAAGCCAACTAAATCAACACCCAAACACCCCTAATCCAAGAAGGATCAAGAACAAATGAGATGAGAAGATTTAGGCAATCAAATGAACTCCTAAAAGAACTCTAGATTAGCTAGGAATATAAGACCCACTTTAGAAAGAACAATGATCTATCCTAAGAAGATTAGATACTAGATTCTTAGATTAGATTAAAGCCTAAAAGTAGTCTTGATTGATTTGGGAATCATCCAAGAGAAACACCCTCAAGAACTCTCTCTAGAAAAAATAAAAGATTTTTCTATTCAAAATATCAAAAGTTGTATTTACAAGAGTTATAATAGTGTATATATAGATGCCTTACCCTAAACTAATTAACAAACTAATCCTAACTATTAAATGGCGTTAATACAAGCTTTGAGGCCCTATTACATGCCTTAAAAATAGGTTAAAACATAATAAAAGCCATGAAAATTTAATTGGGAATAAAACAGAACAAAATAAGAAAATTCGACAAAACAGGATATGGCCCGAATGGACTTGACGCCAGGTGCTTGGGTGGACCTAGAGCCCGGTATGTTTTGGAAGCAGAACTCTGCTCCAGTGTGGACCTAGCACTAGGTGTGCTAGTGAACTTAGCACCAGGTGCAATCTGGTCGCCGCCCCCATTTATTGCACTTCAAAACTTACTCTTTGGACCTCCATTCCATTTCTTTGTGTTTCTTTAATCCTTCAAATGAAATGTTGGTCGTCTTAAGCTCTTCCTGATACTCCTTTGGCCATTAATCATTGTTTAAAGATTGGTTTGATCCTCCACATGGATTGTTGCTTGTGTTGTGCGTCCTTTGGCCCGTCCTTTACTATCCATCTCTTCACAATCTTTTTAGCCCTATGTTTGTTGAATTTGTTGCCTTGAAAACTCACTTTAATCCTCTTGAATATTGTTCTTACTATAGAACCATGAAGTGTGATTCTGTCCTTCTTCCCTCTTCTTGAAATTGGCTCTCAAGCCTAATTTGATTCCTATCATTTCCCCCTTTTTGAAGATGATTAGTCTTCAAATCAATACCAGCATTACAATTCAAACAAGATATTTTGTGTGAAGGTAAAACTTTTAGCTTTTGATCCTCTCCAACTCCCTTGTTTTCTCTCTTCTCAACCCAAATTTTTATTCTCACCTTACTTCGCTCTTTTTCCTCCTTCTTGTTGTTTTCACATCTCTATACCCAAGTTGGCACTCTTATTTTATCTCCATGCTCTCTTATCTCTTCCCTCTTCTCTTTTATCTCTCTTTCTTTCTTTTCATCTTCTCTTCTCTCTTGCTCTTATTTTCCCTTCTCTTGCTTTTCCATCTCTTTTTGTTCTCTTTTCTTTTCATCTTCTTCTCTCAAAATATTTTGATATTTTACAATCTCACTTGGGGGCATAGGACAAAGTGTAAATTTTCTTCCATCTTTGCATAAAAAGTAAGTGTTTTTCTTCCTATGATGAACTACCTCTCTCTCATATAACCAAGACCTTCCCAAATATATATGCCCAACTTGCATGGGAAACACATCACACATCACCTCATCTTTATATCTCCCCATGACAATTGTAACCTTGACTTGTTTGTTCACCTTTACTTCACCCCAATTGTTCAACTATTAAAGCTTATAAAGTTTAGGATGTTTCAAGGTCTCCATTCCCAATCCCTCCACCAATGCAGCACTAATCACATTTTTACAACTCCCTCCAACAATAATCAAGTTACATAATTTTTCTTTGATTTGACACCTTGAATAGAAATTATTTTCTCTTTGTGGATCCTCTTTTCTTTGAACCACATAAGTTTCAACAATTTCCCTCATATCACTAATTAATGCACATGGTTTCTCAAGTGAATCCCCATCTCTTCCATTCACTCTAATTTCTCCACTAGATTTGGTATCATTTTGTGAAGTTGAACTAGATTCTTCATTCTTTTTAACTTCACATGTTCTCATTTGCTTTTGCTCTAGCAAACACTTCTTTTTCTCCACTTATGGATGTAAGCTTTCTTCCACTTCTATGTACTTGAAGCACTTTTGGAACCTTAACCCATGGCGCATTTGCTCATTCTCCACCTCAATCCTTGAATTATTTGTCTCTTCAACAAATTCCATACTTTTTTGCTCAACTTCTTCTTGTTCATTCTCTTCTATTACATCTAATGGGTATGACTCTTCATCTAGAAAGAATAAGATATTTTAGACTCTTTAGTCATCCATTTGTTGGTCTCAATTGATCCACTTCGCTTTCTTCTTCATTACTAAGCTCCTTATCAATCTCATCAACATTTTTCTCAACTTCTTCATGCGCTACTTCATCATTTTGATTGATCATTCCTTGGAATTTAGCCTCATTTTCTAGCTTTTTCTCCTTCTCAAAGTCATGCAATTCATTTTGCTTAACTCTCTCAACTTTTTCTTCATTTCTTACCCTTCTTAGCTCCTCAACATATACAATATTTTTCTTCGCCACTTTATGTTGGAATATATGCCCTCTAGACTAGTTTATCTGATGTAATTATCGAATTTATTAATAAAAAAATTTATTCTCAAAATTTATTTGTGAATTTATATTTTATTTGTGTACAATTTTCATTTGGAAAAGACCCATTATGTTTAAGTAAGTGATTTATGTGAATGATGGTCTTTTACAATAAGGTATGGATCACGGGTTACTTAACACATAAATGTTTGTTCTTAACCGATTGATGAGAATAGGAATCTCATCGTATATAGGTTACTATGTTATGAATTCCAAATAGGGAATGACTTACCTTTAGCTAGTGAGTAGTCCACTCGCTTCATAGCATGAGCGTATTTTAAATATGTAAAACAGGACCTGTAATAGTGATTTCTAAAAGTACTATTTAAAAGAAACCTAGACTATTACTGTTACAGCGTGGATTAATACTCCACTGTTTAAGTATGAGTTGGTAGTCTGACAAAGTTAGAAATATATACTTTGATATACTGTAGGTTCTTTCATAGAACCAATATACTTATATGTTGGGTATATGTGACTAGTTAGGTAAGACAAACTTGTACAAGATAGCTTCTACGCTATATCACCCCTTGTGACTGTTCAAATGATCTAATTATCTAGGGCCCTGAGGAACATGACTTGGATGTTTACTTTAGGGTAACTCCCTTGAAAAGTAGAAACATTCTAAGAGTCATGGATCATTGGACTAGAGGTCTAAGGATGGTAGATGTCTATTAGAGAGGTATGAGTACACTCTTCCTCTCTAATTGCACGGTGATGCGTAGAGGGGTATTTTAGTCATTACACCTGTAGGTCGAAAACTTTGCTAACGCAGTATTATCCTTGGGGTCAATATTTTCTTATGGTAATATTAGAAAATATTTAAAATGTAAAATATAGCTATTTATATAATAGGGATATTTTTGTCATTTTAGTAGCCAACGCGATATGTCTTTTGGTCCCCAGAATGGCCCTTAAATCATGAAAGATTTGAGTTAAAAAATTGGTCTTGATAATTATAAGTTTTTATTTTATTAGTCTAATTTATTATTATATTAGAATAAAATAAAAGGTTCTAGAAATAGTATTTATTTTATTTAGTTTAATTGGTTAATTAATTATTCAGGACCAAAGACCCAGATTAAATAATTAAAAAATTAATCTGGATATAAATTAGATAAAAGGTATGAAATTTTATATTGGTCTATTTGGGCTTATAAATTATTTATTAGGTTGTTTAATGTAGCCTAAAAAATAAATAATTGAGATTTATTATTTATGAGTGTTCAAGCCTAAGAATAAATAATTTTATCTGGCCCAATGAATAAGATTAAGGTAAAATAAAATTTTAAAAAATATTAAATTAATTAATTAAATTAAATAAAAAAATAACACGAGATGGAACTTATGTTGTTTCACGTGCAGGATAACAGAAAGCATGAATACTTTCTATTTGCATGCAATTGTCTTCCCTCTCGGACATCTATTCAAATGAATGAATGATGTATTGAAATTGGTTGGAGTTTTGCAATTCTGGGAGTTGGTGATTCACAGAAGCTAAGCAAAGAAAATAGAAGCCTCTTCAGAGTTCAATTTCATTCATAGAAAACCAAACCCATTTTTTCGATCAAGCTTTCAAGGTTTATTAAAACCCAAACTTTAAGCTTTCACCGGCTGTGCTACAAGCACCATTTCGGAAGATTAAAAACTTCACGTAGATGAGACGTAATAGACATTTGCAAAGACCTGAACCGCTAGCCTCAAATATCCTTATACAGACATTTACACCAGTGTGAAAAGGGTCGTTCAATCACATAGGTAAATTTTTCGTTTTCTTAACATGCTTTCGTTTTGATACTTTTTGCCATTTTAAGCCTTCACTTTAGTTTCAAGTCTAACTCTTTGCTCCTCAAATGTATGAGTCTCACTTTGCTCCTTAGAGGACTTCCAATGACAATCAAAAGATTTGTGCCCATAAACACTACAATGCTCCCAAGGAATTGTAATACCCTTTTGCAAATCAAAACTTCTTTTTTAACCATTCAATCTTAGGCAATCACATATACTATAACCATAGTCCTAACAAGTAGAGCAAATATAATCTTGTTTTCTCCTCATCCCTCCTTTTGAAAAATTTTGCATTGTACTTCCCTCACTATGCTTAGAACTTCTTGGACAATTATAAGACATATGAGCAAAGTTTCCACATATTTGACACTCATTGGGTACAAACCGTTTCCGCATCAAATCTTTCATCTCTTCCCAAGAAATCACCATTTGATACCGACTTCTCCTTCTTTGTGCATTCATTTTCTCCCACCATTCAAAATTATTTTTGGACAAATCCATTAAAGCATAGCTCACTTTATTTCTTTCACTGCACTCAAAGCTTTTAAACAATTTTTCCAGTCTTCTTTCTTATTCATAGTACTCCCTCAAATCTCTTTTCTCAAAGAACAGAGGTGTCAATTTCTCATTGTACTTCAACTCCCCATTCTCCACATCTACCTTTCTTCTCAAACCACTATTGGAAGAATTTTACGATGCACACTTTTCTCTTGGCCTAGATACTTTTGGACTTTCATACAAACACCTATACTCCTTTTCTTTTGGCATACCACTCTTTAATTGTTGCAACCCACTCCTAGAATAATTTTGTGGTCCTTTGTCATGTTCTTCCAAATACCCCATGCACTCATAGTCATCTTCTTCATATTTTCAATCATACTCATCATTCCTACCATAACTACTTCTAATTGAACAAGGCCCTTCATAACAATCATATTCTCCACTTTCATTCCAACTAGCCATACTGAACTTTGCTTTCAAGAGAAGTACCCACAAAATTTAAGTAGAAAACACAAAAGGAATTTCTCACTTCACTCCCTCACGTGTTTACACTCTTTCGATGACACTATTCTCTCGTGTATACTCTCTTTTAGCTTTTATCAAAATGAGCTCACCCTCTTGCCTTTTCCACTCTTAAGTTCTTCCCGAAGTCTCCCTAATCCAAAATATTTAGTTCTACTAGCTAAAGCCAATTAAATTCCAAGGGTTCAAGAAAAAGAAAGTTCCTAAGAAAAAATGAGCTATCACTAGATAGATAACAAGAATGAGACTCCATCAATCAAGAATTTTAAGCAATGAGTTGTCACACAAACTCTAGGATTTCTCAAGAAGATGTGTGGTGACAACAACTAGTTAAGCACCAAAAAGATTTAAAGAAATAAGGACACTAAGGAATAGGACTTCAAGATTGCCAATGTTCAATTCAATCCCAAGTATCTCAAGAAGATGTCAATCTAAATACTTAACTCACCAAAAATAAGAAGTATATCAATTAAGTTCAATGGAAGTGATAAATGTAAGTTAAAAACCCTTACAAGACTTTGTAAAGACACTTACGCGTTTCATCAAACACTTGATAGGCAACTAGTTCAAATGAGGATTTTCAAATGTTAGGATGCTATCACAAACCTCAAGAGTTTAATTTGGTAATCAATCAAATCACTCAAAACAATGACCACACAAGAAGTTCAATAGCTTAAAGAGTTGAATTGATATAAACTAATATGCACTAATTTGTTTTCCAAGCTATTAGACAATTCACAAGAAAAATTGCTACTAGCAATTAGAAAGTTTAATTCCATAAAAATCAAGTTAACAAGTAAGAAAATCTATAGAGATTCAATAAACAAAGCTTTGGTTGTCATATAAGCACAATCATAAGTCGTGAATTCACACAACAAACACTTAGTGTGCAATCTTGCAACTCAAAGTAATTCAAAATTTTTAACCATATAGCCACTCTAATACTCAAGATTCACAAGTAAAACTCATTCCCAATGACAGATATAACATCAATGAGCAATTTTACAGCAATAACATGGACAAATTTTGAGTTTTAAAGCTCACAAAAATAGCACAAAAAGAGTTACGGGATTTTTTCTGTGTCCAGAATTTTGCAGCAAAAACACCCAAGAAACCTCAAATTTTCTATAATTTTAAACCTCAAATAACTTCCTAATCATCAACCAAACATAGAGGCTCAATTTCACAACATGCCCATGGCATAATTTGAAGTTATTGGCATTCAAAAATAGTAAGAAAAATAGTTACGGGATTAAGAAATTGCAATAATATTTTTCCACTTGTTTGATCTCAAAATCTACAAATATTCATGTCAAATGATTCCCTAAACATCGTACCAATATATAAGATTAATTTAACATCAAGTTCATGGCATAATATTGAGTTCCAAGCATTCAAAAATAGCACAAAAATAAGTAACGAAAATTTGAGAAAATTCACCAAGCTCTTGAAGAAGGTTGTACTTTTGCCCAAAGAAAGTTGTGTTAATAAAATTTAACACAATCTTTCTCTAATACCAAACTCTTTGATATGATCTTGAGACGTACCAATTTGATATTCGAAGTTCAAATTCAAGAGACCTAATTCAAGACTAGAACCCTATGTAAAATAGCTTCATAGGACCCAAAATCTAATGAACTAAGCCAATTAAATCAATACCCAAATACCCCTAATCCAAGAAGGATCAAGAACAAATTGGATGGGAAGATTTAGGTAACCAAATAAACTCCTAAAAGAACCCTAAATTAGCTAGGAATTTAAGACCCACTTTAGAAAGAACAATAATCTATCCTAAGAAGATTAGAGACTAGATTTTTAGGTTGGACTAAAGCCTAAGAGTAGTCTTGATTGAGTTGGGAATCACCCAAGAGGAACACCCTTAAGAACTCTCTAGAGAGAACAAAAGATTTCTCTATTCAAAATATCAAAAGTTATGTTTACAAGAGTTATAATAGCATATATATATATACCTTGCCCTAAACTAATTAACAAACTAATCCTAACTATCAAATGGTCTTAATGCAAGCTTTGAGGCTCTATTACATACCTTAAAAATAGGTTAAAATATAATAAAAGTCGTAAGAATTTAATTGGGAACAAAACATAACAAAACAAGAAAATTTGATAAAATAGATCATGGCTCGAATGGACCTGGCACTAGGTGCTTGGGTGGACCCGGCGCGCCAGTGTGTTCTAGAAGCAGAACTCTGCTCCAGTGTGGACCTGGCACCAGGTATACTAGTGAACCTGGCACCAGGTGCAATCTGGTCGCCCCCCCCCCCCCCTTTATTACACTTCAAAACTTACTCTTTAGACTTTCATTCCATTTTTCTGTGTTTCTTTGATCCTCCAAATGAAATGTTGGTCATCTTGAGCTCTTCCTGATACTCCTTTGACTTTCAATCCTTATTTAAAGATTAGTTTGATCCTCCACATGGATTATTGCTTGTGTTGTGCATCCTTTAGCCCCGTCCTTTACTATCCATCTCTTCACAACCTTCTTAGCCTTGGGTTTATTGAATTTGTTACCTTGAAAATTCTCTTGAATCCTGTTGAATATTGTTCTTACCATGGAGCCATGAACTGTGATTCTGTCCTTCTTCCCCCTTTTTGAAAATGACCTTCATGATTAATTTGATTCCTATCAAAGAGGATATTTCTAAATCCAGAGTTTATAAATTCTTGGTTAAGTAGCTTTGGACGGACCTCTGAATCTAAAACACCCATCCAATGATCTGTAACATTTTTTAAAATATACATCTTTGCATATAGTGTTGTTTTGGAATCATCTTTTGGACGCACATCTTTCCATTATGTGAATCCAAAACTCTGAAATCCTGACCGACGTAACTAGTCATTACTAGTCGTTGGGATTTCAATTTAAGCTCTTGTAAAAGCTTCAAAAACTCGATTTTCAAGTAAATTTTTGTGCTAACTCATTCAGAAACACTTTTACACTTTAGAATACAAAAATCTCCCTTTTCATTTGTGCTTCAAAATAAGATCAAATTGTTCCAAAGATGAAAAGATATTGTGCTTAGTGGCTCACACTTGCTCAATCTGTGAGCTATTTCTGTATTCTATCTTTAATCAATTTTGTATTAAGGTTAAGGAAGTAAAACCCAATTGGGGGTGAGTCTTGATTGTTGAGTTTAAAGAGGTTGGGTGTAAAACCAAATGTGGTGATCCTCTGATGTAATATTGATATTGCCGACACCATTGAGTTGGGAAAACGACTTTTAGTGGATGGTTTGAAATCCTTAAGTGAAAGCTTAAGGTAGTTGAGGTAAATCATTTAAGGATTGAACCATTATAAATCTTTTGGTTCCTCTCTCTTGTACACTTTACTTAGCATTTATGAATTGTTTTAAACTGTCCTTTTAAGTTGAAAGTTATAACCTTTAAAATCATAAATCAGTGCTTTGTGTTTAAAATCTTTTGTGAAATAGTTGAAAGTTTTGTCAACTTATAGTCTCTGAGGCTTTTATTCTTGTGATTTACTGATTGCTTCGAAGCTTTGCTTCCTCGCACTTTTGAACTATATAAAGACCTATTTTTCAATACTCAATACACTCTTGGTTCTTATCAATATATATATATATATATATATATATATATATATATATATATATTTGAAGTTGCAATGACATGAAGGCAAATGCTGTAAAGTTTCACGTCGAATAAATTTTTTCAATTGAAAAGAAAACCTTCCATTCTCTCACAAACCACAATTCAATATTATAAAATACACACTGGCATTGTTGCATATCCACAAAACATCCATTTGTAACAACGATTTATTTGCTTCTTTTCAGTTTTTCTCAAAAAAAATATACAATTTTATAAGAAATAATTTGAATTTCTTACCAACTAATCACTTCGTTTTATATTATTTGACCTTTTAACTTTTGTATTTTGTTTCATAATATTTAACTCTTTATACATTTTCATACATCAATAATTAATACTTTTCAATATTACCCTTAAATTTAATCAAACTATATTTAATGAAAATATAAAAAAACTTCATAAATGATTACTCAATATTCTTAATCTATGTGTAGATAGTTAAAAAAGTCAGATAATATAAAACGGATAGAATATATTTATTCTCTATTTGCGTCTCATTTTTTACTATCTCTATTTTACAATATAAGTCATTTTAAATTTGAGAAATTTTTTCATAATATAGATCGTTTTATAAAATTTTATAAAAAATTTATTACTTTTTTTTAATTTTATCCCTCCTTATAATCTCTCTCTTCCTACTAATTATGACTCAACTCTTTTCAATTATTAATGTAAACAAAGATTTAATTAAGAATATTTTTAAAAATTTAATTTTAAAATTATTTAAAATTTATAAATTATTTATACATAAATTTAAAATAACTTATATTGTAATAACTTATATTGTAAAATAAAGTGAACAGTAAAAGACAATTTATAAATAAAATTGTCATAAGTATGTAGAGGGTTGCTTTATATGGCCAACAGCCATAAATTAGTGCGCAAGCGAAAATCTTCACTTCACTCATCTGAAAAATCAGTCGCCCAAGTACTATTCATCCATTCTCTCATTTATACTTCTAGAACAACACAGAAGAGAGAAGAGAGAAGAGAGAAGAGAGAGAACGTTTTAGTGGTAAGATAGAGCAGAGGAAGAGAGAGAAAGAAAGGGAAACCAAATCCAGCTTTTACTACTTCTCTCTCTTCTATTTATTTTTTCTTAATACTTATTTCAACAATAGAAATGGGCTTCTCTTGTTCAGATTACTAGAATTTTTATTTTTTTCGCTTCTCTTTTCTCTTATGTCTCATCCCACCACCACCAACTCCCACAAGCGCCAATCTCCTTTTTCTACCACCTCCCCTTCCCCCACCGCCAGCGGCGGAGCGTCACCTCTTGTACCGGCGATGAAAAAGGCCAAGTCTCAGGCCGTCGCTTACTCTTTCGACAACAAGAACGCCCAGCCTCCTCACGTCCATTTCTCTTCCGATATTGAAGCCATCGATGGGAGTAATAGTGCTAACGCTGTGTCAATGATCGATGTGGAAGACGAAGATCCTACTAATCTGTCTAGCGACGTCGTTATGGACCCCGGCAACATTAGTAATTTCAACGGTGGTCCTGTTACCCGCTCCTCCGGTACTGCTAATTTATCGAGGAAGAAGGCTACTCCTCCTCAGCCGCAGAAGAAGCTCGTCATTAAGCTCCTTAAAGGTTTCGGCTTTCTTTCATTTTTAGATTCGATTTAGCTGTAAATGTGCGAATTTTGGGGTTTCATTTTATGATTGGTTGAATGTTGCGTTGTGGTACATACTATCTAGGGTTTTGAGTGGTTTTATTGGTGATTTTGCTTGAATTGAATATCAATTGAGTGCAGTCTTTGTGTTTTGTTGGAAATTTTTGTTTAGCCAAGTTTTTATCAAATTGTGATCTGGGATTTTCTAGTTCACTCACGAATTTGGAAATTGTAGCAGTGAATTGCTTCAATTTGGGTAATTAGTCAGAAAGACTGGTTCATTTTGTGGAAAATTGAGTGGCCAAATAGACTAACTTTATTTATTTTTTTTGTTGTTAATTTCATGTGTCATTTGCAAAATGCATAATGCAAACGATTTGAAACTGCTCTATCTTGGTAAATTTTAAATGCTTGTTTCCCATCAGTGTGAGTGTTTGATTTTAGCTTGGGCTAGTATTATCTGTTGTTTCATATATTTTGATTATGAATTCAAAGCATGATATTAGCTGTTGATTAACTTTAGGAGCTGTAGCCAGATGGTTTTGGCTAGTATGTTGATATATATAGAGAAACATAAGAGAGTAAAGGATTTGTTTCTTGCATCTTTTCAATAACGGCGAGTGTTTATATGAGTTTGATTCTTCGGTTGAGAGCAGAATGGAGGGAAAGAAAGTGATGAAGTTTAAATGATAGAGCAATTATTCAAGAAACATGTGGGCAATCTTGGATCTATTCGTGTCATTAATATCATTAGGAAATCTGACCTGTTTTTAGAAGGTTTTGGAGTTTTGAATTTTTGTTGCTATTTGTTGCCTATAAAACTACTGGCCACTTGTAGTTCTTCTTTGAGAACTACAAGCCACTTGTATGATCTTCAGTGAGGGGAATGGTTCCTGATGCTCTGTAACATTCTTTGTTTCACTTTTTTGGTCTCATAGGCTTTGGTTGTTTGTTTCAGTGCCAGGGCCTTTGAATCTTTGACATTGTTTGACTCAGAGATTAACCTGTTGGAGCCTTTCTTCTATGTTTAAGGAACAAATACTTGATTACTGCTATCTGAAGAGAGTGAGAATGTTACTTGCAGGAAGTTTTGAGAAAGTCTAGGCTATTGAATGGTGTGTCATTATTGGTGATAATTTTTTAAACATGATATGCTTAGCTGATGGTTGCAAATTGCTCAGGTTGGACTTACTTTCCTAGGATAGAGATGGTAAAAGTTATGTCTTGGAGTTTTTTCTACCGTAAAGTGGATTCAATTAAATTCTGTACATGTTTGCTAATGTATAGTTTATTGACAAATGTACTACTGTTCGTTGCAAGGAGTATGGGACTCTTTTGAAATTGTTGTTGATTTTTCAATAAAAGAGTTAATCAGTAGCAATTTACTGAAGCCAATTTGGTAAATGGAATATAATAAGGATTGGATAAGTTAAAATATTTTATTGAATGACTCATGTAATTTAGCAGGACTTTAATTTGATTAATGAGATGCTTCTCTCTGAAATATTTAGAAATCAGTATAGTTATGTAACTTTTATACTTACTCTTTAAAAGCATGAAAAGAATTATATGGGCTTGGACTTCCTTTGATCAATGACCAAAGCCACGAAAGTCCTTTGGGGCTGCAATCTGAGATTCAGAAGCCACAGTATACCTTCATATGCTTATTTGTATCATGTCAGCACTGTATCTGGAGAAGTGGTATACCTTTCTATGCTTGCTTCTTTGACTGATAGCATAACATCTTCCTTGTTAAAATTCTTCATGAACTGTTGTCTTTCCCTTTTTGTTTCAGTCAGTTTATTTTTGCTGTGAACTACTCTCTTGAACATCTTTTGACCCTCTTATGCAAATGTGCTTCCGTGGCTATTTCTGACCTACACTTATTGTTATCAGTTATCATGCACTGTTATTGCCAATATACTTAGTAAGGTGGGTAAATGAACTACTCAAAATCTTGAAATTCTCAGCAACTCAGCAATCTTCCCTGCCGCTTTATTTATATTCATACCTTCTCAACACTTTTAAATGAAGCTTTCCTAATACTAAAGGATTCAACTCCACACACTTGAAAAGAAGGATTAAAGATTTAGCAGTTTCAGTTGCAAACCTGATTGCTAGCATTTGCATTTTAAACCTAAAATGCTGCTGTTTGCTGCCTTCTCTCCAGATATAATTTGTCTGTTGCCTTGCTCTGTAAGTAGTTATAAAAAAAATGATTGCAAGAGCTCTAGGAGCTGAAAGAAATAGTTGGATAACAAAATAAGGTTATTCATATTTGAAATAAGTTGCTCTGTTGCACGGTACATGTAATAATTTGCTGCCGCCATTCTGAACTCTTAAGAAATTTAATAGTTCAATTTAGCTTAACTCAACTCAGTGAAGGCCTTATGCCTCAATATATTAGAGACTGAAATGAATATTATTTTCTTTATTCTTTATTTTTTTTAATTTGGTTTGGCTGGTTTGCATTTGCTTTTGCAAGGCGTTTTTGGCTTAGGTGTATTCCTTTTAGAAAGTTGTAATTTCTCGCAATCATGTGCTGTGAATTCCTGCATACTTGTTATACCTATATGATACCTTATAAGGGGGTGGGTTGATCAAATTGACTTTGTCAGCTTTGGCACCAAAAGTTATCTGTAATGTGCAATTTTAATGTTGCATCATACCCATCAAGGAGTGATCGTTTTGGCAGAATTGTCATGTCATTTCTTAGCATGAGAACCTCTGTTCTTGTGACATGACTGTTGCTTGTCTTAAATATAGACAGAGAACTGAGAAACTAGTTGCCACTATGATTGAATAGCAAAAGGACAAGATTCATCATGGGGAAATGGCCATTAGTACCAGAATGAAAGTCTTGCTTTTGTTTGTGATGCATAACAACCTCTTTGTAATTGTTGACTGAATTAAGAAATCTGTTTATGGATCTCTCGTCTCTCTTTTCCCTGCGTGCTGTGCATATGTTTATGCATGCATATATCTAATGTTATTAATTGTTAGCCTGCATTTTTTTTTTAAACTGAAAGCATACAGCAAATAATCCTTTTACCAAGTAAAATTTCTGACATGTATGTTGTTCTTTTCATTTTTTGTCTCTCTGAAGGTAAACCTACACTGCCCTCAAATTTTGAAGAGACCACGTGGGCAACACTAAAATCTGCTATCAATGCTATATTCTTGAAGCAGCCAGATCCTTGTGACCTGGAAAAGCTTTATCAGGTGTCTTTTACACAAGTATTTCTTTGTGTTTCTGATGTTTGATGGCTCTCAACTGTTAATTGACCAATTTTCTTTGTATTAGGCGGTAAATGACCTTTGTCTGCATAAAATGGGGGGAAGCCTCTATCAACGAATTGAAAAGGAGTGTGAAGCACACATATCTTCTGCATTACAATCGTTAGTCGGACAAAGTGAAGATTTGGTGGTTTTCTTGTCACTTGTGGAGAAGTGCTGGCAGGATTTCTGTGACCAGATGTTGATGATCCGTGGTATAGCTTTATATCTTGATAGAACATATGTGAAGCAAACTCCAAATGTACGTTCACTGTGGGACATGGGTTTGCAGCTTTTCCGAAAACATCTTTCCCTGGCATCAGAAGTGGAACACAAAACTGTATTTGGCCTCCTGAAAATGATTGACAGTGAAAGGTAGTTTTGGCTTCAGAGAAACTTAATATTATCATGGCCAGATTATTTATTAAATAAAAGAATACTCTATGATAGAGAGATTTCTGGAGTTTGTTGAGTTGATCTGTCTACCTGCGGTTCTTATCCTTTTTCCTCTTCAAAGGGGATCTGGCATTGATCCTTGTATTGGTGTTTGTTTGTTCTTTTTTTGGCGGGGGTTTTTTTTTTTTTTTTTTGGGGTGGGGGGTTGTGTGCATGTATATGTTGTATATACTTCCTTTAAAGATCATTGTTTTCCTGAGTTCATTGATACATATGTCAAAGTGGAATAATTCAATAGAAACGAGGTTCTCTTGCCAAGTGTTACTCTGATTTTGGTACTTGGAATATGGCCTAAATTCTTTGTTGCACTGAAAGCTTTTTTAGTAAATAGATGTATTCTGGGCTTGAAGGATGTGACTTGGTAGACGATGCTGAGCATTTAACAGGGACATAAGTTAGGTTTGTGATATCTGTCACTTCATTAGTGAATTATGAAATTTGCTTGTGGACTGTTTATATTTGATTGATGTATATTAGCAATTGTTTTTAAATATCTTTTAGTATAATTACCCCGCTGCTTGAAATTGAATTAACTATAAAGAATGCAGTAACTAGCATTGTGCTGCAATGACTAATGGATTTTTGCTTAGACTTCTAATTCTTTTTAACCTTAATATAATATTTGGCTTTATATCTACTGTTTTTGGCTTTAACCAAACTGTGGAGAATTGTATTTGCCTGTGACTGTTATTTACAGACCTCACTTGTAGTTAGTGTTGTGTTTAGCTTGCATTTGACCTCTTTTTATTCATAGCTATAATCATATGGAATCCTTTTTTGGGGCATGGATAAAAAAGCTAGATACTTCAAAGGCAACTGAATCAGTTCAATATGTGCCAAGAGATACTGAAACTGAATTTTTTGTTGTGGAGAAAAGAGGGAGGGGAGGGGTGGTTCAAAGCTAAATTTGTGAACAATGAATCCTTACCACTAAAGGGGAAAATTGAAAGTGCAGTAAAGGAAAGAATGAAAGGGACAGAAAAGAAAGAAAAATGATTAAGGTAAGAGGCCTAACAAATCAGGATAGAATAAATATATATTCTTTTCATTCACTTGGGATTGACCTTTTTAGTGGTGGGCTTTTAACCGGTGGTTATTGTTTTTGTTCCAGATTAGGTGAAGCAGTTGATAGAACTCTCCTTAATCATCTTTTGAAGATGTTTACCGCATTAGGAATTTATGCAGAAAGCTTTGAGAAGCCATTTCTTGAGCGCACATCTGAGTTTTATGCTGCTGAGGGTGTTAAGTACATGCAGCAGTCAGATGTTCCAGATTACTTGCGACATGTGGAGGTGAGGTTTTTCTACTTTTTATTAACGACCATCTTCTCTCTGTTTCTAGTTACTTTTTGATTGCTCCCAGTGGACTAACATGTGTATCCAATTTTACAGTTTTATTGGTTAAGTTATGAATGTCCATAAGGCAAATGATGAAAATCTATTTTCTTGCAGATAAGGTTGCATGAAGAACATGAGAGATGCTTACTCTACCTGGATGCTGGTACAAGAAAGCCATTAGTAGCAACTGCAGAAAGGCAACTTCTTGAACGGCATATAGCTGCAATTCTTGATAAAGTGTGTGCTGGGAAGAATATGTTCTTTCAGAATCAGCTGAAACAAGCTCACTTGATGCTTCTTTTAAATGGTTTGTAACACTTCCTTTATGCCAATACATGTGTATTGTTGCTTTTTTCAGGGTTTTATGATGCTTATGGATGGCCATCGTATTGAGGATCTTCAAAGGATGTATACACTCTTCTCTAGGGTCAATGCCCTGGAATCATTAAGGCAGGCACTTAACTCATACATTCGAAGAACTGGGCAAGGTATTGTCATGGATGATGAAAAAGACAAAGATATGGTGTCGAGTCTCTTAGAATTCAAGGCATCTCTTGATACAATATGGGAGGAAAGCTTTTCCAAGAATGAAGCATTTAGCAACACCATAAAAGATGCATTTGAGTATCTGATTAATCTTCGCCAGGTACATTACTTGACTTGACTTTCTTCTTTATCTTTTTCTTCTTCTTGCTGATAGCATAATCAGATCTACTTGTTAGCTGAAAAGTTTACCCTTCCCCGAGGACTTCGTGCAGTTGAGGAAGATAGCATAGTGTTTTCTTGAAAAGTTGAGGTAGAGGAATTTGGAAATACGATCTTATGTTTGTTAATTTTTGTTTTTTTTTTTTTTTGGGGGGGGGTGGGGATGGGTAATTGTTTAATTATTTTAACCAGGGAGTTATAATCATTTTCCTGCTTGTAACATTGAGGGTCCATTTGGATTTCGATCCTTCCCCAAAAAAAAATTTGGAAGTGAGAAGGAATTTGAATTTTGAGAAAAAGAGACATGGGAACATGTGGGACCAAGGAAAGAGAATGTGATATTTTGTGAGTGAATGATATTTTATTGAGAAGCATAAGTCATTTCCTTGCTAACCGAATGTACATAAAGATTAGTAATACTTTCTGCTGTTTCCTTATCTTGGGTCAATCAAAATTTATCCTAAAAACACTTTTCTGTCTTCCATGATTCGTGTTGGTTATGTGAATCTCTACAAAATAGATTCTAGGCCTGATGGATGAAATTTTTCACATTTAGGTGTCCCAAGTATTATCGTTCAGAGGAAGAATTAGTCAAAGTACTGTGTGTATGTGTTTTCCCTTACTGAATGTTTGCCTCTCTGAATTAGAAGTAAAGACTAATATGGCTGTGATTACATCTCAGGTAGGTTAATGTACCTGTGCTTTTAAAGGATCAATATGAATTCTTGGCATGCAAAAGTCCAAGCTAAATTCTAGTGATTGCAATTGCTTTGATACACAATTTCTTAAAAGGCGTTTCATCTGTTCCTTTAGTAGTCCCACATTTTTAAGATTCATTTTTCTCTTGATTTTTGACCTCTTTACATTGTGTTGGCTGATCTTTCTCTTCATAAATTTATTTGGAGGAAAAATTTTTCTCATGTTAGCTTTTAGATACTAAATCAATGAATTTCAGTGACATTTTTTTAACTTTTTAATTTTCAAAGGATTGCCAAAATGTCTACCCTCGTTTTAAGAAGAAAATTCAGAGGATTTTCAAATTTTGATATTAATGCTCTTCCAAGGAATATGTACATTGTGTTCATGTATGAGTTGACATGTTTCTTCTGCAGCTTCCGTGATTTTTAATTAGGGGGAGAAGGGGGGCGGGGAGGGGGAACCAAGATAACCATGGGAATGTCTGACCTCCTATTCTGTGTGTGTGTGTGGATTCCACGTATGAAAATCTTCACCAGCAAAATATTATAAGATGATTAAGAGAGTCTTTGGCCCCTCTACTCTCTCTGCTTAAAGATTGCATATATAAGTTCTTTTGTAGCAGAATAATAGATATTGCTTTCTGGTTCACTACCTGTGCTTTAACACCAACTCTGCAGAGTTCCTTTTGCAAGTGTTTCAATATTGAAGCTGTCCTGCTTTTTAACTAGTGCGTCTTATTGTTCTCACTATACAGGAGAATGCAGAAAACTTCTGGGCAATATTGCTTATGTTGTTTTCTCCATTGCTTTCTGATAATACAGTTGTACCCTTTGTGTCATTTCTTTCTTTGGACAAAATACACCTGGTGAGATCTGGTGGTTTTCTTTTTGAAGTTGGTGCTTTTCATCATCTACTCATTGTGTTTGGGAAGTTCATGTAGACTGGTGTAATTTAAGGTTTCTTTTTGACTTGTAGATGATATCCTACCTTTACCGGTGATATTGTTTGGGGAGGGGTGTTGGGTGGGGGTTTAAGTGGTATCTTAGTTTTGAAGTCGAAGATGGGTTAAATGTTTAAAGAGAAGTATAATTATTCTCATTATTCTGGAACATGAACTGGTGTGGATCAGAAATTCCTCATCTATTTTGGATCATATTATTATTATTATTATTATTATGGAAGCAAATATCATTGTCTTATACGTTAATGCTATGCCTTTTTGTTAGAACCGACCGGCTGAGCTAATTGCCAAATTTTTGGACGAGAAACTTCGTGCTGGAAATAAGGGTACATCAGAGGAGGAATTGGAGGGTACACTTGATAAAGTCTTGGTTCTATTCAGGTTTATCCAGGTAACTTGAATACGTTATATCTGGTATGAGTTACTAACTAAACCAGTATCGGGTTTAACCTATTTTCTTTTTGGTGTCATTTGCTGTTATATTCTCATAAACGTAATGCTGAAGGTCATTCCCACTGTTCTTTTAGGGTAAGGATGTATTCGAAGCATTCTATAAGAAAGATCTTGCCAAAAGGCTACTGTTGGGAAAGAGTGCATCTATTGATGCAGAGAAGTCCATGATATCCAAGGTGGAGATATTGAAGTTCTCAAGCTTTATTCATTATTTCCATTGTGCATTCATGCTAAAAGATTTCCTATCCACTATTGCAGCTAAAGACTGAATGCGGCAGCCAGTTTACTAACAAACTGGAAGGAATGTTCAAGGTGGGTTTATTTCGTGTGTAACATTCTCTCTTTTATCTACAAAAGTAGGAGGTTTGGATGTCTGAATTCTGCTAAACAATCCGCAACTCTCCCCAGAATTTCTCAGCTAGAAGTTCTTTCCACATAAACATGAATTCAAGCATTTTATAGGCCTTATGCTCTCAAAAGAAAAAAAAAGAAAAGAAAAAAGGGTCAATCTGTGATGAAATTTAAGTGCATCTGATATGGTTTTACAAGTATTTGTTAGAAAATTATTAATATTACTGTTTGTTCTTGTTGTTGCTGCTGGCGTGGTGGCAATGTTGTGGCAATGTCACATGGAATGAATTAGCAAGCTCAAAAGTCCTGAGTGTGGTAGTATGGTGACTGAACTGCATTATTTGCATGAAATTGCAGTTCTTTTATTTTTCTCCCATGTCTGATTTTCTAACCAATATAACGGCATGGCAATAGTATTCTTGAGATACTTGGCTAGTTTTCATCTTTAGCTCCCTCAGGGCAACAAAATTATTTTTTGATGATATATCACTGTTTCTGAATGGAAATATTAGATTTTTTATGGGAAACAGATCAAAAGCTGTATTTACTTATCTCATAACTCTCTTCAGGATATTGAGTTATCCAAGGAAATAAATGAATCTTTCAAGCAATCGTCCCAAGCTCGGACAAAACTTCCTTCAGGAATTGAAATGAGTGTTCATGTCCTGACCACAGGGTATGTGGGAAATATTGTGATATTGCCACGTTATGTTTCAATGTTGCAAAATTTTCATGACACTATTGGTGTCTTGGGAATAATGTTAGTAGACATGGTTGATGTGCTACAGGTACTGGCCAACATATCCACCCATGGACGTGCGGCTTCCTCATGAACTCAATGTGTATCAGGTTTTTGACAATCTGGCTTATGACTGCATGTGTGTTTTTTTTTAATCCATTGGTACTTGCATAACCTTGTATTATGTGTATACTGTTATCGGCAGGATATTTTCAAAGAATTCTATCTAAGCAAGTATAATGGGAGAAGATTAATGTGGCAGAATTCGTTGGGTCACTGTGTGCTAAAAGCAGAGTTTCCAAAAGGTAAAAAGGAGCTGGCAGTTTCTCTATTTCAGGTTGGTTTCGTTTGAATACTTTATGATATTCTGTGTCTTGTGTATGTTGTATTGAGGATATGGTCTAATGATTTTGTTGATTTACTTATTCCTTGCTGCAGACAGTGGTTTTAATGTTGTTTAATGATGCACAAAAGCTTAGCTTTCAAGATATACGAGATTCCACTGGCATTGAAGACAAAGAGCTGCGAAGGACTTTACAGTCCCTTGCATGCGGGAAAGTTCGTGTTCTTCTGAAGGTCGGTTATAACTCTAGGACTGATTTCAATTATGCACTTGGTTTTTGCCTTAAATGTTTTTGTAAATTATAATGAGCACCCTGTGTGGCCCTCTTTGTTAATAAACTATACCACACTTGTAGATTCCAAAAGGCCGCGATGTAGAAGATGAAGATTCCTTTGTGTTCAATGACCAATTCTGTGCTCCTCTGTACCGTATAAAGGTACATATTTTTGGTTTTATATGATAAAATGACAGTATGTGATTGATTGGTTTATGAACCAGAATAGTGTCAAGAATTGTAAAGAAATGATATTACTACTTTTGAGTAGTGTAAGATTGCTATCTTTATGGTAACATATGAGGCTAAGACTACAATCAACAAATGCAGGTTAATGCCATACAAATGAAGGAAACAGTGGAGGAGAATACAAGCACTACTGAAAGAGTATTCCAGGACCGGCAGTATCAGGTTTACTTTAATTATGCCCTTCAGAATTTGTTTTTTTATTTCAGTTTTCCTCCACTTAGATAAGAAGTTGCTTTTTCAGGATAGTTGCTTGATTTTTCAGACTTATAATGAGACTATTCATTGTGCAATCTCCTCATTTTGCAGGTGGATGCTGCAATTGTTCGGATAATGAAGACTAGGAAGGTGCTGAGTCACACACTATTGATAACTGAACTTTTTCAGCAGGTAATGGAATTTATGATTCCAATCATTCTTTCTGGTCTTTGGCTTGGATATTAGATTTTTGCTGAAATTTAAACTAGT